>CP106732.1:29530535-30841756 GCA_025506655.1 Gossypium rotundifolium | reverse complement strand
AGGATGAGTATTCAATTAGCTGATAAAACTGTTAGAATTCCTAGGGGCATTATTGAAGACGTTCTAGTAAAAATCGATAAATTTGTTTTCCCAGTAGATTTTGTTGTTTTAGACATGGATGAGGATAATTCAATCCCTTTAATTTTAGGAAGACCTTTTCTAGCAACTACGAAGACTAAAATTGATGTTGCTACAAGTGAACTCATACTTTGTGTAGGTGATGAATCAATCACTCTTCAAGCTCTTGACTCGACCAAGATAACAATCGATGAAGGTAATAAAGATAACTTAATTGATAACAAAATTATACAACTTTCATCGCAGGAAACACCACAAGAATACAAACCTGAGCCGAATCATGGACCCCAAGCCAACAAAGAAGAGGTACATAAGGAACAAAGCCTTAGGGAAGACAAACTAAAAGAATGGAAGACACACTTTAAAGAAGATCCGGATCCACACGAAGTAAAACCAGAGGAACCGCCAGAAGAGCTCATAGGGACATCAAACCACCGGAACTCTGCACAAGATGAAGAAATTGTCAACACTCTTGAGCAACACCAAAACTATGCTGAAGAAGTGGAAGAGGGCAAGCATAATCTCCCCATGGGAGACCGATCTACATAAGTTCATGCCAGCCACTTCATCCAAACACTAAGACAAGGGTCTTTGAGACCATATATTTTTTATTTTTCTATTCTCTTTTGCTTCAATTTCCTTCTCTTTGGCTATCTTATGCTTAATTTAGTTTATTTCAATTTAGTTTCTTGGTGTCAGGTTCATCAGGCTACTTTGGAATTAGGCCACCACGACCACCACCAGCACCTCGACAGTTTTAGAAGTCACACCCACCGCGCGAACCATCCAACAATAAAGACTTAATAGTCCATTTATCTTTTATTTCCAATTTAGTTTATTTTCTATTTTAGTCCTCGTCTTCTTTCTTATCTTCAAATATATACTTAGTTTATTTTAAATATGTCTTAATAATCCCTGGCTAATTCTCTACAAGCTCTCCAATTTCTTCATCTTGTGCAGAGTTCGTTGGTAGCTACCCTACCAGGACCATGGAAAATGCCACCACCGCCTCCTCTGCCAGCTCCCGGAGCCATCCAAAATCTAGGAAATGCCACTCCACCCCTTCTCTTTTGATTTATCCCATTATTGTTATTATTTATCTTTGTACATTGAGGTCAATGTACATCTTAAGTGTGGAGGGTAAAAGTGTCAAACTTTTTGCATTATTCTCAAATTCCTGAATTTAGTCTGTTTTTAAGTATTTTTCTCATATTACTAATTAGGATGAAATTTCTATTGATTTATGATTTTTATTGATATGTTTTAGAGTAAGTCATAGCTAATTGTGCATTGATGATTAAATTCGAAGGATACTAGAGAATCGAGCATGATAAGTCTACTTTCTAAAAATTAAAAATTAATAGGTCGTTGAATTGAATTTGAGTATTACATTGAAGTTTGAAATTTACAGGGACTGATGTCAAAAACACCCATAATTTTTGTGAGATTTTGAGCCTTATAGAACATATATTCTTTTTATTGCTCACTTTATTGATTATGAGTGTGTCAACTTTGAACTGTTATTCTAGAACTTGCCTCGTTTATACATATTGAGACCACATTTTTTATTTAATATGTAGAGATGATAAAAGCACCTAGGATTTAACCCACTTACTCCACTAAAAAGCCTACCTTCACAATTAACCCCTAGTGAACCCCGTTGAATCCTAACAACCCTTTTTATTGACTTAACAACAAATATTAACCCAAAGACCCTTTGTATTTGTATCACCCTTCCTTTTTGACTACACTTTAATTGAGGTTTGATTTGATTAAGTTACTGAATTATATTAGTTTAGTTGTTACATTTACCATTTATTATGTAATACTTTGTTTGTTCTTAAAAAAAATTCAAAGTATATTCAGTATTAAGTTACGTGATTAATTGAGCTCATACGTTTAAATTCCAATTATTGAAGAAGAGCTCGTATTATAGTATTACTAATAGAAGTATTATTAGTTTTCAATTGATGAATCACTTATATTATTACATATTTCTAGTAGGTAATTTGTCAGGTCAAGTCTCGATTCTAACCTTCTAATTCAGCTTGTATCCACACCTTTAATCCTAGCCCCGTTACAACCCTAATAAAGACCTTTTGATTTGTGTATCATCTCATATACAGTGGTGGAGATTTGATTTTTAGGCAAGCTTATGGGATTAACTTTTCAGGTTCGACTTATGAGTTCTTATTCTTGAACCTTAAACACTTCGAGTGATTTGAGTGTATCTTTTGTGAGGATGTCAATCCTTGTCAGTTTTGAATTAAAGGTAATTACATAGATAAGGGGAGACACCTACGTTTTCGTACTACAAAGGTATAACTTATCTTGATTGAATCTTTAGGGTTCTTTGAGTTAAACTATCCATGTATAAATTACCTATGAATTATGACGAGAAATTGTCGATAGGAATTATGAATTATGGAAAGTTCTTTTTAATTGTAAGTTGAGAATTTTGCTTGAGGACAAGCAAAACTTAAGTGTGGGGGTATTTGATAAATCGTAAAAGTAACATATTTTAATCCCGCATTTAGTATTCTTTTGGATGATTTATCCTTGATTTATGTAAAAAGGTGCTCTTAATCCTTATACTCAGGGAAGCACCCAAGGATAAAAAAAATGCAAAACGGGCTTAAAAAGGACCAAATTGGGCTAACTCACAAAATCGACACGACCTGGACTACAAGCCACACAGTCGTGCGTCACCAATCATCTAGGACACGGCCTCAACCTCGATTTACATGGGTGTGCCCCAACCGACAAGTCTGAACACGGCCTAGCCATGACTTACACGGGCGTGTGCCATGGGCGTGCATCTGCCACGAGAAAGAGCAATTTCACACGGAATTGGATGCTTGAAGGCAAAGAAACATACTCCTAAGTCTACTTAAACACCCTAATAGTAATTCAACTTGATGGAGATACTTAAAAGCCAAGTAAAGCATCTCAGGGCCTATATAAACATCCCAAGGCAGCTATTCTAGGGGGTCGCAGTTGGTAGAAGCCTTCTGCCAGAGCTTTCATTCAGGTAATTACTTGAAGATAGCTAGTTGATCCATCTTAAGAAGCCGGAGTTCTACTCAAGATGGAGGATCTCTCTTTCAATTCCTTCAGAGAGTTTTAGGGATTTCTTATGTTTTGTTTTATCTTTTCTCTTAAGATGTTTTATTATTTTGTTATGAAATAAACCTTTCAGATACCTAAAGGGGATGAAACCTAGATGAATCTTATTATTTAATTTTTTTATTTATATGATAAGTACTTAGTTTGTTCTTAATTATGTTGCTTAATCTAATCTGATGTGCTTAGGTAGATGAGGAATAGACCCTACCTAAGAGTTGATCTAGCATAATTAAGCGGAGTTGATCGCACGCCTAGAGATAGGGTGATGAGATTTTGCCGGATTAGGGTGAAACCTAATATGGGATTCCATTGATCCATTTACTGCTATTCTAGGGGGTTATTATAAGCGAATGATAGTTCCACTAATTAACCTAAGGTTAGATGTTATTCGCCTCGAGAGAGGGTTGAATATAGGTTAGGAGTCTTAAGGATCAAGCTAAGTAAAGAAATCATATGATTCAGGGGTTAAATAACAAGTGAAGTCTAGGTGGATTCTTCCTGAGGGTATCGTCGTGATGAACTGAGTTTTTCCTAAAGTTATTTCCCAATTCACTCTTTTCTCTTTGTGCCTTTAGAGTAGTAGTTGTTAGTTTAATTTAGGTTAAAGCAAATTCACTATATTTTTAAGGCTAAATAATAAAAAGAAAGTTAGTATTAGTTCTTTTAGTTCTTTTGGGTTCGACAATCCGGTCTTGCCTAAGCTATACTATAGTTTGATAGGTACACTTTCCTTTAATCATTACCAGAGTTAGTTTCCAGGTTCGATCATTATCTTTATAAATTTTAAAACTCTGAATTATAGCGATCAGGTTGTGTTTCGCTTTCCTAGTGATGATGACATTGTACCTGAAAATAATTAGTACTCAAGTAGCAAGTACTTTTATCAATATCCAAAATATTCAGAGGCTAAATAAGAAAATTTCAACCATGAGCAACCATTTTGATAGTGATTAGTTCTATCTTGTTCTGATTAACTATTTAAACGTTGACTAAAATACTCAAGATAGCAATCAAGTATGTTCTAAAATTTTAAAGTTAAACTTAATGATAAATAAGAATAATACTAAAAAGAGATTAAACAAAATGAAATCTTAATCATATAATTTGTAAATAGATGGGAATGAAATAGTGAAGGGTGACTAGTAGTGCTGTCAAGCATGGCGACGGGCGGAGACCGGTTGGTCGGCACGATGGCACACGATCGTGTGTTGTATAAATTCCGTGTAGTACGGCCATGGAGTGGGCGTGGACTTCTATTAACTCGGGTGTGGCTTAGTCTTTTGATGGTTGTTTTAAAGGAAGAGAGGTGAGGGAGTTGTGGGAGTAAAAATGGGGTATTTTTGTCGATGATGGCCAGATTGGGGGGTAGGAAGTTGATGGAAACAGTGTTACGGTTGGGGTTTTGGGGAAGATGGGGTGTTATATTCTTTAAATAGGGGTGAGAGCACGGGCTAGGTCCACGCCCGTGCCTCTTTCATTTTGCCAGTGTTTTTTGTGATTTTTAAATTTGGGCGCGTTCGCGATGTTGCCCATGCCCGTGCTCCTAAGCCGTGTATGATTTTGTTCGCTTCTCCCATGCCCGTGCTACATTTGCCACACCTATGTTCATATAGTCAGTGTTGCACACAGTTGGTTGACACAGGTATGGCTCTTGTCCGCGTTGGTTTACTCAAAATAGACCACGGTCACATTGTACGGCCGTGGCCTTTTTATCGCAGCCCGTGTTGGAGAAAAGTTTTTTCTTCTTCTCTAACGTCTACCTGTACGCCCATTTTTTATCCCATGATAGCCACAAGACCACCGCACGCCGTGTGTAAGGCCATGTGGTAGGGAACCTGCGCTTTACTGAACCAGTTAGTTTGGTTTAGGTTCTAAAACAAAAAAAAAAAAAATGTGAAAATTAATGAGGTTAGTGAAGGTAGAGCTCACGTTGCCTCCCGATAGGCGCTCGTTTAAAGTTTTAAGCAAGACCCACCCTATTTTCATTCCTAAAAGAAGGTTCGCGGAGCTGAAGCTCCTCTCTCAATTCCTTGAAATCTTCACCATTATAAAGTTTTAGTCGATGACCATTTACCTTGAATGTTCCTTTAGTTGGATGGGTTACCTCGACTGTACCGTAAGGAAAGATAGATTTTATCACTAATGGTCCTAACCACCTTGATTTTAGCTTTCCAGGAAATAGTTTAAGCCTTGAATTATATAGTAGGACTAAGTCTCCTACTTCGAATTGCTTTGATTGTTTTAAACGAGCATCATGGCGTCATTTTGTTGCCTCCTTATATAGTCGTGAATTCTCATAGGCCTCAGCACGCCATTCATCTAGTTCGTTTAACTACATCATCCTCTTCTCACCTGCGAATTTAAGATCGTAATTCAAGAATTTTATAGCCCAGTAGGCTTTGTGCTCTAACTCAAATGGTAGATGACAACTTTTTCTGTAAACTAGTTTTTACGGGGATGTCCCTAAATGGGTTTTAAATGCTGTTCTATAGGCCCATAAAGCATCATATACTTTTACTGCCCAATCATTCCTATTTGATTTAACTATTTTTTCTAGGATTCGCTTAAGCTCTAGATTTGCCACTTCCACTTGCCCACCGGTTTGAGGATGATAAGGGGTAGCTATTCTGTGGTGTACTCCATATTTTCTTAAGACTTTTTCAAATTGAGTATTGCAAAAATGAGTGCCCCTATCACTGATGATTGCTCCGGGTGTTCCAAAATGAGAGAAAAGTTTCTTAAGAAACTTTACTACAGCTCTAGCATCGTTAGTAGGTAAAGCTTGGGCTTCCACCCATTTTGACATTTAATCTACTGCTACTAAGATGTATTTATTTCCAAATGAACTAGGGAACAAATCCATAAAGTCAATACCCCATACATCAAATATCTTACATGATAACATATATGTTTGAGGCATTTCATCGCGTTTAGAAATATTACTTGTTATTTGGCATTTATCACACGAAGCTGCATACCTGTTGGCATCTTTGAAAAGAGTTGCCCAATAAAATCCTGATTCGAGTGTTTCGTGTGCTGTCTTAGTCCCACCGTAATGTCCTCCTAAAGGTTCTGAATGGTAATGTTCTAGGATTTTTCTTGATTCTGCCTTTGTAATGCATCTCTGAATTACTTGATCTGCACATATGCGGAAAAGAAAGGGATCCTCCCAAAAATAGCTTTTCGCATCAGCAAAGAATTGCTTCTTTTGATAATGTGTTAGCCTTTTTGTGTAAGATGTTAGTAGCTAAATAATTCACAATATCTGCTAACCATGGTACCTCGGAATTGGTTATAGAAAAGAGTTGTTCCTCGGGGAATGAATCATTTATTTCACTCTCGTCGAGCTCTTCAATATGTGGGTTCTCAAGCCTGGAGAGGTGATCTGCCGCAAGGTTTTTAGCTCCCTTCTTATCTTGTATGTCCAAATCAAATTCCTATAAGAGTAAGATCCATCGAATGAGTCGTGGTTTTGCATCAAGTTTAGTTAAGAGGTAACGAAAAGCTGAATGATCAGTGTAAATGACAACTTTAGATAATATCATATATTGTCTAAATTTGTCAAATGCAAAAACAATAGCTAGCAATTATTTCTCTATGGTGGTGTAGTTTTCTTGTGCAGGTGTCAATGCTCTGCTAGCATAATAAATTGGCTGAAAATGCTTGTTTCTTCACTGTCCCAAAATTGCTCCTATTACAAAATCACTCGCATCACACATTAGTTCAAAAGGTAGATTCCAATTAGGTGCAATTATAATCGAAGCATTTATTAGTTTATCTTTGAGGATATTAAATGCATCTAAACACTCCTGATCAAAATTGAGAGGAACATATTTTTATAGTAATCTCGTTAAAGGCTTAGCTATTTTAGAGAAATCTTTAATGAATCTTCTGTAAAATCCAGTATGTCTTAAAAGCTTCTAATAGCGTTAACTGAACTAGGAGGAGTTAATTTTTCTATGGTTTCAATCTTAGCTTTATCTACCTCAATCCCTTTACTAGAAATCTTATGTCCTAACACAATCCCCTCTTTAACCATAAAATGACATTTTTCCCAATTCAAGACAAGATTAATTTCCTTACATCTTATTAGGACTCGTTCTAAATTTTTAAGGCAAAGGTGGAAAGAATTACTAAATACAGAGAAGTCGTCCATAAATACCTCCATAATGTCTTCCACAAGTACATCAAAGATTGCCAACATGCTGCATTGAAAAGTAGCAGGAGCATTACATAATCCAAAAGGCATTCTACTATAAGCAAACATACCGTATAGGCATGTCAATGTTGTCTTCTCTTGATCTTCAAGAGCTATTTGGATTTGGAAGTAGCCGGGGAGTCCATCCAAGAAGCAGTAGTACATATGCCCAGACAATCTTTCTAACATCTGATCAATAAAGGTAAAGGGAATTGATCTTTTTTGGTGTCGTCGTTTAGCTTCCTATAGTCAATACAGACTCTTCAACCTGTGACTGTTCTTGTGGGAATTAATTCATTTTTTCGTTGGTTACCACAGTCATGCCCAAGTGGTGTCAAAATTGGATAAATTATTCCTGCATCTTGAAGTTTAATTACCTTGTCTTTGAAAACTTCTTTTATGTTGGGGATTAAACGTCTCTAAGATTGCACACACGGTTTATACTCATCTTCCATTAAATTTTATGGGTGCAAAATCATGGGCTTATTCCTTTAATGTCCGGCATTTTCCACGCTATGGTTGTTTTGTGCTTTTTTAGTACCTATAGCAAATATTCTTTCTCCTTGGGTACTAGTTTTGAAGAGATGATTACTGGTAGCGTAGAATTATCCCCTAGGAATGCATAATCTAAATGCTTTGGTAATTGTTTTATTTCTAACTTGGGCGGCTCATCAATAAAGGGTTTCTGTTTTAGTTCGTCATTGATATTGATGGCCTCTATTTTCCATCTATCTAAAGGATGATGTATTGGAATTCACTTCATTGGTATCATCATCTTTCCCCTCACCTTGTGAAAGACACAGTTCCATCGTGCCACTGTGCATGATTTCTGTAAAGATTCTTGAAAAATATGATCAGTGGCATCAACAAAGTAAAAAGAATCATCTTGTTCCCTAGAATATTGCATGGAATCATAAATTTGGAACACAATTTCCTCATCTCCTACCCTTAGTGTGATTTTACCATCACCAACATTAATGACAGCCCTAGCAGTAGCTAGAAAGGGTCATCCAAAAATTAAAGGTTCCTCTACATCCTCATTCATGTCAAGCACAACAAAATCAATAGGAAATATAAATTTATCTATTTTTACCAGAACATCTTCAACAATTCCCGGAGGATACTTAACAGATCTATCATCTAACTGAATACTCATCTTAGTGGGTGTTGGTTCCCCGAGACCAAGTTGCTTAAACATTTTATAAGGCATTAGATTAATACCGGCACCTAAATCAGCTAATGCTTTTTCTATGCTCAAACTACCAATTAGACAGGGAATAGTGAAACTCCTGAATTTTTCAATTTGGTTGGTAGTTTGTTTTGGATGATAGCTGAGCATTCTTCATATGTTGGCATCTGCGAAATAGCTTCAACAAAAGGTAAGTTAAAATGTAGCTATTTGAAAAGTTCAAGAAATTTACCATATTGTGCGTCTAAGCGGTCTTTCTTCAACTTTGCAGAATATGGGATTGTTGGTGTAATTTCTTCACGGATCGGTGTTATCTTTGCCTTATTGATTTCTTGTGGTACCTCTTTTTTTTGTCTCGATTAAATCCCTTCAATTTCTCAGTGTCACTGCCTGTACCTGCTCTATTTCCCTAGGCAAGCTTTCTGATCGCATTTCAGAAATTAACCTAGTAAGTTGCCTGATCTGATCCCTGAACTCCTATGTTAATGCCTCAAGTTTTGTTTCTATATTTTGGAAATGTGTTTCTAAAGCTGTTATGAATTTTGTCAGCATCTCTTCAAGGTTTGGCTTCTTTTCCTGTGGGTATGGCTGTTGTTGGAAGTTTTTGTCAGCAACAAAAACTTGATCGTTGTTTTGTCGAATAGTACTTGATCTCTAATTTTGAACTTGTCTGCCTCATGAAGTGGCTTCGGTTCTACTTTGTGTATCACTAGTTCTTCTTTAAGATGCGTCTTCTCCTCTTCTAGTTCATTGATTTGAATCCCTTGTTTCTTATGAGTTATTTGCTTGTTGGCATAGGTTTTAGGTTCAAACTTGGTTGTGTTCTTTTGTGGTGCTTCCTGAAAAGAAGGGTTAACCAAATGGTTATCAATAGAATTTACTTTCTCCTCTTGGTCATTCGATGTTCTAGCTGAATCGAGGGCTTGAAGAGTAACTATCTCGTCACCTACACAGAGTATGAGTTCACCAACGTCGACATCGATTTTAGTCCTAGCAGTTGCTAAGAATGGTCTTCCTAAAATTAGGGGTATCGTGTTGTCCTCATCCATGTCTAAAATGACAAAGCCTACCGGGAATACAAATTTATCAATCTTCACAAGTACATCTTCAATTATACCCCTAGGAACTCTGATAGTTTTATCAGCTAATTGAATGTTCATCCTAGTTTGTTTGGGCTTCCCTAGACCTACTTGTATAAACAAATTATATGGCATGACATTTATGCTTGCCCCTAAATCAGCTAACTCATTATCAATACATAAACTACCAATTAAGCATGGAATTGTAAAACTCCCTGGATCTTTTAATTTTTGTGGTAGTTTGTTTTACAATATTGCTGAGCATACCGCGTTTAGTTCCACATGTGATTCCTCGTCTATCTTCTACTTATTTGTCAATAGCTTCTTTAAAAATGTTCTCGAATCTGGCATTTGTGAAAGAGTGTCAATAAATGGTAAGCGAATATGTAATTTCTTTAAAAGTTTAAGAAACTTACCGAACAGTTCCTCTATGTCGTCTTTCATTATTGCTTTGGGATATGTTATGCGCTGTTTGTATTCTTTGATTACCGATTTTGATTTTACCTCAACCTTACCTTCTTCTACCGTACTCTTTTCTCTTAAATTGGGCTCATCTAACCCTTCACTGTCTTGAGCTATTATGGCTTGAATTTGCTCCATTGGGTTAGTCTCGGTGTTGCTCGATAGTCTTCGCTGTGGTCTCTTAGAGATCTGCTTAGCAAGTTGCCTTATTTGATCCTTGAGCTCCTGTGAGAATACTTCAAGTTTTGTTTCTACCTTTTGGAAACGTGTTTCTGAAGGCTGCTATGAATTTTGTCAGCATCTCTTCAAGGTTGGCTTCATTTCTTGTGGGTAGGGCTGTTGTTAGAAGTTTTGAGATGGTTGTTTCTTTTGATTTCCTTGGCCACCCCATGAGAAATTGAGGTGTTTTCCCAACCTGGATTATAAGTATTACTATAAGGGTTATTGTTAGATTGGGAATTATTACCCATATAGTTCATTTGTTAGCTCTCGATGCCTTGTCCGTAGGGTGGGTACTCAGGATTCACCATGCTTTCACTTGCATCACACTGCATAACTGGATGTGCCTGCGAAGAACCATATAAACCATCAAATTTTTTATGTACCAACTCTACCTGATTTGATAACATGGTTACTGCATCGAGGTTGAAAACTCTGGCTGCTTTGGCTGGCCTTGTTCTTGTAACTTGCCATTGATAGTTATTCAGTGACATCTCCTCGATAAACTCGTAGGCTACTTCAAGAGTTCTGTTGTTCAAAGTTTCGCCGGTAGCTGAATCGATTAATTGCCTTGTTGAGGGGTTCACACCATTGTAGAAAGTTTTCACCTGTAGCCACGATGGTAATTCGTGGTGTGGACACTTTCTCAATAAATCCTTGTCTCTCTCCCATGCGTCATTAAGTGTCTCTAGATATATCTGTACAAAAGAAGAGATATCATTCCTTAACTTGGCCATTTTGGCCAGCGGATAATATTTTAATAAAAATTTTTTGGACGTCTGATCCCATGTAGTGATTGGTCCTCGTGGAAGAGAATGCAACCACTGTTTGGCTTTATTCCTCAAAAAAAAAAAAAAGGGAAACAACCGAAGATGGATGGCATCATAAAAAACGCCATTTATTTTGAAGGTATCACAGAATTCTAGAAAATTCGCTAAGTGTGTGTTAGGATCCTCATCCTGCAAACCATCAAATTGAACAAACTGTTGTATCATCTTTATAGTGTTAGGTTTTAGTTCAAAATTATTTGCAGCAATAGTAGGCCTAGCAATACTTGACTCAGTTCCTGTTAAACTAGGTTTAGCATAATCATACATAGTACTTGGAGCATGATGTTCTGCCGCCTCTGAAGGTAGCAGATTATTCTCGGCCATCCTTTCAGTAGGATTAGTTTCGCCTTCTTGCTTTTCTTTTATGTAGTTTAAGCTTCGCCTTATCTCTCTGCGATTTCTATGAACGGTACCTTTGAGGTCACTATCGTAAGGTAGAGGTCCTGTTGGGTTCCTTCTAGTCATAAACTAGAGGTACCTGAAAGGAGCGAAAGAAGAAAATTTAGAAAAGAAAAAATAAAATTTAATTGCAAAAATAAAATATGGCTAAAGTAATAAAAATTAAGCGTTCTTAATATTTCAGTTCCCCGGCAACGGCGCCAAAAACTTGATCGTTGTTTTGCTTACTCTTAAAATTTATAAAAAGAATGATCAAACCTGGAAACTAACTAAGACAACGATGGAGGCAAGCGCACCTATCGAACAGTAGTATAGTTTAGGCAAGACCGGAATGTCGAATCCCAAAGGAACCAAAAGTGCTAATATTAACTCTCTTTTTATTATCTAGCCTAAAATTAAGGGAATTTCTTGTTTAATCTAAATTAACTAACTACTAAACTAAAAACTCTAAGATAAAGAAGAATGAAATTGAGAAAATAACTTGAGAAAAAACCAAGTGATTAAGATGACACCCAAGGAAGAATCCACCTAGACTTCACTTGTTATCTAACACTGAACCAGGCGATTTATTCACTTGATTAATCCGTAAGATTCCCTAACATATATTAATCCCTCTCTCGAGGTGACTAATGTCTAACCCTAGGTTGATTAATTGAAATCCCTTTCTAATTAAAACCCCTAGAATTGCATTAACTCGATCTATGAACGTCCCATATTAGGGTTCACCCTAATCTGGCAAAATCTCGTCACCCTATCTCTAGGCGAGCGATCAACTCCGCTTAATTATGCTAGATCTACTCTTAGGCAGGGACTTTTCTCCTCCACCTAAGCACATCATACTTGAATTAATATCCCGGAAATATCAACACAAGAATTAAGAACACATAATTAAGAACAAGTCAAATATTTATCATAAATTTCAGAAAACAATAACAAGATTCATCTTAAGCTTTATCCCCCTCAGGTATCTGAGGGTTTAGTTCATAATTGCAAAAGAAAACATCTCAAAATAAAAGATAAAACAAAACATAAGAAATCCTTAAAACCCCCTCAAGGAATTAAAGGAGAGATCCGCCGTCGTAAGCATAATTCTAGCTTCTTGAGATGAATCAACTGGCTATCTTCTAGTAAATCTCTACAATTCTACCTCATTGGCCTAGCTGGATGCCCCATGACTAAAGCCCTGGGTTCCCCCCTTTTAAGTTATCCTTAGGGTGTTTATATAGGCTTCGGAATGTGTTTCTTCGCCCCTAAATATCCTAATTCGAATGAAACTTCTCTTTGTCACAACAGGGACACGCCCATGGCACACGTCGTGTAAATCGTGGCCAGGCCGTGTTCAATCCTGGTGAAGAGGCACGCTTATGTGTTTCAATTTCAGGCCATGGTCGAGTCTGCTGAAGAGACATGCCCGTGTGTTTTGGGGTCCAAGCCGTGTTAGAGTAAATTAGGGAGGCACGGCTATATGGTCCTGGGCCTAGGCCCTGTCGATTTCCATTTTGACCGAATTTGGTCCGTTTTAGGCTCATTTCTCATTCTTTTCATCGTTCGGTGCTCTCCTGAGTATAAAACATGAAAACAACGGATTAAAAGCAACAAATTACATAATTCAAGGGATAAATCATCCAAAAGTATGCTAAATGTGGGTCTAAAATATGTTACTTCTACGGTTTATCACTCCCACACGGTTTAGACACACACCGTGTGTCTACCCAAGTGGACAGTTAGCAAGCTATCTACCAAGCCATTTTGCCACCCTACATCGCACACACGCAAACTCCAATTCAAATCATTCCAATTTGAAAATGACCAATTAATATCACTAGGAATTTAAGAAATTAAGACATACACAAGAGCATACACACGCAAACTCAAGACTATTTACAAAATGACTTTAGTAACATACATAGCCAACACTTTGACTAAGAATTACAGCTTAACAAAATACCCGAGTCCTACACATGTCATACTCAAAATAAGTCTAAATTGTTATACCAAAGTGATGTCGATAGTGTGATTCTAAGCTCCGACATCCAATGATCCTCGAGTTAACTTGGCGAGACTAAAAGGATAATCGAAGAGAGAGGGGTAAGCATATAGCTTAGTAAGTTTGGTTGAAACTCTAGGATGACGATTTACTCAAACTATAATCATTCATATTATGAAAAAATGGCAACATAGCACTAATGAATAAAAGTACTTACTTGTACTTATTCACACTTATTCTTACCCATCTCATGTCAATATGATCTGGTAACTTTTTCTTACTCAAGATACCTATATCATTGATTCATGTAGTTTAGCACATTTGCTAAAATAACTATAAACTCACACCTTTATCATTCATACCATGAACATCACTCAAGGCCATCCATAAATAGACTTGGATCTAGACTAACTAACATACTTAACTCTTTTGCTTATGAATAATCAGATCATCATGAATCATTCAAGCTTAACATACATAAAATTTGATGCCAACGCCATATCCCAGATATGGTCTTACATGGGATCATTCCTTAGTGCTGATATCATATCCCATATATGGTCTTATACGGGATCTCATAACTCGATGTCGAGGCCATGTCCCAAACATGGTCTTATACGATATCGTACTTAGATGTCGATGCCATATCCCAGATATGGTATTACACAAGATCATTCTTTGGTGCCAAAGCCATATCCCATATATAGTTTTATACAGTACATTTCCTTTCTCATTTGCATACCTATGTAGTAAACTTACTCCAGAACTACAATTTAGCCTGTTCTCATCGTTTACTCATCGAGACTTTATAGCTCAATTTCGTTCACAATAACATCCAATAACATAATAATGATCGATTTCAAATATCGAACATTATGAAATACAAATTTCATACAAACTTACCTCGAATCTCAAAATGTGTCTCGGTGCTCGATTTAGTCTTCAACTTTATTTTTGCCTCGGTTTCAATCCTGGCTTAGTGTTTCTTAATCTATAATAATAAATTTCTCTTGTTAAACACATGCATTGACATCGATTCATAATTCATATTTTGGCAAAATTATGATTTTGCCATTAAACTTTCAAATAATTACACTTTCACCCATAGGCTCGTAAAATGATTTTCATTCAACTTTCTTTCATTTCAAGCCTAGCCGAATCATTTTATCAACTATAGCAACATCAAATTCCCACTATTTCACTCATGTATGACCATTTCTAAAACTTTACAAGTTGATCCTTTTTATGCATCTTTCATGAAAATCACTTAGAAAAAGATGTTTACCATACATCAAACTTTCATATTCTTCCATAAAACACCAAAATACATGCATGTCATACATGGGTAAATTTTTAGCATAAACCCTAGCTCAACATATGGCTGGAGTGAATGGTCTTATTAATACACAAATCTATAACTCCTAAGAAATTTCAATTGCACTTATATTCATCACTGTAGGAATTGGATTAAAGCTTTCCCTAGCCCCTTCTCAACAATGGACTCCTGACGTATATGAAGGAGTACGGTTCATTCCAGGGTTTCAAAAATACGAAGAACATTAAAATTGGGGCTAGGATGCATGCACTTTAAGCTTGAAAATGAACAAAACCCTAGGTATGGAGTCCTTGCAAATTTTGGCACCATGGGGAAAAAGATGGCCATGATTTTTGGCTTATTTTCTCTTTTATTCTTTAATTAACCAAATGACCAAAATGCCCTTAATGACCCTTTCTTAAGATTTTTCCTTCCCATATACATTTTTGTCCATCATCAAATATAATGGTCTAATTGATAAATAAGGGCCTCTAGGATTTTTCATAATTCTATTTCATACTTGACCCTTCTAGAATCTCATATTTTCTATTCTTTGCAATTTAGTCCTAATGGACAATTTATTCACTAATTAATAAAATTTCTTCATGTGACTTTCACACAATCATGAAAATACCTCACAAACCTTGTACAATCATTTAAACACATATTTTGTACTTTGAATTTGTGGTCTCGCATCACTATTCTGACTAAGCCCTAAATTGGACTGTTACACTATAGATGGTATGGTTAATGATGGATTGGTACTTGTATTGGTATGTTTGGTTGCATTTTGAGACATGAATTGGTATTAATTTAAGGCTTGTAGGTATTTCAAGTTGTGGGAGGAAAGTTTGGCCTTGAAAATGGCCTATAATTGCTCACACGGTTGAGAACACAGGTGTGTGGCTCAATCGTGTTATTTAAATTTGCCAAGTAAATCAAGTCAGGCTCGACCATAGGCTGAAACACGGGCGTGTGACTGTCTGTGTGGTGCAAGTCAGTGTCGACCACGGTTGAGGCACACGGGCGTGTCTCAGGTCATGTGGACAAGTCAGTAGGTATGCCCTATTTTGCCACAACTTGGACACATGGGCGTGTCCGAGGTAATGGACCTTTGTAACTTAGAAAAATGTTAGAATTTAAAAAGTTTTTGTATGAGTTCGATTTAGTCCCGATCCTATTCTAAAGCATGATTAAGGTCTCGTAGACCTAATTAAAGGACTATATAATTATATTTGAGTATGAATGAATGATAATTGACTTTGTGTTGTGAAATAGATATAAAATGTTCGATTGTTCGGTAATGCCTCTTAACCCTATTTTGACGACGGTTACGGGTTATGGGTGTTACATTTTATTAGTATCAGAGTTACGATTTAGTCGATTCTAAGACTAACGTAGCGCGTGTGAGTCTAGCTATACATGCCATATATATAATTGCAATAGTGTGATGAATCCTAATAGGTAAAAATGTGCTTTTATATAGCAAATGGATCCCGATCAAGCAGTTACTGATGATGTAGAAAGCAATGCGCCTACTCCCGTTCAAAGGATAGCACCGGCCACATCTAAGTCGAATGATAGTATCCAAGAGGGAAAGGCTAAGCAAACCTTTTTTGAATAATGGTGAGTGGTTTTCGGAGTTCATTTGAATGAATTCAGCTGCTCAACAACTTCCACCCCAACAAGTGTCGATTGTGCCACAAGTTGTAGATTTGATCTGATTGAATAAACCTCCGGTAGATAAGATTCAAAAGTATGTGTCTGAAGAGTTTAGGGCCACAACTGATAATGATGCCGAGCGAGCTAATTTTGGCTCGAGAATACCATTCGAGTGTTTGATGAGATTTCGTTGACACCTGATGAATGTATCAAATGTGTAGTTTCTTTGCTGAGAGATACCGTATATAATTGGTGGAAGATAATGATATATGTGGTTCCGAGAGAGAGAATCACTTGAAAATTCTTCCAACTTGAAGTTCAAAAGAAGTATATCGGTCAACGATTCATAGATCAAAAACGTAAAGAATTTTTTGAGCTGAAACAAGGTCTCATGTCTATTACTAAGTACGAGCAGGAATTTGTGAGGTTGAGTCAATATGCGCGGAAATGTGTTTCGACTGAAACTACTATGCGTAAATGTTTCATTGAAGGACTGAATGAAGACATCAAATTGTTGGTCGGAATACTTGACACAAATGAATTTCTTGTATTAGTTGAAAGAGCATGCAAAGCCTAAGAGCTTAGTAAATAAAAGAAGAAAGTCGATTTTAAGGCTAGAGATGAAAGAAAAATGTTGATGAGCAAGTCGTCTCAAACTTCATCGAAGAGATTTAAAGATGTGAACAATCATTCAAATGCGTTTGGACATTCAGGTAAAGATCATGCAAGACAAAGTGTTGGTTCGAAAACTCAAGCTCCAATTGAATTAAGTGTTGGTAGTGTTAAAAGCCATAAGCCTGAGTGTAGACAGTGCAGAAGATAACACATTGGAGAATGTTAGGGCAAGTACAATAATCAAACTTGTTACAAGTGTGGACTACGAGATCATTTTATTTGAGACTGCCCAGAGTTAGACGAGAAAGACAATGTTCAGAGTGCGAGAGCGAGTAATACAACGGCTAGGGGTAGATCCCCCAGAAATACTGAAAATGTGAGTGGGAGTCAAAGAGGGACTATGGATACAGCTGTGAGATCCAAGGCGAGAGCACTTGCCCGAGTCTATTCTATACGTGCACAAGAATAAGCATCATCTCCAGACGTCATTATTGGTACTTTTACTCTATTCGATACTGATGTGATTGCATTGATAGATCCAAATTCTACTCATTCCTATGTGTGTGAATCTAGTATCAAGTAAGACTCTACCTTTTGAGTCTACTGAATTAGTGATTAAAGTATTGAACCTGTTAGGCAAGTGTGTTTTGGTGGATAAAGCGTGCAAGAATCATCCAATGATGTTTTGTATTGTTTGTTTTCGGCTAATTTGATGTTGCTACGTTTTGATGAATTTGATATCATTCTAGGTATGGATTGGCTCACTTTACATCATGCTATTGTGAATTGTAAACAAAAGAGTATTGATTTGAGAAGTCAGAAAGGTGAGATAGTTCGAATTGAATCCAGCGATTTAAATGGGTTGCCAGCTATTATATCATCAATGAAAGCTCTAAATTATGTGAAAAAAGGTTGTGAAGCTTACCTTGCGTATGTGATAGATTAAAAAGTAATTGAAAAGAACTACCGAGATTACCTCCGATACGAGAAGTTGAGTTTGGTATTGAATTGGTACCAAGGACGACTCCTATCTCAATAGCTTCGTATAGAACGGCACTAACAAAATTGAAAGATTTGAAATCTCAATTGCAAGAATTAACAAATATAGGGTTTGCATGACCGAGTTTCTCGCCCTGAGGTGCCCCTGTGTTGTTCTTGAAAAAGAAATATGGTACTATGAGGATGTGTATTGATTACCAATAGTTAAATAAAGTGACGATAAAGAATAAGTATCCCTTGCCACGTATTGATGATTTGTTTGATCAGTTGAAAGGAGCTACAGTATTTTCAAAAATAGATTTGAGATCGGGCTATTATCAGTTGAGAGTCAAAGAATCAGATGTGTTGAAAACAACTTTTAGAGTGAGGTACGATCATTATGAATTATTAGTTATGCCTTTTGGACTAACGAATGCTCCTGCAATGTTTATGGATTTGATGAATTGGATATTCAGGCCGTATTTGGATCAGTTCTTTATTGTGTTTATTGATGACATTCTGATTTATTCATGTGATGAGACTCAACATGCTGAGCATTTTAGAATTGTGCTATAGACTCTGTGTGAGAAGGAATTGTATGCAAAATTCAGCAAATGTGAGTTCTAGTTGCGTGAGGTTGGTTTTTGCGGTATATTGTGTTAGCATCAGGCATACGAGTTGATCCGAGTAAAATTTTAGCTATTTAGGAATGGAAACCACCAAGAAATGTGTTTGAAGTCCATAGTTTTCTGGGATTAGCGGGATATTACAGGTGGTTTGTGAAAGGTTTCTCTATGATTGTGAATCCTTTGACAAAGTTTCTACAAAAAGATGTTAAATTTGAGTGGTCCGAAAAGTGCCACCAGAGTTTTGAACAGTTGAAAGCATTGTTGATAGTGGCACCTGTGTTAGTTCAACCTAAATCGGGTAAAGAATTCATACTTTATAGCGATGCATCATTGAATGGTTTGGGCTGTGTATTGATGCAAGAAGACAAAGTCATCGCTTATGCTTCAAGGCAATTAAAACCGCATGAAAAGAACTATTCGATGCATGATCTTGAATTAGCTGTGATTGTATTTGCATTGAAGATTTAGCGTCACTATTTGTTTAGTTAGAAATTTCATGTTTTTACTAATCACAAGAGTTTGAAATATCTGATGACTCAAAAATAATTGAATTTAAGACAGCGGAGTTGGTAAGAATTAATAAAAGACTATGAATTAGTAATTGATTATCATCCAGGCAAAGCTAATGTTGTTGCCGATGCTTTGAGTCAAAAGTCTTTATGTACTTTGCAAGCTATGAGTACTCAGACAGATCTATGTGATGATGGTTCAGTTTTGCCTGAGTTGAAAGTGACGCCAATGTTCGTACGTCAGATTTGTGATGCACAGAAAAGTGATGATAAGATGATGGCTAAACAAGAAAAGTGTGGATTGAAAGCTAATTCAAAATTTTTGGTTGATAATGATTATTTTTGAGATTCAAAGATCGGATTTGTGTTCCCAGAAATTCAAAGTTGATTCAGTTAATCTTGAATGAAGCTCACAATAGTCGTTTGGCTGTTCACATGGGGAGTACAAAAGTGTATAATGATCTAAAATAGTTTTTTTGGTGGCATGGTATGAAATGGGATATCTCAGGGTTTGTTTCGAGATGCTTAGTTTGTTAGCAAGTTAAAGCTGAACATTAGGTTCCCTCCGGCTTATTACAACCGATTATGATTCCTGAGTGGAAATGGGAGAGAATTACGATGGACTTTGTGTCGGGATTGCCTTTATCTCCGGGCAAGAAAGATGTGATTTGGGCGATAGTTGTAGATTGATGAAATTAGCTTATTTTTTCCAGTGAGAATAGATTATTCACTTGATAAGTTAGTTGAATTGTATATTGTTGAGATTGTGAGATTGCACGGGGTGCCACTGTCTATTGAAGGAGAGATCCGCTGTCTTAAGTGTAATTCTAGCTTCTTGAGATGAATCAACTAGCTATCTTCTAGTAAATCTCCACAAATCTGCCCTCTTTGGCCTAGCTGGACACGCCTTGACTAAAGCCCTGGGTTCCCCCGTTTTAGGTTATCCTTAGGGTGTTTTTATAGGCTTTGAAATGTGTTTCTTTGCCCATAAATATCCTAATCCGAGTGAAACTTCTCTTTGTCACAACAGGGACACGCCCATGGCACACGCCCATGTAAATCGTGGCAGGCCGTGTTCAATCCTGCTGAAGAAGCACGCTCATGTGTTCGAGTCTGCTGAAGAGACACGCCCGTGTGTTTCGGGGTCCAAGCCGTGTTAGAGTAAATTAGGGAGGCACGGCTATATGGTCCTGGGCCCAGGCCGTGTCGATTTCCATTTTGACCGAATTTGGTCCGTTTTAGGCTCATTTCTCGTTCTTTTCATCGTTCGGTGCTCTCCTGAGTATAAAACATGAAAACAACGGATTAAAAGCAACAAATTACATAATTCAAGGGATAAATCATCCAAAAGTATGCTAAATGTGGGTCTAAAATATGTTACTTCTACGGTTTATCACTCCCACACGGTTTAGACACACACCCGTGTATCTACCCAAGTGGACAGTTAGCAAGCTATCTACCAAGCCATTTTGCCACCCTACATCGCACACACGCAAACTCCAATTCAAATCATTCCAATTTGAAAGATGACCAATTAATATCACTAGGAATTTAAGAAATTAAGACATACACAAGAGCATACACTTCTTAAAATTTACCTTCATTGAGCAAAAGGTTTTACTAAGTATTGGTCTAACTCAAGACTATTTACAAAATGACTTTAGTAACATACATAGCCAACACTTTGGCTAAGAATTACAACTTAGCAAAATACCCAAGTCCTACACATGTCATACTCAAAATAAGTCTAAATTGTTATACCAAAGTGATGTCGATAGTGTGATTCTGAGCTCCGACGTCCAATGATCCTCTAGTTAACTTGGCAGAACTAAAAGGATAATCGAAGAGAGAGGGGTAAGCATATGGTTAGTAAGTTTGCATGAAACTATAGGATGACGATTTACTCAAACTATAATCATTCATATTATGAAAAAATGGCGACATAGCACCAATGAATAAAAGTACTTACTCGTGCTTATTCACACTTATTCTTGCCCATCTCATGTCAACATGATCTGGTAACTTTTTCTTACTCAAGATACCTGTATCACTGATTCATGTAGTTTAG
Source organism: Gossypium rotundifolium (assembly GCA_025506655.1). Lineage (NCBI taxonomy): Eukaryota > Viridiplantae > Streptophyta > Magnoliopsida > Malvales > Malvaceae > Gossypium > Gossypium rotundifolium. Next base: position 30,820,413 of record CP106732.1, on the reverse strand, counting down.
CACATTTTCTAAAATAACCATAAACTCACACCTTTATCATTCATACCATGAACATCACTCAAGGCCATCCACAAATAGACTTGAATCTAGACTAACCAACATACTTAACTCTTTTGCTTATGAATAATCGAATCATCATGAATCATTCAAGCTTAACATACATAAAATTTGATGCCAACGCCATATCCAAGATATGGTCTTACATGGGATCATTCCTTAGTGCTGACATCATATCGCAGATATGGTCTTATACGGGATCTCATAACTCGATGTCGAGGCCATGTCCCAAACATGGTCTTATACGATATCATACTTAGATTTCGATGCCATATCCCGGATATGGTCTTACACAAGATCATTCTTTGGTGCCAAAGCCATATCCCAGATATGGTCTTATACGGGACCTTTCCTTTCTAATTTGCATACCTATGTAGTATACTTACTCCAAAACTACAATTTAGCCTGTTCTCATCGTTTACTCATCGAGACTTTATAGCTCGATTTCATTCACAATAACATCCATTAACATAATAATGATCGATTTCAAATATCGAAAATTATGAAATACTAATTTCATACAAACTTACCTCGAATCTCAAAATGCATCTCGGTGCTCGATTTAGTCTTCAACTTTGTTCTTGCCTCGGTTTCAATCCTGGCTTAGTGTTTCTTGATCTATACTAATGAATTTCTCTTGTTAAACACATGCATTGACATCGATTCATAATTCATATTTTTGAAAAATTATGATTTTGCCATTAAACTTTCAAATAATTACACTTTCGCCCATATGCTCGTAAAATGATTTTCATTCAACTTTCTTGCATTTCAAGCCTAGCCGAATCATTTTATCAACTATAGCAACATCAAATTCCCACTATTTCACTCATGTATGACCATTTCTAAAACTTTACAAATTGGTCCTCTTTATGCATCTTTCATGAACATCACTTAGAAAAAGATGTTTACCACACATCAAACTTTCATATTCTTCCATAAAACACCAAAATACATGCATGTCATACATGGGTAAATTTTTGAACATAAACCCCAGCCCAACATATGGCTAGAGTGAATTTTCTTATTAATACACAAATGTATAACTCCCAAGGAATTTCAATTGCACCTATATTCATCAGTGTAGGAATTGGATTAAAGCTTTCCCTATCCCCTTCTCATCAATGGACTCCTGACGTATACGAAGGAGTGCGATTCATTCTAGGGTTTCAAAAATAGGAAGAACATTAAAATTGGGGCTAGGATGCATGCACTTTAAGCTAGAAAATGAACAAAACCCTAGCTATGGAGTCCATGCAAATTTCGGCACCATAGGGAAAAAGATGGACATGATTTTTGGCTTATTTTCCCTTTTATTCTTTAATTAACCAAATGACTAAAATGCCCTTAATGACCCTTTCTTAAGATTTTTCCTTCCCATGTACATTTTTGTCCATCATCAAATATAATGGTCTAATTGATAAATAAGGGCCTCTAGGATTTTTCATAATTCTATTTCATACATGACCCTTCTAGAATCTCACATTTTCTATTCTTTACAATTTAGTCCTAATGGACAATTTATTCACTAATTAATAAAATTTCTTCATGTGACTTTCACACAATCATGAATATACCTCATAAACCTTGTACAATCATTTAAACACATATTTTGTACTTCGAATTTGTGGTCTCACACCACTATTCTGACTAAGTCCTAAATTGGGTTGTTAGACTGTAGATGGTATGGTTAATGATGGATTGGTGCTTGTATTGGTATGTTTGGTTGCATTTTGAGACATGAATTGGTATTGATTTAAGGCTTGTAAGTGTTTCAAGTTGTGGGAGGAAAGTTTGGCCTTAAAAATAGCCTATAATTGCTCACACGGTTGAGCACACAGGCGTGTGGCTCGATCGTGTTATTTAAGTTTACCAAGTAAATCAAGTCAGGCTCGACCATAGGCTGGACACACGGTCGTGTGACTGTCCGTGTGGTGCAAGTCAGTGTCGACCACGATTGAGGCACACGGGCATGCCTCAGGCCGTGTGGACAAGTCAGTAGGTATGCTCTGTTTTGCTGCAACTTGGACACATGGGCGTGTCCGAGGCAATGGACCTCTGTAACTTAGAAAAATGTTAGAATTTACAATTTTTTTGTATGAGTTCAGTTTAGTCCCGGCCCTATTCTAAAGCATGATTAAGGTCTCGTAGACCTCATTAAAGGACTATATAATTATATTTGAATATGAACGAATGATAATTGACTTTGTGTTGTGAAATGGATATAAAATGTTTCGATTGTTCGGTAATGCCTCTTAACCCTATTCTGACGACGGTTACGGGTTAGGGGTGTTACATTTTATTAGTATCGAGCCACGATTTAGTCGATTCTAGGACTAACGTAGCGCTTGTGAGTCTAGCTATACATGCCGTATATATAATTGCAATAGTGTGATGAATCCTGACAGGTAAAAATGTTTTTTTATATAGCAAATGGATCCCGATCAAGCAGTTACTGATGATGTAGAAAGCAATGCGCCTACTCCCGTTCAAAGGACAGCACTGCCCATCTCAGTCGAATGATAGTATCCAAGAGGGAAAGGTTAAGCAAGCCTTTTTTCGAATAATAAGTGAGTGGTTTTCAGAGTTCGTTCGAATGAATTCAGCTACTCAACAACCTCCACCCCAACAAGTACCGATTGTGCCACAAGTTACAGATTTGATCTGATTGAATAAACCTCCGGTAGTTAAGATCCAAAAGTACGTGTCTAAAGAGTTTAGGGCCACAACTGATAATGATGCCGATCAAGCTAATTTTTGGCTCAAGAATACCATTCGAGTGTTTGATGAGATGTCGTTGACACCTGTTGAATGTATCAAATGTGTGGTTTCTTTGTTGAGAGATATGGTATGTAATTGGTGGAAGACATTGATATCTGTGGTTCCGAGAGAGAGAATCACTTGAAAATTCTTCCAACTTGAATTTCAAAAGAAGTATATCGGTCAACGATTCATAGATCAAAAACATAAAGAATTTATTGAGCTGAAACAAGGCCGCGTGTCTATTACTAAGTACGAACAAGAATTTGTGAGGTTGAGTCAATATACATGGAAATGTGTTTCGACTGAAACTACTATGCGTAAATGTTTCATTGAAGGACTGAATGAAGACATCAAATTGTTGCTCGGAATACTTGACACAAATGAATTTCTTGTATTAGTTGAAAGAGCATGCAAATCCTAAGAGCTTAGTAAATAAAAGAAGAAAGTCAATTTTGAGGCTAGAGATGAAAGAAAAATATTGATGAGCAAGTCGTCTCAAACCTTATTGAAGAGATTTAAAGATGTGAACAATCATTCAAATGCTTCGTTTGGACATTCAGGTAAAGATCATGCAAGACAAAGTGTTGGTTCGAAAACTCAAGCTCCAATTGAATGAAGTGTTGGTAGTGTTAAAAGCCATAAGCCCGAGTGTAGATAAAGTGTAAGATAACACATTGGAGAATGTTGGGGCAAGTACAATAATCAAACTTGTTACAAGTGTGGACTACGAGACCATTTTATTCGAGACTGCCCAGAGTTAGACGAGAAAGACAATGTTCAGAGTGTGAGAGCGAGTAATACAACGGCTAGGGGTAGATCACCCAGAAATACTGAAAATGTGAGTGGGAGTCAAAGAGGGACTACGGATACAGCTGTGAGATCCAAGGCGAGAGCACTTGCCGAGTCTATGCTATACCTGCACGAGAATAAGCATCATCTCCAGACGTCATTATTGGTACTTTTACTCTATTCGATACTGATGTGATTGCATTGATAGATCCAGATTCTACTCATTACTATGCGTGTGAATCTAGTATCAAGTAAGACTCAACATGTTGAGTCTACTGAATTCGTGATTAGAGTTCTGAACCTATTAGGCAAGTGTGTTTTGGTGGATAAAGCGTGCAAGAATCATCCAATGATGTTTTGTGATGTTTGTTTTCTGGCTAATTTGATGTTGCTACCTTTTGATGAATTTGATATCATTCTAGGTATGGATTGGCTCACTTTACATCATGCTATTGTGAATTGTAAACAAAAGAGTATTGATTTGAGAAGTCAGAAAGGTGAGATAGTTCAAATTGAATCCAGCGATTTAAATGGGTTGCCAGCTATTATATCATCAATGAAAGCTCTAAATTATGTGAAAAAAGGTTGTGAAGCTTACCTTGCGTATGTGATAGATTAAAAAGTAATTGAAAAGAACTGTCGAGATTACCTCCGATACGAGAAGTTGAGTTTGGTATTGAATTGGTACCAAGGATGACTCCTATCTCAATAGCTTTGTATAGAACGGCACTAACAAAATTGAAAGATTTGAAATCTCAATTGCAAGAATTAACAAATATAGGGTTTGCATGACCGAGTTTCTCGCCCTGAGGTGCCCCTGTGTTGTTCTTGAAAAAGAAATATGGTACTATGAGGACGTGTATTGATTAACAATAGTTAAATAAAGTGACGATAAAGAATAAGTATCCCTTGCCACATATTGATGATTTGTTTGATCAGCTGAAAGGAGCTACAGTATTTTCAAAAATAGATTTGAGATCGGGCTATTATCAGTTGAGAGTCAAAAATCAGATGTGTTGAAATCAACTTTTAGAGCGAGGTACGATCATTATGAATTATTAGTTATGCCTTTTGGACTAACGAATGCTCCTACAATGTTTATGGATTTGATGAATTGGATATTCAGGCCGTATTTGGATCAGTTCTTTATTGTGTTTATTAATGACATTCTGATTTATTCATGTGACGAGACTCAACATGCTGAGCATTTTAGAATTGTGCTATAGACTCTGTGTGAGAAGGAATTGTATGCAAAATTCAGCAAATATGAGTTCTAGTTACGTGAGGTTGGTTTTTGCGGTATATTGTGTTAGCATCAGGCATACGAGTTGATTCGAGTAAAATTTTAGCTATTTTGGAATGGAAACCACCAAGAAATGTGTTTGAAGTCCGTAGTTTTCCGGGACTAGCGGGATATTACAGGTGGTTTGTGAAAGGTTTCTCTATGATTGTGAATCCTTTGACAAAGTTTCTACAAAAAGATGTTAAATTTGAGTGGTCCGAAAAGTGCCAGCAGAGTTTTGAACAGTTGAAAGCATTGTTGATAGTGGCACCTGTGTTAGTTCAACCTAAATCGGGTAAAGAATTCATACTTTACAGTGATGCATCGTTGAATGGTTTGGGCTGTGTATTGATGCAAGAAGACAAAGTCATCGCTTATGCTTCAAGGCAATTAAAACCCCATGAAAAGAACTATTCGACGCATGATCTTGAATTAGCTGCGATTGTATTTGCATTGAAGATTTAGTGTCACTATTTGTTTAGTTAGAAATTTCATGTTTTTACTAATCACAAGAGTTTGAAATATCTGATGACTCAAAAATAATTGAATTTAAGACAGCGGAGTTGGTAAGAATTAATAAAAGACTATGAATTAGTAATTGATTATCATCCAGGCAAAGCTAATGTTGTTGCCGATGCTTTGAGTCAAAAGTCTTTATGTACTTTGCAAGCTATGAGTACTCAGATAGATCTATGTGATGATGGTTCAGTTTTGGCTGAGTTGAAAGTGACGCCAATGTTCGTACGTCAGATTTGTGATGTACAGAAAAGTGATGATAAGATGATGGCTAAACAAGATAAGTGTGGATTGAAAGCTAATTCAGAATTTTTGGTTGATAATGATTATTTTTGAGATTCAAAGATCGGATTTGTGTTCCCAGAAATTCAAAGTTGATTCAGTTAATCTTGAATGAAGCTCACAATAGTCGTTTGGCTGTTCACTTGGGAGTACAAAAGTGTATCATGATCTAAAATAGTTTTTTTGGTGGCATGGTATGAAATGGGATATCTCAGAGTTTGTTTCGAGATGCATAGTTTGTTAGGAAGTTAAAGCTGAACATTAGGTTCCCTCCGACTTATTACAACCGATTATGATTCTTGAGTGGAAATGGGAGAGAATTACGATAGACTTTGTGTCGGGATTGCCTTTATCTCCGGGCAAGAAAGATGTGATCTGGGTGATAGTTGTATATTGATGAAATTAGCTTATTTTTTCCAGTGAGAATAGATTATTCACTTGATAAGTTAGCTGAATTGTATATTGTTGAGATTGTGAGATTGCACGGGGTGCCACTGTCTATTGAAGGAGAGATCCGCCGTCTTAAGTGTAATTCTAGCTTCTTGAGATGAATCAACTGGCTATCTTCTAGTAAATCTCCACAAATCTGCCCTCTTTGGCCTAGCTGGACGCGCCTTGACTAAAGCCCTGGGTTCCCCCGTTTTATGTTAACCTTAGGGTGTTTCTATAGGCTTCGGAATGTGTTTCTTTGCCCATAAATATCCTAATCCGAGTGAAACTTCTCTTTGTCACAACAGGGACACGCCCATGGCACACGCCCGTGTAAATCGTGGCAGGCCGTGTTCAATCTTGCTGAAGAAGCACGCTCGTGTGTTCGAGTCTGCTGAAGAGACACGCCCGTGTGTTTCGGGGTCTAAGCCGTGTTAGAGTATATTAGGGATGCACGGCTATGTGGTCTTGGTCCCAAGCCGTGTCGATTTCCATTTTGACCCAATTTGGTCCGATTTAGGCTCATTTCTCGTTCTTTTCATCATTCGTTGCTCTCCTGAGTATAAAACATGTAAACAACGGATTAAAAGCAACAAATTACATAATTCAAGGGATAAATCATCCAAAAGTATGCTAAATGTGGGTCTAAAATATGTTACTTTTGCGGTTTATCACTCCCACATGGTCTAGACACACGCCCGTGTGTCTACCCATGTGGACAATTAGCAAGCTATCTACCAAGCCATTTTGCCACCCTACATCGTACACACGCAAACTCCAATTCAAATCATTCCAATGTGAAAGATGACCAATTAATATCTCTAGGAATTTAAGAAATTAAGACATACACAAGAGCATACACTTCATGAAATTTACCTTCATTGAGCAAAAGGTTTTACTAAGTATTGGTCTAACTCAAGACTATTTACAAAATGACTTTAGTAACATACATAGCCAACACTTTGGCTAAAAATTACAACTTAGCAAAATACCCAAGTCCTACACATGTCATACTCAAAATAAGTCTAAATTGTTATACCAAAGTGATGTCGATAGTGTGATTCTAAGCTCCGACGTCCAATGATCCTCTAGTTAACTTGGAAGAACTAAAAGGATAATCGAAGAGAGAGGGGTAAGCATATGGTTAGTAAGTTTGCATGAAACTCTAGGATGACGATTTACTCAAACTATAATCATTCATATTATGAAAAAATGGCGACATAGCACCAATGAATAAAAGTACTTACTCGTGCTTATTCACACTTATTCTTACCCATCTCATGTCAACATGATCTGGTAACTTTTCCTTACTCAAGATACCTGTATCACTGATTCATGTAGTTTAGCACATTTTCTAAAATAACCATAAACTCACACCTTTATCATTCATTCCATGAACATCACTCAAGGCCATCCATAAATGGACTTGAATCTAGACTAACCAACATACTTAACTCTTTTGCTTATGAATAATCGAATCATCATGAATCATTCAAGCTTAACATACATAAAATTTGATGCCAACGCCATATCCCATATATGGTCTTACATGGGATCATTCCTTAGTGCTGACATCATATCCAAGATATGGTCTTATACGGGATCTCATAACTCGATGTCGAGGCCATGTCCCAAACATGGTCTTATACGATATCATACTTAGATTTCGATGCCATATCCCGGATATGGTCTTACACAAGATCATTCTTTGGTGCCAAAGCCATATCCCAGATATGGTCTTATACGGGACCTTTCCTTTCTCATTTGCATACCTATGTAGTATACTTACACCAGAACTACAATTTAGCCTGTTCTCATCGTTTACTCATCGAGACTTTATAGCTCGATTTCATTCACAATAACATCCATTAACATAATAATGATCGATTTCAAATATCGAAAATTATGAAATACCAATTTCATACAAACTTACCTCGAATCTCAAAATGCATCTCGGTGCTCGATTTAGTCTTCAACTTTGTTTTTGCCTCGGTTTCAATCCTGGCTTAGTGTTTCTTGATCTATACTAATGAATTTCTCTTGTTAAACACATGCATTGACATCGATTCATAATTCATATTTAGGACATATGGTCTGGCCTGTGACATTTGACCGATTATTGTCCACTTGATAGCTATCATTTGATGCTTCATAACTGTGACTAAGATACAGATTAAACAAGATAACATTAAATTGCAATAATTGCAAGATAGACTATCGATATATCAGGTTTAATGTGTGCACACAGTATACCAATCTACAGTTCACTTCATGCAACATATTAACGAATCCAATGATTCAATTAGAAGATTAGCAATATTACTTAACTTCAATATATACCTACATATAACTCAATTCAAATACCATTACAGTAAATACATATCTCACATTAAATTAGACATACAGATATACATACTACATTTACAAATATTTGAATATAATCTCATGACTCATAATTGCTGACTAATAAATACATGAAGTCATTACATATAGATGACATATCAAAACAATCTAAATATAAAATATAGTGTATCAAATGATTACTCAACTATATCAATTATCATAAGTACTAGATAAATTATAATGATACAATCAGCATGTCATACATTGCTATGTAATGAACTATAGGTATGTAGATTTGCTCAATTAATATATGATTTATAATATAACAATGTCATGTAACAATAGACTATGAACAATGATATTTACTAATTATATTCTTACTATTGTCATTATGATCGTCCTACTCATTATTTAGATCCATTAAATTCTTAACGTACTACATTCAAATCTTGCTAGTCTATACATGCAATTTACATACTGTCATATACATACATAGAATTCTAATATGATACAATAGATCACAGCTATATAAATGATCAATCATCTTCTCATAAATCGATTAACTGACATTAGCTAATTTCTATACAGTTCTGCTATGATTCGTACATATCATGTCCTATTTACTATATTACAGTAAGCATTCATGGTATACAGTATAATAATTCAATTCATGTCTTTGAAAATTCTTCAATCCATATGTTTGCTTTATCCTATTTGATTGAATTATATCGATATGCTTATCTCATCAATTATATTTCAATGATTTACATTCATCTAATTCAGTTACTATAGAATTATTCGATAATCTAATTGCATACACTTGTCAACTTACAATAGTCATTTCAATATCCATCAACTATTGCATAGCATACATAATTTGCTAAACTACACAATAGAATCTTTAAATAAATTCAATTATTCAATATCGATAACTGCAATGAAAGTAATGTCACTCTAAGCAATCTAATTACATACTCAATTTATATTACAATCGATAATTTACATGATCAAAATTCAAATCGTTCATGTCATTAATTAGACATATAACTAAGTTACTATACTTCTTGATCAATGCACTGTATACTCAATTTACATAACAAATTGCTAATTCCTATTCAGTTCTAATTTTGTCAATCAAATTAAATTTATTGACTCAGTCAAATTATTTTCTAATCAATTTCATTGAAGTCTAAATTGATTACATATGCATTGATCATCATTCAGTCAATTTACAATGAATTCTAACTAATTTAGTATCGTATGATCAATATCTGAATTTAACAAACTTGATGTTCAATTTGTAAACATTGAGTTCATAAACATTAAATGCATCATACTTAAGATAATAATGCTATATTGATTTGAATGACTGAAATATGTACTTATTGTGATTATTAGCTTATTTAGCAATCAATGATCTAAACTTTTATCTATAAATGATCTGAAAGTGATTCGAAATCAGTCATTGAACATTTAATCGCAGTTATGGTATCAATCAATTATTGGCAATGTACAAGAATTTTGGTGAAATGAGTCAATTGCCAATTACTGATCATAGACATTGATGAAATTGATCACTTGGTAGATATTACTACTTTAGCTATTAACAATTATGCTATTTTGAAGATATTTGAATGAATTTAAGTCTCGATTAACATAGCATTAACTAATGACTATCGTAGTATACATTAGTGATTGTTCATAAATTTAGTTCAGATTGGATCTATAAGCTAATAGATTTCAATTGATCGGATATCTAATTAAAGTGCATTTATTGATTATCAATGATGATGTTGATATCACTTCACTGTCATCATGTCACTTGATTGATCATGATATCAGTAGGGATGCAAGTTTGAGTCAATGTCTTTGATAGTCTAAGTACTTTAAAGTGTAGATAAATGTATGATTAAGTGTTGAAATATTGTATTGAGTTAAGTTATGATTTTGAGATTGCGATACTAATGTAAATTTGATTTAAGTAGTATGGCAGAAAGTAATGTTAAGTATGTAAAGTATTTGACAATTGTTTTTGACATATGAAGTCTAAATTAAGCGTCGTAATACCTGATGTATGATTCTGTTCGAGATTATGCTATGTGATCATTTATCAATGAGAATGTGTCAGCTGATTGAGTATGATGACTTATTTTCACGAATGTTATAGAGTAGATGAGCTATATGCATTCAATCATAAAAAGTTGTGCAAGTTCATGAGATCGCCTTTTATTATAAAGCATAAGGTACTATAAAAATTTATATCATGATATGAATGCGATTGAAATGATAAATATGCATTGACTGTTCAAAGGCTACGCAACACTTGAATCTTAGAGTCAATGTTATGTCAGTAAGAGATTATGGTAGATTCGAGTCCTTTATAATGATTGATAACATCTGAAGCTTGAGTATGTATGCCTTTTAGTCAGATAATGCTAATGATTATGTTGATACTGCGCTTAATAGATAAACTGCAGATAGAATTAGATGAGTCAAGTTAGGCAACTTGATGAATAATGCAGTTGGTGAGCATAAATTTACACTGAATAATGTTAATGAGTAGTTTGAAATCCGTATAAACGTTAGCTAAGTATACTAATTTGCAAGATTATGAATTCCGATATTCAATGTGAAGAATACGTGAATTGCAATAGTTAAATAAATTTGATAGACCATATATGTTTAAATCGATTTGCAGACTTGAAAGTCATGATGTACTAAGAATATTTTTGAAATATACTCTAGAATTTGATTAATGAAGAATGAAATTATAATAGCTTAAAATAGATTTAGTAAGTATACTGACAAGAATTGAGATAGATACTAAAATAAGTCAATGATTATGTAGATAAAAGATTGATTAATGTACTCAAATGAGTATGATCAGCTTAGATAAGAAGTTAATTAGCATGTAGTCTAGTAATTGAGAAAGTTTGATAAATTACTCAATGATAAATATGTAGTAATAGATTGAAACGTATGAGCTGAATTAAAGATGTATAGATTGATAATAGCCAAGCAATGAATAATGTGTGTCAATTGTCACTACGAAGTAGATCACATTGATGTTACAAGACTATGAATGATTCAATGTTAGCAATGTTGAAATGAGCATATGACTGTAACGAAGTTCAAGAGATAACATCGATTAGGGTCAATACTGTATTGATCAATTGATATATAAATCTTGTGTCAAGTATGACATCGACATTTATCTTGACCAGAACGAATTAGAGTAGATTTAACTTATGTATCTGATATTGTAGATCAATCATATCTATTGAGATAGTCATAAGACATGTCATTTGAATATAATTAGATGATGAATGATTATTATGTGCTTAGTATTAAGAGTTGTAGAATCATCCGTATTTTACGCTAATTCATACTTGTATCGACTATTAGATGCTCGTTGTATCAGTTTGAGATTTCAATATTTAGTTAATATTCATAATTGTGTCATTCGATAATGTATACGATCGTAATTGTAACAAGATAGTGATATCAAATGTGATCATTGTTAATTTAGTGCAACGATATTGACTGGTCGAGATATCATTAATGATGATCGTCTAATTGTCATAGTTTGAAGTTCATATGTAACTAAAGTTAATGAGAATGTCGTAGTCACTCTGAGATTGTAATGTTAGTATCAAAGGACTAATCCTAAAGTTCAATCGTATATTAGACTATCTAAATGTAAAATTGAATTCACTTAGAATCATAAAATTGTTACCATCAGCATAGTTCATAGCTAAGTACATTCAATGTCGAGTACTATTGTCACCATTAAGATTGATACAATATTGAATAGTTTTGATAATGATAAATATATAATAATGATTAGGTTAATATTTAGGCACGTATGTTTAGATAATATGACTATTAATGTAGGTAAGATGTATTAGTTAAAGAATACATAGATAGTGAGTACATTTGATATTAGTCTTGACAGATAGTGTATCAATTGTTAATTCGAAAATGATGATATGAATTGGTGCTATTCTGTTGTAATTTATAATTGTAAAGCATTGATAGTTAGATTAGATATGGTCATTTTAGCACATTTAGTAATCGACTAAGTTTGGATTATGAATACAATGTAGTTTATCGGATGGTATTGCGTTATTGTGTCTATATGATCATTTGTAAAATTTTATAGATTTAAAATTGTTATCAGATTTGAACATTTTGAAAATGTCATGATGACGTATTCGTGTCTAAAGTTTCAGAGTAATGTTTGATCTAGTTTCATACATGCTTAAATGAACTGTATAAATAGTTTGAAGTAGATAAGGTTGATGATATACTTTTGTAGCATAAGAAATGATGATCTTAATGATGACATGACTAAGTTATCGTGAATAGTGATCAATTACGTTGCAGCAAGTTCATGTTGGTAGCAATATGTACGTATAATCAAAATTTGATACAGCATATCTAAGTAATTGAGTAATTTGTAAGTTTAATCAAGCTACTTATAGCATTAAGTCTGACATCTCATTTTGAATTATATACGATAATTGAATGAATTTGATTCTAAATTAAATTATTATGAATTCTTGATTTATACCAATTGACTTGTAATAGCGAGTTATAAATAATTAATGATCTATGATAGAAAATGATTATGATTTAATTGATGATATGACTAATGCTAGTTGATATTGCAAAGTTTTTGAGTAATGCGAAGTCTATTGTATCAGATGCATCGTCATACTTGACGATGATCCAATGTTATTAATTGCAAAGTTTTTAATAGTGCTATGGTTAGAAGTGTACATATTGATTAAAGCTATTCCATTATGCATTAAGAATTGAGATTGAAGTATCAAAATTGGAATCGGTAAATAAATGTTAATTTAATGTACTGATCATAGTTGGTGTCTTCTATCTACGATAAAGTGATTCGAAGTTTGCTGATGAATGTATCAGTTGGTTTAAAGTAGATAGATATGAGTAAAGATGTATCTTAAATTAATGATCAATGTAGAATTCTGGTGAATTATGAAGATTGGTAGCTTATGTTAGAGATTATTGGATATATGGACTTTGATAGGCTATAGCTTGTCTCTAGTATAAGTATAATTGTATTATGAATAATTAATTATTCTGACTAGTTGTGAATGTTAAGATTAAGTAGATTTGAAGTTTGGTAGATCAATATATTCAGTATTCGCTGAAACTTGATTTATTTCAATGAAGTACATGTTGTCAATTCGCAGTAAATGTTTGCTAGGTGTCTTATAAGTAGATTGTTTTAGTTCATAAGTACCATGTAGATACTTAGATGACTTGATGTTTGGAGTATGTCAACCTTATGCTAAGTGGATGGACTTCCTATTCTAAGGCAAGCATCGCGTATAATGTACACAGGCTTGTTAAGCACATGAAATGTCGATCATTCGCAATGAGCAGTGGCTCAAATTGCTCTTCAGCACGTCGCTACCGCTAACTACGCCATGCAAGGTACCATTCAGCTATATTATCATCAAGATGTATTGATCTATATGAATTCTGTATATTCAAATTCATTAAGTAAATCATCATAATAGAATTTGAATATTCACTACATTAAATTGGATCAAGTTCAATTATCGGCAACTGCATCATTTAAATCTAGTTTATTCGGTACTTAGACTAATCATAGTCAAGCATACGATTTTAAATCAATCTACAAGTGATACATATGTCAATGATAAATGATATAGTGATATTACAAATGATCAAGTCCAAGTAACTTTAATTATTAGAAACAATGTATGTCGAGTCTCTAGAAAGGTTTAAATGTACATGATGATTCAATTATCAGAATAAACAAGACTAATAACAATTAGTCCATTCAATATCAAGACTATGTTGCAAATGATGAATTATACATCAGCCATATTAAGTAGCAAATAAATACAATTAGAAGTTAGTATATTAGTTAAATATACAAGGCATTCATATCAATTACTACGTATTAAATATTGAGCATCATAAGCAAATGATATCAAGACTAATTCACAGGTATCGAACTACAAATATGACTGTACATAGATTCTAATGTTGAATCTATCGAATATTCTAGTTATGACACTAAATGTTGATAAGATACAATAGTACTAATTGCTACAAAGAACTTTGATGCACTGAAGGTATATGCATTACTTAATATGACTTAGTAACATCATAGAAGTTCGCTATATTCTACTACATATGATCAATTACTGATAATTTATTCGCATGAATGCAAAGATTATCAACTATTCAATACATGAAATGGCAATTACACTGACATACTTTAGTTTCGCATGTTTTCTATAAAGTTATTGGAATTATATTTCATTAAACATAATTACAATATATTTAATGAATTATTAATTTAATTTCGATCCAAATTCTATTAACATGCCATTTTGCTCAAATATTTACAATCGTTTACAGATCTGAGCCTTCATCATTATACAAGTTCATTATAAATTACTATAATATTATAATTCGTCTCAAATTAACTCATTTATTCAGCTAATTCTTAAGCATATGTGAACTTTAATAGATATTACCAAGCTTAAATCGTATACACTTTCACAGATTCACTATGTGATAGGCTCAATCTTTTTCAACATTCGATTCTCAATTAATAATTGTTCTATTAAATTAATAATTCCAAATTAAATGAATTGTATTCATTAACTAATACATACTTTCAAATATTTTACAATTTAAACAAATTACTCATTCAAACTTCAACTTATTTAAATCACTAAATCTATTGATACATGAATTAATTAAATACAAGTTATATGTAATAATATTAAATTGAATCATCAATGGATTATTCATTAATTTTAAGCTTTCTTAACTTACATAATTCCAGTGACATTCATAATGATTGTACCCTTATGAATTAAATTTCAGATCATATTTCATATAAATATGATTAGTAATTATCATATACAAATATCAACATTATAATACTTCTATTAATTTCATACTATAATTTGGATACATTTATTTATACTTGAATAATTTTTCTAATTGCATAAATTTATATCATACTTATTATAAATGATCTTACTGAATGATATATTTGTGATTCTTTTCATCAATAAATTATGGACTTTTTAGAGATTGATTGATTCATTTATTTAAATGGTTGATATTAATTATTAAATCTGAAATTTGGCTTACATATTGCTATTGACACAGTTTACTTAATGTAATTTAAATAGAATCTCTAATGAATAATTTTTTTGATGTATGCACAGATTGAATCCTAGTTAATGTTAGAATTATTATTAATTGGCTCTAAATTGTGGTTAATCATTTTCACTTAACGTTAAGAATTGAGCTCTTAAATATATGTTATTTATATAAAAGAATGCCTGCTGTGAAAATTATTGAAGTAATCTCACTATAGATTAGATCTACATTTTATAAGTACATTTTCACTAGTACTTGGACAATTGCTATTTAATTATAATAAGTTATTCATACAATATTTCAAAAGCATTAATATTAACATGATTTGTTATGAATTATATCATTAAATCAATTTCTGACTTAGTATAATTATTGTCACATAGTCGTATGGTGCGTTTCATGTATAATCAATGAATGAGGTATGTTTCAAGATATGTAAAACATATATTGAATGTGCTGAAACATGACGATTATTCTTCTAGGAAAGATGGATGCTAATAACTGTCAGATTCAATTATACTACAAAGTTAGAAAGTAATTCTAATTATATGACGAGTTTATTTATCTACATATTGGATATCACTAAGAATTAACTCTTATGATCTTGAAACTAATTTAATTTCTTCTAATGATTATGTAGGAACTATCCATAGGTAGTAAAATATTTAGGTGTGATTAAATTGAATGTAAATTATTGGATGTAGCAATATAATCTGAAAATTGGTTAAGTATGATTGTTACGAATATGTATTATAATTCGAAAAATGAGTTCTATTACACGAGTCGATAGATTTTCAATAGATACAAGACAATCTACGATTGAAACGAAGTATTGATAAATGACGTGAGTAAAAAAAGTGATAAGATAGTCATTTGGATCAAAGCAGTTTAGATTGTAAAGGAAACCTTAAAATACATAATGTAATTGTGGAATATTACATGTCATTTCTAACTCTAATTAAGTAATGATTTAAGAGCATTAACAATATAAATTCTATGCAAATGCAGAGATAAAGAGTGATGTAGAAATGTTACTATTCAGATTTGAAAGTTGAGATGAATCAATGCTATCTTCTAGTAAATCTCCACAAATCTGGCCTCTTTGGCCTAGCTGGACGTGCCTTGACTAAAGCCCTGGGTTCCCCCGTTTTAGGTTATCCTTAGGGTGTTTATATAGGCTTCGGAATGTGTTTCTTTACCCATAAATATCCTAATCCGAGTAAAACTTCTCTTTGTCACAATAGGGACACGCTCATGGCACACGCTGAGTGTAAATCGTGGCGGTAGTGTTCAATCTATTTGAAGAAGCATGCTCGTGTGTTCGAGTCTGCTGAAGAGACACGCCCGTGTGTTTCGGGGTCTAAGCCGTGTTAGAGTAAATTAGGGATGCACGGCTATGTGGTCTTGGGCCCAAGCCATGTCGATTTCTATTTTGACCCAATCTGGTCTGATTTAGGCTCATTTCTCGTTCTTTTCATCGTTCGTTGCTCTCCTGAGTATAAGACATGTAAACGACGGATTAAAAGCAACAAATTACATAATTCAAGAGATAAATCATCCAAAAGTATGCTAAATGTGGGTCTAAAATAAGTTATTTCTGCGGTTTATCACTCCCACATAGTCTAGACACACGCCCGTGTGTCTACCCATGTGGACAATTACCAAGCTATCTACCAAGCCATTTTTCCACCCTACATCGTACACACGCAAACTCCAACTCAAATCATTCCAATATGAAAGATGACCAATTAATATCTCTAGGAATTTAAGAAATTAAGACATACACAAGAGCATACACTTCATGAAATTTACCTTCATTGAGCAAAAGGTTTTACTAAGTATTGGTCTAACTCAAGACTATTTACAAAATGACTTTAGTAACATACATAGCCAAAACTTTGGCTAAGAATTACAACTTAGCAAAATACCCAAGTGTAATATCCCGGGTTAAGGGGTTAATTTATTTCTGGCAATTGTTGCATGTTTATTGCTTGCTATGATGTTGTTTGGGTGTTTTCGGGGCTTAGCTGTAGGCTAGGAGTGTGCCTGAGTAGGTGGATAAGTTTTTATTTTTGGGCTTTAGGGGATAGGAGCTGAAAGAGATGGGGTTTATAATTAATTTAAGTGAATTTGTAACACAAATAAGGAGCTAGCAAAGTGGCAAGCATGCGCCACATGGAGAGTGTGTGTGTGGCGTCATCTGCAAGGGGGAGGTCTTGTGTTCAAGTCGCGAGAATCCCACCCCTTTTGGCTCCCATTTTGGACGGCATGGAGGAAGAGGTTGTGGGCAACTTGAACTCTACCATGGACTTGGTCAACATATTCAAACGGTGGATGGAGAGCAATTGTAGGAGGGAGACTTGGTCTTTGCCATTCAAATTAGTGGTGTGAGAGTAAATGAGGGAAGTTGGCGGATTTGGTGAGAGTTTGGGGGAGAGGAGTGTGTGGCGGTTGGTAAGCTTGTGGGAGAGTCTCAGAAATTTTCCACTAAGGCAATTGGGTAGGTTCGGTCAAATTTTGTTTTGGGGAAGTTAATTTTTTCTTTGTTTAATCAAAAGCTAGTAAACTTCATTTGCAAATAGCTTTAGCAGAAAAAAAAAAGAAAACCTTCCATTCTTGCTCCTTGAAGAAGCACAAAAGTAACTTCAAGCCAATCTTGCACTCTTCTTCTTCTTCTTTACCTTTTGTGTCAACCAAACCTCAAGCACCCATATTGCAGAAATTCTACCTTGTTTCTTCCTTCTTCTTTTCATTGTGCAAAGTCAAACTAGTGATCATTCCTTCTCATTTTCTTTCTTTTGCTTTCACAACCTTGTGGATTTCCCTTTGTTCCATACCATCTCTTTAAACAAAAACCAGCCTTTGTTCTTCATCATCTTGAGTAGAATCCTCCTTGTGTTGACCGAATGTTCTCTTGAATACAAAGACACTTGGTTTTGTCATTTTGCTTGATGGCTTTTTTTCCCATGGTAAAACACTTACTCTCCTTAGCTTTCTTCTTTGTTTCTTTCTTGCAAAAGAACCTTCCCTCTCATTGCTAATCTCCATTCAGATTCTTTTTCTCCTTGGTTTATTTCCTTTTGTTTTAACCTCTAAAGGATCTAGCCAAATATTCTCTTCCATTTGATTTTAGTATTGGTAGAATCTTCCTTCCCTTTTTGTTTTGTTCTTTGGTGAATCTAAGGGTGGTGTGGATTGCTTTTGGTAGTTCGTTTTCAAGCCTTGGAGAAGGTTCTTGGGTTAGGTAGAATGCTTTTTGGGTAAGGCTTACATTCTCTGTCGGCATCTAGAAGAGGGTAAGTGTTGGTTTTGGTGTTTGTTTTATGGCGTATTAATTTGGTTGGAATCGTTTTGTCATAGGACATCAGGGATTGAAGCACTCAAGCGTAACCTTGGTTCTTTAATTCGATCGTTGGGTAAGTGGTGGTAGAAGGGTGTTTTGGATCCGATTTCGTTTAATTTTCTTTAAGTTAAGTCATGAGGAGAGATTAATCATTATTCTTTTCTAGGGTGTGATCGGTTGGTAAGAGGCATTATTGGTTGGGTTGATTGGAAGCCGAACCATTCGTGAAGGTAGGATTAACGCATAACCCCTTGGGTCATTTACTTTGTTGGTAGAATAGTATTGGGTTAGGGTTAACCCTTTTGTTGGCGAATGTAGGACCGAGCTATTGAGGTGATCAAAAGGTTTGATCGGTTCTTAGGCTTTAATCTCCGATATATCGGTGTGTAAACTAACACACTACGTTAGTAATATAATTGATAACACGTGTGATGACTAATGAAAGCAGTGATGATTGATGTGATACCTAATGGGTATGATTACGGACTCGGGTAAGTCGGTATTATTATTATGAGTTTCTTGATGATCTATATGATACCATGGTTATGGATATATGTGACATGGGGTATGAGATTAGACATATTAGCATGATATGCATGATTATATGATATGTATGGTTACATGAGTGTGGTATGTTGATGGGTGATACGAGTGGAGGGAGCGGATGATATTTTGTCTTGTGAGCACGGTGTTTTAGTAACACACTTTGTGACTTTGGGTCACGGAGGTTTGGCACCTCGGAGGTTTGGTACCTCGGCGTCTCGTCCCTGTAGTTAACACCACAGTGGGTTGGCCCCACTTGTGAGATATGGGATTGGCGCGGTGATTTGGTATCACACGATGGGTTGGCCCATCAGCAGATTTGTGACTACGGTCACCGGTGCTTTAGTAGCACAATTGTGTCTTTGGGACACGGAGGTTTGGCACCTCATTGCGACTTGTCCACGTGGTTTAACCACAGTGGGTTGGCCCCACATGAGATATGGGATAAATGCGCTAGTGATTTGGTATCACACGATGGGTTGGCCCCATCATTGGATTTGTGACTACGGTCACGGTGCTTTAGTAGCACAATTGTGTCTTTGGGACACGGTGTTTTGGTAACACATTGTGACTATATGTCACCGGTGGTTTAGCACCACCGGTGGTTTGGTACCACAGGGGTAGAAAAGCGATATGGATGGTTAGGATCGGGTTGCATTAATTATGTTGCTTTGTATGATGTGTGTTAGCATGTTGTTCTTGGGGCGGGATTTACACTTTGAGTCACTCGACTCACCCTCTCCTTTGACTTTTCGGTGACACTTAGACGCGGACATGGGTAGGGATGGACTCGAGGTGCTCATGCCATCTTGAAATAAAGCTTTGCTCGGACTTTTAAGAAATTTGGTACTTAAGTTTTATTACTACTATTTGGTTTTATTTGGGTTGTAAATGGCCTTTTAAATTATGTTTTGTTTACGATTAAGTTAGATTTATAATATGCTTTAACAAACTACTTGAGTTAAAATATGCTAAAACTTGGAAAAACAACGTTTTCAAAACTTCAAAAACGATGATTTAAACTATACCATCGGGTATCATACTATAACTTGGGATAAAATGGACTCGAATTGTTTTTCTAACTTAAATATGGTTTTCTACTAAGACGAAATCTTTTAGTAATAATATGACACGACTTAAACTTCAAACCGATATAAATTAGTTTTACCTACACTTCAGATAAATTTTCAAAGCTCTCGGGGTTTTTCAAACACAACGTGAATTTTTAATCCAAACCTACTCAAGTTTTCCTCAAACACAAAGTTTCGCAAAGTGTTTCATCAAACTTCTAGACTTCAACCTAAACCACCCAAAACCTTTTCCTGTAGCATACAGTTCGGTTCGTGGTGCATTGGCCGGGTTTGGGTGTTACACTGTAATATCGAGCCAAGTTCAAAAGCTCATTTGTGGGCGAGGCTCAAAATGTTTTAAAACTATAGTTTTCAAGTATACTGTATTAAAGTATGGTTTGAAAGGCATGACACCGAGTCAGCAGCACCGAGTTAAGCCCGGTAAGTACCCGTACTACTTGTTGTAATATTGATTGATATGATTGGTGGCTAGTAAGACTACTTTAGAGATGAAACTAATAGGACTCTGTGGACTCATGAAAACAAAGCTTCTTTAAAATTTCATAAGACTTTGCTTTAAACACGGTGAAATAATGGTGATACATAAAATTCTTTAATCGACGAGATTTAGTCATGAGTACAGAGGTGGGCGTGGTCGTGGGCGTGGTCGTGATGGGATATTGTCTCGAGCCCGTAGGTTACAGGCGGGGTTGAGAGAATGAGGTCTGGGATTCATACCGAGTTGGAGGTGGTGAGTTTCGAGAACATCTGGCGATAATCGCGATTGTCACGAGAGCGTCTTTGCGGGTTTTAGAGAGGTAGGCTGGGCGGTGGGCGTAGGAGCTAGAAAATCATGCTGGCGACTTGGGCAAATGAAATTTGAATTCTTAGGGTGTCTCGGTGTTGCTCCTAACCTTCTTTGAAATCTTGGCTAGAAGCGACAGAGCGGATCATAGACGATCTGGACCTAGCTGCGAGGAGAAGTTAAAGGGATCGTATCACTTCTCGGGATGAGTCATACCGATGGTGGCTCACGGTCCGTGACGGTACCGCTGTTGAAGATCGACATGGGACTATTTTGAGCCGCTTATCGGAAGAAATGCGTCGAGCTAATTATATTAATGAGCGTGGAAAGCATTTTTGAGGTTAGTGCGGGAGCAACCGTCAGTATCGAGTATCTGGTAGAGTTTACGAAATTTGAGTCGGTATGCCGAGGTATGGTGGCTCTTGAGCAGGAAAGGTGTGTTCGTTTGAAGATGGCTGCGAGACGAACTAAGAGTGATAATTGCGCCACAGGGCGTGAATTCTTGATTACGGTTGAAAAGCGAAGGTTCGAGGGCATTAAAAAGTCGTGAGGAGGGGTATGGATAGAAACCGTCATAAGCGGAGTTTTGGATCTTCAGGTCGTCGGTGTCAATGAGAAAAGGGCTAGACCAAGTGGGCGAATCGATCGGGTAGGTTTGTTCTTCGCTGGCGAGGACCGCCGCATTGTAACCATTGTGGGAAGGCTCATTGGGAGGATGTTGGACCAAGGCGAGGTCATTTTGAGTGTGGCTCATTTGGACCACCGAGTGAGGGCTGTCGCGTAAGTTAGCTAGGATTCAATCGGAGAATCGGGGCGTAATCAAGTCTGAAATAATGGACCACGGCGGAGGGCGAGGTAATGGCGAGAGGAGGTATGATTACGGTGGGTAGTGGAGCACCAGGCGAGGCGTCTGAGGTAGTTCTCGAGGCGACGGCCGGATTGGTATATCTTTGAGGCGCCGAGGAGGAGGCGGCCTTGCTGGGCGTCATAACCCAATGCGTTTTGATTCTTGGTTCTCCTTATCTTGCTTTACTTGATGTGGGTTCTACGACTCTTATGTTGCCGATGGTATAGTAGAGACAATGGATTTAGACTACGAGATATCTTCTAGGCGGATGACCGTAATAAGCCCTCAGGTCACTCTGTAGTGGTAGATAAAGCGTATAGAGGCGATACCTCTAGAACTCAAGGGTAATATTTGAGGCGTCGATGGAGCGCCATTCGGGAGTTCGATCTAATTCTCGGAATGGATGGTGGGTAAGTATCGGCGAAGTTGATCGCTTGGCTAAGCGCATAGTTCGAGCTTCGGTGAGGTGATGAAGTGGTTCTAATCGGTAATAGGAGAAACTATCATCCAATGTGGTATCCGCTCGAAAAGTCGAGAAAATGGTCGGGGAAGGGTTATGAAGCATATATGGTGCATGTGTATGCCTTGGAGGCTAAGGAGTCTGCTTTGAGAGCGGTTGGACGATGGGGAATTTGTTGATGTGTTTCTGAGGAGCTTAGGGTTTGCCACCGGATCGGGAGGTAGAGTTCGGGATAGATCATTCAGGAAGCTGCGCCCGGTCTCCATTGCTCCGTCTGAGGATGGCACCTAAAGAGTTAGTGGAGCTTAAGGCTCAAATCCGGGAGTTATTGGACCGAGGCTTTATCGGGCCAAGTATTTCGCCATGGGGAGCGCTTGTACTCTTTGAAGAAGAAAGAGCGGTACTATGCGGATGTGCATAGACTACCGCCAACTAAATAATCGACGATCAAAACAAGTATCCACTACCTCGGATAGATGACTTGTTTGATCAATTTGAAGAGGCGTCGGTTTTCTCGAAGATCGACCTAAGATGCAGGTATCACCGATTGAAGGTAAAAGAGGCGGATATCGTAAGGCGGCATTAGGTACTCGGTATGGGCACTTTGAGTTCTTGGTTATGCCATTCGGGTTGACTAACGATGCCGACTTTCATGGATCGATGAATAGGGTGTTCCACAATTACCTAGATCGGTTCGTGGTGGTTTTATCGGCGACATCTTGGTATACTCAAGGGCGAGGAAGAGCATGATGCTCATTTACGGTGGTATTGCAGATTCTAAGGGAGAAAGCTTTCTGTCGCGAAGTTCGAGAAATCGAGTTCGGCTCGGGGAGGTAACATTCTTGGGTCATGTAGTGTCAATTTGAGGGATTAGAGTGGACCCGCAAGATAGAAGCGGTTTTGGATTGGAAGCCGCCTAAGTCGATGAGCGAGATTCGGAGTTTTACGGGGTTGGCGAGGATACTCTGAAGATTTGTAGAAGGTTTCTCGTTAATTACGACCGATGACCAAACTATTGAGAAAGGGAGTTCCGTTTATTTGGGTGAGAAGCAACAAGAGAGCTTCGACAAGTTGAAGAAGATTTTGATTGAAGCTCGGTTACGATTCAACTTTGAGGTTGGTAAGGAATTCTGATGTCTTGCGATGCATCACATACTGAGCTTGGGTTGTGTCTTGATCAGGAAGGGAAGGTGGTGGCTTACGCATCCCGGCAATTTGAGGCCACATGAGGTCAATTATCCTACGCATGATCTGGAGTTAGCAAATGTAGTATTTGCCTTAAAGATATGGAGGCATTACTTATGCGGAGAAAGATCGATAGTCTTTACGGACCATAAGAGTCTGAAGTACCTTCGACTCGGAAAGACTTGAATCGAGGCGGTAGCAGATGGATTGAAAGCTTTGAAAGACTACGATTGCTCAATTGAGTATCATCAAGGGTAAGGCTAATGTTGTGGCGAGCGCATTGAGCCGTAAGGTTATTCGGATTTGAGGCGTTGTTTGCCACTTGAGTTTGTATGATGGCGGGAGTATTCGGCGGAGCTGGAGTTAAGCCTACTTGGGTTGAGCGGATCGTAGAAAAGCGGTTGTTGGATGAAGTTTTGAGTGCGCGAGAGGACACAAGTGCAGAATGATGGTTTAAAGGGTTCTGACTTGTCGATTGATGGGGTTACGTGTTTGTGGGAAGGCTTGTATCTTGAGAGAGATGTGAATTGAGGCAAAGATTCTTTAGGATGCTCATAGCAGCCCTACGCTATGCATCCCGGAGGTAGCAAAATGTATAAGGATCTCGGGGGCGATTACGGTGGCGGGTGCGAAAAAAGAGGTGATGAGTTTGTAGGAAAGTGTCGACATGTCGGAGTCAAGGTGAGCATCGATTCTGCCGTCTGGGTTGCTTGACCGGTGAAGATTCCACGTGGAAGTGGGAAAGGATCACTATGGATTTCGTCGGTGGATTACCGCTACACCGAGCAAGAAGGATTGATGCAGGTAATTGTGGATCGGTGACTAAATCAGCTCACTTTATTCGGTGAGGGTGGATTACTCACTCCGAGGTTGGCGAAGTGTATGTGTCGAGATAGTGAGATCGCACGGGTGCGGTCTCGATCATCTCGGATAGGGATCCAAGATTCACGTCAAGGTACGGAAGGCGTTACATCGAGCTCTGGGTACGGTTAGATTTCAACCTGACATTTCATCCATGATGACGGGCAATCGAAAGGGTTATATAGATTTTGGAGGATATGCTTGAGGTTGTGTATTGGACTTGAGGGTAGTTGGGAGGAGTATCTAGTTGGTGAGTTCGCCTACAACAACGATTACCAGCGAGCATCAAGATGGCACCTTATGAGGCGTTATGCGGTGAAAGTGTCGTTCACCGACTTCTGGACAGAGTTAAGTGAACAGCAGTTATTGGGACGAGTTGGTTCTTTGAGACCAAGAAGACAAGTTAAGTTGATCTGAGCTCGATTGAAGGAAGCTTCGACCGCAGAAGTCCTATGCCGATCTTAAACGGAGAGATATTGAGTTTCTTTGTGGGAGATCGGGTTTTCTGAAGGTCTCACCGTGGAAGAAAGTATTAAGGTTCGGAAGAAAGGCATGCTTAGTCAGAGGTTTATTGGGCCATATAAGGTACTAAGACGAGTGGGACCGATTGCGATCGGCTCGAGTTGCCGGTGAGCTAGGTCAAATTCACGACGTGTTCCACGTTTCGATGCTTGGCGATATCGTTCCGATCTATCACATGTGGTAACGATGAGGAGATCGAGGTAAATCCGATATGTCCATGGAGGAAGAGCTGTCTGATTTTAGATCGGGATGTGAAGGTTACTGCAGGAAGTCTGTGCTCTCGTTAAGGTCCTTTGGCGGAATCATGGCGTGGAAGAAGCGGCGTGGGAACCCGAGGATATGATGAGACAACAATACCCGCAACTCTTGACGACCGGTAATTTCGAGTCGAAATTATTTTTAAGGGGGTAGAACCGTAATATCCGGGTTAAGGGTTAATTTATTTCGCAATTGTTGCATGTTTATTGCTTGCTATGATGTTGTTTGGGTGTTTTGGGGCTTAGGCTGTAGGCTAGGAGTGTGCTGAGTAGGTGGATAAGTTTTTATTTTTGGGCTTTGGGGATAGGAGTGAAAGAGATGGGGTTTATAATTAATTTAAGTGAATTTGTAACACAAATAAGGAGCTAGCAAAGTGGCAAGCATGCGCCACATGGAGAGTGTGTGTGGCGTCATCTGCAAGGGAGGTCTTGTGTTCAAGTCATGAGAATCCCACCCTTTGGCTCCCATTTTGGACGGCATGGAGGAAGAGGTTGTGGGCAACTTGAACTCTACCATGGACTTGGTCAACATATTCAAACGGTGGATGGAGAGCAATTGTAGGAGGGAGACTTGGTCTTTGCCATTCAAATTAGTGGTGTGAGAGTAAATGGGGGAAGTTGGCCGGATTTGGTGAGAGTTTGGGGGGAGAGGGAGTGTGTGGCCGGTTGGTAAGCTTGTGGGAGAGTGCCGAAATTTTCCACTAAGGCAATTGGGTAGGTTCGGTCAAATTTTGTTTTGGGGGAAGTTAATTTTTTTTTCTTTGTTTAATCAAAAGCTAGTAAACTTCATTTGCAAATAGCTTTAGCCGAAGAAAAAAAGAGAGAAAACCTTCCATTCTTGCTCCTTGAAACCGAAGCACAAAGTAACTTCAAGCCAATCTTGCACTCTTCTTCTTCTTCTTTTACCTTTTGTGTCAACCGAAACCTCAAGCACCCATATTGCCGAAATTCTACCTTGTTTCTTCCTTCTTCTTTTCATTGTGCAAAGCCGAAACTAGTGATCATTCCTTCTCATTTTCTTTCTTTTTGCTTTCACAACCTTGTGCCGATTTCCCTTTGTTCCATACCATCTCTTTTAAACAAAAACCAGCCTTTGTTCTTCATCATCTTTGAGCCGAATCCTCCTTGTGTTGGCCGAATGTTCTCTTGAATACAAAGACACTTGGTTTTGTCATTTTGCTTGATGGCTTTTTTTTTCCCATGATGAAACACTTACTCTCCTTAGCTTTCTTCTTTGTTTCTTTCTTGCAAAGCAGAACCTTCCTCTCATTGCTAATCTCCATTCGATTCTTTTTCTCATTGGTTTATTTCCTTTTGTTTCAACCCTCTAAAGGATCTAGCCAAATATTCTCTTCCATTTGATTTTAGTATTGGCGAATCTTCCCTTCCCTTTTGTTTTGTTCTTTGGCGAATCTAAGGGTGGTGTGGATTGCTTTTGGTAGTTCGTTTTCAAGCCTTGGAGAAGGTTCTTGGGTTAGGCAGAATGCTTTTTGGGTAAGGCTTACATTCTCTATCGGCATCTAGAAGAGGGTAAGTGTTGGTTTTGGTGTTTGTTTTATGGCGTATTAATTTGGTTGGAATCGTTTTGTCATAGGACATCCAGGGATTCAAGCACTCAGCGTAGCCTCGGTTCTTTGGTCGATCGTTGGGTAAGTGGTGGTAAGAAGGGTGTTTTGGATCCGATTTCATTTAATTTTCTTTAAGTTAAGTCATGAGGAGAGATTAATCATTATTCTTTTCTAGGGTGTGATCGGTTGGTAAGAGCATTATTGGTTGGGTTGATTGGAAACCGAACCATTCGCAGAGGTAGGATTTAACGCAACCCCCTTGGGTCATTTACTTTGTTGGCCGAATAGTATTGGGTTAGGGTTAACCCTTTTGTTGGCCGAATGTAGGACCAAGCTATTGAGGTGATCAAAAGGTTTGATCGGTTCTTAGGCTTTAATCTCCGATATATCAGTGTGTAAACTAACACACTTCATTAGTAATATAATTGATAACTTTGTGTGATGACTAATGAAAGCGGTGATGATTGATGTGATACCTAATGGGTATGATTACGGACTCGGGTAAGTCAAGATTATTATTATGAGTTTCTTGATGATCTATATGATACCATGGTTATGGATATATGTGACATGGGGTATGAGATTAGACATATTAGCATGATATGCATGATTATATGATATGTATGGTTACATGAGTGTGGTATGTTGATGGGTGATCTGAGTGGAGGAAGCGGTGATATTTTGTCTTGACGAGCACCGGTGTTTTAGTAACACACTTTGTGACTTTGGGTCACGGAGGTTTGGCACCTCGGAGGTTTGGTACCTCGGCGTCTCGTCCACATGGTTAACACCACCGTGGGTTGGCCCCACTTGTGAGATATGGGATTGACGCCAGTGATTTGGTATCACACGATGGGTTGGCCCCATCAACAGATTTGTGACTACGGTCACCAGTGCTTTGGTAGCACAATTGTGTCTTTGGGACACCAGTGTTTTGGTAACACATTGTGACTATATGTCACCGGTGGTTTAGCACCACCGGTGGTTTGGTACCACGGGGTAGAAAAGCGATATGGATGGTTAGGATCGGGTTGCATTAATTATGTTGCTTTGTATGATGTGTGTTAGCATGTTGTTCTTTGGAGCGGGATTTACACTTTGAGTCACTCGACTCACCCTCTCCTTTGACTTTTCGGTGACACTTAGACGCGGACATGGGCCGGATGGACTCGAGGTGCTCATGCCATCTTGAAATAAAGCTTCATTTCGGACTTTTAAGAAATTTGGTACTTAAGTTTTATTACTACTATTTGGTTTTATTTGGGTTGTAAATGGCCTTTTAAATTATGTTTTGTTTACGATTAAGTTAGATTTATAATATGCTTTAACAAACTACTTGAGTTAAAATATGCTAAAACTTGGAAAAACAACGTTTTCAAAACTTCAAAACGATGATTTAAACTATACCATCGGGTATCATACTATAACTTGGGATAAAATGGACTCAATTGTTTTCTAACTTAAATATGGTTTTCTACTAAGGCGAAATCTTTTAGTAATAATATGACACGACTTAAACTTCAAACCGATATAAATTAGTTTTACCTACACTTGAGATAAATTTTCAAAGCTCTCGGGTTTTTCAAACACAACGTGAATTTTTTATCCAAACCTACTCAAGTTTTCCTCAAACACAAAGTTTCGCAAAGTGTTTCATCAAACTTCTAGACTTCAACCTAAACCACCCAAAACCTTTTTCCCTGTAGCATACCAGATTCGGTCGTGGTGCATTGACCGGGTTTGGGGTGTTACACCAAGTCCTACACATGTCATACTCAAAATAAGTCTAAATTGTTATACCAAAGTGATGTCGATAGTGTGATTCTGAGCTCCAACGTCCAATGATCCTCTAGTTAACTTGACAGAACTAAAAGGATAATCGAAGAGAGAGGGGTAAGCATATGGTTAGTAAGTTTGCATGAAACTCTAGGATGACGATTTACTCAAACTATAATCATTCATATTATGAAAAAATGGCGACATAGCACCAATGAATAAAAGTACTTACTCGTGCTTATTCACACTTATTCATACCCATCTCATGTCAACATGATCTGGTAACTTTTTCTTACTCAAGATACCTGTATCACTGATTCATGTAGTTTAGCACATTTTCTAAAATAACCATAAACTCACACCTTTATCATTCATACCATGAACATCACTCAAGGCCATCCATAAATAGACTTGAATCTAGACTAACCAACATACTTAACTCTTTTTCTTATGAATAATCGAATCATCATGAATCATTCAAGCTTAACATACATAAAATTTGATGCCAACGCCATATCCCGGATATGGTCGTACATGGATCATTCCTTAATCTTGACATCATATCCCGATATGGTCTTATACGGATCTCATAACTCGATGTCGAGGCCATGTCCCAAACATGGTCTTATACGATATCATACTTAGATTTCGATGCCATATCTCGGATATGGCCTTACACAAGATCATTCTTTGGTGCCAAAGCCATATCCCAGATATGGTCTTATACGGGACCTTTCCTTTCTCATTTGCATACCTATGTAGTATACTTACTCTAGAACTACAATTTAGCCTGTTCTCATCGTTTACTCATCGAGACTTTATAGCTCGATTTCATTCACAATAACATCCATTAACATAAAATGATCGATTTCAAATATCGAAAATTATGAAATACTAATTTCATACGAACTTACCTCGCATCTCAAAATGCATCTCGGTGCTCGATTTAGTCTTCAACTTTATTTTTGCCTCGGTTTCAATCCTGGCTTAGTGTTTCTTGATCTATACTAATGAATTTCTCTTGTTAAACACATGCATTGACATCGATTCATAATTCATATTTTGGAAAAATTATGATTTTGCCATTAAACTTTCAAATAATTACACTTTTGCCCATAGGCTCGTAAAATGATTTTCATTCAACTTTCTTGCATTTCAAGCCTAGCTGAATCATTTTATCAACTATAGCAACATCAAATTCCCACTATTTAACTCATGTATGACCATTTCTAAAACTTTACAAATTGGTCATATTTATGCATCTTTCATGAAAATCACTTAGAAAAAGATGTTTACCACACATCAAACTTTCATATTCTTCCATAAAACACCAAAATACATGCATGTCATACATGGGTAAATTTTTGAACATAAACCCTAGCCCAACATATGGCTAGAGTGAATTTTCTTATTAATACACAAATGTATAACTCCCAAGGAATTTCAATTGCACCTATATTCATCAGTGTAGGAATTGGATTAAAGCTTTCCCTATCCCCTTCTCATCAATGGACTCCTGACGTATACGAAGGAGTGCGGTTCATTCTAGGGTTTCAAAAATAAGAAGAACATTAAAATTGGGGCTAGGATGCATGCACTTTAAGCTAGAAAATGAACAAAACCCTAGCTATGGAGTCCATGCAAATTTCGGCACCATGGGGAAAAAGATGGACATGATTTTTGGCTTATTTTCCCTTTTATTCTTTAATTAACCAAATGACTAAAATGCCCTTAATGACCCTTTCTTAAGATTTTTCCTTCCCATGTACATTTTTGTCCATCATCAAATATAATGGTCTAATTGATAAATAAGGGCCTCTAGGATTTTTCATAATTCTATTTCATACATGACCCTTCTAGAATCTCACATTTTCTATTCTTTACAATTTAGTCCTAATGGACAATTTATTCACTAATTAATAAAATTTCTTCATGTGACTTTCACACAATCATGAATATACCTCATAAACCTTGTACAATCATTTAAACACATATTTTGTACTTGAATTTGTGGTCTCACACCACTATTCGACTAAGTCCTAAATTGAAACATTAGACTGTAGATGGTATGGTTAATGACGGATTGGTGCTTGTATTGGTATGTTTGGTTGCATTTTGAGACATGAATTGGTATTGATTTAAGGCTTGTAAGTGTTTCAAGTTGTGGGAGGAAAGTTTGGCCTTAAAAATAGCCTATAATTGCTCACACGGTTGAGCACAGCGAGTGTGGCTCGATCGTGTTATTTAAGTTTACCAAGTAAATCAAGTCAGGCTCGACCATAGGCTGGACACACGGGCGTGTGACTGTCCGTGTGGTGCAAGTCAGTGTCGACCACGATTGAGGCACATGGGCGTGCCTCAGGCCGTGTGGACAAGTCAGTAGGTATGCCCTGTTTTGCCACAACTTGGACACATGGGCGTGTCCGAGGCAGTGGACCTCTGTAACTTAGAAAAATGTTAGAATTTACAATTTTTTTGTATGAGTTCGGTATTCTAAAGCATGATTAAGGTCTCGTAGACCTCATTAAAGGACTATATAATTATATTTGAATATGAACGAATGATAATTGACTTTGTGTTGTGAAATGGATATAAAATGTTTCGATTGTTCGGTAATGCCTCTTAACCCTATTCTGACGACGGTTACGGGTTAGGGGTGTTACATTTTATTAGTATCAGAGCCACGATTTAGTCGATTCTAGGACTAATGTAGCACTTATGAGTCTAGCTATACATGCCGTATATATAATTGCAATAGTGTGATGAATCCTGACAGGTAAAAATGTGTTTTCATATAGCAAATGGATCCCAATCAAGCAGTTATTGATGATGTAGAAAGCAATGCGCCTGCTCCCGTTCAAAGGACAGCACTGGCCACATCTCAGCCGAATGATAGTATACAAGAGGGAAAGGTTAAGCAAGCCTTTTTTCGAATAATAAGTGAGTGGTTTTCGGAGTTCGTTCGAATGAATTCAGCTGCTCAACAACCTCCACCCCAACAAGTACCGGTTGTGCCACAAGTTACAGATTTGATCTGATTGAATAAACATCCGGTAGATAAGATCCAAAAGTACGTGTCTAAAGAGTTTAGGGCCACAACTGATAATGATGTTGATCGAGCTGATTTTTGGCTCAGGAATACCATTCGAGTGTTTGATGAGATGTCATTGACACCTGTTGAATGTATCAAATGTGTGGTTTCTTTGTTGAGAGATACGGTATGTAATTGGTGGAAGACATTGATATCTGTGGTTCCGAGAGAGAGAATCACTTGAAAATTCTTCCAACTTGAATTTCAAAAGAAGTATATCGGTCAACAATTCATAGATCAAAAACATAAAGAATTTATTGAGCTGAAACAAGGCCGCGTGTCTATTACTAAGTACGAGCAAGAATTTGTGAGGTTGAGTCAATATACACAAAAATGTGTTTCGACTGAAACTACTATGCGTAAATGTTTCATTGAAGGACTGAATGAAGACATCAAATTGTTGCTTGGAATACTTGACACAAATGAATTTCTTGTATTAGTTGAAAGAGCATGCAAATCCTAAGAGCTTAGTAAATAAAAGAAGAAAGTCAATTTTGAGGCTAGAGATGAAAGAAAAATATTGATGAGCAAGTCGTCTCAAACCTCATTGAAGAGATTTAAAGATGTGAACAATCATTCAAATGCTTCGTTTGGACATTCAGGTAAAGATCATGCAAGACAAAGTGTTGGTTCGAAAACTCAAGCTCCAATTGAATTAAGTGTTGGTAGTGTTAAAAGCCATAAGCCTGAGTGTAGACAGTGTAGAAGATAACACATTGGAGAATGTTGGGGCAAGTACAATAATCAAACTTGTTACAAGTGTGGACTACGAGACCATTTTATTCGAGACTGCCCAAAGTTAGACGAGAAAGACAATGTTCAGAGTGTGAGAGCGAGTAATACAACGGCTAGGGGTAGATCACCTAGAAATACTAAAAATATGAGTGGGAGTCAAAGAGGGACTACGGATACAGCTGTGAGATCCAAGGCGAGAGCACTTGCTCGAGTCTATGCTATACGCGCACAAGAATAAGCATCATCTCCAGACATCATTATTGGTACTTTTACTTTATTCAATACTGATGTGATTGCATTGATAGATCCAGATTCTACTCATTCCTATGTGTGTGAATCTAGTATCAAGTAAGACTCTACATGTTGAGTCTATTGAATTTGTGATTAGAGTATTGAACCTGTTAGGCAAGTGTGTTTTGGTGGATAAAGCGTGCAAGAATCATCCAATGATGTTTTGTGATGTTTGTTTTCTGGCTAATTTGATGTTGCTACCTTTTGATGAATTTGATATCATTCTAGGTATGGGTTGGCTCACTTTACATCATGCTATTGTGAATTGTAAACAAAAGAGTATTGAATTGAGAAGTCAGAAAGGTGAGATAGTTCAAATTAAATCCAGCGATTTAAATGGGTTGCCAGCTATTATATCATCAATGAAAGCTCTAAATTATGTGAAAAAGGGTTGTGAAGCTTACCTCGCGTATGTGATAGATTAAAAAGTAATTGAAAAGAACTACCGAGATTATCTCCGATACGAGAAGTTGAGTTTGGTATTGAATTGGTACCAAGGACGACTCATATCTAAATAGCTTCATATAGAATGGCACTAACAAAATTGAGAGATTTAAAGTCTCAATTGCAAGAATTAATAAATACAGGGTTTGCACGATCGAGTTTTTTGCCTTGAGGTGCCCCTGTGTTGTTCTTGAAAAAGAAATACGGTACTATGAGGATGTGTATTGATTACCAATAGTTAAATAAAGTGACGATAAAGAATAAGTATCCCTTGCCACGTATTGATGATTCGTTTGATCAGATGAAAGGAGCTACAGTATTTTCAAAAATAGATTTGAGATTGGGCTATTATCAACTGAGAGTCAAAGAATCAGATGTGCCGAAAATAGCTTTTAGAGCGAGGTACGACCATTATGAATTATTAGTTATGCCTTTTGGACTAACGAATGCTCCTGTAGTGTTTATGGATTTGATGAATTGGATATTCAGGCCGTATTTGGATCAGTTCTTTGTTGTGTTTGTTGATGACATTCTGATTTATTCATGTGATGAGACTCAACATGCTGAGCATTTGAGAATTGTGTTATAGACTCTATGTGTGAAGGAATTGTATGCAAAATTTAGCAAATGTGAGTTCTAGTTGCGTGAGGTTGGTTTTTGGGACATATTGTGTTAGCATCAGGCATATGAATTGATCCGAGCAAAATTTTAGCTATTTTGGAATGGAAACCACCAAGAAATGTGTCTAAAGTCTGTAATTTTCTGGGACTAGCGGGATATTATAGGCGGTTTGTGAAAGGTTTCTCTATGATTGTGAATCCTTTGACAAAGTTTCTACAGAAAGATGTTAAATTTGAGTGGTCCGAAAAGTGCCAGCAGAGTTTTGAACAGTTGAAAGCATTGTTGACAGTGGCACTTGTGTTAGTTCAACCTAAATCGGGTAAAGAATTCATACTTTACAGTGATGCATCGTTGAATGGTTTGGGCTGCGTATTGATGCAAGAAGGAAAAGTCATCGCTTATGCTTCAAGGCAATTAAAACCGCATGAAAAGAACTATCCGACGCATGATCTTGAATTAGTTGCAATTGTATTTGCATTGAAGATTTACCGTCACTATTTGTTAGTTAAAAATTTCATGTTTTTACTAATCACAAGAGTTTGAAATATCTGATGACTCAAAAAGAATTGAATTTAAGATAGCGGAGATGGTAGGAATTTATAAAAGACTATGAATTAGTAATTGATTATCATCCGGGCAAAGCTAATGTTGTTGTCGATGCTTTGAGTCAAAAGTCTTTATGTACTTTGCAAGCTATGAGTACTCAGATAGATCTATGTGATGATGGTTCAGTTTCGTCTATGTCTGAGTTGAAAGTGACGCCGATGTTCGTACGTCAGATTTGTGATGCACAGAAAAGTGATGATAAGATGATGGCTAAACGAGATCAGTGTGGATTGAAAGCTAATTCAAAATTTTGGGTTGATAATGATTATTGTTTGAGATTCAGAGATCGGATTTGTGTTCCCAACAATTCAAAGTTGATTCAGTTAATCTTGAATGAAGCTTACAATAGTCGTTTGGCTATTCACCTGGGGTGTACGAAAGTGTATAATGATCTAAAATAGTTTTATTGGTGGCATGGCATGAAATGGGATATCTCAGAGTTTGTTTCGAGATGCTTAGTTTGTCAGCAAGTTAATGCTGAACATTAGGTTCCCTCCAGCTTATTACAACCGATTATGATTCCTGAGTGGAAATCGAGAGAATTATGATGGACTTTGTGTCGGGATTGCCTTTATCTCCGGGCAAGAAAGATATGATCTGGGCGATAGTTGATAGATTGATGAAATTAGCTCATTTTTTCTGGTGAGAACAGATTATTCACTTGATAAGATAGCTGAATTGTATATTGTTGAGATTGTGAGATTGCACGGGGTGCCACTATCTATTGTATCTAACAGAGATCCGAGATTTACCTCGCGGTTTTAGAAGAAATTGCAAGAGGCTTTAGGCACAAAGTTGCATTTCAGTACTGCATTTCATCCGCAAATTGATGGGCAATCCAAGCGGGTCATTCAAGTTCTTGAGGATATGTTGAGATGTTGTATTCTTGAATTCGAAAGTACGTCAGAAAAGCATTTATCGTTGATTGAATTTGTATACAATAATAGTTTTCAATCTAGTATCAAAATGGCACCGTATGAGGCTCTTTATGGACGAAAATGCCAAGCTCCATTGTATTGGACTGAGCTAAGTGAGAATAAGATTCATGGGGTTGATTTGATAACAGAGACTGAGAGAAAGTGAAAGTGATTCGTGACAGTTTGAAAACAGGGTCAGATCGTTAGAAGTCCTATACAAACTTAAAACGAAAAGATATTGAATTTGAGGTCGGTGACAAAGTGTTTTTGAAATTGTCTCCGTGAAAGAAAATACTTCGATTTGGCCAAAAAAACAAGCTGAGTCTGAGGTTCATCGAGCCGCATGACATTATTGAACGAATTGGACCAGTTTCTTATAAATTATTGTTGCTACATGAATTAGAAAAGATTCATAATGTGTTTCACGTATCGATGCTTCGACGATATAGATCTGATCCATCGTATGTAATTGCTCATATCGAAGTCGAGATTCAGTCAGATTTGTCGTATATTGAAGAACCGATCCGAATTTTGGCACGAGAGATTAAAGAGTTAAGAAGTAAGAAGATTTCTTTAGTGAAAGTGTTGTGGCACAAACACGGAGTAGAAGAGGCTACGTGGGCGCCTAAAGATGTTATAAGAGAGCAATATCCGAACCTATTCACTGGTAAGATTTTCGAGGACAAAATCCTAAAGGGGAGAGTTGTAACAACCTGATTTAGACCGTAGTCGGAACAGTGGTTTTGGGACCATAAATCTGAGGTGAAAAAAAAAATTAATATTAATTTTGGTGTTTATAATATGTGAATTATCATGTGCAAGAGTTTCGTACGAAAATTTTATCGTTTGTGTGTTTAATTTGAGAAAAGGACTTAATCACATAAAATGTAAAAGCTGTGTGCTAATTGTTAAAATGCTAATTTGGCATAGCTTATTAAATGAAATGTCCTTATGTTGTAAATTGGCCATTAGACCTTGGCATGGACGGTTAAGGACATTGAAATATATATTTTCTATGTTATATCAAAAAGGGGTAAAATGGTAAAATGTCTATTAATGTAATAATAAATAAACCAAAATCAAGAATAAGTGGATTATTCATCTTTCTTCCACCGAATGTTAAAGGAAAAATAAGGGTTAGAAGTTTTCTCACATTAGGCTAGTATTGTTCATAATTAAGGTACGTTTTTGTTTCGATTTTTAATGATTTTTACGCTTTTGTGATCGTTGCTTAGCGTACTATCAAACCCATGCTTTAATTTTAGAATTGGATGAAGATTTTCAGATGTGCCATTGATGAATATGTGAGCTTTGTGTTGATAGTTGGTGAAATATGAAAACTTAGGGTTGGGTTAACATAGTTTGTATTTGAATTTTTTGATGAAATTCAGTAATTTGGACTAAATTATGAAAATAATATTTTGAGGGACTAAAATGTGAAATAAACGAAATATATGGGCTTGTATTAGCATGGGTAAATTTGGATAGGAATAAGTGAGGAGAAATTTTGGGTATTCTGTGATTTTGTTAAATAGGGACTAAAGTGTTGAAATGTTAAAATGTGAGGGCTATTTTGTAAAATGCCTTAAATATGTTTGTGTGGATTAAATTGAATGAATTGGGGATTGAATGAGCTAAATTTTAATATGTATAGACCAAGAAAGGAGAGGTTCAGATCGAGATCGAGGCAAAGATAAAGTACTCAATTAATCGGCTAGTTTCGATATTTCGACGTCCGAGGTAAGTTTGGATATAATACATGTTGTTAAATTATGTTTTAGTATTGTGGAATGAATATAAATGTGAATATGAGATTAGAAATGCTAAGTTCTGAATTGAATTTAGATGGCAGTCAGTGTGTATAATTGAAATCGAGACAGAGATGAATAGCATTGTGTGTGTGAAGTTATGAAAGCTTCGGCTTTATTTATTGGCACTGTGTGTGCAATACCGAGATGAATTCAATTTAAAGTACAGGCACTAAGTGTGAGACGATATTTTTTCTTCGATTCCAAAATTGGCACTAAGTGTGTGATTAAATCGAATGATTAACAAAGGTTGAATGAGACATTATATCGATTGAGTAGCATGAATGGTGAGTAACTATGTGTTGGCTCAAGTATGTATTAAACCTTTGTAGTTGATGAAGTTGTAAAAGGATTTATGAATGGTTGAGTGAGTATATCAGCTATGGATGATATGGTGTGTATAATTGTGAGTTGATCTATGTGATGGATTAACCTTGTATATTGTATTTGATTTATTGACTTGAATGTATTATATTACGAACTTACTAAGCTTTGAAAGCTTACTTTGTGATGTGTTTCTCTATTTTACAGTTTCAATAGAGCTAGCTTGGATCCGAGGATCGTCATCGAATAAATCACATTATCATCTATCTGTTTCAATATTTTTAAAAGATGCACATATTTAGTACATGGCATGTATAGGGTAGAAGTCACGGTATGTTTTGTAATGTAGGATATTGTCACGTAATGTGGTTAGAAAGTTGAATGTTGATGGTTATATGAAAGACAATGATAATGATGAAAGTGGTATGAAATAGTAAGGTTGGAAATCGTATTTTTCATGCTTGAATTAGTTGAAAGAAATGGTATTTTATGTGTGAATTTGTGGCTTGATTAAAAGATGTTTTGCTAACATGATTTGTGATGTAAAATTTGCATTTTGGTTGGACTTATTTGAGATGATTTTGAGAATGGCTATAGATGGTTTGGTTAATGATGGATTGGTTCATGTATTGGCATGTTTGGTTGCATTTTGAGACATGAATTGGTATTTATTTAAGGCTTGTAGGTGATTCAAGTTGTGGGAGGCAAGTTTGGCCTTGAAAATGGCCAATAATTGCCTACACAATTGAGCACACGGGCGTGTGGATCGACCGTGTTGTTTAATTTTGCCAAGTAAATCAGGTCAGGCTCGACCACGGGCTGGACACACGAGTGTGTAACTGGCAGTGTAGGGCAAGTCAGAGTTGACCACGGGTGAAGCACACATGTGTGTCTCAGGTCGTGTGGACAAGACAGTAGGTATGCCCTGTTTTGCCACGACTTGGACACAGGGTCATGTCCTAGGCCATGTGAGGCACACGGCCTACCCACACGGGCGTGTGACCTCTCTAACTTAGAAAAATGTTAGAATTTCAGAAATTTTTGTATGAGTTCGGGTTAGTCCCGGCCCTATTCTAAAGCATGATTAAGGTCTCGTAGACCTCATTACGGGACTATATGATTATATTTGAGTATAAATGAATGATAATTGACTTTGTAATGTGAAATGGATATGAAATGTTCTGATTGACCGGTAATGCCTCTTAACCCTATTTCGGTGATGATTACAGGTTAGGGGTGTTACACCTATGACCAGCTATTAACCTTAGAAAGGTCTATTTGTACATTAGGGACCTCCAATTAAAAATCTACAGCTATTAGACACCTTTTGCTTGTAGAACAATAATTTTGCACTTAACGCGATTTAGTCCTTTTTCACAATTAAGCATGAAATCACCAAAATTAGTGCACTAAAATTTTCATACTCCCATATAGTTATGCAATAACACATAAAATAATATGAAAAATAATTTTCCTTAACCTCGGATTAATGGTCCCGAGACCACTGTTCTGACTAACCCTAAAATTAGATTGTTACAACTCTCCCTCCTTTAGAGATTTTTGTCCCCGAAAATCTTACCATTAAAAAGGTTTGGATATTGTTCTCTCATGGCTTCTTCTGATTCCCATGTAGCTTCTTCCACACCGTATTTTTGCCACAACACTTTTACTAATGCTATGCTGTTATTCCTCAACTGTTTAACCTCCCGTGCCAATATATTAATTGATTCCTCTTCATAAGTCATGTCTGATCGTATCTCAATTTCTAATGGTGGTATCACACGCGAAGGATCGGAACAATATTGTCACAACATTGACACATGAAACATGTTGTGTATTTTCTCTAACTCTACCGGGAGAGCCAATCGGTATGCCACTAGCCCAATCTTTTTGGTAATTTTATACGGCCATATGAATCGTGGACTCAATTTGCCCTTATGACCAAATCTCAATATTTTCTTCCATGGGGATACTTTCAGAAATACCTTGTCGCCCACTCGAAACTCGATTTCTTTTCTTTTCAAATCCGCGTACGACTTTTGTTGGTCCGATGCAGCTTTCAGACTATTACGGATCACTTTCACTTTCTCCTCGATTTCCTTAACTAGATCAACCCCATGAATTTGCTTCTCATTAAGCTCGGTCCAATACAAGGATGTTTGACACTTGCGACCATACAAGGCTTCGTACGGTGCCATCCATATGCTCGACTGATAACTGTTGTTGTAGGCAAACTCAACCAAAGGAAGGTATCTTTTCCAACTACCTTCGAATTCTAAAACACAGCATCAAAGCATATCCTCAAGAACTTGAATCACTCTTTCAGATTAGCCGTCAGTTTGAGGATGGAACGCAGTACTAAAATTCAACCTTGTACCCAAGGCCTCTTGCAACTTCTTTCAAAATTTCAAAGTAAATCTTGGATATCTATCCGAGATAAGAGATATAGGCACCCCATGAAGTCTCACTCTCTCTGCAATATACAACTCAGCCAGCTTATCAAGTGAATAATCCACTCGCATAGGTATAAAGTGAGCCGACTTCGTTAGTCTATCAACAATAACCCACACATCATTTTTCTTTCTCGGAGTCATAGGCAACCCTGTTACAGAATCCATGGTGACTTGATCCCACTTTCACTCGGGAACCATCATCGACTGAAGTAATCCTGAAGGTACTTGATGCTCGGCTTTCACTTGTTGACAGATCAAACATCTTGTCACAAACTCAGAGATGTCTCTTTTCATACCCGGTCACCAATAAAATTTCTTCAAATCATTGCACATTTTCGTGCTACCATGATGTATGGACAAGTGACCACTGTGTGCTTCATGTAAAATTTTTCGGATCAACTCATCATCTTTAGGTACACAAATCATGTCGTGAAACATCAAACAACCATCCGAACTCACCCGGAAATAAGAATTATTCCTCAATTCGCATTGAGCTCTCTTAGCTTGCATCTCGCTATCATTCTTTTGAGCCTCACATATCTACTAAATAAATATCGGTCTAGCCCTCAACTCAGCAAATATAGCACCATCATCAGAGAACGCTAAGCTCGTACTTATAGCTCTTAAAGCATACAGATATTTTCTGCTGAAGGCATCCGCAACTACATTCGCTATCTCCGGATGATAATCAATTACTAGCTCATAGTCCTTCAATAAATCAAACACCGCCGTTGTCGCAAATTCAAATTGTTTTGATCCATCAAATACTTCAAACTCTTATGATCGGTGAAGATTCGACACTTCTCACCATATAAATAATGACGTCAGATCTTTAATGCGAAAATAATCGTAGCCAACTCCAAATCATGAGTCGAATAATTCTTCTCATACGATTTTAGCTGTCTTGAGGCGTAAGCTACTACCTTACCCTCTTGCATCAGCACACAACCGAGACCATTTAATGACGTATCACTGTAGACCATAAACTCTTTCCCCGACTCAGGTTGTACTAAAACTGGTGCCTCAGTTAACAATGTTTTCAATCTATCGAAACTCTGTTGACATTTCTCAATCCTAGAATCGACTAAATCGTAGCTTTGATACTAATAAAATGTAACACCCCTAACCCATAACCATCGCCGGTCAAGGGTTAAGAGGCATTACCGAAAAAATCAGAACTTTTAACAACCCTTTCACAACACAAAGTATATCATCATCAAAACATAACAAGATATAATCATATAGTCCCTTATTGAGGTCTACGAGGCCTTAAACATGCTTTGGAAAGGTCTCAGGAGTAAATCAAACACATACGAGATTTTTTTTGAAACTTACATTTTTCAAGCTACAGGGGTCACATGTCCATGTGGGTAGGCCGTGTGCTTTACACGGCCTAAGACACGCCCATGTGCTTTACTCGTGGTCGACACTGGCTAGCATCACATGGCCAGTCAATGCCCGTGTGTCTAGCCTGTGTACGGGCCTGACTTGAATCAAAGTAAAAATTTAAGGGACACGATCGAGCCACATGCCCGTGTGCTCAACCGTGTGGGCAAAAATAGGCCATTTGTAATGCCAATTTGCTACCCACACTTAGGATCACCTACAAGCATCAAACCAACTCAAAAACATGCCTCAAATTTCATTCAAAACACACCAATTATGCATCTTTTTAACCTCTTAACATTACAACTCTTTTCACATTCAAATTCCAAATCAAACTTACCTAGTCAAAGTATCAAATTCACATCCAAAACATATAATTCATTCATCATTCAATCTTTACCCAAATTTAAGCATGAATCATACTATTTCCTCTTATCATTTAAGCCAAAATTATCTTTCACAAAGAACACACATACTCATATTATCCATCTTTTACCTATACCCAAAACTTATATCAAAACCATCAAACTACCAAGCCAAATCACATGGCAAGTATTATACACTTCAAAACATGCCATAATCACTAGACTATACATGCCATATACCAACTATATATATATATTCCAAAAGTACAAAAATAGATAGTAGATAGTGTAATTGAGTCATTGATGATCCCCAGATCTGAGCTAGCTTTAAATACACTGTAAAACAGAGAAAAATTCACACAGTAAGCTTTAAAGCTTAGTAAGTTCATAATATA
Source organism: Gossypium rotundifolium (assembly GCA_025506655.1). Taxonomy (NCBI): domain Eukaryota; kingdom Viridiplantae; phylum Streptophyta; class Magnoliopsida; order Malvales; family Malvaceae; genus Gossypium; species Gossypium rotundifolium. The sequence goes on along the minus strand of CP106732.1, from coordinate 30,778,091 downwards.
ATACATTTAACTCAAAAATTCAAATCAATATACAAAATAAACCATCACATAGATTAGTTCTCATGAATACATAATCTCATCCATAGCCAAATGCTCACATAACCATCCATTTATCCATTTACAAAATCATCAACCACATAGGTTTCGTACATACTTGTGCCAACACGTAGTAAATGAACACTTTTGCTACTCAATGCTTAATACCACATTTCGATCAATCTTTAGTAATCATTCGATTTACCCACACACTTGGTGCCAATTTTTAGCCGAAGCTTTAATATCATCGCACACTTAGTGCCTTTATATTAAACTGAATTTAACTTCGGTATCGCAAATACAGTGCCAATCAATATAACCGAGGCTTTCTTTATTTCGTACACATAATGCTATTTACCTCTGTCCCAATTCTAATTACGCACACTTAATGCCACAATTCTCAAATCCACATATATAGCATTACTAATTTATCAACCACATATTTTTTCATTACATAGCACATGAGCATAAGTTAAACAATTCGTACTATAAACGAACTTACCTTGGATGTAGAAATACCGAGACTAGTCAATTAATCAAGCACTTTGTCTTTGCCTCGATCTCGATCCAAATCTCTCTTTCCTTGGTCTATATAATATTAAATTCAACTCATTCAATCACCAATTCATTCAATTTAATCCAAACACACATATTTAGGGCATTTTACAAAATAGCCCTCACATTTTCACATTTAGACAGTTAAGTTCTTATTTCATAAAATCATCAAATACACATACTTTAATCTGATACATGTTTAGCCGAATTTCACCTAGCTTATACAAGCCCACATATTTCATTTATTTTACATTTTAGTCCTCTAATTTTTTATTTTTACAATTTAGTCCAAATTACTCAAATTCACCAAAAATTCAAATACAAACTATGTTAACCCAACTTTAAACTTTCATATTTCACCAACTAACAACACAAAGCTCACATATTCATCAATGACACTTCTCAAAATCATCATCAATTTCTAAAGTTAAAGCATGGGTTTGATAGTACGCTAAGCAACGATCACAAAAACGTAGAAATTATCAAAAACCAAGTTCAAGACATACCTCAATCAAGCTATATGTTAGCCGAAACCTAAAACAAAATTTTCTTCTTCTTCTTCTTGATATTCGGCTATGGATGATCATAATAAGAGAGAATGGCTTTTGTTTTATTATAAATTATTTAATAAACCATTTACTAAAATAACCTTATTATAAACTTTTAAAATCCACTAACATTAGGCATTATTGTCCACCCAATCTATTAATGGTCTAATATTAACATAAGGACCTTTCATCTAATAAGCCATGCCAAATAAGTACTTTAACAACTAGTACACAACATTTGCATTTAATGGGATTAAGTCCTTTTTACAAATTAAGCACACAATCGATAAAATTTCCACACAGAATTTTCACACATGCTCAATCACATACTGTAAACACAGAAAATAATATTAAAATATTTTTTGACCTCAGATTTATGGTCCCGAAACCATTGTTCGACTAGGGTCTAAAATGGGTTATTATATTGCATCCAATTAGAGATGTTCAATAATGGTCTCAATGCTCACACAATGTAACACCCCAAACCCGGCCTAAACATTACGACCGAATCTAGTATGTTACAGGGTGATTTAAAAATGAGTTTTTGTTGAATTTAGAAAAAAAATAGAAGGTTTGAAAAACTTTTCGATTAAAGCGTAGTCATGAATATAACAATACGTGGATTAAGAAAATTTCTGAGTTACACCAATTTAACATTTAATTATGCTTGTCGATACATTAAAAAGAATTGAATATTTTATGTTGCTTGTATGTTTTTGAAAAAAACCCCATTTTTTCACTTAAACGGTTAAGTGTCGAAGTTGGAATAAACAATAGCTAATCAAAACCCAAGTTTAACTTAAAAAGGCCTTATTACATAACAAAAATCCTAATTAAAAATAAAGTATAATAAGAAACGAGTTTATGAAAGAAAAGGGTATTATGGCCTCCACGAGTCTGCCTCGGCTCCCACATCCACGATCTACTGATTACCTGAATAATTTAAGAAAGGGGTGAGTCACTGGGACTCAGTGTCTAAATTCTCCCACATTATACAAATGGCTTATGGCCCACAATCACACGTTGGGCCTTACCCCACAAGGAAAACATACAAACACATGAATGCAATAAGCCCAACCCAAACCTACTTTTTCCATCCTCTACACACCAACCCGTACCAGCCCATCACACCGTGGGGATTTCTACAATCAACCCTCCATCCATTACACTCCATTTCGATAGTCATGCTGCCAGTCAGAATCCCATCACAAGGTGACCAAATATTTCATCGTGGCTTAGCCACTGATCACAATGTGGCCAAATAATATATATATCGTGACTTAGCCACCGATCACTACATGACCAAATAATCGTATGTACATAAATATATGACCCAATTAATGTATGTACATATATATATATCGTGGCATAGTCACCGATCACTACATGACCAAATAATCGTGCTCTTCCCCTTCATGTCAAACCCATACCCCATGAACTACATACATATCCTAATGAATGCAACATGCTATCCATAACACAGCGTATCACCATACATATATTCGTCCATGCAAAGAAAACGATACGGTCACATACTTGACATTCCTAGCCTTACCCCTAAGGGAACCACGACTGTCTACACAACCTTTTCCGGCTTTTCAGCCCACACAAACATTAGTACAGACAAAATAAAGTGTGTGGAGGTTTACACACCTGATAACATGCAATACCACTCTTTCTATATCAACACTATTGCTAATAGGAACCACTGCTATCTGTCTACTATTCTACTCAGAAGCGGACCCACAACTCGGTGGCCAATCTCGAACAGCAGACACCGCGCGTTTCTTAAACTTTGGGACTGGGACTACTGGTCCAACCCCTTCCTTTTCTTGACTAGCATTTGTATCAATGGAAAATATCTTGGTCAATAGACCAAATTAAAACATTGAAGCAAATAACGAAAATGAATAACACTCAAAGTAAAGATCCCTTACCTAAATCGATAGATCCCGAAGACTATAAAACTTAGATTAAGTACCGCTTAAATGTCTACGTCGACTAGAACAAAATGCCCTTTAGCACCCTTCAATTGCTGACCAAAAGCCGAAAACGTGAAGACAAGCCACTACTTCGATCAGTCAAAGCCATAAGATAATATTAACGCTTTTGGCATCCATAAAGGAGAGAAAAGAGAATTGAGATGAAAAGCATAATACCTACCCTGATCAAAAGAATCCGATTGGTAGAGTTGTGGAGCAGAGTGACGACAACTACTATGAGAAGAGACAAGATATGCTTCGGTAAAAAAGAGTCAAGGAGAAAGGCTTATGAGATTCGGCTAAGTAAGATGAAATTAAGGATATGATTGGTCTTTAAGGGAGGATTCAGTCAAGAAGAAGAAGAGAAGAAAGCTAAGATTTCGACGTTTAAATGGAGCAATGAAAAGAAGAGAGTGAAAATTGAAAAAGATGATAAGAGGGATCGGCTGTGAAGAAGAGTTCAGAGAGGGAAAACAATTTCGGCTTAAAAGTCTTTTGTGAAGAGAAGAAGGGAAGAAGAGAGAGAGAAAAAAAACACCAATGGTCTAAGCAAATTAGGCTAGAAAGCAAGAGAGGAGCAAAAGAAATTGGCTCAGTAAATTCGGTACTTACCCTTAGTAACCAAAAATACCCACTGATCACAAGCAACCAAGCCTAAAACCTTACGACATTCACACACCCTTAACCAACCAAAACCGATTCCTTCCCCTTGCTCCTAGTGTCCAACATTCGGCCACTATCTACACTCACATCCTACTCGACATTTTCCTCTTATCCTCATCTTCCTATCTTTTGACTTAATCCACCCTCACCCATGCAGAGTCCCAGTCGAAATGTAACATCTTGAATTAATGGGCCTTTGCATTTGATGTGTGTTACGTTCAATGTGATAATTAGAGTGTTTAAGGGGTTCAGATTGGGCTTAGGTTTGGGCTGAGGCCTTAATCAAATTTTCAATTTGGGCACTTTAATGGAAAGCTAGATAGGTCCAGGCTTAAAAGATATTATCCGTGAATGAAAACACAAAAATGGGATAGTGGCCTAGTAGTCAGTGGCGTGAAAAGTAGTAAGGGGATGCAAGGTTCGAGTCGCATTACCCACTTATTTTTAATTATTTTTGGAGTCAAAGGAGAGGAGAGTGGGGGCAGCTAGGATGCTTTAAAATAGGAAGATTTATCTATTTGGATAATGTGGATATTATGCCGATAATAGTAGGAAGAGGGTGTTATTTAGGCCTCCTCTAAAGGTATAAATAGATTAGGATAAAGAAGAAAAGATAGGAGTTATCTACTGAGTGTAGTGTTGGCCAAACTTCCATCTCCTAGAGGGGAAAAAATTGGTTTCTTTATGTCTCCAGATCTTCAAGGTAAAAACCGCTACTGCCAACTCCAAATCGCGTGTGGGATAACTTAGCTCATGCGGTCTTCACTATCGAGATGCATAAGCAACAACTTTTCCACCTTGCATCAACACACATCCTAGCCCTGTGTGTGAGGTATCATAATAAACCACGAACTCCTTTCCTGCCTCCGGTTGAATCCAAATTAGAGCTTCCATCAACACCCTCTTCAGCTTCTTAAAGCTTTCCGCTTATCACCCCACACAAAAGGTACTCTCTTTCTCAACAACATGGTTAAAGGTGCCACAATCAAGGAGAATCCCTCAACGAACCTCCTATAGTACCCAGCAAGGCCAAGGAAACTATAAATTTCTATTACAGACCTGGGTGATTTCCAATCCATGATAGCTTTAACTTTTCGGGGATCAACTCTGACCCCTTCCGTCGACAAAACGTGTCCCAGAAAAGTAACCTTACTTAGCCAAAATTCATACTTATTGAATTTTGTGTACAATTGTTTTTCCCTCAGGATTTGTACAACCACTCGAAGGTGCGAATTGTGCTCCTCCTCCAACCTTGAATATACTAGGATATCGTCTATAAATACTATGACAAACTGGTCCAAATAGGGTTGGAATACTCGGTTCATCATATCCATAAATGTTGCTGGTGCATTGGTCAACACAAACGGCATCACTAGGAATTCGTAACGGCCATAACGGGTCCTAAAAGCTATCCTATGAATATTCGATTCTTTGATCTTACGCTGATGATGTCCTGATCTCAAATTTATCTTTGAGAAAACTGACGGCCCTTTCAATTGATCGAACAAGTCATCAATCCTCGGCAATGAATACTTATTCTTGATAGTCAACTTGTTCAGCTGACGATAGTCAATATACATACGCATTGACCCATCCTTCTTCTTAACAAATAGCACTGGCGCTCCCCAAGGTGATACACTTGGTCGGATGAAACCCGATCCAACAGTTCCTGAATCTGAGCTTTCAGTTCCACCAACTTCTTCGGCACCATTCTATATGGTGCAGTAGACATTGGTGCTGTCCCCGGAAGAAGATCAATTTCGAACTCCACCTCGCGATCCGAGGGTAGTCCTGGAATTTTTTGAAAAATGTCGAAAAATTCCTCACCGTTCTAACATTCCTCACAATTGAATCTTGGACCTCCAGAGCACAAATAAAGGCTACGAATGCCCTACATCCTTTTCTCACCAATCTTTCAGCCTTTAGAGTGGACACTACGTTAGACAAGTAGTTTCTCCTTTCCCCTATTATCACCATTTCATCATCTTGAAGAGTCCTTAGTACCATACGCTTGGCTGCACAGTCCAAATTTGCTCGATATCTCACTAACCAGTCCATACCTAAGATCAGGTCGAACTCCTCAAACGGTAGTTCCATTAAATCCACTGGGAAAACTACTCCTTGCACTTCTAGAGGTACATCCCTATACAGTCTGTTCACCACTACCAACTAACCTAGTGAGCTAACTACCATCATCTCCCTAGAAATAATCTCAGAGCCTATACTTAAAGTTCTAGATACTACACTAGCAATATAAGAATGTGTCGATCCAATGTCAATTAATGCAGAAAAGGCAAACCAAAAATCAAGAACGTATCGGTTATGACATCCGGTGCATCCCCCTACTCTCGACGTCTCGCTGCATAAACCAACCCCGGCTGTCTCGCATCGGTGTTCCCTGCACCTCTGCCTGGTGCTCCACTGCCCCAACCATAACCATTACCCCCTCTGGCTGGACCACGATCTCTCTGTGGTTGTTGACCTCCTCTACATTGCTGAGTGTTAATCTGTCCTACCGGCCCTGCGCCACCCCGATTGTAACGGATTGAATTTGACCCTAGTTGGAATGGTGGTTTCGGGACCAAGAATTTGAGTTTGAGAAATATTTTAATATTATATTTTGAGTCTATTAAATGTGAATTAATGTGTGTGAAAGTTTCGTAGAAAAATTTTATTGTTTAAGTGCTTAATTTGATAAAAGGACTTAATCATGAAAAGCGTAAAAGTTGCATGCTAAGGTGTAATGTACTAGATTGCTTGTGGCTTTTTAAGTGGGTGTCCCAAAGGGCAATTAGCCCATTGACCATATTAATGGACAAGAATGGGCCAAGTTAGCTACCTATATATGTTAGTTTAATTATATAAAATTTTATTATAAGGTTATGTTATATATTATAATAATGTTAATGCATTTATATAAAATAAACATAAAAATAAAGCCATCATCTCTTTCATTCTCTCCTAGCGAATGTTAGGATATAAAACACCATTGTTAAAGCTTCAAGATTTGGCAAGTTAGAAAGCTTGATTAAGGTATGGTTGGTTTTAGTTTTTGATAATTTTACGTTTTGAGATCATTGCTTTGTATATTACCCAACCCATGTCTAAATTTTTGAAAATACTATGTATATAGGATTCGCCATTAACATGCTTGGATAGTTTTGATGTTTGATGATTTTAGATTTAATATATGTTAAAGATTTATAAGTTTTGTGTTGAAGTTTTGGAGATTTGAGTAAATAGGGTCAAATTGAAAAAATAAATTTGTGAAGGGTTAAAATGACAAATAAATGAAATGCATGGACACATATGGCTATGGGGAAGATTTGGCCTAGCTATGGTGTTGGGAAATTTTGCATATTTTGTGTTTTGTGTAAATAGGACCAATTTGTAAAATGGAAAACATTAGGGCAAAATGGTAAATTGTTTATTGAAGTGTTTTTGGATTAAATTGAGATGAAATATGCTTGAATGAGCTAAATTTTAATGTGTTTAGATCAAGAACAAAGAAAAAGCGTAATTGGATAGGGAAAGACAAAGGTTCTCGAATAAGCCGATTTTACGGTCTATCGACAACCGAGGTAAGTCCTTAAGTGAAATTTGTTAAAGAATTATTCATGAACTTATTAAATGATAATGTTTGATAAATTTTAGTACATAATCATGTCATAGCCGAATGTATATAAGTATATTAGATTGATTTCATAAATTGATAATGTGATATGAATAAGTGTATCAATGCAAATTGTGGGATTGTACGATGAAGTAATGATTTATTTGTTTAATGTGAATAAGTTTAGTTGAATTGGATATGTAATATAGATATGAAATGTGTGTGGAATGATTAATCACATTGATATGTTAGGGCTTTAAGCCTAGTGTGGTGATTTAGACTTTGCCTAGGCCTAGTGCCGATGATTTATTTAGACTCGAGCCTAGCGTGCCTTGTGCGGTGTTATTTATCTGCTCTGAGCCTAGCAGTGCCTGTCTTTGGTGTTACTTATCTGCTCTAACGCCTAGCGTGCTTGATGCTGTGATGTGTGTTTTTAGAAAGAAAAGAAAGCAAAATTTTGTTCAAGGCAAGTCAAAGCTAATTTATTAAGTTAATAGTTCGTAAGCATGCAAGGTATGAATTAACCGCTTACCTATTTAAATTAAGGTAAGCATGTAACTCGTTATTTATTTCAAGTTGTATGTGTTACAAATGGAGTTTACATATATATAATTATAAATTGTGTTCTTGATTTTGCTAATGAAGGATATGAATATTGTGGTTCGGTCTTTTATTATGTGGATACAAGATCAGGTATATTCGGCCACATGGATGGTTGTGTATGTGATGCTATATTATAATAATTGAACTTTAAGTATATGAATGTTTCTACATATGGTTACATGAGGACATTTTGGTTGTGGAAGGTTGGATTATGAGTAAATACTTTGTTTATAAGCATTCGGTCAAAGAGAAATTATTCTATAAAATTTTATACATTTTATAGGTATGAAATTGACAGCTTGAAAGTAAATGTGAGTACAAACGTATGAGTTGAATTATTTTAATTTAAATGTTTAATGTTTGAATGTTATATTATCATGAATTTAGGACTTACTAAGCTAGTAAGCTTATTTGTGCAAATTGTTTCCTCATTTTATAGATTAGGTGCAAGCTACAATTTAAATCGGGATCGTTCGTAAAGTCGTCCACACTATCAAACTATTTTGGTACTCTTTCATTTTGGTTTTCGAATGAAGGCATGTATAGGAAAGCCTTTGTCTTTGTTTAGATGAAAACTTTTGGTTTATGTATATAATAGCCATGCGAATATGGCTAAATTTCTAGTTAAGTATGCTATTTGTGCTTTTGATACAAATGTCGGTTTATGTTGGCAATGTTTGTGCATTTTAATCGAAGTTTCATCGCTTTTGATAAGGAAATGTATGTCTACAAAATGAATCTTTGAATTAGGTATTGTGGTAAGTAGCCGATGGTATATTCGATTATATGGAACCATAGTTGTGTTTTGTAAATAAATCTCATGGGACATGTATATATATATATATGTGGTGGGGTTTGGTTGTGTATATCAAGAATGAGATAAATGATGGATGCTTGTTGAATTATAGTATGTAAGATATTAGTTAAGTATTTCGCTTGTCATACATCCGTGATGTGTTTGGTATTAACATATAGTTTAAAGTAATAATATGTATGGTCTGTGATTGTTCATTAGGATAAGCATATTGGATATTAAACCATGATGCTAAATTAATTAAGTTCGGATTAGTAAGATAAATATGAATGTAGTTAATATGGTTGATTGAATATGTATATGTGATTAGTTGAGTGGTTATATATATATATATTTGGTTTTTGAAATGGTGTTTGTGTATACATAATGTTCACCCATGTTTATGACTTGTAAGTTGCATAAATATTTTGAAGGAAAAAATGTATTAGTCGAATAGATCATGAGATGAATGACTAGAGTTATATGCTAGACCATTTAATAAGTTGCTATTGCGAATGTACTTATATATATTTTTATATTGGTTATCATGTCATTAAGTGAATTATATGTATAATAATTTATTCTATACTTAGGGTGCATTCGATTATGACCAATTTGAAACATATTTATATTACTATGCTTAATTGATTTAATATGTGTTTGCCAAGTTTGGAAAATTTGTCTGGAAATGCCTCGTAACCCCAATTCGGCGACGGATACGGGTTAGGGGTGTTATATTTGATTGGTATCAGAGCTTACGGTTTAGTCAATTCTAGGACTACCGTAGCGCGTGTGAGTCTAGCTATAAATGCCTTTATCATATATTGATAGTGTGGTGACTTCTGACAGCCTGAACTTTGTCTTATATAGTAAGTGGACACTGATCCTGAAAGAGCCGTAGCAGATGATGTAGAGAGTGTAGCGCCTGACCGTACACACGGATCAGTGCCGATAGACTCTTGACTTGTTTCGGGTAGTCATGAGGGAGGGACTAAACAAGCCTTCTATCAGATGATGAACGAGTGGTTTACCCAATTTATTCAGACTAACCCGGCTGCACCCCAACCTCCACCCCCGAATAATCCAACTCCGATTCCTTCAGCACCCATGATGACAGATCCGATGAGAGCTAGTAGGCCACTAGTTGATAAAATCCAAAAATTTGGGGCCGAAGAATTTAAAGCCAATGATGATGATGACGCAGAGAGAGCCGAAATATGGCTTGATAACACTATTCGGGTACTTGATGAGCTATCTTGTACTCCAGATGAATGCCTGAAGTGTGCTATATCTTTGTTGCGGGACACTGCATATCACTGGTGGAATACACTAGTATCGTGAGTTCCAAAGAAAAAGTGACATGGGACTTCTTCCGAATGAATTTCGCAATAAATATATCACCAAAGATTCATTGATCAAAACGAAAGGAGTTCCTTGAAGTGAAACGAGGCGAATGACCGTGATTTGAATATGAAAGAAAATTTGTCGGGCTCGCAGATATGCTCGGAGTGTGTATCAATGAAGCCATTATGTGCAAAAGGTTTGAAGATGGTTTGAATGAAGAATTAAAGTTGCTTGTTGGAATTCTTGAAATAAAGAGTTTGTGACACTCGTCGAGCGAGCTTGCAAAGCTGAAGAGCTTGGGAAGGAGAAAAGAAAGGCTGAGACAGAAGCTAGAGACACCCGTAAAAGATCGTCGGGTAAGAATTTCCATTCCACATCTAAGAAGTTTAGAGATGACTTCAGTCGACACAAAGCTACTTCAGATTCATTTAGACGTGATCGACCTCCAGTGGGCTCCCGAGCTACCTCGATGGCCAGTGTTGGTAACGTCCCACAGAATCGAGTTGAATGCAAACATTGTGGAAAATGGCATTCTAGGAGTTGTAGAGTTCGTGACCGGTCTTGCTTTAAATGTGGATCCTCAGATCATTTTATTCGAGAGTGCCCGATGTTAGCTGAGCCGAATATAGCACAGAACTCTAGATCGAGTAGTGCATCAGTACGGGGCAGACCACCCAGGCATTCTGGCAATGTAGGTGGTAGTCAGAGAGGGACAAAGAACACAACAGATCGATCTGAGGCTAGAGCTCCAGCTAGAGCTTATGTTACTCGAGCTAGAGGATGTCGCTTCTCCGGATGTCATTACCGGTACTTTCACCTTTTATGATACTACTATGATTGCATTAATTGATCCTGGTTCAACCCATTCATATGTATATGACACTCTGGTATTCGGTAAGACTCTTCCAGTTGAGTCTACTGAGTTTGTGATTCGCGTATCCAACCTTTTGGGTAGATGTGTGTTTGTTAATAAAGTGTGTAAAGGTTTCCCATTGATGATTAAGGATTTTTGCTTCCGATCGATTTAATGTTTGTTGCCTTTCGATGAGTTTGATATAATTTTGGGAATGGGTGGTTAACTTCGCATGATGCAATGGTGAATTGTAAAGAAAGCTTATTGATTTGAGACATCGAGCGGTGAGATCGTAAGAATTGAATCCAATGATTTAGGTGGGTTTCCTCGGTTATATCCTCGATGTTAGCCCGTAAGTATGTGAGAAAAAGGGTGTGAAGCTTATTTGGCTTATGTATTGATAATAAATTGTCGAGAAGCAGATGAATCCGCATCTGATTGTATGTGAATACCGGATGCATTTCTGAAGAACTACCGGTTTACCCCTCAACGAGAGATTGAGTTTGGCATTGAATTAGCTCCGTGAACGACTCGATCTCAATAGCTCTATATCGGATGGCACCGATCGAGCTAAAAGAGTTGAAAGCACAGCTTGCAAGAATTAACGGATAGGGCTTTATGCGACCAAGTTTCTCTCCTTGGGTGCGCCATTTTTTTGTGAGAAAGAAAGATGGAACGATGCGAATGTGTATTGATTATCGCAATCTGAATAAAGTAACTATAAAGAATAAGTACCCGTTACCTCGGATTGCTAATTTGTTTGATCAGTTGGAAGGGGCTTGATATTTTCGAAGATAGATTTGAGATCGGGTTACTATCAGTTGCGAGTTAGGGATACAGATGTGCCAAAGACTGCATTCCGGACGAGGTACGGACATTTTGAGTTTTTGGTTATGCCTTTTGGGCTTACTAATGCACCTGCTGTTTTTATGGTTTTGATGAATCGGATTTTCAGACAGTTTTTGGATTGATTTGTGGTAGTGTTTATTGATGATATATTGATTTACTCCAAAGATGAAATTGAACATGCTGAGCATTTGAGATTAGTACTACAAACTTTGTGAAATCACCAGTTGTATGCGAAGTTTAGTAAGTGTGAGTTCTGGATGAAAGAGGTCAGTTTTTTGGGACATGTTGTTTCAGCATCAGGCATTCGAGTTGATCCGAACAAAATATCGGCTATACTTGATTGGAAGCCACCGAAAAATTTTTTCGAGATTCAAAGTTTTCTGGGACTTGCGGGTTACTATTGACGATTTGTGAAAGATTTTTCTATGATAGCTACCCCGTTGACAAAGTTATTGCAGAAAGATGTCAGGTTCGAGTGGTCAGAAAAGTGTCAGAAAAGTTTTGATCAGCTGAAAGCCCTTTTGACAGAAGCTCCAGTATTAGTTCAGCCTGAATCGGGTAAAGAATTTGTTGTTTATTCTGATGCTTCTTTAAATGGTTTGGGCTGCGTTTTGATGCGGAAGGCAAAGTTGTAGCCTATGCTTCAAGAAAATTGAAGCCGTATGAGAGAAATTACCCGACGTATGATTTAGAGCTTGCAGCCATTGTGTTCGTGACCAAGATTTTGCGTCACTACTTATTTGGCGAGAAATGCCATGTTTAATCGGATCATAAAAGTCTGAAGTATCTAATGACTCAGAAAGACCTGAATTTGAGACAACGCAAGTGGCTAGAACTATTGAAAGACTATGAATTGGTGATCACTATCACCGGGAAAAGCTAATGTTGTTGCGAATCGTTAAGTCGAAATCATTATTTGCTCTTCGTGCAATGAATGCACGATGGCTATGTCTAGTGATGGTTCGATCATAGCAGAGTTACGAGCAAGACCGATGTTTATTCACAAATTTGTGATGCATGAAAGTTGACAAAATTTGATTGCTATTCGGATTCGAAGTGAAAAGTGCGTAATCGATTTTCGATTGATGCAAATGATTGTTTGAATTATAAAAGCCGATTGTATGTTCCAAAGAACTCGATTTGATCTGAGATGATTACGAGTGAGGCCCATAGTGGTCGACTTTCGATACACCCGGTAGCACTAAAATGTATAACGATTTGAAATAGTTCTATTGGAGGCCTGGCATGAAACGAGATATATCTGAGTTTGTTTCCAAGTGCTTAATCTATCAACAAGTAAAAGCTGAGCATCAGGTACCGTCCGGACTACTTCAACCAATCATGATACCTGAATGGAAATGGGATAGAATTACAATGGATTTTGTATCCGGTCTTCCTATGACACCGAGTAAGAAAGATGCCGTATGGGTTATCGTTGATAGACTGACTAAATCAGCTCATTTTATACCAGTGCGCACTGACTATTCACTTGCTAAGCTTGCAATTGTATGTGTCATGATTGTAAGGTTGCACGTGTAATTGAGTTCCATTGTTTCAGATAGGGACCCGAGATTCACATCAGCGGTTCGGAAGAAATTACAAGATGCTCTAGGTACTAGACTTCATTTTAGTCTGACCTTCCATCCGCAAATGCAGGCCATCGATCTGAGCGAACTATTTTGATACTTGAGGACATGTTGAGGTGTTGCGTTCTCGAGTTTGAAGGTGCGTGGAATGATACCTACCTTTGATTGAATTTGCTTACAATAATAGCTTCCAATCTAGCATAAAATGGCGCCTTATGAAGCCTTATGCAGCGAAAATGTCACACGCCATTGTATTGGGTGAACTCAGTGAAAATAAGATACACGGGGTTGATTGGATTAAAGAAACTGAATAGAAAGTGGTTGTTATTTGGAGTAATTTGAAAGCCGCGTCGGATCGTCAAAAGTCTTATGCCGATTTGAAACGTAAGGACATTGAATTTTAGGTCGGAGATCGGGTGTTCTTAAAAGTTTCTCTGTGGAAAAAGGTACTCCGATTTGGTCGGAAAGGCAAGTTGAGTCCGAGATTTATCGGACCGTACGAAGTCATTGAACGTATTGGGCCAGTTGTTTATAGATTGAGACTACCCTCTGAGTTAGAAAAGATACATGACGTATTTCACGTTTCGATGCTTCGTAAGTCCAGATCAGATCCGTCTCATGTGATCACACCGGCAGAGATTGAACTCCAATCTGACTTAACATATGATGAAGAACCGATCCGTATCTTAGCTCGGGAAATAAAAGAGTTAAGAAATAAAAGAATTCGTTAGTGAAGGTTCTATGGAATAAATCACGGAGTTGAAGAGGCTACGTGGGCGCTGAGGATTCAATGAGGCAACAATATCGACCTTGTTTAACGGTAAGATTTTGGGACGAAAATCCTAAAGGGGAGAGTTATAATGATTGAATTCGACCCTAGTCGAATTGTGGTTTCGGGACCACGAATCCGAGTCTGAGAAATATTTTAAAATTATATTTTGAGTCTATTAAATGTGAATTAATGTGTGTGAAAGTTTCAGAGAAAAATTTTATTGTTTAAGTGCTTAATTTGATAAAAAGGACTTAATTGCGAAAAGCATAAAAGTTGCATGCTAAGGTGTAATGTACTAGATTGCTTGTGGCTTTTTAAGTAGGTGTCCCAAAAGGGCAATTAGCCCATTGACCATATTAATGGACGGCAATGGGCCAAGTTAGCTACCTATATATGTTAGTTTAATTATATAAAAGTTTATTATAAGGTTATGTTATATATTATAATAATGTTAATGCATTTATATAAAATAAACATAAAAATAAAGCCATCATCTCTTTCATTCTATCCTAGCCGAATGTTAGGATAGAAAACACCATTGTTAAAGCTTCAAGTTTCGGCAAGTTAGAAAGCTCGATTAAGGTATGGTCGATTTTAGTTTTGATAATTTTTACGTTTTTGAGATCGTTGCTTCAGTATATTACCCACCCATGTCTAAATTTTTGAAAATACTATGTATATAGGATTGACCATTAACATGCCTTGATAGTTTTGATGTTTGATGATTTTAGATTTAATATATGTTAAAGATTTATAAGTTTTGTGTTGAAGTTTTGGAGATTTCGAGTAAATAGGGTCAAATTGAAAAAATAAATTTGTGAAGGGTTAAAATGACAAATAAATGAAATGCATGGACACATATGGCTATGGGAAGATTCGCCTAGCTATGGTGTTGGGAAATTTTGCATATTTTGTGTTTTGTGTAAATAGGACCAATTTGTAAAAATGGAAAACATTAGGGAAAAATGGTAAATTATTTATTTAAGTGTTTTCGGATTAAATTGAGATGAAATATGCTTGAATGAGCTAAATTTTAATGTGTTTAGATCAAGAACAAAGAAAAACGGAATTGGACCGGGAAAGACAAAGGTTCTCGAATAGCCGATTTTACGGTCTATCGACAACCGAGGTAAGTCCTTAAGTGAAATTTGTTAAAGAATTATTCATGAACTTATTAAATGATAATGTTTGGTAAATTTTAGTACATAATCATGTCATAGCCGAATGTATATATGTATATTAGATTGATTTCATAAATTGATAATGTGATATGAATAAGTGTATCAATGCGAATTGTGGGATTGTACGATGAAGTAATGATTTATTTGTTTAATGTGAATAAGTTTAATTGAATTGGATATGTAATATAGATATGAAGTGTGTGTGGAATGATTAATCACATTGATATGTTCGAGCTTTAAGCCTAGCGTGCCTAGTGCTGGTGATTTATTTCGGCTTTAAGCTCAGAGCCTAGTGCTTAGGTGATTTATTTCGGCTTTAAGCCTAGCGAGCCTAGTGTCGTTGATTTATTTCGTGCTCTGAGCCTAAAGTGCCTTGTGCTTGGTGTTACTTATCAGACTCGAGCCTAGCGGTGCCTTGTCTTGGTGTTACTTATCGGCTCTCGACGCCTAGCAGTGCTTGATGCTGGTGATGTGTTTACAAAAAGAAAAGAAAGCAAAATTTTGTTCAAGGCAAGTCAAAGCTAATGTATTGAGTTAATAGTTCAGGTAAGCATGCAAGGTATGAATTAACTGCTTACCTATTTAAATTAAGGTAAGCAAGTAACTCAGTTATTTATTTCAAGTTGTATGTGTTACAAATGGAGTTTACACATATATATATATAATTATAAAATGTGTTCTCGGTTTTGCTAATGAAGGATATGAATATTGTGGTTTGGTCTTTTATTATGTGGATACAAGACCAGGTTTATTCGGCCACATGGATGGTTGTGTATGTGAAGCTATATTATAATAATTGAACTTTAAGTATATGAATGTTTCTACATATGGTTACATGAGGACATTTTGGTTGTGAAAGGTTGGATTATGAGTAAATACTTTGTTTATAAGCATTCGGTCAAAGAGAAATTATTCTATAAAATTTTATACGTTTTATAGGTATGAAATTGACAGCTTGAAAGTAAATGTGAGTACAAACGTATGAGTTGAATTATTTTAATTTAAATGTTTAATGTTTGAATGTTATATTATCATGAATTTAGGACTTACTAAGCTAGTAAGCTTATTTGTGCAAATTGTTTCCTCTGTTTTATAGATTAGGTGCAAGCTACAATTTCGTCGGGATCGTTCAGAAAGTCGTCCACACTATCAAACTATTTTGGTACTCTTTCATTTTGGTTTTCGAATGAAGGCATGTATAGGAAAGACTTTGTCTTTGTTTAGATGAAATCTTTTGGTTTATGTATATAATAGCCATGCGAATATGGCTAAATTTCTAGTTAAGTATGCTATTTGTGCTTTTGATACAAATGTCGGTTTATGTTGGCAATGTTTGTGCATTTTAATCGAAGTTTCATCATTTTTGATAAGAAAATGTATGTCTACGAAATGAATCTTTGAATTAGGTATTGTGGTAAGTAACCGATGGTATATTCGATTATATGGAACCATAGTTGTGTTTTGTAAATAAATCTCATGGGACATGTATATATATATGTGGTGGGGTTTGGTTGTGTATATCAGTAATGAGCTAAATGATGGATGCTTGTTGAATTATAGTATGTAAGATATTAGTTAAGTATTTCGCATGTCATACCTCTGTGATGTGTTTGGTATTAACGTATAGTTTAAAGTAATAATATGTATGGTCTGTGATTGTTTATTAGGATAAGCATATTGGATATTCACCATGATGCTAAATTAATTAAGTTCGGATTAGTAAGATAAATATGAATGTAGTTAATATGGTTGTTGAATATGTATATGTGATTAGTTGAGTGGTTATATATATATATATATATATTTGGTTCTTGAAATGGTGTTTGTGTATACATAATGTTCACCCATGTTTATGACTTGTTAAGTTGCATGAATATTTTGAAGGAAAAAAATGTATTAGTCGAATAGATCATGAGATGAATGACTAGAGTTATATGCTAGACCATTTAATAAGTTGCTATTGCCGAATGTACTTATATATATTTTTATATTGGTTACCAAGTCATTAAGTGAATTATATGTATAATAATTTATTCTATACTTAGGGTGCATTTGATTATGACCAAATTGAAAGATATTTATATTACTATGCTTAATTGATTTAATATGTGTTTGCCAAATTTGGAAAATTTCTCTGGAAATGCCTCGTAACCCCAATCCGGCGACGGATACGGGTTAGGGGTGTTACACCGATCCTGTGGACAATCCCTAACCTGATGATCAGTCGAGCCACACCTGAAACATCTTCTGTCACCCATCCAACATTTGCCTGAACGATATCTACTACACTGGGCACACTTCTGAGGCTGGCTATTACCCACAGATCTCACTCCCCGACTCGGCCCATCCATTTTAGGTCTTTTCTGAAAAAGCCCTGTTGACCCCGACGATCCAAAACTTCTTTTATTCCTATCCCTGTCTCTATCCTGATTCCGCTTCTCAGACTGCTTAACTCCCTCGACTATCATAGCCTTTTCCGCTAAAATCGCAAACTCCCTTTCTCGCTGTGGAGCTATCAGCACACGCAAATCATCCCTCAGACCGTCCTCAAACCGAACACAATGTTCATGTTCTGTGGCGACTAGTCCCCTGGCATAACGACTCAAGCGTAGAAATTTCGCTTCATATTTCGCCACCGATTTATTTCCTGGATCAAATTCAGAAATGCCCTACACTGCGCATCCACATAACTTGATTAGATGTACTTACTCTGGAATGCCGACTTGAAGAAATCCCAGGTAATACGGTCAGCCACTAATCCATCCCTAGTTGTAAGCCACCATTGGTACGCCTCATCTCGAAGAAGAGACACTACTCCTTTCAGCTTTTCCTCTTCCGTGAAGTCGAGATCATCCATTATATGTTCCACTGCCTCTAACCAATACTCAGCTATATTTGGAGCTACGCCTGAAATACCCCTGAACATTTTTGCTCCATTAGCCCGGAGTCGCTCTGACACAGATTTCTGAGCCCCTGTACCCATGCTTGCCCCAGCAACTCTCTCCAGTACCCGTAGCATTGCCTGAGACGCCGCATCGTCTCTGTCCATTTGGTCCTGATATTCTGCCTCCATAGCTGGTGGTACTGGCATCTCATTTCCTAACTCATGACCAGACCCTACTGGTTCCGACACAGTAATCCTGCCTCCACCACGGCCATGCACACCACGCCCCTTAGTGCTCATATCTAACATTTTCGACTTAATCTGATTAAAAGTTTTATGAGTTAGTATCTTCCACCGTTTTAATACCGAGCAAAATTTTATGTGACTTGGCTTTAAAGAGTAGTCTTTGCAAACATGTCACGCGCTAGAGGTTCCACTTCCTAAAGTTTAAATTTCCCTATGCTCACAACATATCCATCCAATCAAATAAGCATTTTATGCACACATTACCAAGAATTAGAACACTTACCTACTTGGATTGGTTATCGGTAGACTCGAATGCCATATCTCGATCAAAACCTTAATATTTACTTTGATATTATACAACCTTTGCGAACCCATTTCACAGCCCAAGTTTTGTAACCTAGGCTCTGATACCAAAAATGTAACACCCTCAAACCCGGCCTAAATGTTACGACCAAATTCGGTATGTTACAGGGTGATTTAAAAATGAGTTTTTATTGAATTTAGAAAAAAATGGAGGTTTGAATAACTTTTCGATTAAAGCGTAGTCATGAATATAAAAATACGTGGATTAAGAAAATTTCTGAGTTACACCAATCGAACATTTAATTATGCTTTTGGATACATTAAAAGAATTGAATATTTTATGTTGCTCGTATGTTTTTGAAAAAAAAACCCATTTTTTCACTTTAATGGTTAAGTGTCGAAGTTGGAATAAACAATAGCTAATCAAAACCCAAGTTTAGCTTAGAAAGGCCTTATTACATAACAAAAATCCCAATTAAAAATAAAGTATAATAAGAAACGAGTTTATGAATGAAAAGGGTACTATGGCCTCCACGAGTCTGCCTCGACTCCGACGTACACGATCTACTGATTACCTGAAAAATTGAAGAAAGGGGTAAGTCACTGGGACTCAGTGTGTAAATTCTCTCACATTATACAAACGGCTCATGGCCCACAATCACACATTGGGCCTTAGCCCATAAGGAAAACATACAAACACATGAATGAAATAAGCCCAACCCAAACCTAGTTTTTCCATCTTCTACACACCAACCCGTGCCAGCCCATCACACCGTCGGGATTTCTACAATCAACACTCCATCAGCGACACTCCATTTCGACAGTCATGCTGCCACTCATAAACCGATCACAAGGAGACCAAATATTTTATCGTGGCTTAGCCACCAATCACAATGTGACCAAATAATATATATATATCGTGGCTTAGCCACCGATCACTATGTGACCCAATTAATGTATGTTAATATATATATATCGTGGCATAGCCACCAATCACTACGTGACCAAATAATCATGCTCTTCCCTTTCATGTCAAACCCATACCCCATGAACTACATACATATCCTAATGAATGCAACATGTTATCCACAACACAGCAGATCACCATACATATATTCGTCCATACAAAGAAAATAATATGGTCACGTACCTGACAATCCTTGCCTTACCCCTAGGGGAACCACAACTGTCTACACAACCTTTTCTGGCTTTTCAGCCCACACAAACGTTAGTACAGACAAAATAAAGTGTGTGGAGGTTTACACACCTGATAACACGTAATACCACACTTTCTATGTCGACACTATCGCTAATAGGAACCACTGCTATCTATCTACTATTCTGCTCAGAAGTCGGCCCACAACCTGGTGGCCAATCTCGAACAGCAGACACCGCGCGTTTCTTGAACTTTGGGACTAGGACTATGGGTCCAACCCCTTCCTTTTCTTGACTAGCGTTTGTATCCATGGAAAAGATCTTGGTCAATAGACCAGATTAAAACATTGAAGCAAAAAACAAAAATGAATAACACTCAAAGTAAAGATCCCTTACCTAAATCGATAGATCCTGAAGACTATAATACTTGGATTAAGTACCGCTTAAATGTCTACGTCGACTAGAACCAAATACCCTTTAACACCCTTCAATTGCCGACCAAAAGCCGAAAACGCAAAGACAAGCCCCTACTTCGATCGGTCAAAGCGATAAGATAATATTAATGCTTTCGGCATCCATAAAGGAGAGAAAAGAGAATTGAGATGAAAAGAATAATACCTACCCTAATCAAAAGAATCCGATTGGCAGAGTTGTAGAGCAGAGTGACGATAACTACTATAAGAAGAGACAGGATATGCTTCGGTAAAAGAGAGTCAAGGAGAAAGGCTTATGATATTCGGCTAAGTAGACGAAATCAAGGAGATGATTGGTCTTTAAGGGAGGATTCGGTCAAGAAAAAGAAGAGAAGAAAGGTTAGATTTTGGCATTTAAATGGAGCAATGAAAAGAAGAAAGCAAAAAGTGGAAAAAGATGATGAGAGGGTTCGGCTCTGAAGAAGAGTTTGGAGAGGAAAAATGATTTCGGCTTAGAGGTCTTTTGTGAAGAGAAGAAGGGAAAAAGAGAGAAAAAGGGAAAAAACACCATTGGTCTAAGTAAATTCGGCTAGAAAGCGAGAGTGGAGCAAAAGAAGTTGGCTTAGTAAATTCGGCACTTACCCTTAGCAATCAAAAATGCCCACTGATCACAAGCAACCAAGCCTAAAACCTCAAGACATTCGGCACACCCTTAACCAACCAAAACCGATTCCTCCCTCTTGCACCTAGTGTCCAATATTCGACCACCACCTACACTCACATCCTATCCCACATTTTCAATTTATCCTCATATTCCTATCTTTTGACTTAATCCACCCTCACCCATGCAGAGTCCCAGCCGAAACCACCTCTCATGCTCATTAGGCGCATAAAATAAAAAAAAACACTCCTATTTGCTGTCAACGCAACTCGAACCTGCTCCCTCACCACTTTCCTATGTCATCACCTACCTACACCCTTAGTGGCACCTCCTCGCCACTTTACCAATTATATTCTTGTGCCAACTACCCCACTTAAGTACCCTTAAGGCCCACATCAACTAGTTCTCCCTTGCAGTGCCTAAAAACAAAATTTCTACCAAGGCTTAGGCTTAACCTCGAGCCTTCTTGAAACCTCTAAACACACCAGAATAACACACTTAGCACAACATACACACAAAACACATTGCAAATGCAGAGCCCCCTATTCAGGATGTTACACACAAGGATGGTAGTAGATGCTTTTGCTAATGGTGTTCTCCTTTCTAAGTCTTATAATGAGGCTTATAAAATCATTGAGAGAATTGCTAGCAACAATTACCAATGGCCAACCAGTCGAGCAGCGATAAGAATACAAGTCGTAGGAGTGCATGAAGTGGATGCTCTCACTTCACTCGCATCTCAAGTATTCTTGATATCTTCAATGCATAAAAACTTTACTACTAATGGGTTTAATATTTTGTAGCTCAGCCACCGAAGCAATTCGAAAATGTAGCCTGTGTTTATTATGAGGAAGGGCACTTGTTTGAAAAATGTCGATAAAACCCAAAATCTATTTATTACATGGATAACCAGAACCAAAATCGAGGAAGGCTAGGACTAAAATCCAATTTTTATAACCAATATTAGTGAAACCACCTAAATTACTCTTAGAGTAACCAAGGAGCTGGACCTAGTAACACTATAACCCAGATCAACCCAACCATCTGGATTTACCCAACAAGTTCAGAAACCAACTCAAGTTGAACCTTCCAATAGCTTAGAGAACCTATTGAAGGCATATATAGTAAAGAATGATGCCGCTTTAAGGAATTTGGAGAATCAAGTGGGTCAACTTGCTATTGAACTTAGGATGTAACATCCCAAAATAGGGCCTAAATGGAATAGTGGTTGCAAAACCATGAATCCGAGCTATAAAAGTTTATTACAATTAATTATTGTGATTTACTGAGTGATTAAATACATGTGTTAAAGTATTGATAAAAATTTTATTGATTTCATGCTTAAATTGCCTATTAGGACTTGTTTGCAAAAGTTGCTAAATAGGGGTTCTAATTTATAGAGCACTTGATTAAAATAGGGGTTTGAAGTAGGAGTCCTTAAATTGTAAGTGATTCCAAGCCCCGTTTTTAATGTTCTTTACATTTTTGAAGCCCCGGTAGCTCGGTTTAGCTTATTCTATCAATAATTCATGCTAGGGTTCATATTTGGAAAAATACCCATAGATGAAATGTGTTTATTTTGATGTTTTATGATAGAATATGAAGTTTGAAATTATGTTAAACAACTTTTGCTAAGTGATTTTAAGTGAAAATGAGTAAAACGACTTAATCGGTAAAAATACCTAATGGTCATAAGTACATGTAAGAGTGAGAATTTGATGTTGCCATAGAAGGGAAAAATGATTAGCATGTCATAAAACATAAGAATAAGGGATAAAGTATAATTTCTGAGATTTGGGGCAAATGTGTAAATATGTAAAAGTTTAGGGGTAATATTGTAATTTTGCCAAAGTTAGACTTAAGGACTGTTTTCATAAATATGAGTATTAAATAAGCTAAATTTTCTATTATAGATAAAGAAGAACGAAATCCAGAGTTAGATTGGGGAAAGAAAAAGATAGTGGACTAAATCGATATAGTTTATCATATTTTGTTTCGAGGTAAGTTTGCGGTAAATAAATGCAATATTCTATTATTTTACATTTGATACTATTAAATTACAGTATATACATATTTATTCTATAAATTTATCATTTAAAGACTCAAGCATGAATTGGCGAAGAAGCAATCTCAGAATGTCCCAGTTGAACCTTATGAATGTGTAGGATACAAATGTCATGACATTAGGGTTTGAGGAAATCATGTAAGACCATGTCAAGACATGGCATTGATAAATTACTATAAGGCAAAGGTCCCATGTAAGACTATGCCAAGGCATGGAATTTGTGAATTTATAAGGCAAAGGTCCCATGTAAGACTATGCCAAGGCATGGCATTGGTGAGTTCATAAGGCAAGGATACCATGTAAGACCATGTCAATACATGGCAATGGTTAAGTTTCACAAGGAAAGGTACCTGCGTATCCTTAGTATTCCAAGTGGTTCAACAGGAAAATTTAAAGAGTATACCAAAGGAAAGGTAAGACAAGTTCAAGCTAAAAAGGTACTGCTAAGAATTTAAGACTTAAGTATATTAAGTTAAAGGCTTAACTAATTTTGGTAAGAAAAGAATATGATAATGCGTTAAGAATGTTGTTATTTATTTACATGCAGGCTTACTAAGCTTAATGCTTACTCCCATTCCTTTCTTTCTTTTCATAGTTTTACAAGCCAACTCGAGGATCATAAGGACGTCGCGTAACACCCCGCACCCAAGAGCGATACTAGGTCTGGATACGAGACATTACTATGCTTGAACTCACTTAAACATGTACTTACGAGCTATAAAATTTCGTTCCAACCTAAAAAAATTCACTTTCTTAATCAACACATACATTACAAGGGCCTACGTGGCCTTAAACTCGTGTTTGAAAACTTTCAGAACTAAATCAAATAATTCATTTTTGAAGCAGGGTTCACACACCCGTGTGACTTGGAACACACCCGTGTACCCTTAAGCACACCCATACCCTCAAACCATAGGAAGCTACTGACTATTTCTGCATGGCTTAGACACAGCTATGTCTTCCATCCGTGGGAGGCTACTGACTAATTTCACACGGGCATGACACGCCCGTGGGCTTAGACCGTGTGCTAATCCTTGATATACTGGCTAAATTAGCATGGTTTGGGCACACGCCCATGTCCAACCCGTGTGTATAACACGGCCTATACACACGACCGTGGAATTTACCCGTGGCCTATTCTGATTAATAATACTAAGGTGAAGGGTTAACATGGCCTTGACACATGCCCGTGTGTCAAGTCGTGTGGGCACTATTAGGCTACTTACCAAGCCGTTAGCCACCCTGAAATGAAGATTATATCCATACACAATTCAACGATGCAATAACAACCCAATTTTATGAATAATACTACATGCTTCATTGATATCAATAAACAGAAATTCTTAGTCGAATTTGGCCAATCACTAGCCATAGACAAAAGAATAATAAACTTGATAGCCTTTACAAAGGCCCTTCTAAAAACATGTCCACAAAATGAATGTTTCCTATACATGCCATACTTAGTAAAGTAACTTGGCTATACCAAAATAAGAGTTGATAGTGTGCTATGAGCTCCAACTCGATGATCCACAAATTAGCTTGGTAGGACTATATAGAAAGAAACAATCAAATACGTAAGCATTTAGCTTAGTAAGTTTGCATGTAAAACACATGTCAATAAGCTTGCTTAATAAAAACCATTTAGCATAACAATAGTATCGTAATTTTAGCTCTAAAGCTTACTTACTCATACTTGGTCCTTACATGTCTCATGATGCTCACTGTACTCATTTTTTGTATGGTAAACATGATTCCTGTGTCACTTGATCACATTGATCAGCATACTTAAACAATAATCATTATGATCTCTAATTCTTCATTCATAACATGAGTAGGATTTAATTCATTTTGATGCTAGCTTTACTTTCTTAGTCCTCTTGTTACCTCATTATTAATATTACTTATTTGCCTGATGAACTTCTACGAATACCCTAGGATACTAGATCTCTTCCTACTTAACATGCCACCAAAGCCATATCTTAGGCATGGTCTTACATGGAATTTCTCATCTTGGTTTCAAGGCCATGTCTTGACATGGACTTACATGAAGTCTTGCCTTTGTAACTTACTCAATGCCAAGCTTGCCTTGGACTTATATGATATCTTGATCAATGCCAAGCTTGCCTTGGACTTATATGATATCTTGATCAATGCCAAGCTTGTCTTTAACTTACAAGATATCTTGAACAATGGCAAGCTTGGCTTGGACTTACATGGTATCTTGATCAATGCCAAGCTTGCCTTGGACTTACATGATATCTTGTGTGGTATATCAAGTATCCTGGGGAATTCATATTCAATCGGGGCTTGCTCATGTTTAATCTCTTTGTTCACAAAAATGATAGGCATTACAAAATAGCAATGTATATTATACTAAGCAATTCAATGATAGTAATCAGAAAGCTTAGAAATCATACAAACTTACCTCAATATACAAAATGTAGGGAGATGTGCAATTTAGTCCTCGACCTTGTTCTTGCCTCAGTTTTGATTGGGGCTTCGTTTTTCTTGATCTATAATCATGAAATTCATTCATTTAGATTTCCTATGATCATAATACATCAATTTCTACACTTGGACAAAAATAACCATTTTGCCCTTGTACATTGGCAAAATTACGATTTTTCCCATAGGCTCGTAATTTATTTTTCAACACATTTTCTCATTAAACAAGCCTAGCTAATCTCAGTAATGTTCTTAGGCAGCTTCAAGTCCATTATGGCCGAGATTTTACTGGGATCAACTCGGACTCCATCCCTCGAGACAATATGTCCCACTAATCTTACCTCCTTGAGCCAAAATTCACTTTTACTGAATTTGGAATACAACTGAATCACTCACAGGATCTGTAAAACTGTTCGTAGGTGTTCAACATGCTCTTTCTCATCTTGGGAATAAATCAGTATGTTGTCATGAAAAATGACTACAAACTTGTCAAGGTATGGTCTAAAGATGCGGTTCATTAAATCCATGAATACCGCAGGAGCATTGGTTAACCCAAAGGCATGACTAAAAATTCATAATGCCCATACCTCGTTCGAAAGGCCATCTTGGATACATCTGAGTCTGTCACTCTCAACTGGTAGTACCCTGATCTCAAGTCTATTTTGGAGAACACAGTCGCTCCTTTCAATTGATCGGACAGATCATCGATCCTAGGCAATGGGTACTTATTCTTTACTGTTACTTTATTAAGCTGACGGTAATCTATGCACAATCTCATAGTGCCATCTTTCTTTTTCACAAATAAAATCGGGGCACCCCTTGGTGAACAACTTGATCTTGCAAAGCCCTTATTTGTCAACTGTTGCAACTGTAACTTCAACTCTTTTAGTTCTGTTGGAGTCATTCTGTAAGGAGTAATAGATATCGGTACTGTACTGGAAGCTAGTTCAATGTTGAACTCAATCTCTCTAACTGGCTGTAGTCCGAGTAATTCTTCGGGAAATACATCCACGTATTCACGTACTACTAGTACTGACTCAATTTTTAGCTCTGTCTCCTTGTCATTCAACACGAAGGCCAAATATGATTCATACCCTTTTCTTAAACATCTCCGTGCCATCATATGGGAAATTATCACTAGCGATTTATCTTGTTCATCTAATTCAACATGAAGAGTATCCTCATTCTCACATTTTATCTCAATGCATTTCTTCCCACAATTAACAATTACATTATGAGTAGCCAACCAGTCCATTCCAAGAATGAGGTCAAATTCATCAAATGGTAATAACATAAGATTTTTTTTAAAGCAATGACCTTTAATCTTCAATGGACAATCTTTACAAACTTTATTAGCTAACACACTGTTGCCTAGTGGATTAGACACCTTAATTACAAATTTGGTGGTATCTATAGGCACGCTCAAACTGGATGCTAATTTCATGCAAATGTAAGAGTGCGTGGATTCGGGATCTATTAAAGTAATAACTTTAGTATTGTAAAGAGAAAAGGCACCCGTAATAACATCAGGAGAATTCGGGATCTATCGCGAGCGCGAATGGCATATGTCCTTGCAGGCGCTCTATCCTCGAGTCTCACAGCCTGGTCTCTCGGGTTACCTCTTCCACTTGCCCCACTTCTTGGGTTTCTCTGCGGTCTCCCCCTGACCATACTCCCGAATTTTGGGTCCTGAGATCTTCCTTCTTTCGTCATCTTGGGACAATCTTTTATAAAGTGGTCACGCGAACCACATCTAAAACATGCATTTTATGTGCTCGGCATTCTCCCAGATGGCGTCTACCACACTGTGGGCATTGATTTGTCGGTCTAAAAATTTCAACACTTGCAAACCAAGTCGTCGTGCTTTGTTCTACGAATCTTTTACTTTTGTCCTTCTTAGAAAACCCGTGGAAGTAGCCGATCGAGTAGGGAAATCTTTTGACTTCTTGGGTGAAGATTGGAATGACTTATTCCACAGTCTCTTACGAGACTCCATTTCAGACTTCTTCTTCTATTTTATTAGCTCTTCAGCTTTACAAGCTCTTTCCACTAACTCGGTAAATTCTTTTAATTCTAGAACAGCAACAACTAGTTTGATGTCCTCATTCAACTCGTCTTCAAACGTTTCACTCATAATAGCCTCTGTGGATATACAGTCGCGAGTGTACTTGCTGAGTCGTATAAACTCACGCTCATAATCTATCACCAGTATCTTGCCTTGCTTCAACTCTAGGAATTCCTTTCTCTTCTAGTCTACAAACCTCTGGCTGATATACTTTTTCTTAAACTCTTCTTGGAAGAATTCCCATGTAACCCTTTCCCTCGGTACAACCAACACAAGAGTGTTCCACCATTGGTAAGTAGAATCTCTTAAGGGAGAGATTACACACTTTATGAATTCTTTAGAGGTACATGACAACTCATTAAATACCCTGATGGTATTTTCTAACCAGAATTCATCTCTTTTTGGATCATCATCTTTTCTGGCCCGAAATTCTTCTACCCCATGCTTCCTGATCCTATCAATCGGGGGTTTACCTTCTCTTACCACCTCTACTACTTGAGGGGCCACTAGAGTAGCTTGTGGAATAGGTAGGGGTGGAGGGGGTTGTGCGTTCGGGTTTGCCCGAATGAACTCTGTATACCATGTGTTCATCATGTGGAGGTAAGCTTCTCTAGCCTCTTCTCTTTCCATTTGACTCAAGTAGTGGGTCTATTCTCATTTTTGTTCGGCGTTGTCCCTTCAGCGGGAGTCGGCGCATTACTTTCTACGCCATCCGCCATATTCCCTTCAGAATCTATTTCTATATGTATAAACATAATTTAAAATCATCAGGAGTCGTCACACTAGCAATATAGAAACATTCTTACGTATGGCATGTATAGCTAGACTCATGCTCATGCTACGTTAGTCCTAGAACCGACTAAATCGTAGCTTTGACACCACTAAATGTAACACCCCGTACCCAAGACCAATACTGGGTCTGGATACCAGACATTACTATGCTTGAACTCACTTAAACATGTACTTACGAGCTATAAAATTTCGTTCCAACTTAAAAAATTTCACTTTCTTAGTCAACAGATACATTACAAGGGCCTACGAGGCCTTAAACTCGTGTCTGAAAACTTTTGGAACTAAATCAAATAATTCATTTTTGAAGCAGGGTTCACACTTTCGTGTGACTTGGAATACGCCCGTGTACCCTTAAGCATACCCATACCCTCAAACCGTGGGAAGCTATTGACTATTTTTGCACGGCTTAGACACACCCGTGTCTTCTAGCCGTGGGAGGCTACTGACTAATTTCACAAAGCCATGACACGCCCGTGGGCTTAGACCGTGTGCTAGTCCTTGATATACTGGCTAAATCAACACGGTCTGGGCACACACCAATGTCCAACCCTTTTGTATAACACGGCCTATATACACGGCCGTGGAATTTACCTGTGGCCTATTCTGATTAAGAGTACTAAGGTGCAGAGTTAATACGGCCTTGACACACACCCGTGTGTCCAGCCGTGTAGGCACTTATAGCCTATTTACCAAGCTGTTAGCCACCCTAAAATGAAGATCATATCCATACACAATTCAACGATGCAATAACAACCCAATTTTATGAATAATACTACAAGCTTCATTGATCTCAATAAACAGAAGTACTTAGTCGAATTTGGCCAATCACTAGCCATATACAAAAGAATAATAAACTTGACAGCCTTTACAAAGGCCCTTCTAAAAACATGTCCACAAAATGAATGTTTCCTATACATGCCATACTTAGTAAAGTAACTTGGCTATACCAAAATAAGAGTTGATAGTGTGCTACGAGCTCCAACTCCGATGATCCACAAATTAGCTTGACGGGGCTACATAGAAAGAAACAATCAAATACGTAAGCATTTAGCTTAGTAAGTTTGCATGTAAAACACATGTCAATAAGCTTGCTTAATAAAAACCATTTAGCATAACAATAGTATCGTAATTTTAGCTCTAAAGCTTACTTACTCATACTTGGCTCTTACATGTCTCATGGTACTCACTGTACTCATTTTTTGCATGGTAATCATGATACCTATGTCACTTGATCACATTGATCAGCATACTTTAACAATAATCATTATGATCTCTAATTCTTCATTCATAACATGAGTAGTATTTAATTCATTTTGATACTAGCTTTGCTTCCTTAGTCCTCTTGTTACCTTATTATTAATCTTACTTGTTTGCCTGATGAACTTCTATGAATACCCAAGGATACTAGATCTCTTCCTACTTAACATGCCACCAAAGCCATATCATAGGCATGGTCTTACATGGAATTTCTCATCTTGGTTTCTAGGCCATGTCTTGACATGGACTTACATGAAGTCTTGCCCTTGATAACTTACTCAATGCCAAGCTCGCCTTGGACTTTTATGATATCTTGATCAATGCCAAGCTTGCCTTGGACTTACATGATATCTTGATCAATGCCAAGCTTGACTTGGACTTACATGATATCTTGATCAATGCCAAGCTTGCCTTGGACTTACATGATATCTTGTGTGGTTTATTGGGTATCCTGGGGAATTCATATTCAATCAGGGCTTGCTCATGTTTAATCTCTTTGTTCATAAAAACAATATGCATTATAAAATAGCAATGTATATTATACTAAGCAATTCAATGATAGTAATCATAAAGCTTAGAAATCATACAAACTTACCTCAATATACAAAATGTAAGAGATGTGCAATTTAGTCCTCGACCTTGTTCTTGCCTCAGTTTTGATCGGGCCTTCATTTTTCTTTAGCTATAATCATGAAATTCATTCATTTAGATTTCCTATGATCATAATACATCAATTTCTACACTTGGGTAAAAATGACCATTTTGCCCTTGTACATTGGCAAAATTATGATTTTGCCCCTAGACTCGTAATTTATTTTTCAACACATTTTCTCATTAAACAAGTCTAGCTAAACATTTATTTCTCTTACAACTACTCAAAATTCCAACTATCTCATGCATTTATGACACATTCTCACTCTTTGCATTTAAGTCTTACTTAGGTGTTTTCATGCAAACATCTTTCACAAAAGTTATTTCTCATCTCCCTAACTTTCATTTTCTCCCATAAAAAATGCAGCAAATAACAATGATTGCTCTCATAGGAAAACTCTAAGCTTTACACAATATTGCACAATAGTCCCCTCATTTGAAAGATTAAGCTTTAGGGGTTTCGAAAGTATAACTATTACTAGGAAAATCATCAAAATCACTTACTAAAATTGGAGGAAAGCTTGCTGAAAATTTTTAAGCTTTCAACCCTCTATTTGCTTGCAAAAATTGGTGGAGAAAGATGAAGAGAAATATGATATTTTTCTCTTTCCTTATTCTAATATTAAACTAGTCAAATTAGCCACCAACTCCTACTAACTTTGACTTAATTTTGTCCATCTTTGTCTCCCACATAGCCCATGATTGGCCAAGCAACTAGAAGGGGTAAATTGCCCTTTAAACCACCTCAATTTAACAATCTATGGCTATTTGGTACCCCTACCTTAAAAATAGAACTTTTGCATCTTATTCAATTTAGTCATTTTTCTAAATTGGTCATGCTATTAGTAAAATTAAGGCACCAAAATTTCTATATAATCATATAGTGACACCACAACACATAAAATAGTACTAAGATAATTCTTCTCAACCTTGGATTAGTGGTTCTGAGGCCACTGTTCTAATTATCCCTAAATTCAGGGCTGTTACAACTCTCCCCCCTTAGGGATTTTTTGTCCTCAAAAATCTTACCAGTAAAAAGGTTTGGATATTGGTTTCTCATACTCTCTTCTCATTCCTATGTAGCTTCTTCTATTCCGTGCCTTTGCCACAGAACTTTCATTAAGGCAATACTTTTATTTCTCAGTTGCTTGACTTTCCGAGCCAAGATCTTGACTGGTTCTTCACCATAAGTCATGTCAGGGGGGATTTCTATTTCTGATAGAGTAATTATATGTGAAGGGTTTGATCTGTAGCGTCACAACATTGCTACGTGAAAAACATCATGTATCCTCTCTAATTCTGATGGCAACGCCAAATGGTAATCTACCGGCCCAACTCTCTCAGTAATCTCGTAAGGTCTAATAAAATGTGGACTTAATTTGCCTTTACGGCCAAATCTGAGAACTTTTCTCCATGGTGATACTTTCAAAAAGACTTTATCCCTAACTTGGTACTCGATCTCTTTTCTCTTTAAATCCGAATAGGATTTCTGTCTATCTGAGGCAGCTTTTAAACATTCTCAAATTACTTTCACTTTCTCTTCAACTTCTTTAACAAAATCAACCCTGTGAATTTAGTTCTCCTTGAGTTCAGTCTAAAACAAGGGTGTTCAGCACTTATGCCCATATAGGGCCTCATAAGGTGCCATCTTTAAGCCCGACTGAAAGATATCATTATAGGCAAATTCTACCAATGGGAGAAACTTTTCCCAACTGCCTTGGAATTCCAAAACACAACATCTGAGCATGTCCTCGAGTACTTGAATTAACCTTTCTGACTGACCTTTAGTCTGAGGGTGAAAAGTGTGCTAAAACTCAATTTTGTACCCAAAGCTTCTTGCAGCTTCTTCTAAAATCTGGACGTGAATCTCGGATCTCTATCCGATATGATCGATAAGGGAACTCCGTGAAGTCTTACTATTTCTGAAACATACAAGTTTGCCAACTTGTCTAGGGAGTAATTCACTCGTACATGCATAAAGTGGGCTGACTTCGTGAGTCTATCAACCACTACCCAAACAGCATCTTTCTTGCTCAGAGACAATGGTAAACCCGTTACGAAATCCATGGTGATACGGTCCCATTTCCATTCGGGGACTAAGATAGGCTGAAGTAAACCCGAAGGCACTTGGTGTTTAGCCTTTACTTGCTGACAGATAAGACATCTTGAAACGAACTCTGAAATATCTTTCTTCATTTTCGGCCACCAATACTGTTGCTTCAAGTCACTATACATCTTTGTACTTCCCGGATGTACAGACAAACATCCATTACAAAATTCTCTGGATAAGCCCCTCTTTTTGGTACACAAACTCTATCTCTAAACATCAAGTATCAATCAGAATTAACCCAAAAGTCAGATTCATCATCTGACTCGCATTGAGCTCTCTTGACTTGTAACTTACTATCTTCTTTCTGAGCCTCAAAGATCTCTTAAAGAAATATTGGTCCAGCTCTCGACTCAACTAAAAGGGAGCCATTATCGGATAAGGATATCTTTGAATTCAATGCTCTTAAAGTAAATAGAGACTTCTTACTCAAAGCATCGGCGACTACATTCGCCTTTCTTAGATGGTAGTCGATGACCAACTCATAGTCTTTTATCAACTCTAACCATCTTCTTTGTCTTAAGTTCAACTATTTTTGCGTCATCAAGTACTTCAGACTTTTGTGATCGGTAAAAATCTGACATTTTTCACCATATAAATGGTGTCTCTAAATCTTCAAAGTGAAGACTATGGCGGCCAATTCCAGACCATGCGTCGGATAATTCTTCTCATGAGGCTTCAACTGTTTGGAGGCATAAGTAATCACCTTGCCTTCTTGCATAAGTACACAACCCAATCCATTTAATGATGCATCTCTGTAGACTATAAATTTTTTCTCTAATTCGGGTTGTACTAAGACTAGAGCTTCTGTCAACACTGCTTTCAACTTCTCGAAACTTTGTTGGCATCTTTCTGTCCACTAAACTTCACATTTTTCTACAACAGTTTAGTCATCGGGGTTGCAATCATGGAAAACCCCTTGACAAATCGTTTGTAGTAGCCGGCTAGGCCTAGAAAACTTCTAATCTCAGTAATGTTCTTAGGCGACTTCTAGTCCATTATGGCCGAGATTTTACTGAGATCAACTCGAACTCCATCCCTCGAGACAATATGTCCCAGGAATCCTACTTCCTTGAGCCAATATTCACTTTTACTAACTTTGGAAAACAGCTGATTGTCTTGCAGGATCTGTAAAACTGTCTGTAGGTGTTCAGCATGCTCTTTCTCATCTTGGGAATAAATCAGTATGTTGTCAATAAAAATGACTATAAACTTGTCGAGATATGGTCTAAAGATGCGATTCATTAAATCCATGAATACCGCAGGAGCATTAGTTAACCCAAAGGGCATGACTAAAAATTCATAATGCCCATACCTCGTTCAAAAGGCCGTCTTGGATACATCTGAGTCTGTCACTCTCAACTTGTAGTACCATGATCTCAAGTCTATTTTGTAGAACACAGCCGCTCCTTTCAATTGATCAAGCAGATCATCGATCCTAGGTAATGGGTACTTATTCTCTACTGTTACTTTATTAAGCTGACGGTAATCTATGCACAATCTCATGGTACCATCTTTCTTTTTCACAAATAAAATCGGGGCACCCCTTGGTGAACAACTTGATCTTGTAAATCCCTTATCATCAATCTATTTGCAACTATAACTTCAACTCTTTCGATTCTGTTGGAGCCATTACGTAAGGAGTAATAGATATCGATGCAGATCAAGACGGAGCTAGTTCAATGTTGAACTCAATCTCTCTAACTGGCGGTAGTCCGAGTAATTCTTCGGGAAATACATCCACGTATTCACATACTACCGATACTGACTCAATTTTTAGCTCTGTCTCCTTATCATTCAACACAATGGCCAAATATGATTCATACCCTTTTCTTAAACATCTCCGTGCCATCATATGGGAAATTATCACTGGTGATTTATCTTGTTCATCTGATTCAACATGAAGAGTATCCACATTCTCACATCTTATCTCAATACATTTCTTCCCACAATTAACAATTACATTATGAGCAGTCAACCAGTCCATTCCAAGAATGAGGTCAAATTCATCAAATGGTAATAACATAAGATTTGTTTTAAAGCAATGACCTCTAATCTTCAATGGACAATCTTTACAAACTTTATTAACTAACACACTGTTGCCTAGTGGATTAGACACCTTAATTACAAATTCGGTGGTATCTATAGGCACGCTCAAACTGGATGCTAATTTCATGCAAATGTAAGAGTGCCTGGATCTGGGATCTATTAAAGCAATAACTTTAGTATTGTAAAGAGAAAAGGTACCCATAATAACATCAAGAGAAGACGCCTCTACGCGAGCGCAAACGGCATATGTCCTTGCAGGCGCTCTATCCTCGAGTCTCATGGCCTGGTCTCTCAGGTTACCTTTTCCACTTGCCCCACTTCTTGGGTTTCTCTACGGTCCCCCCTGACCATACTCCCAGATTTTGGGTCCTGAGATCTTCCTTCTTTTGTCATCTCGAGATAATCTTTTATATAGTGGTCTTGTGAACCACATTTAAAACATGCATTTTATGTGCTCGGCATTCTCCCGGATGGCGTCTACCATACTGTGGGCATTCAGATTTGTTGGGTCTAAAATTTCCAACACATGCAACTGAAGTCGTCTATGCTTTGTTCCCTGAATACTATTTACTTTTGTCCTTCTTGGAAAACCCGATGGAAGTAGCCGATCGAGTAGGGAAATCATTTGACTTCTTGGGTGAAGATTGGAATGACTTATTCCATAGTCTCGTTTTAGAGTCACGAGACTCCATTTCAGACTTCTTATTCTCTTTTATTATCTCTTCAGCTTTACAAGCACCTTCTACTAACTCGACAAATTCTTTTAATTCTAGAACAGCAATAACTAGTTTGATGTCCTCATTCAACCCGTCTTCAAACCTTTTACTCATAATAGCCTTTGTGGATATACATTCGCGAGCGTACTTCTGAGTCATACAAACTCACGCTCATAATCTGTCACCGGTATCTTGCCTTGCTTCAGCTCTAGGAATTCCTTTCTCTTTTAGTCTACAAACCTCTGGCTGATATATTTTTTCTTAAACTCTTCTTGGAAGAATTCCCATGTAACCCTTTCCCTTGGTACAACCGACACAAGGGTGTTCCACCATTGGTAAACAGAATCTCTTAAGGGAGAGACTACACACTTTATGAATTCTTTAGAGGTACATGACAACTCATTAAATACCCTGATGGTATTTTCTAACCAGAATTCAGCTCTTTCTGGATCATCATCTTTTCTGGCCCGAAATTCTTTTGCCCTATGCTTCCTGATCCTATCAATCGGGGTTTACCTCCTCTTACCACCTCTACTACTTGAGGGGCCATTAGAGTAGCTTGTGGAATAGGTGGGATGGAAAGGGTTATGTGTTCGGGTTCGCCCGAATGAACTCTGTATACCATGTGTTCATCATGTGGAGGAAGGCTTCTCTAGCCTCTTGTCTTCCCCTTTCACTCACAGTAGTAGGTCTATTCTCATTTTCGCTCGGCGCTGTCCCTTCAGTGGGAGTCAGCGCATTACTTTCTACGTCATCTGCCACATTCCCTTCGGAATCCATTTCTATATGTATAAATATAATTTAAAATCATCAGGAGTCGTCACACTATCAATATAGAAACATTCTTACGTATGGCATGTATAGCTAGATTCATGCTCATGTTACGTTAATCCTAGAACCGACTAAATTGTAGCTCTGATACCACTAAATGTAACACCCCGTACCCAAGACCAATATTGGGTCTCGATACCAGACATTATTATGCTTGAACTCACTTAAACATGTACTTACGAGCTATAAAATTTCGTTTCAACTTAAAAAATTTCACTTTCTTAGTCAACACATACATTACAAGGGCCTATGAGGCCTTAAACTCGTGTCTGAAAACTTTTAGAACTAAATAAAATAATTCATTTTTAAAGTAGGGTTCACACGCTCGTGTGACTTGGAACACACCGTGTACCCTTAAGCACGCCCATACCCTCAAACCGTGGGAAGCTACTGACTATTTTTGCTTGGCGTAGACACACCCATGTCTTCCAGCCATAGGAGGCTACTGACTAATTTCACAAAGCCATGACACGCCCCTGGGCTTAGACCTTGTGCTAATCCTTGATATACTGGCTAAATCAATACAGTCTGGGCACACACCCATGTCCAACCCGTGTGTATAACACAGCCTATACACACGGCCGTGGAATTTACCTATGGCCTATTCTGATTAATAATCCTAAGGTGTAGGGTTAACACGGCCTTGACACACACCCGTGTGTCCAGCCGTGTGGGCACTTATAGCTTATTTACCAAGCCGTTAGCCACCCCGAAATGAAGATCATATCCATACACAATTCGACGATGCAATAACAACCCAATTTTATGAATAATACTACATGCTTCATTGATCTCAATAAACAGAAGTACTTAGTCAAATTTAGCCATATACAAAAGAATAAGAAACTTGATAGCCTTTATAAAGGCCCTTTTAAAAACATGTCCACAAAATGAACGTTTCCTATACATGCCATACTTAGTAAAGTAACTTGGCTATACCAAAATAAGAGTTGATAGTGTGCTACGAGCTCTGATTTCGATGATCCACAAATTAGCATGATGGGGCTACATAGAAAGAAACAATCAAATACGTAAGCATTTAGCTTAATAAGTTTGCATGTAAATACACGTCGGAGATTGTTACACACTATCAAAGATTATATTGGTATTTTGTGACTCGAATGTTTTAAGTTATGGCATGTATAGGGACTTAGCAATTTTGTGTGTACGACCTTATGATATGGCTTAATATTGGCTTGTAAATGTTTGGTACTGATTAGCTATTAAAATGGTTAATTAAGAACATGTTTTAGATGTTATGTAATGCCTAGTTGATAGTTATTTTAAGAAATTATGTAATTATATGCCGAGGAACAGTTTGGATAGTAGCAGTGACGTGATTTTGAAAAATCACCAAAAATAGTAGAAATGGAATTAGGTTATGCGTGAGATATAGAATTAAATCTTATTGAGTCTATTTTTATATTAAGAAAATGTTATAGGAAAACGAATTGTATATTATGAGATAATTGATTTTTAGTGAAGAGAGGTTAGAACTGTCAAACTGTGTAACAGGGGAGACTTTAACTAATAAACTGTACTAATTGGCCACACCAAAAATTTTGTAAACATTATAGTTAATTTAGTGAACGTGAAACAGATGGACAGTTTCAATTTGTATGCCCTGATCTAGTAAGTTAAGTCTAGTAATGTCTTGTGCTCGACTCCGGTAACGGTCTCGGGTAAGGGGTGTTACATTTATTGGTATCAGAGCGAGAATTTATTTGATTCTCAGAGTATTCAATATGTGTGAGAGTCTAAATATACATTCCATACTTATATTTTGATAGTGTGATGACTCCTGATGATTTTAAAATATTTTTCTTTTATAGTTATGGATCCCGAATGAGCTAGTGCAGATGATGTAGAGAGTAATGCACCGCTCCGTAGAAAGGACATGCCACCGATAGTAGTGAAAGGCCGTTCTGCTTAGTCGGGAGGAGGGCTTGAGAAGCTTTCTTCCAAACTATGAATGAATGGTTTGCTAAGTTCGTTCGCACGAACCCGGCTGTTAGACCTCCACCCCCTCATGATCCTCAGACCACTCATGTAGCTTCCCCAGTTGTAGATACAGTCAGAAGAAAGAAACCACCCGTTGACAAGACTAAAAAATAAGGGGCCGAAGAGCTTCGGGCTACCAAAGATGATGATGCAGAGAAAGCTGAATTTTGGCTTGAGAACATTATCGAGTCTTTAATGAGTTATCCTGCACATCGAAAGAATGTATTAAGTGTGTGATGTCACTTCGTAGAGATTCGAGCTACCAGTGGTGGAAGACACTTGTGTTAGTAGTACTGAAAGAAAGAGTTACCTGTGATTTCTTTCAATAGGAGTTCCGTAAGAAATACATAAGTCAGAAGTTTATTTACTAGAAAAGAAAATAGTTCCTTGAGTTAAAATAGGGTAAGATAACTGTGATTGACTATGAATGTGAATTTGTCCAACTCAGTAATTATGCTCGAGAGTGTGTGTCTACAGAGGCTATCATGTGCAAAAGATTTGAGGATGGACTCAATGATGATATCCAACTATCAGTTGGTGTATTAGAGATAAAAGAGTTTGTTGTTTTAGTTGAACGAGCCTGTAAGGCAGAAGAGTTATTAAAAAGAAAGGGTAAAGCTGAAATTGAGATGCAAGTCACGAAGAAAATACAGATGAGCAGGTCATTTCAGTTTACATCCAAGAGGCCTAGAGAGTTCTCTATGAGATCTAATTTTTCAGCCGGGTATTCTAGCCGAAACAGAGGTGGAAGATTTATGGATTCAAAAGCTCAAACCACTTCA
This sequence comes from Gossypium rotundifolium, assembly GCA_025506655.1. Classification (NCBI taxonomy): domain Eukaryota; kingdom Viridiplantae; phylum Streptophyta; class Magnoliopsida; order Malvales; family Malvaceae; genus Gossypium; species Gossypium rotundifolium. The sequence goes on along the minus strand of CP106732.1, from coordinate 30,739,290 downwards.
ATTGCAAGTGTTGGTAGTATTTAGCCTGATAGATCCGAGTGTCCTCAGTGTGGTCGACGCCATCTAGGTCAATGTCGAGCAACTGAGACTGGTTGTTTTCGATGTACCGGATCATTTCATTCGGGAGTATCCTGAAATGGTTAAAAGAGAAGTAATACCGAGTGCAAGATCAGGCAATGCCCCCGTTAGAGGCAGATCTCAAAGAAATCTTGGAGTAGGGGTAGGTAGAGGTGCATTTAGAGCACAGCAATAAGATCAGATGTTAGAGCACCCGCAAGGACTTATGCTATTCGTGCTCATGAAGAGGCATATTCCCCCGACGTAATTACGGTACATTTTCTCTTCATGATGTTAATGTTATTGCTTTGATTGATCCAGGTTCAACCCATTCATATGTTTGCATGAAATTAATGCCTAGTATGAACATGCCCATAGAGTTTATGGAATTTGTGATTAAAGTATCAAATCCACTAGGTCAGCATGTGTTAGTAAACAAAGTATGTAAAAATTGCCCTTTGATTATTAGAGGTTACTATTTTTCAGTTGATCTCATACTATTGCCATTTAATGAGTTTGATGTGATTCTTGGTATGGATTGGTTAACTACACATGATGTGACATTGAATTGTGGAAAGAAATTCATTGAGTTGAAATGTGAAAATGGTGAGATCCTTCGGGTTAATTCAGATGAATCAAGTAGTTCAATTTCCATGATTTCTGTTATGTCTACTCAAAAATGTTTAAGGAAAGGATGTGAAGCTTATCTTGCTTTTGTGTTGAATGCTAAAGATCCAGAGTTGAAAATTGAATCAGTGCCTGTGGTAAATGAGTTTCCTGATGTGTTTCCAGAAGAACTACCAGGCTCGCCTCCTATCAGAGAAGTTGAGTTTGGTATTGAATTGATTCTAGGTACCACACCGATTTCTATTACTCCTTATATAATGGCTTCAATAGAATTGAAAGAATTGAAAGCTCGATTCTGTGAATTAAGCGATAAAGGCTTTGTAAGACCTAGTTATTCACCATGAGGAGCACCAGTGTTATTTGTGAAAAAGAAGGACGGTTCCATGAGATTGTGCATAGACTATCGGTAGCTTAACCTGGTAACCATCAAGAACAAATATCCATTGCCTAGAATAGATGATTTTTTTGATCAATTGAAAGGAGCCACTATGTTCTCTAAGATATATTTGAGATCTAGATACTATCAGTTGCGAGTTAAAGAGTCAGATGTTCCAAAAACTGCTTTTCGAACTAGGTATGGTCACTATGAATTTCTTGTGATGCCATTTGGCTTAACCAATGCTCCTACCATTTTCATGGATTTATTGAACCAAATTTTCAGATGTTACATGGACAAGTTTGTAGTTGTGTTCATTGATGACATCTTGATTTATTCTCATGATGAGACTGGGCATACAGAGCATTTGAGAATAGTTTTATAGATTTTAAGAGATAATCAACTTTATGCCAAGTTTAGAAAAAGTGAGTTCTGGTTACGGGAAGTTTGTTTTCTTGGACATATTATCTCAGGTGAAGGTATTAAAGTTGATCCGAGCAAGATTTCAACCATTGTTGATTGGAAGCCTCCCAGGAATGTATTAGAAGTTAGAAGTTTTCTTGGTTAAGCCGGTTATTATGGATGATTTTTAGAGGGATTTTCCATGATAGCTACTCCATTGAAAAGATTGCTATAGAAAGATGTCAAGTTTGAAATTGACTGAGAAGTGTCAGCAGAGTTTGAAAAGTTAAAGGTATTGTTGATTGAAGCTCCTATTTTAGTACAATCAGAACTGGGTAAAGAGTTTGTGATTTACAGTGATGCATCCTTAAATGGACTAGGTTGTGTACTTATGTAGGAAGGAAGGGTAATTTCTTATGCCTCTATACAATTAAAATCACATGAGAAAAATTATTTGACACATGATTTAGAGCTAGCTGCTATTGTATTTGCATTAAAAATTTGGAGACATCACTTGTATGGTGAGAAGTGCCGAATATTCACTAATCACAAAAGTTTGAAATACTTGATGACCCTAAAAGATCTAAACTTGAGGCAAAAAAGATGGCTAGAGTTGATTAAAGATCATGAGCTAGTGATCGATTATCACCCGGGTAAGGCAAATGTTGTTGCTGATGCTTTGAGTAGAAAATCATTATTTTCCTTGAGAGCTTTGCATACTAGTTTGGCCTTATCAGATGATGGTTCTATTTTAGCTGAGTTGAGAGCTAAACCAATGTTTCTTGAAGAAATTTGTGAAGCTCAGAAGGATGATGGTGAGTTGCAAGCCAAAAGAGTTCAGTGCGAGCTAGGTGTAGAGTCGAATTTTCAGATTGGTTCTGACGGTTGTTTGATGTTCAGAGATAGGGTATGTGTACCAAAGAACGATGAGCTTATTCGAAAGATCTTATAGGAAGCACATAGCAGTTCTTTGTCTATTCACCCAGGTAGTACAAAGATGTATAATGCTTTGAAGAAAATGTATTGGTGGACAGGAATGAAAAGAGATGTATCAGAGTTTGTTTCTCGATGTTTGATCTGTTAGCAGGTAAAGGCCAAACATCAGGTACCTTCAGGTTTATTGCAGCCTGTATTAGTTCCCTAGTGGAAATAGGGCTGAGTAACTATGGATTTTGTGATAGGATTGCCTTCGACACCGAGAAAGAAAGATGCAATATGGGTTGTGATTGATAAGCTAACGAAGTCGGCTCATTTTATCCCAGTTTGTATGGATTATTCATTTGACAAGTTGGCCGAGTTGTATATTTCAGAGATTGTGAGACTATATGGAGTACCGTTATCAATTATCTCAGATAGAGATCCGAGATTTACTTCACAATTTTGGAAGAACTTGCAAGAAGCTTTAGGTACAAGGTTGAGTTTTAGTACAGCTTTCCATCCTCAAACTGATGGTCAGTCAGAAAGAGTTATTCAGGTACTTGAAGATATGCTTAGATGTTGTGTATTGGAATTTCAAGGTAGTTGGGAGAAATATTTACCGTTAATAGAGTTTGCCTATAATAATAGTTATCAATCAAGTTTGAAGATGGCACCTTATGAAGCTTTGTATGGACGTAAATGCTGCACACCTTTGTATTGGATGAGCTTAAGGAAAATCAATTTATGGGGTTGATCTAGTCAAATAAACAGAAGAGAAAGTAAAAGTCATCAAAGATTGCTTGAGAGTAGCTTCAGATAAACAGAAATCATATGTTGATTTGAAAAGAAAAGAAATTAAATTTCAAGTTGGTGATAGAGTATTCTTGAAAGTATCCCCTTGGAAGAAAGTTCTCATATTTGGCAAGAAAGGCAAATTAAGTCCCTGTTTTATAGGACCGTTTGACGTGATCGAGAGAGTTGGGCCATTGGCATATCGGTTAGCTTTGCCGACTTAGTTAGAGAAGATTCATAAAGTGTTTCATGTGTCTATGCTACGTCGTTGTCGTTCAGATCCATCGCATGTGATTTCGCAAACAGAGGTTGAGATTCAACCAGATATGACTTATAGTGAGGAACCGGTAAAAATTCTAGCTCGAGAGGTTAAACAATTAAGGAACAAAAATATTGCACTTGTGAATATATTATGGAGTAGGCATGGGATAGACGAGGCTACATGGGAGCCCAAAGAGACTATGCGAAAATAGTACCCAAATCTCTTTACAGGTAAGATTTTTGGGGACGGAAATCCTTAAAGGAGGGAGAAATGTAACATCTCGAAATAGGGCCTAAACGGAATAGTGGTTGCAAAACCACGAATTCAAGTTATAAAAGTTTATTACGATTAATTATTGTGATTTATCGAGTGATTAAATACATGTGTTAAAGTATTGATAAGAAATTTTATTGATTTCATGCTTAAATTGCCTATTAGGACTTGTTTGCAAAAGTTGCTAAATAGGGGTTCTAATTTATAGAGTACTTGATTGAAATGGGGGTTTGAAGTAGGAGTCCTTAAATAGTAACTATACCATTATATTTTCATGGACATAAATGGACATATATAGGTAGAAAGAACCAAAGTTTTTAATAAAGGGTAATTTAGTCATTTGGTAATAAAAAGAAATTAAAAAGGAAAAAGATGGCAAAATATGCTCATCTTATTCACTAGGCTGAATTTTCAAGTGTTCACCATAGCTAGGGTTTGTTTCAAGCTTCCAAGCTCCATAGTAAGTGATTCCAAGCCTCGTTTTTAATGTTGTTTACATTTTTGAAGCCCTGTAGCTCGGTTTAGCTTATTCTATCAATAATTCATGCTAGGGTTCATATTTGGAAAAATACCCATGGGTGAAATGTGCTTATTTTGATGTTTTATGATAGAATATGAAGTCTGAAATTATGTTAAACAACTTTTGCTAAGTGGTTTTAAGTGAAAACGAGTAAAACGGCTTAATCGGTAAAAATACCTAATGTTCATAAGTATATGTTAGAGTGAGAATTTGATGTTGTCATAGAAGGGAAAAATGATCAGCATGTCATAAAACATAAGAATAAGGGATAAAGTATAATTTTCGAGCTTTGGGGTAAATGTGTAAATATGTAAATTTTAGGGGCAAAATTGTAATGTTTCCAAAGTTAGACTTAAGGACTGTTTTGATAAATGTGAGTATTGAATAAGCTAAATTTGCTATTATAGATCAAGAAGAACGAAATCCAGAGTTAGATTGGGAAAAGAAAAAGATAGTGGACTAAATCGATATAGTTTATCATATTCTGTTTCGAGGTAAGTTTGCGGTAAATAAATGTAATATTCTATTATTTTACATTTGATAGTATTAAATTCAAGAATTTACATATTTATTCTGTAAATTTATCATTTAAAGACTCAAGCATGAATTAATGAAGAAGCAATCTCAGAATGTCTCTGTTGAACCTTAGGAATGTGTAGGATACAAATGTCATGACATTAGGGTTTAAGGAAATCATGTAAGACCATGTCAAGACATGGCATTGATAAGTTACTTAAGGCAAAGGTTCAACTGAGATTTCACACGTAGCCAATTCTTCGTCAGACATTTTTGTAAGATCATATTCATCAATAATACAATTATAAAGCATTTAAAACACAATTATATTAATGCTTATTAACATTTGAACTTAACTCGATCACAAAAATGTTGGAACATGATCGACTAGTCCAACACATTCTTTTCCCCCCGATCTAGATCAGTACGTTGCTTTTCTTGATCTAATAATCAAATTTAACCCATTTAGTTATCATTCCATTTAATTTAATCCAAATTTCATATTATGGAAAAATTACACTTTTGCCCCTAATATTTCAACATCTTCACAATTTAGCCCTTAGTTCATAAAAATGCCATTTCATGCAATTAAGTCCACACACACCCATGCAAGCCGAATTTCCCTTATACTCATAGTAGCCCATATTTTTCATTATTTCACACATTTACCACTCAATTTATCACATTGCTCAATTAAATCCCTAATTAACAATTTTATCAAATATCACTTAACAAATGTTGTTTATCTAACAACAACCATTCATATTCTATCATCTAACATCAAAACACATACATAATCATCAATGGTAAAACCCTACACTTTTAACAGTTTCACAAATTAGTCCCTGGGCTAGCTAGATTAAGTTATAACTACTCTGAAAACATATAAATCATTAAAAACGTGACAAAAATCGTACCAAATTGGGCAAGAATGAGATTGCCGAAACTTCAAGAAAAACAATGGCTTTCAAATGCCCTAATTTCAGTTTGGAGAAGATGAATTAATAAAAAAATTTCATTTGTTTTATTTAATTTAACTTTAATTACTAATTACCAAAATTCACCTTAAAATTTATCAAAAATTTCAAAATTACCAAGCCATTATTATCCACTAATATATTAATGGTTTATTTACCACATAAGGACCTCCACTTTAAGGTTTCATAGCTATTACACACCTTTAGCTATTAGAACTCAAGTTTTACACTTTACACAATTTAGTCCTTTTTATCAAATTAAGCAAGCAAATGATAAAATTTGTTAACAATTTTTTTTATACAATCATACTATCATGTTGTAGACATTAAAATAAAAATAAAATAATTATTTTGACCTCAAATTCGTGGTCTCAAAACCACTATTCTGATTTGACTAAAAACAAGCTGTTAAAAAGAATCCAAGAAATCTGGTAACAGTGTAAAGCATTGACACTAAGAAGTGGAAAGACGATAGAGACCAACATTGTTGAAGTTGAAGAAGAGTCAATTGATGCTCAAGATAAAGTGAAAGTTCAACCAAGTGTTAAAATTTCAGCTTCACTAGAACCAAAATCTAAACACTCTGAAAAGGTAACTCCGAAACTAATAAATTCTGACAAACTAACTACTTCGTTAGATGTAGAAGTGCCAAAGGAGACAAATCAGCCAGTTCCAGTAAAGAATCCTCCACCACCCTACCTTTAAAGACTTGAGAAAGCAGAAACATGAAGTCCAATGTAAGAAGTTCTTAAATGTACTCAAGCAACTTCATATGAACATTTTTTTGGCAGAAACACTTGAGAAGATTCCAAACTACTTCAAATTCATGAAGGATATCTTGTCAAAGAAACAAAGACTTGGAGAATTTGATACGGTAACTCTAACGAAGGAATGTAACGCATATCTTCAAGATAAACTACCCCCAAAATTGAAGGACCCTGGATGTTTTATCATACCTTACAACATTGGAGCAACTTAATGTGCTATGACACTATATAATCTGGGTGCGAACATCAACTTGATGCCCATGTCCATATTTAGAAAATTAGGTATAGGTGAAGTTAGGCCAACTACGGTCATGCTTCAGTTACCAGATTGATCCTTAGCACATCTAGAAGGAAAGATTGAGTATGTATTGGTACGTGTAGACAAATTCATTTTTCCTCCTGACTTTGTTACCTTAGACTTTGAAGTAGATAAAAATGTGTCGATAATCATAGGAAGGCCTTTCCTATCAACTGGAAGGACCCTTATTGATGTGCAAAAGGGCGAGCTCACCATTCATATATATGATGATTAGGAAACATTTAATGTTTTTAAATCTAAATGATTTCCTGATGTAATTGATTATTTTTCTGTAGTATCCGAGTTAGAGGATTTAGCTGTATAATGGGAACTCAACTATGTTGAGGACCCATTGCAACAAGTTTTGATGTCAGACCCTCGATGTGATGAAGTGGGCGAGGAATACTTAGCTTTGCGAGAAGCTAACTAGAAAGGATTTAATTCACAATCCCATTTTGAATCTTTAGAATTAGAAAGTGGGAATTATGCTCAACCAATAGTGTCAATCAAGAAGCCACCTAAATTGGCACAAAAGGTACTTCTGTCGCATTTAAAATATGTTTATTTAGGTAAGGTTTCGACTTTGCAAGTGGGTGTTTCGGCTGATTTATTTGAAGAATAGGAAGAGAGTCCAATTTTAGTGTTGAAATAATTCAAGAATGCTATTGGGTGGACCATAGTTGATATCCATGATATTAGTCCATCCGTATGCATGCTCAAAAGAATAAAGTCATACAAAAGGTTTTTGAGATTATGGTTGAGAGGACTAAGATAGAGGAAGAGAGAAAATGCTTGAAGAGCAAGAGAAAAAAAAAGAATAAAGTCTAGAAAATGAGAGAATGTACTTCCACTTGTCCAAATTCGCAATCTTTAAAGTGGGCTAGAGAAGCCAGACCTCAACGGAATATTGTGGTGGTTATTACTAGAGAAACAATTAGACCAACTAGGGTTTTGGTTTGTAGATATTGTAGTAAATGTCATCTAGTACAGTTTTCGTTAAAATTGGGAATTGGGGTAGATGAGTTTGTTAGTAACGTTTTCGTAATTAGATCTGCAAGACACATATTGGGAATTTCAGAAGATGCATTATCTAAAATTGTATTGGAAACCATAGTTGCACAGTGAAAGCGTGGCGAATCAGCCTAGAGAGAGGAGTATAAGATTTTGTGACCAAGAAATTTTGAGGAAGAAATTTCTTTAAGGAGAGGAGAATTGTAAAATCCCAAAAATAGGGGGTTAGTAGAATCAAGTTTGTGAATCAAAAGAGAATGGTCATGCTCTAAAATTTGAGATTATCTATGAATCTTTAGGAAATAAATAAGGTGTGGGTCATAAACTCAAAAACTTGTTTGATAATGATAATTATCATGTTATATTTGATGATTTTTCTTGCTGATTAGATTGAATTAATAGCCAAATAATTAATTTTGTAAGTGACCAAACCAGGTATGTTTCGAACCCTAAAAGATTGATGTGTTAACAAAGTTGCTAGTTTAACAATGTGATTATGTGATTGATATTTTGATGCTTGATTTTATTATTTGTTATGAGGTAGGTTGTATGTATAGCATGATTTTATGAAATATGAGTTTATGCATGATATAGTTTCATTGGAAAGGTTGTTATACATGTACATTGGAAAATTTCGAAAGTAAGTGAAATTGTGTATTGTTGAATGATGTCATCTTAATGGTAATTTGAAATTTGGGACATTGATTCCATCCACTGAAAGTATTTGATTATTGATGGCATGTTGAACATGTCAATTAAATGTGAAAAGTATTAAATTATTGCTATGTATGAGATTGTATGACATATTCCTATGCATTGGGATGAGATATTTTGTGGTTGACAGAGGAGTTTCATGGAGTACAGGCGACATATTAAGTTCTCATTTATTTGTAGTTAGTGCACTGAATTTGGAGTACCAATAGGATTTTTGATTATATCACATTATTTTTTATTCAACAGTTTTACTACATTATTGTTATTCGATGCTTTTACCATATCGAGCTATGCTTGCATTCATCAGAGTTTGACAGACGGGTTCGGGGAACTTGTGGTGTGTAACTAATGGTTTGGGTAGGAATCATTTTGCATTTCATCATACTCACGATATACTCGAATGTTATTGATTTATGCTATGTATTGTATTTTTTTTATTGAATGATATCAAAATTAATGATTGTTACTCGAATGAATGATGGCCCATGCCCATACACTGTTTGGACATCTATTTGATAATGGCTATATAATGTCATGAAAATTCAATGATTGCTCTGTAACACCCCAAACCCGGCCTAGAAGTTTAGGCCTGAATCTAGAATGTCACATTAAAGGCACACTTCAAAACGATTTTACAAATTAACAACTTAAGGCCTAAAAGCCCAAAATCCTTAAATCTGGTTAAGTAATGATAAAAGCCCCTTTTATTATTTTAAGCATTTCGGAAACCAAGTTTAAACATACGAAATTTACTTAGGTTTAATACTTAAGTAAGCTGTAACATCCCAAAGTTGGGCCTATTAGGATTAGGCCCATTGGGCCTTGGGCACGGAGCATTTAAAATTTTGGAGAACGGATCTATTGCAAGTTGGATTTAGTAGGTGAGTGATTTTGGAAGGTTAGGGGGCTTCTATGAAGTCCTGGGATCAAACTTGGTCTTAGGAAAAATTTTGGCTTTGGATGAATAAAACTTTGGGAGTTAGTAGGTAGGCTTTAGGAATAAAATGTGGAGAAATGACACAAGTGGAGTGTGTGGTGTAGTGGCAAAGTGATGCCACATAAGAGGCAAGAGGGTGAGGAAGGAAGGAGGTCCAAGGTTCAAGTCTTGGCTCTTACATTTTGATTTTCTTTTTAATTGGACTATAGAATTTTGCCATAGGGTTATATTTAGTTGTGCATGGTTTTAGACACAAGAAGAGATTGTGGCCAAGTGATTAGCGGCGTGGATTATGCTACAAGGGAGCCTAGGTTTGAATCTCATAGAAAGCAATGGAGTATTTATTTTGCGATTGGACAGGAAGAGTTTGAGTTGGATTTAAACTCTACAGATGGAGGGATCCCACATCGGAAAGATACAAAGAAGGAAGGTGAGAAGTTAGTTATATATAGAGCTGCCTAGGAGGAGAAGAGGCATACCTGGTGTGTATTCTCTCTACTTTAGCTGTAGATTGGTAAATGCCAAAATGCTCGGTCACACGGCGATGGTAGCAACATGAGCGTGTGAGTGCACATGTGGAAGCTTCGACACGATAGTCGAGGCCACCATTAGTATTCTTGTGGGTGTGAGGCTGTTGGGCTACGATGCCCTGAAAGGGACCAAGTGGGCCCATGAGTAAATTGTATGATTGAGTAGTAGATAATGAACAAGACTGTGTAAATCTCATATATATGGCTAGGTTTGGGCTGAATGGGCCACACGAGTGTGTGGGCCCACTGGGCTCGAGAATAGGCCTTAGGCCCAATCGCATCTTTATCTCTGTTTAGAATACTTGAGTCACTCGAGGCGACAGTGGACCTTCTGTTGGGTCGTTAACACATTGATTTATAAAATGACCAAAATACCCCTAGTTTGTAAAATTACGAAATACCCCTAGTTTGCAAAATTACCCAAATACCCCTAGGTTGTAAAATTCCTAAAATACCCCTAGTTTGTAAAATTATCGAAATACCCCTAGTTTATAAAAGTACCGAAATACCCCTAGTTTGTGAAATTATGGAAATACCTTTAGTTTGCAAAATTACTGAAATACCCCTAGTTTGTAAAATTACCAAAATACCCCTGATTTGTAAAATCACAAAAATACCCTTAGTTTGAAAAATGACCAAAATACCCATGGGTTGCAAAATTATCGAAATACCCCCGATTTGCAAAATTATTATTTTACCCCTAAATGACAAAATGACTGTTGTACCCTCATGATAGTACTAGCGTTTTATGTGTTAATTGTATGATTGATTATGTTTGAGATACACTGCATACAGGAATTAGTTATGAGTAGAATTATCGAACTACCCCTGAAGGGTAGGATTTTGAAATACCCTTACAAGGTAAAATGACTATTTGCCCTTGTAGGTAAGTGATTGGCTTGCGCTATGATATGGCCGGTTTGGCTATGTTTGTATGATTGATATGCTTTTATTACATGTTTAAATTATTGTTATGGAGTATGGCCATTCTGCATACACGTGTAATGATTGAGCATGACATATACGACATATTGCATTGGGTTGGGTTATTGATGATCGGGGAAGTGGATATCGGTGGCTCTTCCACATTCTACATAATGGCTATATGCCAACCTAGATATGGCTACGTGTCATCTAGATTATGGCTTTGTGCCAATCGTATTTACCCAAGGCTGTGTGCCAATTATATTACCGTCGCTGATGGCTATGTGCCAAGCATAATACAGTTATTGATGACTCTGTGTCAATCATATTTTCCCAGGGCTGTGTGCCGATTATATTATTATTTCGATGGCTTGGTGCCACATTATCATATCGGTGATTTGGTCACATGGTGATCGGTGGCTAGGCCAAGTTATATTAGGTCACATGGTGATCGAAGGCTAGGCCACATTATATTAGGTCACATGGTGATCGGTAGCTAGGCCACGTTATACTATCTTTGAGAAGTGTGTCTGTCAGCATGACTGCCAAAGTGGCGTGTAGCGGATGGAGGGTTGATTGTAGAAATCCCTACAGTGTGTTGGGTTGGTACGGGTGGCATGTAGAGGATGGAAAATTAGGTTGGGCTGGGTTTGCATCGCATTGCATACATTATCTGTTGTGACATATGATATGGGTTAAGGCTCAACCGAGGCTATTTTTGGCTAAGGCCCAATTGCCACCGTTACTGTAATGGGCTTCGCCTGGATTGTTGTGATGCATGTTCTTACCGATGAGGGTTGTACACATTGAACTCACCCCCTCTTTTTATTAAATGTTTTAGGTGATTCCCAATGATTGTGGATTTGGAAGTTGTGGGGACTCAGGGGTGGCTATACATCAGAGATACTATTCGTGAACTTTAGTAATTTCGATTCTTGCCTTTTCTTTTAGATTATTTATTTTGGGTTAATATTTTGTAATAAGGCCATTGGTTTATTTTTTCTAAGTTTTCATTTATAACTGTTAAACTTATAAATACAGGGTTTTCTTAAAACATTAGCAATCATTTTCTAAAAATATCATGTTTACGACGATGCAAGTTCAACTTTCATAACAAAACAGTTTTTCAAAATAATAACAACTTTTAAATGGTCATTTAGTAAATCACGTTTTTCTCAATCAAACAACGAACTCGGAGTTCAAAAATATGATAAAACTTTTCTAAACAATTGCTTAGCTTTTCAACTTCCTTTACTGTGACATGCCAGGTTCGGGCCTACGTTTTAGGCCAGGTTTGGGGTGTTACATAAATAGTTGAAAACGATAAACAAAAAAATCTAAAATCAAATCTGAGTACAAGGCCTTATTACATCCAACTAAAACAAAGCAATTAAAACCATGTCTTTTGAAACAAATAAATAAAAAATTTAACATCTTGTAGTGTGGCCAACTCTAAGTCCTCTCCCACATCAAGCCGTCTACTGAGGATCACCTGAAACATTAAAAGGGTGTGAGTTTTGAAACTCAGTGTGTACAACCCTTCGCAAAAAAATCACAAACAAATAGTCCCATTGGGCCTAAGCAATATCAAAATCGGTGGTCTTGGCCTTAGCCCACAATGACCACATATCATATCATATTGTATCGTACACAAACAAGATAATGCAAAACCCTTCCCAAAAATCCATCCGCTACACACACCATTTCCCTTCCAACCATTACACACCTGTGGGGATTTCTAAATCAACCCACCCATCCTCTACACACCAAAGGTAGCACTCATAGCGGCACTACTCAACGTTGCAGCAAAGCTGCTAATCATAAAATGGGCTTAAAGTCACCGGTGGATCCACAGTCGTCAAGCGAATATGCGATCCCCAAATTCTTCCTCCGTATCCCACCCATTTGCATCCTATATAGAATATCATATGAATGCAGCAAACCCATAAGTAACATCCATAAAAACTCATACTCATCACATAAGGGTATTTTAGTCATTTCACAATCAAGGGAATTTTCGTAATTCTACCCTACAGGGGTATTATCATAATTCTACCCTACCGAGGTATTATTGTAATACTACCATACAGGGGTATTATCGTAATTTTACCATATAGGGTATTTTTGTAAATTTCCAAATCGGGGGTATTTTGGTTATTCTACAAATTAGGGGTATTTTGGTAATTTTGTAAATCAAGGGTATTATGGTAATTTTCCAAACTAAGGGTATTTTGTTAATTCTTCAGAACAGGGGTATTTTAGGTAATTTTACAAATATAAGGGTATTTCGATAATTTTTCAAATCAGGGTATTCGGTCCCTCTCGGGTTTTAGTTATAGACTTTGGCCTATTAACAAGTCCTTGCGGCTAAAGCGAACAGACACTATGCACCAGGTAGGATTCGAGGAGAGAAGGTGGGCCACTAAGGACCGCATAAGTACCAAGCTCTCCCTAAATCCAATCCTAGACATGCATATGTCCGTTGCCACACTCTAACCCAGTGACTTGTCCACGGACATGCTTAATTATTAGATTAAGTCTTATGCGGTTTAAGAGTTGTTCAGAACTAGGCCTAAAGTCCATTAAACCCTAACATACTTGTCTACGTCCCCACAAAGCCCATAAAGCCCATTTCACGTTCATAAAGCCCCTTATGCCCAAATCACGTTCTTATGGCCCATTAGGCCCTAATCTCATTCATTTGGCCCAGTAGGCCCAAAACAATTCCAGATCATATAACACGCATGTCTAACTCAATTCATATAATCAAATTAATCCATTTAATCAAACTTAGCCTCAGAGCCCACTGGGCCCATTTAGCCACTTCCGGCTTTTCAGCTTTTCCGGCGTTGCCGATGTCATGTGTGCGTAGTGTTTGTACACACTTGGTAACCTCATGTGCTGCAAACCCCTTAATCATGAATCTACAATCGACCACACTAACGATTAACCATGACTTAACACATACTTATCAAAAATCGAAACCTCATCGTACCCTTACCATGTGCCACACGTTCTAGTAGCCCTTCATTTGCTACTATTTGTGATTATCCTCTAGATCTGCATCCAAACGTGTATCATCAAAACAAGTGACTTATATACCACATAAGTCACTACTATAAGCCATATTATATTCGGCCATTTACTAAACCATAACTGAGTCGAGAACACTTACCACCTTGTTAGCAATCCTTACCTACCACGCTTGTGATCTTTAAACCTTATCCTTGTTAATACAAGAGGTTAGATAGCCCTTTAGCTTTTAACAAAACACACTAAGATAATTAACTAAGTTCTTACCGAAATTCTTCTTTGATCCTGCGGCCTAGATAGCTACTGAACAAGATCCAGCTTTTAACTTGACTAAGAGTAGATAACAATCGATTTGTGATGGAGGAAAAACAACTAAGAATCGGCACAAGTAGGGCTATTTGATAAGAAGGTGTATTCGACTTTCAGGGAAAGAAACAGAACATAACTCTGATAAGAATTTTTGGCAAAAAGAATGATGGGTTTCTTTTTCAACAAATGGAAGAATTCGGCTATAGGAGAAACCGATTGAGGGGGAGAAAGAATAACTAAATAATGCTCAAAGAACCTTTCAAGCATTTAACGCCCACCTTATATAGCCACAAGCGAATATGCCATCCCCCAAAGTCCTATTCGGCACCAACCACTCCCTTTCCCCATCTCCTATTTTTTCTCCCTGATAACACCTTAATCTTATCTAAAATTTCCTCCACATCCATATCACCTGCTTACCTCAAACTCTCTATGGCAAGAGTTCAAAAACCAACACAACTCTTACCATCCACCCATGCAAAATGAACTCCAAAAATACACTCCTAATGCTCGAACCTTGGACCTCTCAGCATACACACACGCCACCATACAGCTCCCAAGTGACGCCACTTACCACTTGGACCATAAGCCCATTTGTGTCCTATTTTCCCCTTAATCTGCTTAAGAAGTCTAATGCCTGAGACTAGGGTCCACTAAAGCAAGAAAAATAAATTTTTCCCCATGGTCATCCCTATCTCTAAGACTTCAAATAATTCCGCTAATGCCTTAAAATTAATATTCTAAGTGCTACTCATACTTACCAACCTTAGTGCACAGAAATTTAAAGTTTCGGGATTTTTGGGGCGTTACAACCCAATAGGCCCAAATCTATTAGGCCCAAATTCAGGGCGTTACATGTTCTATGTTCTTCTGCTAATGCTAATATATTTAACAGTATTTGATATTTATGTTTGTTTAAATAACTGTTCAACTCACACTAAGCTTTCATAAGCTTACCCCCATAGTGTCTAACTTTTTAGGTAAACCTCGAAACTAGAACTGGACCCAGCATAAGGGGAATCACCTTGGACCTCTGACTATTTTTAATAAGTATTAATCAATCACTATTGGTTTTGGTTTTTAGTATTTAATTATTTTTGGTTTGTTGCTTGGTAACTTTTCATTGGGGATTTTTACATGCATGATTTACTCAAGCATAATAAATCGAAAATGCATGATGTCAGGCTTCAGTAAAATTTGAAATTGTTCCCTAATTTACGTTGCATTGCAAAAGAAATATTTTTGAAAACCAAATCGATAACGGAACTAGGTTTCCAAAATGACTTGAAAAATAGTTTTTTTTTCCATTGCACTAGTATAACATCAAGTTTTTACAAATAAGAGAGATAAGCAAACAATTTTTCTAAAATAACACTATCAACAATAAAATGGATCTTAAGTACAGTTGACTTAATAAATGAATTTTTTTAAACTAACACGAAAATACAACTACGTTTCTTTCTCTAAAATGATTTTATTGAAGGCCTTCAAAAGTAACATAAGTTAGCTTAGCCATTTCGGTGGCCAATGTAGCCTTCTCGGTCTAGCCATAACGTCTAGACCGGGTTTTTAAGGTTACAGGTTTGTTTTATTTTGCATGACATTTTGTCTGATACCAATAAATATAACACCCCTAACCTGTATCCATCACCAGAACAGGGTTACGAAGCATTACTGGACTAATCTCATAAACAATCATACAATTCGAATTACAATTCTCATATCAATTAAAAACCATACAAATACAATCATGTAGTCCCAAACATGAGCCCTCGAGGCCAAAAAAATAGCATTAGAAGTAGTCCGGGACTAAACTAATAACTAAGGAAATTTATGGAAAAACATAGAATTTTTTTCAAAATGCAGGGGACACACGCCCGTGTGTCTCACACAGCCAAAAAATATGCCCATGTCACAGGTCATGTGAAC
This sequence comes from Gossypium rotundifolium, assembly GCA_025506655.1. NCBI lineage: Eukaryota > Viridiplantae > Streptophyta > Magnoliopsida > Malvales > Malvaceae > Gossypium > Gossypium rotundifolium. The sequence continues at coordinate 30,723,118 of CP106732.1, read as the reverse complement.
ATTCAAAATGGGATCACATGGTCGTGTCCCAGCCCGTGTCGTACCCTGTGTAACTCTCTGACTTCGGTCACACGGCCAACTGTACGCCTGTGTGAGTAGCCCGTGTACCCTTCGAAATGGCATCAAACGCCCGTGTGGCAGGCCGTGCCAAAACTATTGGGTATACTGACTTATGCCACATGGCCAAGTCACAGGCCCATATGTTGGGTCGTGTGGAGCATACTGATTTGGTTTCTAATTAAGTACCATGGGACACACGGCCTTGTCACCCAACTGTGTGTCACACACGGCTGTGACACACACCCGTGTCTCTGCCCATGTGGACAAAAATAGGCTATCTTCCAAGCCATCTTTCTCACCCAAACTTGAATCAACCTTAACATGCCAAATGGCATATAACATAGCATCAATAGAAATTCAAACCAATCTCAATCAAGCCTAAAATCATTCTATACCAATATTAACAACTATAATGCTCATAAGATCATATTTTGCCACTTCAAAACGTACCAATTTCACATTGACAAATCACCTAAATATACCAATTTCACATTGACAAATCACCTAAATGGTTAACTTCGTATATAAATTATCTGGCCTAAAACCACATGCATACCATGTTTCAAAATTCAACCATTTGGTGCTCAAAATACCAATTCACAACAAGTAATCACATAGCAATTATACACAACATATCAAAAGGCCATTTGCACATATATATACATCACCAAGTATACAAAACAAGCCAAATCACATGGCTATACACATAACTAAAACATTCATCATTTACAAGCCAAATCAATTGGTTAAATACATTACCAACATATAGGCCATATGAACCACAACACTTGTACATGCCATATAACCAAGTACACTATTTCAAAAGTACCAAAATGACAGCTAGATAGTGTGATGAGATCTTCGACAACTCCCAATCTGAGCAAGCTTTGAAATCGCTATAAAACACGAAAAAGAGAATCGAGTAAGCTATAAAGCTTAGTAAGCTCGTATACTTAATAAGTAAAACTTACCATTCAACTACAATTCAAGTACTTAAACATCAGATAATGCAATTCAATTTAAATCCAAAAACCTAACACATATTCAATCCAAAGGTTAGACATGAATTTCATCAATTTATTCGATTCAATGATTGTATAGTTCACGTACATACCTGTACTAATTCGTATCAATTTCATACTCTTCTAATTCATAGATATATCCATTGAGCCATTTGGAATAATATCAGATACTCTAGAGTCTCACACCCTAAGTGCCAATACATCGCCGGAGCCATCACAATCTCATATCTCATATAATGCTCACTTTTGAGCTATCAATGGGTCTGCTCACACAAGATGACGGTCAAGATGTAACAACACGGTGCTACTCACACAAGTTGATGAGAATTGCAAAACTTAGCCACCAGTAAAACATACAGACCAGCACCCAAAACACATAACCCATAATGACATGTCATTCGTATCCTAATCTATTCTTAAGGTTCAACCGAGCTTTCACACGTAGCCAATTCTTCTTTGAACATTTTGTAAGGTCATATTCATCAATAATACAATGATAAAGCATTTAAAACACAATTATATTAATGCTTATTAACATATGAACTTACCTCGATCATAACAACGTTGGAACATGATCGACTAGTCTAATACTTTATTTCCCCTCCAGTCTAGATCCATACGTTGCTTTTCTTGATCTAAATAATCAAATTTAACTCATTTAATTATCATTCTATTCAATTTAATCCAAATTTCATATTATGGAAAAATTACACTTTTACCCATTGTAATAATTCGATTTAGACCCTAGTTAGAATAGTGGTTTTGAGACCATAAATTTGATTCAAAAAAAATATTTTAATATTATTTTCTATGTTTACCATATGTGATTAAGCATGTGTGAAAGTTTCTTGAATTAATTTTATTATTTGTGTGCTTAATTTTAGAAAAGGACTTAATCGCGTAAAATGCAAAAGTGCTTTGATAACTGTTAAAGTGCTTTAATGCTATGTTATTTTAATATGAAGGCCTTGAAATGAAATTAGGCCATTTTATTATGGCATGGACGGTAGTGAACATGCATTTTAAAGATGTTATAATGTTTCATTAAGGGTAAAATGGGAAATAGATAATTATTATGGAATTAAATAAAACAAAAGTATGAAAAATAAGCCATGTTCATCCTAATGTCCCGAATTTTGAAAGAAAAAAAGAAAGAAAAGAATAAAAATAGGGTTGGGCAATTACTAAGCTTGATCAAGTTATGTAATTTGTTCAGTTTTTGATAATTTCTACATTTTTGTGATCGTTGCTTCGAGTACTATCAAGCCCATGCTTTAATTTTAGAAGTCAATAAAGATTTTGAGATATGCCATTGATGATTTTGTAAGCTTTGTGATGTTAGATGATGAAATATGAAACATATGTGTTAGATTAACATGTTTTGTCTTTGAATTTTGATGAATTTGAGTAATTTGGACTAAATTGAGAAAATAATATTTTGAAGGACTAAAATGTGAAATAAATTAAATGTATGGACTTGTATGATGATGATGATTATTCGGATAAGCATGGGTGTAAATAAATTATGTGTATTTTGTGATTTTTTGAAATAGGGACTTAAATGTCAAAATGTGAAATGTGAGGGCTAATTTGTAAAATGCCCTAAATATGTGTTTTTGGATTGAATTGAATGATTTGGTGAATAAATGGGTTAAATTTGAATATGTATGGATCAAGAACCAAAGAAAACAGATTTAGATCGAGGAAAGTCAAAAGTGATCGAGTAGTCGAATTAGTTTGTTTATTCCGATACGAGGTAAGTCTATATACAAATAAATGTATTTGAATTGATTTATTTATGTTCTTATGAAATTGAATTGTAATGAATGACTATGGAAGATACACACATTAAATCCGAGAAAGTATCAACAATGTGTCAATGTCCAAAAAGTCCCATACGAACCTTAGGAATAGATAGGATTCATATGTCATGACATAGGGATTTCGATATGTGATATCGATTAAGTCCACGTCTGGGACATTGGCATCTATTTGAGAATTACATGTAAGAGCATGTCTAGGACATTGGCATCATATATGATTTCGTGTAAGACCTTTTCTGGGACAGTGGCATCGATATTTGATTACATGTAAGACCACGTCTGGGACGTTAGCATTGTACGAGTATTTCGAGTTATCTGAGTATCCTATTTGATTTTGAATGGTTCAACTGGAAATTTTGAGAAATGAAAGACTATGTGAAATGTGTTACCTATTCAGGTACGTTTGAAATGTATACTATATTTGAAAATGAAAGGTAAGTATATGTGAATTTGCAAAATTGATATATGTGCATAGACTTGTTGAGACAAAATGTGATATATATATATATATATATATATGAATGTGCTACAATCTAATGGGATACATGGAGATGTGATTTGTTGTCAAGCAAATGGTTGGATACAATTGAGCTAAAGGAGAAATATGAATATGCCACTAAGATATATTAAAGTTCTTGTATTGAAAAGGTTATAAATGTTTTATATGTTCAGTTTATTTGTATATGGCTTACTAAGCTTTTGAAAGCATACTCTGTGTGTTTGCATTATTTTATAGATCGTAAAGCTACGGAAGGCTCAGGGATCATCGAAGATTATCACCACACTATCAAATCATATTTTGGTACCTTTTGTATATGTTTATAGCTAAGTATGGCATGTATAGTCCAGTTAAATTAGATGATGTTTTGAGTTGTATATATAAGCTATGTGATATGGCTTGTAATATGAGATGTGAATATGGTAAATTTTAGCCTATTATTTGTAATGAAAAGTTGGCATATTTTTTATGAATGATTTGCATAATGAATTTGTATGTTTTTGGATGAATTATACTTAGAAATGCTTATGATTAGAATGAGATAAGTGGTTCATAAGTTGGTATGTTTGATATGAATTTGAATGGTTAGAAAAGATGAGTATTATTGGTATGATTTGGTTGTATTTTGAAGGTATGAAATGTGTTTGTTTGTGCTTGTAGCTTTGACCTAAAATGGGTGGCAAAATTAGACTTGCAAATAGCCTATACTTTCCGACACAGTTGAGCACATGGGCGTGTGGCTCAGCTGTGTCCCCAAAATTTGTAATTCAATTCAAGTCAGTCTCGTACACGAGCTGAACACACTGGCATATCATGGCCGTGTGATACAAGTCAGTGTCAACCACAGGTGAGGCACACGGGCATGTACTCGGTCCGTATGGACAAGTCAGTATGTATGCCCTGTTTGCCATGGCTTAGACATATTGGTGTGTCTGAGGCCGTGTGAGGCACATGGCCTGCCCACACGGGCATGTGACCTCTGTAACTTTGAAAAACGTTTGAATTTCAAAAAATTTTATATGTGTTCGATTTTGTCCTGGCCCCTTTTTAATGCATGTTTAAGGTCTCGTGACATCAATAAGGGACTATATGTTTGTCTTTTACTATGATGTGATGATATATACTTTATAATGTGAAATGTTTGTAAAAGTTTTGATTTGTCCAGTAATGCCTCTTAACCCTAGACTGGCGATGGTTACGGGCTAGGGGTGTTACACCCCTAATATTTCAAAATCTTTACAATTTAGTCCTTAGTTCATAAAAATCTAATTTCATGCAATTAAGTCCACACCCATGCTAGCCAAATTTCCCTTATACTCATAATAGCCCATACTTTTCATTATTTCACACATTTACCACACAATTTATCACATTTCTCAATTAAATCCCTAATTGATAATTTTATCAAAAATCACTTAACAAATGTTGTTTATCTAACAACAACAATCCATTTTATATCATCAAACATCAAAACACATACATAACATCAATGGTAAAACCCTGTACTTTTAACAGTTTCACAAATTAGTTCCTGGGCTAGCTAGATTAAGTTACAACAACTCTGAAAACATAAAAATCATTAAAAAGGGGACAAAAATTGTACATTGGACAAGAATGAGATTGTCGAAACTTCAATCTCAATAATGGCTTTCAAAATCCCTAATTTTGATTTGGAGAAGATGAATGAATAAAAAAATTTCATTGTTTTATTTAAGTTAACTTTAAATACTAATTACCAAAATTAACCTTAAAAATTATCACAAATTTCAAAATTACTAGGCCATTCTCACCCACTAGCATATTAATGGGCTATTTACCACATAAGGACCTCCACTTTAAGGTTCCATGGCTATTACACACCTTTAGCTAGTAGAACTCAAGTTTTACACTTTACGATTTAGTCCTTCTTATCAAATTAAGCAAGCAAACGATAAAGTTTCTTAACAAAATTTTTATACAATCATAATTATTTTGACCTCAAATTTGTGGTCTCAAAACCACTATTTTGATTTGACTAAAAAGGGCTATTAAAGAGAATCCAAGATATTTGGGGAAAGAGCATTGTAAAGCATTGACACTAAGAATTGGAAAGACGATAGAGACCAACATTGTTGAAGTTGAAGAAGAGTCAGTTGGTGCTCAAGATAAAGTGAAAGTTCAACCAAGTGTTTAAATTTCAGCTTTACTAGAACCAAAATATGAAAACTATAAAAAGGTAACTCCGAAACCAATCAATTCTAACAAACTAACAACTTCGTTAGATGTAGAAGTGCCACAAGAGACAAATTAGCCAACTCAGTAGAGAATCCTCCACCACCCTACCTTCAAAGACTTCAGAAAGCAGAAACATGAAGCTCAGTGTAAGAAGTTCTTAGACGTACTCAAGCAACTTCATATGAACATTTTTTGGTAGAAGCACTTGAGAAAATTCCAAACTATATCAAATTCATGAAGGATATCCTGTCAAAGAAACAAAAACTTGGAGAATTTGATACGGCAACTCTAACAAATGAATATAATGCATGTCTTCAAGATAAACTACCCTCAAAATTTAAGGACCCTGGATGTTTTATCATACCTTGCAACATTGGAGAAACTTATTGTGGGAAGGCACTATATGATTTCGGTGCGAGCATCAACTTGATGCTCATGTCCATATTCAATAAATTGGGGATAGGTGAAGTTAGACCAACTACGGTCATGCTTTAGTTACTAGATCGATCCTTAGCACATCTAGAAGGAAAATTTGACAATGTATTGGTACATGTAGAAAAATTCATTTTCCCTCCTGATTTTGTTACCTTAGACTTTGAAGTAGATAAAAATGTGTCAATAATCCTAGGAAGGTCTTTCCTAGTAATTGGAAGGACCCTTATGGATGTTCAAAGGCGAGCTCACCATGCGTGTACATGATGATTAGGTAACATTCAATTTTTTTTTTTAAATCCATAAGATTTTCTGATGTAATTTATGATTTTTCTGTAATATCCGAGTTAGAGGATTTAGCTGTAGAATGGGAACTCAACTATGTTGAGGACCCATTGCAACAAGTTTTGATGTCAGACCCTCTAAGTGATGAAGAGGGGGAGGAATACTTAGCTTTTCTTGAAGCTAACTAGAAAGGATTTAATCCACAATCCCATTTTGAATCTTTAGAATTAGAAAGCAGAAAATATGCTAAAAAAAGCATCAATTGGAAAGCCACCTAAATTGGAACTAAAGGTACTTCTTTCACACTTAAAATGTGTTTATTTAGGTAAAGCTTCGACTTTGCCTGTGGGTGTTTTAGTAGATTTAACTGAAGAACAAAATTATCCTAGAAGATGGTGGGAAAGGATGATTGATGAACAATGGAGACTAAACCTTATTGTGAAGGACGTGGTAAAGAAAGAAATAATTAAGTGGTAATATGTGTGCATAATTTACCCCATCTTAGATAGTTCATGGGTAAGTCTTGTCCAATGCTTGCCAAAGAAATGAGGTATTTAAGTTAGCTAGTGAGTATTTTTTCTGAAACTATAGATTAAATTTAAGATTGTAGGATATATAATGAATAATCGTAGAATGAGGAACAATGGAGCTCAGCGTCGAGCTGCCCAAGATGAGTCAATTACTTCTCGAGGAATTATGCCTATCCCTTAGATGAATGACATCATGATTGTGCCTATTTCTGATGGCAAAATTGGGGGTTGGGGATGATGCAGTGTTCCAAGCTATGTTGGGAGTCATAGAAAAGGTTTTTGAGATTATGGTTGAGAGGACTAAGATAGAAGAAGAGATAAAACGCTTGAAGAGCAAGAGAAATGAAAAGAATAAAGTTCAAAAAAAGAGAAAATGTGTTTCCACTGGCCCAAATTCACAATATTTATAGCGGGCCAGAGAAGCCAGACCTCAACTGAAAATTGTGGTGGTTAGTACTAGAGAAATGGTTAGAGCAGCTAGGGTTCTGGTTTGTAGATATTGTGGTAAACATCATCAAGAAGAGTTTCGGTTAAAATTGGGAATTAGGGTAGATGAATCTATTAGTAACATTTTCATAATTATATCTGCAAGATATATGTTGGGAATTTAAGTAGATGTATTATCTAAAATTGTATTGGAAATCAGAGTTGCACAGTGAAAGCATGGCGACTCAGTCTAAAGAGAGGAGTATAAAATTTTGTGACCAAGAAAATTTCAAGGACAATATTTATTTAAGAAGAGGAGAATTGTAAAATCCCAAAAATCGAGGGTTAGTAGAATCGAGTTTGTGAATCAACAGAGAGTGGCCATGCTATAAAATTTGATATTATCTATGAATTTTTAGGAAATAAATGATGTATTGGTTTGTTGGTTAAGTTTAGTGAAACGTTCCTTAAAACCCAAGTTCAAATCCCTTCTATTGCACCATTTTTATTATTTTGCAAATAATGCATCAAATTGTAGTATATGACATACAATGTTTTTTAAATAAATATTTCAAAATTATTTCAAAAATAAGGTAATAGCCTAATGGTAATTGATGAGTATGAATGCATGAAATTAAATTAAGGTCCCAATTTTGAATCCTTTTCTTGCAAAATCCCTTATTTTTTTTAATGTATGTTGTCCATACCCTTGAACCCTAGGTATAAATTCAAATTTTTCTTATATTTTTCATCCTTCAAGTCAAAATTTCCCTACCTTATCCATTCACCCTCTTTCTCTCCTATTTTCTCTTCAATTTTCTTTCTTTCTTCCATTGTTGTCGTCGCCCATAAGCACCTAGATCTATCATCTTTTTCTTTTATTTTTTGCCACAAGATTCTACATCATCTACTCCATCATATTTCTCTAATTAAATCAGCCCCAAATCTGAAATCTTAAGTCTCCAAGATCAATTCCTAACGTTGTCCAGAAGTTCCATTATCTCCTTTTCACCTAGCCTGTGTAAGTTCTTGTTTCCTCTCGATTTCTTGTTAAATCTTGTTAATTAAAAACATAAATTTATAGATCCAAAGTTTTGGAAAATTTTAAGGATTTAATTGATATTTTTCCAGATTTTTAATCAATTCCTAAAGTGGTTTTAAATTAACACCAAAATTATCCACTGTGGGTGGTGGTGCGCGCGCCTATGGGCAAGAAAGGGGGCTATCTTTCTTTAAAATCTTTCTTATTTTTTCCAGCATGATTTTTAATTCTTGAACCCATCCTAATCATCCTTTCATCACATGATAATGATGGAAATTCTTTTTTGATCAATCGACAATTCAGATCTGACAATACGGGAAGCGTAAGTGTGGGTAATCGTAAACTAGTTAGGTGTTTCAACATAGACTTTAGGAAAAGGTTATGGCTGATTAAATGAAGGATTTTAATCAATAATAGCTACTTTTTTTAGTATTTAAATGTGTTAGGTGCTGACCCAAACGCTCCAAATTAAGAGTAAAGCCAAAAGATGTTCGCGCATATGATTCACATAAAAACAATGTAAGAAATCTTATTAGTTTGGATTCGGAAAATAGTGGTAATTGTGGCGATTGGATTGAACCCATAAGTGGGTGTTTAGGGGCTGTATAAGATGTGTAATTGTTGAGTTATATACTGATTTTCTTTTAATTTAATTAATTTAGGTCCATTTTAAAGTCTATTAAAGAAACCGCAAGATTCGCTAGTGTGTTGCAAAAGAGCGTAAATAAGGTGTGGGCCATAAACTCAAAAACTTGTTTGATGATGATAATTGTCATGTTATATTTAATGATTTATCTTGTTGATTAGATTGACTTAATATCCAAATAATTAATTTTGTAAGTGGCCGAACTAGGTACGTTTCGAACCCTAAAAGATTGATGTGTTAGCAAAGTTGCTAGTTTAACAATGTGATTATGTGATTGATATTTTGATGCATGATTGTATTATTTGTTATGAGATTGTAACGCTCCAAAAAATTTAAGTATTTGTTTTTCCATGTTTGTTACACAAATAGTTGTTTCTTCAATGGTTGAGTGATTTGGGTGTGTTTGGGAGTGTCTAAGAAGTCTTGGGTTCAAGCCTGGGCTTCTGTAAAAATTTTGTTTTTAGGGAATAAAACTCTTGCCTATAGTTAGTAGGCTTTTAAATTATTGTGGGTAAAGAAAGACATAAAAAGTTTGTTGGTCTAAGGGATGACTGGCGTGTTATCTATGCCAATGGATTGATGTTCGAATCATGGTGGAAGCAATGGAGTATTTATTTTGCTGCTATGCTATAGGAGGAGTTGGAGTTTGACTGAATCACTAAAGTGGTTAGGAAGAATTCAAATTGAGTGGTTGAGGGGAGGTGTGATCAGATGGAGAGATTTGAGGATGGATTTTAGGAGAAAATCAAGGGAATGTGAGGAGGGGGAGTGTTGTGCCGAAATTGAACTCTAGCACTCAAGAATTCAGCTAAGAGAGGGATGCTCCTCATTTGTTTCCCTAGTTGGACGGCAACTCCCTTTCCCTTTTGGCCGAAATTCTTCTAGCTTTTCCTTTCTTTTTTTTCCCTCTTTTGCAATTGCTTTATCTGCTCTCAAGCCTATCGTTTCTCTTTCTTTCATCTTTTTCTGAACTTTATAAGGTGTGTGTTTGGCTAGTCCATTGTTCCTTTTGGGTTGCCCTTTTTCACAACAAATTTTTTTTCTTCTTCTCTTCCTTTTTGGTGGTTGGCCGAATATACCTTATTCCCTACCTCGTCTTCTTTTCTCTTCCTCCCTTAAACTTATTATTCTTATCATCTTTGTACCCAGGTGGATTATTTCATTCCTCTGCTAATTGATTGTGTTCCTCCCTTCTTACCGTTTACTCTCCTTCTTCTACCCTCACTGTGCCGACTTTATCTTTGCTCTCTGCCAATTTAGTACTCCATTTCTAATCTACAATTCTGTACTTTCGTTAAGTTGGTGTTCGATTTGGCTTAAATTGTTCCTGTAGATAATTGCTAATAAGGGGTTTCGACTGGATTGCAGGTAATAACCCCGAGAGTTAGTAATCATCATTTTCCATTGGGTGAACTGCGTAGGGACTCGGTTGTTCAAACAAAGTAAGTGATGTCAATAAAGCGATTAAGTGTGTAACACCCCTAACCCGTAACCATCCCTAGTCTAGGGTTAAAGACATTACCGGACAAATCAGATCCTTTTACAGATATTTCATATTATAATTCAACTAATCAAATCAAAGTGTTCCTTTAATAGGTCTACGAGACCTTAATCATGCTTTAGAAAAGGGTCAAGACTAAACCGAACACATATGGAAATTTTTAGAAATTTAGAAAATTTTTCAAAGTTACAGGGGTTACACGCCCGTGTGGACAGGCCATGTGTCTCCCACGGCCTCGGACATGCCCATGTGTCTAGGTCGTGTCAAAATAGGGTATACATACTGACTTGTCCACACGCCCGTGTGCCTCACCCATGGTCGCTACTGACTTGCACCACACGGCCAGTTACACGCCTGTGTATCTAGCCTGTGGTCGAGTCTGACTTGTTTTGAAATGCAATCACGAGGGACACGGTCGAGCTACACGTCCATGTGCTCAACCGTGCGGGCAAATATAGGCCATTTTCAAGGCCAAAATGCCATCCACACTTTGGGTCATCCCTACAAGAACAATTAAGCATCAATCCAAGCATCAAAGGTAACTAGTACATACCAAAATGTTCATCATTTCAAACCACTTATAAGCTTAACAATAACACCAACTAATATGCCATTTATGGTAACTAAATCACAAGTATATCTAAGTAATATTCACCCACAAACTTAGCAATTCATTATGGTATCACTCCATCAATAATATACTATCTTTATAACACCAAAACGTAGATCAATATTACCATATGGTCAACCATTAACAAATCACATCACATAGCTTATCTACTTATTCAAAACATATCATTACATAGTCATATCACATGACTATTCAAATATCCCAAAAATAATTCAAAGTGACTAGCCTATACATGCCATATTTTGCGGATTGGAAGGGAAGAGTTTGAGTTGGATTTAAACTCTACTGACAGAGGGATCCTACATCAGAAAGATACAAAGAAGGAAGGTGAGAAGCTAGCTATATATAGAGCTATCTAGGAGGAGAAGGAGCATACTTGGTTGGCGTTGGGCATAGGAGCACTCGGAGCACGGTTTAGCAGCTTCAGATTCCTATCAGGTGTGTATTCTCTCTACTCTAGTTGTAGAGCGGAAAATGCCAAAATGCTGGTCACACAGCGATGGTTGCCATACAGACGTGCGAGCACATGTGGAAGCTTCGACGCAATAGTCGAGGCCACCATGAGTATTCTTGTGGGTGTGGGCTGTTGGGCCACGATGGCCCGAAAGAGGCCAAGTGGGCCTAATGGGCTCGGGGGCCATATGAGTAAATTGTATGATTGAGTAGTAGATAGTGAACTAGACTATGTAAATCTCATATATGTGGCTAGGTTTGGGTTAAATGGGACACACGAGTGTGTGGGCCCACTTGGGTCGAGAATGGGCCTTATGCCCATTTATATCATTATCTCTGTTTAGAATACTTGAGTCGTTCGAGGCTACAGTGGACCTTCTGTTAGGTATTAATACCCTAGTTTATTAAATTACCAAAATACCACTAGGTTGTAAAATTATCAAAATACCCCTGGTTTGTAAAATTATCGAAATACCCTAGTTTGCATAATTACCGAATTACTCTTAGTAGGTAAATTATTAAAATACCTTTGATATGTAAAATTATCGTTATACCCTTATGGTTGATTAGCATGATTGTGTGTATTACTCACACGCCTTCTTTATTGTTTTGTTATTAACTATTAAGGCTGAAAGCCGAAATGGATGATGTGATAAGCAAAATGCCCTTATGGGTGAGGTCGGAGACGCCGGGTAAGTTCTCGATAATGATATTGTTGTTAATATGTATGTATGTATATTTTGATGTTTGCATGTATGAAATATGATCTGATATACACTGTGATATTGGTTGCATACATATTGTGCACGAAGTGAAGAGCATGGGCTCGGGATTGATTGAAAGGTGAAGAGAGAATGAGTGACTATTGTCACGAGTGACTACTGTCACTAGTGGTCTAAGTACCACGGTGGTTGAAACCACGAATGATCTTATTAGTGACTTATCTCGATGGTCAAGTACCACAGTGGATTGGCCCCACAGATATATATATTTAAGTGACTATTGTCACGAGTGGTCTAGGACCACGGTGGTCAAGAACCACAGTGGCTTAAAGCCACAGGTGTTTGGAAGGAGAGCTAAACTGGGTTGGGTCGCATTGCATACATTCTTAATATGCTATATTTTGTGGGCTTAAGGCCAGATTACGTTATAAGGGGATTTACACACTGAGTCTCGATGACTCACCCCTCTGCTAATTTTTGCAGGTAATCAGTAGATGGCGGGTTTTAGAGTCGAGATGGACTCGAGGTGGCCATACGTTGCTATTTTTCTCATAAATTTCATTAATTTATTTTGAACTTAGTTTAATTTGGGATTTTATTATGTAATAAGGCTGCTTTAACTTAAATTTGGGGTTTGGTTTTAAATGCTAATTTTTATTTATGTTATAAACTGTCAAAATGGGGTTTCCTAAAAACTTAAATCAAGGTTTTCCAAATATTAACAAACGGATCACAAGCAATAAATAATTAAACTTGGGATTTTCTTAGAACTTCAAAAACTATTTCAAAACGGCTCATTTTCCTAAAACCATCGACCCTGATTTCTGTATTGTAAGACAAAACTCGAAAATTTTAATCGCGAAGTTTCTTTTACAACCTTTCCTTGTGACATACCAGATCTGGTCGTAATGTCCTGGCCGGGTTTAGGGTGTTACATACCATAACTTCTAGCCTATACATGCCATATACCAAGTATATACATCTTTCAAAAGTACCAAATAGATAGCCGATAGTGTGATTGAGTCGATGATGATCCCCGGATCCAAGCTAGCTTTATAAACACTATAAAACTGAGAAAACTTCACACAATAAGCTTTAGAGCGTAGTAAGTTCGTAATATAATACATTCAACTTAATAAATAATATACAATATACAAAGTTAATTCATTACATAGATCAACTTTCAATTATTCATACAATTTCATCCATTACTAATATACTCACTCAACCATTCATAATTCTATGGACCATATCATCAACCACAAAGGTTCAATACATACGTTAGCCAACACATAGTTATTCACCATCCATGCTACTCAATGCTCGATATCACATTTAAATCAACCTTTGTTATTAATTTGATTTAATCGCACACTTAGTTCCAATTTCATAGTCGAAGCATAATTGTCATCGCACACTTAGTGCCTCAATATAAAATCAAACTCAATTCGGTATCGCACAAACAGTGCCAATAAGTAAAGCCGAAGCTTTCATTACTTCGCACACACAGTGCTATTCAACTCTGTCTCGATTACAATTACGCACACTTAGTGCCACATTTATCAATCTCATATATAACATTTCTAATTTAATAACTATACATTTATTCATTTTGACATCACATAGATATAAATTTAACAACTTGTACTATATCCGAACTTACCTCGAACATTAGAAATGCCGAAACTAGCCGATCAATCGAGTACTTTGTCTTTGCCTCGATCTTGATCTGAATCTCTTCTTTCTTGGTCTATACATATTCAAATTTAACTCATTTAATCACCAATTCATTCAATTTAGTCCAAATACACATATTTAGGGCATTTTACAAAATAGCCCCCACATTTTTACATTTTGACACTTTAGTCCCTATTTCACAAAATCACCAAATTCACATAATTTCTTTTCACACATGCCTAGCCAAATTTTACTTATATCTATACAAGACCATACATTTCATTTATTTCACATTTTAGTTCTCCAATTTCTTATTTTCACAATTAAGCCCAAATTACTCAATTTTACTAAAACTTCAAAGACAAAATATGTTAATCTAAGATATATCTTTCATAATTCATCACCAAACTTCATAAAGCTCATGAACTCATCCATGGAACATTTCAAATTCATCATCAATTCACAAAATTTAAGCATGGGTTTTGTAGAGCCCAAAGCAACGATTACAAAAACGTAGAAATTATCCAAAATCGAGCAAAAACTAAACTTGAATCAAGCTTGATGGGTGCCGGAAATACAAAAGCTTTAAACCCTTATTCTTTCTTCAATATTCGATGGAAGAAAAGATGAATATGGCTTTCTTTTTCTCATTTGTTTTATTTAATATACATTATTTCTTCATTTACTAATTTACCTTTTTATTAAACATATAAAACATTTATACACTAAGGTTATTTTGTCTATTGCCACCCACTAACCTCAATAGTGGGCTAATTGCATCATAAAACCTCCAAATTATAAAAAAAGAATTAGGTACTTTAACAATCAGTACACAGCTTTTGCATTTTATGCGATTAAGTCCTTTTTTCTTAATTCAAAACACAAACGATAAAATTTTCACACCAAATTTTCACACATGCTCAATCACATATTATGAACATAAAAAATAATATTAAAATATTTTTTCAACCTCGAATTTGTGGTCTTGAAACCACTATTTCGACTAGGGTCTAAACATGCTATTACAACTCTCCCCCTTAGTGATTTTCGTCCCCAAAAATCTTACCAATGAATAGGTTTGGATATTGCTCTCTCATAATATCTTCAGGCTCTCATGTAGCCTCTTCAACTCCATGTTTATGCCACAACACTTCAGTAATGAAATCCTTTTGCTTTTCAACTCTTTGATCTCATGTGCCAGAATTCGAAACGACTCCTCATTGTACGGTAAATCTGACTAAATTTCAACTTTAGTAGGAGCAATTACATGTGATGGATCAAATCTGTATCGTCGAAGCATCGATACATGAAATACATTATGAATCTTTTCTAACTCAGGTGGCAACAACAATCTATAAGCAACCGGTCCAATTCATTCAATAATCTCATACGGTCCGATGAACCTCGGACTCAACTTGCCTTTTCGGCCAAATCAAAGTAGCTTTTTCCACGGAGACACTTTCAAAAACACTTTGTCACCAACCTCAAATTCGATATCTTTTCGTTTTAAGTCTGCATAGGACTTCTGACGATCTGATGCTACTTTCAAACTGTCACGAATCACTTTCACTTTCTGCTCAGTATCTTTTATCAAATCAACCCAGTGAATCTTATTCTCACTCAGCTCAGTCCAATATAATGGAGTTCGGCATTTTCGTCCATAAAGAGCCTCATATGGTGCCATTTTGATACTAGATTGAAAACTATTATTGTATGCAAATTCAATCAACGATAAATGCTTTCCCCACATACTTTCAAATTCCAGAATACAGTATCTCAATATATCCTCAAGATCTTGAATGACCCGCTCAGATTGTCCATCTGTTTGCGGATGAAATGCAGTACTGAAATGCAACTTTTGCCTAAAGCCTCTTGTAATTTCTTCCAAAATTGCGAGGAAAATCTCGAGTCTCTATCAGACACAATAGATAGTGGTAGCCCATACAATCTCGCAATCTCATCGATATACAATGTAGCTAACTTATCAAGTGTATAATTTGTTCTCACTGGAATGAAATGAGCTGATTTCGTCAATCTATCAACTATTAGCCAGATTGCATCTTTCCTTCTCGGAGATAAAGGTAGTCCCGACACAAAGTACATCGTGATTCTCTCCCATTTCTACTCAAGAATCATAACCGGTTGTAATAAACCGGATGGAACCTGATGTTCAGCTTTAACCTGCTGACAAATCAAGCATCTCAAAACAAACTCTGAGATATCCCGTTTCATACCATGCCACTAATAAAAGCTGTTTCAGATCATTCTATATTTTTGTACACCCCGGCTGAATAGCCAAACGACTATTGTGAGCTTCGTTCAAAATAAACTGAATTAACTCTGAATTCCTCGGAACAAAAATTTGATATCTGAATCTCAAACAATCATCACTATCAACTCAAAATTTTGAATCAAAATTCAAATCACATTGAGTTCATTTTGCTATCATATCATCATCGCTATTTTGGGCATCACAAATCTGACGTATAAACATTGGCCTAACTCTTAATTCAATTAAAACCGAATTATCATCACATAGATCTATCTGAGCATTCATTGATTGTAAAGAGCATATAGACTTTCGGCTCAAAGCACCAGTAACAACGTTAGCTTTACCCTGATGATAATCAATCACAAGTTCGTAGTATTTCAATAATTCTCATTATTTCTTTGTCGCAAATTCAATTCTTTCTGAGTCATCAAGTACTTCAAACTCTTGTTATCAGTATAAATATGACATTACTCATCAAATAGGTAATGACGCCAAATCTTCAATGAAAGTACAATCGCGGCTAATTCAAGATCATGTGTCGGGTAATTCTTTTCATGTGGCTTTAATTGTCTTGAAGCATAAGCAATGACTTTGCCTTCTTTTATCAACACACAGCCCAAACCATTCAACAATGCATCACTGTAAACTATGAATTCTTTACAAGACTCAGGTTGAACTAACATAGGTGCCTCTATCAACAATGCTTTCAACTGCTCGAAACTCTGCTCGCACTTTCTGACCACTCAAATTTAACATCTTTTTGTAGCAAATTCGTCAACGAAGTCGCAATCATCGAAAAGCCTTTCACAAACCGCCTATAATATCCCGCTAGTCCCAGAAATTTATGGACTTCAAACACATTTCTCAGTGGTTTCCATTCCAAAATAGTTGATATCTTATTTGGATCAACTCGTATTCCCGCAGTTGATACAATATGCTCCAAAAACCAACCTCACGCAGTTAAAACTCTTATTTGCTGAACTTTGCATAAAATTACTTCTCACGCAGAGTTTATAACACAATTCTCAAATGCTAGGCATGTTACGTCTCATCACATGAGTAAATTAGAATTTCATCAATGAACACCGTAACAAAATGATCCATATACAGTCTGAATATTTAGCTAATCAAATCCATAAATACTACAGGAGCATTCGTTAGTCCGAAAGGCATAACTAAGAATTCATAATGTCCGTACCTCGTTTTGAAAGCAATTTTTGGTACATCTAATTCTTTAACTCTCAACTTATAATAGCCTGATCTCAAATCTATCTTAGAAAATACTGTAGCTCTTTTCAACTGATCAAATAGATCATCGATTCGCGGCAATGGATATTTATTCTTTATCATAACTTTGTTTAGCTGTCAATAATCAATACACATCCTCATAGTGCTATCTTTCGTTTTTACAAACAACACAGGAGCACCCCAGGGCGAGAAACTCGATCGTGCAAATCCTCTATCTATCAACTCTTGCAACTGGGACTTCAATTCTTTCAATTCAGTCGATGCCATTCTATACGGAGCTTTTGAGATAGGAGTCATCCCCAGTACTAAGTCAATACCGAATTCAACTTCCCATATCAAAGGTAATCTCGATAGTTCTTTAGGAAACACATATGGGAACTCACAAACCACAGGCGCATATTCAACTTTCTTTTCTATCATTTTTGTATCTATCACATATGCGAGATAAGCTTCACAACCCTTTTTCACATAATTTAGAGCATTCATGGAAGATATAGCAGCCGGTAATCCATTCAAATCATTGGATTCTATTTGAACTATCTCACCATTCTAACTTCTCAAATCAATACTCTTCCGTTTACAATTAACAATGGCATTATGCAAAGTAATCCTATCCATACCCATAATGATATCAAATTCATCAAAAGGTAGAAACATCAAATTAGCCAGAAAGCAAATATCCCGAAACATCAATGGACAGTTCTTGCACACTTTATCCACCAAGACACACTTGCCTAAGGGGTTCGATACTCTAATCACGTATTCAATAGACTCAATAGGTAGAGTCTTACTTGATACTAAGTTCACACATACATATGAATTCAGTAGACTCAACAGGTAGAGCCTTACTTGATACTAAGTTCACACACACACATGAATGAGTAGATCATTGACCTATCAATGCAATCACATCAGTATTAAATAGAGTAAAAGCACCAATAATGACGTCTGGAGATGACACTTCTTCATGAGCACGAATAGCATAGGCTCGGCCAGGTGCTCTCGCCTTGGATCTCACAGTTGTATCTGCCGTCCCTCTCTAACGTCCACTCACATTTTTAGTATTTTTGGGTGGTCTACCCCTAGCTATCATATTACTCGATCTTGCACTCTGAACATTATCTTTCTTAGCTAACTCTGGGCAATCTCGAATGAAATGGTCTCGTGATCCACACTTATAACAAGCTCTATTATTGTAATTGCCCTAGCATTCTCCGACGTGATGTCTTTCACATTGTCTACACTCAGGATTGTTGCTTTTGACACTTCTAACACTTGATTTGGTCGGAGTTTGATTTCTTGGACCAACACTTTGCCTCGCACGATCTCTACCCGAATTTCCAAATGAAGCATTTGAACGATTGCTTGCATCTCTAAATCTGTTCATCGAAGGTTGAGACGACTTACTCATCAATCTTTTTCTTTCATCTCTAGCTTCAGAATTTGTTTTCTTCTTTTCTTTGCTCAACTCTTAGGCTTGTAGGCTCTTTCAACTAGTACAACAAATTCATTTATATCAAGTATTCCAACCAACAATTTAATGTCTTCATTCAGTCCTTCAATGAAACGTTTGCACATAGTAGCTTCAGTTGAAACACATTCACGTGCATACTGACTCAACCTCACAAACTCCTGTCTATACTCAGTGGCGGACATGTAGCCTTATTTTAGCTCTAAAAACTCTTTACATTTTTTATCTATGAATCGTTCATTGATATACTTTTTTCGAAATTTAGCTTCAAAGAAATCCCAGGTGATTCTATCTCTCGGAACCACAGATATCAATGTCTTCCACCAGTTATATGTCGTATCTCTCAACAAGGAAACAACACATTTAATGCATTCATCAGGAGTCAATGACATCTCATCAAACACTTTAATGGTATTCTCGGGCAAAAACTCAGCTCACTCGGCATCATCATCAGCTGTGGCCCTAAACTATTGGCCCCATTCTTTCGAATTTTATCAACAAGAGGCTTATTCAATCGGATCGGATCTGTAGCTTGTAGCACAACAAGTACTTGTGGAGGTGGAGGTTATGGAGCACCCGAATTCGTTCGAATGCGAAAACCACTAACTCATCATTCAGAAGAAGGCTTGCTTAGCCTCTCCCTCTTGGCTACTATCATTCAGCCTAGATGTGGCCGGTGCTGTCCCTTAAGCGAGAGTAGGCGCATTACTCTCTACATCATCAGCAACTACTTGATCATGATCCATTTACTATACGAAAACACATTTTCAACTGCCAGGATTCATCACACTATCGCAATTATATATATAGCATGTATAGCTAGACTCACACGCGCTACATTAGTCTGAGAATCGACTAAACCGTATCTCTGATACTAATAAGATGTAACACCCCTAACCCGTAACCATCGCCGAACTAGGGTTAAGAGGCATTACTAATCATTTCTGGACATTTCATATCATTTTTCAATATAAAGTCAAACATCAATCGAACATATCCAAATTTAAACATATAGTCCCTTAATGAGGTCAACGAGACCTTAAACACATGTTAGAAAGGGGTTGGGACTAAATTGAACTCAAACAAAAATTTCTAAAATTCTAACATTATTCTAAGTTACAGAGGTCACGCGCCCGTATGGGTAGGCCGTGTGCCTCACACGGCCTCAGACACGCCTGTGCGTCCAAGTCGTGGCAAAACAGGGCATACATACTGACATGCTCACACGGCCTGAGACACGCCCGTGTGCCTCACCCGTGGTCGACACTGACTTGCACCACACGGCCAGTTAAACACCCGTGTGTCTAGCCCGTGGTCAAGCGTGACTTGTTTTAATTCACCAACTTGAATGAAACGATTGAGTCACATGCCCTTGTGTTCAACCGTGTGGGTAATTATAGGATATTTTCAAGGCCAACATGCCACCCACACTTGAGGTGACACCTACAAGCACAAACCAATTCAATTCCATACTCTAAATGGCATTCAAACATACCAAAACATACTCAATTTAATCTCTTAACATCATCATTCATCTTCCTATACAAATCCATCTTAACAAGTCAACTTAACTTATCATCCACACATTCAAATCATGTTAACCAAACTTCATTTAATCCATACCACAAGGTCACATTTTATCCACCATTCTCATCAACCAATTCAAGCATAAAACATACCATTTCCATTCTCACTATTTCATACCTCATTCATCATTCTCATAGCCTAATTATATGCACCAACATCATTCAATTACCAAGCCATGTCACATGGCAAAGTCCAAACATTTTCTAAACATACCATCACTTCTAGCCTATACATGCCATTTACCAAGTATATACATTTTTCAAAAGTACCAAATAAATAGCCGATACTGTGATTGAGTCGCTGACAATCCCCGTATTCGAGCTAGCTTTACTGACACTATAAAATTGAGAAAACTTCACACAGTAAGCTTTAGAGCTTAGTAAGTTCATAATATAATACATACAACTTTATAAATCAAATGCAATATACAGAGTTAATTCATCACATAGATCAACTTTCAATTATTCATACAATTTCATCCATAGCTAATATACTCACTCAACCATTCATAATTCTATGCAACATATCATCAACCATAAAGGTTCAATACATACCTTAGCCAACACATAGTTATTGACCATCCATGCTACTCAATGCTCGATATCACATTTCAATCAACCTTTGTTATTCGTTTGATTTAATCGTACACTTAGTGCCAATTTTGTAGACGAAGCATAATTGTCATCGCACACTTAGTGCCTCAATATAAAATCGAACTCAATTCGGTATCGCACACACAGTGCAAATAAGTAAAGCTGAAGCTTTCATTACTTCGCACACACAGTGCTATTCAACTCTATCTCCATTTTACTTATGCACACTTAGTGCCACATTTCTCAATCTCATATATAACATTTCTAATTTAATAACTATACATTTATTCATTTCACATCACAAAGATATAAATTTAACAACTTGTACTATATCTGAACTTACCTCAGACGTAGAAATACCGAAACTAGCCGATCAATCGAGTACATTGTCTTTGCCTTGATCTCGACCGAATCTCTCTGTAACACCCCTTACCCATAATTTCTACCAAAATCGGGCCCGAGGCATTACTAGGTATAACCACATGATCACCACTTAGGCTCATCGTGACTACTCTCTTAAGTCACCTCAATAGCCTCTTTCTTGACTTACGATGCCTCCCTCAAACTCATGAGGGCTCTCGAGACCTTATTGGAAACTTCTACGATTTAAAATTTCTCCAACTAAACAAGGACTATACGCCCGTGGATGTCACACACTCCCATGCCCTCAGCCCGTGCATAAAAACCCAAGCATTCTGCTAATGCCCCACGGCTAGGGCACACGCCAGTGCTCACCACCCGTGGTGAACAACGACTACACCACACGGTCTGAAGTCTAGACACACGCCCGTGTGGCTAGCCCGTGGCCTATATTGCTCAAAATTGTCAAGGAGACACGGCCAAGGCACACGTCCGTGGGCTAGCAGTGTGTCACACATGGCCTAGACACATGTCCGCGTGTCTATCCATATGGACAAGAACAAATCTATGTGCAAAGCTCTTCTTACCCCTCAAGTTTATACAACATATACTTATTCAACCCATCCATAAACAACTCTAACACAAACACAATCTCACATGGATAACTACATCTTTGCATATAATAAAATAGCCAACAACTATGGCATTATACAAAATAGATTATCCATCTATAGGCTAACACATCTTAGCCATTTACAACAAAATTCACTAACTTGTTTAGCCCTATACATGCCATATACAAAACATTTAGTCTAATGTACCAGAGTGAGCCGATAGTGTTGGCGATATTCTGATTAATCCACGTATCTCGATTCAACCCTCCTTCTCTATAAGACAAGGGAAAAGAAAAGGAGCAAGCCATAAGCTTAGTAAATTTACACAAAAACAATTTAAGCATTCTAGTATAAACTAAACAACAATTAGCATTATACTACTCTTTCTATCCCTTACCATATTTCCAAAACATCATGAGTCACATACTCATAATCATTGACATGCACCCCTGCACTCAATACCACATTTGCTCGAAAATACAACACATCATTTTATCACACTAATACATCCACACAGCTAAATTACTTAGTAGTTTCGCACTCAACCCAAACAATCAGGTAATAAGGTAGTATCGCAGATAGCCTACCAAGTATAATGGTTTAGCACATAGCCCACTAAATAATATACTTAACTATGGTATCACACATAGCCCATAGTTGTTAAGTATTAAGGTTGTATCACACTTAGCCCACCATCAAATATTATCACTACACATCCACATATCTACTTACTCATTCATTCATTCATGATATCTACCACATTCATTCCACTTGAACCACATAGGTTCTCAATCATTCTCATTCATGCTACACACTATCTAGCATCAAGAACGTATAAGTATAACGCATTGATTACGCATAAACATACCTCGGTACTCAAAAAGTATAGAGATGGGCAATTTAGTCCACCACCTTGCTCTTGCCTCGATTTTGATCAGGGCTTCGTCTTTTTTGGTCTAAAATGATAAATTAACTCGTTCAATACACACATTGACTAAATTGACCATTATCTCATACTTTAGCAAAATTACCATTTTGCCCCTAAACTTTCTCATATTTATAATTTTGGCGCAAGGCTCGTAAATTGATTTTCATTCAACTTTCTAGCATTTCATGCATAGTTAAACCATTTACTCAACTAAAGCAATCATCAATTCTCACTAAATTACACATGTATGACCAAACTAAAAACTTTCACAAACAAGTACCTACTTGCATTTTTCATGGAAATCACTTAGCAAAAGATGTTTCTACAACGTCAAGCTTTCATATTCTTCCCTAAAACATCAAAATACATGCATGTCATAGATGGGTACATTTTTGAACATCCATCTTAGCTCAATATTTAGCTAAAAATAGCTTACTCATGCTATTAAGACTTTAAAAATACGAAGAATATCAAAAATAAAGCTCGAATACACTTACTAGCTAGCTTAAAAAGTTAAAGAGCCCTAACAATGGCTTCTCTCAATTTTCGGCGGCCTTGGGGAAGAAAATGAATGAAAATTCTATCATCTTTTTCCTATTTTAATAATTTAATTGACAAATGACCAAAATGTCCTTTTGTTAAACTTTTAAATTTTAACCCATTCATGCCCAATTTTATCCAAAAAGTAGAATTTGGGAAAATTACTATTTAAGGAACTCTAATTGATAATCTAAAGCTATTTCACACAAATAGCTTCTAGAATCTCACATTTTGTAACTTTTTTAATTTAGTCCTTTTGGACAATTCAACCGCAATTTAACAAAATTGCTTCATGAAACTTGCACACTAACTTGCAAACATGGCATAAACCTCAAAAACTCATACATATACCTCAAATTTGTGGTCCCACACCACTATTCTGACTAGGCCTTAAATCAGAATGTTACAACTCTCCCCCTTTAGAGATTTTTGCCCTTGAAAATCTTACCAGTAAAGAGGTTTGGATGTTGCTCTCTCATAGCTTCTTCTGTTTCCCATGTACCCTTTTCCACACTGTGGTTTTGCCACAACACTTTCACTAGGGCTATGTTCTTATTCCTCAGTTGTTTCACTTCTCGAGCCAAAATCTTAATCGGCTCCTTTTCATAAGACGTATCCTGTCTTATCTCAATTTTTGTTGAAGGAATCACATGCGAATGATCGGAGCAATACCGTCGCAACATCGGTACTCAAAAAGTATATAGATGTGCAATTTAGTCGACCACATTGCTCTTGCCTCGGTTTTGATTCGGGATTCATCTTTCTTGATCTATAATGATAAATCAACTTGCTCAATACACACATTGACTAAATTGATCATTATCTCATACTTTAGGAAAATTAACATTTTGCCCCTAAACTTTCTCATATTTACAATTTTGGCCCAAGGCTTGGAAAGTGATTTTCATTCAACTTTCTAACCTTTCATGCATAGCCGAACCATTTACTCAACTAAAGCAATCATCAATTCTCACTAAATTACACATGTATGACCAAACTCAAAACTTTCACAAACAAGTCCCTACTTGCTTTTTTCATGGAAATCACTTAGCAAAAGATGTTTCTACTACATCAAGCTTTCATATTCTTCCCTAAAACATCAAAATACATGCATGTCGTACATGGGTACATTTTTGAACATCCATCTTAGTTCAACATATAGCTAAAAATAGCTTACTCATACCACTAGGACTTCAAAATTACGAAGAATATAAAAAATGGAGCTAGAATACACTTACTAGCTAACTTGAAAAGTTGAAGAGCCCTAATAATGGCTTCTCTCAATTTTTGGCAGCCTTGGGGAAGAAGATGAATGAAAATATTCTATCATCTTTTTCCCAATTTAATCATTTAATTGATAAATGACCAAAATGCCCTTTTGTCAAACTTTCAAATTTTAACCCATTCATGCCCAATTTTGCCCAAAAATTAAAATTTGGGAAAATTAATATTTAAGGACCTCTAATTGATAATCAAAGCTATTTCAGACAAATAGCTTCTAGAATCTCACATTTTGCAACTTTTTTCCATTTAGTCCTTTTGGATAATTCAACCGCAATTTAACAAAATTGTTGGATGAAGCTTTCACACTAACATGCAAACATGGCATAAACCTCAAAGACTCATACATATACCTTAGATTTGTTGTCTCGCACCACTATTTTGACTAAGCCCTAAATTGTGATGTTACACTCTCCTTTCTTGGTCTATACATATTCAAATTTAACTCATTTAATCACCAATTCTATAACGCCCCAAATTTTTGGGCCTAGATGAATTGGGCTTTGGGTCTCATAAATTTATTTTAAGCAAGAAAATGACAAATAACATGTTGGCTTTAAGGGTTTAATAAACATGGAGTGTCTAGGGGTGTTGGAGAAGTCCTGTGTTCGAACTCTAAGGAGAAGGAATTTTTAGTTAATTATTAAAGGAACCAGGGTGGTGAGTAGTTGGGCTTTTAACTAACAATAGGGAAAAATGGCATCAAAGAGCCTTATGGTGGAGTGGCTAAGTGACGCCACCTAGGGTATAGGAAGGTGGAATTATGGGCTAGCAAGGAGATCCTAGGTTCGAATCCTAGCTTAGTATTTTTTTAGGAGTTTAATTTTGGCCTTCTAGAAGGTTGTAAGTGGTGTGATGATGGACTCTAAGGAGAGTGATCAGAAGAGAAAATTTAGGAAAATGATTGGAGAGTTATCAGGGAGAAAAATGAGGAGATGAGATGGGGATGTAACACCCCTAACCCAAATTCATCGGCGGAATAGGGATTAAGAGGCATTACCGAACAATCGAATCATTTCATATCCCATTTACGACACAAAGTCAATCATCATCATAGTACATCATGAAATAATCAAATAGCCTCGCATTGAGGCCTACTAAACTGAACACTTACGAAACTTTTAGAAATTTCAAACACTTTACAAACCTATTGAGGCTACACGCCCATACCACCAAGCTGTGTCCCCCACACGGTCACTAGACATCCCATGTGTCCAGGCCATGCCAAAACAGAGTAAGCATTCTGACTTCTCCACACGGCCACCAGGCATGCCCGTGTGCCATGTCGTGTGATCTTAAGCTAGCTACTAACTTATGCCCATGGCTAGTTGACACGCACGTGTCAAGGCCGTGTACTATTAGGCTAGATCCTGTCATTCTCCCACTGCCATTAGGCACGCTCGTGTGCCATTACCGTGTTGGCAAAACAGGCCATATGCAAGGTCAATTTGCCACCCACACAAGGGTCAAACCTACAAGCACATTTGAGCATAACTCCACACACAATTTAGCAACAAATTTCATGCCAAGTGATCAACATATCATCTCATACAATGTCATTTCTAATCAAGTCAACTTATAAACAAAAATTCACCACTTGAACACATTCAATATCGAACATGATTTATCCCCAAAATCATTATATCATACTAGCAACATACCATTACAAAGTTTACCATTCATAAGTCATTCTCTTTACCCACAAGCCATACCAAAATATGCATCATATATCAAGCTATTCATGCTTAAATCCAACATATATCTAGCCACATCACATGGCTATTTACACATCTCATATATGATTCAAAATAACTAACCTATACATACCATATTTCAACTATGTACATCTTTCCAAAAGTACCCAAAATAGATTGCCGGTAGTGTGATTGAGATGCTGACAATCCCCAGATCCGAGATAGCTTTACTGACACGGCAAAGCAGAGAAACAAATCACACAGTCAGCTTTCCAAAAGCTTAGTAAGTTCGAAGTACAATACAATTATCTCATTAAATCAAATCAATGTATATAATAAACCATCACATAGATCAACTCCCTCATATTCATACCATATCCTCTATAGCTAAAATACTCATTCATCCATTCATAGTTTTATCTATAAATTCATCAACCACAAAGGTTCAATACATACCTTATCTACACATAGTTATTCAACTTCCAAGCTATTCAATGCTCAATATTACATGTTGATCATTCTCTGATATTCGTTTAATTTAATCGCACACTCAGTGCCATATACATGATCGAAGTACATCCGTCATTGTACACTTAGTGCCTATTCTTTTAACTATCTTATCTCGATATCACACACACAATGAAAAATCAATAAGCCGAAGCTTTCATTATATCGCACACATAGTGCTATTCATCTCTGTTTCGATTTCAATTTCGCACACTTAGTGCCATCTCATTTAATTTTGCACATAGCATCTCAAATCTCATAACCGTACACATAGTCATTCCATAATACTAAAACATATCTTAATAACATGTATTATATCTGAACTTACCTCGGACGTCAAACTATCGAAATGATCGATTAATCAGGTACTTTATCTTTGCCTCAATCTCGATCCAAATCTCTCCTCTCTTGGCCTATACACATTCAAATTCAGTCCATTCAATCACTAATTCATTCAATTTAGTCCACATACACACATTTGGGGCATTTTACAAAATAGCCCTCACATTTTCACATTTTAACACTTTAGTCCTTTATTCATAGATTCATCAAATACACATAATTTCAAAACACATATGCTAGCCGAATTCTTCCCATGCTAATACAAGCTCATACATTTCATT
This sequence comes from Gossypium rotundifolium, assembly GCA_025506655.1. Taxonomy (NCBI): domain Eukaryota; kingdom Viridiplantae; phylum Streptophyta; class Magnoliopsida; order Malvales; family Malvaceae; genus Gossypium; species Gossypium rotundifolium. Next base: position 30,695,437 of record CP106732.1, on the reverse strand, counting down.
TATTTCACAAATTGACCTTTCAATTTCTTATTTTTTTCAATTAAGTCCAAAATACTCAAATTCACTAAAAGTCCCAATACAAACTCTGTTAATCCAACACCAAGTTTCCATATTTTACTATCAATTAACACATATCTCAAGTGTTCATCAATGACTCATCACAAAAATATCATCAATTCACAAAATTAAAGCATGGGTTAGCTAGAACAAGAAGCAACGATTACGAAAACGTAAAAATCATAAAAAAATAGAGCTCAAAACATACATCAATCAATAGTAAAAATGGTCAAATGCTTCAAGCCCTATTTCTTTCTTTTTCTTCTTCACATTCGGCTAATAAAAGATGATAATGGTCATCTTTAATGTTTTGTTTTATTATTATTATCCTATTTAACATTTTACTCATTTGCCCTTTTATTAATCATATAAAACAAATATATATTACGGCTAATTTGTCATTTAGTCATCCACTATCTTTAATAATGGCTTAATTGTCTCTTAAGGCCATCCTATTATGAAGACAACAACACTTAGGTACTTATAAATCATCACATAGCTTTTACTCTTTACGCGATTAAGTCCTTTCTCTTAATTCGGCACACAATCGATCAAATTATCACACAGAATTTTCACAGAGATTATGTCACATAGAATCAACACCAAATATAACATTAAAATATTATTTTGAACTCATATTTGTGGTCTCGAAACTATTATTTTGACTAGGGTCTAAACCGGGCTGTTACAACTCTCCCTGTTAGGGATTTTCATCCCCGAAAATCTTACTAGTGAATAGGTGTGGACATTGCTCTCTCATAATATTTTCAGGCTCCCACGTAGCCTCTTCAACTCGTGTTTGCGCCATAACAATTTCACTAAAGAGATTTTCTTATTTCTCAACTCTTTGGTCTCCGGGCCAAAATTCGGATCGGTTCTTCATTATACAACAAATCTAACTGAATCTCAACCTCAGTAGGAGCAATCACATGAGACAGATTAGATTGGTATTGTCGAAGCACCGACACATGAAACACATTATGAATCTTTTCTAACTCAGGTGGTAACATCAATCTATAAGCAATCGGCCCAACTCGTTCAATAATCTCATACAGTCCGATGAACTTCGGACTCAGTTTGCCATTTAGGCTAAATCGAAGTATTTTATTGCACGGAGATACTTTCAAAAACACTTAATCACCCGCCTCAAATTCAATATCTTTTCGTTTCAAATCTGCATAAGACTTCAGACGATCTGAGGCCAGTTTCAAACTGTCACGAATTACTTCCACTATCTGCTCAAACTCTTTTATAAGATCAACCCCGTGAATCTTATTCTCACTTAGCTCAGTCCAATACAATGGAGTTCGATACTTTCGACCGCAAAGAGCCTCATATGGTGCCATTTTGATACTAGATTGAAAACTATTATTGTACGCGAATTCAATTAACGATAAATGTTTTCCCACGTATTCTCAAACTTAAGTATGCAACACCTTAGCATGTCTTCGAGAGTCTGAATGATTCGTTCAGATTGACCATCCGTTAGCGGATGAAAAGCAATACTAAAATGCAATTTTGGGCCTAAAGCCTCTTGCAATTTCTTCCAAAATCGTGAGGTAAACCTCAGATCTCTATCAAAAATTATAGATAATCGGAATATGTAACTTATTTAAAGAATAATCGGTTCTCACCGAAACAAAATAGGTTGATTTTGTCAATCTGTCAACTATCACCCAGATTGCATCTTTCTTACTCAGAGATAAGGGAAAATCCGACACAAAGTCCATCATAATTCTCTCCCATTTCCACTCAGGAATCATAATCGGTTGTAACAAACTGGACGGAACTTGATGTTCAGCCTTAACTCGCTGACAAACTGAACACTTTGACACAAAGTCAAAAATGTCTCTTTTCATACCATACCACCAATAGAACTGCTTCAAATCATTTTACATCTTCGTACTCTAGATGTACAGTCAAATGACTATTGTGAGCTTCATTCAAAATCATCGAAACCAACTCTGAATTTCTTGGAACACAAATCCGATCTCTAAATCTTAGACAATCATCACTATCAACTCAAAATTCTGAATCAATATTCGATTCACATAGAATTCATTTAGCCATCATTTCAACATCATTTTTCTGAGCATCACAAATCTATTGTACAAACATCGGATTAACTTTAAACTCAGCTATAAGTGCACTATCATCACACAGATCTATCTGATTACTCATAGCTCGCAAAGAATATAACGATTTTTGACTCAAGGCATCATCTACAACATTAGCTTTAACTAGGTGGTAATCTATCACAAGTTCGTAATTTTTCAACAATTCTAACGATCTTCTCTATCGTAAATTCAAGTTTTTCTAAGTCATCAACTACTTTAAACTCTTATGATCAGTATAGATGTGACATTTCTCCCCAAATAGATAGTGACGCCAAATCTTCAATACGAACACAATCATAGCCAATTCATGATCATATGTTGGGTAATTCTTTTAATGTGGTTTTAACTGTCTCGAAGCATAAGCAATGACTTTCCCTTCTTACATCAACACACAGCCCAAACCATTCAACGATGCATCACTATAAACTACAAATTCCTTGCTTGATTCAGGTTGAACTAACACTGGCACCTCTGTCAACAACACTTTCAACTGTTCAAAACTCTGTTGGCACTTTTCTGACCACTCAAATTTAACATCTTTTTGTAACAACTTTGTCAATGGAGTCACAATCATCGAGAAACCTTTCACAAACCATCTATAATATCCCCATAGTCCAAGAAAACTATAGAATTCGGACACAATTCTAGAGGCTTCCATTCCAAAATAGTAGAGATTTTACTCGAATAAACTCTTATTCCCGCAGCTGATACAATATGCCCGAGAAAACCAACCTCACGTAACCAAAATTTGCATTTTCTAAACTTTGCATATAATTGTTTCTCACGCAGGGTTTGTAGCACGGTTCTCAAATGCTCGGCATGTTGCGTCTCATCATACGAATAAATCAAAATATCATCAATAAACACCACTACAAAGTGATCCAAATACGGTCTGAATATCCGATTCATCAGATCCATAAACACTATAGGAGCATTTGTTAGTCCAAAAGGCATCACTAAGAATTTGTAATGTCCATACCTCATTCTGAAAATAGTTTTCGGCACATCGGATTCTTTAACTCTTAACTGATAGTAGCTTGATCTCAAATCTATCTTTGAAAACACTGTATCTCCTCTCAGCTGATCAAACAAATCATCAATACGAGGCAACAAATATTTTTTTTATTGTCACTTTGTTCAATTATCGATAATCAATACACATTCTCACAGTTCCATCTTTCTTTTTCACAAATAACACAAGAGCTCCCCAAGGTGAGAAATTGGGTCGTGCAAATCCTCTGTCAGTCAACTCCTACAACTAAGACTTTAACTCTTTCAATTCTGTTGGTGTCATTCTATACGGAGCTATCGAAATAGGAGTAGTTCTCGGCACTAACTCAATACCAAATTCAACTTTCTGAGTCGGAGGTAATCTCGGTAGCTCTTCAGGAAACACATCTTGAAACTCACATACCACAGGCACAGATTCAACTTTCTTTTTTTCGACACTTTTGTATCAATCACGTACGCCAAATAGGATTCACAACCTTTTCTCACATAGTTCATAGCTTTCATCACAGATACAAAAGCTGGTAATCCTTTCATATCATTGGATTCAATTCGAACTATCTCACCGTTCTGACTTCTTAATTCAATACTCTTTCTTTTACAATCGAATGGCATTATGCAGAGTAAGCCAATCCATACCCAGAATTTTGTCAAACTCATCGAATGGTAACAACATCAAATTAACTGGAAAACATATATCTTGAAACATCAATCGGCAGTTCTTGCACACCTTATCCACCAAGACACACTTGCCTAAAGGGTTTGACACTCTAACCACCAATTCATAGACTCAATAAATAAAATCTTACTCGATACAAGATTCACACACACCCATAGGAATGAGTTGATCCCGGATCTATTAATGTAATCACATCAGTATCAAATAAAGTAAAAATACCAGTAATAATGTCAGGAGATGATGCTTCTTCCCGTGCTCGAATAACATAGGCTCGAGCAAGAACTCTCACCTCCGATCTCACAATTGTATCGGTTGTCCCTCTCTAGCTTTCACTCACATTTCGGTGTTTTTGGGTGGTCTACCCTAGCTGTCACATTACTCGATCTTACATTCTGAACATTTTCTTCCACAACCAGCTTTGGGCAATCCCGAATAAAGTGATCTTGTGATCCACACTTATAACATGTTCTATTATTATACTTGCCCCAGCACTCTCCCACATGTCATCTCCCACATTGTCTACATTCAGGCTTTTTACTTTTAACGCTGCCAACACTTGATTCATTTGGAGCTTGAGTTCATGGACCAGCACTTTGTCTCAAACGATCTCTACTTGAATGCCCAAACGAAGCATTTGAACAATTGCTTGCCTCTCTAGATCTCTTAGTCGAAGGTTGAGAAAACTTACTCATCGATCTTTTTCTTTCATCACGAGCTTCTGAATTTCCTTTCTTCTTCTCTTTACTGAGCTCTTTAGCTTTGCATGCATTTTCAACTAGCACAACAAATTCGTTTATATCGAGTATCCCAACCAAAAACTCAATGTCCTCATCCAACCCTTATATGAAGCGTTTACACATAGTGGCTTCAGTCGAAACACATTCCCATGCATACTGGCTCAATTTCACAAATTATCGTTTGTACTTAGTAACTGACAAACGGCCTTGTTCCAGCTTTAAAAACTCTTTACGTTTCTGATCAATAAATCATTGATTGATATACTTCTTTTGAATTCAGTTTGAAAAAAATCCCAGGTGATTTTCTTTCTCGGAACTACAGATATTAACGTCTTCCACCAATTATAAGTCGTATCCCTCAACAATGAAACAACATATTTTATACATTCTTCTGAAGTCAATGACATCTCATCAAATACTAGAAGGGTATTCTCGAGCCAAAACTTGGCTCGCTCAGGTTCGTCATCAGATGTAGCCCTAAACTCTTCGGCCCAATACTTTTGAATCTTGTCCACAGGGGGTTTATTCAATCTGATCGGATCTACAACTTGTGGCACCACACGTACTTGTAGGGGTGTAGGTTGTGGAGCAGCCAGATTTGTTCGAACGAGCTCTGTAAACCACTTGCTCATCATTCAAAAGAAGTCTTGCTTAGCCTCTCCTCTCTCAACATTGTCATTTGCCCAGATGTAGCCGGCATTGTCCCTTGAGCGGAAGCAGGCGCGTTACTTTCTGCGTCATCAGCAATTGCTCGATCGGGATCTATTATTATACGAAAACACATTTTTAACTATTAGGATTCATCACACTATCACAATTATATATATGTCATGTATAGCTAGACTCATACGCCCTACGTTAGTCATAGAATCGACTAAACCGTAGCTTTGATACCAATAAAATGTAACACCCCTAACTCAAATCTATTGCCGAAATAGGGATTAAGAGGAATTACCGACCAATCAAATCATTTCACATCCCATTTATGACACAAAGTCAATCATCATCATAATACATCAAGACATAATCAAATAGTCCCTTATTGAGGCCTATAAGACCTTAAACACATGCTAGAGAAGGGTCGGGAGTAAACCAAACACTTACAAAACTTTTAGAAATTTCAAATATTTAACAAATCTATTGAGGCCATGTAACACCCCAAACCCGAATCTGTCGCCAGATTAAGGTTACGAGGCATCACCGTATAAAATACAGTTCAGCACAATTATTCATCACCTTTTATGCACCAAAGAATAACGATACATTTATATCATTATCAAACTTGAATATCCGTAATTCAATTATTTTAATAATTCAATTCGAACATACATCAAAACTTAATTGAACATGTTCCAAATTTGAACCAAGACATAAACAGCTTAATATCCAATCACAAATATGACATTATCAACATTACCATATGGCCATACATACCTTTGAAATCATTATATTATAAGCATTTATCCTAAAAACTCTTTTCTATGTATCTTTACCGAATCAATAGTAACCTATTCCATTAATTAAGTCATGACTATATAATTTCACATGTTACGTATGTTTGTCTATGTTAAACATCCACACGGAATAATAGGCATGCATATAAAATAAACATGAACAAGCATATTGACCAAAACAACCATACAACATATTCATTATTTGCCTTCATCTACCGTACCTATATAACCAATCGTTCAAGCATAATAAAGGTGCATACATAGCCATTATAAACCGAATCAGAATATCCTATACACATTCATACATATAATTATCCTTTTATCAACTTTCTAATCCAAATTATGGATAACTTTAGCTTCCAACATTCATAAACATACTTCATTATGTATATATATAAATATCACATAACCAAAATCATTTAAACTTAACATCATTTATTCTTACTAAATGCATCAAGCATATATCATTTACCTTATTGCCAAAACACATAATTAGTCTATCATTAGCATAGCATATTGAACAAGTTACACATAAACTCATATCGAGATCATATACACAAACATAAGCATAGAAACCATGTTTTGCATATAATAAGTCAAAGGCAATTTGCTAAACCAAACATATCAAGCACTTAACCAAGTACACATAAAACGAACTTAAACATAGTGATCAAGCCATTTTAGCATGGCTATATATATATACATGTTCCAAAATCAAACATTCCATCTATGCTATACATGCCATAAACCCAAATTCAACTTAGTAAAATACTGAAAAACTATCGATAGTGTGAGTAGTCTTGCTGACGATCCCCGAACTCGTAACATATATCCAAATCTATAAATAGGAATAAACAAGAATACACATAGAGTAAGCTATTTAAGCTTAGTAAGTCATAAGCAATTATATATTTATCAACTATTATTAATTAACACTAAGTTAGCAAAACCAAATATACATGTTCTCAAATACAAGGTTATCATATCATAGCACATATAGATTACCAAAATCGAATACAAATATTCTCACATAGCAAAACACTTATCTTTACCTACTTAAGGAGGTAAAGCTTATCAATATACATCAACAATTAAATATATTTATTCACATATATATACAACAGGATATCAATTTACCATGTACATATAAGAAAATCCCTCATAATCAGTATGTGTCCATGTATATATATATACATCTTTCAAGTAATATCATCTTAGTATATGAATAACATCTACTCAATATCATTTTATCCACATATCCAAGATGCCGAAAATACAAACACATTATCTATCAACTTACTTATTCGACAAACATCACATATAACATGTATTTATGTAAATACATACCTTTTGGCCGAATCTCAAAGACACAGCCCAAAATCAATTCCAATATATTATATTCATTATTTGTAAAACCGAATGCACACATTAAAATCGCATGTTTATAATCATGTAGATTCAACATTCATATCCATTACATTATCACACTAAAAATTCTATTATTTCTATATTCATACATGTCGATTACCAGCTCAAATTCACATAACACCATTCTTAACATAATATTTCAACTCAAGTAACATTAATCACAACTTACCTTACTTTTGATGAATTCAATGGGACTTAAGCTTACCTGAGTTTTTAACTCAATAGTTTCACTATGTTACACCTCGATCAATTTATGGTTTCTTCGTTTTAAAGTATCACGGCATTAAGCCCTGCTAGGCACGAAGCCCGAATATATCACCGGCACTAAGCCTACTAGGCACGAAGCTTTGAATATATCACCAAGCACTAAGTTCGCTAGGCACGAAGCGAATATGTCACCGGCACAAGGCACGCTAGGCAATAAGCCGAATATATCACGGCACTAAGCACCGCTAGGCAATAAGCGAATCAAATCAAGCACAAGGCACGCTAGGCAATAAGCCGAAATAATTCATAAACCAGTCCATCAAATTTCATTTCTTAACACTATCATCATTAACTAAACATATACACAATTCACATTCACATATCACCACTAATGTACAAATTCTTATCATATATACATAAACACATCTAATCCATTTTAAAGCCTTTACATTCGGCTAACACATATATTCATACTCAAATTTATCAAATAATTTCATTGAACCTATTCATAAATAATTCTTTAACATACTTTAGCTTAAGGACTTACCTCAGATATCGTCGGACGACAAAAACTGAATATTTGATTATTTCCACTTTTCCCCGATCCAAGTCCGCTTTCTTTTATTCTTGATCTTAATCAAAGAACATCAAGGCCGAACCTAAATGGTTTTCTTTCTTTCTTTTTTTTTTTTTTTGTTTCGGTCACAAAGCATAAAAGAATGCATGTCTTTCTCTTTTATTTTATGCATTATTATAAGTTAATATAATATATAATTAATAATTATAACTTTTATAATATAAATATATATAATAAAGTCATTCATAATCACACATGCCGTCCACTATATATATAAAATGGACTAATTACAATGCAAATCCTCCATATTAAAAAGCCACTATCAACTAAGCACTCTACACTATAATTTGTAACTTTTACCTTTTACGCGATTAAGTCCTTTTATTAAATCGAATACCTAAACGATGAAATTAAATCACGAATATTTAATACCAACAAATTCACACACAATAAATACACAAAATAATTTTTAAAATATTTTTCAGACTCAGATTTGTGGTCCCGAAACCACTATTCTGATTAGGGTCAAAAGTGGGCTGTTACAAGCCACACGCCTATGCCACCAGGCCGTGTGCCTCACACGGTCACCAGACACTCCTATATGTCCAGGTCGTGCCAAAATAGATCAAGCATTCTGACCTCTCCACACGGCCACCAGGCATGCCCGTGTGCCATGGTCGTGTGCTCCTAAACTAGCTACTGACTTATGCCCATGGCTAGTTGACACGCCCGTGTCAAGGTCGTGTACTATTAGGCTAGATCCTGTCATTCTCCCATGACCATTAGGCATGCCCGTGTGTCATAACCGTGTTGGCAAAATAGGCCATATGCAAGGCCAATTTTCCACCCATACAAGGGTCAAACCTACAAGCACATTTGAGCATAACTCCACACACAATTTAGCAACCAATTTCATGCTAAATGACCAACATATCACCTCATACAATCTCATTTCTAATCAAGTTAACTTATAAACTAAAATTCACCACTTGAACACATTCAATATCGAACATAATTTATCCCCAAATTCATTATATCATACTAGCATCATACCATCACAAAGTTTACCGTTCATAAGTCATTCTCTTTACGCGAAAGCCATACCAAAATATGCATCATATATCAAGCTATTCATGCTTAAATCCAACATATATCTAGCCATATCACATGGCTATTTACGCATCTCATATATGTTTCAAAATAACTAGCCTATACATGCCATATTTTAACTATGTACATCTTTACAAAAATACCCAAAATAGATTGCCAATAGTGTGACTGAATTCTGACGATCCCCATATCTGAGCTAGCTTTACTAACACTACAAAGCAAAGAAACAAATCACATAGTAAGCTTTTCAAAAGCATAGTAGGTTCGAAGTAGAATACAATTATCCCATCAAATCAAACCAATGTATATAATAAACCATCATAAAGATCAATTCTCTTATATTCATACCATATCCTCCATAGCTAAAATACTCATTCATCCATTCATAGTTTTATTTATAAACTCATCAACCGCAAAGGTTCAATACATACCTTAGCTAACACATAATTATTCAACTTTCAAGCTATTCAATACTCGATATTACATGTTGATCATTCTCTGATATTCGTTTAATTTAATCGCACACTCAGTGCCATATATATGATCGAAGTACATTCGTTATCGCACACTTAGTGCCTATTCTTTTAACCTACTTATCTCAGTATCACACACACAGTGCCCAATCAATAAGCTGAAGCTTTCAAAATAACGCACATATAGTGCTATTCATCTCTGTTTCGATTTCAATTTCGCACACTTAGTGCCATCTCATTTAAATTTGCACACAGCATCTCAAATCCCATAATCGTACACATATTCATTCCATAATACTAAAACATATCTTAATAATATGTATTATATCTAAACTTACCTTGTACGTCGAACTATCGAAACGGTCGATTAATCAAGCACTTTATCTTTGCCTTGATCTTGGTTTATACACATTCAAATTCAGTCCATTCAATCACTAATTCATTCAATTTAGTCCACATACACATATTTAGGGCATTTTACAAAATAGCCCTCACATTTTCACATTTCGACACTTTAGTCCTATATTCATAAAATCATCAAATAAACATAATTTCAAAACACATATGCTAGCAGAATTCTTCCCATGCTAATAGAAGCTCATACATTTAATTTATTTCACAAATTAACCCTTCAATTTCTTATTTTTTTCAATTAAGTCCAAAATACTCAATTTCACTAAAAATCCCAATACAAACTATGTTAATCCAACACCAAGTTTCCATATTTCACTATCAAATAACATATATCTCAAGTGTTCATCAATGACTCGTCATAAAAACATCATCAATTCATAAATTAAAGCATGGGCTAGCTAGAACATGAAGCAACGATTACGAAAACATAGAAATCATAAAAAACTGAGCTCAAAACATTCCTCAATCAACAGTAACAATGGCCGAATGCTTCAAGCCCTAATTGTTTCTTTTTCTTCTTCACATTCGGCTAAGAAAAGATGATAATGGTAATCTTTAATGTTTTGTTTTATTATTATCTTATTTAATATTTTACTCATTAGCCCTTTCATTAAACATATAAAACAAATATTTATTAAAGCTAATTTATCATTTATCCATCCACTATCTTTAATATTGGCTTAATTGTCTCTTAAGGCCATCCTATTATGAAGACAACAACACTTAGGTACTTATAAATCAGCACATAGCTTTTACTCTTTACGCGATTAAGTCCTTTCTCTTATTTCGGCATACAATCGATCAAATTATCACACATAATTTTCATACAGACTATGTCACATAGAATGAGCACCAAATATAACATTAAAATAATATTTTGACTTCAAATTTGTGGTCTTGAAACTACTGTTCTAACTAAGGTCTAAACCAGGCTACTATAATGGAAGAGTCGGAGCCGATTGGGACTTTGGGGGGTTGGCAGAGTTTTGATTTTTTGAATAAATACGGGGTGCCGAATTCCCTCTGTGCTATTTTGGCAATTGTAATTCCCTTTGTGCTATTTCGACAACTATAGTGCTCTGCCGAATTCTCCTTCATTTTTTCTGTTCTAAACCTCGCCTTTTCTTTATGTGTTTTCTTTTCTTCTCTCCTAAAGCCTTAAATCGAATATCATTCTCTTCTTTCTCCATTGCTTGTGCCGTCCCACCTTCATTTCAATTGTTGGGGACCGAATATTCGTGACTTCAAAAGCCAAAAACCTTTGCTCTTGGAGTCAATTTCTTCATCGCCCCAAATCTTGTGCCGAATACTTTAGTGACTAAATCTCTGTCTTGATGTCAACATTCCTTTAATATTTGGTGGATCGGATCTTGGAAAAATTAGAACCAAGCTTGGATCTACAACTCTCTACCTAAAAGCTATCCATACATTTTATTTTTTTTGGGTAAGTGTTCTTGATTTTTGGATAAGTTGGTCGAATAGTCTATAGGAAGGGAAAAGGGTGACTTAAGTGGATACAAGTCACCTATTATTTTATCTTTAACGATTAAGATTGCTGCAGATCTAGGGGATATTCATGAGTAGTAGCTAAATAAGGGTTATTAGGACTAGTGGCACACAGTAAGGTTATGGTAAGGCTTCAATTTTTGGTAAATATTGTGGTTAAGTGTGTGATTGACTGGAGGTTGGTATTGGTTGTAGGTTCAAGGCTGAGGATAGTGTAACACGTCTCATTTACCAAGTGTGTACATACACTTCACACATGAAAAATTGGTAAAAGTTGAAATCCCAAAAAATTGAAATGCTGAAAAGCCGAAAGGTTGGCATTGGCAACCACACAAGTGTGTGAACATTTGTGTGAGAACACCAATATGACTACCGGGGCCAAGATAACGATCTCATAGTCTCGGGCCACTATTTGGCAAATCGAGCTAGAAGGGGCTAAATGGGCCTACCGAGCTCGTGGGCCCAAATCGGCAAGAGTTGATATGTGAAATTGAATGATGGATTGATATGAATGGTTGTATGATTTGATTATGATCGGGCCTAATGGGCAACATATACATGATTGGGCTTAATAGTCTATATGGACATGATTGGGCTTAGTGGGCCTTATGGGATTTTAGAAATGCATTCTAGGGTTTTAATGGACTCTAGGCTTAGTTTTGATGAATTCTTAAATAGCATAAAACTTAATTTAATAATCAAAGATGTATGTGGACAAGTCACTAGGGTAGAGTGTGGCAATGGACATATACATGTCAAGGATTGGATTTAGCGAGAGCTTGGTACTTAAGCGGTCCTAGTGACCCACCTCCTCTTCTCTAGAATCCTACCTGGTGCGTAATGTCTGTTCACCTTAGCCGCGAGGACTTTTTGACGGGCCAAGGTTCGTCATTAAGACCCATACTATTAATAATTACTAAAATGCCCCTGTAGGGTAGAATTACAAAAATACCCTTAATTTGTGAAATGACTAAATACCCCTATGTGTTATTTGTAAGGTTTATGGATGTTATATGTACATTTGCTGCATTCATATGATATTCTGTTTAGGATGCACATGGGTGGGAATTATGGAACGGAGGAAGTATATGATGATCGCATGGTTGCTTAACAACTGTGGATCCATCTATGGCTTTTTAGTCCCATTATATGATCTGTGACTTTCTTTGCAACATTAGGTAATCAAACAACTGTGCTACCCTTGATGTGTATCGGATGGGTGGGTTGATTTAGAAATCCCCACAGATGTGTTTCGGTGGGACGAAGATGATGTGTACCGGATGGATTATTTAGGGAGGGTTTGCATTGCATTGCATGTGTGATATTACTATGTTAATAATATGATATGTATGCTATTCATTTTGGCGAGGGTCGTACACACTGAGTTTTTAAAAAATCACTCCCTCTTTTATTTTTCTCAAGTGATCCTCAGTAGGTAGTTTGACGGATAAAGGGACTCAGAGGTGGCCAACTAGCAAGACGATTAGACCTGTTTTCCTTAAATATCTAAATTCTAGATTTTAAGTTATTTTATTTTAGATTGTAATAATGCTTCCCCTCTAGTTATTATTCCATTACTTCCACTATGCATTGTGATTTTGAAACGGAACCTAGATTTATTTCTTTTAAGCATACTTCAAGTTTTTAAAAATAATTGTGTTTTAAGTACGAGCTTCCATTGTCAAAGGAAATTTTCTTTATCATAGTAACACAAAAATGGCTTTTGGATACACCTCGTTTTGAAAGCAAAACTGGATTTTACTTAACTTTTCTTTAGAAGGGTTTTCAATGAAAATAAGGTTTTCGCAAAAATAATTCAATGTGACATGCTGAATCCAGGCCTAACTTCTAGGCCGGGTTTGGAGTGTTACATTTAGTGGTATCAGAGCCTAATTACAAAGCTTAGGCTGTGAAATGGGCTTTATTACTTGGGTTTTAAAAAACTATTTTTAGATTGGATCGAAATATTTTAGAAATTCTTGTGATGTGGCACACCGAGTCTCTGACGTCAAACCAAGTAAGTTCTCTTGATACTTAGTTATTTTTGCCTAAACTATTATACTGAACTATATTTAGATATTTGGATACTTTAAATAATAGGTTCTTAGAGACTAAAGCCCATAGAAACTTGAAACTGTAGAGGGTTCAAATAGAGTTAAAGTGTGTTAGGGCCTTTAAAATCAGAGTGCGCAGTGAAAGCATAGTGGTGAGACTTGAGCGGTGCGATTAATAGTTAGTTTGAAATTTTGAGGATGAAATTTCTTTAAGGGGGTAGAATTGTAACGCCCCGAATTTTGGGCCTAGATGAATTGCGCTTTGGGTCTTATAATTTTTTTTAAGGAAGAAAATGACAAATGACATGTTGGCTTTAAGGATTTAATAAACTTGGAGTGTCTAGGGGTGTTGGAGAAGTCCTGGGTTTAAACTTTAAGGAGTAGGAATTTTTAATTAATTATTAAAGGAACCAGGGCAGTGAGTAGTTGGGCTTTTAAAGAACAATAGGGAAAAATGGCATCAAAGAGCCTTGTGGTGGAGTGGCTAAGTGATGCCACTTAGGGTATAAGAAGGTGGCGTTATGGGCTAGCAAGGAGATCCTAGGTTCGAATCCTAGCTTAGTATTTTTTAAGAGTTTAATTTTGGCCTTCTAAAAGGTTGGAAGTGGTGTGATGATGGACTCTAAGGAGAGTGATTAGAAGAGAAAATTTAGGAAAAGGATTTAAGAGTTAACAGGGAGAAAAACGAGGAGATGAGATAGGGAAGAGTTTGAGCCGATTGGGACTTTGGGGGCGTACGCAGAGTTTTGATTTTGTGTATAAATAGGGGGTGCCGAATCCCCTCTGTGTTATTTTGGCAATTGGAATTTCCTTTGTGCTATTTCGGCAACTATAGTGCTCTGTCGAATTCTGCTTCACTTTTTCTGTTCTAAACATCGCATCTTCCTTCTGTATTTTCTTTTCTTCTCTCCTAAAGCCTTAAATCAAATATCATTCTCTTCTTTCTCCATTGCTTGTGCCGTCCCACTTTCATCTCAATTGTTCGGGACTGAATATTCGTGACTTCAAAAGTCGAAAACCTTTGCTCTTGGAGCTAATTTCTTCATCACCCCAAACCTTGTGCCGAATACTTTAGTGACCAAATCTTTGTCATACTATCATTATTCATTTGATTTTTTGTGGATTGAATCTTGGAAAAATTAGAATCAAGCTTGGATCTACAAGTCTTTGCCGAAAAGCTATCCATACGTTTTATTTTTTCTCGGTAAGTGTTCTTGATTTTGGGATAAGTTGGCCAAATATTCTATAGGAAGGGAAAAGGGTGACTTAAGTCACCTATTATTTTATCTTTAACGATTAAGATTGATGCAAATCTAGGGGATATTCATGAGTAGTAGCAAAGGAAGGGCTATTAGGACTGGTGGCATACAATAATGTTATTGTAAGGCTTCGGTTTTTGGTAAATATTGTGTTTAAGTGTGTGATTCATTGGAGGTTGGTATTGATTGTAGGTTCAAGGCTGAGAATAGTGTAACACGTCTCATTCACCACGTGTGTACATCCACTTCACACACAACAAATCGGCAAAAGTCGAAATTTAAAAAAAAAAAAACTAAAATTTCGAAAAGCTGAAAAGCCTAAAGGTTGGCGCCGACAACCACACGAGCGTGCGGACATTTGTGTGGGAACACCGATATGACTATCGGGACCAAGAGAGTGATCTCATGGTCTCGGTCCGCTATTTGGCCAACTGGGCCAAAAGGGCTAAATGGGCCTGCCGAACTCATGGGCCCAAATCGGTAAGAGTTGATTTGTGAAATTGAATGATGGATTGTTATGGATGGTTGTATGATTTGATTATGATCGGGCCTAATAGGCTACATATACATGATTGGGCTTAGTGGGCTATATGGACATAATTAGGCTTAGTGGGCTTTATGAGATTTTAGAAATACATGCTAGGGTTTTAATGGACTCTAGCCTTAATTCTGATGAATTCTTAAATAGCATAAAACTTAATTTAAAAATCAAACATGTCTGTGGACAAATCGCTAGGGTAGAGTGTGGCAATGGATATATGCATGTCTAGGATTGGATCTAGGGAGAGCTTGGTACTTAAACGGTCCTAGTGACCCACCTCCTCTTCTCTAGAATCCTACCTGGTGCGTAGTGTCTGTTCACCTTAGCCGTGAGGACTTTTTGACGGGCCAAGGCTCATAATTAAGACCCATACTGTTAAGAATTACTAAAATTCCCCTTTAGGGTAGAATTACTAAAATACCCTTAATTTGTGAAATGGCTAAAATACCCCCATGTGTTGATTGTAAGATTTATGGATGTTACATGTACATTTGCTGCATTAATATGATATTTTATTTAGGATGCATATGGGTGGGAATTATGGAACGGAGAAAGTATATGAGGATCGCATGGTTGCTTGACAACTGTGGATCCACCGATGGCTTTTAATCCTATTATATGATTAGCAGCTTTGCTGCAACATTAGGTAGTACAACAATCGAGCTACCTTGATGTGTATCGGATGGGTGGGTCGATTTAGAAATCCCCACAGATGTGTTTCAGCGAGACGAAGATGATGTGTACCAGATCGATAATTTGGAGAGGGTTTGCACTACATTGCATGTATGATATTACTATGTTAATAATATGATATGTATGCTATTCATTTTGACTAGGGTCGTACACACTGAGTTTTTGAAAACTCACTCCCTCGTTTATGTTTCTCAAGTGATCCTCAGTAGGCAGTTCGACGGATGGAGGGACTCAGACGTGGCCAGCTAGCAAGACGATTAGACCTGTTTTCCTTAAATATCTAAATTCTAGATTTTAAGTGATTTAGTTTAAGTTATTTTATTTCGGATTGTAATAATGCTTCCCTCTAGTTATTTTTCCATTACTTCCACTATGCATTGTGATTTTGAAACGGGACTTGGATTTATTTCTTTTAAGCATACTTCAATTTTTTGAAAATAATTGTGTTTTAAGAACGAACTTCCGCTGTCAAAGAAAATATTTTTTTTTTCATAGTAACATAGAAATGGTTCTTGGATACACCTCATTTTGAAAGCAAAACTAGATTTTACTTAAAGGAACGGTAGGTGCTTAATAAAGGCAATTGTAAGAAAGTATGTCCGAATGCTTTAATGATTGTATTGATTATACAATGTTATGAACAAGAGGAAGTTAGCCTAGGCTATTGACTCTAGTGAGTAGGAAGCCTGAGGTGTATGTTTATCGAGATCTTCTTAAATTGATGTTTATTAATGAAAGGAATTGTTAAAGAGTTTGAGGACGAAATGGTTAAAGAAACAATGTTGAACTGTGAGAGTGTTCAATTATGATAACCATAGTTGTATGGATCATAATAATCTCTTCAAGTGTTACTCGTTAATGACTTTTGCCTTTTGGGGCGATGTAGTTGTTTATCTCATGAATTGAGATTGTGTGAGAATGTTACCCGATTGTGAATATAGATCAAATGATTGTTGAGTTAGTAATTGGAATTGATATTCATTTATCCCCTCGTAACCTCATTCAGGTACTTTGAAGAGGGTCTTGGTGATGAATCTAATATAAGAAGTGAAATCATGAGTTTCACATTGTGTGATGAGTATTCGGGCAAATCGAATTGAGCCAATAATTTGATAAAGATGTCCCTTCTATCGTGAGATATGACGATAGTAAAGGTTTTAGACTAGCATAGCAAGGGAAACTCAAATGAGGGTGTGCTAGAAAATGTTCTCGGTGTGGAGAAAAGAGTATTGTATTGAGATATGATTCAAGTTCTGTGTATGTTCAGGCATGAGTTAGTAAAGAGAATAATTTATGTGTGTTCGTGAATGGGGAGCATATTACAGAGATATGCTCATCGAAACGTTTAAACCATGATGGTTAAGTTGAAAGCTAGAGAATGAGTTATCGATTGAAAATTCTAGTACTGAGTTTAGTCTTTATTAAGAAAGATAGTTGCCAGATTGGTAATCTTGAGATGATCCCTTTCGTATCTGTAGGAGAATTGGATGTGTTGTGATGATTTATGGAAAACCAATGAGTATTTTCTGAAATTTTCTTGAGTGAGAACATCTTGTGCACTGAGATAGTTGAAATGACTTGAACTATTACGATAGTGGGTATAGTTATTGTGATACTTCACAAATGGTAGTCATAGTACAAGTGTTTAAAGGAAAGCTCCATGTTAAACAGTGTGAGTTAGCTAGTCGGTGATATCATAATTTCAGTGAGGTTAATGTCAAGAACGAGTTTTCTTTTCAGAATAGAAAAGTTTAGGAGTGAGATAGCAAATGGTATTTTCAAATAAGCACCAAGTTAGTTTATTTAAGATGGTAAGATACAGGTTGCATGAGTTTTTCAATTGTTAATGTTTCCTCGAAATAGAACTGGAATGATGATGAATCCAGAACTTATACAAATGTTTTGGCATGAGATTTAGTAGTATTATATCTACTAATGCAAGAATAAGGAAATGCAGTCATGTACACAAATGTTTGACAACAGAGTGCCTTTCATGAGATGAATAAGCTTATGGTCAGAAGTAGTTGACCACAAAAAGCTGAGTTTTCAAAGCGTTCAAGTCAGGATTGTTATAATTGGTGAATGTTTTAATGAGAAGGTAAAGTAAAGGCTTATAGATTTCAAGTGTGATTGGACAAAATACCCAAGAAGGGGAATGATCAATTGGACGTGTGTAGAGTACTAAATTAGTGGATTGCTGAGTATGCTTCGACTTTATGTATGATAGCTTAAAGATTGTTGTCAGAGGAAACTTGTGGATAAGTGAATTTGTGATTTTGAAGAATTTATGGAAACGTTTTAAGAATGTTGGAAGTAAATCCTCCTGATAAGATTTTCGGGGACGAAAATCCCTAAGGGGGAGAATTGTAATAGCCCGATTTAGGGGCTAGTTAGAACAGTGATCTCGTAATCACTAATTTGAGGTGAGAGAAAATTATTTTCATGATATGTTATGTGTTATAACATGTTTATAAAGATGCATGAAAATTTTAGTGCCTTAATTTTATCGAATTCTAGCTAAATCGCAAAAAAGGACTAAATCGCATAAAGTGCAAAAGTTCTATTTAAATTTCTAATGGTGCCATATAATTATGGAATATAAGTTGGAAGTCCTTAAAGTGCAAATAGGCCATTGGGGGAGTGATGGCCGGCCATAGGGGACAAAGAATTGACTTTGTCAATGGTTAGGTGGAAATTTGGTGATAAAATATTTATTTTTATCATAAAATAAAGAAAAGAAAGCTATCATCTTTTCTCCATCTTCTCTCCATCAAAAATGAGCAGCAACAAGGGGTTTTTGAAGATTAAAATTTCAGCAAGCAATCCTCCTCTTCAAGTAAGTGATTTTGATGGCTTTAGTTGATAATTTTTGTACTTTTGGAGTCCCCAAAGCTTAAGCTAGCTAATGAGGGGACTAATTTGCAATATGATTAAGATTCTAGGGACTTGCCATGAAAGAGTATATGTTCGTTGCTGAATTTTTATGGAAGAAAATGAATGTCAATGTGATGAGAAACAACTTTTGTGAAAGGTGTTGTTATGAAAACACCTAATTTGGGCTATAATGCAAAAGTTGTAATTTGTTCATTAAGGCATGAAATAGATGAAATTGTGAATAGTTATACTAGGATTAAATGTTCATCTAGGCTTTCTTAACAAGAAAATGTGATAAAATTTTATTTATGAGCCTAGGGGCAAAATCGTAATTTTGCCAAAGTGTAGGGGCAAAAATAGTCATTTTTGCCTAAAGTGTAGTTTATTGTGAATTATGATTTATAAGTGATTAAATTACTAAATTCCATTGTTCTAGATCAAAGAAAACGAGTTCCGGACCTAGAACGAGTGAAAAGAGAAATGTGGGCAAAAAGGTCCCTTTCGGCCATTTCGTCATCGAGGTAAGTTCATGTGCAAACATGGAGACTACGTACGAGTTAATATTCCAATGTTGTACGAAATGTATATTTACTTTATGAATGTATGAAATACTTCCTGATGAGATGTTAATAGAATTGAATTTAAGAGTAATCGAAAATATGTATAGCATGATATGATGATGGTCAAAGTCTCGAGTAAGACCATATTCGAATATCTCAGTGTAAGAGTTTGTGTAAGACCATGTCAAGGGTATGGCTTCGACATGTTAATGTATGTAAGACCCTGTTGAGGTATGATATCAATAAGAACTATATGCATGAGACACAAGAGAGTTACTTAACAATTTGAGTGGTTTAACGGACATGTTGAGTGTATGTTGTTGCACCATGAGAAGAGCAAATATGTGTTAGAACTAAATTGTTATGAATTCAATGTATGATGAACCCTAGTGGGATATGTGTAATTAATGCACTTTGGTTGCATGGAATAGATTTATTGATGTGTTGAGTGAATGCGAACGAGTATCGTAGATAGTCAAGTAAGAATAGAAACGTGTGAGGATGTTCTCGGTTGAGCATTTGAAATAGGGATGCACATGTGGATTACAATCCATAAATGTAAAATCAATGGTGAGCTATGTGCGATATCACCTTATTGATATTAATTGATGGGCTGTGTGTGATACCATCAATTATATTGTTATTGGTGGGCTATGTGTGTTACCACCTGATATATTACAAATCGATGGGCTGTGTGGGATACCATCACTTATAAATGAACAGTGAGATAAGTGCGGAATCACCATAAATATAAATGATTGGTGGGCTATGTGCGATACCACCCTATAAGAGATTCAATGGTGGACTAAGTGCGTAACCACCGAGAGGTTTGTAGTGTGAGTGGCTTATTGAGAATGCTTGATGCGTTATTTCATATTATCGTGTAGTGATCAGTGCAGGATTGTATGTTAATTAAATAAGCAATTGGCTTGTGGCCTAGTTAGGATGTTGTAAGAGATAAAGTGAGTAAGCTTCAAGAATGGGCAAGTAAGCAACCATGAGATAATGAGAAAAACTCATTAAAATGTCTTGTAGTTGTGTATATTCAATGAATATCAGTATTTATCAGTTATACACATATGTACTTACTAAGCATTATTGCTTACTCCTTTTTGCTTTTCTCATCTTTTATAGGTTACTTTAGCTTAGAGATCACCGGAGATGTTTTCACATTATCGATCAGACACTTGGTATGAGGTATCAAGTCCTTATGAATCATGGCATGTATAGGACTAGTAGTTGAGGTTGACTAAGTCTTGTGAATGTAGCCAAATTGTATTGGCCTAAGAGAACTTATAGTTGTTTACGTATAGCCATAGATAATGGCCTATGTTGGTTGTAATTATATGGGAAATAGCTCCCTTAGTGTATGGATTGCAGACCTTACTTCTCTTGTATCTAAATGTCTTTAAACCAAGAATTATAATGATATTACTATAAATTAAGTGATGATGAATGAATATATGCAACTGAGAGTGGTAGAAGGCTTGGTAAATAGCCTCTGATTGCTCACAAGGTTAAACACACGGGCGTGTGTTTAGGCCGTGTGTACCCTACACCTTACTATTATTAGAAAGAATAGACAACGGGTGAGTCCCGCGGCCATGTACATGAGCTGTGTAAGACACACGGTTTGAGCATAGGCGTGTGCCCAAGCTGTTTGGATTAAGTTAGTAGCTCCCCACGAGCATTGACATGGGGTGCCTTAGAGGTACACAGGCGTGCCCTTGGACTAACACGGACGTGTGCCTTGGCCGTGGAGCATTTGGCAGAATGCTCGAATTTTTAAGCACAGTTTGGGGACATAGGCGTGTATGTGTCTACACACGGGCGTGTTTCAACCTGCACGGGCGTGTGAACCCACAATAAAAGAGAAAAATTTAAGAATAGGAAAAGCTCCGTGATAGTCTCGAGAGCCCTCGGGAATATTAGAGTGACTTCGTAAGTCGAAAATGAAGTTGTAAAGGTGGCTTAAGTGAGTAGTCACAATAAGCCTAAGTGGTGTCACGAGGTTTTAGTACGGTAACGCCTCGTGCCCTATTCCGGCGGGAATCTCGGGTAAGGGGTGTTACAAAACATACTAAATATTTGCTTCATAACTCATTTATTCAAACATTTATCAACACAAAAACTTGCCAATACACCTGGCCATGCTCACTTCATAAACGTATACACCTATCTAACTTATACATGCCATAATTAGCCTTATACATTTTGAAAAGGGTACCAAAATAAGTTTTGTAGTGTGATGACGATCTTTGATAATCCCGAGCCTTCAGTAGCTTCGACGACCTATAAAATAAAGAAAACACATATACAGAGAAAGCTTTCCAAAAGCTTAGTAAGTCATATACAAATAAACTTGGTATGGAAAGCATATATCAATCACTTGGTAGACTTTCACATATTTGTTTTGGTTCATACACTTTTAACCACATTAGCCATTTTCACCATTCAAGAATCATATGAACACATAGCTCATCTAGGCAAAACAATTATTATCATATCACAAATTCCATGTCCTTATCACCATAGTAAGATCACTTAGATACTTACCTTACATACACAAATAGTGTATAAACAACGTACCTGAATCGATCTTAATATCACATAATTGTTCATAGCTCAGATTTGACATTCATATCATAGACTTGCCCATTGAACCCATAGGAATCTAGTAGGATGATCAGAAAGCTCGGAATAGTCGTACAATGCCATCATCCCAGACGAGGTCTTACATGTACTAAGATATCAATGCCTTTGTCCCAGACAAGGTCTTATACGAATCAATACGATGCCAATGTCCCATACATGGTCTTACTCATGATGCCCCTATCAATGCCTATGTCCCAGACGAGGTTTTTACATAGAATTCATATCGATGCCTACGTCCCAGACGATGTCTTTTACATAAAATTCATATCGATGCCTATGTCACAGACGAGGTCTTACACAAATTTGAAATCAATGCCAACGTCCCGGACGTGGTCTTACATGATAAAACAGAACAGATACCTATGTCATGACATAGCTAATCCTATCTATTCATAGGTTCATACGGGACTTCTCGGCTTTATCACTATATCAAACTTATTTCAAAATTCACACACTTAGCATCTCATACTCATTCATTTTCATCGATAGACATATGAATACATATATTCAATTCAATACAGATAAGTTTATTTGCATAGTGACTTACCTCGGATTTGGTTTATCGAACAAAAATGGCTACTCGGTTATTTTCGCTTTCCGCGATCTAAGTCCATTTTCCTCGGTTCTTGATCTAAAAATTTTAGAATTTATCCTTTTATTCACTATTTCATTCCATTAAATCCAAACACATATATTTAGGGCTATTTGCAACATAGCCCTCACATTTGCACATTTTATCAATTTAGGCCATTTTACTCAAAACATCAAATTTCACAAGATCAATGCATACACAAGCTTATCCGAATACATATACATCACATACAAGCTCACATTTTTCATCAAATTCCCAATTTAGTCCTTCAACTTACCATTTTCACAATTTAGCCCTATTTAGCTAAATTCATCAAAAGTTCAAGAACATAACATGTTCATCTAGCTCACATCTTTCATATAACATCATAAGACATCACAAAACTCAACATAGCATCAATGGCATTTTACACAAACATCATCAATTCATCAAATTGAGACATGGGTTTAGTAGCTCTCAAAGCAACATTACAAAAACGTAAAAATTATCGAAAACCGACGTCAAAACTTACCTTAATCTTGCTTAAAGCTAGCTGAAACATCCAAAGCTCAAAACCCTTGTTCTTTTTCTCTTATTTGGTTATCAAATAAAGATGAACATGGCTTTTTCAATTGATTTTGTTTATTATCATTTATTTAATCAAATTACTCATTTAACCATTCTATAATGATTCAAACAAACATACATTAAGGGCACATTTGTCCTTTGTTCACCCACTAAGTAAATAGTGGTCTTATTGCCTCACAAGGCCTTCTCTTTTAAAAGCCATAACACCTTGATACTTAACAAATATCAGGCAACTTTCACATTCAATGCATTTCAATCCTTTTGTCAAATTAAACACGCAAATAGACAAATTCGCTTATGAAAAATTACCACACACTAATTCACATACCAACGGCACAGAAAATAATATTACAATATTATATGGACTTGGGTTTGTGGTCCCGAAACCACTGTTTCAATTAGGGTATAAATCGGACTATTACAATTCTCCCCCCTTAGGGATTTTCATCCCCAAAACTATTACCATTAAACAGAGTCGGATATTGTTGTCTTATTGAGTCCTCAGGCTCCCAAGTAGCCTCTTCTATTCCGTGACGATGCCATAACACTTTCACTAACTGAATTTTCTTATTTTTAACTCTTTCACTCCACGAGCTAAGACACGTATCGATTCCTCTTCGTATGTCATATCAGATCAGATTTCAATTTCAGATGAGGCAATCACAAGTGACGGATCAGACCGATATCTACAGAGCATCGAAACGTGAGATACATTGTGAATCTTTTCTAGTCTATAGGGTAACTTCAATCTATATTCAACAGGCCCAACACGTTCAATGATCTCATACGGTTCGATGAATCTCGAACTTAACTTGCCTTTACATATGAATCGGAGCACTTTCTTCCACGGAGACACTTTCAGAAATACTTTGTCACTAATCTCAAATTCTATATCCTTTCATTTTAAGTCTGCATAGGACTTTTGACAATCAGATGTTGCTTTCAAAAATCTCGGATCAATTTCACTTTCTGTTCGGTATCTTTTATCAAATTGACCCCGTGTAACTTATTCTCACTAAGTTCAGTCCAATATAGAGGCGTGCGATATTTACGTCCATACAAAGCTTCATATGGTGCCATTTTGATGCTCGACTGAAAACTATTGTTATACGCAAATTCAATCAATGGCAGGTATTGTTCACACGAACCATTAAACTCTAATATACAACATCTTAACATATCTTCAAGAATCTAAATAATTCACTTGGATTGACCATCCGTTTGCGAATGAAAAGCTGTACTGAAATGCAATTTCGTACCCAAAGCGTCTTGCAATTTCTTCCATAATCGCGATGTGAATCTCGGATCTCTATCTGAAACAATAGATAGTGGCACCCCATGCAATCTCACAATTTCGGAAATATAAAGCTCAGCTAATCTCTCCAGTGAGAAATCAGATCTTACTAGAATAAAATGGGCAGATTTCATCATCGGTCAACTATGACCCATATTGCATCTTTCTTTCTCAAAGTCAAAGGCAAACCAAAAACAAAGTCCATTGTTACTCTATCCCATTTACACTTAGGAATCAGAATCGACTGCAGCAATCCATACGGAACTTGATGTTTTGTTTCACTTGCTGGCAAACTAAGCATTTTGAAACAAATTCAAAAATGTCTCGTTTCATACCAGACCACCAATAACGTCGTTTCAAATCATGATACATTTTAGTACTCCCTGGATGAACAAATAAACAAATATTATGTGCTTCGTTCAAAACTAATTGAATTAACTCTGGATTTCTCGGAACACAGATACGATCTAGGAATCGCAAACCACCATCCACAATTTGAAATTCAGATTTAGAATTCACTTCACACTGAGCTCGTCTTGCTAGCAATTCATTATCAAACTTCTGAGCATCATATATCTGTTGTAAAAACAATGGTTATGCTTTTAATTCTGCTAACACAGAACAATCATCAGACAAATCCAGTTGAGTATTCAAAGCACTAAGTGCAAACAATGACTTTCTGCTCAATGCATCAGTAACAACGTTTGCTTTATCCGGATGATAATCTATCATTAACTCATAATCTTTTAACAATTCAAGCCATCTTCTCTGACGCAGGTTCAAATCTTTTGGGTCATTAGATATTTTAGACTTTTATGATCTGAAAACACATGACATTTCTCACCGTACAAATAATGACGCCAAATTTTAAGTGCAAACACATTCGCATCGAGCTCAAGGTCGCATGTCGAATAATTCTTTTCATGAGGCTTTAATTGTCTCGAAGCATAAGCTACCACTTTGCCTTCTTACATCAAAACACATCCCAAACTGTTTAACGAATCATCACCGTATGTAACAAATTCCTTACCCGATTCTAATTGTACTAACACTGGAGCTTCTGTTAACAGAGTTTTCAACCGATTAAAACTTCTCTGACATTTATCCGACCATTCAAATTTGATATCTTTGTGAAGTAATCTTGTCAACAGAGTAGCTTTTGTTGAAAAGACCTTTACAAATCTACGGTAATAACTAGCTAAACCCAGAAAACTGCGAACTTCAGATACATTTCTTGGAGGTTTCCAATTCAGAATAGCAGAAATCTTGCTCGGATCAACATGAATCCCAGAAGATGACACAATATGCCCAAGAAAACTGACCTCATTCAACCAGAATTCACATTTGCTGAATTTTGCATACAATTGCTTTTCTCTCAAAGTTTGTAACACAATTTTCAAATGTCCTGCATGATCATTCTCATCACGTGAGTAAATAAAAATGTCGTCAATGAATACAACAACAAATTGATCCAGATATGGTCTGAAAATTCTGTTAATCAAGTCCATAAAAATAGCAGGAGCATTGGTTAGTCTGAATGGCATAACTAAAAACTCATAATGCCTGTACCTCGTTCTAAAAGTAGTTTTCGAAATATCTGAATCTTTAACTCTCAATTGGTAGTATCCCGATCTCAAATCAATTATGGAAAACATAGTAGCTCCTTTTAACTAATTAAACAAATCATCAATTCTGGGCAATGGATATTTGTTCTTTATAGTCACCTTATTCAACTGACGGTAATCGATCCACATTCTCATCATGCAATCTTTCTTTTTCACGAACAGAATAGGAGCACCCCAAGGCGAAAAACTCGGTCTAGCAAACCCTCTATCAGTTAATTCTTGTAGCTCTGACTTTAACTCTTTCCACTCTGTTGGTGCCATTCTATACGGAGCTATCGAAATAGGTGTCGTACCAGGCAACAATTCAATACCAAATTCAACTTCATGAATCAGAGGTAAACCCGGTAACTCTTCAGGGAACACATCAGAAAAATCACAAACAATGGGTACTGATTAAACTTTCTTCTCGGATACTTTTGAATCAATCACATATGCAAAATATGATTCATACCCCTTTTTCACATAACTCTGAGCTTTCAAAACTGATATCATAGCAGGCAATCCATTTAAATCACTAGACTCAATCCGTACAGTTTCATCATTCAGACCTCGTAAATCTATAGTCTTTCTTTTGCAGTTTACAACGGCATCATACATAAACAACCAATCCATACCCAGAATAATATCAAATTCATCAACTGGCAAGAGCATCAGATCAACAAGAAAACAAATATCTCGAAACATTAACGTACAGTTCTTGCATACTTTGTCAACCAGGACACTTTTACCTAAGGGGTTCGATACTTTTATAGCAAATTTAGTAGACTCTACTGGCAAAGTCTTATCATATACTAAATTCATGCATATGTACGAATGCATAGAACCAGGGTCTATTAAAGCTATCACAGAAGTATCATAAAGAGTAAAAGTACCCGTTATAACATCAGGCGATGAAGCTTCTTCACGAGCTCGGACAGCATACGCTCTGACAGGCGCTCTGGCTTCAGATCTGACAACATTGTCTCTCATAGCTCCCTGATTACCACTGACATTCTTTACATTCTTTGATGATCGACCTCTCGCAGGTGCATTATCAGATCTCGAATTTTGAACAGTCTCTAGTTCGACAGGCTCAGGGCAATCACGGATAAAATGATCAAACGATCCACATCTGAAGCAAGCTCTGTCATTTAATCTACAGCTTCCCGGATGTCTTTTTCCACAATGTTTACATTCGATTTTCTCAGATCCAACATTACCAAGCTGGCCACTAAAGTTGCTGGAGTTTTGGAACTCATTTGCAATTTAGCTTGATTTCTGTTCAAATGTCCCACATTATCTCTAGGACGACTTTGATCATCTCAGAATCTTTTCGGAGTAGACTAAAATGAGTTACTCTGAAATCTCTTTTTCATATCACGAGCTTCAGACTCAGCTTTTCTTTTATCCTTCCTAAGTGCCTCAACTTTGCAAGCTCGGCCAACGAGTACAACAAACTCTTTTATTTCTAAAATCCCGACAAGCAAAAGAATATCTTCATTCAAACCATCTTCGAATCTTTTGCACATTATAGCTTTAGATGATACACATTCATGAGCGTACTGACTCAACCTAACAAACTCACGTTCATATTCTATAATAGTCATTCGACCTTGCTTTAGTTCTAGAAATTCTTCTCATTTCTGATCGACGAATCTCTCACTGATATATTTATTCGGAACTCAATCTGAAAGAAATCCCATGTAACTCATTCTTTCAGAACAACAGAAATCAAAGTTTTCCACCATTGATATGCTGCATCTCGAAGTAGCGATACAACACACTTTATGCATTCTTCCGAGTCAGAGACATCTCATCAAATACCCGAATAGTATTTTTAATCCAGAATTCAGCTTTTTCAGCGTCATCATTATTGGTAGCTCGAAACTCTTCGGCTCCATACTTACAAATCTTGTCAACCAGAGGCTTATTTAACAGATTCGGATACACAATCGGTGGTACAACTGTAGTCTGAGGGGGATTAATCGGGGGCGGGGCTTGTGAAACAGTCGGGTTATTTCTCATGAATTTAGTGAACCACTTACTCATCATCTAGAAGAAAGCTTGTTTAGCTTCTCCCTCCTGACCACTCGTAGTCGGTCTCAAATCAGAGGGCGATGTCCCTTGCACGAGAGCAGGCTTATTACTTTTTATGTCGTCAGCTGCGGCTCTTTCGGGATCCATTGCTATACAGATATCACATTTTACACGTCAGGATTCATCACACTATCACAGTTCAAATATATGGCTTGTATAGCTAGACTCTGACACGCTACATTAGTCCGAGAATCGACTAAACCGTAACTTTGATACCAACCAAATGTAACACCCCTAACCCAAAAATCGTCACCAGAATAAGGTTAAAGGTGTTACTAGATAGATCAGAAACATTTATAGAATTAATCATACATGCATTCGACAATATCAAACATGGTGTCCTTTAAGTAGATCATTAAGACCCTAAGCATGCTTATAAACCAATTCGGGACTAAACCAAAACACATAAGTAATTTCATAAAAATTTGAAACTTTTCTAACCTACAGGGGACACACGGCCATGGGGGTAGGTTGTGCCTCACCCACGGCTACTTGACACTCTCATGTTCCACCCCATGGTAGTATACTGCCAAAATCAACACGGTCACCAAGCACGGCCGTGTGCTAAGGCCGTGTACTACTAGATCACATACTGCCATTTCTCACACGGCCATTAAGCACACCCGTGTCGAGGCCGTGTACAATTTAAGCCACATTCTGCCAATTTACCCATGGTCTTAGGCACGCCCGGGTGCCTCAATCGTGTGACATTATAGGCCATTTTACAAGGCTAATATGCCACCCACTTAGAGTCTTCCTTCAAGCAATATATACCAAAACATAATATGCATATAGGGCAACCAGAAAATATCAAATGGTTCACCTCATCCATACATTCAATACCAATTCCATTCATACCAAATTACAAACTAAATCCTACACCATTTCAAACATGTATCATCCATTTGCTTATCCAAAACTCAACCATTTCATATGAATCAAAACATACTAAATATCTGCTTCATAACTCATTCATTAAAACATTTATCAACTCAAAAACTTGCCAATACATCTGGCCATGCACACTTCATAAACATATACACCTATCTAGCCTATACATGCCATAATTAGCCATATACATTTTCAAAAGGGTACCAAAATAAGTTTTTGTCTTGTGATGACGATCCTTGACAATCCAGAGCCTTGAGAGCTTGACGACCTATAAAGCAGAGAAAACACACACACAGAGTAAGCTTTCCAAAAGCTTAGTAAGTCATATACAAATAAACTTGGTATGGAAAGCATATATCAATCATTTGGCAAACTTTCACATATTTGTTTTGGTTCATACACTTTTAACCACATTAGCCATTTTCACCATTCAAGAATCATATGAACACATAGCTCATCTAGGCAAACAATTCTTATCATATCACAATTTCCATGTACTTATTTCCATAGTAAGATCATTTAGATACTTACCTTACATACACAAATAGTGTATAGACAACGTACCTGAATCGAACTTAATATCACATAATTGTTGATAGCTCGGATTTGACATTCATATCATAGTCTTGCCCGTTGAACCCATAGGAATCTAGTTGGATGATCAGAAAACTCGAAATATTCGTACAATGCCAACGTCCCAGACAAGGTCTTACATGTACTCAGATATTGATGTCTCTGTCCCGGACAGGGTCTTATATGAATTAATATTATGCCAATGTCCCAGACATGGTCTTACTTGTAAAGATCCTATCGATGCCTACGTCCCAGACGATGTCTTTTACATAGAATTCATATCGATGCCTACGTCACAGATGAGGTCTTACACAAATTTGAAATCAATGCCAACGTCCCAGACGTGGTCTTACATGATAAAACAGAACAGATACCTATGTCATGAGATAGCTAATCCTATCTATTCCTAGGTTCGTACGGGACTTCTCGGCTTTATCACTATATCAAACTTATTTCAAAATTCACGTACTTAGCATCTCATACTCATTCATTTTCATCGATAGACATATGAATACTTATATTCAATTCAATACAGATATATTTGCGTAGTGACTTACTTCGAATTTGGTTTATTGAACGAAAACGGCTACTCGATTATTTTCACTTTCCCGTGATCTAAGTTCGTTTTCCTCGATTCTTGATCTAAACATATTTAGAATTTATCCTTTTATTCACTATGTCATTCCATTAAATCCAAACACACATATTTAGGGCTATTTACAACTTAGTCCTCACATTTGCACATTTTATCAATTTAGTCCATTTTACTCAAAACATCAAATTTCACAATATCAATGCATACACAAGCTTAGCCTAATACATATACATCACATACAAGCCTACATTTTTCATCAAACTTGTAATTTAGTCCTTCAATTTACCATTTTCACAATTTAGCCCTATTTAGCTAAATTCATCAAAAGTTCAAGAATATAACATGTTCATCTAGCTCACATCTTTCATATAACATCATAAAACATCACAAAACTCAACATAGCATCAATGGCATTTTACACAAACATCATCAATTCATCAAATTGAGACATGGGTTTAGTAGCTCTCAAAGAAACAATTGCAAAAACATAAAAATTATCGAAAACTGAAGTTAAAACTTACCTTAATCTTGCTTAAAGCTAGCCAAAGCATCCAAAGCTTAAAACCCTTGTTCTTTTACTCTTATTCGGTCATCAAATAAAGATGAACATGGCTTTTTCAATTGATTTTGTTTATTAACCTTTATTTAATCAAATTACTCATTTAACCCTTCCATAATGATTCAAACAAACATACATTAAGGGTACATTGTTCCTTTGTTCACCCACTAAGTAAATAGTGGTCTTATTGCCTCACAAGGCCTTCTCTTTTAAAAGCCATAACACCTTGATACTTAACAAATATCATCCAACTTTCACATTCAATGCATTTCAGTCCTTTTGTCAAATTAAACACACAAAAAGACAAATTCGCTTACAAAAATTTACCATATGCTAATTCACATATCAACAGCACAAAAAATAATATTAAAATATTATACAAACTCAGATTTGTGGTCCCGAAGCCACTATTCCAACTAGGGTATAAATCAGACTGTTACAATTCCCATAGGTGAAATGTGTTTATTTTGATGTTTTATGATGGAATATGAAGTCTGAAATTATGTTAAACAACTTTTCTAAGTGATTTTAAGTGAAAACGAGTAAAATGGCTTAATCGGTAAGAATACCTAATGTTCATAAGTACATGTTAGAGTGAGAATTTTATGTTGTCATAGAAGGGAAAAATGATCAGCATGTCATAAAACATAAGAATAACGGATAAAGTATAATTTTCAAGCTTTGGGGCAAATGTGTAAATATGTAAAAGTTTAGGGCAAAATTATAATTTTGCCAAAGTTAGACTTAAGTTCTGTTTTGATAAATGTGAGTATTAAATAAGCTAAATTTGCTATTATAGATCAAGAAGAATGAAATTCAAAGTTAGATCGGGGAAAGAAAAAGATAGTGGACTAAATCGATATAGCTTATCGTATTTTGTTTCGAGGTAAGTCTGTGGTAAATAAATGCAATATTCTATTATTTTAAATTTGATAATATTAAATTCTAGCATTTACATATTTATTCTGTAAATTTATCATTTAAAGACTCAAGCATGAATTGACGAAGAAGCAATCTCAGAATGTCCCGGTTGAACCTTAGGAATGTGTAGGATACAAATGTCATGACATTAGGATTTAAGGAAATCATATAAGACCATGTCAAGACATGGCATTGATAAGTTACTATAAGGCAAAGGTCCCATGTATGACCATGCCAAGGCATGGCATTGGTGAGTTCATAAGGCAAAGATACCACGTAAAACCATGTTAAGACATGGCAATGGTTAAGTTTCACAAGGAAAGGTACCCGCGCATCCTTAGTATTCCAAGTGGTTCAACGGGAAAATTTAAAGAGTATACCAAAGGAATGGTAAGACAAGTTCAATCTAAAAAGGTACATGTAAGAATTTAAGACTTAAGTATATTAAGTTAAAGGCTTAAATAATTTTGGTATGAAAAGAATATGATAATGCATTAAGAATGTTGTTATTTATTTACATGCAAACTTACTAACCTTAATGCTTACTCCCATTCCTTTCTTTCTTTTCATGGTTTTAAAAGCCAACTCGGGGATCGTAAGGACGTCAGAGATCATTGCACACTATCAAAGGATTATATTGGTATTTTGTTACTCGAATGTTTTAAGTTATGGCATGTATAGGGACTTAGCCATTTGTGTGTATGACCTTATGATATGGCTTAATATTGGCTTGTAAATGTTTGGTAATGATTAGCTATTAAAATGGTTAATTATGAACATGTTTTGGATGTTATGTAATGCCTAGTTGATAGTTATTTTAAGAAATTATGTAATTATATGCAGGGGAACAATTTGGACGATAGCAGTGACGTGATTTTGAAAAATCACAAAAAATAGTAGAAATGGAATTAGGCTGTGCATGAGATATAGAATTAAATCTTATTGAGTCTATTTTTATATAAAAAATGATGTATGTAACACCCCAAACCCGGCCCATTGCTACGACTGAATTTGAAATGCCACTGCGGAAAACATTTGAAAAACTTTTGACTTAGAGTTAAAAACATAAAAATTTATTGTCCTTTGTAAAACATTGTTTGTTTAAAATTCTAAGTAAAACTTTATTATTACAATCTGTCCGAATTGAAAACTGTAATGCATATTTTTAAGGTATAAATTTCCGAGAATAAAAACATTTTCAAATAATACTTTAATCGTCAATCCACTTTAAACATAATAATAAACCTCAAATCCCTTAAATGCCCTTATTACAATAAACCTTACTTAAAAATACTGAAAATATAAAATATGTAAATAATTAAAAACATCTTCTGCATGGGCCACCTCGTATCCACTCCAACTTGGTCCAAGCTTTATGCATCACCTGCGATATTGGTAAAAATTGGGTGAGTCAAACAGACTCAGTGCATAGTTATTTCACATGTCTCCACATATGGGCTTGGCCCATATCCATACAGTCCACTTACATAAATATGCAACATGAAGCCCAACCCAACCTAGTGTCCATCTGTTACACCTACCTTGGCAGACCCGCTGCCCAAGGCCGTGGCTAATCCACCGATCAACCAAGTGATCCACATATCTTACCTTGGCAGACCTGCTGCACAAGGCTGTGGCTGAGCCACCGATCACATAAGTGATCTCACATATCAATCAGTCCACGGTGATGCACACAACTATCAACCGTCGAGATGTGGCACCTAGCCAACACCTCCCTTGATGAGGCACATAGCCAACATCAAGCGCCAATGTAGCACAAGGCTAACATTAGACCATGTACATAAAGTACACCCTTTCCTTCGATAGTCACATCCCAAGTCCCATACATGCATATATATCATGGAAACATATCACTTGAGCAATTATACATCACATGCGATCACATTTCATACATATATCAAATGTAAATCAATGTCATAAAATACTGACCTAGTTGAACGATTACCCATCATGCGTATCCACCATTTTAGCCCTTACGTCGGCTACCATTCATATCATATCACATATACATAAATATAACACATACACACAACAAAGAGAACGGTCACGATAACTACGCTTTTGTTTATACGCTTTACTCAATCCCGAACTACTTGTATCTAACACGATGAACGTGATTTTCCTCCTCCTTAATGCCGATTTGGTCTCCTACCAAATCCAAGGCTTCTTATTCTCGACGATTAGCCCTTACGGATCTAAATCCCAAAAGCTTTCCTTAATCTAGCCGACTTGCCCCTAAAAGCCATAATTGAAAACAGTCAACACTTAAATACCCAAATTATGGCCCTTGGCCGAATGTTATCAATCACTTACCTTGATGTTCCAAAACCCGATAGATCTCTTTTAAGGCTCCTTAGCATCGGCTACACAGAATTATGGCTTAAAGAATATTCGACCATCCCTAGGCCTATCCTCATGATTTCGGCACACTAGCAAAAAGAGCTTAAAACTGAATGATAAAGAAAGAACTTACCACTACACGTTGAAGAGAATAAAAGATCACAAGCACGTAGTTGACAGCCCCTCCAATAAAGATTCGACTATGGTGTTTCGACACTTTTAATAATGGAGAGAAATAGAGTAGAAAATGAGGCTATATGGTTCGGCTATGGCCCTTAAAAGAGGGTTGAAATATTCGACTATCAAAATAAAAGAAGAGAGTTTCCGAAAGAGGGATAGGTTCAACCAAAACACCAAATAGAAGAGAAGAAGAAAACGCCAGTGGCTTTAAGGGTCTTTGAAGTTTCGGCCACAAAACAAAAGCCGAAACTAGGTGGCTGTTTCACAAAAAGAAATCGGTACAATGGAGGATTTCAATTTCGACACGAAGGAAATAAAGAAACAAAAAAAGATGCCAAAGAAGATCACCCTCTTATTTATACTATACATTTTCAGCACTTAACTCCCCCCTTCCTAGCCGAATTTTGCCAACCAAAGAGACCCATAATTGGCCACTAAAATAGCTCCTATCATATCCCAAAATTTTCTCATTTATCCCCTTAATCAAATAATCAAAATAAAATCACAATTATCATTCACCTAATTTCCTATGTTATCTCTTATCCTATCATATTCCCTTAATCATCTCCTCATTTATCACCTTAATAAAAATAACAATAATCCAACATTAATCCCTTATCACCCTCCTAACTTATCTCTTATCTTATCATCTAAAATAAAATGAATAAAGTAATCATCAATTATCCTACCTTAGCGGATTCCAAAATAAAAGCAAGCTTAATCCTCATCCAATTAAAAGTCCCATGTGCCGTCCACTACTCCTTCTCCCTAACGCCAGAATGCAAAATAAAAACACTCCCCATGCTGCCAACAAGACTCGAACCCCTTCCCTTGGATCCCCTGGTGGCGTAATTCTCCAAAGACTTTAGGTAGCGTCCCAAGCCACTTTGCCAAGGTGCTTTTTGCGACATGATCCACCCAGAATTTCTTTTAAGACCTCCTTAGCCAGGCGCCTTCTTGACGCAAAAATAAATGTCCATTTGCTTCCCACGCTGCTCGAACCTCCTACCTTCCTCCCAGCTTATGGCATCACTTGCCCAAGCCTTAAGTGGTGCCTTGCAGCCACTTTACCAAGGTGATTCTTATGTCCAAGAACTCCCAAAATTTTCCTTAAGGCCTCCTTCACCCAGGTCCCCCTTAATTAATACTTAAAACCAAATTTTCTCCTATAGCTTAGGCCTTCCCTTTGCTTATAACTAGCCCCTAAAATACCTCAACAACCACACTTATGCAAAATACTTTAATAACAATTAACCCCTATTTCAGGATATTACAATGTAGGAAAAAGAATTGTATATTATGAGATAATTAATTTTCAGTGAAGAGATGTCAGAACTGTCGAACTATGTAATAAGGGAGACTTTAACTAATAAACTGTACTAATTGGCCACACCAATAATTCTGTAAAAATTATAGTAAGAAGATATATGAGTCTAGTTTCAAGGAAAATTTACGGATATATATTTCGAGTTTCGTAACTCGAGTTATAGTTAATTTAGTGAATATGACGCAGATGGATAGTTTTAATTTTTATGCCCTGATCTAGTAAGTTAAGTCTAGTAATGCCTCGTGCTCGGCTCTGGCAACGGTCTCGGGTAAGGGGTGTTATAGTTACTCGAATAAATGATGACCCATGCCCATACACTGTTTGACATCGATTTGATAATGGCTTTGTAATGATATGAAATTCAAATGATTGTTATATGTTCTTCTGCTAATGCTAATATATTTAACTTTATTCGATATTTGTGTATGTTTAAATAATTGTTCAACTCACACTAAGCTTTCATAAGCTTACCCCCATAATGTCTAACTTTTTAGGTAAACCTTGAAACTAGGACTAGACCCAGCATAGGGGGAATCACCTTGGACCTCAAACTATTTTTAATAAGTATTAATGAATCTTTATTGGTTTTGGTTTTAGCATTTAATTATTTTTGGTTTGTGGCTTAGTAACTTTTCATTTGGGGATTTTTGCATGCATGAATTACTCAAGCATAATAAACGGAAAATGCATGATATCGAGCTTAAGTAAAATTTGAAATTGTTCCCTAATTTACATTGCATTGCAAAAGAACTATTTTTGAAAACCAAATTGATAAGGCAACTAGGTTTCCAAAATGACTTGAAAAACGGTCTTTTTCCAGTGCACTAGTATAAAATTGAGTTTTATAAAGAAGAGCGACAAGCAAACGATTTTTCTAAAACAACATTAAAAACAATAAAATGAATCTTAAGTACAGTTGACTTAATAAATTAATGTTTTAAACTAACACAAAAATGCAACTACGTTTTATTCTCTAAAATGAGTTTATTGAAGGTCTTCAAAAGTAACGTTAGTTAGCTTAGCTATTTCAATCGCTAATGCAGCCTTCTCAGTCTAGGCATAACGTTTAGATCGATTTTATGAGGTTGCAGGTTTGTTTTATTTTTTATGATATTTTGTTTGAATTTTTAAGATATTATGCTATGATTATTAATTTGTAACACCCCAAACCCGACCTATGCATTAAGCCCAGATTTTGGCATGCCACACAAATTAAACGTACATTCAAATCATTTAACAATGTAGAAATCAAATTCCAAAACGATTAAGAGAGTGACTTTATCGAAAAATCGAAGTTCATTGACAACCATAATTAAAAACACAAGAGTTTATCATTTGATCTATATAGTAGTAATTGATTAAAACTTTGGATTTATTTAGTTGAAATATTTCATCGAAAAGTTTTAAAAGACTTTCCTAAGTTTCAGTAACATTTAAGAAAAACCTTTATTTTATACGAGAGTTATAGAAAACATTTATAAAAACTAAACCAATCCAACTTAGGAAAACTAAAACATAATAAAATCCATCCACATAATAAAATCCATAATTAAAGAGGCCTTATTACATCGCCATAAAAATAGTACTTAATAAAATTTATTAAAGAAGTCTTAAAGTTTTATAAACCACCATTTGTAGTATAGCCTCCACACGAAGTCATCTCTGACCCAAGTCTCCATCAATTATTATTACCTGAGAGGGGTAAAAAAATTGGGGTGAGTTACTTAGAACTCAGTGAGTAACTCACTTACCTTAGTCCACTAGGCCAAAACCATTTAAGCATTTATTTTGGCCTAAGCCCATTACAATTATAATAATTTAGCATGCATAAAATGCAAGTGATATGCAATTCCCAAAACCAAACCTAAATTTCCATCCGCTACACACCACCCGTACCAACCAGCACACCTGTAGGGAGCTTTAGTCACCCACCCCACCAACACACTGAAGTAGGCATCAAGCCGTATTTCAAATTTCGTGGACAAGCCACCGGATTCACAGAGTTTACATGGCATTTTCCATTTTTAGAATTGTGGTAGATCCACCAAAATATTGTAGCAAAGCTACTAGAACTTCTCTTCCTCAAATAGCCCAACCCATGCAATCATGTATATAATATGCATAACAATCCATTCATATAATTATTCCAACATAAGGCCCATTATAAAAGTTATTACAATCTGGCCCATTTCACATTTTGTCCGACGAAATCTCATATCACATATGACCCATTTATCAATTATCATATATGGCCCAATTATCAAATATCACATATGGCCCATTTATCAATTATCACATATGGCCCATTTATCAATTATCACATGTGGCCCAAATTGTCCAATTATCAAATATCACATATGGCCGAATTATCAAATATCACATATGGCCCAATTATCAAATATCACATATGGCCCAATTATCAAATTTCACATATGGCCCAATTATCAAATACCCGTACCAACCAGCACACCTGTGGGGAGCTTTAGTCACCCACCCCGCCAACACACCGAAGTAGGCATTAAGCCGTATTTCAAATTTCGTGGACAAGCCACCGGATTCACAGAGTTTACATGGCATTTGCCATTTTTAGAATTATGGTAGAGCCACCAAAATATTGTAGCAAAGCTACTAGAACTTCTCTTCCTCAAATAGCCCAACCCATGCAATCATGTATATAATATGCATAACAATCCATTCATATAATTATTCAAACATAAGGCCCATTATAAAAGTTATTACAATCTGGCCCATTTCACATTTTGTCCCATGAAATCTCATGAAACACCCCAAACCCGGCCCAAAAAGCCTAACCGAATTTGGTATGTTCCTCGTGTAAGACTTTAGCGAAATCAAATTGTAAAGAAATTTTGTCTTTTAAAACATTATTTTTAGAAGGAATTAATTAAATCAAAAAGGAAACCAACTTTAAGAAAATTTCTTTAAAACATTTATATATTAGTGACAAACACATTTTTAAATTATTTATCGAAAAACCATTTGGTTATTTAATAGATATTTGTTCATGGCAAAATAAAATAAATCCAAACACAAAATTAAAGATAGTTTATAGTGGCCTTATTACATAAAATTGGCAAATCCATAATAAAGTCTAAATAATAAAATTAATAAGTTTAAGTAGGAAAGTTTCCAAACTTCATTGTTTGAGCAATAGCCACCTCGAAATCTTTCTTTGCTTAGATCCATCGCTGATCTGAATTATCTGAAAGGTTGTCCCACAAAAATGGGTGAGTTATAAACTCAATGTGTAACACATACATCAAAAAGCCCATTTTATCATATGCTTTAAAGCCCAAAAGTTTCACATATGGCCATAGGCCCATTTAACTCATATTTAGCCCAAAGGCCCACTTAGCTCATATTTAGTCCAAAAGCTCATTATCATAGCAGATTAAATGATAATCAATTAAATAACATGGATATGTATAAATAATGATATGCAAGCCCGGCCCAACCTAAATATCCATCCGCTACACACCACCGTACCAACCAACACACACAAGTGGGATTACTAAATCGACCCTCCATCCGCTACACACCATCGAAGGCGATTCTTTGCGGTCAACATGCACATCGCCCTTATAATATTGTGGCAAAGCCACCAAGCAGATGTGTGAAGTCACTGATCGAAGTCAAATTTCAAATCGTGATCGAAGTCACCAAATTCACATATGTGACCGAAGTCACCGGATTTCAAATATGTGACCGAAGTCACCGGAGCCAAATATACGTGACCGAAGTCACCGGAGTCAAATATGTGACCGAATTCACTGAAAATGTGGTAAAACCACCAGAATACTTCCTCCATTATCAAATATACCCATATGCCCATGCACATACATATCGAATCAGATTTTTATGCTATTTACCCCACAAATCATAATATAGTCATGCTTATTTCACTTTTATGCATATAGCAAAATGAACAAAATATTAGGGTAAACATACCTGAATATCGTATACCACTGAATGGTATCCAAAATCACAATCATATACATGGTCATATAGTCACATTTAAATATATGTAAATCTTATGAGATTTTTAATGTAAGGTTACACACCTAGTGACAGTGAGAACAATACTCTCTCGCTCGTCAACACCTATTTGATTAACACACTTGGTTAGTATACACTATTGCTAATAAAATTGTACTTATTGATGAGGAATCTAAATCCTTACCTTGATTCTCGAGCAGCGAGTTATTTGTGGTTTTCTCCACTAGATGGATCAAAACCACCGATATTCCACCAACGTAAAGTGGTTCGGTTATGCACTACTTCAAATAACCGATCCTCGTTAGTAGAGGGTCCACAACCCGGTGGAAAGTCTCTAACCGCCGATACTGCCCTTCGTTTGTAGTTTGATGGTAAAGGAGTGCCTCCTCTCTTCCAAACACTCCGTACGGCCCTTTTCTTACCTATCTTGTTAGTCTTAAATCGCCCCTAAAAATACGATCGATTAGTAGTCTATCTAAATAAATCGATATGATCTAAATTAATAACCTTACCTTGATGATTTCGAATGGTCACTTCTTAAGAGTTGTCTTCAACAAAGATATTTGAAAAATCTTTTCAATAGATTCGGCCTAGGAGAGAAAATAAGAGATCATAATTCTAAATTTGCTAAAGTAAAAAGAAATGATGAAATGATTGACAAAACCTTACTTTGAGTTCTTCAAGATTTGGCCTTGAATAAGAAGAAAAGAAGGATTGATGATTCGGCTTGGACAAAAAGATAAAAGAAAAAGATAGTGATTTTTAGCATATAATAGTTTCGGTTTTCAATAAAAGAAAAGGAGAAAGGAGATTGAAAAAGAATATGATTCGGCTTGAAGAAAAATAAGAAAAGGATTGATGATTCTTGGTTTTAGTAGAAAATAGTTTCTATTGAGAGAAGAAAGAAAGAAAATAAAATGAGAATGAAAGAGAAAAAGGAAGAAAAAGAGAAAGATCAAAGAGAAAGGAGATAGGTTTTGGGGCTTAGGTGCATTCGGCCAAGAGGGAGAAATGAAGAAGAAAATGGTGCTTGAACTTTGGTACTTTCGGCAATGAGAGAAAAGAAAGAAAAGAAGAAAGGCTTTCCAACTTTTGAGGCTTTTGACAAGAATTTTGAGAGAAAGGAATTTTAACCAAATGGTCAAAATAAGAACCAGAACAAAGAGAAATTTTTACCTAATGTTCAAAGCAAGATTCGGCTAAGAGAAGAGTTTTTGGAGAAATGAGAAAAGATGCACAATTGCTAGAACTTTTGGCCAACTTTCATCCCCCTAACTCAAGTCAAAATTCGGCCAACAAGGAAGCCAACACAATCCCCCTTTTTCCTCCACAATTCTTCCCTATCAACACCATAATTCGCAACACAATTAAACCACTCTCTAGCCCCTTATGCCGTCTAGGTTCATGGTCAAATGACCATGAACAAACTCCCAAAACATTGCCCAATATCATGCCTTTTGTCCTCCCTTTCTTATCACCTTCTTATGATTCCTTGCCATAAGTTCCTAGCTTCCTTTTCATATGGTCAAATGGCCAAAATAAAAGAATACTCATCCACTCTAGAACATTCTTGGCCGACACTATAGGAAGAAAACATAAAATTAAAATTTTCCCATTTGCTAGCTAGGGGATTCGAACCTCTCCCCTCAAGCACTAATCCATGCATTCTAACCACTTTGCCAATTACTCAACTTATGCTTAAAACTCCTTGTCATTAATTCTTAAGGCCTAACTTGCTTAGCTCTCTCTTAATTAATAGAAATTAAAAGTTTCACTAAGCATTCACTTAATTAATGAAGCTCAAAATAATTTCCAAAATACACTCAATAATAATTAAGCATGCAACATCATTCAATTAAGTAGAAAATGCACAACCCCTAATTATCAGGATGTTACAGTTCTACCCCCCTTAAAAATAATTTCGTCCTCGAAATTACATTTGGAATAAGTGAGGGTATTGCTGTCGCATTGCTTCCTCCGGTTCCCATGAAGCTTCTTCTGATCCATGATTACGCCATAATACTTTGACGAGAAGAACCGACTTTTTTCGTAAAACCTTTACATCTCGTTCCAGAATTTAAATTGGCTCCTCTTCATATGACAAATCTGATCTTAATTCCACCTCCTCAACTGGCACTACATGAGATGGATCCGAACGGTAACGGCGTAACATTGAAACATGGAACACATCATGCATTTGCTTTAATTCTAAAGGCAAATCTAACTGATATGCCACAGATCCGACTCGCTTCACAATCCTATATGGTCCAATGAACCTGGGACTTAGTTTCCCTTTGCGTCCAAATCTCATCACCTTTTTCCAAGGTAAAACCTTTAGGAAAACTTGATCTCCCACTGCATACTCTATTTCTTTCCGCTTTAGATCTGCGTACGATTTTTGTCTATCAGATGCTTCCTTTAACCGAGCCTAGATTACCTTAACCTTTTCTTGGATTCACCACTATCTACGGACCCAAAATCGGCGTTCCCTAATTACATCCAACACGTAGGAGTGCGACACTTAGTCCATATAGTGCTTCATATGGTGCCATCCAGTATCTTTGGATTGAAGGCTGTTGTTGTACCCAAATTCTACCAGCAGTAAGAATTCCTCCCAACTTCCTTGAAATCTATCACACATCCCTTAACATATCTTCTAAGATTTGGATTACTCTTTCGGTGACCGTCGGTGAGGATGAAATGCCGTCTTGAAATCCAATCGGTGCCCAAAGCTCTGATGCAATGCTTTCCAAAATCGTGACGTAAATCTCGGATCTCGTCGAAATAATCGACAACGCACTCCATGCAATCTCACAATCTCAATACATATAACTTCGCCAATTTACGCAAAGAGTAATCAACCCGGCGGGATAAAATGTGCGATTTCATCAATCGGTCCACTATCACCCAAATGGAGTCTTTCTTAGTAGGCGTAAGAGGAAGCCCACTAACAAAGTCCATGGTGATTCTCTCCCACTTCCACTGTGGAATCTTTATTGGCTGAAGCAATCCCGAAGGTACTTGGTGTTCAGCCTTGACTTGCTGACACGTCAAGCACTTTCCTACAAACTCTGTAACTTTCCGCTTAAGTCTAGGCCACCAAAATTGATCTCTCAAATCTCGGTATAACTTACTTCCTCCAGGATGCATAGCATAGGGGCTACCATGCGATTCCTGAAGTATCTTTTGCCTCAACTCCTGATCCCTTGGCATACAGACTTTACCTTTAAAACACAATACCCCATCACTGTTAATACCAAAATCTTCCACTTTCCCACTCTGCACCTGTCGAAGCTTTTCACTTAGATCATCATCTACTAATTGCCTCTCTTTCACTTGACTTAACCATGTCGGCTTAACTTGAAGTTCTGCCAACAAGCTTCCATCATCGAAAAGACTAAGATGTGCAAACATCGCTCTTAAATCGACACCACTTTCGACTTAAGCGTACGCCACCACATTCGCCTTGCGGGTGGTACTCGATAGAAACGATCGTAGTCTTTCAACAACTCTATCCACCTTCGTTGCCTCAAATTGAGTTCTTTTAAGTCGGTAGATATTTGGACTTTTGTGGTCCGTGTATATCACCGACTTTTCCCCATATAAATAATGTCTCCAAACCTTAAGAGCAAAGACTACATTTGCCAACTCCAAGTCATCGTCGGGTAATTAACCTCGTCCGGTCTCAAGCTGCAGAGACGCATATGCAACTACCTTCCGCCTTGCATCGAACACATCCTAATCCGGTGTGAGAAGCGTCACAATATACGATGAAATCCTTTCACCGCCTCGGGTTGAATCAAAATCGAGCTTAGTCAAAACTTTCTTGAGCTTCT
Source organism: Gossypium rotundifolium (assembly GCA_025506655.1). Taxonomy (NCBI): domain Eukaryota; kingdom Viridiplantae; phylum Streptophyta; class Magnoliopsida; order Malvales; family Malvaceae; genus Gossypium; species Gossypium rotundifolium. Next base: position 30,651,623 of record CP106732.1, on the reverse strand, counting down.
CAAAACTCTCTTCTTGCTTATCGGCCCACACGAAAAGTACTTCCTTTCTCAATAATTTCGTTAAAGGTGCGACTATCGATGAAAATCCTTGACAAATCTTGGTAATATCTGGCTAAACCCAAGAAAGCTGCGAACCTCGATTCACGGACTTAGGTGGTTTCAATCTAGCATGACCTCAATCTTGAGGATCCACCCTTATCCCTTCCGCAGATACTACATGGCCTAAAATGCAACTTCTTTCATTAAAATTCACACTTGTTGAATTTGGCATACGACTCTTTTCCTTAAAACTACGCAACACAATTTGGAGATGCTCGTCATGTTCCATCTCGGACTTAGAATACACCGGGATGTAGATCTATGAATACCACGATGAATTGATCCAAGTAGGGCTGAAAAATTCGGTTCATCATATCCATGAAGCAATTTGGGGCGTTAAATCAATCCGAATGGCATTACGAAATTCATAATGCCCATATCTAGTTAGGAAAGCCGTCTTATGGATATCGCTTCTTTCACTTTAAGTGATGATACCCGACCTTAGATCAATCTTTGAGAATACCGCAGCTCCTTAAGTTGATCGAACAAGTCGTCGATCCTTGGGAAAGGATACTTGTTCTTGATGGTCGACTTATTCAAGCTGCCGGTAGTCTATACACATCCTCATCGATCCATCCTTCTTCTTCACGAATAGGACGGTGCTCCCCATGGAGACACACTAGGTCGAATGAATCCACGATCAAGCAACTCACGAATTTGAGCCTTAAGCTCAACCAACTCCTTGGTGCCATTCCATATGGAGCAATAGAAAGCGGCACCGTTCGGGCAATAAATCAATCCCGAATTCTACCTCACGATCCGGAGGCAAACACGGAAGTTCTTAGGAAAAACATCTACAAATTCCTTCACCATCACGACTTCATTAGCGGTTGTCTCCTTAGCCTCCAAAGCATTCACTAACATCGGAAGGCTTCACATCCCTTTCTAACCATCTTTTCGCCTTAAGAGCGGATACTACATTAGATAAGTAGTTAGTCTCTGCCCAACACTACAACTTCCTTGTCATCAAAAGTTCTTAAGGACATTCTCTTAGCAAACACAATCCACATTTGCACGGTACTTCACAAGCCGGTCCATGCCTAAGATTAGGTCGAATTCTCGAATGGTAACTCCATTAAATCGGTAAAGCTGTATCCTTGAACTTCTAAAGGCACTTCCTTAAAAGTTTGTCTACAACTCATGTTTGTCCTAAAGGACTAAATCTGATCATCTTCCTAGGTACGATTTGAAGTCACATGTAAAGTCCGAGATACTTCACTAGCGATATAGGAATGAGTTGACCCTATATCTATCAAAGCAATAAAGGGCAACCCGAAATCGAAGCGTGCCGTGATAACATCAGTGCGTCCTTTGTCTTCTCTGCGACGAGCGCATACACCAAACCCGGTTGTCTCGCCTCGAGCTACCACGCTCTCTGCCTGAAGTTCCGCGACCTCTACTGGAACCATTGCCCCTTTCATTTGGACCACGTCCTCTTATCATTTCTTGCATCCGCCACATCGACTGATTAGCACCTGACTTCTTTGGGCGATTCTTCTCCGAATTCATCGGGCAATCTTTGATCATATGATCCTTCGAACCGCACTTGAAACATCCGTCGGTCTTTTTCCAACATTCTCTCGAGTGTATTTTCCCACATTGAGAACAAGTACGATTTTGTCCACCCGTAGCAGTCTGTTGACCTCACGGTCCATCATTTCTTGATTTCTTCTGAAAATTCTCGGACGACCCTGAGGACCCAAAGCTTCTCTTATTCTTGCTCTGGCCTCTGTCCGGTTCTGTCTCTCGGTCTGTTTAGCCTCTTCGGTAATTCTTGCCCTTTCCACTAAGATTGCAAAATCTCTTTCACGGTGTGGAGCAATCATCACTCGAAGCTCATCTCTAAGTCCATCTTCAAATCGATACACCGTTCATATCTCGTAGCCACTATCCTCCGGCATAACGGCTAAGTCATAAAAATTCGCTTCATATTCACTATCGACTTATTTCCTTGGACCAAATTGAGATATGTCTTCCTCGGGAGTCGATATAGCTAGCTCCAACATACTTTCCTTGAATTTCACTTTAAAATACCCCCAATCAAAGCGATCCACAGGGTACTCTCCTTGATAGTGAGCCACCTTTGGTAGGCTTCATCACGGAGAAGTGAAATAGCACCTTTCAATTTCTCTTCATCGGTGTAGTCTATATCGTCCATGATCCTCTTGTTGCCTCCAACCAATATTCGGCTACATTAGGAGCTACTCCGGATACTCCTCTGAAAACCTCGGCTCCATTCGATCTAAGTCTCACTATAGACTTTGAGACCCATTTCGAACTAGCCGCTACTCGTTCAAAACTCGCAAGCCACGACTTGTGATCTGCGTCACCTCCATCATTTTGTTCTTGAAAGTCCACCCCAACGGTGGTGGCGGAGCTTCATTCTCGGAACCTTGACCGGATCGAGGCGGTTCCAAATATCATTCTTCCTCTTCACGTCCACGACGTCCACGTCCCCTAGAACTCATGTCTACTACGCGTATTATCATTTTTACGAAAAAGTCTTATGTATTAGAGTCTTTTCACTTCTTATTAAAGGAAAGTTTTATAAACAGATATTGATAGTTTTTTGTAGTAGCACACAAACACCTAAGGTCCATGTCTCTAAAGTATAGTTTATGCTTAAACTATCATACATATCACATATCGATAAAGTACATACCTGATGGATCTGGGCTGAGAACTCGAGTGCCATGCTCTTATAAAACTATTTAACTTAAGAAAACTTTCAAAAAGTTATTTGAGCCAAATTTTTGAAAACCTTGTGGGCTTCAAAACCCAAGGTCGAGAGTTTAAATCTGGGCTCTGATACCAAGCTGAAACACCCCAAACCCGGCCCAAAAAGCCTAACCGGATTTGGTATGTTCCTCGAGTAAGACTTTAGCGAAATCAAATTGTAAAGAAATTTTGTCTTTTAAAACATTATTTTTAGAAGGAATTAATTAAATCAAAAAGGAAACCAACTTTAAGAAAATTTCTTTAAAACATTTATATATTAGTGACAAACACATTTTTAAATTATTTATCGAAAAACCATTTAGTTATTTAATAGATATTTGTTCATGGCAAAATAAAATAAATCCAAACACAAAATTAAAGATAGTTTATAGTGGCCTTATTACATAAAATTGGCAAATCCATAATAAAGTCTAAATAATAAAAATTAAAAAGTTTAAGTAGGAAAGTTTCCAAACTTCATTGTTTGAGCAATGGCCACCTCGAAATCTTTCTTTGCTTAGATCCATCGCACTTCTGAATTATCGAAAAGTTGTCCCACAAAAATGGGTGAGTTATAAACTCAATGTGTAACACATACATCAAAAAGCCCATTTTATCATATGCTTTAAAGCCCAAAAGTTTCACATATGGCCATAGGCCCATTTAACTCATATTTAGCCTCAAAGGCCCACTTAGCTCATATTTAGTCCAAAAGCTCATTATCATAGCAGATTAAATGATAATCAATTAAATAACATGGATATGTATAAATAATGATATGCAAGCCGGCCCAACCTAAATATCCATCCGCTACACACCACCTTACCAACCAACACAGTGGGGATTACTAAATCGACCCTCCATCCGCTACACACCATCGAAGGCGATTCTTTGCGGTCAACATGCACATCACCCTTATAATATTGTGGCAAAGCCACCAAGCAGATGTATTGAAGTCACCGACCAAGTCAAATTTCAAATCGTGACCGAAGTCACCAGATTCACATATGTGATCGAAGTCACCGAATTTCAAATATGTGACCGAAGTCACCGGAGCCAAATATACGTGACCGAAGTCACCGGAGTCAAATATGTGACCGAAGTCACCAGAAATGTGGTAAAACCACCGAATACTTCCTCCATTATCAAATATACCCATATGCCCATGCACATACATATCGAATCGATTTTTATGCTATTTACCCACAAATCATAATATAGTCATGCTTATTTCACTTTTATGCATATAGCAAAATGAACAAAATATTAGGGTAAACATACACGAATATCGTATACCACTTGAATGGTATCCAAAATCACAATCATATACATGGTCATATAGTCACATTTAAATATATGTAAATCTTATGAGATTTTTAATGTAAGGTTACACACCTAGTGACGGTGAGAACAATACTCTCTCGCTCGTCAACACCTATTTGATTAACACACTTGGTTAGTATACACTATTGCTAATAAAATTGTACTTATTGATGAGGATCTAAATCCTTACCTTGATTCTCGAGCAGCGAGTTATTTGTGGTTTTCTCCACTAGATGGATCAAAACCGCGATATTCCACCAACATAAAGTGGTTGGTTTATGCGCACTACTTCAAATAACCGATCCTCGTTAGCAGAGGGTCCACAACCCGGTGGAAAGTCTCTAACCGCCGATACTGCCCTTCGTTTGTAGTTTGATGGTAAAGGAGTGCCTCCTCTCTTCCAAACACTCCGTACGGCCCTTTTCTTACCTATCTTGTTAGTCTTAAATCGCCCCTAAAAATACGATCGATTAGTAGTCTATCTAAATAAATTGATATGATCTAAATTAATAACCTTACCTTGATGATTTCGAATGGTCACTTCTTAAGAGTTGTCTTCAACAAAGATATTTGAAAAATCTTTTCAATAGATTGACCTAGGAGAGAAAATAAGAGATCATAATTCTAAATTTGCTAAAGTAAAAGAAATGATGAAATGATTGACAAAACCTTACTTTGAGTTCTTCAAGATTGACCTTGAATAAGAAGAAAAGAAGGATTGATGATTCGACTTGGACAAAAGATAAAAGAAAAGATAGTGATTTTTAACATATAATAGTTTCGATTTTCAATAAAGGAAAAGGAGAAAGGAGATTGAAAAAGAATATGATCCGGCTTGAAGAAAAATAAGAAAAGGATTGATGATTCTTGGTTTTAGTAGAAAATAGTTTCTATTGAGAGAAGAAAGAAAGAAAATAAAATGAGAAGGAAAGAGAAAAAGGAAGAAAAAGAGAAAGATCAAAGAGAAAGGAGATAGGTTTTGGGGCTTAGGTGCATTCGGCCAAGAGGGAGAAATGAAGAAGAAAATGGTGCTTGAACTTTGGTACTTTCGGCAATGAGAGAAAAGAAAGAAAAGAAGAAAGGCTTTCCAACTTTTGAGGCTTTTGACAAGAATTTTGAGAGAAAGGAATTTTAACCAAATGGTCAAAATAAGAACCAGAACAAAGAGAAATTTTTACCTAGTGTTCAAAGCAAGATTCGGCTAAGAGAAGAGTTTTTGGAGAAATGAGAAAAGATGCACAATTGCTAGAACTTTTGGCCAACTTTCATCCCCCTAACTCAAGTCAAAATTCGGCCAACAAGGAAGCCAACACAATCCCCCTTTTCCCTCCACAATTCTTCCCTATCAACACCATAATTTGCAACACAATTAAACCACTCTCTAGCCCCTTATGCCGTCTAGGTTCATGGTCAAATGACCATGAACAAACTCCCAAAACATTGCCCAATATCATGCCTTTTGTCCTCCCTTTCTTATCATCTTCTTATGATTCCTTGCCATAAGTTCCTAGCTTCCTTTTTCATATGGTCAAATGGCCAAAAATAAAAGAATACTCATCCACTCTAGAACATTCTTGGCCGACACTATAGGGAAGAAAACATAAAAATTAAAATTTTTCCCATTTGCTAGCTAGGGGATTCGAACCTCTCCCCTCAAGCACTAATCCATGCATTCTAACCACTTTGCCAATTACTCAACTTATGCTTAAAACTCCTTGTCATTAATTCTTAAGGCCTAACTTGCTTAGCTCTCTCTTAATTAATAGAAATTAAAAGTTTCACTAAGCATTCACTTAATTAATGAAGCTCAAAATAATTTCCAAAATACACTCAATAATAATTAAGCATGCAACATCATTCAATTAAGTAGTTTACCTTGATCATTCTATCTTACCACAAAATGATGGATCGAACGATATCGCCAAGCAGAGAAACGTGGAACACGCTTTTGAATCGATTTAGCTCACCGGCAACTCGAATGACAATATGCAATCGGTCCCACTCGCCATCTCAAGATTTTATATGGCACACCAATAACCCTCGGACTTAGCTTGCCTTTCTCTCCCAAACTTTAATATTTTCTTAAGAAAACCTGAGACCTTCAAAAACCACGATCTCCCACAAAGAAAAATTCAATAAGTCTCCGCTTAAGATCGGCGTAGACTTTCACCGTTTGAAGCTTCCTTCAAGTCGAGCCTAGAATTAAACTTCCAACTCTTCCCTCTTTGCCTGAATTAACTCGTCCCAACAATCGACATTCACTTAGCTCTCTCTGAACAAGTAGGTGAGCGACACTTGCCTTTCACCGCCACAACACTTGTCATAAGTGGTGCCATCTTGATGCTCGCCAGGTAGCCGTTGTGTTACAAATTCACTTAAATTAATTAGAAACTCCAACACCGACTCCTACCCTCAAGTCCAAAACATTTCACCACGTAACATGTCCTCCAAGATCTACAGATAACCTTTTCCACCGCCTTCAACATCATAGCAAGAAATCTGTCAGTAACCTGCCAATTCAAATAACCCTTACCATGGGAGCTCGATGTAACCCCTTCCGAACCTTGACGAATTCAGATCCCTATCCGAGATGAGTCGAGACCGCATTGCTGCGCCTCATCATATCTCTCGGATCTCATACCGCTTCTTACGCCATGATTCGCCATGAGTAATTAACCCTTGAGAATAAAGTGAACCTTCACATCGATCTAAAGTCACCGATCCACAATTACATGGACATATCTGGATTTACCTCGATCTCTGTTCTCTGTTACTACATGTGATTAAATCCATAGATATTCTTTCCCAGCTTCGAACTGTGGAATCTTCAATCGTCAAGCAACTTGCACGGCAAATCGGTGATATGCTTGTCCCCGACAAGTCGACACTTTACCCACAAACCTCGGACTTAGCTTGCCTTTCTTCCGAACTTTAATACCGTCTTCGGTCTCCGAGGTCCCTAAACTGATCTTGCTAAATTCAATATGCATAGCCGGGTAAGATCGGCGTGTGACATCCCAAGAATCTTCCTTGCCTTAACTTAGAATCTCCCGCATACAAGCCTTCCCTCGAAAACACAACTCTGGTCCCATCAACCGGACGTTCACTTAACTCCTTCAAACCAGTCATTGGCGCACTTGTGTACCTCTAGCGCCTCATAACCTGCCATCTTGATGCTCGCTTGGCTTGTTGTTGATAGGCTTCAATTCAAGAACAATACCTGCCCAGATCGTACCCACTGGATAATTTACCTCGTAACCGTGGCCTCAACATTTTGCTACCTGGGATAGCGTAGGTCATGTGCATCCCAAGAATCTTTTCCTTCTCTGCATCAAGACACAACCATCAAACTCAACCCTTCAAATGTGATGCATCGCAATCAGAAAGAAGGCCCTCTAATTATCTTATCAAAGCTCTCCACAACTTTAGCCAAACAAACGATACTCCTTTTCTCAGCAATTTAGTCTTTCGGCAGCTGCGATCAACGAGAAACCTCGATACAATCGCCAAGCCCGTAAAACTCTTATGGTCCGCTATAGACTTATCGATCTTCCACTCCAAAGTACCGCTCCATATCTTTACGGGGTCCACTCTAATCCTACACATCTAACCTTTCCTTCTTGCATGCAATACCACCCGTATGTGATGCATCATGTAAATTCCTCGGCACCACATATTGTCAACCCGAACCGCGATCAACCAAAACCGAATCTCCCCTTTACTTAGGGCGGCTTCCACTGATAAACCGCCTTAGGTCGATCTTCGAGAAAATCGACGCCTCTTCCGATACTACATGATCAAGAATGTCATCCTATTCACTTATTCGGGCCTTAGAATGCACATACGCATAAGTATCATGTTCCTCCTTTATCCAAAGAATATACCAAGGCTCCCCATGGATAAATACTTGATCTAGAAAGCCTTGGAACAATTCCTCAGATCGAGCCTTAAGCTCCACTAGCGCTCCTTAGAACTCAAAATAGCTGGTGATAGCTAGGTCTTGAATGATCAAACTCATCCCGAACTCTACCTTCCGATATCATATAGATACCAAATTAGACAGATAGTTTCTCCTATTATGTTACATGTTTCGAGAACCATGCGCTTAGTCACGTTAGCCAACTTCGCTTGGTGTTTACCCACCATCCATCCCCAAATCGATCGAACTCCCCAAATGGCGCTCCATCGATCACTCGAAAGATACCCCTTGAGTTCTAGAGGTACGCCCTAATTATCAAATATCACATATGGCCCATTTATCGAAGTCTTATGAATTTTTTTTAAAGAAGCTTTGTTTTCATGAGTCCATAGAGTCCTATTAATTTCGGTCTCTAAAGTAATCTTACTAGCCATAATCATATCAATCAATATCACAACAAATAGTACGGTACTTACCAGGCGAACCGGTGCTGGAGACTCGGTGTCATGCCTTTCAAACCATACTTTTTAAAATGAATACTTGAAAACTATAGTTTAAAACATTTTGGGCCTCGGGCCCACAAATGAGCTTTTGAACTTGGCTCGATATTACAAATGTAACACCCCAAACCGGTCAATACACCACGATCGAAACGGTATGCTCTGAGGAAAAGGTTTTGGGTGGTTTAGGTTGAAGTCTAGCAGTTTGGTGGAAACGTTTAGCAAAATTTTGTATTTGAGGAAAACTCGATTAGGTTTTGATTAAAAATCTGATGATGTATTTGAAAACCCAGAAAGTTTTGAAATTTAATCCGATGTGTAGGTAAAACTAATTTATTTCGTTTTGAAGCTTAAGTGATTTCTCATTGTTACTAAAACATTTTTGACTTAATAGAAAATCATAATCAAGTTAGAAGAACCATTTGAATTCACTGTGTCCCAAGTTATAGTATGATACCCGATGGTATAGTTTAAAACATCATTTTTGAAGTTTTGAAAACGTTGTCTTTCCAAGTTTTAGCACATTTCACTTAATTGGTTTGTTAAAGCATATTGAAAATCTACTTAAACGTAACATGTCAAAAACATAATTTAAGAGGCCATTTACAAACCCAAATATAACAAAATAGAAATAAATCAGCTAGTGTACCAAATTTTTATAAAAGAAGTCCGAGCAATCTTTATTTCAGTATGGCATGAGCACCTCGAGTTCATTCTGGCTCCATGTCCGCGTCTAAGTGTCACCTGAAAAGTCAAAGGAGAGAGTTAGTCGCAAGACTCAGTGTATAATTCCCTCCCCGGTATAACATGCCAACACACATATCATAACAGAATAATGCAGATAATGCACCTGCTCCTAACCAACCATATCGCCTTTTCTACCCGTGTGGTACCAAACCCTTTGGTGGTGCTAAACCACTGTGACCCAAAGTCACGATATCCATACTATGGTACCAAACCTTTGGTGACCGAAGTCACAAATAATCCAATGATGGGGCCAACCCATCGTGTGATACCAAATCACTAGCGCATCGATCCCATATCTCATAAGTGGGGCCAACCCACGGTGGTGTCAAACCACGTGGACGAGTCGCAATGAGGTGCCAAACCTCACGGTGTCCCAAAGACACAATGTGATACCAAATCACTAGTGACCGTAGTCACAAATCCGATGATGGGGCCAACCCATCGTGTGATACCAAATCATGGCGCCAATCCCGTATAATCAAGCGTGGGGCCAACCCTTTGTGGTACTAAGCCACCTGGACGACGATGAGGTGCCAAACCTCTGGTGACCCAAAGTCACAAAATATCATTGTGGTACCAAACCACCTGAGGTGCCAAACCTCGGTGTCCCAAAGACACAGTGTCCCAAAGACACGGATATCATACTCCCCTCCTCTCATATCACCCAATCACATAACATACTAGATGCAAAATCGTGCAATCATGCTATCATGCTCACATGCTTAATATGGCATCTCAAAGTATCAACAATCATGATATCATCATCATCACATAACTCATAATGAAACGGACTTACCGAATCCGTATCCATACCTCAATGGGTATCGAGATAATCAATCACACAGTTTCACTTACACAACAAAGTTATCACATTATTAAGTTAAGACAAGGTGTGTTGGTTTACACACCGAATTAGCGAAGGTATTAATCCTAGAATCGATTTACGCCCGATCACTTCTACAACTCGAATCCTACAATCGGCCAATAATGGATTAACCATCATACCATTCTACCATAACCAAATAAATCAAAGGGGTATATCGGTTTACCCTTACCTTTAACTAGATTTGGTTTCCTACCAAATCCAACCCAACATGGTTCTTTCAAAGAATCGGCTTCACCCTAGAAAGAAAGTGGTTAATTTCTTAACAACCGGTCTTAAGAAAACTAAACGAAATCGAATACAAGACTCGTTCTTACCACTACTCACCACACTAATCCATGCATTCTAACCACTTTGCCAATTACTCAACTTATGCTTAAAACTCCTTGTCATTAATTCTTAAGGACTAACTTGCTTAGCTCTTAATTAATAGAAATTAAAAGTTTCACTAAGCATTCACTTAATTAATTAAGCTCAAAATAATTTCCAAAATACACTAAATAATAATTAAGCATGCAACATCATTCAATTAAGTAGAAAATGCACAACCCCTAATTATCAGGATGTTACATCTCATATCACATATGACCCATTTATCAATTATCATATATGGCCCAATTATCAAATATCACATATGGCCCATTTATCGATTATCACATATGGCCCATTTATCAATTATCACATATGGCCCAAATTGTCCAATTATCAAATATCACATATGGCCGAATTATCAAATATCACATATGGCCCAATTATCAAATATCACAAATGGCCCAATTATCAAATACCACATATGGCCTAATTATCAAATATCACATATGGCCCATTTATCATTTTTATCGAATTAGCACGTTAAGGGCAATTTCATAATTTTCATGATCTTAATACCAATTTCAAAAATTTTATCATTAAGGTGATAAATATGCTATTCTTCCTGATTTCACTAACTTGTGATTTCATCCACCGATTTTTACGATATAGTAATCTAACCCATGAGATACAGTGTGAGATTACACACCTGATTATGGTGAGAACTACACTTTCCCGCTCGTCGATATCTAAACACATATCACGATGGATTAGAACACTAATATTTAATATAAAACTATTCTAATGTTAAGCGATCTAGATCTTACCCTCAGAATCTCGAACAACCACTATTTGCGATTTCTCTCTGACCAAAGGTTCAGAACCATGAGTAAACAATGGTTCGGGGGTACGTATGACTTCAAATAATTGATTTTTGCCAGATGAGGGTCCACAACCTGGTGGAGAGTCTCAAATTCCCGAAACAGTCCGTCTCTTAAACTGATGGGGAATAGCGGAACCACCCCTCTTCCAAACACTATTTATTACCCATTTTGTCCTTGTCTTGATTGTCTCACAAAAATCCTCGTTCGACAATATGACAATCGAGCGATAACGTCCCCTAAAACGAAATCGATTAATGAACCATTTATATCCATATGTCGCGTAATATGAAAGTCCTTAATAATCCCTTACCTTAACATCTTAATTCGATTCCAACGATTTACGATGTTTACAAACACTTGAGTTTCAGCCCTCCACTAAGTTTCTATGATAGAGAAAAGATTAGAATGAGATATGGTATGATGATGGTCTCAATCCAAATAGGTCATCCCACACCACGTATAGATTTAGCACAAAAGAAAGGGAAAAAACAATTCCAAATATTGTACTAGCCACTTACCGATTGATTAAAGTGTGAGTAGGAAGAAAAATGATTGAGAAGGAGATATGTGAGTTGTAGAATATTCGGTTATGAACGGAAATTGAAGGAGATGGTGCTTAGTAACATTCGGCCATGGTGAAAATAAAAGGGAGAAAAATGTTTAAGAGATTTTTGTAAGGAGAAAGAGATGAAGAAGGGTAAAGGAAAATAAGGTGTTTAGGTTTCAGTTATTTTCAAGAATGGAAGATGAACAAAGAAATGAGTTTGAGGCTTGTGTGCATTCGGCAAAAAGCAAAGAAAGAGAAAATGGCCTTTCAAGGTCTTGCTGATTTCGGCACTAGGGAGAAATGGTTTGAGAGAATAGGCAAAATAAGACCGAAATGGTCAAAATATGAAATGATTAAAGAAAAGCAAAGATATTACCCATTGCTCAAGGTGCATTCGGCTAATGAGAGGAAATGGAGAGAAAGTTTTGGAGAAAAGCACAAAAATGTCCAACTACCAAAATGACCAACTAACACCTAAACCTTACCAAAGCCTTCAAAATTTCGGTCACCTCCCAGCCCCTAAAACCGTCCAAGTACATAGCCTCAAAGTCAAAGTTTGGCCACTCCAAACTTTCCAAAACATCTTCCTCGATATGTGCCTTATGTTTCCCCTACATACCTTATTCAAATGATTCCTTTCCCTAAGTTAACACTTGCCTTTTTCCCATGGTCTTCTTTCCATAAAAATTTAATCCAACTCATCCTAATCCTTATCCATGACTGACACATGCTAAGAAAAAGCAAAAATAAAAGCTTTCAAATTGTATGCTAGGAGATTCGAACCTCTCTCCTCAAGCAAACATACATGTGCCAATACCACCTTGCTACTAGCTCATCTTATGCTACTTTTTGACACTTAAGTTTACATAAACCTCAAAGTCACTTGATCTACTTCAAATAAATACCACTAGACTTGAGTCGTTCTGATATTGATCCGTGAGCTACTGTCCTAGTTCTGGCCCAAGTTACTCTTTCTAAGACTCGCAACATTGCTTGAGTCAAAGCATTATTCTCATTCGCATGATCATGAGATCTAGTTTCGCTCTCAAATGATGCAGGTGCATCTATTTCTAGTATTTGACCCGACACTTCAGATGCAGCACCTCGTCCTCTACCACGGCCATGTCTACCACGTCCACGACCACGTCATCTAGTGCTCATAATGACTAATTCACTTTTAATTTGATTACAAGTTTTATGAATCAGAATATTATTTCAGTGTTCATTAACGATATTTTATGAGATATAAGATATAGGGTTATTTTCGCAATCAGATCCTATAGTCTCGATCTCTATCATTTTCAACACCTAAAACTAGAAGTTCTAGAGTATTCCTAAGGTCTCATCACAATAATAAACATTTAATAATCAAATACTTACTTGACTTGATGCCGGATGCTCATGGTGCCATACTACCTTTAAAACATAAAGTCTAGAAATTTAAGTAGTTTTTAAGCGTAAATCATTGTTGAACCCCAAACCACAATGAAGTTTTGAAGCGGGCTCGATACCATAAAATGTAACACCCCAAACCCGACCTATGCATTAAGCCCGGATTTTGGCATGCCATACAAATTAAACGTACATTCAAATCATTTAACAATGTAGAAATCAAATTCCAAAACGATTAAGAGAGTGACTATCGAAAAATCGAAGTTCATTGAAAACCATAATTAAAAACACAAGAGTTTATCATTTGATTTATAGAGTAGTAATTGATTAAAACTTTGGATTTATTTAGTTGAAATATTTCATCAAAAGTTTTAAAAGACTTTCCTAAGTTTCAAGAATATTTAAGAAAAACCTTTATTTTATACGAGAGTTATAGAAAACATTTATAAAAACTAAACCAATCCAACTTTGGAAAACTAAAACATAATAAAATCCATCCACATAATAAAATCCATAATTAAAGAGGCCTTATTACATCGCCATAAAAATAGTACTTAATGAAATTTATTAAAGAAGTCTTAAAGTTTTATAAAACACCATTTGTAGTATAGCCTCCACACGGAGTCATCTCTGACCCAAGTCTCCATCAATTATTATTACCTGAGAGGGGTAAAAAAAATTGGGGTGAGTTACTCAGAACTCAGCATGTAACTCACTTGCCATAGTCCACTGGGCCAAGACCATTTAAGCATTTATTTTGGCCTAAGCCCATTACAATTATAAAAATTTAGCATGTATAAAATGCAAGTGATATGCAATTCCCAAAACCAAACCTAAATTTCCATCCGCTACACACCACCGCACCAACCAAAGACACACGTGGGGAGCTTTAGTCACCCACCCGCCAACACAATCAAGTAGGCATTAAGTCAGATTTCAAATTTCTGGACAAGCCACCGGATTCACGGAGTTTACATGGAATTTTCCATTTTTCAGAATTGTGGCAGAGTCACCAAAATATTGTAGCAAAGCCACCAGAACTTCACTTCGTCAAATAGCCCAACCCATACAATCATGTATATAATATGCATAACAATTCATCCATATAATTATTCCAACATAAGGCCCATTATAAAAGTTATTACAATCTGGCCCATTTCACATTTTGGCCCACGAAATCTCATATCACATATGACCCATTTATCAATTATCATATATGGCCCAATTATCAAATATCACATATGGCCCATTTATCGATTATCACATATGGCCCATTTATCCATTATCACATATGGCCCAAATTGTCCAATTATCAAATATCACATATGGCCCAATTATCAAATATCACATATGGCCCAATTATCAAATATCACATATGGTCCATTTATCATTTTTATCAAATTAGCCCGTTAAGGGCAATTTCATAATTTTCATGATCTTAATACCAATTTCAAAACTTTTATCATTAAGGTGATAAATATGCTATTCTTCCCGATTTCACTAACTTGTGATTTCATCCACCGATTTATACGATATAGCCATCTAACCCATGAGATACGGTGTGAGATTACAAATCTGATTACGGTGAGAACTACACTTTCCCACTCGTCGATATCTAAACACATATCACGATGGATTAGAACACTAATAATTAATATAAAACTATTGTAATGTTAAGCGATCTAGATCTTACCCTCGAAATCTCGAACAACCACTATTTGCAATTTCTCTCTGATCAAAGGTTCAGAACCACGAGTAAACAATGGTTCGGGGGTACGTACAACTTCGAATAATTGATTTTCGCCGGATGAGGGTCTACAACTCGGTGGAAAGTCTCAGATTCCCGAAATAGTCCTTCTCTTGAAATTATAGGGAATAGCGGAGCCACCCCTCTTCTGAATACTATTTACTGCCCTTTTTGTCCCTATCTTGATTGTCTCATAAATATCCTCATTCGACAATATGACAATTGAGCGATAACGTCCCCTAAAATGAAATCGATTAATAAACCATTTATATCCATATGTCGAATAATATGAAAATCCTTAATAATCCCTTACCTTAACACCTTAATTCGATTCCAACGATTTACGATGTTTACGAACACTTGAGTTTCGGCCCTCCACTAAGTATCTATGATAGAGAAAAGATTAGAATGAGATATGGTATGATGATGGTCTCAATCCAAAAGGTCATCCCACACCATGTATAGATTCGGCACAAAAGAAAGGGAAAATAATAATTCCAAATATTGTACTAGCCACATACCGATTGATTAAAGCATGAGTAGAAAGAAAAATGATTGAGAAAGAGATATGTGAGTTGTAGAAGATTCAGTTATGAAGGGAAATTGAAGGAGATGGTGCTTAGTAACATTCGGCCATGGTGAAAATAAAAGGGAGAAAAATGTTTAAGAGATTTTTGTAAGGAGAAAGAGATGAAGAAGTGTAAAGGAAAATAAGGTGTTTAGGTTTCAGTTCTTTTCAAGCATTGAAGATGAACAAAGAAATGAGTTTGAGGCTTGTGTGCATTCAGCAAAAAGTAAAGAAAAGAGAAAATGGCCTTTCAAGGTCTTGTTGATTTCGGCACTAGGGAGAAATGGTTTGAGAGAATAGGCAAAATAAGACCGAAATGGTCAAAATATGAAATGATTAAAGAAAAGCAAAGATATTACCTATTGCTCAAGGTGCATTCGGCTAAGGAGAGGAAATGGAGAGAAAAGTTTTGGAGAAAAGCACAAAAATGTCCAAATGCCAAAATGACCAACTAACACCTAAACCTTACCAAAGCCTTCAAAATTTGGTCACCCCAAATTTCTAAAACCGTCCAAGTACATAGCCTTAAAGTCAAAGTTTGGCCACTCCAAACTTTCCAAAACATCTTCCTCGATATGTGCCTTGTGTTTCCCCTACATACCTTATTCAAATGATTCATTTCCCTAAGTTAACACTTGCCTTTTTCCCATGGTCTTCTTGCCATAAAAATTTAATCCAACTCATCCTAATCCTTATCCATGACTGACACATGCTAAGAAAAAGCAAAAATAAAAGCTTTCAAATTGTATGCTAGGAGATTCGAACCTCTCTCCTCAAGCAAACATACATGCGCCAACACCACCTTGCTACTAGCTCATCTTATGCTACTTTTTGAAACTTAAATTTACATAAACCTCAAAGTCACTTGATCCACTTCAAATAAATACCACTAGACTTGAGTCGTTCCGATATTAATCCGTGAGCTACTGTCCTAGTTCTGGCCCAAGTTACTCTTTCTAAGACTCGCAACATTGCTTGAGACAAAGCATTATCCTCATTCGCATGATCATGAGATCCAGTTTCGCTCTCAAATGATCCAGGTGCATCCATTTCTGGTATTTGACCCGGCGCTTCAGATGTAGCACCTCGTCCTCTACCACGGCCACATCTACCGCGTCCACGACCACGTCCTCTAGTGCTCATAATGACTAATTCGCTTTTAATCTGATTACAAGTTTTATGAATCAGAATATTATTTCAGTGTTTATTAACGATATTTTATGAGATATAAGAGATAAGGTTATTTTCGCAATCAGATCCTATAGCCTCGATCTCTATCATTTTCAACACCTAAAACTAGAAGTTCTAGAGTATTCCTAAGGTCTCATCACAATAATAAACATTTAATAATCAAATACTTACTTGACTTGATGCTTGGGATGCTCGTGGTACCATACTACCTTTAAAACATAAAGTCTAGAAATTTAAGTAGTTTTAAGCGAAATCATTGTTGAACCCCAAACCACGATCGAGTTTTGGCTGGCTCGATACCATAAAATATAACACCCCAAACCCGACTTACGCATTAAGCCCAGATTTCGGCATGCCACACAAATTAAACGTACATTCAAATTATTTAACAATGTAGAAATCAAATTCCAAAATGATTAAGAGAGTGACTATCGAAAAATCAAAGTTCATTGAAAACCATAATTAAAAACACAATAGTTTATCATTTGATTTATAGAGTAGTAATTGATTAAAACTTTGGATTTATTTAGTTGAAATATTTCATCGAAAAGTTTTAAAAGGCTTTCCTAAGTTTCAGTAACATTTAAGAAAAACCTTTATTTTATACGAGAGTTATAGAAAACATTTATAAAAACTAAACCAATCCAACTTAGGAAAACTAAAACATAATAAAATCCATCCACATAGTAAAATCCATAATTAAAGAGGCCTTATTACATCGCCATAAAAATAGTACTTAATGAAATTTATTAAAGAAGTCTTAAAGTTTTATAAAACACCATTTGTAGTATAGCCTCCACACGAAGTCATCTCTGACCCAAGTCTCCATCAATTATTATTACCTGAGAGGGGTAAAAAAATTTGGGGTGAGTTACTTAGAACTCAGTGTGTAACTCACTTGCCTTAGTCCACTGGGCCAAGACCATTTAAGCATTTATTTTGGCCTAAGCCCATTACAATTATAATAATTTAGCATGCATAAAATGCAAGTGATATGCAATTCCCAAAACCAAACCTAAATTTCCATCCGCTACACACCAATTGCACCAACCAACACACACCTGGGGAGCTTTAGTCACCCACCCCGCCAGCACACCAAAGTAGGCATCAAGCCGTATTTCAAATTTCGTGGACAAGCCACCGGATTCACAAAGTTTACATGGAATTTTCCATTTTTAGAATTGTGGCAGAGTCACCAAAATATTGTAGCAAATCTACCAGAACTTCACTTCGTCAAATAGCCCAACCCATGCAATCATGTATATAATATGCATAACAATTCATTCATATAATTATTCCAACATAAGGCCCATTATAAAAGTTATTACAATCTGGCCCATTTCACATTTTGGCCCATGAAATCTCATATCACATATGACCCATTTATCAATTATCATATATGGCCCAATTATCAAATATCACATATGGCCCATTTATCGATTATCACATATGGCCCATTTATCGATTATCACATATGGCCCAAATTGTCCAATTATCAAATATCACATATGGCCCAATTATCAAATATCACATATGGCCCAATTATCAAATATCACATATGGTCCATTTATCATTTTTATCAAATTAGCCCGTTAAGGGCAATTTCATAATTTTCATGATCTTAATACCAATTTCAAAAATTTTATCATTAAGGTGATAAATATGCTATTCTTCCCGAATTCACTAACTTGTGATTTCATCCCCCGATTTATACGATATAGCCATCTAACCCATGAGATACGGTGTGAGATTACACACCTGATTACGGTGAGAACTACACTTTCCCGCTCGTCGATATCTAAACACATATCACGATGGATTAGAACACTAATATTTAATATAAAACTATTGTAATGTTAAGCGATCTAGATCTTACCCTCGAAATCTCGAACAACCACTATTTGCAATTTCTCTCCGATCAAAGGTTCAGAACCACGAGTAAACAATGGTTCGGGGGTACGTACGACTTCGAATAATTGATTTTCACCGGATGAGGGTCTACAACCCGGTGGAAAGTCTTAGATTCCCAAAATAGTCCTTCTCTTAAACTTATAGGGAATAGCGGAGCCACCCCTCTTCTGGATACTATTTACTACCCTTTTTGTCCCTATCTTGATTGTCTCATAAATATCCTCGTTCCACAATATGACAATCGAGCGATAACGTCCCCTAAAATGAAATCGATTAATAAACCATTTATATCCATATGTCGAGTAATATGAAAATCCTTAATAATCCCTTACCTTAACACCTTAATTCGATTCCAACGATTTACGACGTTTACGAATACTTGAGTTTCGGCCCTCCACTAAGTTTCTATGATAGAGAAAAGATTAGAATGAGATATGGTATGATGATGGTCTCAATCCAAAAAGGTCATTCCACACCACGTATAGATTCAGAACAAAAGAAAGGGAAAATAACAATTCCAAATATTGTACTAGCCACTTACCGATTGATTAAAGCATGAGTAGAAAGAAAAATGATTGAGAAGAAGATATGTGAGTTGTAGAAGATTCAGTTATGAAGGGAAATTGAAGGAGATGGTGCTTAGTAACATTTGGCCATGGTGAAAATAAAAGGGAGAAAAATGTTTAAGAGATTTCTGTAAGGAGAAAGAGATGAAGAAGGGTAAAGGAAAATAAGGTGTTTAGGTTTCGATTCTTTTCAAGAATGGAGGATGAAAAAAGAAATGAGTTTGAGGCTTGTGTGCATTCGGAAAATAGAAAAGAAAAGAGAAAATAGCCTTCCAAGGTCTTGGTGATTTCGACACTAGGGAGAAATGGTTTGAGAGAATAGCAAAATAAGACCGAAATGGTCAAAATATGAAATGATTAAAGAAAAGCAAAGATATTACCTATTGCTCAAGGTGCATTCGGCTAAGGAGAGGAAATGGAGAGAAAAGTTTTGGAGAAAAGCACAAAAATGTCCAAATGCCAAAATGACCAACTAACACCTAAACCTTACCAAAGCCTTCAAAATTTCGGTCACCCCCTATCCCCTAAAACCGTCCAAGTACATAGCCTCAAAGTCAAAGTTTGGCCACTCCAAACTTTCCAAAACATCTTCCTCGATGTGTGCCTTGTGTTCCCCCTACATACCTTATTCAAATGATTCCTTTCCCTAAGTTAACACTTGCCTTTTTCCCATGGTCTTCTTGCCATAAAAATTTAATCCAACTCATCCTAATCCTTATCCATGACCGAAATATGCTAAGAAAAAGCAAAAATAAATGCTTTCAAATTGTATGCTAGGAGATTCTAACCTCCCTCCTCAAGCAAACATACATACGCCAACACCACCTTGCTACTAGCTCATCTTATGCTAGTTTTTGACACTTAAATTTACTTAAGCCTCAAAGTCACTTGATCCACTTCAAATAAATACCCTTACTAAAATTTATTCTAATTCTGAATAATTCTCAAGTCTTCTCAAGACTATACTAATCATGCAAAATTTAATTATACACAAGTTAAGCACCAAAACATGCATCATATCAATACTCAAATTTTAGGATGTTACATAATTCATGTGCATGAACCCCTGCATGTCCTTAAAACCAACAAATATCATTTTTCCATGGCTAAATTAAAATTAAGGTTTTAAAGGATATTAAAATGATTTGCAACTAAGTTTTCTTCCAAATTAATAAATGTTTTAAATATGACTATT
Organism: Gossypium rotundifolium; assembly: GCA_025506655.1. Taxonomy (NCBI): domain Eukaryota; kingdom Viridiplantae; phylum Streptophyta; class Magnoliopsida; order Malvales; family Malvaceae; genus Gossypium; species Gossypium rotundifolium. Next base: position 30,631,124 of record CP106732.1, on the reverse strand, counting down.
TTCAAAAACTCCAATAACCTTGTTAGGCCATCTCGGTGGCTGATATAATCTTTTGAATTCGAGTCTAACATCTAGACCGATTTTGGGAGGTTACATAATCAATGATTCACTTTTATGGAGACTTGTTCATGAGTTGGGTTACTTGCCTAGGCTTGAAGGCCCATCTAAAATTTGGGAGGGCTTAGGCAAAAATATTAGACTTGAAAAATGAGCTTGGATAAAAAAATTAGGCCTTTTTAAAATATGGGCTGAGCTTGGAATTGAACATTCAAAGCCTGAGCCCGGTTTGATCCAACCCGCTTTTAATTTTATCATACTTTATATTACATTATTTTTATATGTTATGTAATTTGTAACACATTAAAAAAATAAACCTATACTAAATATATAATACTATTCTAATGTAAACATTAAAATAATATTAAGATGTCTATATAAAAAATTTCAATAAATAAAAAAATATTAAAATAAAAATAATATAATATAAGCATTTTTAAAAATATTTAAAATATAATATAAGCGAGCCTAAAATGAGATTAGGTTAGTCTTTTACAAATATGAGTGGGTTCAAGCAAAATTTATGCACATATTTTGGGTTGGGCCACACTTAGTCAAATATAAAATATGTTAATATCACACTTACACTCAATTTGGCCCATGAATACCTCTACTCCTATGCTATCAATAAATTATTTTGATAGTATTTTTACTACAAAATTGTTAATCCTTTTATGTTGTTTATAATTTATCAATATTCTTTTAAATATAAAAATAATCACGTGTTATGAATAAATTATGCAAATAAGATTATGTTCCACTTAATTGTTAGAGAAGTTTGGGTTTTGTCATCCACAACTATATAAAATTAATATTTTAGACATCAACATTAAGGTATAAAATTTTAATCACTTAGCTGGAGAGACTACAAATTAAATGAATCGAAGGCTAAACACATATATGATGACACATAGTATTACAACATTATCCAACATACCACGTAACATTATTTGTATGTTATTACAAATTTGAAACTACAAGCCAATACATTATAATTTTATCATTTAATTTTTTCAATATGGTCACCAAACTTCTAACATATTTTATTAACATTTGATCTCCATTAACGACACTTTAAAGGTAAACAGGACTATATAACGATTTAATTGACAATTTTAAATTCTTGCATTAGTCATTATTAAATCTTGGTAAAATTTTAAAAATACATAAAATTTTGAGAAATCAAAATAATGTTATTTACGTGAATTAATAAAATGCCTCGGTAGATAATTACTTTTAATAGATATGAAACGAAAATAATTTCTTATAGATGATGAAACGAAAATAAAATTTTATAAAATTTTTAATTTAATAGTTATTTGAATTTGTAACCTTCATCTAAGGGCGAGGTCGAAAATTTTTAAGGGAGTAGAATTGAATTATAAATTTTAAGAGATCAATATATATATTTATCATGTACTAATTTATAATTCTATTATTCTGAAGAGACTAAAATAAATATTTTTATATTTAAGAGACTAAAGTTTAATTTTATTATAGATTAATTTACAATTTCATTATTTGTAATGAAATTAAACTACAATTTTTATCTTTAGGAGGCTAAAGTCCTTAATAGGCCTCTCTAACTTCGCCTATGCATCCACCAATATCAGTAGTTTAATTATCTTTGGTTTTTCTAACCGCTTAAAATATTATATGTAATAGGAAATAAATTATTTGCAAGAGTTTAATAATTAAAATATTAAATTAAATTTTAATAGAGAAATTATATATATTAAATTTTAAAAAATATTTTAATAAAATAAATTGTTTTGATTCAAAAGATATTTCACTTTTATTAATTTTGAAGTTGAGCCTCATATATATCATCAGAACTTCAAGATTGATCAGGGATAAATTATTACATTGCAATGGAGGAAACCGATTACATGTTTGTTGCAAAATAGTTGTAGAACATGCAAGAATCTCAAATCAAAACCTTGACTGCAGGTATTTCACAATTTTCTTACTCAGCTGAAAGGCCCTGGTAAGAACATCCAGATTAACGGGTAGATTCGATCCAAAAACAGTATTTGCTATTGTAATCACACCTGGGTTTTCGCTGCTCAAACCAGCAAAAGCAACAGCATTGATCTTTCCGACATTCTGCTGAAAGTGAATCAGACCAATGGGGAAGACGAAAACATCACCTGGATAAAGGGTTTTAGAGATGAGGCGATTATCCGGATTCGATGTAACAAAACCAACATAAAGTATGCCTTCTAGGACCACGAGGATTTCGGTGCCACGAGGGTGAGTGTGAGGTGGGTTTAGGCCCCCATTTGGTGCATAATCAATACGAACTAATGATATGCTGAGTTTGTTTAGTCCTGGTATTTGGTCAACATTCACTGGAGTAACCACTGATCCAACAGAATTCGATGTGCTCTTTGGGATGTTTAGCCCTGAAAAGAAGTCGTTTGCAGTTGCAAGCGTTGGGTCCTTGCAGAACTTCCCATTCACAAACACTGCACGGAAGCAATGTTAGTCGAAAGCATGCGATGGAGAAAGACAAATAATATTTGACAAAGAGAGTTACCTCCATTGTTGGTATCATTGACTGCTACACAGAAGTCCTGGAGGAGGCTAGGATCATAAGCAGAGGCAAACGAGGAAGCCAAAATCAAGAGGTTGAAAGCTAGGTACAAACAAGCAACTTTCATTGTGTTAAGAGTCTTAGTCCCACACCTTAATTACTTTGATGTAGGTTAAGAACACGCTTGTCGACAAGTCTTTTTATAGGCAGGAGAATTGAAATGCTTTTACCTTATAATTTAAATAATGACTATATTATAAGGATTTTACAATTTTGATTCCTTCCCCTGTATTCTTTAATTATATATCCTCTTTTAATGTATAGCAAATGTAGGTCAACCAAATCTTTAATGGTTATTTATTTTTGCTGTTAAAAGGGAATTATTGTGCACCCTCAACTCCTTCCTATACTTACAGAAATTTAAAGTAGCTTGAAACAGAATTAAATTCGTTATGATAGAGCTAGTGGCACTTTAATTTTTTTAAGGTCAATATTCATTGCTTTGCCTTTGTTTTTGGTAATCTATTTAGGTATACTAAAAGCACAGTTGCAGAATTGTTTTAATTTTGTCTTCATATTTATACTATCATCTTAGCTTTACAAGGTTAGGTTCGTTTAAATATGAACGCGGCTGAGGCTGATGAAAGATGTCCGTAACAAGTAATGCATTCTGTTGGAGATATGAACAAAGAAAGAAAGCAAAACAGGGAATTAGCAATCCAATTTTACTTGCTATATTTTCATCAACCCATTTTTCAAATACAATTATACAATATATATTAAACTCAACTAATTCCACTAATACAGTCTTGGAAAAAAAAATGCGGACTTAACCTGTACACAACCTAAACATGTCATTCATCACCTAAATACATAAAAAATCCTCCCAACTAATATTGGTTTTATCAAACACACATAATATAACTTGTGCAACATGCACCAAAATATTTCCATGCAATTCGCGGATACATTCTGCAAGCATTCTCCGCGAATATTTCGCATGTGTTTAATTCGCCAAGCTTTTCCCAGCTTATGTGTTTGCAAGCTTGTTCTCACTTGGACAATCCGCCTACCTTGTTACGTATGGAGAGTCTGCCAATATTCTTGCACTTGAGCTATCTACTAGGAAGTTCGCATATTGACAGTCCGCAAGACTGTTCGCCAAGTGATTCGCGTTTGGACTGTTCGCCATTTGTGTGAGCTGTTGCATGGTTGTCCATTGTAATGCTCGGTTTGTGCAAGTGTACACAGTCATTATCAAGTAATAAGTAAGTAAAAGAGTTATCGTCTCTTCAGGGACTGTGTATGTTAATCAATTAATTCTAAAATTAAAATTAACAATCTGGTGATAAAAACACAATATTTCTGAGTGGTGTGATGTAGAAATAATTTCTAAATATAATATGATCCCTAATACAATTTTAATCTAAATGTAAAGTATGAGATGAAATGTATGAAATGAGTTTAGCAGCAAAAACAAAAAATTGAACAATCAATAACATGAATGGCCTAAGATAATTACATCATTCAACTTAATTCATTTTTATCATGCTTAACTGTGTTCGAAAAATACTCCATGGCAACTCGATATTTTAAGGGCTTGAAACCAAATTAAGTCCTTCTGAAATCTTTTACTTAGTAAAACATACATTTTACTTATCAAGTTAAACTAAGGGTTCCTTAGTATTCATGTGACTGAGTCGATTTGTGTAACGCCTCGAAATTTAGGCCTAGAAGTATTAGGCCTTGAGCAAGGGAACGGTTAGGAAACTATGTATAAAAGTTTATGTGAGCTAGGAAATGACACAATTAAATGTCTGCTCAAGTGGTCAAGGGTCCTGAGAGGAGTTGGAAAAGTCCTTGGTTCAAACCTGGGCTTTAGCAAAAATTTTGGTTTTAAGTGGTTAGAACCCTGGATGCTTGGATGTGGGCCTTTTAAGTTAGTGTTAGAAAATGACACAAGGAAGCATGTGGTCTAGTGGCAAAGTGGCGTTAGGAGTATGTATGTGGTTGGGGTTCGAGAGTTGGCATAGTATTATGATGGGTATTTATTTTGCATCTGTGACGCCTAGTGTTTGTGTTGTAGTGGAATTCTGCTGAGGTGGTTGTGGAATTGGCCTTGGGGGAGAGATTCAAGGGATATGGATGAAGGTTGGTGTTGTAGGTTTGAAAGTGATGCAAATTGGTAGGTTGAGAGATTGTAGGAGTGGATTACGGGTAGGTGCCGAATAGGTATGTGAAGACACTTTTTTGCATTTGGCTAGGGGATTAGTTTTCCGGGAAATTGGTCTTTGATGTGCTTTTTGATCACGTTTTGGTCAGTTTTCTTTGGGAGCCGAAATTATCTTACTTCTTTTTCACCCATTCGGGTTTCATCTTTTTAATTTTGGATTGCTTACTACTCTTCCTACCTCCCTTTTCTCACTAACTTTTATGAACTGATTCTTTTCCTTCTCCTCTTTGCTTGCTTATGCGCTCTCTTCCTCTCTCCATCCTTTAGCCATTGTGACCGAATTCATCGTTCTTCCCTTCTTTATTCATTTTTTTCAATTGCTCTATCACCATCTTCCTTTTTAATACCTTGGCTGAATACCTTGTTGCTTGGTAAGTGATTATACTCTTCACTTCTGCTTAAATCTATTTTTTTTGTTCCCTTCTCAAACCCCTGATGGTTTAGGCTTGGTTTAAGGGATTCTCTGCTCCTACATTTCGTACTCTCTCAGTTCCTATTTTTGATTTGGCAAGTAACCTCTGTTAATTGGTAAGTCTCTCAGTTTCTTTTAGTTCTCTCTTTTACTATTTAAGCCAAATGGTGCAATCCCTTATTACCGATTCTTCTCCTTTCTCCTTTGTGTATGTTCTTCCGGGTTCTAGAACTTCTGATGGGTGAAGAGGGTGCTAGGAATAAAGTGATGGCAGAGGTATCGGCTGAGTTTGAGTGCGTAACCTCTACTCTCAAGTTTAAGCGGCATAAGGTGTCAGCTGTTTGGGATTTTCCACCAGGATGCGAAAGGTTGGCTGCACAGAGCTCTAAAACAAGTAAGCAAATCACAGTCGACCGATCTAGTCAAGGTTCTGGCGCTCGTGGATTTTTAGTACTCTACGTAATCAAGTGTGTAACTGTTATCCGTAAATGATAAGCGGCTTAAAAGCTAAAAAGTGTGTGTAACCGTACCCTGCAAACGGTAATAGGCGTAAAAGCCAGAAAAGTGTGTATTCACACCCCTGTCTATATGTGAATCGGCAAAAGCCGATAAGCTGAAATGCTGAAACCTCGGCATTCGAGGCCTCACGAGCGCGCGAACGCACATGGGGCGAACCGAGCACTAAATCGTAGGTAGCAGACTGCTGAGGCCACCACGTGTGTTTTTGTGGACTAGGGCTATTATGGGCCTCGATGGGTCGAAATTGGCCACGTGGGCCCAATGGGCTTTTGGGCCCATAAGGGTAAAATACTCGGTAAGTGATCATTGGTTGGTTTATGGGGCTGCGATGTCGTTTATGAATATGGACTAAATGGGCCACACGAGCGTGTGGGCCCACTTGGGCCCAATAGCAGTTTTGGGCCCATATACACTGTTTTGGCCGTGTAGGTTATTTGAGTCGCTCGAAGCGATGATAGACCCTCTAGGAGGTCTTAATAGGTACCGAGACCCTAATATTGTAAAATTACCAAAATACCCTTGTAGGACAAAATGATTGTTTTTCCCTTGTGGGTAAATGACTGACTTAGATTTTGAATTTTACTGATTTGATTGTGATCATATGACTATGTTTTAACTAACTTGACTATGGTCATGTGCTGATATGATTTTAATATATGTTTAAATGACTGTCACTAAGCATGGCCATTCTGCATATACCTATGATGATTGAGCATGACATACACGACATTTTGCATGGGGTTGGGATATTATTACGGAGGAAGTGTACGGCCCGTTGTCATTCTGTACAAGGTTTTAGCCTTTCTACGATATTTACTGTCTACGGCACTGAGATGTTCTGTTGACTTAGTGCCGCAACCGGTTCTAAGCTTGTGTGTTGGCTGGGTGGGTCAATTTTATCCCCACATGGTGTGTTGGTTGGTACGGGTGCTATATTGGTTGGATTGGGCTGGATTTCTATCTGCATATCTGCATCTGATACTGATTTTGTAATGGGCTTGGTCCACCTGGTTCTGTTAATGGGCTAAAGTCCACCGACATCGTGTCTCGTGATGGGCTCAGCTTAGTGCATTTTTATGATCGATATATCGACTATTTGTATTATAAGGGATTACACACTGAGTTTTCGCAAACTCACCCTTTTGTCTAACTATATAGGTAATACCCAGCCTTAGGTGATTTGGAGTCGCGAGAGACTCGGAGGTGGCCACACGACTGCTGATGCTCTGCTGTAGACTTTTTATTTAAATTTTATATTTTGGGTTTTATTTCTATTATAAGGCCTTTGTGGGATGAATTTTTAAATGGTCTTTAGATTTCCTTATTTAAAACTACTGAACCCGAATTTTAAAAATTAACAACTATATTCAAAAACACTTAAAAATAGACATTTTTATATTTCAAACTTTAGTAGCTTCTGCGATTGGAATAACCTAAAGTATCAATGCCAGACATTAAGTAAACGTTTTTGACGAGATGATTTGCTAAACTCGAGAAAAAGGATTTAAACATAGAAATAAACTATAAACGAAAAACTCAGTTTTTGAACGACGCTTTGATGTGACATGCTAGATTCGGCCCTAACGTCTAGGCTGGGTTTGGGGTGTTACACTTTGAAACAATTTAATCACAAAAACCTAAAAGCCATGCAAGGTAATAGAGCTCGGTCATGTTATTACGAACCTTGATTTATTTTGGGTTGGGCATAAATTACGCATGCACATTTCAAATATTGTGTCTATTAGCTGTCGTTTGGTTAGGATTGCTTAGCTAATTCTAATGCATCCAATCATGTATGAATAAAATACATACTTGAGTTTCATTAAAAACATGATCGACTGAGGCACAAACACGATAAATATGATTTAAACAAACTTCATTGAATTAATGCAATCATCCTAGCTAAATAGATTTAACCTACCATTGTTGATGAAAAGATAACAAAGCACATCGCAAACATGATTAAATTAAAATAACAAAGTAAAGGAAGAATAAACTCCGTCGAAGTTGTAGTCTCATGACTGTAATTGAAGATGTTGTCCTTCGATCCTTGTGTTGCTCCTTTACTAATAGCTCCTCAAGATGGCTGCCAAGAGATGATCTTCTCAAGGTTTTGTTGGCTTAGGGGGAATGGAAATATGGGATGCTATGTGTGGGAATGAATAGAGGAAAGAATGAGAGGAAGAATTCTTATGAAATGAGAGATGAGGGAAATGAGTAAGGGATGTTTGAAATGGGGAATGAGTGGGGGTATTTATACTTGAAGTAGATGGTAGATTTTACTAAAAATAGAAATTGGAATCTCTCCATCTTTTACATTGTTTGGCCAACCACATTTTATGGAAGAATTTGGATGATGGTTCCTTTATTTGAGCATAGAATCATGCTAAATTTAGGCATGGGTTGGATGGTTTCAAAGGCAATCTTTTTTGTGTTGATTTCCAATGATTCTCCAAATATAGGGATCTCCAAATAATTGTCCCAAAAGTTTATTCTTGGCTGCCCAATTACCTTTGCCAAATTTGGGCCTCTCTTCTTTTGGGTTGGAGGTTTCACGGCCCACTGAACTTGTCAGACTTGTCCATCATGTATCATCATTTTTTTTCTAGGTCAAAGTAACATCTTGATGACCCATTTAACATAGTTTTTCCATCCAACATAGGAAGAAAATAGCTCATGTTCATGCAACATGATAATAGGCTCTTTATCAAATCAACTCCATGGTCCCTTGCATAATAAAATATAACACATTAATAAAGAACATGAAATAATATAATTTATGCACCAATACAATTAAGCTCATATTTGAAATTTTTATAAATTCATACCCATCATCGGAATACAAACAAAATTCACTTAATTAATTAACAAATACTCGAGATTAATATTAGTTTTAAGTAAAAAGGTGGTAAAAACTGGTAGAAAAAACCTATACAATTTTGAGTCTACATACCCCCAAACTTAAACCATTACTCGTCTCGAGCAATGTTTCATGTGAAGCATAACTTTTTCTAAGGAAAATTTTGCAATAAGGTTAAGAAACATCAATCTTTACACATAACTATGCATCAACAAAGTCATGCTCACAAACTCTTTTTATTGATAAGTCGTTCATATGCAAACTTTATTTCAAAATTTTATTCTAAGTGCAGAAAAATGCTAGCATAAGTCATAGAGTGCATGCTTTTCAAGATCATACATAACATTCAACATTCGATCAATGTTTCCTTATGAAAAAAAAAGTAATCACAAGGTGTAATTTAATGGTCCCTATATGTTGAACTTAGCAATTCCTCTCCAATAATTAGTCGACATAATCATCCAAATCAATAGGTCTTTTATAAGGTTGTAATGGAGCTCGGCTTAAGGTAAGGATAAAGAGAAATGAATTTTTAGGTTCAGTAATCTTAACCCTAACTTTGTCTTGGATCTTTTCGAGGTACATTCTTCCTACTAATGGGTTATTCACCCCCCAAACTTAATTCTGAAGCATATGACCAAAATTTCTAAATACTTTGAGTATTTATTTTGCTATTTTTGCTTGATATTTGTATAGAGCGTTTTTTTAAGATACGAAAAACATATACATCCTTTCAAATTTTTCCTTGATCTTTGGTTACCAAGACAAGTATAGTTAAGATAGGTGCATGAATAAGATGAAATTTAAAAAGATGGTAGCATAGCTTATGATGTAGGTAAATAACATTAAAATAGGCTTAAAGGCTCAAATTATGGTTTCAAGGGTCAAATACATATGGTAGGCTCGAAAGGATGAAATGATCCAAAGAAACTCTGCCTAAATCATGTTTAGATTCTTATGCCTACTAGGATTTCGACTTAAGAAAGTTACTAAGTCAGTTATAAGAACTTAAACCTTCATGTATGTCTATTTCAAAAGAAGTTCAATTTTCATGGCAAAAGGCTACATAAGACATAAGAACATACAAGCATTCCATAACTCAAATAAATCAAAAATCATACTTGCATTTGAGCTAACCTATGAACAAAAGTTTTCTCTACTTGAAAAGATTGAAACATACTTGAAAATTTTAAAAATTTATGCAATAATTACCTTACCCCTTTTAAAAACAAGAATTTCCTCATTGCGAAATCAAAGTAATGAATAAAATTTAACACTAAGTAGGGTTGTAAGAAAGAGAGGTGAGTCATGAAGAATGCTTAAGTACCAAGTCTTTCTCAACAATCCATCCTAGACATGTTCATTCCAATTACCACATCACTTCACTTTTTTCTAATGAAGTCGCATTAAGCTTATTTTATTCATGCTTGCTATATCTTATTTATTATTAAAAAGCAAAATATTACCTATGAAAGAAATATAAATTCCAAAAAATAAATAAATACTAAAAAAAAAATTAAATTTCCCCCCTTTTTATTCGTGTCACCCTCCATGTCTTTTTCCTTTTCCCTACTTTGTCGAACTTGATCCCATAATCTTCTCTTTCCATGTCTTGAAGATATGATCTGGGAACTCAGTAACAAAGTGTTAGAGATATTCTTAAGGGTATTTCATATGGAATCATCTCTAATTTTTGCATATCTTTAGTAATCTTGTTGTTGGTTGTGCATGAATTTCCACATATCCATCATAGTTGAAAATTTTGATTTCTTCAATGTGTTTGAATAATATGGCATTGGAATGGTCAACTCGGGATTAAAACTCGGCTCCATTAGTTCAGATGCATTTGGGTCCACCTTGGCTTAGGGTTGTTTGGTTCCTTTTCAGTTTATGCTTCTTCTATGGCATTTGTTGAGTTAGCTTTCGGTTCAGACTTAGTTGATGAGTTACAGATTCTGGTTCGTTCAATTTATTTGGCTCCACTTGGTCAAATAGTCCAAAATTCTCCACTAACCTCTCATGATCATGCCTTATTATGCAACCTTGAACATATTGGCCCTTCAAGTTTGCTTTTGATCTTACTTAAGCCCTCAAGCAAAGTGAAGTAATCAATGACGGAAAGTAGGCACTTCCTGCCTTCTTCCTTGCACAGTTTTGAATGTCGTTGAGAATAATTCTCCCAACATTGATAGACCTTTTTGTCATAATTGCATACAACAAAAGCATTCGTTCCATTAAGATGGTGGAACTATGTGAGATAGACATGAAGCTATATCGAATAAAGTAGAACTGTACCTTATCCACTAGATTTAAATATTCCTTTCAGCAAGAATGACTACCATTCTTTCTTATAATCCGTTGGGATCCCAGAATTGTAACCACATTAAGAACTTGTTAAAGAAAATCAAAATTGATGTTTATCATCATGGCATAGTATTCATCTTCTTCAACATTAGGTAAGTTAAACAAATCATTATTGGATTTAGAAGTAAGGGGTACCTTCTTTTTACAAACAAGAACTTCATTAGTGTCTGGCGTGTCGTCTGGCATGGTCAAGTTGGCATGGAACTCTCGTACTAAATTTTCATCCAACATTGATCATGCATCACAAAATTGTTCCCAATTTAAAGCATTAATCGTCTTTCGAATTGACAATGGCATAACCATCTTGTCATTGCTCTCCAAATTGAAATCCTTTTCTGGCATCATGGGTTGATTCTTGAAGATAGAATAAAATCTTTCCCTTACTTCCTCATCTTGTTTCACAATTAGATTATCGACATAAGACTTCGAAGATCTAGTTATTTTGCGAGACATGGTATTTTCCCAAAAAATAGGAAAAATTTTGGTAATGGGAGAAAGAAATTAGCAAGGTGTTATGGAACAAGAATTTTTACGGTGGCTATAGGCTTGCGGTAGTGATAGGGTTGCTTCGAAAAAAGACTCGTGGCGGTAAAAAGACTTGTGAAAAATGGGATTCTGCAACAAAAGGAAGATTTTGGGAAGGTTCTTCGAGATTTGAAGCTAATGACAAGAAGGAAGAAATAAGTGGCTAGGGTCTAAAGCTAAGAGCTTTGGATGGTGTGAGGAATATGATGGTATAGAGGAGTTTATATAGTGATGGATTAGGGAAATTTGTAGCAAAAATCTAGCTACAAGGAAATACTTGGGCGGTAAGCATGGAGGGAAATATATGTGGGGACAACATTAGGGTTTTGGGGAAATCTTTGGACGGCAATTGCATGGGTAAATTTCTCCTTTTTATTGTTCTGGCCCTCAAACCCAAAATGTAATTATTTTGTTGTACTAAGAGATTAAACTGAACTAGAAAAATAAATTAATTATTACTTGGGGCGAATTGACATTCTTATTAAGCATAAACAAATAAATAATTGCAAATAAAATATAAAATTAAAAATTTCTTTTGGCTTACTTTGAAATTTTCTTCTTAAAAAATTACATTAAATTAATATCCCAGGAAAGGTTAAAGGGGTCACAAATGGTCCCGCTTAAGTTCCAATATTCGTAGATAGATTTAATTTAATGTATTAATTCAAGAAAAATAATTTATAAATATGTAATTTATTAAAAATAAAAATATGAAAAAATCAAGGGTCTTCTATGAAGAACAAAGGTTCAACTCACTCAACTTTACCATCCCAATAGTGTTTGAGACATTAACCATTAACTTTAAATGTACCTCTACTGTTGTTGTACAATTCTACGACTTCGTATGGATAAACTTTATGAATTGGGAAAGGTGCAGTCCATCGGGATTTGAGCTTATTAGGAAATAAACTTAGCCTCGAATTAAACAACAACACTTTCTGTCCTTCTCTGAATTCACGAGGTTTTATACAATTGTCATGCCATCTTTTAGACTTTTCTTTATACATTTTGGCATTCTCGTATGAGAATAACCTCAACTCCTCAAGCTCATCAAGCTGTAACATCCTTCTCCACCGGCTTGCTTAATATCCAAATTTAATCGTTTCAAAGCCTAATGAGACTTATTCTCTAATTCAAGTGGCAAATGACATGCCTTTTCAAAGACAAATCGATAAGGAGTCATTCCTAATGGTGTTTTAAAAGTTGTTCGATAGGCCCATATAACATCATCAAGCCTTCAAGACCAATCTTTTCTATTAGGTCGCACTACCTTCTCAAGGTTTCCTTTAAACTCTCGGTTTACCCATTCATCTTGCCCATTTGATTGTGGATGATAGGCAGCGACAATTTTATGTTTCACATCGCACTTCCCAAGCAACCACTTAAAGCATTTGTTTACAAAGTGTGACCCTTCATCGTTGATTATAGCTCTAGGAGTCCCAAACTGTGTAAACACATGCTTATGTAGGAATCGCATGACTACCTTAGCATCATTCACTGGGTATGCTTCAGCTTCAACCCACTTAGATACGTATTTGACGGCCACGATGATATACCTGTTACTATAAGAAGAAGGAAACAGGCCTAGAAAATTGATGCCCTATACGTCAAATAATTTTACCGCCAAAATGCTTATCAAGGGCATCTCATTCCTACTTGATATGCTTTTGGTCCCCTGGCATCTATCACAAATTTTCACATATGCACACGCATCTTTGAACACTGTAGGCCAAAAGAATCCTACTTGTAAGATCTTTGTTGTAATGCAAGAACTGCGAAAGTGTCCCCCATTTGGAGATGAATAGAAGTGGTACAAAAGCTCATCAATTTCACTTCTAGATACGCACTTCCTGATGATGTTATCTGCATATTGTTTAAATAAAAATGGATCCTCCCAAAAATAATGTCAACTATCATGAAGGAATTTCTTCTTTTGTTGGGATGTTATTTATCGAGGAATTATTCCACATGCTAAATAATTCGTATAATGAACAAACCAAGGTATTTCATGAATTTGGTTTACCTCAAAGATATGCTTATCTGGAAAAGTCTAATTGATAAAAAAAAATGAATGAGTTACTTTGTTTTGTTCCAACCTCGACAAATGATCGGCTAATTGATTTTCAACACCTTTTCTGTCTTGGATCTTAATGTCAAATTCTTGGAGTAAGAGTATCCGTCGAATTAGTCTCAGTTTAGCAACTGTCTTTGTAAGTAAGTATTTAATGGCTGCATGATCGGTAAAAATTGTAACTTTGGTACCTATAAGATATAAATGAAACTTATCAAAATTAAAAACTATAGCCAAGAGTTCCTTTTTAGTTACCGTGTAATTGAGTTGGGCTCTTGTCAAAGTTCTGACTGCATAGTAGATTAGATGAAACACTTTGTTCCTTCTTTGACCCATCATAGCTCCAACAATGAAATCTCTTGCGTCACACATCAACTCAAAAGGTGAGTTTCAATTGGGTGTAATAATTATTGGGGATAAGATAAACTAACTTTTAAACTCTTTAAAAGCTTCTAAGCATGCTTTGTCAAACTCAAAAATAGTATCTTTCTCTAATAGCATACAAAAAGGCTTAGAAATTTTTGAAAAATCTTTTATAAACCTTCGGTAAAATCCAACATGGCCTAAGAAACTTCGAACTCCTTTCACTCTAAGTAGTGGTGGTAATTTTTCAATCACATCCACCTTTGTATTATCAACTTCAATTCCTCTTTTGGAAACTTTATGCCCTAAGACAATCCCCTCCTTAACCATAAAATGACATTTCTCCTAGTTAAGGACAAGATTTGTCTCATTGCATCTTTTAAGTACCTTAGCCAAATTACTCAAACAAAAATCATAATTATTACCAAAAATAGAAAAATCATCCATGAAGACATTAACAAAAATTTTCAACATATCAATAAATATTGCCATCATGCATTGCTGAAATGTGGTATGTGCATTACATAAATTGAAAGGCATTCACCTAAACACAAACGTATCATACGAGCAAGTAAAAGTTATTTTGTGTTGGTCTTCCGGGACTACAACTATTTGGTTATATCCAAAATATCCATCCAAGAAACAAAAAAATAATTGTTACCTGTCAACCGGTCTAAAATATGATCCATAAAATGTAGTAGAAAATGGTCATTTTGAGTTGCTTTGTTCATTTTTTTTGTAGTATATATATATTCTCCAACCCATGACTGTCCTCGTTAGGATTAACTAATTACGTTCATTCTCAACAATCGTGATTTTGCCTTTCATTGGTACACATTGTACCAGACATACCTATGAACTATTTGAGATGGAGTACATAATCCTTGCATCTAACCGTTTGATCACTTCCTTTTGAACAACTTCTTTCATGATAGAGTTGAGTCTCCTTTTCCCATAGATTCTAGCTTGCTCAGCCTCCTCTAAAAAAATTTTATGCATATAAAAAGAAGGTCTTATACCTCGAATATTAGTTATGGTCCAACCGATCACCTTTTTAAATTTCTTTACAACAATAATTAGTTGCACCTCTTGTTGTTTTATCAGTTCTGCTGAAATAATCAAAGGCAAAGTAGAAAAGTTACCTAAATAAACTTATTTGAAATGGGAAGCAAGTACCTAAAGTTCAGCTTGGGTGGTTCTTTGATTGATAAAGTAGGTTGCACAAACTCTCGAAAGTCCAATTCTAGTGGTTCAAACCGTGCTGATTGAACATAATCCATTAGATAGGCATCCATCAAAGCTATGTTTTCATTACCTTTTTCATCTTTCAATGGCTCAGCCCCTGTAACACCCCTCACTTGTATTCACAGTCAGAATAGGGTTACGAGGTATTACCGATAAATCCACATCATTTAACATACATAATTCATACATTTATGCATTTATACTCAAATGCCATTCAATCATATTCATATTATCCCTTATAAGGGCCTAGGAGGCCTTAAACATACTTTAGAAGTAGTTCAGGACTAAACCGATAACATACAAAAATTTTGGAAAACTTAGAAATTTTCCAATCATATAAGGGTCACACGCCCATGTGAACAGGCTGTGTGCCTCACACGACTAGTAGACATGCCCGTGTCTTATGCCATGTGAAAATAGGGCATACATACTGACTTGCAACACACGACCGAGGACACGTCCGTGTGCCAGACCTTATGCCTCACACGACTAGTAGACAAGCCAGTGTCTTATTGATCGTTGTTTTGTCGAGTTTTAAAATTTATAAAGAGAATGATCGAACCTGGAAACTAACTCTGACAACGTCTTAAGGCAAGTGTACCTATCGAACAGTAGTATAGCTTAGGCAAGACCGGATTGTCGAACCCAAAGAAACTAAAAGTAATAATACTAACTTTCTTTTTATTATTTAGCCTAAAATAAGTGAAGTTGCTTTAATCTAATTTAACGATTATTTAACGACTACTAAGCTAAAGACGCAAAGACAAAAAAAGTGAATCGAAAAATAACTTGAAGAGAAAACTTAGTTGATCACGAGGATACCCTCAAGAAGAATCCACCTAGACTTCACTTGTTATTTAACACTGAACCATACGATTTATTCACTTAGTTTGATCTATAAGACTCCCTAACGTATATTAAACCCTCTCTCAAGGCGAATAACGTCTAACCCTAGGTTAATTAGTGGAACTCTCGTTCTCTTATAATAACCCCCTAAAATAGCAGTAAATCAATCTATAGATTCCTGTATTAGGTTTTACCTAATTTGGCAAAATCTCGTCACCCTATCTCTAGGCGTGCGATCAACTCTGTTTAATTATGCTAGATCTACTCTTAAGAAGGGTCTATTCCTCCTCAACCTAAGCACATTAGATTTGGATTAAGTATGTATAATTAAGAACAAACTAAGTATTTATCATATGATTTAGAAATCAATAACTAGATTCATCTAGGTTTCATCCCCTTCAGGTATCTGAAGGGTTTAGTTCATAACAAATAAAGAAAACATCTCAAGAGAAAATATAAAACAAAACATAAGAAATCCCTTAAACCCCCTGGAGGAGTTGAAGGAGAAATCTGTCATCTTGAGTAGAATTCTGGCTTCTTGAGATGGATCAATTGGCTATTTTGAGTAATTCCCACAAATCTGGCCTTCTAGCTCAACTCCTTGGCCTAGCTAACCACCCTCGGTTTTGGCTTTTGCCGAACTCTGAACGTTCCCCTCAGGTTGCCCTCTAAAGTCTTTATATAGTCTTTGAGATGCTTTACTTGTCCTTTAAATATCCTAAGTCAAGTATAATTCATACTCGGGTGTTTGAATAGGCTTTAGAATGTATTTCTTTGCCTTCATGTATCCAAATTCGAGTGAAATTCCTCTTTTCCACGACAGAGGCATGACCATGGTTCGCGCCCGTGTAAATCATTTTTAGGTCGTGTCTCGATTCTATCGATTGGGGCACGGCCGTGCAAATCATGGCATGGTCGTGTCTTATTTAATTGTAGAGGAACGACTGTGTGGCTTGAAGTCCAGGCCGTGTCAATTTCCTCTTTGGCCCAAATTGGCTCGTTGTAAGCCCGTTTCTTGTTATTTTCGTCCTCGGGTGGTTTCCTGAGTAAAAACATGAAAAGAAAGGATTAAGAGCACCTTTTTACATAAAATCAAGGGCTAAAACATCCAAAAGCATACTAAATGTGGACCTAAAATATGTTACTTTTACGGTTTATCAAATACCCCCACACTTAAGCTTTTGCTTGTCCTCAAGCAAAATTCTCAACTTGTAATTAAAACAAACTTTCCATAATTCACAATTCCTATCAACAATGCCTCATCATAATTCATAGATAATTTATACATGGATAATTTAACTCAAAGACTCTTAAAGGCTCAAACAATTCTAAATCATAAATTTGTAGTATAAAAACATAGGCGTCTCCCCTTATCTAAATAATTACCTTTAATTCAAAGCCAACAAGGATTGACATCCTTACTAAAGATTTACTCAAAGCACTCGAAGTGTTTAAGTTTCAAGAAAAACCACTAATAAGTTGAACCTGAAAAGTTAATCCCATATGCTTGCCTGAAAATTAAATCTCCACCACTGTAATATGAGATGATACACAAATCAAAAGGTCTTTATCAGGGTTGTAATGGGGCTTAGGTTAAAGGTGTGGATAAAGGCTGAAGTAGAAGGTTTAGAATCGAGATTGAATTGATAAGTTGCCTAACTTTTAGAAAAATAATTAAACTAATAATCTAAATAATTACATCACATGAAAATACTAATAATACGAGCTTCTTCTTCAAGATGCTGAATTTAAACGTACAAGCTCTTAAAACATAGAACTAATAATGAATATATTTCTTTTTATATTATTAATACTTAATATACTTCGATCGATTCAATTTTTTTAAGAACAAACTAGAAACATAATAAAGAAAACTTTATCAACTGAAATAAACTAATTTGGTAGCTGATCAAATTAATTCTCGATAGAAGGGTAGTCAAAAGAATGGTGATAACAAATACAAAGGGTTTTGGGTTAATATTAGCAGGTAAATCAATAAAAGGGTTGTTAGGATCAAATGGGTTAACTAAGGGTTAATTTGTAAAGGTAGGCTTTTTGGTGGAGTGAATGGGTTAAAACTTAGGTGCCTTTATCATCTCAGTATATCAAATCATTAATGTGGTCTCGATATGTATAATCAAGGAAAGTTCTAGAATAACAATTTAGTGTTGACACACTCATAATCAATAAAGTTAGCATGAAAAAGAATATATGCTCTATAAGGCTCAAATGTCACGAAAAATTATGGGTATTTGACATCAATCCTGTAAATTTCAAACTTCAAGGTAATATTAAAATTCAATTCAACAACCTAGAAAATTTTTTATTCTTGAAAAATAGACTTATCATGCTTGATTCTCTAGTATTCTTCAAGTATAAATCATCAATGCACAATTATCAATGCCTTACTCAAAAACATATCAATAAAAATCATAAATCATTAGAAATTTCACCCTAATTAATAATATGAGAAAATTACTTAGGAACAAGACTAAAATTCAGGATTTTGGAATAATGCAAAAAGTTAGGTACTTTTACCCCTACACTTATGATGTACATTGTCCTCAATGAAAAAAGATAGATAACTAATAATGTAATAATAAAATCAAAAGGGAAGGGGAGAAGTAACACTTCCTAAATTTTTGGATGAAGTTAATGAAAAGAAATCGAATAAAATTGGAGGTGAATGTGGGGAAGCGTCTCGAACTGTTTGAAATTGAATCTTCGAAGTAGCCGGCTTTATTGTATCCTAAGCTAAATCTAAATGCCATTGAGAAAAAGGAGAAAATAATAAAGGAAGTAAAAATAAAAATAAAAATAAAAATATGAATAAAAGTAAAAATTAAATAGAGATAAGGTCCACGCCCATGTGCTTAGCTGTGGTGTCCACACGGCCATGGCCACGGCCGTGTGCAAGGCTGTGTGGGTATGGAAACATATGCCTAAATACAAAAAGAAATAAAACCAAACTAATTAGTACAGTTAGTACTCGATTTGCCTCCTAAGAAGCACTCGTTTAAAGTCTTGAGCTAGACTTACCTATTGTACGCACAATCACGGTGCTTTGAGGAGGTGGAAATCCTTTCTCATGCAATCAACTCGGCTATGGATATAAAGTTTAGGTCGATTAATGTTTACCTCAAAAGTGTTGAATTTAGGATTGCTTACCTCGACTGTGCCATATAGGAAAACATTAAGTACGTCAAAAGTGATTTCTTCATTTGTCTTGAGGTCTGAATTGGTGATTCGAGGGTCTTCCTTATTCAAAATACTTGATCCCTATTTTGAAATGATTTGTTGTTCCTATCAGCTCATCTGGGGTTTCCTTCGGTATCACTTCGTGAGGTTCTAGTTCTTCTTTAAATTGTGTTTTCCACTCTTCTAGTTTGTCGACCCTAAGGCTTCGTTCCTCATATAATTCTTCTTTATTGGCATGAGGTCTAAGATCTAGCTCAACTAGGTGATTTCGTGATGCTTCTTGTAAAGAAGGTTGAACCAAATGGTTATCAATAAAATTAATGTTTTTACCTCTATTACTCGATGTCTTAGCTAAGTCAAGAGCTTGAAGAATGATTGTTTCGTCTTCTACACGAAGTGTGAGTTCACCAATTCTTCCTCTGTGTGGTCTTTCTTTATTGCATTGGGATATGGCACACGAGGTTGGTACTCTGTAATTGCCGGTTTTGGTATATCATGGCACACCTCAACCTTACCTTCACTTACCACAAGTTCTTCCCTTGGGTTTGGTTCGTCTAACCCTTCACTGTCATGAGCTGGTACGGTTTGAATTTGCTCGTTTGGGTTAATCTCTGTGTTGCTTGGTAGATGCCCTTGCTATCGTTCGAAAATTAGCTTTGCAAGTTGTTCAACTGACTTAGTAAATTTCTGAAATTCGTTCTTGATCTCTTTGATTGATGCTTGTTGATTACCGAACGTTGTCTCAGTTTTTTGGGGATGGGTTTCTGTGGCTGCCATGAATTTTGTCAGTATCTCCTCAAGACTCGAATCCTCTTCCTATTGGTGAGGTGGTTGTTGAAAATTTGGAGGAAATTCCTGTCTTTGGCTACTTTGATAATCCCACGAGAAATTGGGATAGTAACTCCAACCTGCATTATAAGTGTCATTATAAAAATGATTTTGTGGTCTAGAATAGTTACTCATATAGTGAGCTTGCTCGTTTTCCATGCCATATCTGTAGGGTGGGCACTTAGGATTTGCCACGCCTCCTAAATTCGAATCATATTGCATTATAAGGTGTACCTGTTAGAGATTAAACAAACCATCAATCTTTTTATTCATCATCTCTAGCTAGTTAGATAACCTAGTGACCACGTCGAGGTTGAAAACACTGGTGGCTTTTGATGGCATTGTCCTCATAACTTGCCACTGATAAATATTCAGTGCCATCTTCTCTATAGACTAAAATTATTTGCCAAAAGTAAAATAGAGGAAAAATTAGCAAAGTAAAATAATAATAATAATAATAATAAATAAAATAAATTGCGAAAATAATAAAAAAATGGCTAAAGTAATAAAAATAGAGCTTTCTTAATATTTTAGTTCCCCGGCAAATGGCGCCAAAAACTTGATCGTTGTTTTGTCGTGTTTTAAAATTTATAAAGAGAATGATCGAACCTGGAAACTAACTTTGACAATGACTTAAGGCAAGTGTACCTATCGAACAGTAGTATAGCTTAGGCTAGACCGGATTGTCGAACCCAAAGGAACTAAAAGTACTAATACTAACTTTCTTTTTATTATTTAGCCTAAAATAAGTGAAGTTGCTTTAATCTAATTTAACGACTACAAAGCTAAAGAAGCAAAGACAGAAAGAATGAATTGGAAAATAACTTGAAGAGAAAACTCAGCTGATCACGACGATACCCTCAGGAAGAATCCACCTAGACTTCACTTGTTATTTAACACTGAACCATACGATTTATTCACTTAGCTTGATCCGTAAGACTCCCTAACATATATTAAACCCCCTCTCGAGGTGAATAACATATAACCCTAGGTTAATTAGTGGAACTCTCATTCTCTTATAATAACCCCCTAGAATAGCAGTAAATCGATCTATAGATTCCCATATTAGGTTTCACCCTAATCCGGGAAAATCTTGTCACCCTATCTCAAGGCGTGCTATCAACTCCGCTTAATTATGCTAGATCTACTCTTAAGTAGGTCTATTCCTCCTCCACCTAAGCACATCAGATTTGGATTAAGTATGCATAATTAAGAATAAACTAAGTATTTATCATATAATTCAGAAATTAATAACAAGATTCATCTAGGTTTCATCCCCTTCAGGTATCTGAATGGTTTGGTTCATAACAAATAAAGAACACATCTCAAGAGAAAAGATAAAACAAAACATAATAAATCCCTAAAACCCCTAAAGGAATTGAAGGAGAAATCCACCGTCTTGAGTAGAATTTTTGCTTCTTGAGATGGATCAACTGGCTACCTTTGAGTAATTCCCACAAATCTGGCCTTCTGGCTCGGCTCCTTGGCCTAGCTAACCACCCTGGGTTCTGGCTTTTGCCGAACACTGAACGTCCCCTTGAGGTTGGCCTCTAGGGTCTTTATATAGGCTTTGAGATGCCTTACTTGGCCTCTAAGTTTCCTAATTCAAGTACAATTCCTACTCGGGCGTTTGAATAGGCTTTGGGATGTGTTTTTTTGCCTTCAAGTATCCAAATCCGAGTGAAATTCCTCTTTTCCACGACAGGGGCACGACCATGGTACACACCCATATAAATCATTTTTAGGCCGTGTCTCAATTCTGCCATTGGGTCACGGTCGTGTAAATCGTGGCATGGACGTGTCTTAGTTAATTATCGAGGCACGGTCATGTGGCTTGAAGTCTAGGCTGTGTCGATTTCCTCTTTGGCCTAAATTGGCCCGTTTTAAGCCTGTTTCTTGTTCTTTTCGTCCTCGGGTTCTTTACTGAGTAAAAACATGAAAAGAAAGGATTAAGAGAACCTTTTTACATAAATCAAGGGCTAAATCATCCAAAAGCATACTAAATGTGGGCCTAAAATATGTTACTTTTACGGTTTATCACTTATGCCGTGTGAAAAAAGGGCATACATACTGACTTTCAACACATGATCGAGGACATGCTCGTGTGCCAAGCTGTGTGAAATCTGGAGAGTATTCTAACTTGGGTCACACGGCCAACCACATGCCGTTTGACCAGCCCATGTGCCCTAGAAATGGCCACACACGCCTATGAGTTACGCCGTGTGCCATTTAGGGGGTATACTGACTTATACCACACGACCAATCACTCGTCCGTGTGTGAGACTATGTGGAGCATACGGACTTCACTTCAATATCAACACCAGGGGACACACGACCGTGTAACATGATCGTGTGTCACACACAGCTAAGACACACAGTCGTGTCTCTGCCCGTGTGGACAAAAATAGGCCATTTGTAAAGCCAATTTTCCACCCTTTTTGCACATACCTACACAAGCTCAAATGGCATCATTTTAAGACACAAATATGCAGCCAAAAGTTCATCAACCAATACATAATCAT
The DNA here is from genome assembly GCA_025506655.1 of Gossypium rotundifolium. Classification (NCBI taxonomy): domain Eukaryota; kingdom Viridiplantae; phylum Streptophyta; class Magnoliopsida; order Malvales; family Malvaceae; genus Gossypium; species Gossypium rotundifolium. The sequence continues at coordinate 30,608,545 of CP106732.1, read as the reverse complement.
ACCATATTCATTTCAACCATTTCAATACTCAATTCCATACCATTTACCTATTCAAATACCAATCAATTCATCTTGCTTTACTAAGTATAATTCACATATATAATTCATCTAACTAAACCAATTCAAATATACCATTCATTCAAGATAGGTCTATTACCAAACATTAAAAGTAGAACTATTTTTACATTCATAAGCATCATCAAATTCATCATCCTATGCCAACTTAAATGGCCAAAATACACATCCATCAAATAAGCCATTTTGACACAAGCCTATACATGCCATATACCATATATACATAGCTTCAAAGTACCAAAGCAGATGATCGATGGTACGATGAAGTCAGTGACGATTCCCATATCCAAGCTAGCTTCGTAAAACTATAAAACATAGAAACAATTAAATAATGTAAGCTTTAAGTTTAGTAAGTTTGTATGTGAACATGAAAGAATCACAACATTCATATAAAAATTCAAATTAGATAATATCATTAACATTTATAACATCAATTCATGCATTAACATAAGTCATATCTATGTCCTCATTCATAGTTCTCAACTTCGTCTATCTTAATACTTGAATAGTTTTTCGTACATACCTGTACCGATACATTTCTATTTCTCATCCATACTCTTATGAAACCACTCCAGTTAACAAATGCTTTTGATACAAATTCGTCGATTTTTCGATGCCATAGTCCAACTATGGTCTTTCACATACATTGCCAAGGCCCTGCCGTGGTCTTTCATTCACATGCCATAACCCGATTATGGTCTTATTATTTGGTTGCCATAGCCCGGCTATGGTCTTATTCAGTAACTTGGCTTACTCAACTCATACATTTCATTTAATATCTCAACATTCATCCAATAGAATAAATACTATCTCAATTTCATCCATTCAATAAATAGATACACATTGAAGTTCAATTATACGAACTTACCTCGTATTCAGAATTGACGGATAGGATCGATTACTCGATATTCTTACTTTTCCCCCAATCTAAATCCAAATTTTTTCTTTCTTGATCTATATGAATTCAAAATTAACTCATTTATTCATTGATTCATTCAATTCAGTCCACAAGCACATAATTAGGCATTTTTACCTTTAGCCCTTAAAGTTACACATTTTTACAATTTAGTCCTTATCACATAAAAACACAAATTACACAATTTCTTTCTAAATTCATGAGTGCTAAATTTATATAGGGTCTTTAGTAGCCTTAAACTTTCATTTATTTCACATTTCAACCCCTCAATTTTCATTTTTCACAATTACATCCCTAAAATTCATTGTTACTTAAAATCACTGTACAAAACATTTAAATCTATCAACAAATAGTCATTTTCCACTATCAAACATTCAAAAGCATAAATATTCATCAATTGCACTTTACAAAATCATGAACAAATTTAAAAATTAAGGCACGGGTTAGCTAAAATACGAAGCAACGATTACAAGAACATAGAAATCATAAAAAATCGAGCTAAAACCGTACCTTAATCAAACCAAGAATATGCCGAACTCTAGACGGACATGGAAGCTTTATTTTTCTTCTTCAAAATTTGGCTAAATGATAATGAGAGAATAAAAATGGCTTTTGTTTTATTAATAATACATTAATAACCAAATTACCATATTAACCTTTAATAGAAACCAATAAAATTCATTTATACATGTCCATCTTTGTCCACTCACCCTTATAATGGTCTATTTACAACATAAGGACCTTAACTTTAATAAACCATAGCTATTTGACACCTTTAACTAGCAGAATGCAACTTGTGCATTTTATGCGATTTAGTCATTTTTCTCAAATTGAGCTATTAAACAAAAAAATTAACTTATGTAATTTTCACACATACATAAAATCATACTACAAACACATAAAATAATATCAAAGTAATTTTTTGACATTGGATTTGTGGTTCCAAAATCATTGTTCTGATTTAGTTAAAACCGAGTTGTCACAACTCTCCCCCCTTAGGGATTTTCATCCCCGAAAATTTTACCAGTGAATAGGTTCGGGTGTTGGTTTCTCATAGCATCCTCGGTTTCCCATGTATCTTCTTCAACCACATGTCAACTCCATAATACTTTTACTAATGCAATTTTCTTATTTCTCAGCTCTTTCATCTCACAAGCTAAAATTCGAATATGTTCTTCAGCATATGACATATCTGACTCAATTTCAACCTTGGTCGAGGAAATGATGTGTGAAGTGTCAAATCGGTATCTACGTAACATCGATACATGAAACACATTATGTATATTCTCTAACTCAGACGGTAAAGTTGACCGATATGCTACTGACCCAACTCGCTCAATAATCTCATACGGTCCGATGAATCGCGGACTCAATTTCCCTTTCTGACCAAACCGCAATATCTTTTTCCATGGTGACACTTTTAGAAACACTTTATCCCCGATTTGGAACTCAATATCTTTCCGTTTCAAGTCTACATATGATTTCTATCGATCTGGCGCATCTTTCATACTATCGCAAATTACTTTCACTTTTTCTTCAGTCTCTCTGATCAGATCAACCCCGTGAATCTTATTTTTCTGAGCTCACTCCAACACAATGGTGTTTGACATTTACGACCGTATAGAGCTTTGTATGGTGCCATATATATACTCGGTTGAAAGCTATTACTGTAAGTAAATTCAATCAGCGGTAGATATTTCTCCCAACTATCCTCAAACTCAAGAATGCAACAACGTAACATATCCTCAAGTATCTGAATAACTCGTTTGGACTGACCATCCATTAGCGGGTGAAGCATAGTGCTAAAATGCAGCTTCGTACCCAAAGCTTCTTGTAATTTCTTCCAAAATCTTAATGTAAACCTCGGATCTCTATCTAAAACAATAGACAGTGGCACTCTGTGCAATCGAACAATTTCTGAAATATACAACTCATCCATTTTATCAAGTAAATAATATGTATGTACAGGAATAAAATGAGTCAATTTAGTCAATCTGTCAACAATAACCCAAACTGTATCTCTCTTTTTCGGCGATAAGGGCAAACCCGATACGAAATTTATTGTCACTCTATCCCACTTCCATTCAAGAATCATTATAGGCTGTAATAAACCTGACAGCACTTGATGCTCAGCTTTGATGTAACATCCCAAAGTTGGGCCTAGTAGGATTGGGCCTATTGGGCTTTAGGCGTAGGAGCATTTAAAATTTTTGGGAATAAGAGAATGGCATTAGTGCAAGTTGGATCTAGTACGTGAGTGATTTTGGAAGGTTAGAGGGCTTCTATGAAGTATCGGGTTTAAACTTTGGCTTTAGGGAAATTTTGGTTTTAGGTGAAAAAAACCCTGGAGTTAGTAGGTAGGCTTTAAGAAGAAAATGTGGAGAAAAAGGCACAAGTGGAGTGTGTGGTGTAGTGGCAAAGTGACGCCACTTAGGGAGCGAGGAGGTGACGCCACAAGGAAGGAAGGAGGTCCAAGGTTCAAGTCTTGGCTTTTGCATTTTGGTTTTCTTTTTAAATGGACTCTAAAATTTTGCCATAGGGTTATATTTAGTTGCGCATGGTTTTAGACACAAGGAAGCGAGTGGTCTAGTGGCAAGGCATCATTTAGGGTGCAAATGAACCTGGGTTCGAATCTCATGGAAAGCAAGGGAGTATTTATTTTACGGATTGGACGGAAAGAGTTTGATTTGGATTTAAACTCTACTGACGAAGGGACCCCACATCGGAAAGATACCAAGAAGGAAGGTAAGAAGCTAGCTATATATAGAGTTGCCTAGGAGGAGAAGGAGCATACCTGATTGTCGTTGGGCATAGGAGTGCTCGGAGCGCAGTTTAGCAGCTTCAGATTCCTATCAGGTGTGTGTATTCTCTTTACTATAGCTGTAGAGCGGCATATGCCAAAATACTGGTGACACGGCAATAGTAACCACACGAGCGTGCGAGCGCACGTGTGAAGCTTCAACGCGATAGTTGAGGCCATCGAAGATTCTTGTGGGTAAGGCTATTGGGCCGGGGCCCATAGGAATAAATTGTATGATTGAGTAGTAGATAGTGAACTAGACTATGTGAATCTCATATATGTGGCTACGTTTGGGCTAAATGGGCCACATGAGTGTGTGGGCCCACTTGGGCCGAGAATGGGCCTTAGGCCCATTCGTAACATTATCTTTGTTTAGAATACTTAAGTCGTTCGAGGCGACAGTGGACTTTCTATTGGGTCGTTAATACCCTAATTAGTAAAATGACCAAAATGCCCCTAGTTTGTAAAATTATCGAAATACCCTTGGTTTGTAAAATTACCGAAATACTCCTGGTTTGTGAAATTACCGAAATACCACTGGTTTGTGATGTTACCGAAATACCCTTGGTTTGTGAAATTATCGAAATACCTAGTTTGTAAAATTCCTGAAATACCCCTGGTTTGTAAAATTACTGAATTTGTAAAATTACCGAAATACCCTTAGTTTGTAAAATTACTGAAATAACCCTGGTTTGTGAAATTACTAAATTACCCTTGGTAGGTAAATTACTGAATTACCCTCGGTAGGTAAAATTACCATTATACCATTAGGGGTTGATTAGCGTGATTGTGTGTAAACCCTCACACACTTTATTTTAACTGTAATATTGATTGTATGGGCTGAAAAGCCGGAAAAGGCTGTAAATGCAATCGACATACCCTTGGGGGTAAGGCATGAAGTGCCAAGTACGTACCTGTAATTATCTGATATGAGTTGGTTGTATGTGATGACTATTGCCTTGTTACTAGCATGATACATCTGTCACGATATAAATGTTGTGCATGGGATATGGAAATGTTGATAAAGGGGATGTGATAAGGTCACATAGTGATAGGTGGCTCTGCCACATTGTTCATAAGGTCACATGGTGATTGGTGGCTCTGCCACATTGTTTATTAAGGTCACATAGTGATCGGTGGCACTGCCACATCTGTTTATGAGGTCACATAGTGATCGATGGCTATGCCACAGTTGTTTTAAGGGCACGTAGTGATCGGTGGCGCTGCATCATTTTCTGATAGCATGACTGTCAAGACGGCGTGTAGTGGATGGAGGGTTGATTGTAGAAATCCCCACGGTGTGATGGCTAGTACGGGATGGCGTGTAGAGGATGGAAAATTAGGTTGGGCTGGGTTGTCATCGCATTGCATACATTATCTGACTGTGACATATGATATGGGTTAAGGATCAACTGAGGCTATTTTGGGCTAAGGCCTAATTGCCACCATTACTGTAATGGGCTTCGACCCGGATTGTTGTGATGCATGTTCTTACCGATGAGGGTTGTACACAATGAGTTTTCATAAACTCACCCCCTATTTTTATTAAATGTTTCAGGTGATTCCCAGCGATTAAGGATTGGGAGCCGTGGAGGACTCGGGGTGACTATACATCGGAGATACTACTCGTGAACTTTAGTAATTTCAATTTTTTTCCTTTTCTTTTAGATTATTTATTTTGGGTTAATATTTTTTAATAAGGCCATGGTTTATTTTTTCTAAGCTTTCATTTATAACTGTTAAACTTATAAATACGGGGTTTTCTTAAAACATTAGCAATCATTTTCTAAAAATCATGTTTACGCAACGATGCAAGTTCAACTTTCATAACAAAATAGTTTTTCAAAATAATAACAAATTTTAAACGGTCATTTAGTAAATCACGTTTTTCTCAATCAAACAACGAACTCAGAGTTCAAAAATCTGATAAAACCTTTCTAAACAATTGCTTAGCTTTTCAACTTCCTTTAATGTGACACGCCGGATTCGGGCTTAACTTCTAGGCTGGGTTTGGGGTGTTACATTTGACTTGCTGACAAATCAAACATTTTGAAACAAATCCTAAAATATCTTGTTTCATGTCGTGCCACCAATAAAGCTATTTCAAATCGTTATACATTTTCGTGCTTCCTGGATGTACGAATAAAAAACTACTATGTGCTTCATTTAGAATCTTCTGAATAGGTTTAAAATTTCTTGGTACACATATTCTATCACGAAACATCAAACAATCATCAGATCCTATTCGAAACTCGAAATCAGAAGTCAACTCACACTGAGCTCCTTTTGCTTGTAATTCATTATCAAATTTTTAGCCTCATAAATCTGACGTAGAGATAATAGTCTTGCTTTCAACTCAGCTACTATCAAACCATCGTCAGATAACGCTAATTGTGTGTTCAAAGCACGTAAAGCAAATAAGGACTTTCGGCTCAACGCATTAGCAACTACATTTGCTTTCTCCGGATGATAGTCAATTATCAATTCATAGTCTTTTAGCAATTCTAACCATCTCCGTTGGTGTAAATTCAATTCTTTCTAAGTCATCATATATTTCAAACTTTTGTGGTTAGTGTATATATGACATTTCTCACCAAACAAGTAATGGCGCCAAATTTTCAATGCGAACACTATCACGGCTAACTCGAGATCATGCGTCGGATAATTCTTTTTGTGTGGCTTTAACTATCTCAACGCATAATCTACAACATTGCCTTCTTGCATCAAAACACAACCCAGGCCATTTAATGATGCATCACTGAAAACTATAAATTCTTTACCCGACTTAGGCTGAACTAACACTGGAGCCTCTGTCAATAATGCTTTCAACTGCTCAAAACTCTGTTGACACTTTTCTGACCTGAAACACCCCAAACCTGGCCCAAAAAGCCCGATCGGATTTGATATGTTCCTCAAGTAAAACTTTAGCAAATTCTCGCTTTGTTTGAGAAAAACTTGATGATTTTAAATAAAACAGATTAACTTAAAGATAGGGTTGAAATCAAATTGTAAAGTAAATTTGTATCTTCTTAAAACATTATTTTAAGAGAAATTAATAAGTTAAAAGAAAACCAAATTTAATGAAAAATTTATTAATATTGTGGAAATATGTTTTGTTTTCAAAAATAGTTTAAATTATTTATCAAAAACCATTTAGTTATTTAATTAATAATTGTTCATGGCGTAATAAAAATAAATCCAAACACAAAATTAAAAACAGCTTTATAATGGCCTTATTACAAAAATAGCAAAACCCATAATAAATCATATAAGTTTAAGTTTAATTTGGAAAATCTCCAAAATACTTTGTTTGAGAATTGACCACCACGTAGTCCTCATTGACCCGATCCATCACGCTAAGAGTCATCTGAAAAATTTATCCCACAAAAGGGTGAGTCATAAACTCAATGTGTAACACATACATTAAATGACCCATTTAATCACAAACCTTTAAGCCCATTAATAAAGCATATAGTCATAGGCCCATTTAAGTCATATTTGGCCATAAGCCCATTTTTATAGCAAATCAAATAATAATCACTTAAAATCTCATGGATATATACATATAATGAAATGCAAGCCCGGCCCACCTAAATATCCATCCGCTACACACCACCCGTACCAACCAATCACACCGTGGGGATTACTAAATCGACCCTCCATCCGCTACACACCATCGAAGGCAGTTGCTGCGGTCAACATGCACATTGCCCTTATAATTTTGTGGCAAGGCCACCAGAAAAATGTGACCGAAGTCACCAGATTCAAAATATGTGACTGAAGTCACCGGATTCACATATGTGACCGAAGTCACCGGATTCAAATATGTGACCGAAGTGACCGGATTATGTGGTAAAACCACCGGAATACTTCCCCTTTATCAATTTTACCCATATGCCCATGCACATACATATTATTTAGTTTTCATGCCATTTACCCCAAAATCATAATATAATCATACTTATTTCACATTTATGCATATAGCAAAAGTTAACGAAATATTTGGGTAAACATACCTGAATATCGTATACCACTGAATGGTATCCACAATCATTATGAAACATATCGTCATATAAATCACATTATAGATCTATGAGATTTTATTGTAAGGTTACACACCTTATGACTGTGAGAACGATACCTTCCCACTCGTTAACACCTAGTTAATTATCACACTTGATTAGTATACACTATTACTAATAAAACTATACTATTGATGAGAGATCTAAATCCTTACCCTCGGATTCTTGAACAACCGTTATCTGCGATTTTTCTTCGTTAGATGGATCAAAACCCGCTGATAACCCACCAACAAAAAGTGGTTCGGTTGTACGCACGACTTCAAATAACCAATCTTCGTTAGCGGAGGGTCCACAACCCGTGGAAATCTCTTATCGCCGATCTGACCCTTCGCTTGAAGTTTGAGGGTATAATAAATTGCCTCCTCTCTTCCAAACACTCCGTCATCGCTCTTTTCGAACATATCTTGTTAGTCTCGAATTCACCCCTAAAATAAAGTTGATTAATAAACTATCTAAAAGAATTGATATAACCGAAAGTGATATTCTTACCTTGGATAGTTTCGAAAGGTTTCTCTTAGAACTTGGTTTCCAAAAACATTCTTAAAAATCCCTTCCAAGGATTCAGCCTAGGAGAGAAAAAAAAAATAAGAGGATTATGTTTCTAAATCGGCTATAATAAAAGGAGATAATGAAAACAATTGACCAAAAATCTTACTTGACCACTTGAAGATTCGGCCTTGAACAAAAAGAAGAGAAAAATATGGTGTTTTGGCTATGGTGATTTTGGGTTTCCAACAAAAGAAAAGAAAGATTGAGATGAAGATAGAGAATGGGAGTTTCGGCCTTAGCAAGGTAAATGAGAAGGGAAATTTGAGAGAAAGGGATGATTTGCTTTTTGGTAAAAATGGTTTCTGTTGAAAGTGAAAAAGAAAGAAAAATGAAAAGAAAAAGAAAGAGAAAGGGAAAGAAAGAAATTAAGGATGCCCTTTGATGCTAGATGGTTCGGCACTAAAGAGGGAGAAAAGAAAAGAAAATTATCTTCAAAGTTTCTTTGGTGTTTTCGAGAATGAGGAAAAAGAAAAGAAGAAATGTTTTCCAAACTTTTGATGCTTTTGACTATAGAGGACAAGAATATGAGAGAATAGGTACTTTAACCAAAATGGTCAAAATGAAAGCCAAAACAATGCAAAACTTTTACCTAATGTCATTAACAAAATTCGGCTAGAAAGAGAGCTTTTGGAGAAATGAGAAAAGATGAACAAAATGCTAGAATTTTTGGCCAACTATCACCCCTAATCCAAAGTCAAATTCGGCCAACATGTATGCCAACATAATCCCCCTTTTTCCTCCACATTTCTTCCCCATCAATCCTTTCTTTCCAAACACAATTAAGCCTTCTCCCTTAGCCCTTAAAGTCGACTAGGTTCATGGTCAAATGACCATGAAAAAGCTTCCAAAACATTGTCCTTTCTTCAAGCCTTTTGTCCCCCCTATCTTACCATATCATCATGATCCCATGCCATATCTTCTAGCTTGTCTTTTCCATATGGTCTACTAACCAAAAATAAAAAGATGCTCATCCAATCTAGAATAGTCTCGGCCGACACTATAGGAAAGAAACTAAAAAAAAATTAAAATTCTTCCATTTGCTAGCTAGGGGATTCGAACCTCTCTCCTCATGCATTCACTCATGCACCATTACCACTTTGCCAAATGACTTATTATACTTAAAACCTCTTGCCATTATTTCTTAAAGCCTATCTTGCTTAACTCCATCTTAATTATTAAAAATTTAATATTTCACTAAGCATTCACTTACATAATGAAGTTCAAAAATAAACTTCCAAAACACACTCAATCATATTTAGGCATGCAACAACATTCAATTAAGTAGAGATGCATAACCCCTAATTATCAGGATGTTACAGTTCTACCCCCCTTAAAAATAATTTTGTCCTCGAAATTACCTGGCTGGAACAAGTGAGGGTATTGCTGTCGCATCGCTTCCTTCGATTGCCACGAAGCTTCTTCTGATCCATGATTACGCCATAACACTTTGACGAGAGGAACCAATTTTCTTCGTAAAACGTTTACATCTTGCTCCAAAATTTGAATTGGCTCCTCTTCATAGGACAAATCTGGTCTTAATTCTACCTCCTCAACTGGCACTACATGAGATGGATCCGACTGGTAACGGCGTAACATTGAAACATGGAACACATCGTGCATTTGCTTCAACTCTGAAGGCAAATCTAATTGATATGCTACAGGTCCGACCCGCTTCAAAATCCAATAAGGTCCAATGAACCTGGGACTTAACTTCCCTTTGCGACCAAATCTCATCACCTTTTTCCAAGGTGAGACCTTTAGGAATACTTGATCCCTCACAACAAAATCTATTTCCTTCCCCTTAAGATCTGCGTACGACTTTTGTTTGTCAGATGCTTCTTTTAACCGAGACCGGATTACCTTAACTTTTTCTTGATTCACCACTATTTTGGACCCAAAATCGACGTTCCCTAATTACATCCCAACACGTAGGAGTGCGACACTTCCATCCATATAGTGCTTCATATGGTGCCATCCGAATCTTGGCTTGGTAGCTGTTGTTGTATGCAAATTCCGCTAATGATAAGAACTCTTCCCAACTTCGAAATCCATCACACATCCCTTAACATATCTTCTAAGATTTGATTACTCGTTCAGATCCGTCCGTCGATCATGGATGAAATGTTGTCTTCAAGTCCAATCTGGTGCCCAAAGCTTCGATGCAATGCTTTCCAAAATCGAGATGTAAACCTTGAATCTCTATCTGAAATAATTGACACCGACACTCCATTCAATCTCACAATCTCAGCCACATATAACTTTGCCAATTTCTGTAAAGAGTAATCAACCCGAATCGGGATAAAATGTGCGATTTCATCAATCGGTCCACTATCACCCATATTGAGTCTTTCTTAGTAGGCATAAGAGGAAGCCCACTAACAAAGTCCATGGTGATTCTCTCCCACTTCCATTCGGAATCTTTATCTATTTGAAATAATCCGAAGGAACTTGATGTTCAAACCTTGACTTGTCGACACGTTATGCACTTTCCTACAAACTCCGTAACTTCCCGTTTAAGACCAGGCCACCAAAACTGATCTCGCAAATCTCGGTATAACTTACTTTCTCCAGGATGCATAGCATAGGGGCTACCATGCGACTCCTGAAGAATCATTTGCCTCAACTCCTGATCCCTCGGCATACAGACTTTACCTTTGAAACACAATACCCCATTGTTGTTAATACCAAAATCTTCTAATTCCCCATTCTGCACCTGCCGAAGCTTTACACTCAGATCATCGTCTACCAATTGCCTCTTTTTCACTTGACTCAACCATGTCGGCTTAACTTGCAATTCTGCCAACAAGCTTCCGTCATCATAAAGACTAAGATGTGCAAACATCGCCCTTAAATCTGGCACCACTTTCCGACTTAGAGCGTCTGCCACCACATTCGCCTTGCCCGGGTGGTACTCAATAGAACAGTCGTAGTCTTTCAACAACTCTATCCACCTTCGCTGCCTCAAATTCAGTTCTTTCTGAGTCAGTAGATATTTTAGACTTTTGTGATCCGTGTATATCACTGACTTTTCCCCGTATAAATAATGTCTCCAAACTTTAAGAGAAAAGACTACAGCTGCCAACTCCAAATCATGCATCGGGTAATTAACCTCGTGTGGTCTTAACTACCGAGATGCATACGCAACTACCTTTCCATCTTGCATCAGAACACATCCTAATCCCGTGTGAGAAGCGTCACAATACACGACAAAATCCTTCCCTGCCTCAGGCTAAATCAAAATCAGAGCTTCAGTCAAAACCCTCTTGAGCTTCTCAAAACTCTTTTACTACTTATCAGCCCACACAAAAGATACTTCCTTTCTCAACAATTTTGTTAAAGGTGCAGCTATCGATGAAAATCCTTCAACAAATCTTCTGTAATAGCCTGCTAATCCCAAGAAACTACGAACTTCAATTACGGACTTGGGTGGTTTCCAATCTAGTATAGCCTCAATCTTCGAGGATCCACCCTTATCCCTTCCGCAGACACCACATGGCCTAAAAATGCAACTTCTTTCAGCCAAAACTCACACTTGCTGAATTTGGCATAAAATTTCTTCTCCCTTAAAAATTGTAACACAATCCGGAGATGCTTATCATGCTCCATTTCGGACTTAGTATACACCAGGATGTCATCTATGAACACCACGATGAATTGATCCAAGTAGGGTTGGAAAATTCGGTTCATCATATCCATGAACGCAGTTGGGGCGTTCGTCAATCCGAATGGCATTACCAGAAATTCATAATGCCCATATCTAGTTTAGAAAGCCGTCTTATGGATATCCGCTTCTTTCACCTTAAGCTGATGATACCCCGACCTTAAATCAATCTTTGAGAATACCGTTGCTCCCTTAAGCTGATCGAACAAGTCATCGATCCTTGGCAAAGGATACTTGTTCTTGATGGTCAGTTTATTCAACTGCCGATAGTCTATACACATCCTCATCGATCCGTCCTTCTTCTTCACAATAGGATGGTGCTCCCATGGAGACACACTAGGTCGATAAATCCACGATCAAGCAACTCTTGAATCGAGCCTTAAGCTCAACTAACTCTTTCGGTGCCATTCTATATGGAGCAATAGAAAGCGTGCCGTTCTGCAATAAATCAATCCCGAATTCTACCTCTCGATCCAAGGCAATCCGGAAGTTCTTAGGAAAAACATCTACAAATTCATTCACGCCCCGACTTCATCAGCAGTTGCCTCCTTAGCCTCCAAGGCACTCACCAACATCAGAAAGGCTACACATCCCTTTCTAACCATCTTTTCTGCCTTAAGAGCGGATACTACATTAGATAAGTAGTTCCGTCTCTCGCCCATCACTACAACTTCTTTGTCATCAATAGTTTTTAAGGACATCTGCTTAGCAGCACAATCTATATTTGCACGATACTTCACTAGCCAGTCCATGCCTAAGATCGATCAATTTCCCAAATGGTAACTCCATTAAATCACCAAAAGCGTGTCCTTGAACTTCTAAAGGCACTTCCTTAAAAGTTTGTCTATTACTACCATGCATCTAAAGGACTAAGTACGATCATCTTCTTAGGTACGATCTCGAAGTCACATGCAAAGTTTTAGATACTTCACTAGCGATATAAGAGTGAGTTGACCTATATCTATCAAAGCAATAAAGGCAACCCGTAAATCGAAACGCATTCGTGATAACATCAAAAGGCCATCGTCTTCTTCGCGACGAATTGCATATACCAAACTGGTGTCTCACCTCAGAGCTACCACTGCCTCTGCCTGAAGTTCTGCGACCTCTACCAGAACCATTACCCCTTTCATTTGGACCACGGCCCCTTATCGGCTGCTGTTCACCTCTGCCAGCCTGATTAACACCCTGACTTGCTAGGCGGTTCTTATCTGAATTCATCGGGCAATCCTTGATCATATGATCCTTAGACCCGCACTTGAAACATCCTCCAGTCTTTTTCCAACATTCTCCCGGGTGCATCTTCCCACATTGAGCACAAGCACGATGTTGTCCTCCCGTAGTAGTCTGCTGACTTCGCAGCCCATCATTTCTTGGTTTCTTTTGAAAATTCTCGGATGACCCTGAAGACCCAAAGCTTCTCTTATTCTTATTCTGGCCTCTATCCCGATTCTGTCTCTCAGTTCGCTTAACTTCTTCAGCTATTCTTGCCCTTTCTACTAAAATTGCAAAATCTCTTTCCTGGTGTGGAGCAATCATCACTCGTAGTTCATCTCTAAGTCCATCCTCAAATCTGATACACCGTTCATATTCCGTAGCCACTATCCCTCTGGCATAATGGCTAAGTCACAAAAATTCTGCTTCATATTCAGCTATCTACTTATTTCCTTGCACTAAATTCAGAAATGCCTTCCTCTGGGAGTCGATGTAGCTAGCTCCAACATATTTTCCCTTAAATTTAACTTTAAAATACCCCAAATCCACTCGATCCACAGGGGTACTCTCTTTAATAGTGAGCCACCCCTGGTAGGCCTCATCACGGAGTAGTGAAATAGCACCTTCAGTTGTCTTGAGGTGCGGTCTAAATCGTCCATGATCCTCTCATTGCCTCTAACCAAGATTCACTACATTTGGAGCTACTCCAGATACTCCCTAAAATCTCAGCTCCATTTGATCTAAGTCTCACCATCGACTTTGAGACCCACTCCCGTACTAGCTTCTGCTACTCGTTCCAAAACTCGAAGTACAGCTTGTGATACTGCGTCACCTCCTCCATTTTGTTCTTGAAAATCCACCCCAACAGTCGGTATGAGCTTCATTTTCGAAACCTTGACCAGATCTAACTGGTTTTGACACGATCATTCTTCCTCGACCACGTCCCCTAGAACTCATGTCTACTACGCGTATTATCTGTTTTTACGAAAAAGTCTTATGCATTAGAGTCTTTTCACTTCTTATTAAAAGAAAGTTTTATGCAACAGATATTCAGTGGTTTTTCCATAGTAATACACATACACCTAGGGTCCATGTCTCTAAAGTATGGTTTCCTTAGGTTTATCATACATTCATATTACTTTTCAATAAAGTACTTACGATGGACTGGCCGAGAACTTCGGTGCCATGCTTCTATAAAACCATTTAACTTAAGAAAACTTTCAAAAAGTCATTTGGGCTAAATTTTGAAAACGTTGTGGGCTTTAAAACCCAAGGCCGAGAGTTTAAAATTGGGCTCTGATACCAAGTTGAAACACCCAAACACGGCCCAAAAAGCCTGACCAGATTTGATATGTTCCTCGAGTAAAACTTTAGCAAATTCTCGCTTTGTTTGAGAAAAACTTGATGATTTTAAAAAAAACAGATTAACTTAAAGATAGGGTTGAAATCAAATTGTAAAGTAAATTTGTATCTTCTTAAAACATTATTTTTAAGAGAAATTAATAAGTTAAAAGAAAACCAAATTTAATGAAAAATTTATTAATATTGTTGAAATATATTTTGTTTTCAAAAACAGTTTAAATTATTTATCAAAAACCATTTAGTTATTTAATTAATAATTGTTCATGGCAGAATAAAAATAAATCCAAACACAAAAATTAAAAACAGTTTATAAAGGCCTTATTACAAAAATAGTAAAACCCATAATAAATCCTAAATAAGTTTAATAGGTTTAATTTGGAAAATCTCCAAAATACTTTGTTTGAGCATTGGCCACCACGTAGTCCTCGCTGACCCGATCCATCACGCTAAGAGTCATTTGAAAAATTTATCCCACAAAAGGGGTGAGTCATAAACTCAATGTGTAACACATACATTAAAAAGCCCATTTAATCATAGCCTTTAAGCCCATTAATAAAGCATATAGTCATAGGCCCATTTAAGTCATATTTGGCCATAAGCCCATTTTTATAGCAAATCAAATAATAATCATTTAAAATCACATGGATATATACATATAATGAAATGCAAGCCCGGCCCACCTAAATATCCATCCGCTACACACCACCCGTACCAACCAATCACACCGTGGGGATTACTAAATCGACCTCCATCCGCTACACACCATCGAAGGCGATTCTTTGCGGTCAACATGCACATCACCCTTATAATTTTGTGGCAAGGCCACCAGATAAATGTGATCAAGTCACAGATTCAAAATATGTGACCAAGTCACCGGATTCACATATGTGACCAAGTCACCGGATTCAAATATGTGACCAAGTCACGGATTATGTGGTAAAACCAGGAATACTTCCCTTTATCAATTTTACCATATGCCCATACACATACATATTATTTAATTTTCATGCCATTTACCCCAAAATCATAATATAGTCATACTTATTTCACATTTATGAATATAGCAAAAGTTAACGAAATATTGGGGCAAACATACCTGAATATCGTATACCACTGAATGGTATCCATAATCATTATTAAACATATCGTCATATAAATCACATTATAGATCTATGAGATTTTATTGTAAGGTTACACACCTTATGATTTGTGAGAACGATACCTTCCCTTCGTTAATACCTAGTTAATTATCACACTTGATTAGTATACACTATTACTAATAAAACTATACTATTGATGAGAGATCTAAATCCTTACCCTCGGATTCTCGAATAACCATTATTTGTGGTTTTTCTCCGTTAGATGGATCAAAACCACTGATAACCCACCAACGAAAAGTGGTTCGATTGTGCATACGACTTTAAATAAGCGATCTTCGTTAGCGAGAGGGTCCACAACGGTGGAAATCTCTTCTCGCCGATACAGCCCTTCGTTTGAAGTTGGAGGGTATAACAGTGCCTCCTCTCTTCCAAACACTCCGTACTGCTCTTTTCGAACCTATCTTGTTAGTCTCGAATTCACCCCTAAAATAAAGTTGATTAATAAACTATCTAAAAGAATTGATATAACCGAAAGTGATATTCTAACCTTGGATGATTTCGAAAGGTTTCTCTTAGAACGTTGGTTTCCAAAAGATTCTTAAAAATCCCTTCCAAGGATTCAGCCTAGGAGAGTAAAAAAAATAAGAGGATTATGTTTCTAAATCGGCTATAATAAAAGGAGATAATGAAAACAATTGACCAAAAATCTTACTTGACCACTTGAAGATTCGGCCTTGAACAAAAAGAAGGGAAAAATATGGTGTTTTGGCTATGGTGGTTTCGGGTTTCCAACAAAAGAAGGAAAGATTGAGATGAAGATAGAGAATGGGAGTTTCGGCCTTAGCAAGGTAAATGAGAAGGGAAATTTGAGAGAAAGGGATGATTTGCTTTTTGGTAAAAATGGTTTCGGTTGAAAGTGAAAAGGAAAGAAAAATGAAAAGAAAAAGAAAGAGAAAGGGAAAGAAAGAAATTAAGGATGCCCTTTGATGCTAGATGGTTCGGCACTAAAGAGGGAGAAAAGAAAAGAAAATTATCTTCAAAGTTTCTTTGGTGTTTTCGGCAATGAGGGAAAAAGAAAAAGAAGAAATGTTTTCCAAACTTTTTGATGCTTTTGACTATAGAGGACAAGAATTTGAGAGAATAAGTACTTTAACCAAAATGGTCAAAATGAAAGCCAAAACAAGGCAAAACTTTTACCTAATGTCATTAACAAAATTCGGCTAGAAAGAGAGCTTTTGGAGAAATGAGAAAAGATGAACAAAATGCTAGAATTTTTGGCCAACTATCACCCCCTAATCCAAAGTCAAATTCAGCCAACATGTATGCCAATATAATCCCCCTTTTTCCTCCACATTTCCTCCCCATCAATCCTTTCTTTCCAAACACAATTAAGCCTTCTCCCTTAGCCCCTAAAGTCGACTAGGTTCATGGTCAAATGGCCATGAAAAAGCTTCCAAAACATTGTCCTTTCTTCAAGCCTTTTGTCCCCCCTATCTTACCATATCATCATGATCCCATGCCATATCTTCTAGCTTGCCTTTTCCATATGGTCTACTAACCAAAAATAAAAGATGATCATCCAATCTAGAATAGTCTCGTGACACTATAGGAAAGAAACTAAAAAAATTAAAATTCTTGCATTTGCTAGCTAGGGGATTCGAACCTCTCTCCTCATGCATTCACTCATGCACCATTACCACTTTGCCAAATGACTTATTATGCTTAAAACCTCTTGCCATTATTTCTTAAAGCCTAACTTGCTTAACTCCATCTTAATTATTAAAAATTTAATATTTCACTAAGCATTCACTTACATAATGAAGTTCAGAAATAAACTTCCAAAACACACTCAATCGTATTTAGGCATGCAACGACATTCAATTAAGTAGACATGCATAACCCATAATTATCAGGATGTTACATGACCACTCAAATCTAACATATTTTTGAAGCAATCGCGTCATCAGTGTCGCAATCATCGAGAAGCCTTTCACAAATCGTTTATAATAGTCGGCTTGTCCTAGAAAACTATATACTTCAGTTACATTTCTTGGAGGTTTCTAATCTATAATTGCAGAAATTTTGCTCGGGTCAACTTGGATACCTGCGGCTGAAACTATAAGTCCCAGAAAACTAACCTCTCGTAACCAAAACTCACATTTACTAAACTTTGTAAACAGCTATTTATCTCTCAAAGTTTGTAGAACGATTCTTAAATGCTCGACATACTCAGATTAATCACGAGAATAGATTAAAATATCATCAATAAACACAACTACAAATCGATCTATATATGGCCTATAAATCCGGTTCATCAAATCCATAAAATAGCAGGTGCATTTGTCAGTCCGAAAGGCATAACAAGAAATTTGTAGTGTCCGTGCCTTGTTCTAAATGCAGTCTTTGGCACATCTGAGTCTTTCACTCACAACTGATAAAAACTCGATCACAAATCAATTTTTGAAAATACTGTTGCCCCTTTCAACTAATCAAACAAATCATCAATCCGTGGTAGAGAGTATTTATTCTTTATAGTCACTTTATTCAATTGTCTGCAGTCAATACACATTCTCATCGTGCCATCGTTCTCTTTCACAAACAACACTGGTGCACCTCATGGAGAGAAACTCAGTCTAGCAAAACCCTTATCTTTCAACTCTTGCAACTGAGCTTTCAATTCTTTTAACTCAGTTGGGCCCATTCTGTACGGAGTTATCGACTTCGGCGTTGTCTCTGGTACTAATTCAATACCAAACTCAACTTCTCTGATAGGTGGTAAACTCGGTAACTCTTCTGGATACACATCTAGATACTCACACACAACTGGTACTATTTCAAATTTTCTTTCTATCACTTTCGTGTCAAGTATATAAGCCAGATAAGCTTCACATCCCTTTCTCACAAATCTCTGAGCTGACATAGACGAGATCATAACTGGCAAACTATTCAGATCATCAAATTCAATTCTAATAATCTTATTATCCTAACATTTCAGTTCAATTGTCTTTCGTCTACAATTGACTATAGCACTATGCATCGTTAGCTAATCCATACCCAAGATTACATCAAATTCGTCGAATGGCAACAACATCAGATTAGCTGGAAAACAGAAATCTTGATGCATTAACGGACAATTCTTGTAGACTTTGTCAACCAAAACACTTTTTCCTAAGGGATTCGATACTATAATCACAAATTCAGTAGACTCTGCAAGAAAAGTCTTACTAGATACTAAATCCATGCATATATAAGAATGAGTTGATCCTAGATCTATCAATGCAATCACATTATTATCATAAAAAGTGAAAGTACCGGTGATAACATCTGGAGATGACGCTTCTTCGCGAGCGCGAATAGCGTAGGCTCTAGCAGTTGCTCTAGCATCGGATCTTGCAGCAGTATCTCATGTCACACCGCTACCACCACTCACATTTCCAACAGTAGGGAATGGTCTTCTTCTCACAGCAAGGTTGCTCGATTTCATATTTTGGGACTTATCTTTCTCATCTATCTCAGGACAATCCCGGATGAAATGTTCATGCGAGCTACATCTAAAATAGGCTTTATATTTCAATCTACACTCTCCAAAATGTCATTTTCCACAACGTCTAAATTCTGGTTTATTTGATCTAACATTACCCATACTAGCCAATGACACAGCTGGAGTTTTTGAACTCGTAATTTGCTTCCCACAATCTCTATTAGAGTTTTCAATTGGTGTGTTTGATCGATTAAACAAGTCTCAAGATTTCTTTGATGAAGAGTGATACGGCTTATTCATCGATCTTTTTATCGAGTCTCTAGCTTCTAAATCTATTGTTCTCTTTTCTTTGCTAAGATCTTCAACTTTAAGAGCCCTTTCAACCAGCACGACAAGTTCTTTCAATTCAAGATACCAACTAATAGTTTTATATCCTCATTCAACCTATCAACGAATCGTTTACATATAATCTCCTCAGTAGACACATACTCTCGAGCATACTTTCTTAAACGTACAAATTCTCTTTCATACTCAGTGACAATCATCTGGCCTTGTTTCAACTCTAGAAACTCTTTATGCTTTTGATCGAGAAATTTTTGATTGATGTACTTCTTTCAAAATTTAGATTGGAAAAACTCCCAAGTAACCTGTTCTTTATGAACCATAGATATCAACGTTTTTCACCATTGGTACGCATTATCTCTCAGCAAAGATACAACACAATTGATACATTCATTAGGAGTACAAGATAAGTTATTGAATACTTTGATTGTATTTTGAGCCAAAACTCATCTCTTTCCGCATGATCATCAAAGGTAGCCCAGAACTCTTCAGCCCCATGTTTTCGAATTTTATCTATTGGTGACTTGTTCATCCATATCGGATCTATCACTTGAGGAATAATAGGGATTTCTTGAGGAATAGGTGGGGATGGAGGTTGTTGAGCAGCCAAATTCATTCGAACGAACTCCGTGAAGCACAAACTCACCATCTGGAAAAAAACTTGTTTAGCCTCTCCCTCATGACTACTCGATATAGGCCTAGTATCAGATGGCGCTACGCCTTGAGCAGGTTTGGGCGCATTACTCTCTACATTGTCACTACAGCTCTTTCGGGATCCATACTGTATGAAAACACAAATTAAGCTATACCACACTATCAAAGAGTATATATATGGCATGTATATCTAGACTCTCATACATGCTGTGTTAGTCCTAAAATCAACTAAACCATAGCTCTAATACCAATAAATGTAACACCCCTCACCCGTATTCACAGTCAGAATAGGGTTACGAGGTATTACCGATTAATCAACATCATTTAACATACATAATTCATACATTTATGCATTCATACTCAAATGCCATTTAATAGTATTCATATTGTCCCTTATGAAGGCGTACGAGGCCTTAAACATGCTTTAAAAGTGGTTCGGGACTAAATAGATAACATACAAAAATTTTAAAAAACTTAGAAAATTTTCAATCATATAAGGGTCACATGCCCGTGTGAATAGGCCGTGTAACCCACACGACTAGTAGACACTCTCGTTTCTTAGGCTATGTGAAAACAGGGCATACATTCTGACTTGCAACACACTGTCGAGGACACGCCCGTATGCCAGGCTGTGTGAAATCTAGAGAGTTTACTGACTTCGGTCACATGGCCAACCACACACCCATGTGTCTAGAACGTGTGCCCTACGAAATGACCACACATGCTTACGTGCTAGGTCGTGCGCCATTTAGGGGGTATACTGACTTATACCACACGACCAGTCACACGCCCGTGGGTGAGACCGTGTAGAGCATACTGACTTCACTTCAATATCAACACCAGGGGGCACATGGCCATGTAGCATGACTGTGTGTCGCACGGCTTAGACATAGGCCCGTGTGGACAAAAATAGGTCATTTGTAAAGCCAATTTGCCACCCTTTTTTTCATATACCTACACAAGCTCAAATGACGTCATTTTAAGACACAACTAAAAGTTTATCAACCAATACATAATCATACCATATTCATTTCAACCATTACAATACTCAATTCCATACCATTTACCTATTCAAATACCAATCAATTCATCTTGCTTTACTAAGCATAATTCACATATATAATTCATCTAACTAAACCAATTCAAATATACCATTCATTCAAGATAGGTGTATTACCAAACATTAAAAGTAGAACTATTTTTAGAACTATTTTTACATTCATAAGCATCATCAAATTCATCATCCTATGCCAACTTAAATGGCCAAAATACACATCCATCAAATAAGCCATTTTGACACAAGCCTATACATGGCATATACCATATATACATAGCTTCAAAAGTACCAAAGTAGATGCTCGATAGTGCGAAGAAGTCTCTGACAATTCTCGGATCCAAGCTAGCTTCGTAGAACTATAAATCATAGAAACAATTAAATAAAGTAAGCTTTAAGTTTAGTAAGTTCTTATGTGAACATGAAATAATCACAACATTCATATAACAATTCAAAATAGAAAATATCATAACATTTATAGCACCAATTCATGAATTAACATAAAACTTATCTATGTCCTCATTCATGAGTTCTCAACTTCATCTATCTCAATACTTGAATAGTTTTTCGTGCATACCTGTACCGATACATTTTTATTTCTCATCCATACTCTTATCAAACCATTCCAGTTTACAAATGCTTTCGATACAAATTCGTCGATTTTTTCGATGCCATAGTCCAACTATGGTCTTTCACATACATTGGCAAGGCCCTGCTGTGGTCTTTCATTCACATGCCATAACCTGGTTATGGTCTTATTATTCGGTTGCCATAGCCTGACTATGGTCTTATTCAACAACTTGTCTTACTCAACTCGTACATTTCATTTAATATCTCAACATTCATCCAATAGAATAAATACTATGTCAATTTCATCCATTCAATAAATAGATACACATTGAAGTTTAATTATACGAACTTACCTCATATTTAGAATTGACAGATCGGATCGATTACTCGATAACCTTGCTTTTCCCCCGATCTAAATTTGAATTCTTTCTTTCTTGATCTATATGAATTCAAAATTAACTCACTTATTCATTGATTCATTCAATTCAGTCCACAACGACATAATGAGGCATTTTTACACCTTAGCCCTTAAAGTTTAACATTTTTACAATTTAGTCCTTATCACATAAAAACACAAATTACACAATTTCTTTCTAAATTCATGAGTGCCAAATTTCTATAAGGTCTTTAGCAGCCTTAAACTTTCATTTATTTCACATTTGAACCCCTTAATTTACACTTTTCATAATTAAATCCATAAAATGCATTTTTACTTAAAATCACTTTACAAAGCATTTAAATCTATCAACAAATAGTCATTTTCCATTATCAAACATTGAAAAGCTCAAATATTCATCAATGGCACTTTACAAAATCATGAACAAATTCAAAAATTAAGGCACGAGTTAGCTAAAATATGAAGCAGCGGTTACAAAAACATTGAAATCATTAAAAACCGAGATAAAATTGTACCTTAATCAAACCAAGAATGTGTCGAACCCTAGATGGACATGGAATCTTTCTTTTTCTTCTTCAAAATTCAGCTAGATGATAATGAGAGAATAAAAATGGCTTTTGTTTTATTAATAATACATTAATAACCAAATTACCATATTAACCTTTAATAAAAACCATTAAAATTCATTTATGCATATCCATCTTTGTCTACTCACCATTATAATGGTCTATTTACAACATAAGCACCTTAAATTTAATAAACCATAGCTATTTGACACCTTTAACAAGTAGAATGCAACTTTTGCATTTTATGCGATTTAGTCCTTTTTCTCAAATTGAGCTATTAAACGATAAAATTAACTCACAAAATTTTCACACATACATACAATCATACTATAAACACATAAAATAATATTAAAATAATTTTATGACATCAAATTTGTGGTTCTAAACTACTGTTCTGATTTAGCTAAAATCAGGCTGTTACAGACCCTAAAGTGTTTTCCACTGGGTCCATTCTATAGAAACTAAGGTTTCTAGATCCTCCATTACTAAACATTCCTCCATCGGATCAAGAAATTTCATAGCTTTAAGAATATTAAACTTTACCTAATCATCATGAACTCTCATTGTGAGTTCTTCTTTTTGCACGTTTATCAATATTCTTCCCGTGGATAGAAAAGGTCTACCTAGGATGATCGTCATTTCCTTATGTACTTTAAA
This sequence comes from Gossypium rotundifolium, assembly GCA_025506655.1. Lineage (NCBI taxonomy): Eukaryota > Viridiplantae > Streptophyta > Magnoliopsida > Malvales > Malvaceae > Gossypium > Gossypium rotundifolium. Next base: position 30,585,064 of record CP106732.1, on the reverse strand, counting down.
ATCTAAGATAATGAAATTAGCAGGAAAAATAAATTTATTGACTCTTACCAAAACATCCTCGATCTTTCCTTTGGGGTATGCTAAAGATCGATCTGTCAGTTGATGTGTTACAGTAGTGGGTCTTACTTCGCCTATTTCGAACAATTTGAAAATAGACTTGGGCATCAATTTAATGCTCGCCCTAAGTTGTACAAAGCTTTTCCATAATAATATTCTCCAATATTATACAATATAGTAAAGCTTCCAAGGTTCTTCAGTTTCAGAGGAAGCTTGTCTTGTAAGACCTCACAGCACTCCTTCGTTAAAGTGACAGTCTCATACTTACCAATTATTTTCTTCTTGGACAAGATGTCCTTCATGAACTTCACATAATTGGGCATTTGCTCTAAAGTTTTCACAACGGGATGTTAATATGATGTTGCTTTAGAACGTCCAAAAACTTCTTGAACTATACATCCTTTTTCTACTTATTTGGTTGGAACTTTTGAGGATATAGAGGTGATTGAACTTTGGGTTGGACTGGATAACTTTTCTAAGGAGAAAAATCAGCATCTAAAGAAGATGTTAATTTTTCAGAATTCACTGTGTTAGATTTACCTTATCAGACTTTGTAAGTTTTGGCTCTTCTGGTGTAGGAGTTTCAACTAATGGTTGACTTTCCTCCTCAATAGGTTTATCTTCAACCATAACTTCCTTGGGTTCCAAATTCTTACCACTTTATTGATCAACTACCTTGCAATGTTTTTTACCCAAATTTATTTGATTTTTTGCATCACTCAGCAAGGCTCCTTACGGTTGGTTACAAAGCTCTGTAGTTAAGTGGCCCATTTAGTTTTCCAAATTTTTCAGTGTTGTTGCTTGAGTTTGGATTAAAGTGTCATTCTTCTCCATGTATACCTTCAACAAGTTCTCCAAACTATTGGATGACTCAGTTTGTTGATCTAAACCTTGGGATTGGTTGGGTTTATGCTGCATGTAAGTGTTGTTCGGTCCATTTCATTGGTTACTCCAAGAAAAGTTTCAATGGTTGCGATATAAAGGATTGTAGAAGTTGGACTGTGGTCCATGTCCACTTCTATTTTGGTGTTCGCTCCCCACGGAATAAACTGATTTGGGATTTGATGGATAATTCTTGAAAGAATAACCATCCCCACAATATACTTAGGAAATAACATTGAACTGACTTGGCGACTGATATGCAAAATTATTCAAACCATTAGTGTTAAACTGTTTAAGCATTGAAGAAATAGAAGATACGTAAGTTGAGAGTGATGTAAGTGCGTCCACTTCGTGCATTCTAGCTACTCGTCTTCCTGAAGTTTCTAGATTTATTGGCCATTGATTGTTGTTACTATAGTTCTTTTTAATGATCTTATAAGCCTCATTATAAGACTTAGACAAAATTGCACCATTCTCAAAAGCATCTACCATTAACCTTGTGTATGCTTTGAGACCATTATAAAACGTCTCCAACTGGATTCAGTGTAGAATCCCATGATGAGGGCACTTATAAAGTAATTCTTTGAATCACTCCCATGCCTCGTGCAAAGATTCGTCATCCAAATGTTGAAAAGTGGATATCTTATTTCACAACTTAGCATTTTTGCTAGGTGGGAAATAAATAACCAAAAATCTTTCTAATAATTCTTGCCATGTAAAATTGAACTTGGTGAGAATGAATTAAGCCATGCTCATGCTCGATCTCATAATGAGTATGGAAACAACTTCAACCTCAATGCATCTTAAGTCACATCGACTATCTTGAATGAATTGCTCACCTCCACGAATAATTGAAGGTGAAGATATGGATCTTCCGTGGGTACTCCACTAAACTAGCCAACCATTTGGAGCATTTGAAACATCACTGGTTTCAACTCAAACTATGGTGCCTCAATTTTCATTCTCCTAGTTCCTAGATTTGATTCATTGATGAGTTGGAAATCGTACTATCTTATGGCAACAATCCTTATCATCAGCAATAAGGATTGGACTATGTACATTATTGTTACCGTTTCCTTGTCCATTATTTTGATTTTGAAGGTCCATATCTGCTTGTCCTTGAGTTGATCTTTCACGTCTTCTTTTTCTAAATGTCTGCTGGATTTTAGGGTCTACAGGTAATAAATTGATAATTTGATCTATGCTCATAAACACCTGAAAATAAATCACAAAAAATAAAGAATAAAGAATAAATTAATAAGTTTAGAAGTTAGATAAAAAATAAATAAAAACCAAATTGAAAAGAATAATTTCACAAAAGTGATTAAGGTAATAGTCCCCAGCAATGGCGCCAAAAACTAGAATGCTCGGTTTGTGCAAGTGTACACAGTCTTAATCAAGTAATAAGTAAGTAAAAGAGTTATCGTCTCCATAGGGACTGGGTCTGCTAATAAATTAATTGTAAAATTAGAGTTAACAATCTGGTCATAAAAACACAATATTTTTGAGTGGTGTGATGTAGAAATAATTTCTAAATATAATATGATCTCTAATGCAATTTTAATCTAAATGCAAATTATGAGATGAAATGTATGAAATGAGTTTAGTAGAAAAAACACAAAACTCAACAATCAATAACATGAATAGGCTAGGATAATTACATCATTCAACTTAATTCACTTTTCTCATACTTAACAGTGTTCAAAAAATACTTCATGACAACTCGATCTTTCATGGGCTTGAAACCAAATTAATCCCATCGGAATCTTCTACTTAGCAAAACATGCATTTTATTGATCATATTAAACTAAGGGTTTCTAACTATTGTGAAATAATAGGGTCTAGGTTGGTATGAAACAATTTAATCACATAAACCTAAAAGCCATGCAAGGTAATAGAACTCGGTCAAGTTATTACGAACCTTAGTTTACTCTAGGTTGGACAAAAATTAAGCATGCACATTTCAATTATTGTGTCTATTAGCCGTCGTCTTGTTAGAATCACTCAGGTAATTCTAATGCATCCAATCACTTATGAATGGAAATACATATTTGAGTTTAATTGAAAACATAATCGACTGAGGCACAAACACGAGAAACGTGTTTTAAACAAACTTCAATAAATTAATGGAATCATCCTAGCTAAATAGATTTAAGCTACCATTGTTGATGACAAGATAACAAAGCACATTACAAACATGATTAAATTAAAATAACAAAGTAATGGAAGAATAAACTTTATCGAATTAGTAGTCTCGTGATTGATTGTAACAACCCATTTCTTTGAAGTGTTGGAACAGTGGTTTCGGGGCCATAAGTCCAATGTGTGGGTCCATAAATATTATTAATTTAATATTTACAAATACTTTTTACGGTGTTTTGATAAAATTTTATTTAATGATTTTTGGTTAAATGAAAGAATGATTAGGTTCAACTGGTATGACCCTAAAGTCAAGTGTTTTAGGAAATGAGGTATCGATACCTCGTTTCTATAAATCGAGTCGTAAATATTTTTATAAATATTTATGGAGTGTTATTAAGGCCATATTAAAGTTCTGTTAAGAAATTTTAATGCTTAACTAGTAAATTAATTGGAAATGACTAAATTGTAAGAGTTGCAAAATTAAGTTTTGATTAATTACAGGTGTCAAATAGCTAAAGAAAGGTAATTTGCATGGACTAAAATGGAAAGTTTACCATATCATAAATTAGTGGAAGGTTGGTGGCTAAATTTTGTTAATTTACATGATATATTTTTAATGATAATAAAGTAAATAATTAGGTAATAAATAAAAAGAAAAGTAAAACATATTTTTACTAATGTCTTTCTTCTTCAATTGTGAAAACTCCATTTTTGGACCAAGAGACATTCGTCCAACATTCAAGTGTTGCATATGTAGGTGATATTCTTATCAATTTCTTTTAATTTTTATGTTTTTGAGATCGTTGCAACTAGGTCTAACTAGCCCGTACCTTTGTTTTCAAAACTGTTAAAGATTTTAAATGTTGCTATTGATGAATCTTTGTGATTTTAGATGTTAAATGATGAATTTAAAGTATTCTTTGTTATTTATAAAGATTTTATTAAGTGATTTTAGATTAATTTAATGATTAGGGATTAAATTGTTGAAATTGTAAAATTCAATATAAATTGTGTGAAATGAGGAAAAATATGGGCTGTTATAGGATTAAAGGAAAATCAGCTAACATGAATTTAAGTTAAAAAATGATAAATTTGCATGTTTTGGGCTTAGGGACTAAATTGAATAAAAATAAAAAGTTGAGGGAAATTTTGTAAAAATGTCAAAATGACTAAATTGTATAAAGTGAATTGGTTTTGCTGTCTAAATTAATGAATTGAATGAAATTGTTAATTTAGATCAAGAATGAGTGGAAAATTGTGGAGAAGAGAAAATTTCCAAATAGCCCCTATATTTTGTCATTTCTACAATTTAGCCAGGTAAGTTTGTATGTTTAAATAACGTTGTAATGTTATTTTGATATTTATGAATTGTGCTATATATCATGTAAAGAAATGATGAGAATCCAATGATGTTTTGATAATTAAAAAGCCCCTTTTGAAATTTAGGAATATATAGGATACAAATGACATATCATTAGGGTTACTATATTTCGGATGCTGGTCTTGAATGTCCTACTGATGGTTGAGGTCCTGCATTTGTTGTGGATGCTTGTTAGCTTGTGTGAGAGGCATCATGTAGCTTACATTTTGACTGTTAGCTTGTGTGAGCAGACCCATTTTATGGCTCGAGTAAGCAACGATGTAAAGGAAAAGGAAAATGAATGGTTTCGACCATATGTTTAGCACACTTTATGTGAGCTTTCCCGCGTATTCGATATTATTCTAAGTGGTTCAACAAGCATCAGAAGGGAAAGAATGGTAAATGTTCCAATGGCTATGTTATGAACCTATGGAAAGGTATGAAATGATAACGATCTATCAATAGATATATATGTTTATGGAAAGTATAAATTAAATGGCATTATGTTCATGTGAATTTAACTTACCATGTTATAATTCAAGTGAATTATGTGTTAATGTACTAACAATTGTTGTTGATGATGATTAGGCTTGTGCTAAGCTTATGGTTGGATTATATCATGCATAATCTTAATGATATACATTGAAATGGTAAGTGACAAAATGTAAACATGCTTAGTCCATGAAAAGGTTGCATGAATCAAAAGATATATTTTCTTATGAAATGACTTACCATGTGGTTGATCCAAAAAGAGTTATGTACAAATGCACTAACCTGTGTATTGATGATGATACTTAGGTTTGTGTCAAGCTTGTGTAATTGGTTGATTTTTATGTTTATGTCTTGTATTATGCAAATGATACGGGTAAGAAAAGGTAATGAAATGGTAAGTTCATAATTGAGATGTAATATGATGATGTAAAAGGATTAATGAGTTAAAGGACTTACTTATATGTGAGAAATTTACTTATGCTAGGATGAATTTATCTATGCTATGAATAAGCACACTAATTTGTGAATTGATAATGTTGTTAAAGCTTATGCTATATAAATGGAATGGAAAGTAAGTAAATGAAATGGAAAGTAAGTAAAAGAAATGGAACGTAAGAAAATGAAATGGAAAGTAAGCAAAAGAAATGGAAACTAAGTAAATGTAATGGAAAGTAAGTAAATGGAGTGGTTCATAGTCTTATGAAAAGGTTAATGAATGCAATATGTCTTATAAATCTTATTATGTTAGGAATGAAAAACATATGTGATGTTGATTGTAACATCCTGAATTAATGGGCCTATGCATTTAATGTGTGGTTATGTGTAATGTGTTAATTAGAGTGTTAGGGGTCCAGATGGGGCTCATGATAGGGCCGAGGCCTTGGTTAAATTTGCTGTTTGGACACTATAGGGTTTAAAAGATGGTATCAATGGTTTAAATTACAAAATGGGCTTGTGGCCCAGTAGCAAGGGGCGCTGCAAATGAGCTATAAGGTGGCTTTATTAGCAGGTGAAGAGGCCCAAGTTATGGCCGCTTGAAGCCCATGTATTTGGGCCATTTATGAAACTTAAAGGAGGAGCAAGTGGGATGGCAATGAGGCTTAAAATTAGGAGGGATTAAATGACTTGGATAATGTGGATAATGTGCTGATAAATGAAGGAAGAGGTGGTGTTATTTTGGCATTTTTTGAGGTGTGAATGGATAAAGATAATGGAGGAAATTTAGGATTTATCTGCCGATCACAGTGGCGGCTAAAATTCCAACACTGAGGGGGAGGAGGAATCGATTTTGGTATATCCAAGGTGTACTAAAATTTCCCTTGATTAATAGCTTAGCTTGACGTTTGAAAAAGGGGCATTTTAGGGTTTTAGGTAGTAGGTGCCGAAATTCTGTGTTTAGGTGGGGGGAATATCTGTTTTTTTATTTTCGGTATTAGGGTTTTATTTCCCATTCCCTTCTCTCATTATTCAAAAGTCGAAACCCCTAATCTTATTCTCTCATCTCCACTTTTATGCAAAAGCCGAAATTCCATTGTTTTCTCAGCTTTCATCTCCATAGCCGAATACCCTTGTCTATTCTTTTCTCTTTGTCGATTTCTTCATCAAAGCCGAATCTTCATAGATCTCTTGAGATCATCTTTTCTATCTGATCTTCTCAAAAGTCGAAATTCCCTAGGAGTTGTCAAATTCTCTGTGTTAAGGTAAGTGCCGATTTCTTCTGTTCTTTTTTCTTCTCTTCTAGTTTTTGAGACCATAGCCGAATGGCTAGTTGGTTGTTAGGCCATCTTTAATTTGACGTTTTCACTGATCTCATGTTCTTTTGGGCGGCATTCTGGGATTTGAAGGAGATTTAATCGCCTAGGTTTCTGAGCCAAAAATCGTTAGTCTTTGAACCACATTACTTTTTTGGGATTTCAAGGTGAGGGTTTTGATTCTCCCTAAGTGTTCAATTGGTTTCTTTTCCTTATTGTGCCTTAACCTAATGCCTCGTTAAGCAACCATTATAGTATCCTCTGACTAAGGTCATTCATGGACTCGAATGTCAGTAAATCGAAGGAAGGGGTTGGATCTATAGTCCCAGCCCTAAACTTCAAGAAATCTGTGATGTCGCAGATTCAGATTAGTTCTTTGGGTTGTGGTGGCTTGAGCAAAACCTTAGGCAGTTAGCAGTCGTATCGACTTCTGATAGTGTCAACATAGAAAGTACTGTCCTGTCAGTAATTAGGTGTGTAGATTTCTATCACACTAGTTAATCTGTATTATATGTATGTTATGGGCTAAAAGCCGAAAAGAGAGGCTGTATGAATAGCTGTACTACCTAGAAAGGGTAGGCAAGGGATGCCAGTACGTAATCATAGAAACTTCTCTATGTGTATCGAAGTATGTAAAAGTATGTGATCTGTATAGATAGTTTAATGCTCTGGTTCTTGCATGTATGTATGCATGGGATGGGATTGATATGATGAAGGGGAGCAGGTCGCATAGCGATCGGTGGCTTTGCCATATAGGTCACATAGTGATCGATCTTTATGACAGGCAGCATAGCTGTCGATATGGTGTGTAGCGGATGGAGGTTGATTGTCAAAATCCCCACGGTGTGATGGTTGGTACGGGGTGTGTAGAGGATGGACTCTTAGGTTTGGGATGGGTCATTGTAAAACCCCAAACCCGGCCCACAAGTCTTGACCGGATCTGGTATGTTCAAGGAGTAAAATAATTTGAGTCACTTTGAAAACTTGGTGAAAACTTGGTAGAATTTGGTTGAAGTATGAAAACGAGGTTTGAAAACTTAGTTGGGCTTTTATAAACATAGTTGGGTTGATAGACCCTTTTCAAAACATTGATCATGTATCATTTTAAAATCATCAAAGTGATAGTTGACTTAGTGAATTTTGTTACCCGATGGTAACTTCTTGGAAACCCCGTTAAATTTTGTTAAGTTTGAAAAGGTTACTTTTAACTAGTTCAATTAATATTTATAAAATTCCATTTGTAACATAACATAGGTAAAATAAAACAGTGGAACAAACATCCAAAATAATAATAGCGGCCTTATTACAATCCCAAAATAAAAGACTTAGAAAATAAATAAATTTTAACAATAGCAAAGTAAATCGAATCCAACAATAAGCATGGCCGCCTTGAGTCCTCTCCGGCTCCATCTCCGCGATCTACTCATCTGCAAAATGTTAAGGGAAAGGGTGAGTCACCAAGACTCAGTGTGTAAATCCCCTACCCGGAAAAGCACTCATACACAAGATATTAATTTTACATGCAAATATGCAACCCCACCTAGCCATCCATACTCCTTAACTACCCCGTGTGGTCAAAACCACTGATGACTTAGAGTCAAAATTTAAATGATGGGGCCAACCCATCGTGTGGTCAAAACCACTGATGACCATAGGTCACAATATATCAAAGTGTGGTCAAAACCACTGGTGGTACCAAACCACTGGGACTTAGTCGCAAATAATCAATCGATGTGGTCAAAACCATTGATGACCATGGGTCACAAATAATCTGATGGGGCCAACCCATCTTGTGGTCAAAACCACTGACGACAGTCCATAATTCATCCCCCTCCTCTCATCAATCCCACCATCACATGCTTATACATCAATCATCATGTCATAGAATTTAATATCATGTGATGGCATGCAAATCGAATATCAAAAATCACAAGTCAGGGGACTTACCCGGAAACCATGATTATGCCACAAGCTAATCACAACCAAAAGATTAAGGGCACACAATAAAGTCATGAAATTAATAAAGTGTGTAGTGAGATCTTACACACCTGTTACTATCGTAATTCCTAGATCTCGAAACTCCGATCTACAATGCTAGATCTTGTCCCTACATTCGGCCAATCATCTTTGTTAGTATCAAAAGCCTATTCGGCCAAACCAAGATTGTACCAAAAGGTTTCACACGAACCCGAAACCTTACCTACACGTCCTTTGAACACTAACCACCTCACGATATGTAAATCCATTTCACTTCTCTACAATCGGCAACCATACATATTAGTAGCCTTCGGCTTTTCAATCACTAAAAATATTGTCTATTAAAATAGATCCTTACCACCACTTACCTTAGGGGAATAAATCCCGAAAGCTTTCCTTAATGGTTATGGCTTCCCTACAATCACTTTAATCGTATTAGTAAAAGTCATAGGCCATAACTTTAATTTTAAAGGAGAGGATTACCCCTTACCACACTTATTGAAAATCGGCACACCCTTTTCCTTAAGGAGATTGGCTAAGCACAATTGGAGGCTGGAATTTTAGAGATAGGTTCGGCTACTAGGGAAAGAAAAGAAGGAAATTTTGAAGGGTTTTGGGCAAAGGTTGGAGTGGTTTGACCAAGATAAAATTAAAAGAAGAAGTATTTTGACTTAAGAAGAACAAGAGAAGTGGAAATTTTTCTTAAAAGAAGGGTATATTCGGCTAAAAGGAAGCAAGAAAAATTTGGAAGTTTTGAATAATTTTGGCTATGAAACAATGGAGAATTTGGTGACAAATTTAAGGAGGAGAAAAGAGTTTTGGTTGAACTTTTGGCACTTCTTTGCTATACAAACCGATTATAGTCACCCCAAAGAGTCCTCAAATCAAAACACCTTGTTTTTGTGATAATTCCATTTGAATTATCCAAGATAATGCAAGGTTTAATCTTCCATCTATCTCCTAATCTTCCTTGAACAAATTAAAAGCAAGTAAACCACTAATTACTCCCCCCTTCCAGCCGAAATTAAGCAAAAAAAAATAAGCCTTAACTTATCACTTAAGAGTCCTATATCTTGCCAACATCCCCCTCCACGCCTTGACCAAAAGAGAAAAAGAAAATAAAACCAATGTGCAGTACAGGGTTCGAACTAGCGACCTGGTGAAGGCAACAGCAGCGGCCTCCTTAACGCCCCTTTCCAACTCTCCCAATTGACTTTCATGTCAACTTACCCCACCATTTAATTATAAGCCTTCTTCCTGGCCCTTACTCCTTTAACGCCAAAGCCCAAAAATAAAACTCCTTGCTTCCTTCATGTCTCGAACCTGAGACCTCACTGCAGCCCTCACTCTCCAACGCCCTTTGCCACTTCTCCCCATTAAACTTTCATGACATAAGGCCTTCACCTTTTAAATATAAGGCCTTCCTAGGCCTAACGCCCACAAAGCCCTCAAGGAAAAACATTTCCTCCTTGTAACTCCCATGGATCAAACCCAAAACCTCCCTTGCCAACCACCTTAGGTGCACCAAGCCACTTGTGCCAAGCCTATTCTTTGTGTCATAATTCGCCCAAATTTCCCCTTAACCCCTTTCTCACCTAGCTCCCTTCTTTAAAACACTTAGGAAGAGATTTTTAATTCCAAATCTGACCTAAATCGGGGTTATGACTAGGCCCTTAAAACATGTCTAGCAATTAAAATATTTATTTCTTCAAGCACACATGGAAATTTATTTAAATTACAAATAACCCCTAATTCAGGGTGTTACAGTTCTACCCCCCTTAAAATGAATTTCGGCCTCGAAATTACTCGGATCAAGAGTGGGGTATTGTCTTTGCATCACATCCTCATTGTCCCATCCTTCTTTTTGACAAACAACCTTTGGAGCTCCCACGGCGATACACTTGGTGGGATGAACCTCTATCCAACAACTCCGAATCATGCCTTCAACTCTACCAATTCTGTCGGTGCCATTTGATACGAAGCTATAGATACTGGCGCAGTTTTGGGTAATAGATCTATCCCAAATTCAACCTCCGGTCCGGAGGTAGACCCAGGAGTTCCTCTGGAAACACATCCACATAGTTACTTACCGTCCGAACATCCCCCACCGCAACATCCTTGGCTTCCAAGGCACAGGCGTGAACCACATATGCTTCACAACCCTTCTTCACCATCCTCTCCGCCTTTAAAGTAGAAACCAAGTTGGATAGGTAATCTTTCCTTTTACCTATCATCACCACCTCTTCTCCTTCCTTAGTCTTTAACACCATTCGCTTAGCCGCACAATCCAAACTAGCATGATACTTCACTAACCAATCCATCTCGAGAATTAGGTCAAACTCCCGAAATGGTAGTTCCATCAAGTCAGCCAAGAACACGACCCCTTGGAGTTCTAGAGTACGTCCCTATAAAGTTTACTTACTTCTACGGAGTGACCTAGAGGGCTTACTACAGTCATCTTCCTAGAAGCAAGTTCAGAGTCTAGATACAAAGTTTCCACTACGCTACTAGCAATATACGAGTGGGTTGAGCCAATGTCAATCAATGTATTGTAAGGCACACCAAAGATCAGGAACATACCGGTTATGACGTCCGGTGCATCGCCCTCCTCTTGACGCCTCGCGGCATAGACCAAACTAGGTTGTTTAGCCTCAGTACCACCGGTATTTCCCCTCGGTGCCCCACGACCTCTGCCAGCACCATTACCTCCTCTACCTGCACCACGACCCCTTGCTGGTTGTTGATTATCCCTTCTATTTGGTGCACGATCCTGACCTTCTGTCCTCAATCTAGCTGCCTTCTTCGGGCAGTCTCTAACACGATGCTCTATAGACCCACATTCGAAGCATCCACGATTACCATTCCAACACTCCCCCTTGTGAGACTTTCCACACCGATCACATCGTGGCGGCCATTGAGAATTAGCAGTAGCAGGCCTAGTAGCTTGATCAGACCCACCAAACCTTGTCCTCTTTTGCTGATTACCCGTAAACTTTAAAGGTCTGGAGCTCCTCTTATTCCAATTTCTATCCTGGTTCCGTCTAATAGACTGCCTTACCCCTTCAGAAACCTTAGATTTCTCCACTAGGACAGCAAACTCCCTTTCCTGTTGTGGAGCTATCATCATTCTCAGCTCATCTCTCAGGCCATCTTCAAACCTGACACAGCGTTCATGCTTGGTACCCACAATACCACGAGCATATCTACTCAATCGGAGGAACTTGGCCTCATACTCAGCCACCATCTTATTTCCCTGAACCAGGTTTAAGAAAGCTTTTCGCTGCATATCTACGTAGCTAGTACCGATATATTCTTCGGTAGGCATCCCTGAAGAATTCCCAAGTAAGATTTTCTGCCACAGCTCCATCCCTTATAGTGAGCCACCACTGATATGACTCATCCCGAAGCAGAGAGATGATACCCTTCAGCTTTTCCTCAGCGGTGAAATCCAAATCACCCATAATCCTTTCAGTGGATTCCAACCAATACTCCGTCGCACTAGGCGCTACTCTAGATACTCCTCTGAATACCTCTGCTCCATTAGCCCGAGTCGTTCAGCCATAGATTTGTGGGCTCCTACCCCGCGCCAGCCTCAGCTACTCGTTCTAACACTCGTAGCACCGCTTGGGATACTATGTCGCTACCACCCGTCTGATCCTGGAACTCAGTTTTCGTCGCCGGTAGATCCGGCATCTCATTTTCGGACCCATGACCAGACCTCGCGGGCTCCGACAGGGTCATCCTACCTTTACCATGGCCACGCGGTGGACATCCACGACCTCTTGAACTCATTCTAACGATCGCATTTATCTATTTAAGAATTTTATGCATTAGTATTTCACTTAATTATCCCTGAAGAAGTTTTATGATAGGAGTTTTAGAAGTGGTTCTTTCGTAATCATACAAACACAGAGTCTTTCATTCATTCAATCAAAGAGACGTTGTTGATTTCATGGTGATAGTTTTTCCACTACCTAGGGGTATTTTTGTAATTTGTCCTGCAGGGGTATTTTTGTAATTTTTCAAAATACAGGTTCTCGGATGATTTTGTCAAAATTATTTTAAAACTCTTAATTTCTCGGGGTATTTTGGAAAATTTTGAAATTCGAGGTCTTTCGGTGATTTTGAAACTCAGGGGCATTTTGGTAATTTTCCACAAATCAGGGTGAATTTGTAAAATTGATAAATCAGGGATGTTTCAAAAGTTGTAAATTTTTGAGGGCTCTTTTTGATAATTGTATTTTCCAAAATAGTGATGTTGCAAAATTTTGAAAGTCAGTGGTATTCTGGTAATTTTGTAGGTTGGGGGCAATTTTGTAATTTTCTAAAATTATGACGTTTTTGCAATTTAAGGTTTTGAGCAATTTTATATATAATGGAAATTTTGATTGTAACTATGGGCATTTTGGAAATATCATAAATCAGGGGCGTTTTTGTAATTTTTCCCTAAGGGTATTTTGGTATTTTTTCACATTCAGGGCATTTTCACCAAAAATGATTTCCAAAAATTGGGTTCTAAGTGATTTTAGAAAAGAAGGATATTTTGAAAATTTCTGTTTGAAAAATTTTATACAGAGGGTATTTTGATAATTTATAAAACAGGGGTATTTTGGTCATTTTTTCAAACTGAGGGGTATTTTGGTCTTTTTTAGCTAAAGTTTTAATTACTTTCAAAAGCAAAACGGCTAGTCCCTTTCGAGTTTTAGTTATCGAGTTTAGCCTGTGAGTGTGTCATCTCAGCTAGGATGAACCGTTACTACGCACCAAGTAGGATTCGAGTGAGTAGGAGGTGAGTCACGAGGACTGCTTAAATACCAGGCTCCCACCGAATCCAATCCTAGACATGCATATAACGATTGCCACATCTTTTGCTCAGTGACAACTCACAAGGTTTGTAACACCCCTAACCCGTAACCGTCGCCGGATTAGGGTTACAAGGCATTACTTAACAAAATTTAAACACTTTGCTTTAAAAATTGTATATACTAACGTATGACTTAATAATCACAAGCAACCACTGTAAATTTCAAATCCATATTACAGTTAATCACCTTACAGCATTCACAAAATTTTATGCTTTCTAAACTATTTTGAATTAACCATTACTAGACTTGACTATTAACTCGGGGTGTGAGATTTTAAAGCTGTCCAACTGCATCATGCTGACCAAATCGACCATAACTCGAGTTTCAAAACTCGAAATTTATATCCGTAAATTTTCCTTGTAACTAGACTCATATAACTTTTCACCATAATTTTAACAGAATTTTTCATGCGTCCAATTAGTACAGTTTATTCATCAAATATACCCTTATTACACTGCTTGACAATTCTGACCTGTCTCTACAAAATACAGTTATCTCTTTGCAAAATTTCCTATAATGTTCTTATTTATACCAATGAAAAATAGACTCATTAAGGGTTCTACACATATAAACCATGATTCTTAATGATTTTTGTACAATTTTTTACAATTTTTCCAAAACAGAACAGTGACTCATGAATTCATTCAGAGCAGGTCTCACTAAAACTTAATTATCTCATAATATATAAATATTTTGCCTACTCTGTTTCTTTTATGTAAAAATAGACACAATAAGGTTTAATTTCATATCTCATTCACCTTCTAATTCAATATACCCTATTTTTGGTGATTTTTCTAACTCACATCACTGCTGTTTTGTTGCATTTTATGAAAGACTAGCTTCTAACCGAACCTACCTACATCCCTAATTCAAGGATTCATTTCATATACAAACATTTCCTTAATAAAAACGATTAAACTTTGATTAAGAATGCATAAACATTGCCATCATAAACCAACATACATATCAAGACACAACAGCGTACTTAACTAAAAATTTAGCCATATTCGCATGGCTATTATATACATGAACCTTAAGATTTCATCAAACAAAGACCAAGTCTTTCCTATACATGCCTTCGTTTAAAAATCAAAATGAAAGAGTACCCAAAATGTAGATTGATAGTGTGAGTGACTTTCCGAACGATCCCGAAGAGCTTGTAGCTTGCACCTAAACTATAAAATGAAGAAACATTTCACATGATAAGCTTGCTAGCTTAGTAAGTCTCAAGCCAATTTCAATATTCAATTAAACATTCGAGCATTATTATGCAAATTTAATTGACAATTTGGACCTAGTATCAAATACAATGATTTAACTAATAAACTTCACTATTGCCGTATGTCGTTATCTCCTTTAACTTTCACTAGCCATATACTTAAAACGTACCATCTCCGAACATTTTAGTGGCAAAAATATTTGCATAATCAAAGACTATTAAGCTGTAATATGCATTCTATTCACATACGACTAGCTATTCATATAAATACATACAACGTCCATTTGATTTCATACTTAACAATTTCATTTATGCGAATCCCAATAACACAACCAAACTTATGATCCAATACACAATAATATATGTATATAAGTATAATATACACATGCTAACAATTTCAACCACTTTCATACCTAACAATTTCACTTATGCCGAATCCCAATAACACAACCAAACTTATGATCCAATACACAATAATATATGTATATAAGTATAATATACACATGCTAACAATTTCAACCACTTTCATACTTAACAATTTCACTTATGCGAATCCCAATAGCACAACCAAACTTATGATCCAATACACAATAATATATGTATATAAATATAATATACATATGCTAACAATTTCAACCACTTTCACACTTACAGTATTTAATCTCCATATGGTATAATATACATATAACATCAAACATTCAATGTATAATACATTTGCTTCCTCAATAATATACTTACTCACTTGACTTCATATGCAGCATATAAGTAAGAAGATACATACCTCAAGGTCGAATTAATATGATTCATTATCGAAAACTTAGATTTTCTCAATTTGTTTCATAACTTTGTTGTTACATACCCCAAGCTTGAAATTTCAATTCATCGGTTTAGAACCTACTAAGCATTTACCCAAATCACAAACAACGGCACTAGGCTGCTAGACTCAAGGTCCGAAGTTAAACACGGCATTTAAGCACGCTAGGCAATAAGCGAACTATTTCACCTAGGCACATGGCACGCTAGGCTCGAGCCGAATATATCACTTGGCACTAAGCACGCTGGGCAATAAGCCCGAATATGTCACCGGCACTAAGCACTGCTAGGCTCAAAGCCGAATATATCACGGCACTAAGCACTGCTAGGCTCAAGCCGAATATGTCACCGGCACTAAGCCTGCTAGGCACGAAGCCCGAATATATCACCGGCACTAAGCCTGCTAGGCTCGAAGCCCGAATATGTCACCGGCACTAAGCCTGCTAGGCACGAAGCCCGAATATATCACCGGCACTAAGCCTGCTAGGCTCGAAGCCCGAATATCATCACATTTAACTTTTTATACACAGTACTTAGTACTAAACTATTATCCATCTCATATTCTTCCTTTTTCTTTCACCTATTAATCCACACATACATATTCACCTTGTTTTTACCAAATTAATTTCACTACAATTTCATACTCCACATTCGGCCAACATGTATAATTATGCTTTAAATATTCAAACATCATCATATACTATGTTCGTAAATAATTCTTTGGCGTATACTTGCTTAAGGACTTACCTCGATTGACAACGGACGACTTAAAGCGGCTATTAAAACTTTTGTCTTTCCCGATTCAAATCCGATTTTCTTTGTTCTTGATCTAGACATATCAAAATAACCTCATTCAAGTACATTTCATTACAATTTAATCCCAAAACACATCAATGGACAATTTACCATTTTACCCCAATATTTCACATTTTTACTATTTAGTCCTATTTACATAAAACACAAAATATATCAAATTTCACAATAACACCTAAGGGCCGAATACTCCTAGGGACTATACAAGTCCATTTATTTCATTTATTTTGCAAATAAGGCCCTCTAAATTTTATTTTGCAATTTAGCCCAATTCATTCAAAATTACTAAAATTTTCATTTCAAAACTTGTAGATTTCTAACATAGCTTTAATATTTTCCATCCAACATCATAAAACACCAACATTTAACCATAGCGAATATTAAACATGCTCAAATCTAAAAATTCTAACATGGAATTCACTCTTGATCAAGCAACAATCTCAAAAACATAAAAATTAACAAAACCGAAATCAAACTAACCTTGAATTTTAGCCTAGAAGTGCCAAAAATCAAAGAACTCCAAAGCTTATTTCTTCCTTCAACATTCGCTATGAAAAGTGAAAAAAAGATGATGGCTTGTTTTATGTTATTTTAACATATAATAATTTATTTAACTAATTACCTATTTAACCTTTAACATATAATTTCTTAACATATATCCTAAGGTTAGTTATGACAAATGCCACCCACTAACTTAAAATGGGCTAATTGACCTTTTAATGCCCCACTTTAAAAAGCCATCATCAAATAGATACTTTTCACTATATCATGCAACTTTTACGCTTTACGCGATTTAGTCCTTTTGTTAAATTGAACACACAAGCGATTGAATTTTTCTGAAACTTTCACGAGACATTAATTCATTTATAATAAGCACGAATATAATATTTAAAAATATTTCGACTCGATTCATGGTCCCGAAACCACCGTTCGATTAGGGTCAAATTGATGTTACAACTCTCCCCTTAGGGATTTTCGTCCCGAAAATCTTAGCGTTAAACAAAGTCGGATATTGTTGCCTCATTGAATCTTCAGTCGCCATTTCTTATTTCTCAACTCCTATATCTCACGGCTAAGATATGGATCACTCTCTTCATATGTCATATTAGTTCGGATCTCTATTTTAGATGGGGCAATCCCACGTGATTGGATCGGTAGATATTTACGAAATATTGAAACATGAAATACTTTGACGTCGATCTCAAATTCTATATCTTTTTGTTCCAAGTCTATAAAGGACTTTTGACGATCAAATCGCTTTCAAACAATCTCGGATCAATTTCACTTCACATTAGTATCCTTTATCAAACCAACCCGTGTAACCTATTCTCACCGAGTTCATCTAATCTGAGGTATACGATTTTTTTAACCCATATCACATCTTTCTTTCTCGGAGTCAGGGCCAATCAGAGACAAAGTCCATTGTTACTTTATCCCATTTCCACTCAAAAATCAAAATTGGCTGTAACAATCCAGATGAAACTTGATGTTCGGCTTTCGTTTGTTGACAGACTAAACATTTTAAAACCAAATAAAAAAAATGTCTCATTTCATACCAAACCACCCGTAGTGTTGCTACAAATTATGATACATTTTAGTACTTCCCAGATGAACAGTTAAACGACTATTATATGCTTTATTCAATCGATGGAATTAACTCTGAATTTCTCAGAATACAATCATGATCCTGGAATCTCAGACAATCATCAAAACTTTTGAAATTCAGACTCGGAATTCACTTCACATTGAGCTCGATTCACCAACAATTTATTATCAAATTTCTGAGCTTTATATATATATATGTTGTAAAAACATCGGTTTTGCTCTCAATTCCTCTATTACAGAACTATCATAAGACAAGTCCAACCGAGTATTCAAAGCACAGTAATGCAACGATGACTTTCTATTCGGACCATTAGCCACAACATTTGTTTTGCCCAAATGATAATCTAACAATAGCTCATAATAATTTTTTTTTATATCTCAAGCCATCTTCTCGATGCGGTTCAAATCTTTTGAGTCATCAATTATTTTAAACTTTATGATCCGAATAAACATGACATTTCTCCCGAACAAGTAATAACGCCAAATCTTCATCGCGAACATAATAGTTGCCAGTTCCAACTCACATGTCGATAATTTCTTTCATGCGACTTCAATTGTCTCGAATCGTAGGCTCGACGTTGCCTTCTTGCATCAAAACACAATCCACAAAGAAGCATCACTAAATACAACAAATTCTTTACCCGATTCAGGCTAAACTAACTTGGAGCTTAAATCAAAGGGCTTTCAAGCGATCGAAACTTTTCTAACACTTTTACGATCATCCAAACGACATCTTTCCAAAGCAGTCTCATCAACAGAGTAACTATCATCGATCTAATCGATTCCAAAAGTGACACAATATGTCCCGAAAACTAACCAGTACAATCGAATTCACATTCTCGAATATCATATATATATATATATTTGTTCTTTTCCCAAAGTTTGTAAGAAAATTCTCAAAGTTCAGTATGCTTCTTTTTATCAAGTGAATAAATAAAGGGATCATCCACAGTTTCCACAACAACTCAATAATAGATTTAACTTCACAATCAAAGGCAAACCCGGTAACTCTTCAGGAAACATATTAGAAAACTCACAAACAATAGGCATTGAATAAATTTTCTTCTCAGATATTCCTGAGTCAATCACATAAGTAAAATATGCTTCACAACACTTTTTCACATAATTGTTAGCTTTCGATATTGATATTACAACGAGCAATCCATTCAAATCATCGACTCAATTTTATAATCTCATAATTCGGACATCTCAAATTTATCACCTATCTTTTGTAATTAACACAAGCATCATACACAAATAACCAATCCATACCCAGAATAATATAGAATTTATTAGATGGCAAGAGCATCAGATCAGCGGGAAACGGATATCTCGAAACATTAATGGACAATTCTTGCATATATAATCAACCATGACACTTTTATCTAGGGTTCGATACTTTTATGGCAACTCAAGAGATTCTGAGGCAAAGTCTTAATGAATACTAAGTTCATGCACAAGTATGAATGTGTAGAACCAAGGTCTATCAAAGCAATTACAGAAGTACCAAAAAGAGTAAAAATACCAGTTATTATATCAAATGATGAAGCTTCTCTCAAGCTTGGATAGCATACACTCTGACAGGCACTCTGGCTTCGTATCTGACAATACTGTCTCTCATAGTTCTCTGACTACCACTGATGTTTCTTACATTCTTTCAAGGTCTACCTCTCACAAGTACGCTATCAGATCTCAAATTCTGAACAGTCTCTGGCTTGACAGACTCAGGACATTCTCAAATAAAATGATCAAGCGATCCACATCTGAAGCAAGCTCTGTCATTAAATCTATGTCTTCTCGGATGCCTCGACATGTAAGCTCGGTCCACGAGTACAACGAACTCTTCTATTTTAAAATCTCAACTAGCAACCGAATATATATATATATATATTTATATATATATATATATTTTAAGCCATCTTCAAATCTTTTGCACATTATAGCTTCGGAGGGTATACATTCTCATGCATACTAACTCAATCTCACAAACTCCAGTTCATACTCAGAAATACTCATTCGACCCTGTTTTAATTCAAGAATCTTTAACTGATATCTTTCTTATGGAACTCAGTCTGGAAGAATTCCCAAATCACTTTCTCTTTCGAGTCCACCAATACTAGTGTATTCCACCAGTGTGGTGTCCCTCAATAGTGATATTACACTTCTTAAACCTTCCTCTGGAGTACATGATAACTCATCGGACACTCGAATAGTATTATCAAACCACAGCCCAGTTCGTTTTGCATCATCATCGTCATTAGTTTTAAACTCTTCGACTCATTGTTTTCTGATTTTATCTACAGGATGTCTGTCCAATCTAATCGAATTTACTATCGGAGGTACCATAGGTATCGGAGTTAGACTATTCGGGGGTGAAGGTTGTTGCCAGTCGGGTTAGTCCAGATATATGGAGTAAATCATTCGTTCATCATCTAGTAGAAGGCTTACTTAGCCTCCCCCTCATGGCTACTCGAAACAGATCGAGAGTCTATCGGACGATTTACGTCTTGCGATCGGCGCTACACTCTCTACATCATCCGCTACTGGCTCTATTAGGATCAAGATCCATTTACAATATAAAACACGATTCAATTGTCGAAGTCACCACACTATCAAATATATATAATTAAGGCATGTATAGCTAGACTCACAAGCGCTACGGTAGTCCTAGAATTGACTAAACCGTAAGCTCGATATAATCAAATGTAACACCCTAACATGTAATCGTCATGGGATTAGGGTTACAAGGCATTACTTAACAAAATTTAAACACTTTGCTTTAAAATTGTATATACTAACGTATGACTTAATAATCACAAGCAACCACTGTAAATTTCAAATCCATATTACAATTAATCACCTTCTGACATTCACAAAATTTTATGCTTTCTAAACTATTTTGAATTAACCATTACTAGACTTGACTATTAACTCGGGGTGTGAGATTTTAAAGTGTCCAAGCTGCATCATCTTGACCAAATCGACCATAACTCGAGTTTCAAAACTCAAATTTATATCCGTAAATTTTCCTTGTAACTAGACTCATAACTTTTCACCATAATTTTTACAGAATTTTCATGTGGCCAATTAGTACAGTTTATTCATCAAAGATACCCTTATTACCTTTGCTTGACAATTCGACTGTCTCTACAAAAATACAGTTATCTCATTGCAAAATTTCCTATAATGTTCTTGTTTATACCAATGAAAAATAGACTCATTAAGGGTTCTACACATATAAACATGATTCTTAATGATTTTTGTACAATTTTGAAAATTTTTCCAAAACAGAGCAGTGACTCATGAATTCATTGAGCAGGTCTCACTAAAACTTAATTATCTCATAATATATAAATATTTTGCCTACTCTGTTTCTTTTATGTAAAATAGACACAATAAGGTTTAATTTCATATCTCATTCACCTTCTAATTCAATATACCCTATTTTTGGTGATTTGTCTAACTCACATCACTGCTGTTTTGTTGCATTTTATGAAAGACTAGCTTCTAACCAAACCTACCTACATCCCTAACTCAAGGATTCATTTCATATACAAACATTTCCTTAATAAAAGCGATTAAACTTTGATTAAGAATGCATAAACATTGCCATCATAAACCAACATACATATCAAGACACAACAACAGACTTAACTAAAAATTTAGCCATATTCGCATGGCTATTATATACATGAACCTTAAGATTTCATCAAACAAAGACCAAGTCTTTCCTATACATGCCTTCGTTTAAAAATCAAAATGAAAGAGTACCCAAAATGTAGATTGATAGTGTGAGTGACTTTCGAACGATCCAGAAGAGCTTGTAGCTTGCACCTAAACTATAAAACAGAGGAAACATTTCACATGATAAGCTTGCTAGCTTAGTAAGTCTCAAGCCAATTTCAATATTCAACTAAACATTTGAGCATTATTATGCAAATTTAATTGACAATTTGGACCTAGTATCAAATACAATGATTTAACTAATAAACTTCACTATTGCCGTATGTCGTTATCTCCTTTAACTTTCACTAGCCATATACTTAAAACGCATTACCATCTCCGAACATTTTAGTGGCAAAAATATTTGCATAATCAAAGACTATTAACGTAATATGCATTCTATTCACATACGACTAGCTATTCGGATAAATACATACAACGTCCATTTGATTTCATACTTAACAATTTCATTTATGCGAATCCCAATAACACAACCAAACTTATGATCCAATACACAATAATATATGTATATAAGTATAATATACACATGCTAACAATTTCAACCACTTTCATACTTAACAATTTCACTTATCTTAGAATCCCAATAACACAACCAAACTTATGATCCAATACACAATAATATATGTATATAAGTATAATATACACATGCTAACAATTTCAACCACTTTCATACTTAACAATTTCACTTATGCGAATCCCAATAGCACAACCAAACTTATGATCCAATACACAATAATATATGTATATAAATATAATATACATATGCTAACAATTTCAACCACTTTCACACTTACAGTATTTAATCTCCATATGGTATAATATACATATAACATCAAACATTCAATGTATAATACATTTGCTTCCTCAATAATATACTTACTCACTGACTTCATATGCAGCATATAAGTAAGAAGATACATACCTCAAGGTCGAATTAATATGATTCATTATCGAAAACTTAGATTTTCTCAATTTGTTTCATAACTTTGTTGTTACATACCCCAAGCTTGAAATTTCAATTCATCGGTTTAGAACCTACTAAGCATTTACCCAAATCACAAACACTGGCACTAGGCCTGCTAGACTCAAGGTCCGAAGTTAAACAGGCATTTAAGCACGCTAGGCAATAAGCCGAACTATTTCACTAAGCACATGGCTGCTAGGCTCAAGCTTAGAATATATCACCGGCACTAAGCCTGCTAGGCAATAAGCCCGAATATGTCACCGGCACTAAGCCTGCTAGGCTCGAAGCCGAATATATCACCGGCACTAAGCCTGCTAGGCTCGAAGCCCGAATATGTCACCGGCACTAAGCACCGCTAGGCACGGCCCGAATATATCACCTGGCACTAAGCACGCTAGGCTCAAGCTTTGAATATGTCACCAAGCACTAAGCACGCTAGGCACGAAGCCCGAATATATCACCGGCACTAAGCACTGCTAGGCTCAAGCCGAATATCATCACATTTAACTTTTTTATACACGATGACTTAGTACTAAACTATTATCCATCTCATATTCTTCCTTTTCTTTCACCTATTAATCCACACATACATATTCACCTTGTTTTTACCAAATTAATTTCACTACAATTTCATACTCCACATTCGCCAACATGTATAATTATGCTTTAAATATTCAAACATCATCATATACTATGTTCAGTAAATAATTCTTTAGCGTATACTTGCTTAAGGACTTACCTCGATTGACAACAGACGACTTAAAGCGGCTATTAAAACTTTTGTCTTTCCCCGATTCAAATCCGATTTTCTTTGTTCTTGATCTAGACATATCAAAATAACCTCATTCAAGTACATTTCATTACAATTTAATCCCAAAACACATCAATGGACAATTTACCATTTTACCCCAATATTTCACATTTTTACTATTTAGTCCTATTTACATAAAACACAAAATATATCAAATTTCACAATAACACCTAAGGGCGAATACTCCTAGGGACTATACAAGTCCATTTATTTCATTTATTTTGCAAATAAGGCCCTCTAAATTTTTATTTTGCAATTTAGCCCAATTCATTCAAAATTACTAAAATTTTCATTTCAAAACTTGTAGATTTCTAACATAGCTTTAATATTTTTCCATCCAACATCATAAAACACCAACATTTAACCATAGCGAATATTAAACATGCTCAAATCTAAAAATTCTAACATGGGTCGACTCTTGATCGAAGCAACGATCTCAAAAGCGTAAAATTAACAAAACACGAAATCAAACTAACCTTGAATTTTAGCCTAGAAGTGCCAAAAATCAAAGAACTCCAAAGCTTATTTCTTCCTTCAACATTCGGCTATGAAAAGTGAAAAAAAAGATGATGGCTTGTTTTATGTTATTTTAACACACTTTAAAAAGGTTTGTTTATGGAATTTATTAAATCTTATGCAATATCTATTGGATTATGCTCTGAAACTTTCACAGACAGGGTTCATTTATAATTCTACTATAGTAGTCTATGTTCCCATTTTCCCTACTACCCTCGATTAGGGTCTCATCAAAAGAATTTATTAAATTTATAGAAGTACTTACTAGCCCTAGGGATAGTAGTCTATGTTCCCAGACTTGGCGCCATAGAAGTACTTTGATAGGTCTGGGAGACTCGGCGCCAAGCCAAAGCAGTTCCTCAAAACATCATAATAAGGCCTACTAGCAAAAACCAAAACATTTTGGGCCTTGGGCCCCCACAAATTGAGTTTTGAACCGGCTTTGATACCAAAATGTAACGCCCAAACCCTACCACGAGCCCCGACCGGATCTGGTATGCCACTTGAGTAAAATAATTTGAGTCACTTTGAAAACTTGGTGAAAATTTGGTAGAATTTGGCTGAAGTATGAAAACTGGGTTTGAAAACTTAGTTTGGCTTTTATAAACATAGTTGGGTTGATAGACTCTTTTGAAAACATTGATCATGTATCATTTTGAAATCATCAAAGTGATAGTTGACTTAGTGAATTTTGTTACCCGATGGTAACTTCTTGGAAAACCCGTTAAATTTTGTTAAGTTTGAAAAGGTTACTTTTAACTAGTTCAATTAATATTTATAAAATTCCATTTGTAACATAACATAGGTAAAATAAAACAGTGGAACAAACATCCAAAATAATAATAGAGGCCTTATTACAATCCCAAAATAAAAGACTTAGAAAATAAATAAATTTTAACAATAGCAAAGTAAATCGAATCCAACAATAAGCATGGCCGCCTCGAGTCCTCTCCGGCTCCATCTCCGTGATCTACTCATCTGCAAAATGTTAAGGGAAGGGTGAGTCATCAAGACTCAATGTGTAAATCCCCACCGAAAAAGCACTCATACACAAGATATTAATTTTACATGCAAATATGCAACCCCACCTAGCCATCCATACTCCTTAACTACCCCGTGTGGTCAAAACCACTGATGACTTAGAGTCACAATTTAAATGATGGGGCCAACCCATCGTGTGGTCAAAACCACTGATGACCATAGGTCACAATGTATCAAAGTGTGGTCAAAACCACTGGTGGTACCAAACCACTGGGACTTTGTTGCAAATAATCAATCGATGTGGTCAAAACCACTGATGGCCATGGGTCACAAATAATCTGATGCGGCCAACCCATCTTGTGGTCAAAACCACCGACGACAGTCCATAATTCATCCCCCTCCTCTCATCAATCCCACCATCACATGCTTATACATCAATCATCATGTCATAGCATTTAATATCATGTGATGGCATGCAAATCGAATATCAAAAATCACAAGTCAGGGGACTTACCCGGAAACCATGATTATGCCACAAGCTAACCACAACCAAAAGATTAAGGGCACACAATAAAGTCATGAAATTAATAAAGTGCGTAGTGAGATCTTACACACCTGTTACTATCGTAATTCCTAGATCTCAAAACTCCGATCTACAATGCTAGATCTTGTCCCTACATTCGGCCAATCATCTTTGTTAGTATCAGAAGCCTATTCGGCCAAACCAAGATTGTACCAAAGGGTTTCACACGAACTCGAAACCTTACCTACACGTCCTTTGAACACTAACCACCTCACGATATGTAAATCCATTTCACTTCCCTACAATCGGCAACCATACATATTAGTAGCCTTTGGCTTTTCGATCACTAAAAATATTGTCTATTAAAATAAATCCTTACCACCACTTACCTTAGGGGAATAAATCCCGAAAGCTTTCCTTAATGGTTATGGCTTCCCTAAAATCGCTTTAATCGTATTAGTAAAAGTCATAGGCCATAACTTTAATTTTAAAGGAGAGGATTACCCCTTACCACACTTATTGAAAATCGGCAACACCCTTTTCCTCAAGGAAGATTCGGCCTAAGCACAATTGGAGGGCTGGAATTTTAGAGATAGGTTAAGCTACTAGGGAAAGAAAAAAGGAAATTTTGAAGGGTTTTGGGCAAAGGTTGGAGTGGTTTTACCAGCGATAAAATTAAAAGAAGAAGAAGTATTTTCGACTTAAGAAGAACAATAGAAGTGGAAATTTTTCTTAAAATAGGGGGGTATATTCAGCTAAAAGGAAGCAAGAAAAGCTGGAAGTTTTGAATAATTTTGGCTATGAAACAATGGAGAATTCGACATCAACAAATTTAGGGAGGAGAAAAGAGTTTTGGTTGAACTTTTTGGCACTTCTTTGCTATACAAACTGATTATAGTCAGCCCCCAAAGAGTCCTCAAATCAGCAAACACCTTGTTTTTGTGATAATTCCAGCCTTAAATTATCCAAGATAATGCAAGGTTTAATCTTCCACCTATCTCATAATCTTCCTTGAACAAATTAAAAGCAAGTAAACCACTAATTACTCCCCCCTTCCAGCCGACATTAAGCAAAAAAAAAAAAATAAGCCTTATCTTATCACTTCAAGAGTCCTATATGCTTCCAACATCCCCCTCCTTCACGCCAGCAGCCAAAAAGAGAAAAAGAAAATAAAACCAAGGTGCAGCCCCTGGGGTTCGAACCAGCGACATGGTGAAGGCAACAGCAGCAGCCTCCCTTAACACCCTTTCCAACTCTCCCAATTGACTTTCATGTCAACTTACCCCACCATTTAATTATAAGCCTTCTTCCTGGCCCTTACTCCTTTAACGCCAAAGCCCAAAAGTAAAACTCCTTGCTTCCTTCATGTCTCGAACCCGAGGCCTCACTGCAGCCCTCACTCTCCAACGCCCTTTGCCACTTCTCCCCATTAAACTTTCATGACATAAGGCCTTCACCTTTTAATTATAAGGCCTTCCTAGGCCTAACGCCCAAAAAGCCCACAAGGAAAAACATTTCCTCCTTGTAACTCCCATGGATCGAACCTAAGACCTCCCTTGCCAACCACCTTAGGCGCACCAAGCCACTTGTGCCAAGCCTATTCTTTGTGTCATAATTCACCCAAATTTCCCCTTAACCCCTTTCTCACCTAGCTCCCTTCTTTAAAACACTTAGGAAGAGATTTTTAATTCCAAATCCAACCTAAATCGGGGTTATGACTAGACCCTTAAAACATGTCTAGCAATTAAAATATTTATTTCTTCAAGCACACATGGAAATTTATTTAAATTACAAATAACCCTTAATTCAGGATGTTACAGCCATGTTGCATGTAATATATTCTGTTGCCTTTGTGAATGGGCCTAAGCCCATATGTGTTTGTGGGCCGAAGGCATTTATATGTTTTCGGGATTTGCACACCTGGTCTTGGTGGCTCACCCTTTTATTTTTCCAACTTTTGAGATGAGCAGTAGATCATGGACATGGGAGCCGAGGTGGAATCGATGGGCCATCAAGTCTTTTATCTTCATAGACTATTTTCGGTTTTCTTTAAGTTTAAATTTTGGGATTATCTTTGTAATAAGGCCTCCATAACTTAGGTTATCATTTTATATTTTATTTTATTTTATTACATTTACGAACTTATGTTTTCAAAGTCTTAATTATAAAGTGCAACTAAAATGGGTATTTCAAGCATGTTCAACGCAAATGTTAAAGTTTCTTCAAACTATCACAATTAATGATTAATCGGTTAAAATAAACTGAGATTTTCAAAACCCTTCAAAGCAAAGTTTTCAACATTCAACCCGTAGCATACCAGATCCGGTCATAATGTATGGGCTGGGTTTGGGGTGTTACATTGATGGACTTACTTATTTATGAGTTGATGGTTATATAGTTTAATAAATCTTGTGGCATTGTTATAGATTCATATTTATACGATATAGTTCATCATTGAAATGAAATATGATATTTAAAGTTTTTACGAACTTACTAAGCATTATGTGATTACATATTCTTCTTTCCTATATTTTATAGATAATCGAAAGATCGATCGGTTTGGAAGATCATTGGAGATCTGTCACAATATCCTGCTATTATATCGGTAGCTTTGATGTGTTGGTCAAGGTTATAATGTCATGTATAGGTAGACTTGTGTTTGAAAGTTATTTGATGAATTTGGCATGTATATGTTATATTGGATTGATGTATTTTTGGTACTTTTGATGCCTTGTTGGAATATGTTAATATGGATAAGTTTTTTATGCATGTTTTAATGACCAATATGCTATGTGATTGAATAGTTGCAAAATGGTCAAGATAGGTTATATTTTGGAAAGGTTGGACTTGATGTGCATGATTGAAATGTTGTATGTTTACATGTTTAGGTAAAATATGAATGAATGCATTTATGGTGCCTTCTATGGCATATTGGTTGTATGGATTTGGTCTTTTGAATTGGTCATTTCATGCATGTTTTGGTAAAGTTTTGAAGCTTTGAAGTGGTGCACAAAATGCTTGTAGGCACATGTTTCGGTTGGTGATGGAAATGGCTTGGTTTTGGCTAATTTCATGTCCACACTGCCTGAGACACAGGCATGTAACTCAGCCACGTGTGACAAACAACCATGCGATACGATCGTGTGTCCCCTATAGGTTTCAACGTTTACAAGTCAGACAGTTACGCGGCCTAGCATAGAGCATGGCACACAGGCGTGTGAGGCCATTTTGAGAGTTACACGACCTAGCACACGAGCATGTGACTTGGCCATGCGACCCAACTTCGAAAGTTACATGGGCACGAACAAGGACTGGGACACGACTGTGTGACCCCTACAATTAAATTTTTTTAACTTTTTCTTAAATGTTCCAAATGTTTTTGATTTAGTCCCAAATAGTTTCTAAATCATTTCTAAGCCTTGAGGGCTCGATTTAGGGACGATATATGTAACATCCAAAAATTGGGGTTATTTGTGATTGAATTAAATTACTTATGATTGGATTGCTATGGTGTTATTCGTGGTATAATAGGACTTAATTATGAATCTTGAGTAGGCTCGAGTAGTAGGAAAATTCCATTTGTACGCTTTAAAGATAGGGAGCCTTAGTAAGTAGGGGTTACAAGTTAAATGAGGGAATATTAGACACTAAAAAGGCCTTGGAAAAGTGGCAAAAGGAGGCCACTTAAGGGCTGGAGTTGACGCCATCAAGGGGAGCGAGGGAGCCTATGTTCGAGTTGAATCCCCCTTTTCTACTCTTTATTTTGGACGGCAAGGGAGAGAGAGAAGTGCTCAATTTAAACACTTCAGGATAATAAGGATTTATTTGGATTTTATATGAAATTTTTTTTAATAGTTAGCAGAGAGGAAATATAGGCATTTGACTAATTCAAACTTGTTTGAATTAGTGGCCAGGAGTATTTTTAGGAAGCAGCCGATTTTTTTTAACTCCTTGTTGAGGAGGAGTGGACGGCAAGGACTAGATGAAGGGGGGGAGTGCTGAATTCTTTTAAGGCATACTCTTCATTTTGTTTTTTTCTTTTCTCCATTTGCAAGTAGCAATTTCCTACTCTTTCATCTTTGATTTTCTTTCTTTCTCTCCTTTCTCATTCTCTCAAAGCCAAACCCTTATCTCCTTTTCCATTATTTCTTTCTTTTCTCTAGCCAAATACACACCTTTGATGTGCAAATTCCTTCACTATTTTGAATCACTCGGCGAATATTAAGAGTAGCATAGATTTCTTGGGACTTTTCTTTCAATCGATTTGAGAAGGTAAGTACTTATAGCTGAATGCCTATTTTTTCTCCTCTCTTGTTCTCAATCGACTTGGATGAATGGGAAAAGCCGAAATATATTGGTGGCTAATCAGTGTTTTGAAACCGATTTTATCTAGGTACTCCGGGGTTTTGAAGTATTTAGTCAAGCCTCCATTCGTTAGCAATCAGTCTTGGTAGTGGTGGTAAGAATTTTGTTAACCATTTATTTGGTATTTGAAAGCCGAAGGCTATTTGTTATGGATGTTAACGGTTGCCGATTGTAGGGGGTAAAGCAGATTCGCATATCGTGTGCTGTAGTTTGTACTCAAGGGCGTTTAGGTGAGGTTTCGGGTTCATGTGTTAACCCTTTGGATTTATGTGGTTTGGCCGAATAGCCATGTCACTAACTTTTAGGTTTGGCGAATATAGAGCAAGAAATCTAGTGTGGCGATTGACTCTTGGGATTTAGGGCTACCGATAGTAATGTGTGTACATACACACTTTATAACTAATTAATGTCTTGAATATATTGTGAATGCTAAACCTGGATTGTGTAGATTTGGATTTAATACCATAAAGGTATAAGCAAGGATCCAGGTAAGTCCTTGTCATTATGAGTTTGATTATGATGCTTGACATATTTGGTATATGTGGCATATAAGAAGATGGCTTTTGATAAATTCAGTATATGTTATTAAATAAACATGTTTGGCATGATTTATGTTAAGTGCATATCATAAATATGTGGGTTAAACGAGTGGAGGGGGAAGTGATATCCGTGTCTTCGGACACCAGTGGTTTGGTACCACATTTCGTGACTTTGGTCACCAGAGGTTTGGCACCTCATAGCGTCTTGTCCCAATGGCTTAGCACCACAGTGGGTTGGAACAACAAATGATATTATGGGATCGACGCCAGTGATTTGGTATCACACGTGGGTTGGCCCCACAACTTATTATATGTGACTTGAGTCACCGGTGGTTTAGCACCACCGGTGGTTTGGCACCACAATATTGATGGATATCGTGACTTAAGGTCACGGTGGTTTGGCACCACCGGGGTTTGGTACCACATGGGGTAGAGAAAGGTGTTTTGGATGGCTAGGTTGGGTGCATGTTAAACTTGGTGCATGTTAAATTTAGTTATGATTTGTGTATGATGTTGCACTAAATCGGGGGAAGGGTTACACATTGAGTCTTGGTGACTCACCTTCTCCTTTAATATTTTTCAGGTGACTCGTAGATCGCGGATGAGGAGCCGGATGGACTCGAGGTGGCAATGCAGTGAAAATATGGATTAGATGAACTTTGAATTATTTTTATTTTATTTTTGTTTTATTTGTTCAAGTTGTAATAAGGCCTCCTAAGATTATTTTTATTATTTTACATGTTTGGATAATTTGTTTAAACCACTTAATGACTTTAAAATGATTACACAAGTTTTCTTAAATGTTTTTTGTGCCATCGGGTACTTCTGAAATCGGTAACCATTTGACTTGATAAATTTTTAACTTCTAAGTTAAGTATTGTTTTCTTCATGCACCTCAATAGTTTCAAACAAGACATTTTCTTTTTACTTTAAATTAAATCGGCTAAATAGGGATTTTCAAATTGTTTTCATCTGTAACATACCGAATTTGGTCGTAATGTTTGGGCCGGATTTGGGGTGTTACAAAATTGGTATCAGAGCCCAGTTCAAAGCTCGGCTGTGGGGGCCCAAGGCCCAAAATGTGTTGTGAAGCCTTTGTGAAATATTTTTGGTTGTGGAACAGCATGGAACCGAGTCTCCGGCACCAATCCACCCAGGTAAGTACTTCTAAACTACTGTATGGATTACTATCTGTAGAAGGGTAGGTATGGAATGTAGATAATATGATAGGTGTTTGAACTGTAGGACTAGTTTACCCCAACAAAATACATAAGACTTTAAATGACTAATTAAACAAACCTATGATTAAGTCGCCGAGTTAGGGTGTGGTAACCCCTGTGCGCATGTCTAGGATTGGATCCGGAAGAGCTTGGTACTTAAACAGTCCTCGTGACTCACCTCCTCTTCGCCGGAATCCTACCTGGTGCGTAGCTTCGATTCACCCTAACCAAGAGGACTCGGTCATAGGCTAAACATACTGAGTAAAACCCGAAAGGGATTAGCCATGTTTTGTGGAAACTCTAGTTTTAAAATCATGAGAGCATCTCTTTTTAATAGTAGCGAAAAATATATTTTTGGAAAATTTTCAAAATATTTTCGACTTACCAAAATTTCAAAATGCCCTAATGGCAAATTTACGAAAATGCCATTGGTTTCTAAAATTACCGTACTACCTCGATTTCAATAAAATTCTCTTACTTTGCAAAAGTATCCAAAATTCTATATTTCAAAATAATACCCTGACTTTGGAAATTTTCAAAATTACCCCTGATTGACAAAATTACCAAAATACCCCTGGATTCTAAAATTTTACCGTACCTTTAATTTGACAAATTTTCAGAAATACCCTACAGTTTTGGAAATTTCAAATTTCAAAGCGTCTTGATTTATTAAAGTTTTAAAATTTCTCTAGTTATTACAAAAATACCCCTATAAAAAAATGACAAAAATACCCCTGGGATAGAAACGGACAGAAATGCCCGAAAGAGTGAGTGTGTATGAAAGGTATTAGGGAATGGATGTGCTTTCCTGTGTGAACTAGGATAGAGGACTTAAAACTTTGACTGATCGAAAGAATCTCTATTAAACTCTCTTCATAAAATTTCTTCGCGGGTAACCAAGTGAAACAAGTACTAATCCATAAAAATTTCTTAATCAGATTAAAGCGCAATAGTTAGAATGAGATCTAGAGGACGTGGCCGTCATGGACACGGTAGGGGCAGGATGACCGTGTCAGAACCCGTTAGGTCGGGTCAGGGATCTAAGAATGAGGTACCACCACCACCACCACCCCCAACTTTTGGAGCTGAGGAGCAGGATCAGACGGGAGGTGAGGCGATCTCAAGTCGTGTTGCGAGTCCTTGAGATGGTGGTGGGGCAAGTGGAGGCATGGGAGCTCAAAATCTATGCCCGAGTGACTCTGATCCAATGGGGCTGAGGTATTCTGGGGTGTATCGGAAGTGGCACCCAGTGCGACGGAATATTGGTTAGAATCGACTGAGAGGATCATGGATGATCTCGATCTGACAAGCGAAGAGAAGCTGAAAGGAGCTGTGTCGCTTCTAAAGGATGAGTCATATCAGTGGTGGCTCACGGTTCGAGATGGTGCCACGGCAGATGACCTTACTTGGGAGTATTTCAAAGCTACTTATCAGAAGAAGTATGTGGGCACCAACGACATTGATGCGCAGAGGAAAGCTTTTCTGGGGTTGGTACAAGGAAATAAGTCTGTATCGGAGTATGAAGTAGAATTCTTGAGGCTGAGCCGCTATGCTCGGGGAATTGTGTCAACGGAGCATGATCGTTGTGTTCGCTTTGAAGATGGACTTAGGGATGATTTAAGGTTGCTGATTGCTCCACAGTAGGAGCGTGAGTTTACTGTTTTGGTAGAAAAGGCTAAAGTAGCCGAAGGGGTCAAGGAGTCCGTGAGTCAGAATTACGATAGGAACAAGCAGAAAAGAGGCTTTAGGTCATCTGGATCGGGTAGTAATGCACAGAAGAGGGCTAGGCAGAGTGGGCTGAATCAGGTAGGAAGGCCCATGGCTACTAATCAGAGACCAGCTCAGTGTAATCGCTGTGGGAAATCACATTGGGGAGGTTGTTAGACCGGTGAAAGGGAATGGTTTGAATGTGGATCATTGGATCACCGTGTAAGGGATTGTCCTCGAATGTTAGCTAAGAATCAGCCAGAGGGTCAGAACCGTGCTCAGGTTAGAAATGTAGGACCACCACAGAGGGGTCGTGGTAATGGTAGAGGAGGTAATGGTTCTAGTCGAGGTCATGGAATACCGGGGAAAGGTGCAGGCAACACAGAAGCAAGGCAGCCTGATTTAGTCTATGCAGCAAGGCGTCGAGAGGAGGGTGACGCATCGGATGTCATAACCGGTACATTCCTAATTTTTGGTCTTCTATATGTTACATTAATTGATGTGGGTTTGACGTATTCATACGTTGCTAGTAGTGTGGTAGAGACTATGAATCTAGACTTTGAGACTACTTCTAGGGAGATGACAGTAATTAGCCCTCTAGGTCACTCTGTAATTGTAAACAAGTTATATAGAGATGTACCCCTAGAACTCCAAGGGGTAGTGTTGTTGGCCGATCTAATGGAACTGCCATTTGGGGAGTTCGATTTGATTCTTGGAATGGGTGGTTGGTTAAATATCGCAAAGTGGATTCTTGTTGCTAAGCGCATGGTTTTAAAGATGGCTAAGGGTGATGAGGTAGTCATGATAGGTAATAGAAGAGATTACCTATCCAACGTGGTGTCTGCGTTGAAGTCGAAGAAGATGGTCAGGAAAGGGTGTGAGGCATTTTGGTTCGAATATGTGCCTTGGAGGCTAAGGAGTCGTGATTGAGAAGGTCCGAACGGTAGGAGAAATTGATGTGTTTCGGAAGAACTTTAGGTGCGCCTCTAGATCGAGAAGGTGAATTCGGTATAGACTTGTTACGGAGCAGGCGCTATGTCTATAGCATCATACCGAATGGCACGAAGGAATTGGTGGGTGAAGGCTCAAATTCAGAGCTCTTGGACCGAGGGTTTATCCAACCAAGTATATCTTCGTGGGAGCACTGTGTTGTTTGTCAAGAAGAAAGATGGGTCAATCGGATGTGTATCGACTACCGTCGCCTAAACAAGTTAACGATAAAAACAAGTATCCGTTGCCGGATTGATGACTTGTTTGACCAAGCGAAGGTGCATCGTTTTCTTGAAGATAGACCTTAGGTCGGGTTATCATCAACTTAAGGTGAAGGAGGGTGATGTTCACAAGACGACATTCGTACTCGGTATGGGCATTACGAGTTTCTAGTGATGCCATTTGGGTTGACCAACGCACTGCAGCGTTCATGGACTTAATGAATAGAGTGTTTCAAAGAAGACTTGGATCAATTTGTCGTGGTGTTTATAGATGACATATTGGTTTATTCAAAGACGGAGGAGGAGCATGACATGCATTTGCGTATAGTTCTACAAGTCTTGAGGAGAAGCGGTTATATGCCAAATTGATGAAGTGCAATTTTGGCTTAGGGAGGTGGCTTTCTTAGGTCACGTGGTGTCGTGGAAGGATTAGAGTGGACCTCGCAAGGTTGAAGCGGTGTTGGATTAGAAACCGCCTAAGTCAGTGGCAGAAATTCAAAGTTTTCTGGGTCTGGCGGTACTATCGAAGATTTGTGGAAGGGTTCTCTTTAATCACAGCACCACTAACTAAGTTATTAAGAAAAGGAGTTCCATTTGTATGGTCGGAGAAATAGCAGGAAAGTTTTGATAAGCTAAGGAAGATTCTAACTAAGCTCCAGCTCGTATAACCCGAGGCGGGGAAGTTGTTTGATTTCTTGTGATCGTCCCATCTACGGGTTGGGATGTGTATTGATGCAGGAAGGGAAGGTAGTGGCCTATGCATCCCGTCAACTAAGACCGCATGAGGTTAACTATCTGACTCACGACTTGGAGTTAGCGGCAGTAGTCTTCGCTTTAAAAATATGGAGGCATTACTTGTATGGGGAAAAGTCGATAGTCTACACGGATCACAAAAGTCTGAGGTATCTTTTGACTCAGAAGGATTTGAACTTGAGGCAGCGCCAATGGATTGAGCTATTGAAGGACTACGACTGTTCAATCAAGTACCATCTGGGCAAGGCTAACGTAATGGCTGACGCGTTGAGCCGAAAGGTCGTAACGGATATAAGGGCGATGTTTGCTCACCTCAGTCTATACGACGATGGAAGTCTTTTGGCAGAACTACAAGTTAAGCCGACTTGGATCGAGGAGATTAAGGAAAAATAGTTAGTAGATGAAAGTTTGAATGCGCGGAGATTGCAAGTTCAAGATGGTGGCTCGGAAGGGTATAGTTTGTCTGGTGATGGAGTACTATGTTTTCAAG
Organism: Gossypium rotundifolium; assembly: GCA_025506655.1. Lineage (NCBI taxonomy): Eukaryota > Viridiplantae > Streptophyta > Magnoliopsida > Malvales > Malvaceae > Gossypium > Gossypium rotundifolium. The sequence goes on along the minus strand of CP106732.1, from coordinate 30,549,264 downwards.
GGCGAGCTTGTATGCCGAAGGATGTTGAATTGAGGCAAAGAATTCTTCAAGATACACATAGCAGCCCATACGCTATGCATCCTAGAGGTATCAAGATGTATGGAGATTTGCGGAAATAGTTCTAGTGGCCAGGGCTGAAGCTCGAGGTAACTGAATTTGTGGGAAGGTGTCTGACGTGTCAGCAGGTTAAGGTGAACACCAGTTGCCATCAGGGTTACTTCAACCAGTGAAGATCCCTCAGTGGAAATGGGAGAGGATCACTGTGGATTTTGTCAGTGGGCTACCCTTCACGCCCAGCAAGATGGACGCAGTTTGGGTGATTGTGGATCGTCTGACTAAATCAGCTCACTTCATATCGGTAAGGGTGGATTACTCACTTTAGAAGCTAGCTAAGCTGTATGTGTCAGAAATAGTGAGGTTGCATGGATTGCCAGTATCGATCATCTCAGATACGGATCCCAGATTTATGTCAAAGTTCTACGTAAGAAGTCAGTACCTTTGGTGAAAGTGCTATGGCGAAACCATGGTGCGGAGGAAGCTACATGGGAACCCGAGGATGTGATGCGACAGCAATACCCCCACCTCTTCTGATCAAGTAATTTTGAGGCCGAAATTATTTTAAGGGGGTAGAACTGTAACATCCAAAAATTGGGGTTATTTGTGATTGAATTAAACTGCCTATGATTGGATTGCTGTGGTGTTATTCGTGGTATAATAGGACTTAATTATGAATCTTGAGTAGGCTCGAGTAGTAGGAAAATTCCATTTGTAAGCTTTAAAGATAGGGAGCCTTAGTAAGTAGGGGTTACAAGTTAAATGAGGAATATTAGACACTAAAAGGCCTTGGAAAAGTGGCAAAGGAGGCCACTTAAGGGTGGAGTTAGCGCCATCAAGGGAGCAAGGGAGCCTATGTTCGAGATGTGGAACCCCTTTTCTACTCTTTATTTTGGACGGCAGCGAGAGAGAGAAGTGCTCAATTTAAACACTTCAGGATAATAAGGATTTATTTGGATTTTATGTGAAATTTTTTTTAATAGTTGGAAGAGAGGAAATATAGGCATTTAACTAATTCAAACTTGTTTGAATTAGTGGGCAGGAGTATTTTTAGGAAGCAGCCGATTTTTTTTGATCTCCTTGTTGAGGAAGAGTGGACGGCAAGGACTAGATGAAGGGGGGAGTGCCGAATTCTTTTAAGGCATACTCTTCATTTTGTTTTTTTTTCTTTTCTCCATTTGCAAGTAGCCGAATTTCACTACTCTTTCATCTTTGTTTTTCTTTCTTTCTATCCTTTCTCATTCTCTCAAAACTGAAACCTTTATCTCCTTTTTCATTATTTCTTTCTTTGTCTCTAGCCAAATACACACAATTGATGTGCCGAAATTACCTTCTCCTATTTTGAATCACTCTGGCCAAATATTAAGAGTAGCATAAATTTCTTCGGGACTTTTCTTTCAATCGGTTTGAGAAGGTAAGTACTTATAGCCGAATGCCTATTTCTTCTCCTCTCTTATTCTCTGTCGACTTGGATGAATGGGAAAAGCCGAAATATATTGGTGGCTAATCAGTGTTTTGAAACCAATTTTATCTAGGTACTCGGGGTTTTGAAGTATTCAGTCAAGCCTCCATTCGTTAGCAATCAATCTTGGTAGTGGTGGTAAGAATTTTGTTAACCATTTATTTGGAATTTGAAAGCCGAAGGCTATTTGTTGTGGATGCTAACGGTTGCCGATTGTAGGGGGTGAAGCAGATTCACATATCGTGTCTTTGTAGTTTGTACTCAAGGCGTTTAGGTGAGGTTTACGGTTCATGTGTTAACCCTTTGATTTATGTGGTTTGGCGAATAGCCATGTCACTAACTTTCGTGTTTGGCGAATATAGGAGCAAGAAATCTAGTGTGGCGATTGACTCTTTGGATTTAGGGCTACCGATAGTAACAGTGTGTACATACACACTTTATAACTAATTAATGTTTGAACATATTGTGTATGCTAAAGCTGGATTGTGTAGATTTGGATTTAATACCATAAAGGTATAAGCAAGGATCCGGTAAGTCCTTGTCAATATGAGTTTGATTATGATGCTTGACATATTTGGTATATGTGGCATATAAGAAGATGGCTTTTGATAAATTCAGTATATGTTATTAAATAAACATGTTTGGCATGATTTATGTTAAGTGCATATCATAAATATGTAGGTTAAACGAGTGGAAGGGGAAGTGATATCCGTGTCTTCGGACACCAGTGGTTTGGTACTACATTTCGTGACTTTGGTCACCAGAGGTTTGGCACCTCATAGCATCTTGTCCCAGTGGCTTAGCACCACAGTGGGTTGGCCCCACGGATGATATTATGGGATCGACACCAGTGATTTGGTGTCACACGTGGGTTGGCCCCACAACTTATTATACATGACTTCGAGTCACCAGTGGTTTGGCACCACCAGTGGTTTGGCACCACAATATTGATGGATATCGTGACTTAAGGTCACCAGTGGTTTGGCACCACCAGTGGTTTGGTACCACACAGGGTAGAGAAAGGTGTTTTGGATGGCTAGGTTGGGTGCATGTTAAACATAGTGCATGTTAAATTTAGTTATGATTTGTGTATGATGTTGCACTAAACCGAGGGAAGGGTTACACATTGAGTCTTGGTGACTCACCTTCTCCTTTAATATTTTTTAGGTTACTCGTAGATCCCGGATGAGGAGCCGGATGGACTCGAGGTGGCCATGCAGTGAAAATATGGATTAGATGAACTTTGAATTGTTTTTATTTTATTTTGGTTTTATTTGTTCAAGTTGTAATAAGGCCTCCTAAGATTATTTTTATTATTTTACATGTTTGGATAATTTGTTTAAACCACTTAATGACTTTAAAATGATTACACAAGTTTTCTTAAATTCAAGCGTAAATGTTTTCTCGTGTCATCGGTACATCTGAAATCGGTAACCATTTGACTTGATAAATTTTTAACTTCTAAGTTAAGTATTGTTTTCTTCATGCACCTCAATAGTTTTAAACAAGACAGTATCTTTTTACTTTAAATTAAATCGGCTAAACAGGGATTTTCAAAATGTTTTCATCTGTAACATACCGAATTTGGTCGTAGTGTTTGGGCCGGGTTCAGGGTGTTACAATATACATCTTTATGTTTGGATTATGATATGATTATATTAAATTTTGAAATTCTATGTTTTAAAGTTATGTTTTTATGGTAATGCTCCGTAACCCTATTTCGACGACGAATACGGGTAAGGGTGTTACACTGATTGAAATGTTCTCCTCCAGTCCTTGTGTTGATCCTTTGCTAATGGCTCCTCAAGGTGGCTGGCCTAGAGATGACATTCTCAAGGTTTTGCTGGCTAAGGGAGAATGGAAATCTGGGATGGTATGCGTGGGAATGAAGAGAGGAAAGAGTGAGAGGAAGAATGCTTATGAAATGGGAGATGAGGGAAATGAGTAAGGGATGTTTGAAATGGGGAATGAGTGGGGGTATTTATACTTGAAGTAGATGGTAGAGTTTACTAAAGATAGGGATTGGAATCCTTCCATTTTCTCCATTGCTTGACCGGCCGTATTTTGTGGAAAAAGGTGGATGATGGTTCCTTTATTTGAGCATAGAGTCATGCTAAATTTAGGCATGGGTTTAAAATTTTCAAAGGTAATATTTGTGTTTTGATTTCAATGATTCTCCAAATGTAGGGACCTCCAAATAATTGTCACAATCGTTGATTCTTGGGTGCCCAATTACCTTTTCCGAATTTGGACCTCTCTTCTCTTGGGTTGGACGGTTTCAAGACCCACTGAACTTGTTAGACTTGTCCATCATGTATCATCTTTTTTTTTTTCTGGGTCAAAGTAATATCTTTGTTAGCTCTAGTTTTTCAAGTAATTTGATATAACAAAGAGGATATGAAAAATCACCTACTTAAATTTTCAAAAATTTTTTATAAGTCCTTAAAATTATTTTCAAAGTCCTGTACAAAATAAACTTTTAAAAAAGCCTTGAATTAACTTAATTTTTAACGAATTTTTTAAGTCTGAAAGATTTCTACCAATACTTAGGTGGACAAGTATCGGTAAAACTCAAGATGAAAAGATCTTGAAAAAGCTACATAATTCTACAAGTAGAACTGAGAGTTCTACCAGTACAACTTTGGGTTCTACCGATACAATCCAGACTTTTATCGGAACAACACACTCCAGTAAGCATGGTAGTTTTGGCCTGGGACATCTATCAATACCCTAGTCTGATCAACCAATACAACCAAAGTGCTATCCATATGTTGAGTACTTCTACCGAAACAATTCAAGTTAGTAGCCAAAGTTCAACATCCCTTGAACTTATACTGATACTTTTATGGATTCTATTGATACCAAATGATACCCTCAGAGTTATACCGATACAAGAGGACTTATACCGATAGAATGAGCCCAACAGTAATATTTTGGAAAGACTTCTACCGATACAAGTTTCCTTCTATCGATACAAATTTCCTTCTACTGATACTATGAAGTTGCAGACTGCATTTAATGTTGGTTTTATAGTTGCAATGACTCCATTTTGTTTCTAACGCCTACAGATGTCCACAAGGTTGTTAGAGGACTTTAATACAAGGTCAAGGCTCCCCATTGAAGTGAAAAAAAAAGACAAGAAACAAGTGTCTAAATTCTAAGAACTCATTTTTCAATCTTTCTCAATTTTTTACTAAATATTTCTTGTACACACATGTTGGTTAAGTCTTCTATCATTCTTTCAACTGTTGTAACTTTTTGTGAGAGTTCTTAATTATTGATTATCTATGTTTTAGAGGTATCATGTTATTCATCATTATTTTCTCTCATTTATGATGTAACACCCCAAACCTAGCCCATACGTTATGACCGGATCTAGTATGCTGCGGGTTGAATGTTGAAAACTTTGCTTTGAAGGGTTTTGAAAATCTCAGTTTATTTTAACCGAGTACTCATTAATTGCGATATTTTGAAGAAACTTTAACATTTACGTTGAACATGCTTGTAAAACCCATTTTAGTTTTAATGTATAATTAAGACTTTGAAAACATAAGTTTGTAAATGTAATAAAATAAAAAAATATAAAACAATAACCTAAGTTATGGAGGCCTTATTACAAAGATAATCCCAATTAAACTTAAAGAAAACCGAAAAAAGTCTATGAAGATAAAGGACTTGACGGCCCCTCGAGTCCGCCTCGACTCCCATGTCCACGACCTACTGCTCATCTGAGAAGTTGGAAAAATAATAGGGGTGAGTCACCAAGACTCAGTGTGCAAATCTTGAAAACACATAAATGCCTTGGGCCCACAACACATTCTGGGCTAGGACCATTCACAATGGCAACAGAATTTATTACATGCAACATGGCCCATCCCAAACCTAAGAGTCCATCCTCTACACACCCCCTACCAAACATCACACCGTGGGGATTTCTACAATAACTCTCCATCCGCTACACACCATATCGACAGCTGTGCTGCCTGTCATAAAGATCGATCACTATGTGACCTATGTGGCATAGCCACCGATCGCCATGCGACCTTAATAATATATCGACAGCTATGCTGCTTGTCATAAAGACCGATCACTATGTGACCTATGTGGCAAAGCCACCGATCGCTATGCCACTTGCTCCCCTTCATCATATCAATCCCATCCCATGCATACATACATGCAAGAATCAGAACATAGAGAAGTTTCTATGATTACGTACCTGCCATCCCTTGCCTACCCTTTTTGGGTAATACGACTTTTCATACAACCTCTCTTTCCGGCATTTAGCCCATAACATACATATAATACAGATTAACTAGTGTGATAGAGATCTACACACCTGATTACTGATAGAACAATACTTTCTATGTCGACGCTATCAGTAGTCGATACGACAACTAACTGCCTAAGGTTTTGCTCCGAAGTCGGTCCACAACCCGACGGCCAATCCCAAATTGCTGACACCGCGCGTTTCTTGAACCTTGGGGCTGGGACTACATATCCAACCCCTTCCTTCGATTTGCTAACATTCAAGTCCATGAATGATCTTAGTTAGAGATACTATAATGATTGCTTAATGAGGCATTAGGTTAACGCACAATTAATCGAAAAGAAACCGATTAAACAATATAGGGAGAATTGAACCCTTACCTTGAAATCCCGAAAATAATAATATGGTTCGAACGTTAATGATTTCTGGCTTAGAAACCTAGGCGATTAAATCACCTTCAAATCTCAGAATGCCGCCTAAAAAGAACACAAGATCAGTGAATACAAACATCAACTAATGATGGCCTTACAACCCACTAGCCATTCAACTATGGTCTCAAAAAACTGGAAGAGAAGAAAAAAATAGAAAAAATCGGCACTTACCTTAACACAGAGAATTTGACAACTTCTAGGGAATTTGACTTTTGATAAGATTAAAAAGAAAAGATGATCTCTAGAGATTTATGAAGATTCGGCTTTGATGAAGAAATCGGCAAAGAGAAAATAATAGACAAGGGTATTCAGCTATGGAGATGAAAGCAGAGAAAACAATGGAATTTTGGCTTTTGCATAAAAGTGGAGATGAGAGAATAAGACTAGGGGTTTCGGCTTTTGAATAATGAGATAAGAGAATGGGAAATAAAACCCTAATGCCGAAAATAAAAAGATATTCCCCCCACCTAAAAACGGAATTTCGGCACCTACTACCTAAAATCTGACAATGCCCCTTTTTAAAACGTCAAACTAAGCTATTAATCAAGGGAAATTTCTGCACCTGTTGGATATGCCAAAACCGATTTCTTCCCCCCTCCAAGAGATGGAAATTCAACCATCACTGGATGTTCAGCAGATAACTCCTATTATTTCTCCCTTATCTTTATCCATTCACACCTCCAAAAGGGGCCTAAATAACACCACCTCTTCCTTCATTTATCAGCACATTATCCACATTATCCAAGTCATTTAATGCCTCCTAATTATAAGCCTTATTTTCGTCCCACTTGCTCCTCCTTTAAGTGCCAAAAATGGCCCAAATACATGGGCTCCAAGCGGCCATAACTTGGGCCTCTGCACCTGCTAATGACGCCACCTTATAGCTCTTTTGCAGCACCCCTTGCTACTGGGCCACAAGCCCATTTTATAATTTAAACCATAGATACCATCTTTTAAACCATATAGTGTCCAAACAAAAAATTTAACCAAGGCCTCGGCCCTATCCTGAGCCCAATCTAGACCCCTAACACTCTAGTTAACGCATTATACATAACCACACATTAAACGCATAGCCCATTAATTCAGGATGTTACAGTTCTACCCCCTTAAAGAAATTTCGGAGTCAAAATTACCTGATTAGAAAAGATGTGTGCACTGCTGCCACATCGTCTCCTCTGGTTCCCATGTAGCCTTCTTAGGACTATAATTTCACCATAGAACATTAACCAACATAACCGTCTTCCTTCCCAACACTTTGACATCACGATCCAAGATTTCCATTAGTTCCTTTTCAAAGGATAGGTCAGGTCTTACCTCGATTTCCTCCACAAGCACTACATGAGACAGATTCGAACGATATCATCTCAACATAGAAACGTGGAATAGATTGTGAATTTGGCTTAGCTCAGAATGTAGCTCTAGCTGATAGGCTACCGGCCCGACTTGTTTCAACATCCGATAAGGCCCAATAAATCTAGGACTTAATTTACCCTTCTATCCAAACCTCAGCACTTTCTTCCATGGCGACACCTTCAAGAACACCTTGTCACCCACTGCAAACTCTATGTCGTTACGCTTCAAGTCTGCATAGGACTTCTGTCAGTCCGAGGCTTCCTTTAGTTGAGCTTGAATTAACCCAACCTTCTCCTCTGTCTCGGAACCCAAAATTGACATTCTCCTAAATCTGTCCAACAGGTATGAGTATGACACTTCCGCCTGTACAATGCTTCATAGGGCGCCATCTGAATACTAGACTTGTAGCTGTTGTTGTAAGCAAACTCCGCCAATGGTAAAAACTCTTCCCAACTACCTCCAAAATCAATGACACATCCCCTCAACATGTCCTCCAAGATCTGAATTACCCGCTCAGACTGTACATCGGTCTGAGGATGAAATGCTGTACTGAAATCCAACTTCGTACCCAACGCTTGGTGCAACGCCTTTCAAAATTGCGATGTGAACCTTGGGTGCCTACCCAATATGATCAATACTGGTACTCCATGCAACCTCACCACCTCTGCTATATATAACCTAGCCAGCTTCTACAGAGAGTGATCGCCCCATACTGGTATGAAATGAGCAGACTTCGTCAAGCGATCAATAATCACCCAGACTGGATCTTTCCTAGTAGGCGTGAGGGGTAACCCACTAACAAAGTCTATTGTGATCCTTTCCCACTTCCATTGTGGAATATTTATCGTCGCAACAACCACGATGGTAAGCGATGCTCGCCTTTACCGCCGACAGGTCAAACACTTCTTGACCAATTCGCATTACCTCACACTTCAAGCCCGACCACGAGGCGATCTGCAAATCCCGATACATCTTACTCCCTCCGGGGTGCATAGCGTATGAACTTTCATGCACTTCTTGCAAAATCCTACGCCTCAATCCCGAATCTTTTGGCATGCAAACTCTCCCTTGAAAACATAACAGTCCTTCCTCATTCATACTGAAGTCTGTCTATCTATCACTTGATCCTACATGAAACTTCTCCTTTAGCAACTCATCGATCTGTTGCTTCTCCTTAACCTGACTGACCTAAGAGGGTTTCACTTGAAGTTCAGCCAATAAGCTCCCATCATCATACAAACTGAGGTGAGCAAACATTGCCCTCAAGTCAGAGATTACTTTACGACTTAAGGTACCTCCTGATAGAATTTATCTACTACCACAGATTGTCCTAATAGGCTAATTACAGCCATCACCCTAGAGGTAATCTCAGAATCTAAACTTAAAGTTCTAGACACACTACTAGGAACAAATGAATGTGTCGACCCAATGTCAATCAATGTAGTGTACGCCAAACCAAATATTAAAAACATACCGATTATAACATCCGGTGCGTCAGCCTCCTCTCGACGTCTGGCAGCATAGACTAACCCCGGCTGTCTCGCCTTAGTTTTTTTTGCCCCTCGGCCTGGTGCTCCACGGCACTGACTGAAACTGTTACCACCTCTAGTTGGACCACGACCCCTTTACGACTGTTGACCTCCTCTACCTGGCTGAGGATTTCCCTGCCCTGTGGGTCGTACATTGCTCCGTGGCTATGGATAGTCTCTAATCTGATGGTCCAAAGATCCACACCTAAAGCACTTTTCGCTGCCTGCCCAACACTCACCTACATGGAATTTACCATAGCGAACACACCTCCATGTCTGGTTAGCAGTAGGTCTCTCTACCTAGTTCAGCCCATCCAACCTAGGTCTTTTCTGAGTGCACCCGGCTGCTCCTGACGATCCAAAATTCCTCTTACTTCCACTTCTATCTTTATCCCGATTTAACTTTTCCGTTCGATTTGCCTCCTCAGCTATCTTAGCCTTCTCCACAAGCACAGCAAATTCCCTCTCCCACTGTGGAGCTATCAAAACACGTAAATCATCCTTCAGGTCATCTTCAAATCGAACACACCGTTCATGTTCTGTGGCCACTATCCCTCGAGCATAACGACTCAAGCATAAGAATTTAGCTTTATACACCGCCACTGACCTACTTCCCTGAACCAGATTCAGAAATGCTTTGCGCTACGTATCCACATAACTCGTTCCAATGTACTTACTGGAACGTCGTTATGAAGTAATCCCAGGTGATACGGTCAGTAACTGTACCATCCTTAACCGTAAGCTACCATTGATAAGCTTCATCCTGGAGAAGGGACACTACTCCTTTTAGCTTCTCTTCTTCCGTAAAGTTGAGATCATCCATTATCCGCTCCACCGCTTCCAACTAATATCTAGCTGTACTCGGGGCTATACCAGAAATCCCCTAAACACTTCTACCCCATTCGCTCTAAGTAACTCCGACATAGATTTTGAGCTCCTATGCTCGTGCCTGCCCCAACAACCCTCTCTAAAACCCTCAACATCGCTTGAGATATCGCATCATCTCTGGCCGTCTAATCCTGAAATTTTACCTCCACAGCTGGTGGCACTGGTACCTCATTCCCCGACTCGTGACCAGACCCTACCGGCTCCGACACAGCAATCCTGCCTCTACCTTGGCCACATACACCACGTTCTCTAGTGCTCATATCTAGCATTCACGAATTTATCAGATTAAAAATTTTATGAATTAATACTTTCTTCCACTGATTAATAACAAACAATCTTATGGAAAGTAGTTTAAATTGTAGTTCTTTCAAATTCAAAATCAATCTCAAGTTTATACCTCTTAGTTCTAAAGATCTCACACATTCCACATCCATATACATCACAAACAGAGCATAACATAACAGCATCAATCACAAAAGTGACATCCATAACCTCTCCTTCATCACACAGGGGTATTTTCGTCATTTCACTACCTAGGGGTATTTTTGTAATTCTACCCTATAAGGGCATTTTGGTAATTTCACAAAATAAAGTATCTTGGTGATTTTACAAAATAGGGATATTTTGGTAATTTTACAATCCGAAGGTATTTCGATAATTTTGCCAACCGGGAGTATTTTGATAATTTTACAAATTTTGCTTATTTTTACAAATCTAGGGTATTTTAGGAAGTTTTCACAAACTAAGGGGATTTCAAAATTTTACAAAACTAGGGATATAAGTAATTTTACAAAAATAGGGTGGCTGGTTCCTTTCGAGTTTTAGTTATAAATTTTGGCCCGTCAATAAGCCCTCTCGGTTAGAGTGAACAAACACAACGCATCAGGTAGGATTCCAGTGAAGAGGAGGTGAGCCACTAGGGCATTTAAATACCAAGCTCTCTTGGATCCAATCCTAGACATGCGTATGCCTGTTACCCCACCCTAACCCTATGACTTGTTCACAGACATGTTTAATTAGAAATTAAGTCTTATGAGATTTGAAGAATTGTTTGTACTAAACCTAAAGTCCATAAGCCCTAGCATACCTATCTACGTCCCATAAAGCCCATCAAGCCCAACATGCATATCACATAATGAGTTTAGAATACTTACCTGCGTGGATCGGGTGTCGGTAAACTCGAAGCCATATCTCAACGGAATTTTTCTCAAATTTACATCACTTTTAGAAATCACCACTGGACTCATTTCACAGTCCGAGTTTTGAATTGGGCTCTGATACCAAAATGTAACACCCGAAACCTAGCCCATACGTCATGACGGATCTGGTATGCTACGGGTTGAATGTTGAAAACTTTACTTTGAAGGGTTTTGAAAATCTCAGTTTAATTTAACCGATTAATCATTAATTGTGATACTTTGAAGAAATTTTAACATTTTGCATTAAACATGCTTCAAAAACCCATTTTAGTTTCACTTTATAATGAAGACTTTGGAAACACAAGTTTGTAGATGTAATAAAATAAAAAAAATATGTATAAAATGATAACCTCAGTTATGGAGGCCTTATTACAAAGATAATCCCAAAATTTAAACTTAAAGAAAACTGAAAATAGTCTATGAAGATAAATGACTTGATGGCCCCTCGAGTCCGCCTCAACTCCCATGTCCACGATCTACTGCTCATCTGAGAAGTTAGAAAAATAAAAGGTGTGAGTCACCAAGACTCAGTGTGCGAATCCCGAAAACACATAAACACCTTTGGGCCCCAAACACATTATGGGCCTAGGCCCATTCACAATGGCAACGGAATATATTACATGCAACATGGCCCATCCCAAACCTAAGAGTCCATCCTCTACACCCCCGTACCAACCATCACACCGTGGGGATTTCTACAATCAACTCTCCATCCGCTACACACAATATCAAAAACTGTGCTGCATGTCATAAAGACCGATCACTATGTGACCTATGTGGCATAGCCACCGATCACCATGCGACCTTAATAACATATCGACAGCTATGCTGCTTGTCATAAGGACCGATCACTATGTGACCTATGTGGCAAAGCCAACGATCGCTATGCGACCTGCTCCCTTTCATCATATCAATCCCATCCCATACATACATACATGCAAGAATCAGAACATTAAACTATCAAAACAAATCACATACTTTCACATACTTCGATACACATAGAGAAGTTTCTGTGATTATGTACCTGTCATCCCTTGCCTACCCTTTTTGGGTAATATGACTGTTCATACAGCCTCTCTTTCCAGCTTTTAGCCCATAACATACATATAATACAGATTAACTAGTGTGATAGAGATCTACACACCTAATTATTGATAGAATAATACTTTCTATGTCGACACTATCAGTAGTCGATACGACTGCCAACTGCCTAAGGTTTTGCTTCGAAGCCAATCCACAACCCGGCGACCAATCCCGAACTGCTGACACCACGCATTTCTTGAACCTTGTGGCTAAGACTACATATCCAACCCCTTCCTTCGATTTGCTGACATTCAAGTCCATGAATGATCTTTGTTAGAGGATACTATAATGATTGCTTAACGAGGCATTAGGTTAAGGCACAATTAATCAAAAAGAAATTGATTAAACAACATAGGGAGAATTGAACCCTTACCTTGAAATCTCGAAAATAATAATATGGATTGAACGTTAATGATTTCTGGCTTAGAAACCTAGGCGATTAAATCTCCTTCAAAACCTAGAATGCCGCCTAAAAAGAACACAAGATCAGTGAATACAAACATCAACTAATGATGCCCTTACAACCCACTAGCCATTCATCTATGGTCTCAAAAACTGGAAGAGAAGAAAAAAGAATAGAAGGAATCGACACTTACCTTAACACAGAGAATTTGACAACTTCTAGGGAATTTTGGCTTTTTTGAAGATCAGAAAGAAAAGATGATCTCAAGAGATCAATGAAGATTCGACTTTGATGAAGAAATCGGCAAAGAGAAAATAATAGAGAAGGGTATTCGGCTATGGAGATGAAAGCAGAGAAAACAATGGAATTTTAGCTTTTACATAAAAGTGGAGATGAGAGAATAAGATTAGGGGTTTCGGCTTTTGAATAATGAGAGAATAGAATAGGAAATAAAACCCTAATGCCAAAAATAAAAGATATTCCCCCACCTAAACACAGAATTTTGGCACCTACTACCTAAAACCTGAAAATGCCCCTTTTTAAAATGTCAAACTAAGCTATTAATCAAGGGAAATTTCTGCACCCGTTGGATATACCAAAACCGATTTCTTCCCCTCTCCAAGAGATGGAAATTCGGCCACCACTGGATGTTCCGCAGATAACTCATATTCTTTCTCCCTTATCTTTATCCATTCACACCTCCAAAAGAGGCCTAAATAACACCACATCTTCCTTCCTTTATTATCACATTATCCACATTATCCAAGTCATTTAATGCCTTCTAATTTTAAGCCTTATTTCCGTCCCACTTGTTTCTCCTTTAAGTGCCGAAAATGGCCCAAATACATGGGCTCCATGCGGCCAAAACTTGGGCCTCTTCACCTGCTAATGACGCCACCTTATAGCTCCTTTGCAGTGCCCCTTGCTACTGGGCCATAAGCCCATTTTGTAATTTAAACCACAGATACCATCTTTTAAACCCTATAGTGTCCAAACTAAAAATTTAACCAAGGCCTCGGCCCTATCCTGAGCCCAATCTAGACCCCTAACACTCTAATTAACATGTTATACATAACCACACATTAAACACATAGGCCCATTAATTTAGGATGTTACAGTTCTACCCCCTTAAAGAAATTTTAGCCTTGAAATTACCTGATCAGAATAGATACGGGTACTGCTGCCACATCGTCTTCTCTGGTTCCCATATAGCCTCCTCAGAACTATGATTCTGCCATATAACCTTAACCAACGGAACCGTCTTCCTTTGCAACACCTTGACTTCAGGATCCAAGATTTCTACTAGTTCCTATTCAAAGGATAGGTCAGGTCTTACCTTGATTTCCTCCATAGGCAACACATGAGATGGATCCGAACGATATCGTCTCAACATAGAAACATGGAATACATTGTGAATCCGGCTTAGCTCAGAAGGTAGCTCTAGCTGATAGACTGCCGGCCCTACTCGTTTCAACACCCGATAAGGCCCAATAAATTTAGGACTTAATTTACCCTTCCGTCAAAACCTCAGCACTTTCTTCCATGGTGACACCTTCAAGAACACCTTGTCACCCACTACAAACTCTATGTCATTACGCTTCAAGTCTGCATAGGACTTCTATCAGTCCAAGGCTTCCTTTAGTTGAGCTTGAATTAACCCAACCTTCTCCTCTGTCTTGGTACCCAAAATTTGACGTTCCCCTAATTCTGTCCAACAGGTATGAGTATGACACTTCCGCTTGTACAATGCTTCATAGGGCGCCATCTGAATACTAGACTTGTAGCTGTTGTAAGCAAACTCTGCCAATAGTAAAAACTCTTCCCAACTACCTCCGAAATCAATGACACATCCCCTCAACATGTCCTCCAAGATCTGAATTAGCCGCTCAGACTGTCCATCAGTCTGAAGATGAAATGCTGTACTGAAATCCAACTTCGTACCCAATGCTTGGTGCAACGCCTTCCAAAATCGTGATGTAAACCTTGGGTGCCTATCCGATATGATCGATATTGGTACTCCATGCAACCTCACCACCTCCGCTATATATAACCTAGCCAGATTCTACAAAGAGTAATCGGCCCGTACTGGTATGAAATGACCAGACTTCGTCAAGAGATCAATAATCACCCAGATTGAATCTCTCTTAGTAGGCATGAGGGGTAGCCCACTAACAAAGTCCATCGTGATCCTTTCCCACTTCCATTGTGGAATATTTACTGGCTGCAACAACCCTAATGGTAGTTGATGCTTCGCCTTTACCTGATGACAGGTCAAACACTTACTCACCAATTCAGTTACTTCACGCTTCAAGCCCGGCCACCAAAACTAATCCTGCAAATCCCGATACATCTTACTTCCTCGCCTCAATCCCAAATCTTTTGGAATGCAATAGCATAATCCTTCCTCATAAACTTCCATGCACTTCTTGTAAAATCCTTAACTTTGATTGACCTAAAGAAGTTCAGCCAATAAGCTCCCATCATCATACAAACTGAGGTGAGCAAACATTGCCCTCAAGTTAGAGATTACTTTACGACTTAAGGCATCCGCCACCACATTAGCTTTACCCGAATGGTAATCGATCAAGCAATCATAATCCTTTAACAACCCAATCCACCTCCTCTACCTTAAATTCAACTCCTTCTAAGTCAAAAGGTATTTTAGGCTTTTATGATCTGTATAAATAACAAATTTCTCCATGTACAGATAATGTCTCCAAATCTTTAAAGCAAAAACCACCGCCGCCAACTCCAAATCATGAGTGGGATAATTTTCTTCATGCGGTCTTAACTATCGAGATACATACGCAACAACCTTTCCATCTTGCATCAATACGCATCCTAGTCCCGTGTGACGCATCACAGTAAATCGTGAATTCCTTCCCAGCCTCCGGTTGAATCAATACCAGAGCCTCTGTCAAAATCTTTTTCAACTTCTCGAAACTCTCTTGCTCCTTACTGGACCAAAAAAATAGAACTCCTTTCCATAATAACTTAGTCAATGGTGCGGTGATTGAAGAAAATCCTTTAACAAACCTTTGACACTACCCGACCATACCAAGAAAACTCTAAATTTCTGCCATAGACCTTGGCGGCTTCCAATCCAACACCGCTTTAATTTTTCGAGGGTCAACCCTAATCCCCTCTGCCGACACAACGTGGCCTTGAAAAGTAACTTCACTTATCCAAAGTTCACACTTACCAAATTTGGCATACAGCTACTTCTCCCTCTAGATCTGCAAAACCACTCGAAGGTGTGAGTCATGTTCCTCCTCCGATCTTGAATAAACCAGGATATCATCTATGAATACCATGACAAACCGATCCAAGTAGGGTTGGAATATTCGGTTCATCATGTCCATAAATGCTGCTAGCGCATTGGTTAATCCGAATGGCATTACCATGAACTCGTAATGCCCGTAGCGAGTCCTAAAAGCTATTTTATGAATATCTGCCTCCTTAATCGTAAGTAGATGGTATCCTGACCTCAGATCTATCTTTGAAAAGACTGAGGCTCCCTTCAACTGATCGAACAAGTCATCGATCCTCGGCAACGGATACTTGTTCTTAATAGTCAACTTGTTCAGCTGACGGTAGTCAATACACATTTGCATTGATCTATCCTTCTTCTTAATAAATAACACCGGCGCTCCCCAAGGTGGCACACTTGGTCGAATAAATCCTTTATCTAACAACTCTTGTATTTTTGCTTTCAACTCTACCAACTCCTTTGGCTCCATCCTATATGGAGCGATAGACACTGGTGCTATTCCTGGAAGAAGATCGATACCAAACTCCAGTTCACGATCTGAAGGTAATCCTGGAAGCTCTTCTGGGAGAACATCAGGAAATTCCTTCCCCGTCATAATGTCCCCAACAATTAGGTCCTTGGCTTCCAGAGCCCGAACAAATATTAAAACTGCCTCGCATCCTTTTCTCACCATCCTTTCTACTCTTAGGGCAGTCACTACATTCGACTGACAGTTCCCCCTTTCTCCTATCACCAACACTTCACCACCCTCGGGGGTTTTCAACACCATACGCTTGACTGCAAATCTAAATTAGCTTGATACTTCACCAGCCAGTCCATGCCTAATATTAAGTCAAACTTCTCAAACGGTAATTCCATCAGATCAGTTACGAAAACTATTCTTGAACTTCTAAAGGTACCTCCCGATAGAGTTTATCTACTACCACAGATTGTCCTAATGGGCCAATTACAGTCATCGCCCTAGAGGTAATCTTGGAATCTAAACTTAAAGTTCTAGACACACTACTAGCAACATATGAATGTGTCGACGCAATGTCAATCAATGTAGTTTAAGGCAAGCCAAATATTAAAAACGTACCGGTTATAACATCCGATGCGTCAGCTTCCTCTCGACGTCTGGCAGCATAGACTATCCTCGACTGTCTCGCTTCAATGTTTCCTGCCCCTCGGCCTGGTGCTCCACGGCCCCGACCAAAATCGTTACCACCTCTAGCTGGACCGTGACCCCTCTACAGCTGCTGACCTCCTCTACTCGACTCAGCATTTCCCTGCCATACGGGTCCTACATTACTCCATAGCTGCAGACGGTCTCTAATATGATGGTCCAATGATCCACACCTAAAACACTTTTTGCTGCCTGCCCAACACTCACCTACATGGAATTTACCACAGCGAGCACACCTCCGTCTCTGGTTAGTAGTAGGTCACTCTACCCGATTCGGCCCATCCGACCTAGGTCTTTTCTGAGTGCTCCCAGTTGCTCCTGGTGATCCAAAATTCCTCCTACTACCACTTCTATCTTTATCCCAATTTAGCTTTTCCGTTCGCTTTACCTCCTCAGCTATCTTAGCCTTCTCCAAAAGCACATCAAATTCCCTCTCCTACTGTGGAGCTACCAAAACACGTAAATCATCATTCAGGTCATCTTCAAATCGAACACACCGTTCATGTTCTGTGGCCACTATCCCTCGAGCATAACGGCTCAAGCATAAGAATTCTACTTCATACGCTGCCACTGACCTACTTCTCTGAACCAGATTTAGAAATGCTTTGCACTGCGCATCCACATAACTCGTTTCAATGTACTTACTCTAGAACGTCATTCTGAAGTAATCCCAAGTGATACGGTCAGCCACTGTACCATCTTTAACAGTAAGCCACCATTGATAAGCTTCGTCCCGGAGAAGGGACACTAGTCCTTTCAGCTTTTCTTTTTCCGTAAAGCCAAGATCATTCATTATTCGCTCCACTGCTTCCAACCAATATTCAATCAGACGCGGGCTATACCGAAATTCCCTAAACACTTACGCCCTTTCGCCTAAGTAACTCCGACCTGCATTTTGGGCTCCTATGCCCATGCACCGCCTAACAACCCTCTCTAAAACCCTCAACATCGCCTAAGATATCACATCATCTTTGGCCGTCTAATCTTGAAATTTCGCCTCCACAGCTGGTGGCACTTGTACCTCATTCCCCGACTCGTGACCAGACCCTATCGACTCCGACACAGTAATCCTGCCTCTACCTTGGCCACGCACACCACATTCTCTAGTGCTCATATCTAGCGTTCACGAATTTATATGATTAAAAAATTTATGAATTAATACTTTCTTCCACTGATTAATAACGAACAGTCTTGTTGAAGGTAGTTTAAATAGTAGTTCTTTCGAATTTAAAATCAGTATCAAGTCTGTACCTCTTAGTTCTAAAGATCTCATACATTCCACATCCATATACATCACAAATAGAGCATCACATAACAGCATCAATCACAAAAGTGACATCCATAACCTCTCATTCGTCACACAGGGGTATTTTCGTCATTTCACTACTTAGGGGTATTTTCGTAATTCTACCCTACGGGGGTATTTTGGTAATTTTGTAAAATAAAGTATCTCAGTTATTTTACAAAATAGGGATATTTTGGCAATTTTGCAATCCGGGGGTATTTCGATAATTTTGCTAACTCGGGGTATTTCGGTAATTTTACAAATTCAAGGTATTTTAGAAAGTTTTCACAAATTAAGGGGATTTTAGAAATTTTACAAAACTAGGGATATAAGTAATTTTACAAAAATAGGGTGGCTGGTCCCTTTCGAGTTTTAGTTATAAATTTTGGCCCGTCAACAAGCCCTCTCGGTTAGAGTGAATAAACACTACGCATCAGGTAGGATTCTAGCGAGGAAGAGATGAGCCGCTAGGGCCGCTTAAATATCGAGCTCTCCCTGGATCCAATCCTAGACATACGTATGCTTGTTACCCCACCCTAACCCTATGACTTGTTCACAGACATGTTTAATTAGAAATTAAGTCTTATGATATTTGAAGAATTGTTTGTATTAAACCTAAAGTCCATAAGCCCTAGCATACCTATCTACGTCCCATAAAGCCCATCCAACCTAACATGCATATCACATAATGAGTTTAGAATACTTACCTGCGTGGATCGGGTACCGATAGACTCAAAGGCCATATCTCAACTGAATTTTTCTCAAACTTACATCACTTTTACAAATCACCACTGGACCCATTTCACAGTTTGAGTTTTGAACTGGCCTCTGATACCAAAATGTAACACCCCAAACCCAGCCCATACGTCATGACCGGATCTGGTGTGCTACGGGTCAAATGTTGAAAACTTTGTGTTGGAGGGTTTTGAAAATATCAGTTTAATTTAACCGATTAATCATTAATTGTGATACTTTGAAGAAATTTTAACATTTGCATTGAACATGCTTGAAAAACCCATTTTAGTCTCACTTTATAATTAAGACTTTGGAAACACAAGTTTGTAGATGTAATAAAATAAAAATATACATATAAAATGATAACTTAAGTTATGGAGGCCTTATTACAAAGATAATCCCAAAATTTAAACTTAAAGATAACTGAAAATAGTCTATGGAGATAAAAGACTTGATGGCCCCTCGAGTCTACATTGTCTCCCGTGTCCACGATCTACTGCTCATCTGAGAAGTTAGAAAAATAAAAGGGGTGAGTCACCAAGACTCAGTGTGCAAATCCCAAGGGCCCATAAACACATTATGGGCATAGGCCAATTCACAATGGCAACAGAATATATTACATGCAACATGGCCCATCCCAAACCTAAGAGTCCATCCTCTACACACCCCCGTATCAACCATCACACCGTGGGGATTTCTACAATCAACCCTTCATCTGCTACATACCATATCGACAGCTGTGCTGCCTATCATAAAGATCGATCACTATGTGACCTATGTGGCATAGCCACCGATCGCCATGCGACCTTAATAATATATCGACAACTGTGTTGCCTGTCATAAAGACCGATCGCTATGTGACCTATGTGGCAAAGCCACCGATCACTATACGACCTGCTCCCTTCATCAAATCAATCCCATCCCATGCATACATACATGCAAGAATCAGAACATTAAATTATCAAAACAGATCACATACTTTCACATACTTTGATACACATAGAGAAGTTTCTATGATTACGTACCCGGCATCCCTTGCCTACCCTTTTTGGGTAATACGACTGTTCATACAGCCTCTCTTTTTGACTTTTAGCCCGTAACATACATATAATACAGATTAACTAGTGTGATAGAGATCTACACACCTGATTACCGATAGAATAATAATTTCTATGTCGACACTATCAGTAGTCGATACGACTGCTAACTGCCTAAGGTTTTGCTATGAAGCTGGTCCACAACCCGGTGGCCAATCTCGAACCACTGCCACCGCTCGTTTCTTGAACTTTGGGGCTGAGACTACAGATCCAACCCCTTCCTTTGATTTGCTAACATTCAAGTCCATGAATGACCGTAGTCAGAGGATACTATAATGATTGCTTAACGAGGCATTAGGTTAAGGCACAATTAATTGAAAAGAAACTGATTAAACAACATAGGGAGAATTAAACCCTTACCTTGAAATCCCAAAAATAAGAATATGGTTCAAACGTTAATGATTTCTAGTTTTGAAATCTCGGCGATTAGATCTCCTTCAAATCCCGAAATGCCGTC
This sequence comes from Gossypium rotundifolium, assembly GCA_025506655.1. NCBI lineage: Eukaryota > Viridiplantae > Streptophyta > Magnoliopsida > Malvales > Malvaceae > Gossypium > Gossypium rotundifolium. The sequence continues at coordinate 30,528,585 of CP106732.1, read as the reverse complement.
CAAAAAGAACACAATATCTGTGAATACAAACATTAACTAATGATGGCTTTACAACCCACTAGCCATTCGGCTATGGTCTCAAAAATCGGAAGAGAAGAAAAAAGAATAGAAGAAATTGACACTTACCTTAACATAGAGAATTCGGCAACTACTCGGGAATTTCAGCTTTTGAGAAGATCAAAAGATAAGATGATCTAAAGAGATCTATAAAGATTCGACTTTGATAAAGAAATCGGTAAAGAGAAAAGAATAGACAAGGGTATTTGGCTATGGAGATGAAAGCAGAGAAAATAATGGAATTTCGACTTTTGCATAAAAGTGGAGATGAGAGAATAAGATTAGAGGTTTTGGCTTTTGAATAATGAGAGAAGAGAATGGAAAATAAAACCCTAATACCGAAAATAAAAAGATATTCCCTCACATAAACACAGTATTTTGGCACCTACTACGTAAAACCCGAAAATGCCCCTTTTTAAAACGTCAAACTAAGCTATTAATCAAGGGAAATTTTGGCACCACTTGGATATACCAAAACCTATTTCTTCCCCCTCTAAGAGATGAAAATTCGGCCACCATTGGCTGTTCAGCAGATAACTCCTATTCTTTCTCCCTTATCTTTTTCTATTCACACCTCCAAAAGAGGCCTAAATAACACCACCTTTCCTTTCCTTTAGCAACACATTATCCACATTATCCAAGTCATTTAATCCTCCTAATTTTAATCCTTATTGCCATCCCACTTGCTTCTCATTGAAGTTCCAAAAATGGCCCAAATACATGTGCTCTAAGCGGCCATAACTTGGGCCTCTTCGCCTGCTAATGATGCCACCTTATAGCTCCTTTGCAGCGCCCCTTGCTACTGGGCCACAAGCCTATTTTGTAATTTAAACCATAGATACCATCTTTTAAACCCTATAGTGTCCAAATAGAAAATTTAACCAAGGCCTCGGCCCTACCCTGAGCCCAATCTGGACCCCTAACACTCTAATTAACACATTACACATAACCACACATTAGGCTCATTAATTCAAGATGTTACATATGGGGTGTTACTTAAGGTTTTGGGCAGAAAACCTTAAAGGGAGTGGTTCTATCTAACCTTTGAAAGGATAGGAATTTGTATGGTTAAACATTGTCCTTAAAGGTTCAAATCTAGTGGATTTGGGAAATCCTTTGCTGAGGAAAGCTAAGGTAGTGGAGGTAGGCAATTGATGTTGAACCATTATAAATACTTGAGTCATTTTATTTTTGCCATTTCCTGAAAATGTTTTAATACACCAATTCACCCTTCCTCTTGGTGTATTTCAATCTCAACAATTGGTATCAAAGCTAGAACTTTAGAGATAATTTTACCACTAAGAGAGAATATCCTCAAGATATCAAAGATGGAAGGCACAAGTCAAGAAATTTTTTTCATGGCATTGGAGAAAAATTCCAAAATATTGAGAGAAGGGCATTCCACCATGAGGCCTCCTTTATTTAATGGCACGAACTACTCATATTGGAGAACAAGAATGAAGCTATTTATCCAAGCTAATGACTATAAAGTTTGGAGGATAATTACAAATGGACCATTTTTTCTAATAAAGAGGGTCAAAGATGTTATCATCCAAAGGAAAAGAGTGAATGGGATGATAATGATATCAAGAAGGTATAATAAAATACAAAAGCTATGCATACTCTATTTTTTTCTTTTGGTCCAAATGAGTACAATAGAGTCTCATTGAGGTACAATGCAAAAGAAATATGGGAAAAACTTAAACTTGCACATGAAGGGACAAGTAGAGCTAAGGAGTCCAAGATAACCCTTGTCAACCTTGATTATGGGTTGTTTAAGGTAAAACTGAAAGAAAGAATCAAGGAGATGTCCAATATCTTCACCCACATCATCAATGGTCTCAAAGCCCTTAGAAAGATCTATCTTAATAAGGAGATGATGAAGAATATGTTGAATAGTCTCCTAAATTCATAGGAACCTAAAGTACCAGCAATAGAAGAATCAAATGACCTCAACTAACTCTCACTTGATGAGCTCATCGGTTCCTTGTTCACATATGAAATGAAGATCAACCGCATTGCACAAGAAATCAAAGAAGCTTCGAAGAAAGTGGGAGTTTCCTTCAAATAAACAACTTGTGAGAAGGGTTAAGGCTTTAGTAATGATGATGATGAGGAGGAGATGGCTATGTTTGCAAAGAAATTCAAAATTTCATGTAGTTCAACAAAGGAAAAAGATTTCTAAGAAGAGACATCATCAAAGGTGAACTAATCAAGAGGGAGAATAGCCCAATCATTTCCTATGACTACAAAAAGTTAGGTCACATTAAATTTGATTGCCCACAATTGAAGAATGAAAAGGGCATTACAATAAAAGAAGAAAGCCATGATGAAAATGTAACAACCTGTTTTTAGTCAAATCAAAGCAGTAGTTTTAGGACCACAAATTCAAGGTCAAAATAATTATTTTATTACTATTTTAATGTTTACAGTATGATTTGGTGTGAAAATTTCGTTAAGAAATTTTATCATTTGATTAGTCAATTTGATAAAAAGGACTAAATTGCGTAAAGCGTAAAACTTGTGTTCTATTAGTTAAAGATATCTAATAGCTATGGATTATCAAAGGGTAGGTCCTTGTGTGGTAAATATACCATTTTTATTTTTATTGGACTTTTATGGACATGTATTAAGTGTTTTAATGGTTTAATGTTAAGGTTAATTTGGTAATTGTTAAATATAAGTTAATTAAAAAAACATAAATTTAAAGGCTATCATCTTCTTCTAGCCGATTTTTAAGGGAAGAAAAGGGTTCATTCGGTCAAGCTATTTTTGATCAATTAAGGTATATTTTTGTCCCATTTTTAATGATTTCAATGTTTTTGAGTTGTTGCAACTAGGTCTAGCTAGCCCAAGGACTAATTTTCAAAATTGTAAAAGATTTTCAATGTTTCCATTGATGAATTCATGAGTATTTTGATGTTTGATGATTGATTTTGAATGTTTGACGATAGTTATACAAGTTTTGTTAAGTGATTTTTAGTGAAAATGTAAATTAGGGGATAAATTATGAAATGTGTGAATTTAGTGGCTAAAATGTGAAATAAATGAAAAATATGGGCTGCTAGGGACCTAATTGTATTTTGGCTAGCATGGGTTATGCCTGAATTTCATGAATTTGTGATTTTGTGAAATAAGGACTAAATTATAAATGTTATGAAATTATGGGGGCAAGAGTGTAAATATGCTTTAAAGTACTAAATTGAATAGAGGGATAATTAAATAGTTAAATTTGATATATTATAGATCAAGAAAAGCAGAATTTGGGATTAGATCAGGGAAAAGACAAAATACTCGATTAATCGACCAATCTCATCGTTTTTGAACCCGAGGTAAGTTCGTATGTGATAACTTTTGTGATAAATGTATTTTAAATGCTTTCATATTGTATAAGTTATGATTATGAGACTTCAGATAAGTTCGACAATGACTCAATGGTAATTTGGCATTCGAAATCTCGGTTGATCCTGAAGAATAGTTTAGGATACTAGTGACATGTCATTAGGGGATACATTGAGTTGGCTTTGGGCCATAATATTAGCACTTCAGGTGCGAGTTATACTGATTTGGCTTCGGGCCATGAATATTGTCTGATTTGGCTTCGGGCTATGATATCAGTACTTCAGATATAAGCTACCTTTATTTGGCTTCGGGCCGTGGCATAGGTACTTTATGTACGAGACCCTTGAGTATCCAATTTATATTTTGAATTGTTCAACGGGTAAATGAAAGATGATAATGTGTATGATATTGGTACAAGATGGTATAGGTATGTGCATAAATCATATTAGCTTTGAATCGAATAAATGGTGAAAAAGTATATAGTTTTGTAATTTAAAAATTGAAAGGTTTGTTAGTTGATGTGAATTCATGCATCTATAATCACTTGTTGAAATATGTATATATGATTATATCGAGTTTATTTCATACGAGCTTACTAAGCTGTATAGCTTACATCATTTACTTTTTTCTATGTTTTTTAGTGAATTCAAAGCTAGCTCAGATTCATGGATCGTTAGAGATCGCTTCACACTATCCATCTATCTCTCGGTACCTATGAACTTTGGTATTTTAAGTATATGACATGTATAGCGACTTCGAGTCATTTTGGTACACGTAGTATGATTTTGGCCATTTTTTTTTGGGCTTGTAAATATTAAGTGTTTGGTTATATGTTAGCCATGTAGGTTGGCTTATTTTGGCAATTATGTGATGTGTATATATATATATGTATTAATGCCTCTTAGTGATGCGGTTCATGTTTGCTTGGAAATGGCTTGTTTAATGAAATTCTTAAGGTAGCTAATAGTTGATGAATTGATAATGGTTGTGCTTGTGAATTGGTGCAAAATGATGTATGTTTGGTAAAGGTTTAGTTAGTTAATTTGTATATATGTATTTGGTATGTTTTGAATGAGTAAAACATGAGTTTATAAGCATGTTGGTTGTTAGTATTGGAAATGATATGATTTAGCCTTGATTCTAGATAAGATAGATGTTCATTTATGCTATGAATTTCTAACATTTGGGTTGTGTAGGTACATGCACATTTGGGTGGAAAATTGGCTTGGTAAATAGCCTATTTTTGTCCATATGGGAAAAGACACGAGCATGTGTCTCAACCGTGTGTGACACCCAGTTATGTTACACGACCATATGTCCCCGGGTGTTGAAATTGAAATCAAGTCAGTATGCTGCACATGGTCTCACACACAAGCGTATGAATTGGCAGTGTGGCATAAGTCAATATACTCTACAGGTTTGGGATAACCTATGTAACATCCTGAAATTAGGCCAGTAGAATTGGGCGTAATGGGCCTCGAGTATAGGAGTGCTTAATTTTTTTTTTTTAACAAGAGAACGGCATTATTTCAAGTTGGACTTATTAGGAAGGTTATTTTGGAAAGTTACGGGGTTTCTTGGAAGTTCCAAGTTCAAATTAGGCTATAGGAAAATTTTAGTGTTGAAGCACTTAAAAGGGGAGAAGGCAAGTGGCGTCTAGCATAAGGGAATAATTGGGTAACTTGCTAGCACAAGAGGAGCTAGTAGCAAGGTGGTGAGGTGTCACTTGAAGGGGCTGAAGGGGTGGAGTTCGAATTCCACCTAGTGCAAATTTTTGGATTTATTTTTGTGCTTTTTTCCAAACTGTCGGCCTTGGCTATAAATAAGGAAAGAAAGACTTTCTAATGAGGGAAAGAAGAATAAGGAATATGGTAAGGATGAAGACAAGGGAAAAACAAGGAAAGAAATAAAGGTAAGAGATAAGGGAGAGAGAACATATTGGCCGAATATTAGGAGTTGCATAGGGAAAGAATTTGGTCAACCATGATCTTTTTGGTAAGAAATAAGGAATTGAGATGAAAGGGGAATGTTGGCCGAAATTTGGGAAGTGCATGGGGGAAAAGTGTTGGTCAAAGGTGGTCTCTTTGGTGGGGAGTGCATTCGATTTTGGTAAGGGGATTTTGAGAGCTAAAATTCTTTTGGTCATTTTGCTTTTGTGCATGGGAGGCTTTAATTCTTTTTGTTGCATTTTTTCCAATCTTTTCCTTCACTTGTCAAAACACTCAAGCCATTTTTTTCATCTTTTTCCTTTGTTTGGTCGAAACTATTTGTCACTTTTTTTTCCAGTTATTCTTTTCATTTTCACCTTTCTTCAACTATTCTCTCTTATTCTTTAATCGATATTACTTAGTGGTAAAAACTTCTTTGTTCAACTATTTCTAAATAGCCGAACCTTTTAATAATTTATCTCTTCTCCTTTCTTGCGTGTTGGGCATTTCTTCCTTGGCCGAATTGAGTAAGTGGTTACATTCTCCTTCTTTCATCTTCTTTTCTAACATGACCGAACGTTGGACCCTTAATATTTGACTGTTTTGTTTCATCTCTAGACCGAAACTTCACTTCCTTTACTCTCCTCTTTTTGTGACGGCATCTTGTAGATATTAAACTGAAGTGGACCGATTTGCTCTTCTCTGTCGATTTGTGAGTAGTCAAGGTAAGGTGATTCTTGGTCGTAATTATTTTGATTGATCTTGTGAATTCTATTGGAAAGATGGCATTGTCGCTTTCCTTTCTTTTCTATTCAACCAATCTTTTCTTCATCTACCATTGTGCTATAGCCGAATCTACCTGTACTAGACTCTCTTTTGATCAAACCGAGTCCCATAAAGAGAATACAAAACCCTTTCTTTGTATTCTAATCGTCGGGGACTTTAAAAATTTGTGGTAAGAGCCGAAACCCCTTGTGTGCCGATCTCACTGTGGTACATTACTTATCAGGTTTTTACTCATGGATGCAAAGGATAATCGGTTGGATGGGGATAACGCTAAGGGAACTGAAGGAAAGCGGTCCCATAATCTCTGTACCCAAGTTCAAAAGAAAGGCAGTGTCGGCAGTTCGGGATTTTCCATCGGGTTGTGGACCATCATCCGGTGAGAATAGACAAATCGTGGTCGTTCACGATACTAAGGTTAAGCATTTCATTAGATCGTTAGATTTAGATATTTGGATTTAGAAACCCACTTTTTGTTAATTAAACGAGTGTTATGGTGTCATAGGTGCCGACGATCAAGAAGATTTAGTCCTTACCATAATCAGGTGTATAACCTCACACCAAAATTCCATAGATTCGTGATTCAATATTATGTTGGAAGAATAGATCGTTGTTGTTTTACAAGTCTATTAACCATAATATAGCATGAATCGAGTAATTGGCTTAAACATCATTATTTCTAAATTCAGTTAAAATCGGTATAAAATGTAACATCCTGAATAGGGGGCTCTGCATTTGCAACGTGTTATGTGTGTATGTTGTGCTATGTGTGTTATTCTGGTGTGTTTAGTGGTTTCGGGAAGGCTCGAGGTTAAGCTTGAGCCTTGGTAGAAATTTTGTTTTTAGGCACTGCAGGGGAGAACTAGTTGAAGTGGGCCTTAAGGGTACTTAAGTGGGGTAGTTGACACAAGAATCTAATTGGTAAAGTGGCAAGGAGGCGCCACTAAGGGTGTTGGTAGCTGACGCCACAAGGAAATGGTGAGGGAGCAGGTTCGAGTTGCGTTGACAGCAAATAGGAATGTTTTTTTTTATGCGCCTAAGGAGCCTGAGAGGTGGTTTCGGCTGGGACTCTGCATGGGTGAGGGTGGATTAAGTCAAAAGATAGAAAGATGAGGATAAGAGGAAAATGTGGGATAGGATGTGAGTGTAGGTGGTGGCCGAATGTTGGACACTAGGAGCAAGGAGAGAAATCGATTTTGGTTGGTTAAGGGCCTGCAGAATGTCTTGAGGTTTTAGGCTTGGTTGCTTGTGATCAGTGTGTACTTTCGGTTACTAAGGGTAAGTGCCAAATTTTTGAGCCAATTTCTTTTGCTCCTCTCTTGTTTTCTAGCCGAATTTGCTTAGACCATTGGTGTTGTTTTCCCCTCTTTCTCTCTTCTTCCCTTCTTCTCTTCACAAAAGACCTCTAAGCCGAAATCATTTTTCCTCTCCAAACTTTTCTTCAGAGCCGAACCCTCTTATCATCTTTTCCACTTTTTGTTCTCTTCTTTTCATTACTCCATTTAAACGACGAAATCTCACCTTTCTTCTCTTCTTCTTCTTGACTGAATCCTCCCTTATAGACCAATCATCTCCTTGATTTCATCTTACTTAGCCGAATCTCATAAGCCATTCTCCTTGACTCTCTTTTGTCAAAGCATATCCTGTCTCTTCTCATAGTAGTTGTCGTCACTCTGCTCCACAATTCTGCCAATCGGATTCTTTTGATCAGGGTAGGTATTATTTTTTCATCTCAATTCTCTTTTCTCTCTTTTATGGATGCTGAAAGCATTAATCTTATCTTATGGCTTTGACTGATGGAAGTAGGGGCTTATCTCGCGTTTTCAGCATTTGGTCGGCAATTGAAGGGTGTTAAAGGGCATTCCATTCTAGTCAACTTAGACATTTAAGCGGTACTTAATCCAAGTTTTATAGTCTTCGGGATCAATCGATTTAGGTAAGGGGTCTTTAGTTTGAGTGTTATTCGTTTTCGTTCTTTGCTTCAATGTTTTAATCTGGTCTATTGACCAAGATCTTCTCCATGGATACAAATGCTAGTCAAGAAAAGGAAGGGGTTAAACCCGTAGTCCCGGTCCCAAAGTTCAAGAAATGCGCAGTGTTTGCTATTCAAGATTGGCCACCGGGTTGTGGGCTGGCTTTTGAGCAGAATAATAGACAGATAGTAGTGGTTCCTATTAGCGATAGTGTCGACATAGAAAGCGTGGTATTGTGTGTTATCAGGTGTGTAAACCTCCACACACTTTATTTTTCTGTACTATCATTTGTGTGGGCTGAAAAGCCAGAAAAGGCTGTGTAGATAGTCGTGGTGCCCTTAGGGGTAAGGCTAGGAATGTAGGTACATGACCATATCGTTTTCTTTGCATGGACGAATTTATGTATGGTGATCTGCTGTGTTATGGATAGCATGTTGAATTCGTTAGGATATGTATGTAGTTCATGGGGTATGGGTTTAACATGAAGGGGAATAGGATGATTATTTGGTCACGTAGTGATCGGTGTCTATGCCACGATATATATATATATGTACATACATTAATTGGGTCACATAATGATCGGTGGCTAAGCCACGATATATATATATATTGTATTTGGTCACATTGTGATCGGTGGCTAAGCCACGATGTAATATTTTGGTCACCTAGTGATCAGTTTATGACTGGCAGCATGACTGTCGAAATGGAGTGTAGCGGATGGAGGGTTGATTGTAGAAATCCCTACGGTGTGATGGCTGGAACGGGTTGGTGTGTAGAGGATGGAAAAACTAGGTTTGGGTTGGGCTTATTGCATTCATGTGTTTGTATGTTTTCCTTGTGGGCTAAGGCCCAATGTTTGATTGTGGGCCATGAGTCGTTTGTATAATGTGGGAGAATTTACACACTGAGTCCCGATTACTCACCCCTTTCTTAAAATTTTCAGGTAATCAGTTGATCGTGGATGTGGGGAGGTAGACTCGTGGAGGCCATAGTACCCTTTTCTTTCATAAACTCATTTCTTATTATACTTTATTTTTAATTGGGATTTTTGTTATGTAATAAGGCCTTTCTAAGTTAAACTTGGGTTTTGATTAGCTATTGTTTATTCCAACTTCGAACTTAACCATTAAAGTGAAAAATGGGGTTTTATTCAAAAACATACGGGCAACATAAAATAATCAATTCTTTTTAATGTATCCACAAGCATAATTAAATGTTAGATTGGTGTAACTCAAAAATTTTCTTAATCCACGTATTGTTATATTCATGACTACGCTTTAATCGAAAGTTTTTTCAAACCTCTGATTTTTTTTCTAAATTAAAAAAAAAAACTCATTTTAAAATCACCTTGCAACATACCGGATTCAGTCGTAACACTTAGGCCGGGATTGGTGTAAAACCATAAAGGTAACATATTTTAATCCCACATTTAGTATGCTTTTGGATGAATTATCCTTGATTTATGTAAAAAGGTGCTCTTAATCCTTTCTTTTGATGTCTTATACTCAGGAAAGCACCTAAAGATAAAAAAATGTAAAACAGGCTTAAAACGGATTAAATTGGGCCAACCCAAGAATTTGACACAGCCTGGCCCAAAGCCCACACGACCGTGCCTCACCGATTACCTAGTGCACGGCCTCAACTCCATCACACACAGCCATGCATCATCCATTTACCACACACGGATGTGCCTGGCGATCTACATGGCCGTGTCCCAATCGACAGACCTAAAGCACGACCTGAATCCTGACTTACACAGCCGTGCCCAAAATGGCAGAATCAAGGCATGACCCAACCACGATTTACACGGACGTGTGCCATGGCCGTGCCCCTATCGTGGGAAAGAGTAATTTCACTCGGATTTGGATGCTTAGAGGCAAAGAAACATATTCCTAAGTCTACTTAAACATCTTGGGAGGAATTCTACTTGAATTAGGATACTTAGGAGCCAAGTAAAGCATCTTAAAGCCTATATAAACACCCAAGCTAGCAACTAAAAAGGAGAGTTTGGCAGAAGCCGAAACGGATGGCTTTTCGCAGAGGCTTTTGGTCAAGCGTTCATCTTTTAGGAGTCACTTGAAGATAGCTAGTTGATCCATCTCAAGAAGCCGGAGTTCTACTCAAGACGGAGGGTCTCTCCTTCAATTCCTTCAGGGGTTTTAGGGATTTCTTATGTTTTGTTTTATCTTTTCTCTTGAGATGTTTTCTTATTTAGTTATGAACTAAACCCTTCAGATACCTGAAGGGGATGAAACCTATGATGAATTTTGTTATTTAATTTCTAAATTATATGATAAGTACTTAGTTTGTTCCTAATTATGTTGCTTAATTTAATCTGATGTGCTTAGGTGGAAGAGGAATAGACCCTACCTAAGAGTAGATCTAGCATAATTGAGCGGAGTTGATCGGGCGCCTAGAGATAGGGTTACGAGATTTTGTCGGATTAGGGTGAAACCTAATATGGGAATTCATTGATCGATTTACTACTTCCTTAGGGGGTTATTATAAGAGAACAAGAGTTCCACTAATTAACCTAAGGTTAGACGTTATTCGCCTGGAGAGAGGGTTTAATATAGGTTAGGGAGTCTCACGAATCAAGCTAAGTCAAGAAATCATATGGTTTGGGGAATAAATAATAAGTGCAGTCATAGGTGGATTCTTCCTGAGGGTATCGTCTTCATCAACTGAGTTTTCCTAAAGTCTTTATCCCATTCATTCTTTTGTCTTTGCATTTAGTTTAAGTGTCTCTTTAGTTTAATAATCCAATCACTCCGTATTTCAGGCTAAATGATAGAAAGAAAGTGAGTAGTAGTACTTTTAGGTTCCCTTGGGTTCGATAAGATATTCTTGCCTAAACTATACTACTGTTCAATAGGTGTACTTGTCTCTATCATTGTCACAGTTAGTCTACAGGTTCGATAATTCTTTTTATAAATATTAAAACTCGACTGTTTGACACTATCAAGTTTTTGGCACCGTTCCCGGGGAACACTAAAATATTAAGAAAGCTTTATTTCTATTACTTTAGCCAATTTTTTATTGCAATTATTATTATTATTATTATTTACTTTGCAAATTTTTTCCTCTATTTTGCTTTTGGCGAGAAAATTTTAGTCTCTGGAAAAGATGGCACTGATTAATTATCAGTGGCAAGGCATGGGGGCAATTCCTACTAAAGCAACCCTAATCTCGACTGGTCACCAGGTTATCTAATCAGTTAGAGATGATGTATAAAAAAATTGATGATTGGTATAGTCCCTCACAGGTACATCCAGAAATAAAATATGATTTAAATCTAGGAGGCATGGCGAATCCTGAGTACCCACCCTACGGATATGGCAGGGAAAACGAACAAGCTCACTATACTGGTAACTATTCTGGATATCAAAGTAATTTTTATAGTGACACTTATAATACAGGTTGGAAGTACCATCCCAATTTGTCGTGGGATGATCAAAATAGCCAAAGATCGGAACTTCCTCCAGATTTTCAACAACCACCTCACAATAAGAAGAGGAGCGAATCTTGAAGAGATGCTGACGAAATTCATGACAGCCATAGATTCTCATCTCCAAAAGACTGAAATGGCACTTGATGAATAGCAAAAACCAATCAAAGGGATAGAGAATCAAGTTGGAGAACTTACTAGGTCATGGGACATCTCGCAAAGCTAATGTCAGAACGACCGCTAGGATGTCTACCAAGTAACACCGAGGTTAACCCAAATGAGCAAATTCAAGCCATCTCAGACAGTAAGGGGTTATATGAACCAAACTCAATACAAGAAAACAAGGTAGACAAAGGTAAGGTAGAGGTAACACAAGAAAAGCCGAAACTGGTAATCAAGGAGTACCAACCTCGCATACCTTATCTCGAAAGATTGAAAAAAGATGATTCTAAGGAACAATTCGGTAAGTTTCTAAAACTTTTGTAGAAATTACATATTAACTTACCTTTTCTTGAAGCCCTTTTTCAGATGCCTGACTCAAGGAGATTTTTAAGAAAGCTCTTGGGAACAAACTCAAAATAGATGAAGAGCACCATGTGGAACTCAACGCAACATGCTCAGCAATGCTACAGAATAGACTACCATAGAAACTAAAAGATCTAGGGAGTTTTACGATTCCATGTTTAATTGGTAGTTTAACTATTGATAATGCGTTAGCTGATTTAGGGGCAAGTATAAATGTTATGCCTTATGTACTGTTTAAACGACTAGGTTTATGGAAGCCCAAACAAACTAGGATGAGTATTCAACTAGTTGACAAGACTGTTAGAATTCCTAGGGGTATAATAGAAAATGTTCTAATCAAAATTGATAAATTCGTATGCCCAATAGACTTTGTTGTTTTAGACATGGATGAGGACAACACGATTCCTTTAATTTTAGGAAAACCCTTTCTAGCAACTGCCAGGACTAAAATTGATATTGGTACAGGAGAACTCATTCTTCGTGTAGGTGATGAATCAATTAGTCTACAAGCTTTTGACTCGGCTAGGACATCAAGTGATGAAGGTGAGAAAGTAAATTCAATTGATAATCAAATTGTTCAACTTTCACTACAGGAAACACCACAAGGCTACGAACTTGAGCCGAATCATAGGCCCCAACACGTACAAGCTCATAATAGTGAATTGTTAGTGGAACTAAACTCAAGGGAAGAACCTGCGGTAAGAAAAGGTAAGGTTGAGGTGTGTCATGATTTACCAAAATCGGCAATTATAGAGTACCAACCTCGTGTGCCATATCCCGATGCAATCAAGAAAGACCACACAGAGGAAGAATTCGATGAACTCACACTTCGTGTAAACGATGAAACAATCACTCTTCAATCTCTTAGCTCAGGTAGGACATCGAGTAATAAAGGTAAGAATGTAAATTCTATTGATAATCATTTGGTTCAACCTTCTCTACAGGAAGCATCACGAAATCACTTAGCTTAACTAGATCTTAGACCTCGTGCCAACAAAGAAGAAATACATAAGGAACAAAGCCTTAGGGTTGACAAACTAAAAGAGCAGGAAACACAAATCAAAGAGGAACAGAACCACACGAAGTGAAAGCAGAAGGAGCCCCGGACAAGTCGATAGGAATAACGAATCACTTCAAATTAGGAGATCAGGTATTGTTGAATAAGGAAGACCCTCAAATCACCAATTCAGACCTCAAGACAAACGAAGAAATCACTTTTGAGGTACTTAATGTCTTCCTATATGGCACAGTCGAGGTAAGCAATCCTAAAATCAACACTTTTGAGGTAAACATTACTCGACTTAAACTATATATCCATAACCAAATTGATCGCATGAGAAATGATTTTCACCTCCTCAAACCACCATGACCATACGAATGAGAGGTAAAGTCTAGCTAATACTATAAACGAGCGCTTCTCGAGAGGCAACTCGAGCACTAACCCTATTTTTACATATTTTTATTTTTATTTTTATTTTCTTTTTCTTTTTAGCACCTAACCATAAACTAACCAAAGAGCAGATTTCTAGGCCACACGGCCCTACACACGGGCGTGACTGTGGCCGTGTGGAAGCCAGGGGATGAACCATGGGCATGCTAGTAGCCGTGCACGACATAGAAAATTTTTTTCCCAACACGGTTGGTGATAATAGTCCACACCTGTGTCGACGCCCTGTGCGAGGTTACTGACTTGTCAAGCACGGGCTAAACACGGCCGTGCCTTTCAACCGTGCCAACATTCTGACTTATCAAACACGGGAGCAGCATGCCCATATTAAATGACAGTGTGAAGAAAGATACGGGAGTGCCATGACACACAAGGCCTTGCTCGAACACCCTGAATGCGTTCAAAATTCAAAATCCCAAAACACAGGCTACATCTCTATTTAAACCTCATTCCCCATTTTTTTTAGTTGTCTTTCATTTTCCATTATTTATTTTTTTTTTTTTATTTCATCATTATTTGTTATTTCATTTCTTCTTCTTATTCTTTATGTTATTTAGATTTAGCTTAGGATACAATAAAACTAAGCCGGCTACTTTGAGGATTCAATTTCAAATGGTTCGAGACGTTTCCCCATGTTCACCTCTAATCTTATTCAGTTTCTTTTCGTAGACTTTATCCAAAAATTTAGGAAGTGTTACTTCTCCCCTTTTCTTTTGATTTTATTATTACATAATTGTTTATCTATCTTTGTACACTGAGGGCAATGTACATCTTAAGTGTGGGGGGGTAAAAGTACGACTTTTTGCATTATTCTCAAAATCACGAATTTAGTCTTGTTGAAAGTATTTTTCTCATATTACTAATTAGGATGAAATTTCGATGATTTATGATTTTTATTGATATGTTTTAGAGTAAGTCATAGTTAATTGTGCATTGATGATTAAATCTGAAGAATACTAGAGAATCTAGCATGATAAGTCTACTTTCTAAAAATTAAAAATTAATAGGTCGTTGAACTAAATTTGAGTACTACCTTGAAATTTGGAATTTATAAGGATTGATGTCAATCAAAATCACTCATAATTTTTGTGAGATTTTGAGCCTTATAGAACATATATTATTTTTCGTGCTCACTTTATTAATTATGAGTGTGTCAACTTTGAACTATTATTCTAGAACTTGCCTCGTTTATACATGTCGAGACCACATTAATGATTTGATATACTGAGATGATAAAGGCACCTAGGTTTAACCCACTTATTCCATAAAAAGCCTACCTTCACAATTTAACCCCTAGTGAACCCCGTTAAATCCTATCAATCTTTTTATTGACTCACCCAATAATATTAACCCAAAATCCCTTTGAATTTTTTATCACCATTCTTTTGACTACCCTTTAATCGAGGTTTGATTTGATTAAATTACCGAATTATATTAGTTCAGTAGTTACAATTACCATTTATGATGTAATATTTTAGTTTGCTCTTAAAAAAAATCCAAGTATATTCAATATTAAAGAGGTTAGAGCAATTAAACTCCAATTGTTGAAGAAAAAGCTCGTATTAAAGTATTATAAAATTTTAAGTGATGGAAATACTCTATATGGAGTAATTATCAATAGTAGGTATTATTAGTTTTCATTCGATGTAAATATTCACATTCAGTTCATTGTTTTTAGATTAGGTAATTAGTCAATTTGATCTCGATTCTAACCCTCTAATTCAGCCTTCATCCACACCTTTTAACCCTAGCCCCGTTTCAACCCTGATTTAAGACCTTTTGATTTGTGTATCATCTCATATACGGTGGTGGAGATTTGATTTTTAGGCAAGCTTATGGGATTAACTTTTCAGGTTCGACTTAGAGTGCCCATTCTTGAACCTTAAACACTTCGAGTGATTTGAGTGAATCTTTAGTGAGGATGTCAGTCCTTGTCGGTTTTGAATCAAGGGTAATTATTTAGATAAGGGAAGACACCTATGTTTTCGTACTACTACAAAGGTATGGCTTATCTTGATTGATTCTTTAGGGTTCTTTGAGTTGAATTATCCATGTATAAATTATCTATGAATTATGATGAGACATTATCGATAGG
Organism: Gossypium rotundifolium; assembly: GCA_025506655.1. Taxonomy (NCBI): domain Eukaryota; kingdom Viridiplantae; phylum Streptophyta; class Magnoliopsida; order Malvales; family Malvaceae; genus Gossypium; species Gossypium rotundifolium. Next base: position 30,512,987 of record CP106732.1, on the reverse strand, counting down.
AATTATGAATTATGGAAAGTTCATTTTAATTGTAAGTTGAGAATTTTGCTTGAGGACAAGCAAAAGCTTAAGTGTGGGGGTATTTGATAAACCGTAAAATTAACATATTTTAATCCCACATTTAGTATGCTTTTGGATGAATTATCCTTGATTTATGTAAAAGGTGCTCTTAATCCTTTCTTTTCATGTCTTATACTTAGGAAAGCCCCTAAAGATAAAAAGATTGTAAAATAGGCTTAAAACAGACTAAATTGGGCCAACCCAGGAATTCAACACGGCCTGGCCCAAAGCCCACATGACCGTGTATCATCCTCTCGGTGATTACCTGAAAGACATGAAGCACGGCTCAACTCAGCAGAATCAAGGCATGGCCCAACCACACACATGGCCGTGTATCATCCATTTACCACATCGGATGTGCTTAGGAGCCAAGTAAAGTGATCTACATGGCCGTGTCCCAATCGTCACCTAAAGACATGAAGCGGGAGTTCTACTCGGCGGAATCAATTCCGACTTACAGTCGTGCCCAAGAGAAAAAGCGGAAGAATCAAGGCATGGCCCAACCATAATTTACAGGCTTGTAAAGTCGAAGTGCCATGGATCGTGTCTCTAGATTCGTATAGTCGATCAAATGCATCATGGGGAAAGAGCAATTTCACTTGGATTTGGCTACTTGGAGGCAAAGAAACATATTCACTAAGTTTACTTAAACAATACTACTGTACTCGTGAAGAGACATCATCCTCTAATGTTATTATCTATACATTCTCTCTTTACGACACTAATGTGATTGCTTTAATTGATCCTGTATCAACAAATTCGTATATTTGTGAAAATTTTGTGTCTAGTAATAAATTGCCTGTTGAAATTATTGAGTATATGAATAAAGTATCAAACCCCTTCGGCAAGTATGTTCTAGTTGATAAAGTATGCAATAACTGTCCTTTAATGACTCAGAGTTACTATTTTCTGGATGATTTGATGCTTTTACCATTTGATGAGTTCGATGTGATTCTAGGTATGGATTGATTGTCTCTGCATGATGCCATTGTGAACTGTAGACAAAATGTTATAGAATTGAAATGTCAGAGTAATGAAATTCCTCGAATTGAATCTGATGAGTCGGGTGGATTGCATATACTGATGTTATCGATGTCAGCTCAGAGATATGTAAGAAAATGTTACAATGCGTACCTAGCATATGTTTTAGATACCAAAGTGTCCAAAAAAATATTGAATCGGTGTCTATAGTATGTGATTATTTGGATGTATTTTCCAAAAGAATTGCCTGGGCTGCCACTTGTCAAAAAGGCTGAGTTTGCTATTGAACTGGTATCGGGAACATCTTCGATATCTATAGCTCCTTATGGAATGGCTCTGATAGAATTAAAAGAGTTGAAATCTCAGTTGCAAGAGTTGACAGATAGAGGTTTTGCACGACCAAGTTTTTCACCCTAACGTGCGCCAGTATTGTTTGTAAAGAAGAAAGATAGGTCAATGAGAATGTGCATTGACTATCGTTAGCTCAACAAGGTTACAAGAAAGAATAAGTAATCGTTTTCGAGAATAGATGATTTGTTTAATCAGTTGAAAGGTGCAACATTGTTTTCAAAGATTGATTTGAGATCTGGTTATTATCAGTTGAGAGTTAAAGACTCAGATGTGCCAAAAACTGAGTTCAGAATGAGGTATGGACATTGTGAATTCCTTGTTATGCCTTTTGGACTAACATCTTCTCTTCTTTATTCATTCTTTTTCAATTGCTCTATCACCATCTTCTTTTTTAATACCTTAGACGAATACCTTTTTAGAAACTCATTTTAAATCACCATCCGTAACATCTAGACGGATTCTTTTAAAAACTCGTAATGTTTAGTAGGGTTTGGGGTGTTACATAAAATTTGTTAAATTACGAAAATGCCCTTAAGGGCCGAATTACGAATATACCCTCAATGAGTCGTTTTTGTTAAAATGCCTTAATGGGCCGAATTGCTAGAATGGCTTAATGGGCTGATTTGCTAGAATGCCTTAGTCGGCCAAATTATTAAATTGCTTAAATAGGTCGATTCATTGTAATAATTTACTAGATTAATGGTTGTTATATATATATATGTGGATATTTTATTATGTTGCATTTTACATATTGCATGGGATGGGAAAATTGTATGGAGAGTAGTGTAGCCTGCTGGCATTGCCACAATATACAAACGGCTCATGGTCCACAATCACACATTGGGCCTTAGCCCACAAGGAAAACATACAAACACATGAATGCAATAAGCCCAACCTAAACCTAGTTTTTCCATCCTCTACACACCAACCTGTACCAGCCCATCACACCGTGGGGATTTCGACAATCAACCCTTCATTCGCTACACTCCATTTCGACAGTCATGCTGCCAATCATAAACCAATCACTAGGTGACCAAAATATTACATTGTGGCTTAGCCACCGATAACAATGTGACCAAATACAATATATATATCGTGGCTTAGCCACCGATCACTATGTGACCCAATTAATGTATGTACATATATATATCGTGGCATAAACACCGATCACTACGTGACCAAATAGTCATGCTCTTCCCCTTCATGTCAAACCCATACCCCATGAACTACATACATATCCCAACGAATTCAACATGCTATCCATAACACAGCGGGTCACCATACATAAATTCGTCCATGCAAAGAAAACGATACGGTCATGTACTTGACATTCCTAGCCTTACCCCTAAGGGCACCACGACTGTCTACACAGCCTTTTCTGGCCTTTCAACCCACACAAACGTTAGTACAGAAAAAATAAAGTGTGTGGAGGTTTACACACATGATAACACACAATACTACGCTTTCTATGTCGACACTATCGCTAATAAGAACCACTACTATCTGTCTACTATTATGCTCAGAAGCTGGTCCACAACCCAGTGGCCAATCTTGAATAGTAGACACTGCCCATTTCTTGAACTTTGGGACCGGGACTATTGGTCTAACCCCTTCCTTTTTTTGACTAGCATTTGTATCCATGGAAAAGATATTGGTCAATAGACCAGATTAAAACATTGAAGCAAAGAACGAAAACGAATAACACCCAATGTAAAGATCCCTTGCCTAAATCAATTGATCCCGAAGATAATAAAACTTGGATTGAGTACCGCTTAAATGTCTAAGTCGACTAGAACCGAATGCCCTTTAACACCCTTCAATTGCCGACCAAATGCTAAAAACGCAAAGACAAGCCCCTACTTCGATCGGTCAAAGCCATAAGACAAGATTAATGCTTTCAGCATCCATAAAGGAGAGAAAAGAAAATTGAGATGAAAAGAATAATACCTACCCTGATCAAAAGAATTCGATAGGCAGAGTTGTGGAGCAGAGTGACGACAACTACTATGAGAAGAGACAAGATATGCTTTGGCAAAAGAGAATCAAGGAGAAAGGCTTATGAGATTCGGCTAAGTAAGATGAAATCAAGGAGAGGATTGGTCTGTAAGGGAGGGTTTGATCAAGAAGAAGAAGAGAGAAAGGTGAGATTTCGTCGTTTAAATGGAGTAATAAAAAGAAGAGAACGGAAAGTGGAAAAGATGATGAGAGGGTTTGGCTCTGAAGAAAAGTTTGGAGAGGAAAAATGATTTCAGCTTAGAGGTCTTTTGTGAAGAGAAAAAGGGAAGAAGAGAGAAAGAGGGGAAAAAATACCAATGGTCTAAGCAAATTCAGCTAGAAAACAAGAGAGGAGCAAAAGAAATTGGCTCAGTAAATTTGGCACTTACCCTTAGTAACGAAAATACACACTGATCACAAACAACCAAGCCTAAAACCTCAAGACATTTGGCAGACCCTTAACCAACCAAAACCGATTCCTCCCCTTGCTCCTAGTGTCCAACATTTGGCCACCACCTACACTCACATCCTATCCCACATTTTCCTCTTATCCTCATCTTCTTATCTTTTGACTTAATCCACCCTCACCCATGCAGAGTCCCAGTCAAAACCACCTCTCAGGCTCCTTAGGCGCATAAAAAAACACTCCTATTTGCTGTCAACGCAACTCGAACCTACTCCCTCACCACTTCCTTGTGGCGTCACCTACCTACACCCTTAGTGGCGCCTCCTTGCCACATTACCAATTAGATTCTTGTGTCAACTACCCCACTTAAGTACCCTTAAGGCCCACTTCAACTAGTTCTCCCCTACAGTGCATAAAAACAAAATTTCTACCAAGGCTCAAGCTTAACCTCGAGCCTTCCCGAAACCTCTAAACACACCAGAATAACACACATAGCACAACATACACACATAACACATTGCAAATGCAGAGCCCCCTATAATATTATTTAAAGGGGCTTCGATCTAAGATGATGCTATATGTGTTCAGGCCTAGTGGATGACAGTAAGGGGATTATACACTGAGTTCTTATAACTCACCCCTTTCTCTCAACCCTTGCAGGTAATGCTCAGTGATAAGGACATGGGCCCATGGATGACTCGGTGGAGGCCATACTTTGGAAATAATGTTTTCAAACATTAGTAAACTTTTTTCTATTTTAATTCATTACTTTTACTATTTTGGGTTTTAAAGTTGTAATAAGGCCTCTGGATATTTTTATTTTGCTTTATGTTTAGTCGTACTTATTATCTTGCTTGAAATGTTTTCATAGGGATTTTCTAAAATCATAAATAACGATTTTCCATAATTGATTAACAAATGGATTTCATAACAAATTTGTACAAATAATTTAACTCGGAGTTTCTTTCAAATTATCAACAACATTTTCAAAAGTTACAGTTTTAAAATATCACTAGTTCCAATATTGATTCTTGAATCAGCCTTTCAAAGATTAGTAGTATTTTTATCAAATATTTCTAAACAAACTTGTTTTTCTTAACTATAACAAATTAATGTCACAAGTTCTTTAAACTTTTTCTTCATGTGACATACCAGATCCAGTCGTAACTCATGGGCTGGGTTTGGGGTGTTGCAACCTAGCACACGGCTTGGCACACGGGCATGTGTGGCTACTTCGAACGGTACGTGGCTAGACACACGGTCGTGTGCTTGGCCGTGTGACCCAAGTCAATAAGCTCACTTGTTTGGACATAGGGTAGGACACGGCCTGGGACACGGCCATGTGTTCCCATTTCAAATGTCCACACGGCCTATGACATGGGCATGTCTAGTGGCCGTGTGAGACATACAGCCTAGCCACACAGGCGTGTGTCCGTTATTTTGAGAAATATTTTCTAAGTTTCGTAAAAGTTTCCAAAGTTACCAGTTTAGTCTCGAACCACTCTCAATGCATGTTTAGGGCCTCGTAAGCTCATATCATGGGCAAATTGATTGAGATTGAATGATGAATATATGAATTGATTTAATGTATGTGATAAGTATGCTCAAATGTGTTGTAAGCTCGGTAATGCTCTGTAACCCTATTCGGGCATTGAATACGGGTGAGGGGTGTTACATTTATCGGTATGAGACCTACGATTTAGTCAATTCTAGGACTAACATAGCGTGAGTGAGAGTCTAGCTCTACATGCCATATATAAACTATGATAGTGTGATGACTCTTGACATTTTAAAATGTGCTTTCATACAGTAAATAGATCCCATCGAGATATAGCTGATGAGGTTAAAAGTAATGCGCTTGCTCCCGCTTAAGGAACAATGCCTTCTGAATCTAGACCCGTATCAAGTAGCCAGGGAGGAGAGGCTAAAGAAGCTTTCTTCCAAATGATGAACGAATGGTTCACGAAGTATGTCTGGACAAATTTGGATGCTCAATAACCTCAATCCCCTCCTAATCCCCAACTGGTTCCTGTAGCTCATCAAGGTGTAGAACTTTTAAGATTGAATAAGCCTCCAATTGATAAGATTCGTAAACATGGGGCCGAAGAGTTCAGAGCTAATATTTGTATGGTTTTTAGAATTGAAATAGGGTCGTATTATCGTAACCGAGTACGAGAGAGAATTTGTACGGTTAAGTAATATGATCGAGTATGCTTCCACCGAAGAGAAAATATGCAAGCAGTTTGTTAACAGCTTGAATAAAGACATTAAACTTCTGGTTGGGATGTTAGATTTGAAAGAATTTGTTGTATTAGTTGACCGGGCTTGTAAAGTTGAAGACTTTAGCTGAGAAAAGAGGAAAGCTGATTCAAAGGCTAGAGATTCAAGAAAAAGATCGATGAATAAACATTATCACTCTTCATCAAAGAAATCTCTAGATTCGTATAGTCGATCGAATGCATCAGTGGGATACCAGAATAGAGATTGTGGAAATCAATATGTGAGTCCTAAAGCTCAAGTAACTTTTGTCTCGAGTGTTGGTAGTGTGAAAAACAACAAACCCGAATGTCAAGAATGTGGGAGAAGACATTTTGGAAAGTGCTGGAATAAGAGTAATAAAGCTTGTTTCAAATGTGGCTCGCCATATCACTTTATTCGAGATTGCCCAGAGTTATTCGATAAAGATAAATTTCAGAATGCAAGACCAAGTAATACTACTGCTAGAGGAGGATGGCGAGGAATGTCAGAAATGTGTCTAGTGGAAAAGGAGCGACAAAGGGCTCAGCTGTGGGATCCGAGGCCAGAGCACCTGCTAGAGCATATGCTATTCGTGCTCGTGAAGAGACATCATCCTCTAATGTTATTATCGGTACATTCTCTCTTTACGACACTAATGTGATTGCTTTAATTGATCCTGGATCAACACATTCGTATATTTGTGAAAATTTAGTGTATAGTAAGAAATTGCCTGCTAAAATTAATGAGTTTATGAATAAAGTATCAAACCGCTTAGCCAAGTACGTTCTAGTTGATAATGTATGCAAGAATTGCCCTTTAATGACTCAGAGTTACTGTTTTCCAGATGATTTGATGCTTTTACCATTTGATGAGTTCGATGTGATTCTGGGTATGGATTGGTTGACACTGTATGATGCCGTTGTGAACTGTAGACAAAATATTATAGAATTGAAATGTCAGAGTAATGAAATTCTTTGGATTGAATCTGATGAGTCGAGTGGATTGCATATAGTGATGTCATCAATGTCAGCTCAGAGATATGTGAGAAAAGGTAGCAATGCGTACCTAGCATATGTTTTAGATACCAAAGTGTCTAAAAAAAGATTGAATTGATGCCTATAGTATGTGATTATTTGGATGTATTTTCCAGAAGAATTTTCTGGGTTGCCACTTGTCAAAAAGGCTGAGTTTGCTATTGAACTGGTACCGGGAACATTTTTGATATCTATAACTCTTTATGGAATGGCTGCGACAGAATTAAAAGAGTTGAAATCTCAATTGCAAGAGTTGACAGATAGAGGTTTTGCATGACCAAGTTTTTCACCCTAAGGTGTGCCAGTATTATTTGTAAAGAAGAAAGATAGGTCAATGAGAATGTGCATTGACTATTGTCAGCTAAACAAGGTTACGATAAAGAATAAGTATCCGTTGTTGAGAATAGATGATTTGTTTAATCAGTTGAAAGGTGCAACGGTGTTTTCAAAGATTGGTTTGAGATCTGGTTATTATCAGTTGAGAGTTAAAGACTCAGATGTGCCAAAAATTGAGTTCAGAATGAGGTATGGACATTGTGAATTCCTTGTTATGCCTTTTGGACTAACTAATGCTCCTGCCATTTTTATGGATTTGATGAATCAAATATTTAGACCGTATTTAGATAGATTTGTTGTTGTGTTCATTGACGACATTCTGATCTATTCTTAAAATGAGTTTTAGCATACTGAGCGTTTGAGGATTGTGTTGCAATCCTTGAGAGAAAAGCAATTGTATACTAAATTTAGTAAGTGTGAGTTTTGGCTCAGAGAAGTTGGATTTTTGGGACTGCAACACCCCTAAATTTAGGATTCGAAGTATTGGGCCTTAAGCAAGGGAACGGTTAGGAATCTCTGCATAAAAGTTTATGTGAGCTAAGAAATGACACAATTAAATGTTTGGTCAAGTGGTTAAGGGTCTTGAGAGGAGTTGGAAAAGTCCTTCGTTCAAACCTGGGCTTTAGTAAAAATTTTGGTTTTAAGGGGATAAAACCCTGGATGCTTGGATGTAGGCCTTTTAAATTATTGTGGTAAAAAAATGACACAAGGAAGCATGTGGTATAGTGGCAAGTTGGCGTTAGGAGTATGTATGTGGTCCGGGGTTCGAGTGTTGCCATAGTATTGTGATAGGTATTTATTTTGCATCTATGACGCCTAGTGTTTGTGTTGTAGTGGAATTCTGCTGAGGTGGTTGTGGAATTGGTCTTGGGGGAGAGATTCAAGGAATATGGATGAAGGTTGGTGTTGGAGGAGTTTGAAAGTGATGCAAATTGGTAGGTTGAGAGATTGTAGGGGTGGATTATGAGAGGTTGAGGGGAGTTATAGTAGTTGGCCGAAAAATGGATTATGCAAATTCGATCATAGGCTTTTAGATGCCAAATAGGCAAGTGAAGACACTTTTTGCATTCGGCTAGGGGGTTGCTTTTCCGAGAAATTGGTCTTTGACGTGCTTATTGATCACGTTTTGGTCACTTTTCTTTGGGTGCTAAAATTATCTTACTTCTCTTTTTCACCCATTTGGGTTTTGGCTTTTGTATTTTGGTTTGCTTACTGCTCTTCCTACCTCCCTTTTCTCACTGGCTTTTGTGAACTGATTCTTTTTCTTCTCCTCTTTGGTTGCTTATGCGCTCTCTTCCTCTCTCCTTCCTTTAGCCATTATGATCGAATTCATCCTTCTTCTCTTCTTTATTCATTCTTTTCAAGTGCTCTATCACCATCTTCCTTTTTAATACGTTAGACGAATACCTTGTTGCTTGGTAAGTGATTATACTCTTCACTTCTGGTTAAATCTACTTTTTGTTCCCCTCTCAAAGCCCTGACGTTTTAGTCTTGGTTTAAGGGATTCTCTACTCGTACATTCCGTATTCTCTCCATTCCTATTTTTCATTTGGCAAGTAATCTCTTTTGATTAGTAAGTCTCTCAGTTCCTTTCAGTTCTCTCTTTTTATATTTAAGCCAAATGGTACGATCCCTTATTGCCGATTCTTCTCCTTTCTCCTATGTGTATGTTCTTTTCGGTTCTAGAACTTCCGATGGGTGAAGAGGGTGCTAGTAATAATGTAATGGAAAAGGTATCGGTGATTTTGAGTGCATAGCCTCTACTCCCAAGTTTAAGTGGCGTAAGGTGTCGGCTATATGGGATTTTCCACCAAGATGTTGAAGGGTGGCTGCACCGAGCTCTAGACCGATCTAGTCAAGGTTCTGGTGCTCGTGGTTTTTTAGTACTCTACATAATCAGGTGTGTAACCATTTTTCGTAAATGATAAGTGGCTTAAAAGCTAAAAAATGTGTGTAACCGTACTCCCGATTTTATCTGTCAAACGCAAGATAAAGGTGTGTATTCACACCCCTGTCTATATGTGAATCGGTAAAAGCCGATAAGATGAAATGCCAAAACCTCGGCATTCGAGGCCTGACAAGCATACGAATGGACATGAGGCAAAATGAGCCCCAAATCGTGGGTAGCAGACTGCAGAGGCCACCACGTGCGTATTTGTGGACTGGACCGTTATAGGCTTGATGGATCGAAATGGGCAGTGTGGGCCCAATGGGCTTATTGGCCCACATAGGTAAAATCCTCGGTAAGTGATCATTGATAGGTTGGTTTATAAGGCTCGTGATATCGTATGTGAATCTGGACTAAATGGGCCACACGAACGTGTGGGCTTACTTTGGCCCAATAGCTGGTTTTAGGCCCATATACACTATTTTGACCAAATGACTATTTTGCCCTTATGGGTAAATGATTTACATAGACTATGAATTTTACCGACTTGATTGTGTTCATGTGACTGATATGCTTTTAATATATATTTAAATGATTGTTACTGAGCATGGCCATTCTACATACACCTATGATGATTAAGCATGACATACACGACATTTTGCATAGGGTTGGGACATTGTTATGGAAGAAGTGTATGGCCCGTTGTCGTTCTATACAAGGCTTTTAGCCTTTATACGTTATTTATCGCTTTTAGCCATTTTGTCTATGGCACCGAGCCGTTTTGTTGACTTAGTGCCACAACTGGTGCTAAGCTTGGTGTGTTGACTGATTGGGTCGATTTTATCCCCACATGGTGTGTTGGTTGGTACGTGTGGTGTATTGGTTGGATGGGGCTAGATTTTTGTCTGCATATCTGCATCTGATACTAATTCTTTAATCGGCTTAGGTCCACTTGGTTCTATTAATAGGCTAAGGCCCACCTAATATTGTGTCTGTGATGGGCTCAGGCCTAGTCTGTTTCTGCATACTGTATATCTGACTATTTGTATTATATGGGATTGCACACTGAGTTTTGCAAACTCACCCTTCTATCTAACTGTACAGGTAATCCCCAGCCTTAGGTGATTTGGAGCCGTGAGAGACTCGGAGGTGGCCACACGACCATTGATGCTCTGCTGTAGACTTTTTATTTGAATTTTATATTTTGGGTTTTAATTCTGTTATAAGGCCTTTGAGGGATTATGTTTTTAAATGGGATTTTGATTTCCTTATTTAAAAATGCTAAACATGAATTTCCAAAATTAACAACTATTTTCAGAAACACTTAAAAATAGACGTTTTTATATTTCAAACTTTAGTAGCTTCCGCGATTGGAATAACCTAAAGTATCAATGCCAGACATTAAGTAAACATTTTTTACGAGATGATTTGTTAAACTCGAGCAAAAGGATTTAAAATATAGAAATGAACTTTTAAACAACAAACGTAGTTTTTGAATGACGTTTTTGAACACGTCAGGTTTAGCCATAACGTTTGGGCTGGGTTTGGGGTGTTATAGGGACATATTGTTTCGGCAGATGGCATCCGAGTTGATCCGAGCAAGATTTCTGCAGTTGTAGACTGGAAACCATTTAGAAATGTATTCAAGGTCAGAAGCTTTTTGGGATTATTGGTTATTATCGACGTTTCATACAAGGGTTCTCGATGATTGCTACACCGATGACCAGATTGTTACAGAAAGATGTAAAATTTGAGTGGTCTAAAAAATTTCAACAAATTTTGAGTAGTTGAAAGCATTACTAATCGAAGCACCTGTTTTGGTTCAACCAGAGTTAGGTAAAGAGTTCGTAGTTTATAGCGATGCGTCATTGAAAGGTTTGGGTTGTGTTTTGATGCAAGAGGGCAAAGTGATAGATTATGCCTCTAGACAATTGAAAGCACACGAAAAGAATTATCCAACACATAATTTAGAGTTGCCTGCTATTGTATTTGAATTGAAAATTTTGCGACACCCTTTGTACGGTGAAAAATGCCACATCTTTATCGATTATAAAAGCTTAAAGTATATTATGATTCAGAAAGATTTGAATTTGCGACAACGGGGATAGCTCAAGCTACTAAAAGACTATGAGTTAGTAATTGATTATCATCTAGGAAAAGTAAATGTGGTCGCAGATGCTTTAAGTAGAAAATCTTTGTTTTATTTGAAAATGATGAATACGAGATTGACTACGTTCGATGGTGGCTCTATTTTAGCAGAGTTGAAAGCTAAATTGATTTTTCTTCAACAAATTTGTGATGCTCAAAAGTGTGATACTAAGTTGCAAGCTAAAAGAATACAATGTGAAACGACTAGTGATTTAGATTATCAGATTGGAGTGGATGATTGTTTAATGTTCCAAAATAGAATCTGTGTATCGAGAAATTTTAAGCTTATTCAGAAAATTTTGCTTGAAGTGCATAGTTGATGCCTATCTGTTCACCCCGAAAGTACTAAAATGTACAATAATTTGAAACAACTTTATTGGTCGTTGGGTATGAAACGAGCCATTTCTTAATTTGTAATGATATGTTTAGTCTGTCAGCAACTTAAAGTTGAACATCAAGTGCCTTTGGGTTTGCTTCAGCCTGTGATGATACCAAAGTGGAAATATGTTAGAGTTACAATGGATTTCATATCGAGATTACCCCTGTCTCCGAAAAAAAAGTCATTTCGGTTGTCGTTGATCAATTAGCGAAATCGGCACATTTCATTCCAGTACGTACAAACTATTCACTTGATAGATTAGTTGAATTGTACATTGTTGAGATCGTTAAATTGCACGGGGTGCCAGTTTCGAAATATTTCGGATAGAGATCCAAGGTTCACGTTGAGATTTTGGAAGAAATTACAAAAATCTCTGGGTACAAAGTTGAATTTTAGTACAACTTTTCATATGCAAACTGACGGTCAATATGAGAGAACAATTCTGGTTCTCGAAGATATGCTTCGATGTTGTGTTTTAGAGTTTGAAGACAATTGGGAGAAATATTTGCCGCTGTTTGAATTTGCATAAAATAACTATTTTAAATCGAGCATAAAGATGGTGCTGTATGAAGCATTGTATGGTTGCAAATGCTGAACTCCATTGTACTCGACTGAGCTTAGTGAGAACCAAATTCAATGGGTTTATTTGGTTAGAGAAACTGAAGAGAAAGTGAAAGTAATTCGCGACTATTTGAAAATAGCTTCAGATCGTCAGAAGTAGTACACAGATTTAAAGAAAAAAGACATTGAATTTCAGATCGGTGACAAAGTGTTCTTAAAAGTATCTGCATGGAAGAAAATCCTTAGATTTGGTCACGAAAGCAAGTTGAGTCCGCGTTTTATTAGGTCGTACAAGATCCTTGAAAGAATAGGGCCAGTGGCATATCAGTTAGCATTATCGTCATAATTAGAAAAGATTCACAACGTTTTTCATGTATCAATGTTGCATCGATATAGATATGATCCATCAAATATAATTTCCCCGTCAGATATTGTGATTCAACCAATATGACATACAACGAAGAACCGATCAGAATTCTAGCTTGAAAGATTAAAGATTTGAGAAATAAATGCATAGCTTTAGTGAAAGTTTTGTCGCAACGACATGGTGTTGAAAAGGCTACATGGGAGCCCGAGGAAGCTATCAGAAAATAGTACCTGATCGTGTGTCAGAGTCTTAAAAATTTAAAAAAGAATGATCGAACCTGGAAACTAACTAAGACAACGATGGAGAAAGCGCACCTATCGAACAATAGTATAGTTTAATGGCAAGATCGGATTGTCGAACCCAAAGGAACCAAAAGTACTAATACTAACTTTCTTTCTATTATCTAGCCAAAGAATTAAGGGATTTGTTTATCTAATCTAAAACTAACTAACTACTAAGCTAAAGATACGAAGAAAAAGAAAAGAAATTAAGGAAAGACTTAAAGGAAAATCGATTGATTTAGACAATACCCGAGGAAGAATCCACCTAGACTTCACTTGTTATCTAACTCAGAACCAGATAATTTATTCACTTGACTTGATCCATTGGATTCCCTAAGTTATATTAATACCTTTCTCGAGGCTACTAACGTCTAACCTAAGGTTGATTAATTGAAATCTCTTTCTAATTAAAACCCCTAGAATGCATTAACTCGATCTATGGACTCCCATATTAGGTTTGACCCTAATCTGGAAAATTTACGTTATCCTATCTCTAGGGTTGCGATCAACTCCGCTTAACTATGCTAGATCTACTCTTAAATAGGGTCTATTCCTCCTCTGCCTAAAAGCGTAAATGCTTGAATAAATTTCCCAAAAATACCGAAATAAGAATTAAGAACACATAGCTCAGATAACAATAACAAGATTCATCTTAGGTTTCATCCCCCTCAGGTATCTGAGGGTTTAGTTCATAATAGTAAAAGAAAACATCTTAGAAGACAATATAAAACAAAATATAAGAAAACCCTAAAACCCTCTGAAGGAATTGAAGGAGAGTTCCTCCGTCTTGAGTATGATCTCTGCTTCTTGAGATAAACCAACTGGCTTCCTTCGAGTAAATCCCTATATTCAGCTTCTCTAGCTCGACTCCTTGGGCTATCTAAACGCCCGTAAAGCCCTAACAGAATGCTTATATCGAAATCTCATCGAACCCCCCTTTAAGTTGCCTCATAGGGTGTTTATATAGGCTTTGAGATGCCTTACCTGCCTCGAAAGTGTCCTAATCCGGATAGAATCCTTCTTTTCTGCGGTAGGGCCATGCCCATGGCACAGGTCCGTGTGATTCGAGGCTAGGCCATGGTCAAACTTGTTGATGAGGCACGACCGTGCATTTTGGGGTCCAAGCCATGGTCGACTCTTCTTAAGACGCACGACCATGTGGTTTTGGGCCCACGCCGTGTGGAATTCGTGTTTTGGCCCATTTTCTCTGTTTTTGACCCGTTATTCATTTTCTTCATCCTCCGGTGCTCTCCTGAGTATAAAACATGAAAACAAAAGATTAGGAGCACCTATTTCCATAATTAAAGGGAAAAATCATCCAAAAGTATGCTAAATGTGGGATTAAAATATGTTCATTTTACGGTTTATCAAATACCCCCACACTTAAGCTTTTGCTTGTCCTCAAGCAAAATTCTCAACTGACAATTAAAACGAAGTTCTTCTACTCATAATATTCATTGATAATACCTCATCATAATCCATAGATAATTTATACATGGATAATTTAACTCAAAGGGTCCTAAAAATTCAAACAATCAAAGTCATGAGTTTTTAGCATGAAAACATAGGTGTTTTCCCCTTATCCGAATAATTACCTTTAATTCAAAATCGACAAAAGTTGACATCCTCACTAAAGATTCACTCAAATCACTCGAGGTGTTTAAGGTTCAAAAATAAAGCACTAATCAGTCAAACATGAAAAGTTAATCCCATAGGCTTGCATGAAAATCAAATCTCCACCACTATAAAATGAGTTGATACACAAATCAAAAGGTTTTTAAAAAGGGTTGTAACGGGGCTTAGGTTAACGGTGTGGATAAAGGCTAAATCAAAAGGGTTAGGATCGAGATTGAATTGAAAAATTAACTAACTAGAAAAATGAACTAATAAACTGAATAATTACATCAATTGAAAACTTGTAATACTAACAATACGAGCTTCTTCTTAAGGATGTTGAAATTAAACGTATAGGCTCACTTAATTATAGGACTAATAATGAATATACTTCGATTTTTTTAAGAAAAAATCAATATAAGACAAAACTTTAACAACTGAAATAATATAATTAGGCAATTGATCAAATCAAGTCTCGATAAAAGGGTAGTCAAAAGGAATGGTGATAACAGATACAAGATGGGTTTTGGGTTAATATTAGTGGGTTGAGTCAATAAAAAGGGTTGTTAGGATCAAAGGGGTTCACTAGGGGTTAATTGTGAAGGTAGGCTTTTAGTGGAGTAAGTGGGTTAAATCCTAAGTGCCTTAATCATCTCTGTATATCAAATCAATAATGTGGCCTCAACATGTATAATCGAAGCAAATTCTATAATAACAAATCAATGTTGACACGCTCATAATAAAAAAAAAAAGTGAGCACGAAAAGAATGTATGCTCTAAAAGGCTCAAAATTTCAAAAAAATTACGGGTTTTTGATATCAACTTTGTAAATTTCAAATTTCAAGGTAACAATTAGATTCAGGTAGACAACCTAGCAAAATTTTTAATTTTTGAAAATAGACTCATCATGCTTGATTCTCTAGTATCTTAATGTTTAAATTATCACTATATAAATATCAATGACTTAATCTAAAACATATCAATAAAAATAATAAATCAACAGGAATTTCACTCTAATTAGTGATATGAGAAATTTACTTGAAGATAGAATATCATTCAGGGATTTGAGAATAATGCAAAAAGTTAGGCACTTTTTCTAAATAATTTTTACCCCCACACTTAAGATGTACATCGCCCTCAATGTACAAAGATAGATAAACTGACAATATTGTGATAAAATCAAAAGATAGGGAGAGATGTGAAACTTCCTGAATTTTGGATGGAGTTAATGAATAAGAAACAGGATAGGTTTAGGCAGAGGTGAACGTGGGGAAGCACCTTGAAGCATTTGAAATTGAATCCTTGAAGTAACCGACTTGATTTTATTTTCTCCTAAGCTAAATTTAAATGGCATGAAGAATAAGAAGAAAATAATAAAGAAAATATAGATAAAAATTAAAGTAAAAATAAAAGTAAATAATGGAAAATGAAAGAAGAAAGACAACTGGAAAAGAAAAAAGGAGAAGGGGGTTTAAATAAAGATGTAGCTCACACCTATGTTCCTACTTGTGGTACCCACACGTCCACAGCCACGACCGTGTGTAAGGCGTGTGGGTATGAAATATTTGTGCCTAAACATGAAAAGTAGTAAGCTAAACTGATTAGCAGGTTTAGTGCTCGGGTTGCCTCCTGAAAAGCTCTCGTTTAAAGTCTGAAGCTAGACTGACCTCTCATTTGCACAATCATAGTGGTTTGAGGAGGTGGAAGTCCTTTCTCATGTGATCAATTCGGTTATTGATATATTGTTTGAGTTGTAACGACCCGAATTTGGGCTTAGTAGAATTGGGCCCATTGGGCTTTGGTGTGGAAGCCTTTAAAATTTTTGAGAATATGAGAACAACATTAGTGCAAGTTGGACCTATTAGGTGAGTGATTTTGGAAGGTTAGGGGGCTTCTATGAAGTCCCAGGATCAAACTTGGGCTTTAGGAAAATTTTGGTTTTAGGTGAGTAAAACCCTACGAGTTAGTAAGTAGGTTTTAAGAACAAAATATGGAGAAAAATGACACAAAAAATTGTTGTGGTCTAGTGGCAAATGATGCCACATAAGAGACAAGGGAATGACCCCACAAAGAAGCAATGGGTCCAAGGTTCAAGTCTTGGCGCTTGCATTTCATTTTGATATTTTTAAGTGAACTTAGACTTTGGCCCATAGAGATTTATATTTAGTTGCGCATGATTTTAGACACAAGAGGAGCTGGTGGCCAAGTGGCTAGCGGCGTGGTTTAAGTTACAATGGAGCCTGAGTTCAAATCTCATGACTAGCAAGGGAGTATTCATTTTGCGGATTGGATAGCCAGAGTTTGTGTTTGATTTAAACTCTACTGAATGAGGGATCCCATACCGGAAAGCTAGCAAGAGGGAAGGTGAGAAGCTGGCTTTAAATAGAGCTATTTATGAGGAGAGAAAGCATACCTTGTAACATCCGGGAATTAGGGCTTTGCATTTATTATGTTTCTATGTGTTTGGTATGCTCTATCTATTAATTTATTATGTTTGGGGTTCCCGGGAAGGCTCGGGGTTGAGCTTAAGCCTTGGTGAAATTTTCAATTTTGGGCACTTTAGGGGAGAGCTAGCGGGGGGCAGGCTTTAAGGAGAATTGCTAGTGTTTGTTGACACAAGAAGTGAAGTGGTAAAATGGCAGGGTGTCACCTAGGAAGCAAGGGGGATGACGCCTCAAGAGGAGCTTGGAGGAGGTGGGAGCAGGTTCAAGTCGTATGGTCTGCCTTTTTGGAGTTTATTTTGGCGTTGGGATGGAGAGGTGATGGATTCAGTTTGGGACCTTAAAGAATGGGTGCTGAATAAGTCAAATATTTTAAATGGGTAGCCATGAGAGAAAGGTGGAGTTTGAATCATTCAAACTGATTCAAATGATGGGAGGGGAGTGAATGTAGGAGACGATCAAGGGATTTGGTGGCTTGTTGGGGGGTTGTTGACCGAATGTGGCTTGGTGGAAGGGGGGAGCTTTCAGTTTTGGGGCTAGGTGAGGTGCATGTGCCGAAAGTTGTTTTAGGCATTTCTTTCTTTTCTTGTGTGCACTTTCGGTCATTTGGGGTGTGTGTGCCGATTATTGCAAGCTTGTTTGAGTCTTTTTCTTTTCTTTTCTTTTCTTATTTGTTTCTTTTCTTCCTATTCTTCCTTTGTGCCTAAATTTTCTTTAGGGGCATCTAGTTTATTCTTTGCAATTTGGGCATTGGCATTTTAACTTTTGCTTAAACCGGAACTTCAACTCTCTCTGTGGTTATTCTCTTTTTGTTTTCTTCCTCCTTTCACCTTTCTTTCTCTTCAACCGAACCTTGTGTCCTCATTTTCTTTTCACCATTGTTCACTTGTTCTTCTTCCTAACCAAAATACCTTTTGTTTCTTCTCCTTCTTGTTCTTTTGGTTATAGCCGAATCTCCCTAGCCATTTGCTCCTTGTTCTTCATAGCCGAAGTAGTGAGTCCTCAACCGAAACTTGTAACACCCCAAACTCGGTCAACACACTACGACTAGATTCGGCATGCCACATGGTGAAAGGTTTGAATAAAACACATTGTCGGTTTATTTTCGTGAAAAAACTATCATTGAAACATTTTCCTGTCTAAAGTTTTTAAACAGAAGGAAAAGACTCCCTCGAGAAAACCCATTCATCACCTCTAATTACCAGAAAAAAACCCGTCCTCGCTTAAATGTGAGGTTGAAAACTGTTTTCCATTAGATCTCAGAGTAAAACTAAATTTTAAGAATAAATTTGAGTTTGGTTCGTTGTCATCACTTGTTATTATTACCGATGGTAAAGTTCAGAAAACCTGGTGAGATGTGTAAATTTAGAAAAACATTGATTTTTTTCTTTTTTGCAGGTTATTTAGACATTCCATGTTGCTGAACTTAAGCAATGTATGATAAAATTTAACAAGATTAAACAACCCGAAATATTAGTTAGTGGCCTTATTACAAACCAGATAGAACCAAATTAAAACCAAAGTACCCAAAAGAGTGAACAAACTAAAACCAAGCATAACATGCATGGCCACCACGAGTCCGTCCGGCTCCACATCCATGACGACGAGTCATCTACAAAATGTAAGGAAGAGGTGAGTCATTGAGACTCGGTGTATAATCCCCTCCGATTATAACAACACTCTTGCACAGTTTCACAATCAAGTAAGTATGTCATGCAACCCAAACCTAGCCATCCAACACTCCAAGTTCTGCCCCATGTGGTACCAAACCACTGGTGGTGCTAAACCACTGGTGACCCAAAGTCACAATCAAGTATATACAAATGTGGTACCAAACCACTTGTGGTGCCAAACCACAATTATCCATATGTGAGGCCAACCCACTTTGTGGTACCAAACCACTGTGACAATCCCCATTAATGCAGTATGTGGGGCCAACCCTCTGTGGTACTAAGCCACTAGGACGAGTCATTAAAATATCCAATGTGGTGCCAAACCACTGGTGACCCAAAGTCACAAATATCACATGTGGTACCAAACCACTGGTGGTGCCAAACCACTGGTGACCCAAAGTCACAAATATCACATCTTCCCCCTCCTCTCATAATAACCATTTCGGTGCACATGCTTATACATACATTACTTACATGCTTTATCTATTAATAACATACTGCAACATAGCATATACATATTCATTAGCAATCTAATATAATTAACTATCGGAACAGACTTACCCGGAGTCCTCGCTCATACCCATAAGGGTAGCATATCGATATCCACAATTATTCTGGCTTTTAACAGTGTTTAAGTTAATAACATAGCAATACATTAATTATGAAGTGTGTAAGAGATACATACCTGATTATGCGCAAAACTACACTTTCTACGTCGGTACTGTCGCTAATCGACATAACCGCGATTTGTCTACTCTCCTGCTCGAATGCTGGTCCACACCCCAGTAGCCAATCATGAACCGCTGAGACCGTCCTTTTCTTAAATTTAGGGGCTGGGGTCTCAGATCTAACCCCACTCGCTGCTTGATTAGCCTTCGAATCCATAATATACCTTATCACTAAATTGGGTTAAAGAAGTGAACTAAAATATAAAGAACTAGAATCCGGAGTTAGATCCCTTACCTAAGTCGACAGATCCAGAAGGTCTAAACAGTTTCGACTAACAAACCCCAAAACTCCACCCGGATGGCGTCAATCACCCCTCCCGCATTCGCCAAGCACCAAAGAAATGTGAAATATTTTGCTTCAACATCAAATCAGACTAACAGAATCTGAAAGATGAATGAAAAGAAAAGGAAGAAACTCCTTACCAAGAACCAACAAATTAACGAGTGGGAGACTATAATCAAATACTAGCAAAGCGATAGGGAGGTGCCCACACTTGATGTGACAAGAGGACTAAACACGCAAATGTATGAAATAAGGCAAACAAGAAATGTGCTAAAAGAAAGGAAATGAGTTTCGGTTGAGGCACTTACTATTTCGGCTATGAAGAACAAGGAGCAAATTTCTAGGGAGATTCGACTATGACCAAAAGAACAAGAAGGGTAAGAAACAAAAGGTATTTTGGTTAGGAAGAAGAACAAGTGAACACTAGTGAAAAGAAAATGAGGATACAAGGTTCGGTTAAAGAGAAAGAAAGGTGAAAGGAGGAAGAAAACAAAGAGTGAATAACCAGAGAGAGTTGAAGTTTCGGTTTAAGCAAAAGTTGAAATGCAAATGCCTAAATTGGAAAGAATAAACTAGATGCCCTTCAAGAAAATTTCAGCACAAAGGAAGAATAGGAAGAATAGAAACAAATAAAAAAAGAAAACAAAATAAAAAGACTCAAACAAGCTTGCAATAATTGGCACACACACCCCAAATGACCGAAAGTGCACACAAGAAAAGAAAGAAATGCCTAAAACAACTTTCGGCACATGCACCTCACCTAGCCCCAAAACCGAAAGCTCCCCCTTTCACCAAGCCACATTCGGTCAACAACCCCCCAACAAGCCACCAAATCCCTTGATCGTCTCCTACATTCACTCCCCTCCCATCATTTGAATCGGTTTGAATGATTCAAACTCCACCTTTCTCTCATGGCTACCCATTTAAAATATTTGACTCATTCAACTCCCATTCTTTAAGGTCCCAAACCGAATCCATCACCTCTTTATCCTAACGCCAAAATGCACTCCAAAAAGGTAGACCATGCAACTCGAACCTGCTCCCACCACCTCTAGGCTCTCCTTGAGGCGTCATCCTCCTTATTTCCTAGGTGACAACCCTGCCACTTTACCACTTCACTTCTTGTGTCAACAAACACTAGCAATGCTCCTTAAAGCCTAACATCCGCTAGCTCTCCCCTAGAGTGCCCAAAATTGAGATTTTCACCAAGGCTTAAGCTCAACCCCGAGCCTTCCCGGGAACCCCAAACATAAAAAATTAATAGATAAAGCATACCAAACACATAGAAACATAATAAATGCAAAACTCCTAATTCCCTGATGTTACAAAACTCATTTCCTTTCTTTTAGTACCTTTCTTCTTTGCCTTATTTCATACATTTGCAGAAGCTGAATCTTCTTGTCACATCAAGTGTGGGTACCCTCCCTATCAGTTTTGCTAGTATTTGATTATAGTTTCTCCACTCATTAATTTGTTGGTTCGGTAAACTCCCTTTTCTCTTTTCATTCATCTTTCGTATTCTCTTAGCCTGATTTGATGCCGAAGGCAGATATTTCACATTTCTTTGGTGCTTGGTCAAATGTAGCAGGGGGTGATTGAAGCCATCTAGGGTGGATTTTCTGAGGTTTGTTAGTCGTAAGCCAAGCCTAGACCCTTCGGGATCTATCGACTTAGGTAAGGGATCTAACTCCGGGATTCCAGTTCATTATATTTTAGTTCACTTCTTTAACCCAAATTAGTGATAAGGTATATTATGGATTCAAAGGCTAATCAAGTAGTGAGTGGGGTTGGATCTGAGACCCCAGCCCCTAAATTCAAGAAGAGGCGATCTCGTGATTCGTGATTAGCCACTAGGGTGTGGACCAAACATCCGAAGCGGGAGAGTAGACAAATGCGGTTGTGTCGATTAGCGGCAAGATCAAGCGTAGAAACTACATTTTTATGGCGTAATCGTGTGTATCTCTTACACACTTCATAATCAATGTATTGCTATGTTATTAACTTCAGCACTGTTAAAAGTCGAAATAATTATGGATATTGATATGCTACCCTTATGGGTATGAGCGAGGACTCCGGGTAAGTCCATTCCGATAGTTAATTATAATAGATTGCTGATGAATATGTATATGCTATGTTGCAGTATGTTATTAATTGATATAGCATGTAAGTAATGTATGTATAAGCATGTGCACTGAAATGGGTATTATGAGAGGAGGGGAAAGATGTGATATTTGTGACATTGGGTCATTAGTGGTTTGGCACCACCAGTGGTTTGGTACCACATGTGATATTTGTGACTTTGGGTTACCAGTGGTTTGGCACCACATTGGATATTTTAGTGACTCGTCCCAATGGCTTAGTACCACAGTGGGTTGGCCCCATATACTGCATTAAAGGGGATTGTCACCAGTGGTTTGGTACCATAAAGTGGGTTAGCCCCACATATGGATAATTTTGACTTTGGGTCACCAGTGGTTTGGTACCACATTTGTATATACTTGATTGTGACTTTGGGTCACTAGTGGTTTGGCACCACCAGTGGTTTGGTACCACACGGGGTAGAACATAGAGTGTTGGATAGCTAGGTTTGGGTTGCATGGCATACTTACATGATTGTGAAACTGTGCATGAGTGTTATTATAATCGGGAGGGGGATTATACACTGAGTCTCAGTGACTCATCTCTTCCCTTACATTTTGTAGATGACTCGTAGATCGCAGATGTAAAGTCGGATGGACTCTTGGTGGCCATGCATATTGCGCTTGGTTTTAGGTTGTTCACTCTTTTGGGTACTTAGTTTTTAATTTGGTTCTAACTGGGTTTGTAATATGGCCACTAACTAATATTTATGGGTTGTTTAATCTTGTTAATTTTTATCATACATTGTTTAAGTTAAGCAACATGGAATTTCTAAATAACCTGTAAAAAAAAAAATCAATGTTTTTCTAAATTTACACATCTCATCGGGTTTTCTAAACTTTACTATCGGGTAATCACAATAACTGATGACAACGAACCAAACTCAAATTTCTTCTTAAATTTTAGTTTTACTCTTAGATATAATGGAAAATGGTTTTCAACCTCACACTTAAGCGAGGACGGGTTTTTTTCCTAGTAATGAGAGGCGATGAATGGGTTTTCTTGAGGGAGTCTTTTCCTTCTGTTTAAAAACTTTAGACAATAAAATGTTTCAATGGTAGTTTTTTCACGAAAATAAATCGGTCATGTTATTCAAACGTTTTCACCTTGTGACATGCTGAATTTGGTCGTAGTGTGTTGACCGGGTTTGAGGTGTTACAATTTTTGGTATCAGAGCCAAGTTCAAAAGCTTAGTTGTGGGTCCAAGGTGCAAAGTGTTTCAAAAGTGGGTTTTTGATGAAAAATACATGGTCTTGAAAGCGTGGCACCGAGTCTCCGGCAGCGATCCACCCAGGTAAGTACCCCTAACTGTTGTGTTTATATACATGATTGTGATAATAGTAATATGATTGATGGTACTAGTGGGTTACCCTAGAGGTTGAAACTCATAGGATTCTGTGAACTCGCGAAAACAAAACTCCGTAATAAAGCTGTTCATAAAAATGTGCTGCAATAATAGTGAAATAAGTCTAACGCATAAAACTGTTAATCAGATCAATTCGTATCGGCAGTTATGAGCACTCGAGGATGTGGGCGTAATATACGAGGATGAGGTAGGGGTAGGACGACAATGTAGGAACCGATAGGGTCTGGTCATGGGTCAGAGAACGAGGTACCACCGCCGCTAGTTGTGGGTGTAGAATTTTAAGATCAGACGGCCGGTGATGATGCAGTGTCGTAGGCGATGCTGCGGGTTCTAGAAAGAGTCGCGGGTGCAAGCATCAGAATGGGAGCTCCAAAATCTGTGTCTGAATGACCCTGGGCTAATGGTGCAGAGGTATTCAGGGGTGTATCTGGTGTAGCTCTTAGTACAGCAGAATATTGGCTGGAGGCGACAGAACGTATCATGGACGACCTGGATTTTACGACTAGGGAGAAATTGAAGGGTATAGTGTCTCTTCTCTGGGATGAGTCATATAGTGGTGGCTCACGGTTCGGGATGGAGCAATGGCAGACGATATCACTTGGGACTATTTTAAGGCAGCTTATCAGAGGAAATACATTGGGTCCAGTTACATTGATGCACAGAGGAAGGCGTTTCTAAGGTTGGTTCAGGGGAGTAGGTCAGTATCTGAGTATGAGGCAGAATTTTTAAGGTTGAGCCGTTACGCTCGGGGTATTGTGCTACGGAACATGAGCGCTGTGTCAGGTTTGAAGACGGCCTGAGAGATGAACTGAGGTTGTTGATCGCTCCACAGTAAGAGGTTGAGTTTGCGGTGCTGGTAGAGAAGGTTAAGATAGCCGAAGGGGTGAAGGAGTCTACGAAACAAAATCTGGACAGGAATAGACACAAGAGGAGTTTTGGGCCGTCAGGGTCGGTCAAAATTCTCAGAAAAGGGTTAGGTATGATGGGCCCAATCAATCTGTGAGGCGTTCATGGTTCATGTTTGTGCGTTAGAGGCCAAGGAATTAACTGTATGGGAGGTCCGAACGGTGAGGGATTTTTTTGATGTGTTTCCAGAGGAGCTTTTGGGCTTACCCCCAGATCGTGAGGTTGAGTTTGGGATAGATCTGTTACCAGGAACCGCGCCGGTGTCTATTCTCCATATAGGATGGCGTCTAAAGAGTTGGTGGAGCTAAAGACACAGATTCAAGAGTTGCTGGATCGAGGTTTTATCCGGCCGAGTGTTTCGCCTTGGGGAGCACCTGTGCTTTTTGTTAAAAAAAAGGATGGCACAATGCGGATGTGTATAGACTACCGCCAGCTGAACAAGTTGACGATCAAGAACAAGTATCTGTTGCCGAGGATAGATGATTTGTTCGATCAGCTTAAGGGTACATCAGTCTTCTCCAAGATTGATTTAAGGTCAGGGTATCACTAGCTTAAGGTGAAGGAGGTTGATATCCATAAAACGGCGTTTCGTACTCGTTACGGGCACTACGAGTTTTTGGTAATGCCGTTTGGGCTGACCAATGCACCGACAGCATTCATGGATATGATGAACCGGGTGTTTCAACCGTACTTGGACCAGTTCATAGTAGTATTTATAGATGACATCTTAGTGTACTCGAAGTCTAAGGAAGAGCATGATGAGCATCTCCGCGTGGTTCTGCAGATTCTGAGGGAGAAGCAGTTGTTCGCAAAGTTTAGGAAATATGAGTTTTGGGTTGGAGGAGGTAACTTTCTTGGGTCATGTGGTGTCAGCCGAGGAGATTAGAGTGGACCCTCAGAAGATTGAGGCGGTGTTGGATTGGAAACCACCCAAGTCGGTGGCAGAAAATCAAAGTTTCCTGGGTTTGGCAGGATATTACAGAAGATTTGTAGAGGGGTTTTCTTTGATTGCAGCGCCGTTGACCAAGTTACTGAAGAAAGGGGTTCCATTTGTGTGGGCAGACAAGCAGTAGGGAAGTTTTGACAAATTGAAGAGGATTCTGACAGAAGCTTTGGTCTTGATTCAGCCTGAGACAAGGAAGGAGTTCGCAGTTTACTGTGATGCGTTGCATACTGGTCTTGGATGTGTGTTGATACAAGAGGGAAAGGTAGTGGCGTATGCGTCCCAACAGCTGAGACCACACGAAGTTAACTATCCAACGTATGATCTAGAATTGGCTGTAGTGGTTTTCACCCTAAAGATATGGAGGCACCATTTGTACGGGGAGAAGTCAATAGTTTACATGGATCACAAGAGTCTGAAGTACCTCCTGGCTCAGAAGGACTTGAATTTGAGGCAGCGGAGGTGGATCGAGTCATTGAAGGACTATGACTGTTCAATTGAGTATCATCCAGGCAAGGCCAACGTGGTGGCAGATGCATTGAGTTGTAAGGTAGTGTCACACTTGAGAGCAATGTTTGCTCATCTCAGTTTGTATAACGACAGGAGTCTATTAGCAGAATTGTAGGTGAAGCCGTCATGGGTTGGTCAAGTTAAGGAGAAACAGCTAATGGATGAGGTCCTAAGTACTCAGAGGGTGCAAGTGCAGAGGGTTGGATTGGAAGGTTACAACTTGACCAGTGATGGAGTGTTGTGTTTCCAAAGAAGGGTTTGTATGCCGATGGACGTTGAGCTAAGGCAGAAGATTCTTCAGAAGGCACATAGAAGTCCCTACGTTATGCACCCTGGATGTAGCAAGATGTACCGAGAATTATAGGAACACTTTTGGTGGCCGGGTCTAAAACGGGAAGTAACTGAGTTTGTGAGTAAATGTCTAACGTGTCAGCAGGTCAAAGCTGAACACCAATTACCTTCGGGTCTAGTCAGCCGATCAAGATTTTGCAGTGGAAGTGGGAAAGGATTACGATGGATTTCGTCACTGGGTTACCCCTTATGCCTAGCAAGAAGGATTCAATTTAGGTGATAGTAGATCGTTTGACTAAGTCGTCTCATTTTATACGTGTTAGAGTGGATTACTTGCTCCAAAGGTTGGCTAAGTTGTATGTGGTGAAAATAGTGAGACTGCATGGGGTACCGGTATCGATTATCTCTGATAGGGATCCTAGATTCACGTCGAGGTTCTGGAAAGAATTGCATCAGGAACTGGGTACGAGATTGGATTTCAGTACAACATTTCATCCGTAGTCAGATGGGCAGTCAGAAAGGGTAATACAAATTCTAGAGGATATGTTGAGAGGTTGTGTGTTGGATTTTAGAGGCAGCTGGGAAGAATTTCTACCGTTGGCAGAATTCGTGTACAACCTTAGTCACCAGGAAAGCATTAAGATGGCACCATATGAGGCGTTATATGTTCGAAAGTATCGTACACCTATGTGCTGGACAGAGTTGGGTGAGCGTCAGGTGTTAGGTCCGGAGCTGGTCACAAAAATAGAAGATAAGGTTAAGGTGGTTCGGGCTCGTCTAAAGGAAGCTTCGGACAGGTAGAAGTCTTATACCGACCTCAAACGTAGGGATATGGAGTATGCAGTGGGTGACAAGGTCCTTCAGAAGGTATCTCCGTGGAAGAAAGTACTAAGATTTGGTCGGAAAGGCAAGCTTAGCCCTAGGTTTATTGGGCGTGTTCGGTGATTAAGCGAGTGGGATTGGTAGCTTATCAGCTCGCGTTGCCAGCAGAATTGAGTCAGATTCACGATGTGTTTCATGTCTCCATGCTTAGGCACTATCGATCTGATCCGTAGCATGTTGTGTCAGTGGAAGAGATCAAGGTGAGCCCAGATTTGACCATGGAAGAGGGACCAGTGTAGATTCTGGATCGGGATGTTAAGGTTTTGCGTAAGAAGTCGGTTCCATTGGTAAAGGTATTATGGCGGAACCATGGTACGGAAGAGGCCATGTGGGAACCAGATTGTGTGATGCTGCAGCAATACCCTCAACTATTTTGACCAGGTAATTTCGAGGCCAAAATTTCTTTAAAGGGGGTAGAGCTGTAACATCCGGGAATTAGAGGCTTTGTATTTATTATGTTTCTATGTGTTTGGTATGCTCTATCTATTAATTTGTTATGTTTGGGGTTCCCGAAAAGGCTCGGGGTTGAGCTTAAGCCTTCGTGAAAATCTCAATTTTGGTACTTCAAGGGAGAGCTAGCGAGGCAGGCTTTAAAGAGCATTGCTAGTGTTTGTTGACACAAGAAGTGAAGTGGTAAAGTGGCAGGGTGTCACCTAGGAAGCAAGGGGGATGACGCCTCAAGGGGAGCTTGGAGGAGGTGGGAGCAGGTTTGAGTTGCATGGCCTGCCTTTTTGGAGTTTATTTTGGCATTGGGATGGAGAAGTGATGGATTCGGTTTGGGACCTTAAAGAATGGGAGTTGAATAAGTCAAATATTTTAAATGGGTAGCCATGAGAGAAAGGTGGAGTTTAAATCATTCAAATCGATTCAAATGATGAAAGGGGAGTGAATGTAGGAGACGATCAAGGGATTTGGTGGCTTGTTGGGGGGTTGTTGACCGAATGTGGCGTGGTGGAAGGGGGGAAGCTTTCGATTTTGGGGCTAGGTGAGGTACATGTGCCGAAAGTTCTTTTAGGCATTTCTTTCTTTTCTTGTATGTACGTTCGGTCATTTGGGGGTGTGTGTCGATTATTGCAAACTTGTTTGAGTCTTTTTCTTTTCTTTTCTTTTCTTATTTGTTTCTTTTCTTCCTATTCTTCCTTTGTCCCGAAATTTTCTTTAGGGGCATCTAGTTTATTCTTTGCTTAAATCGAAACTTCAACTCTTTTGGTTATTCTCTCATTGTTTTCTTCCTCCTTTCACCTTTCTTTCTCTTCAATCGAACCTTGTGTCCTCATTTTCTTTTCACCATTGTTCACTTGTTCTTCTTCCTAACCAAAATACCTTTTGTTTCTTCTCCTTCTTGTTCTTTTGGTCATAGCCGAATCTCCCTAGCCATTTGCTCCTTGTTCTTCATAGCCAAAATAGTGAGTGCCTCAATCGAAACTCATTTCCTTTCTTTAGTACCTTTCTTCTTTGCCTTATTTCATACATTTGTAGAAGCCGAATCCTCTTGTCACATCAAGTGTGGGCACTCTCCCTATTAGTTTTGCTAGTATTTGATTATAGTCTCTCCACTCGTTAATTTGTTGGTTCGGTAAGGAGTTTCTTCCTTTTCTCTTTTCATTCATCATCCGTATTCTCTTAGTCTAATTTGATGCCGAAGGAAGATATTTCACATTTCTTTGGTGCTTGGCAGAATGCAGGAGGGGGGTGATTGATGCCATATGGGGTGGAGTTTTCGGGGTTTGTTAGTCGTAAGCCAAGCCTAGACCCTTTGGGATCTGTCGACTTAGGTAAGGGATCTAACTCGAGATCCCAACTCTTTATATTTTAGTTCACTTCTTTAACCCAAGTTAGTGATAAGGTATATTATGGATTCGAAGGCTAATCAAGCAGCGAGTGGGGTTAGATCTGAGACCCCAGCCCCTAAATTCAAGAAGAGGGCGGTCTCAACGGTTCATGATTGGCCACCGGGGTGTGGACCAGCATTTGAGCAGAAGAGTAGACAAATCGCGGTTGTGTCGATTAGCGACAGTACCAATGTAGAAAGTGTAGTTTTGCACGTAATCAGGTGTGTATCTCTTACACACTTCATAATCAATGTATTGCTATGTTATTAACTTAAACACAGTTAAAAGTCAGAATAATTGTGGATATCGATATGCTACCCTTATGGGTATGAGCGAGGACTCCGGGTAAGTCCATTCCGATAGTTAATTGCATTAGATTGCTGATGAATATGTATATGCTATGTTACAGTATGTTATTAATTGATAAATCATGTAAGTAATGTATGTATAAGCATGTGCACTGAAATGGGCATTATGAGAGGAGGGGGAAGATGTGATATTTGTGACATTGGGTCACCAGTGGTTTGGCACCACTAGTGGTTTGGTACCACATGTGATATTTGTGACTTTGGGTCACCAGTGGTTTGACACCACATTGGATATTTTAGTGACTCGTCCCAGTGGCTTAGTACCATAGTGGGTTGGCCCCACATACTGCATTAATGGGGATTGTCACCAATAGTTTGGTACCACAAAGTGGGTTGGCCCCACATATGGATAATGTGATAATTGTGACTTTGTATATACTTGATTGTGACTTTGGGTGGTTTAGCACCACCAGTGGTTTGGTACCACACGGGGTAGAACATGGAGTGTTGGATGGCTAGGTTTGGGTTGCATGGCATACTTACTTGATTGTGAAACTATGCAAGAGTGTTGTTATAATCTGGAGAGGGATTATACATTAAGTCTCAGTGACTCAGCTATTCCCTTACATTTTGCAGATGACTCGTAGATCGTAGATGTGGAGCCGGACAGACTCGTTGTGGCCATGCATATTGCGTTTGGTTTTAGTTTGTTCACTCTTTTGGGTACTTTGTTTTTAATTTTGTTCTATCTGGGTTTGTAATGAGGCCACTAACTAATTTTTCTGGGTTGTTTAATCTTGTTAAATTTTATCATACATTGCTTAAGTTCAGAACATGGAATGTCTAAATAACCGGTAAAAAGAAAAAAAAATCAATGTTTTTCTAAATTTACACATCTCACCGGGTTTTCTAAACTTTACCATCTGGTAATAACAACAAGTTATTACAACGAACCAAACTCAAATTTCTTCTTAAAATTTAGTTTTACTTTGAGATCTAATGGAAAATGCTTTTCAACCTCACACTTAAGTGAGGATGGGTTTTTTTTTTTCCTGGTAATGAGAGGCGATGAATGGGTTTTCTCGAGGGAGTCTTTTCCTTCTGTTTAAAAACTTTAGACAACAAAATGTTTCAATGGTAGTTTTTTCACGAAAATAAACCAGCAATGTGTTCTATTCAAACGTTTTCACCCTGTAACATGCCAAATCTGGTCGTAGTATGTTGACCGGGCTTGCGGTGTTACATATCTGGGTTAGCGTTTGGGCATAGGAGCATTTGGTGCGCGGAAAAGCTTCAGACTCCTATTTGGTGTGTATCTCGCACTACTCTAGCTGTAGAGCAGCAAATGCCAAAATGCCGGTCACATGGCAATGGTAGCCACACGAGTGTGTGAGCGCATGTGTGGGGGCTTCGACATGATAGTTGAGGCCATCATAAGTGTTCTTATGGGTTCAGGCTGTTTGGGCCAAGTGGACTCAATAGGCCCGTGAGCCCATATGAATACATTGTATGATTGGGTAGTAGATATTGGACTAGTCTATGTGAATCTCATATCTGTGGCTAGATTTGGGACGAATGGGCCACACAAGCGTGTGGGCCCATTTGGGCCGAGAGTGGGGCTTAGGCCCATTTGTTTAGAATACTTTGGATTGCAAAATTATCGATATACCCCTGGTTTACGAAATTACCAAAATACCCCCAGTTTGTGAAATTATCAAAATACCCCGATTTGTAAAATTATTGGAATAACCCCAATTTATGAAATTAATGATATACCTCAGTTTACGAAATTACTAAAATACCCTTGGTTTACAAAATTACTGAAATAACCTTGGTTGTCAAAATTACTGAAATACCCCAGATTATGAAATTATCGAAATACCTTGGTTTACAAATTACTAAAATACCCTTGGTTTACAAAATTACTAAAATACCCTTAGTTTACAAAATTACTGAAATACCCTTGGTTGATAAAATTACTAAAATACCCTTGATTTATGAAATTACCAAAATACCCTCAAAGGGTGAAATAACCATTTTACCCGTAAATGACAAAATGACCGTTGCACCCTCGAGGTAGTACTGGTGTTGTATGTGTTAATTGTATGATTGATTATGTTCGAGATGCACTGCATACATGGATTAGTTATGAGTAGAATTACTGAATTACCCCTGGAGAGTAAATTACCGAAATACCCCTAAAGGGTAAATTACCGAAATACCCCTAGGTTATAAAATTGCCAAAATTCCCCTAAAGGGGATGAAAATGTCTCTTATACCCTCGATTAGAGTTGAGTATTGTGTATATGATTCTAGTTACATTTTTTTCATATTATTGTTATACTGCATTTATACCATATTGCATGGGTTGGGTTTGATGACTAAAGAGAAGTGTAGCCTGGTGGCTCTGCCAAATACTGTTCTGGTGGCTATACAACATATATACTGTTACTCTAGTGGCTCAGCCACAAATACTATGATTAGCAGCTTGTCCGCAATATTGGTGTGATTGGCAGGGTGGGTTGACTTGATCCCCACAAGTGTTGGTTCGGGGGTTTAATTGGTTGGATTGGGTTGGGTTGCATCCTATTGTTTGCATTATCTTGATTATAGGGCTTAGGCCCAAATTGATGCTGTAAGTGCTCAGGCCCAGATAGTGGCCGTTTAGGGGATTACACACTGAGTTCTCATAACTCACCCCCTTTCCCTTAACCTTGTAGGTAATCCCCAGCGTTAGAGGATTTGGAGCTGTGAAGGACTCGGTGGTGGCCATACATCGAAATTATTTTTCGCAAAACATAGTAAATCTAGTCTTTACTTTATTTTAAGATTATTTATTTTGGGTTTAGTAATTTGTAATAAGGCCTTTGGATTTTGTTTTACTTTTTAACTTTCATTTCTGCTATTTCAAATTGTTAAACGTTTAACACTGGGTTTCTCCTAAAATGTTAATAACCGTTTTCCAAAATATCACATTTTTGCAACTATTCAAGTTTAATTTTTCACAAAAAAATAGTTTTTTTAATAATACCAACTTTATAAAAACGAACATTAAGCAAATCGTGTTTTTACAAACAAACAACGAAACTTGGAGTTTCAAAAAGAGATGCAACATTTTTAACGATCGCTTAGCTTTCAACTATCTTTGGTGTAACATGCTAGATCCAGCCATAACGTCTAGGCCAAATTTGGGGTGTTACATTTTATGGTTAGCTTTTCAACTACCTTTCGATGTGACATGCTAGATCTAGCCATAACGTCTAGGATGGGTTTGGGGTGTTACATGAGTCGAGTAGTGTTTACCTTGAAAGTGCTGAATTTAGGATTAGTTAACTCGATTGTTCCATCTGGGAAGATTTTGAGTACCTGATCTTCAACTTTGAAGTGATTGGTTCCACCCTTAATACTTGATATCCTAGCCATGTCAAGAACCTGAAGAGTGATCGTTTCAGCACTTACACGAAATGTGAGCTCACATGGTAGTTTATTTCATAGAACTTCTGGGCACACTGCCTTTAGCTCCACATGTGACCTATAGTCTAACTTTCATTTATTTGTAAAAAACTCTTTAAAATTTTCCTTGAATCTGGTATCTGCAAAAGAGCTTTAAGAAATGGCAAATTAATATGTAATTTCTTTGGAAGTTTAAGAAATTTATCGTATTGTTCCTCTAATGTGGTCTTTCTTTATCGCATTGGGGAATGACACACGTGATTGGTACTCTATAATTACTGAGTTTGGTTTATCATGGCTTACCTCAACCTTACATTCCTCTACCACATTCTGCTGCGCCAATGTTGGTACATCTAACCCTTCACTATCGTGAGTACTTATTGCTCCAGGTTGCTATCTAAGGTTAGTTTCGGTGTTGCTAGGCAAGATACCTTGTGGTCTTTCTGAGATCAGCTTAGCAAGTTGCCCTAATTGGTTTTCAATCTATTGAAACGATGATTGTTGATTTTTAAGTGTTGTTTTGGTGTTTTGGGAATGTGTTTCTAACACCACTATGAATTTTGTCAGCATCTCCTCAAGGCTCGCTTCTTTTCCTGTGGGTAGGGCTATTGTTGGAAGTTTTGGAGGGGTTGTTGTCTCTAAGTACCTTGACCACCCCACGAGAAACTGGGATGGTACCTCCAACCTGCATTATAAGTGTTACTGTAAAAATCACTTTGGGATCGAGAATTATTACCCATATAGCGAACTTGCTTGTTTTCAGCGCTTGGGTTGTAAGGTAGATATTCTGTATTGCTCATCTCTCCTCCATTTATATCGCACTGGATAACTAGATGTACCTGCGTAGAACCATACAAACCATCAAATTTTTTATTTAAAAACTCTACCTACTTAGATAACATGGTGACCGCGTCAAGGTTAAAAACATCGGCTTCTTTAGTAGGCATTGTCCTCATGAATTGCCACTGATAATTATTCAGTCTCTTTGGTTTCTACTAGTGGTATGTTCTATTTCACTGTAAGAAAAATCAAGGGTCCCGTCGGGTTCCTTCTAGTCATAAAATAGAGGTACCTATCAGGAAAAGAGAAAAAGAAAGAAAATTAGAAAAGTAAAATTAAAATTTAATAGCAAAAATAAAATAAAATATGGCTAAATTAATAAAAATTAAGCGTTCTTAATATTTTAGTTCCCCGACAACAGCACCAAAAACTTGATCGTGTGTCAGAGTCTTAAAAAATTATAAAAAGAATGATCGAACCTGGAAACTAACTAAGTGTTCCTAATATCTTAGTTCCCAGCAAAGGCACCCAAAACTTGATGGAGCTCGAAACTAACTATTATTTCGACAAAGGCAAGCGCACCGATTGAGCAGTAGTATATTTATGGCGAGTCTAAAATATTGTATCCTCAAGGACTAAAATTACTAGTAATAACTATCTTTTTATTATCTAGCCTAATAATTAAGGGGATTTATTTTTAATCTAAAACTAACTGATTTAACTAGCTATATGACTATGAACGTGACAGAGAGTGAATTGGGAAAATACTCTTAGACAACTTATATGAGATAGGCAATACCTAAGGAAGAATCCACCTAGACTTCACTTATTACTTTTGATTCATATGATTTATTCAATTGACTTAATCCTTAGAAATATCTCTCTTAAGACTAAAAACATCTGACTCTAGCTTGATTAATTGAAATTTCTTTCTAATTAAAAATCCTATTGTCGCTTTAACTCAATCTATGGATTCCCTTATTAGATTTGACTCTAATCCGATAGATTTTTGTCGCCCTATTTCTAGGGTTGCAATCAACTCCACTTGATTGTGTTGATCTACTATTAAATAGGGAATTTTTCTCCACTGAATAAGCGCATTTGACTTGAATTAATAACCTGAATTATCAAAACAAGAGTAAAAACTCACAATTAAGAATAAGAACAAGTATTTATCTTATAAATCAAATAATAATAAGATTCGTCTTAGGTTTCATCCCATTAGGTATTTAAGGGATTTAGTTCATACTTATAGAGGGAAACATCATAAAATAGGGAAAACCACAAAACATAATGAAAACCCAAAAACTTCTAAAGAACTTGATGGGAGATCTTCAGTCTTGATGGAAATCCTTCTCCTAAGATGTTCCTGACGGCTGTCTTCGAGTATTTTTCGCCTCCTATTCGGTGTCTATTCAATGTCCTTTTTTAGGTTGCCCCCTAGGGTGTTTATATAGGCTTTGGAACACCTCCTTTGACCCACAAGTAGCTTAATTCGAATAGAATTCATCTTTGCTACGGTAGGGACACGCCCGTGTAACACGTCCGTGGCGGACTCCTTCGTACGTGGTCGATTATGCTCGCCACACACGGCAGTGTGATCTACTCGTGGTCGATAATCTAGGCCATCTGATTTCTGATGTAGGCCCATTATGTCTCTTTTTGGCCCGTTTCTCATTCTTTTTGACTTCCTAAGTTCTCCTGAGTACAAAACATGAAATTAAGGGATTAGGAGCATCGAATTCATCAAATCTAATGAAAATTCATCAAAAAAAGGCCAAGCATGGGGTTAAAATATGTGTAAATTATGGTTTATCAATACAAGTGGTCAAAAATAACAATATTTAGTTTAATATTCCATGAGTTTTATCACTTTGGTCATATAGGATTTTTTGACTTGTAATGGTCTATTTCTTAGGTTGGTTCGGGGTTGAAGATTTGACTCTAACTAATTAACTAATCTACCAATAAATGCTTATCTCTCGACCACACTTTCTTGACTAGAGCTAGACAATCGTTAAATCTCTCACATCCTGTTCCTGTTGTAGCAATATCTTATGGGACTCCAAGAAGGAACATAACGAAGCTAGGACCGAAGGCCTCAGCAAGAGTTTACGTGATGCAAGTAAAGGATGACATTGTAGCCTTTGATGTTATCACTTGTAATTTTACTTTATTCAACAACATCATTCATGCTTTGGTAGATCCTAGATCAACTTATTCATATATATGTGATAAGTTTATGAATGAAAGGAGTTTTAATGTTGTCCCTACTAAGAATAGTATGATAGTTAACGACCCACTCGGTTAGAGTACTATTGTCAAAAGACTAATAAAGGATGATTCGTTGGGTTTTGGTGAATATATATTTTTGGTGGGCTTGATCCTATTGAGTTTCCATAAGTTTGACGCCATCCTATGGTTGGATTGGCTGGCCAAACATAACGTGGTTGTTTAATGTAAATCCAAAGGTGTTTGGTTGATAACTGTAGATGGCAAAAAATGTGTTTATTTCGGGGGTGATGCGTAATATTAGGAACCGTATAATCATAGTTATTTCATATCGAAAGTTTATTGTTAAAGGTGAATACACTTATTTGGCATTTATCTTGCATTCAACATAGGTGAAATGTAGTAGCCCGAATTAGGGCCTAAACAGAATAATGGTTTTAAAACCTTGAATTTGAGGTCAAAATATTTAATCCGATTGAGTTTTAGTGTTTATTGAGTGATTGAATGCTTGTGTGAAATTTTGGTTGAGAAATTTTATTATTCGGATGTCCAATTTGATAAGTTAGACTAATTTTCAATGGATGAACCGAAACTATCACCGGAATAGGGTTAAGAGGAATTATCGAACAATCAAAACATTTCATATCCATTTCATGACACCAAGTCAATTATCATTCAATCATATTCAAACATAACCATATAGTCCCTTAGTGAACACTTATGAAAATTTCTAAATTCAAAAATTTTTCTAAGTTACAGAGGTCACAGACCATGTGTGTAGGCCGTGTTCCTCACACGTACTTGGACATGCCTATGTGTCCAAGCCGTGGCAAAACAGGGCATACCTACTGACTTGCCCACAAGGCCTGAGACACGCCCGTCTACCTCACCCGTGGTCGACATTGACTTGCACCACATAGCCAGTCACACGCCCGTGTCTCCAGCCCGTGGTCAAGCCTGACTTGATTCACTTGGCAAACTCAAATAACATGGTCGAGCCACACGCTCCGTGTGCTCAACCATGTGGGCAATTATAGTCCATTTTCAAGGCTAAATTTGCCTCCTGCACATTGAATCACCTAGAACCTCAAATCAATACCAAATCATACCTCAAAATGCATCCTGATAAACCATAATATACACATATTTTAATCCCACATTTAGCTAACTATTGGATGATTAAGCCCTCTAATTATGGAAATAGGTGCTTTTAATCCTTTGTTTTCATGTTTTATACTCGGTAGAGCATCGGAGGGTGAAAAGAACAAAAAACAGGCTGAAAACGGAGAAAATGGGCCAAGTACAAATTGCACACGATCGAACCCAAGAGCACACTGCCGTGCTTCTCTAAAAGAGCTGAACACGGCCTGGACCCTGAAAAACATGGTCATGCCAGCTTAACAGGTTCGACCACGGCCTAAAATCGACTTACACGGGCGTGTGCCTTGGGCGTGTCCCTACCGCAAAAAGAGGAGTTCTATTCGTATTAGGGTACTTAGAGGCAAAGAAAGCCATTCCAAAAGCCTATATAAAGACCTTAGAGGCCAACCTTCAAGGGGGTATTTAGCTAGGTCAATGAACCAAGCCAATGGGCCAGAATTGTGGGATTAACTCGAAGGAAGGCAGTTGATTCATCCCAGAAGCCGGAGTTATACTCAAAACGGAGGATCTCTCCTTTAATTCCTTTAGGGGGTTTTAGGGTTTTCTTATGTTTTGTTTTATATTTTCTTCTGAGATGTTTTCTTTTATACTTATGAACTAAACCTCTCAAATATCTGAAGGGGATGAAACCTAAGACGGATCTTATTATTGTTATCTAAGCTGTATGATAAATACTTGATTTGTTCTTAACTATGTGTTCTTAATTCTTGCTTTGGTATTTCTGAGATATTGATTCAAGTATTGATGTGCTTAGGTGGTGGAGCAAAAGTCCCTGCTAAGAGTAGGTCTAGCATAGATAAGCGGAGTTGAACGCAACCTTATAAATAGGGTGATGTAAATCTACCGGATTAGGGTCAAACCTAATATGGGAGACCATAGATCGAGTTAATGCAATTCTAGGGGTTTTAATTAGAAAGAAATTTCAATTAATTAACTTAGGGTTAGATGTTAGTATCCTCGAAAGAGGTATTAATATAAATGAGGGAATCTTACGGATCAAGTCAAGTGAATAAATCGTCTGGTTCAGAGTTAGATAACAAGTAAAGTCTAGGTGGATTCTTCCTCGGGTATTGTCTTAATCAATTGGTTTTTGTCAAAACCAATTTTTTCGTTCTTAAAAAATAGGTATTGACTTTAAGATGGAGTCACCACCAATCATTTTTGTTTAAGTGTGATCGAGTCATCTATAAAATGTTTTGTTTTATTTTTAAAAGAAATCAGTTTTGGTCTATAAATTTCCAGAAGAAAATGAGTTTGGGAGTTGGTGACGTGCAAGGAAGGATTAGCACCCCCGCAACACCCAAAATTGGTACCAAATTGATTAATTGATGTCCTAATGTCAAAAAGTTTGAAATGATTTTAAAATTTTGTTCTTTTTAAAATTTTAAATAATTTGAATTGGATATTGAGATTCCCTTATTTCGAAGGAATAAAATATCATATCCAGCACGATAGGATATGACAATTTAAGTCCTCGAATTCAAGATCATCCCAAAATTCTCAAAGCTCATGCATTGAAATTTTGAAAGGGTATCTGGTTATTTGGACAAATGGAAAGCCGAAACCCAGACGATAGGGCACGATTCCTCGAATTTCCAAGCACACAAATATTGCCTTATTTTGAAAACATGGACAGAATTTTAGAAGGATATTTGGTTATTTGGTCAAACAGAAAATCGAAACCCAACACGAGAGGGTACAATTCCTCGAATTTTCAAACACACAAATATTGCCTTGTTTTGAAAACATGAACAAAATTTTAAAAGGATATTTGGTTATTTGGTCAAATAGAAACCCGAAACCCAGCATGATAGGGCATGATTCCTCGAATTTCCAAATATCAAATATTTCCTTGTTTTAAAAACTTTTAAATAAGTGATTTTAAAATCGACATAAAATGTTTTGATTGAATCACTAGATAATAAGAAACAAAAATATAGTATCGAGCATGGAATAATAATAGGTGAATACAATCTTTGTACAAATGGATGACAAGGATGATAATATGAACATATAATTCAATATATACAAAATCAATAATCTCACAATTCCTATTTTGAAAATACCAACATTATTAATCAAGAAACAACGAAAATTAAAAATTATAACTAATTAAAACAAATTAAAATAAAATATAGCAAATTTTAAAAATAATAAGCAAATAATATACACGTAATCATAAGAAACTTGATATAAAATAATGTATTCATAAAAATAATAATGATATATATAAAAGTGTTTGGAATAAATAAATATATAATTTAGAATAGGGTCATTTAAAGAAATAAATTATATGTATATATATATATATATATATATAATAATATAAAACCAATAATATATGCACAAAAATAATTTAATAAAATTATCATATAATATATACATAAAATTAATGAAAATAACGATAAATAGAAATAAATAACATCTTAAACCATTTAAAATTAAAAATAATTAATAAACAAATAGTTAAATAAATAATTAAAGGACGCATTGAAATCGAACAAAATTAGAGAGATAAAAATAATAAATTAAAATGAAATCAAAAAGGACTAAAATACAATGCACATAAATTAAAGGGATTAAAAATGCAATTTTCCCAAGTTATTAAACACAGTATTTAGAGAGGGATTAAAATTAAAACGGCACAAAATTTAAAGGAAAAATTAAAATAAAATAAAACTTGATTAAAAATAAATAAACCGCGGAAGGATTAAAATGGGAATTAGCCCATCCAATGAAAAACGCACGGATCTTGCCCCGGGTCGTGTCAACGCGCGGGTCCTGGGGTGCAAACGGCGTCGTTTTGGCGATAATGAGCCAGATGCAAAACGGCGTCGTATCGACAGGCTATTTAAACCCACATTTTCAAAAAAAATCATTTCCTCATCTGCTTTTTTAATGAAAGAATAGAAAAAAAAACTTCCTCTCGTGCGATTCTAACGACTGGACCACCATCTGTCCGTCATCTATGACCACCGCGCACAGCAGTTGTAGCCCCAAAATCGCATTGTCAATACAAATCAAGGTATGGGCCCCCTTTCCCTTTTTTGTTTTTCCTTTTTTATATATATGTTAAAGAAAGAATAGATTTTATCTGTATATATATACTGTTCCGAAAGAAGAAGAAAATAAAAATAAAGAGGGAATGACCTTTGCTAAATTCTTCTTTGTATTTGTATTCTCTCTGTGTGTGTATACAACCAAAATCCAATCCTTTACAACATTAAAAAATTAGCTTTAAATAGACGGGACCAAAAATGAAGAAAAATAATCAAAAATTAAAATCCTTTTTTCCAATTTCTGTTATTTGTCTGCTAGCTTTTTTGTTTTGTTGTTGTTTGCCAGTTTGTTACAGATAAAGTTGTAGCCCGGATGCTCTACTTGCATGGAGACCCGAGCGTGTGGAAGGCTAGAAGCTATTGCGGGGCACATGTGGAGGAAGGCTGCGACGCTGGGGGTTTCTGGAAACCCCTAGGGTTTTTCGAAACCTTCAAAATTTTGGGCCCTTTGGCATTGGGCTTTGGGTATTGGGTTTAATAATAGATTTGGGTTTGTTGGGCTAGTTAGTTGTAATTTTATTTTTTTATGGAATTTTAGTATTGGATTGTTATTATTGGTTTTATTTGGTTTATTTTAGTTTTAAAACTG
The DNA here is from genome assembly GCA_025506655.1 of Gossypium rotundifolium. Taxonomy (NCBI): domain Eukaryota; kingdom Viridiplantae; phylum Streptophyta; class Magnoliopsida; order Malvales; family Malvaceae; genus Gossypium; species Gossypium rotundifolium. Next base: position 30,472,772 of record CP106732.1, on the reverse strand, counting down.
GCCCTGACATAAATTGGATCTTACAGCTACCCCTCTTTACTCATTATTGTGTAACAAGAATGGAGCAAAGACCTTAAAAGAGCCAATTTTGCCCCGTCTTGCTGAATCTTTCTTTATTTGGTGCTTCTCCTCTTCGAGTAGCTTCATTCCATCCCACTGCATCTTCAGGGGTATAAGAACTAGCGCTTCGATCCAAATCAAGGAAATTAGACTCGTAGCTTCCATCTACTCCGCCACGATCTCGAGGAGATGAGGTTTGCTGTCTTCTGTCTACTCCACTACAACTTTAGGGAAATAAGATTTGTATGGTAAATTCAATCTGACCTACTGTAACTTCAGGGGTATAGGATTTTTTATTTTAATCCGCTCCACTGTAAATTTAGGAAAAGAGGATCTGATGTCTTCGATCTGCTCCTGCAACTTTAGGAATGCCAGATTTGCTATCTTCAATCTGCTCCATTACAAACTCAAGGAGAAAAGATGTGATGTCTTTGATCTGCTCCTACAACTTCAGGATTGCCAAATCTGCTACCTTCAATCTACTCCACTATAACCTCAGGGAGACAAGATCTGATGTCTTCGATCAGCTCCTGCAACTTCAGGAGTGCCAGATCTTCTATCTTCTACTTGCTGCACTGTAGCTTCAGGGAGACAAGATCTAATGCCTTCCATTTGCTCTGTAACTTCAGGAATGCCATATTTGCTATCTTCAATCTACTCCACTGCAAACTCAATGAGACAAGATCTATTGTCTTCGATCTGCTCCTGCAACTTTAGGATTGCCAGATCTGCTATCTTCGATTTGCTCCACTGTAAACTCAGGGAGACAAGATTTGATGTCTTCAGTATGCTTCCTGCAACTTCAGGAATGCCAGATCTGCTATCTTCAACTTGCTCCACTATAACTTTAGGGAGACAATATCTGATGTCTTCGATCTACTTCTTGCAACTTGAGGAATGTAAAATCTTCTATCTTCAATCTGCTCCACTGCAAACTCAGGGAGACAAGATTTGTTGTCTTCGATCTGATTCCTGCAACTTCAGGAATGCCAAATCTACTATCTTCAATCTGCTCCACTTCAAACTCAGGTAGACAAGATATGATGTCTTCGATCTGCTTCCTGCAACTTCAGGAATGCCAGATCTTTAAGTTGCTCCACTATAACTTCAGAGAGACAAGATTTGATTTCTTCGATCTGCTTCCTACAGCTTTAGGAATGCCAAATCTGCTCTTTTCAATCTGCTTCCACTGAAAACTTAGGGAGATAAGATCTACTAATTCACTGATGTTGAGACACCACCCTTTTGGGGACCTGTATTGTAAAATCATTTTTTATGTGTTTATGCTTATGCAAAATAGTTAGGTGCAATGATTAGAATGAATCTAATGCTCCTAACTAAATGTATTATAGGTGGCATTTGCCTGAATGCAGAATGTCATGAGAATGATTTTTTACAATGATTAAGATGCAATGATCTGTATGAATCAAATGCTCCTAGCTAAATGTGTCTTGCATGAGTGCAGAATTTCATGAGAATGATCCCATTTTTAAACGCTTAGGATTCACACTGCCCCATTATACTCTAATCATAATTCGAGCAGCCTTTTTCGGGTTTTCGACTCAAAACCCCTTTGGTCTCAAAGCACCCTTTGCGGGTTTTCACCTTGGCCTCTCTACTTTTTCTTTTTTTTAGAAGGTCTCAAAGCACCCTTTGCGGGTTTTCACTTTGGCCTCTTTTCCTCTTCAAGTGTAGTACTTCTTAACTGAATCTGAATTTATAGGATTGGGTAAGTTTTTCCCATCCATCTCGGCCAAGATCAATGCCCTTCCAGAGAAAGCCTTTTTCACCATATAAGGTCCTTCCAATTTGGCATCCATTTCCCTCTAAAATCCTTTTGTATGGGGAGGATCTTTTTCAAAACCAGGTCTCCCTCGTGAAATTCTCTTGGGTGAACCTTTTTGTCGTAAGCCTGCATCATTCTCTTTTGGTACATCTAACCATGGCGGATTGAAACACCCCAAACTCGGCCTACAAGCCATGATCGGATCTAGCATGCTTCTAAAGAAAATCCATTCAAATCTTATTTGAAGCTTTGCTAAAACTTGTGTATTTTTGAAAACACTTGATTTGGGTTGGGCTCGAATTAAGAACCCGTATCGATAAGGTGTTAAAAACAATTTGATATTTATACTTAAGAAAAAATTTTACTTATAACTTTAATATGACAAAAATTATTTCATACTAAGAACTTTAATAGCATGCATAAACAATTTAGTACTGATAGCCTTATTACATCAAATGAAAACCCGGAATAATTTAAAACTTGGAAATTTTAAAACTATAAAAACAAAATATAACGATCGTCGAATTGAGCATGACCACCCCTGAGCTTCTCCCGACCCGGTCCATTACTGATCATCACCTGAAAAAAATAGTCCCACAAGGGGTGAGTCAAAAAGACTCAATGTGTACAATCATCACTAAGTCTCAATCAGATTCAGGCATGTCAAAACATACATATTCATATAGCATTTAAATAAAATGATGCAATCCGGACCCAAGCCTAGTTATCCATCCGCTACTGCATACCGTACCAACCATCACACCATGGGGACTACTAAGTCAACCCTCCATCCACTACATACCATCGAAGGCGTTGCGTTGCGTAAATGACGTGCTCATTGCCCTTATGATTTCGTGGCATAGCCACCATATATAAATTCGTGACATAAGTCACCACATACTTATATTGTGACAAAAGTCACCACATTCTTATATTATGACATAAGTCACCACATACTTATATTGGGGTATAAAACCACCAATTCACTTCCCCTTTTACATATCACCCATATGCCCCATGTCATACAATTATGCATTAACCATATCATATTCCTTATTCACATTCTTATAATTTCATGTATATGCCATAGCAAAACTTATCATACCCATAGTAGGAGTAGGAAAACGTACCTGAGTACTTTGTACCATTACATGGTACCTTAACCATAATCTTACACTTTTATATTAGCACACATAATAAATTAAAGTCGTAAATCTATCAAGATTTAGTGTGGGGTACACACTTGGTATACTTATCGAATTTACTGAAATCCCGAAAACTTGATCTATCACTTTGGATCTCTAATTCCTATATTTGGCCAACCCTAACATGTTAGTAAAAAGTCATTTGGCTATAGAACCAAATCCTGAAGGCTTAATGTAACTAACTTCTTACCTTGCTTGCCGATTTGAGTACTTCTCAAATCCGAAATTTTGTGATATTGCCCCCTAGCAATCGGCCAACACTAGATGACCTAAATAATTAGTTTCCATCTTTTGAATAAACAAGAAATAGAGTTGAACTACTAAATTTAGCTTTGGCCAATTATGATATTCACTTACTTTGTGAATATAAAATCCCGAAAACTTGTCACTTGGCTTATGAAGATGCCGAAATACCTTAGATCTAAAATCCCGGATGATCTCCATAGAAATCAGCTAATACGGAAAATCCTGAAATTTACCTTTCAAGTTTCGGCCAACAAGATTAGGAGAGATTAGATTTTGATTTCAACAATCAGGAGAAGAAACAAAGAAAGTAGATTGACATAGGTGATATTCCTTACAAATTTAATCAAATGTCTTTCCTTGAAGTGGAGAAATTCGGTTCCTAGAGGATAGGGGAGTATTCGGCTATGGCCACTAACATGTGAGATTCGGCTTTAATCAAGGAAAAGAAAAGAGAAGAATGGTGTATGGGACTTAGAGAGAATCGGAAATGGCTTAGGAGGAACTTACTTTCGGCTTTTTGAAAAGTTTACAAAAAGAAGAAGATTAAAGTGAAGAAATTGGCAATGGTTACTTGTGTTTTCTGGCTTTGTGGAGAATTGAAAAGAAAAGAAGAATAATGGCAGAGAGAATTCGACAGAGAGAAAAGAAGAAGAAAGAATGTTGAATGGACTTAGTTTTCCTCCTTTTGCCAAAATTACTAAGCCTAGAGTCCCCTTCTTGGCCATCACTCTCATATCCTTATTTTCCTACCTTAGCCGAAATTCCAAAAGAATTTGATCTCAACTTAAACTCCTTCCTCAGTCTCCCTAGGCCGTCCATCTCCTTAACTTAGGAGTGCCAAATTTTAACTCATTATTTTGGGCTTCATGTAGCCATACTAGGCCCAAGTTATCCCCCTAAGTAACGCCACCCTCATGCCCAATTTAGCATTACTAAATTTCTGGGTCGCAAGCCCAACTTGCTACTAATTTAATAATCCAACATCAATTACTTACTAACACTTATTTATCAGCCACTTAACCCAAGTTTTAAAGTCCAAACCTGAGCCCAATTATATGTCATATTTCCCTTATTTTTTTTCTTAAAGCCACCTTGCTTCATTCCCTCTTTTAGACTTAAAACTCGATATTTTTTTAAGGCATTTTCCTTATGTTTCAAGATTTTAAAATTCACATAACACATTCATAACACATAAGACATGCTATTTCGTATAATTTAGTAAAAGTGCATAAGCCTAATTTGGGATATTACACGGATAGCCCTTAGCCTTTTTTCGTCAATTAAGTTCAACTGATCGTATCGAGACTGTATCCATTAGGATTCATCTAACTTTAGCTCTGACAAGACTCGGAGGGAAGGAATTTCAACTTTAATGGGTAACACTGCCTCTATTCCATAAACCAATGAGAAAAGAGTTGCCCCGGTGGAGGTCTTGACTGATGTTCGATAAGCATAGAGAGAAAATGATAATTTCTCGTTCCAATCTTTATAGGTTTCAGCCATTTTCCCACAATCTTCTTAATGTTTTAGTTGGCTACTTCCACTGCACCATTCATTTTTGGGCGATATGGTGACGAGTTGTGGTGTCTGATCTTGAACTTACTAGAGACCTCCGCTATCGTACTGTTGTTCAAGTTGAGTGCATTGTATGATATAATTTTCTCAGGCATCCCATTTTGACATATGATTTCTTTTTTTAAGAATCTGCTAACTGTCGATTTAGTGTAGTTGGCATATGAAGCAGCATCTACCCATTTGGTGAAATAGTCAATAACTACGAAGATGAACTGATGCCCGCTTGAAGCTTTTGGAGAGATCGGCCTGATGACGTCCATGCCCCACATGAAGCATGGCCATGGAGAAGTCATAACATGCAAAGGTGAAGGAGGCACATGAATTTTGTCTCCATATATTTGGCATTTGTGACCTGTTTTAGCATAATTGATGCAGTCTCCTTCCATGGTAGACCAATAGTATCTGAATCTCATGATTTGTCTAGCCATCGTGAAACCATTAGCATGCATTCCACAAACACCCTCGTGGACTTCTTTCAGAATTTTCTTAGCTTCAATAGCATCCACACATCTCAAAAGTATCTGATCCTTTCTTCTTTTGTACAGGGCCTCCCCGTCTGAGACATAATCACAAGCCAGCCTTCTCAATGTCTTTTATCATTCTTAGTAGCTTGCTCAGGATATTCACGATTTCTCACATATCCCAATATATCGTGATACCAAGGGTGATTATTTCTTTCGTCTTTATCCACATTGTAACAATGGGCTGGGGCTACATAGATACTCATTTGAATAGGCTTTACATCCTCCTGTTTGCTTACTTTGATCATGGAGGCCAAAGTGGCCAAAACATCTGCCACGTGGTTTTCTTCTCGTGGGAGATAACTAAAAGTGATATCATCAAAATCCTTAGTTAACCTCATAACTATCATTCGGTAATTAATCAATTTTTGGTCTCTTGTTTCCCATTCGCCTTTTAGATGATAGATCACCAATGCAGAATCTCTTATACTTCCAGCGCTCTGATTTTACGTTCTATGGCTGCACAGAGTCCCATAATACATGCTTCATATTCTGTCATATTATTCGTACACTAAAAATCTAATTTACACAAGAACAGATAATGATCTTCATTTGGGGATACCAAGACTACCCCGATTCCATTACCAACAACATTTGATGCTCCGTTGAAATTTACCTTCCAAGGATGATCCTTTAGGGTGTCTTCTTTCACAGCCATTATATACATTAGATCCTCATTGGGGAATCAAAATTCCATCTTCATAATCTTCTAAAGCCCTGCTAGCCAAAAAATCTGCTCTTGCGCTTCATTTCACATCCTTTTGGCTCACGTAAACTATATCAAATTCAGAGAGGAGAATTTGCCATCTGGCCATCCTTCCATTCAAAGAAGTTGACTCCATCATGTACTTTAGGGGGTCTAATTTTGAGATTAACAAGGTCATGTGGTACAGCATGTATTGCCTCAATCTCCGAGTTATCCAAACCAAGGCACAACACAATTTCTCAATTGGCAAATATCTCATTTCACACTCAGTGATTTTCTTGCTAAGGTAGTACATCACCTTTTCTTTTCTTCCCGAATCATCATGTTGACCCAACACACACCCATTGAGTGATCAAACACTGTTAAGTACAGAATTAGTGGCCTATCTGGGCAAGGGGGTGATAAGATTGGAGGGTTTGACAAGTACTATTTTACTTTATCAAAAGTATTCTGACATTCATCATCCCACATGCCAGGATTATGTTTCTTCAGAAGATGAAATATAGGATAACATTTCTCGGTTAACTATGAAATGAAACTAGCAATGTAATTTCACCTTACTAAGAAACCTCAAACTTTTTTTTTGAGTGCGTGGGGAGGAAATTCTTGTATAGCTCGGACCTTGTCTAAGTCAATCTTGATTCCCTTATCGCTAACTATAAAGCGTAGCAATTTTCCTGATCTAGCTCCAAAAGTACATTTCATTGGATTGAGCTTTAACTAGAATTTTTCTCATCTTCAGCAATAGTTTCCTCAAAACTCGAGTGTGTTCCTCTTCTATTTTAGACTTCACAATCATATCATCCATGTAAACTTCAATTTTGTTATGCATCATATTGTGGAACAAAGTCACCATAGCTCTTTGGTACATAGATCCCGCATCTTTCAACCCAAACGGCATTACTTTGTAATAGAACGTGCCCCCACAATGTTATGAAGGTAGTCTTTCCCATATCTTCAGGATGCATTTCATCTAATTGTACCTTGAGAATCCATCCATGAATGAAAACAACGAGTATCCCACCGTGTTATCCACCAGAGTATCAATATGAGGCAAGGGAAAATTATCCTTCAGACTGGCCTTTTTTAGATCTCTATAATCTACACACATTCGTACATTCCATTCTTTTTTAGGGACAAGCACAATGTTGGCTACCCATTCTGAGTATTTGACCTCTTGCAGGAATCCAGCATTAAACTACTCTTTGACTTCCTCTTTTATTTTCAGCATAATGTCTGGCCTCATTCTCTAGAGCTTTTGTTGAACCGGCTTGCAATCTTCTTTTATGGGGAGATGATGCACAACGACCTTTAGTGCTTAACCATGGCATATATTGGTATGACCATGCGAAGATATCATTGAATTTTTGAAGTAACTCTACAAGATCTCATTTCATATCTTTTGTTATACACGTTCTAATTTTCACAATTTTTCCCTCTTCCAAGGTCACAATATCCACTATTTCTTCATGAGGTAGAATCTGCTTTTCCTCTTGTTTTACCATTCTTAACAAGTCTAGAGATAAGCCACAATTTATGTCATCTTCAAAGTCCTGGGATCCCTCTAAACACGTGTCTTGCTCAAGGAAAGATTATAAATCCTTAGCAACGTTACTCACGTCATTAATATCTGGGGACCTGTTGTAGGTACAGAAGAATATATAAAAAATGAATGAATTTGAGAATAACTATTTGCACTGTATGCTTATAAATGAAATGAAAGAATGATTCAGAACAAAGGTCCTAAGAAAAAATAATGAAAGAATTGAGAAAATTTTTATTCAAAATGATTTCAAGTATGTATTTCATAATGAAGTTAGACATAAACCTATTTCACAAAGGAATACTTATTGCTTCTAGGCTAAAAGAAACAAGTGTGTTCGAAACATTACTCTGGGAAAGCTCTAAAAACTACTGGAATTTCTACTGTGGTCTAATTATTCAGAACACACCCAGGTTCGTAAGAGCGGATATCTGACAAGGTCCCCCTTTTAGTGATTTCTTCATGTATGGCATTGATGTGCACATTTTCCAGCATTTACTTAACTTTTTTTTTAACTCTTTCACAGAACTTGATCTCTTTACTGTCCATCAGACCTTGTACCAAGGCTTTGGAGTCTGCACATTGTTGGATCTCATGCCCCTCTTCATGATGGAACTCACAGTAGTTTCTAAAATTTTCGCAACTTCTTTCAGGATCTGGCATGCTTAGCCCCCTTTTTACCATCTTTTTCCAAACCCATCTCAAAGGAGTTTTTACTTCTGTGATATCAGCCTTGTCTTTTCTCTCTGTCACTCCATCAATCACACTTACTCCACCATCAGTGTGATTAGGTAGCGGATTATCAGCACTTGGTGTATTATCAAATTTTACAATGCCCATTTTAATAAGTCTTTCAACAACTTTCTTAAAGGCAGTGCAATTTTCTATTGAATGCCCTAAAATTCCCGCATGGTAGTCACATTGAACATTTACATCATACCATTTGGGGTACGAGGGCTGCAATGGTGTTAGGTAGAAAGAGGACACCACGTGTACCTTATACAGGTTCTGATATAGCTCTCGGTACGCCATTGGGATAGGAGTGAACAGAAGTTTTTTTGTATTCGTCCTTTGGTTAGATTCTTGCCTTGGAGGACTCTAAAGGCTAGCGATCTTCATCTTTGGTTGGCCGATAGTGATTTGCTTTGAGTAGCCCTTACTGTATGCTCCCACATTATTTACTTTATTTTTTTCTTTCTCGGGGCTGATCCTTTGGTGCTTTCCCCTACGTCTATTTTACCATTTCTCATATCATTTTCGATCATTTCACCGGACATTACAATATCAGAAAAGCTTTTAGTAGTGCTTCCCAACATGAGATTGATGAAGGAGCCTTCAAAGTACCGATGAAGAGAATAGTCATCTATTTCTCTAAGAGTGGGGGTTGGACTTGCATTGCCACCTCCCTTCATATTTGGGCATACTGCCTAAAGCTCTTATTTTTCTTCTTCTCCATTTTGGAGTGTAATCCTATCAGGTGCTATGTCATCATGTGGTTGTACTATTTCATGAAAGCTTGAGCCAAGTCTTTCCATGAGCCAATTTGGGAGCGGGTTAACTGATTGTACCACATGGCCGCGGACCCAGTCAGACTTTCTTTAAAGTAGTGAATTAATAACTGGTCATTGTTGACATATCCTATCATTCTCTGACAGAACATCGTTATGTGTGTAATAGTCCGATTTATACCCTAGTCAGAACAGTGGTTTTGAGACCACAAATCCATGTTCATATAATATTTTAATATTTTTTCTGTGCTGTTGATATGTGACTAAGCATGTTCAAAATTTTCGTATGTTAAATTGTCCGTCTATGTGCTTAATTTGATTAAAGGACTAAATCACATAAAGTTTAAAAGTAGTTGTTTATTTGATTAGTGGCCAAATTGATGTGGCTCTTGTTTGCAAGGGAGACAAGTGGCAATTAAGCCAATTTAAAGTTAGTGGATGACTAATGGATGGTTGTGCCATTAAATGAATAAGTTTTATTTGTTATTGGTTAAGGGTAATTTAGTAAAAGGTGAATTATTATGTTAATATGATAATATTATGAAAATGGACATTATTCATGCATTCTTCCAACAAAATTCAAAGGAAAAAGAAAGGTTAAAGCTCTCATACATTCGGCTACTAGCAAGCCAAAATTCAAGGTTCATTTTTGATCGATTTTTAATAATTTCTACGTTTTTGCAATCGTTGCTTAGAGAGCTATCAAACCCATATCTCAATTTGATGAATTGATAATGTTTGTGTGAGATGCCACTAATGTTATGTTAAGCTTTTGATGATTTTGGTGTTAAATGAAAGATATGAGCTAGATGAACATATTTTGTTCATGAATTTTTGATTAATTTAGCTAAATAGGGCTAAATTGAGAATATGGTAAATTTAGGGATTAAATAGAAAATTTGATGAAAAATATGGGCTTGTATGTGATGTATATGTATTCGGCCAAGCATGTATATGTGTGAATTTTGTGAATTTGATGTTTTGTGAAAAATAGACTAGATTGGTAAAATGTACAAATATGGGGGCTAAATTGTAAATAGCCCAAAATATGTGTGTATGGATTGAATCGAACAAATTAGTGAATAAAAGGGTTAATTCCGAATATGTTTAGATTAAGAATCGAGGAAAACGAACTTAGACCGTGGAAAAGCAAAAGTTAACGGGTAGCCATTTTCATTTCGATATATCGAATCTGAGGTAAGTCACTATGCAAATAAACGTACTTGTATGATACTATATTTGATTTTATGACTATTGTTGATAACAAAGGCTATTGAGAGAGTATGCGTAGGAATTTCGAGATGAGTCAATTATAATGATTAAGCTTGAGAAGTCCCATTCGAGCCTAGGAATAGATAGGATTAGCTATGTCATGACATAGGTTTCTGCTCTGTTTTATCACATAAGACCACGTCTGGGACGTTGGCGTTGATTTTAAGACCGTGTAAGACCACGTCTAGGACATTGGCATCGATATGAGTTTTACATGTAAGACCACGTTTGGGACGTTGGCATTGTTATGATTTATAAGTGTAAGACCATGTCTGGGACATCGGCATCATATTGAATTGTGTAAGACCCTGTCTGGGACAATGGCATCGATATACGAGTGCATGTAAGACCTTGTCTGGGTCGTTGGCATTGTACCACTATTCTGAGTTTTTTGAGTATCCTACTAGGTTCTAAGGGTTCAACGGGCAAGTCTACAATACGAATGGTGTATCCGAGCTATGATCAATTAAGTGAATGAATATCCGATTCAGGTACGTTGAATGTGCATTAAGTATGCATGAATGGTAAGTATGCATATGACTTTGATTTGAAGAAAAGTATGTTTGAATAGGATAATGTGAATGAGATGCAAGGAAGATTATGAATGAGCTATGAGTTTGAAATGAGTTTTGAATGGATAAATGTGACAAATGCAGTCATAAGTATGAATCAAGCATATACATAATAGATTGTTAAGTGAATGAGATGTGCAAATGTATCAAATTGCATATATGCTTTTTATGCCAAGTTTATTTGTATATGACTTACTAAGCTTTCAGAAAGCTTACTCTGTGCGTGTATTTACTCTGTTTTATAGGTCGTCGAAGCTACTGAAGGCTCAAGATTGTGAAGGATCGTCATCACACTACAAAAACTTATTTTGGTACCCTTTTGGAAATGTATATAGCTAAATATGGCATGTATAGGCTAGATATGTGTATATTTTTTTGGAAGTGAACTTAGCCATGTGTTTTGGCAAGTTTAATTTGTTAATATGCTTGAATGGATATGATATATGATGCATATCTTGGTAAGGTGGAAGCTTATGAAATGGCCAAGTTTTGAGTGAGCTATTGAATGAATTATGCTTGTAATGATATGAGTTTAGTTATTTAGAATCATCATGGTTTGAATTGGTATTGAGTGTATAAATTGATTGGTCAATTTGGTATGTTTTGGTTGCCATATATGCAAGATGTGTGTTGATATATATATTGCTTGTAGGAGGACCCTAAGTGGGTGGCATATGGCCATGTAAAATGGACTATAATGTCACACGGTTGAGGTATGCGGATGTGCCTAAGACCGTCGATAAATGGGCTGAATGTGGCTTCAATTACACACGGCCTCGACACGGGTGTGCTTGATGGCCGTGTGAGAAAAGGCAGTATGTGGTCTAGTAGTACACAGCCTTAGCACATGGGCATGCTTGGTGACCTTGTTGATTTTGGCAGTATAATACCACGGGGAGGACACACGGGAGTGTCAAGTAGCTGTGGGTGAGGCACGGCCTACCCCCACGGCCGTGTGTCCCTTGTATTTTAGAAAAGTTCCAAATTTTCATGAAATTACTTATGTGTTTCAGTTTAGTCCCGACTCGGTTTATAGGCATGCTTAGTGTCTTGATGACTCATTTAGGGGACTCTATGATTGTATTCAAATGTGTTTGATGATGATTGACTGTGTGTCGTGAATGTGATGTGAAATGATCCTATTATTAGGCAATGTCTCTTAACCCTATTCTGGTGATGGTTTTCAGGTTAGGGGTGTTATATTTTATTGGTATCAGAGCTACGGTTTAGTCAATTCTCAAACTAACATAGCGTGTCAGAGTTTAGCTATACATGACATATATTTGGACTGTGATAATGTGATGAATCCTAACGTATGAAATATGATTTTTGTATAGCAATGGATCCTAAAAGAGCCGTAGCTGACGACGTAGAAAGTAATGATCCTACTTCCGCGCAAGAGATAGAGCCTTCTGATCCGAGACCAGCTACAAGCGGTCAAGAGGGAGAAGCTAAACAAGCTTTCTTCAAGATGATGAGTGAGTGGTTCACTCAATTTATGAGAAATAACCCGACTGTTTCATAGCCCCCACCCCCGATTAATCCCCTCAGACATCTGATATACCTCCAACTACAAATCTGAATCTATTAAGTAAGCCTTCGGTTGACAAGATCTGTAAGTATGGGGCTGAAAAGTTCGAGCTACCAATAATGATGATGCTGAAAAAGATGAATTCTGGATTGAAAATACTATTTGGGTATTTGATGAGATGTTTCTAACTCCGGAAGAATGCATAAAGTGTGTTGTATCGTTAGTTCGAGATGCAGCATATTAATGGTGGAAAACTTTGATTTCTATTGTTTCGAGAGAACGAGTTACATGGGATTTCCTTCAGACTGAGTTCAAGAAGAAATATATCAGTGAGAGATTCGTTGATCAGAAATGAAAAGAATTCTTGGAACTAAAGCAACGCCTTATGACTGTTACAGAATATGAATAGGAATTTGTTAGGTTGAGTCAGTACGCTCGTGAATGCGTATCGTCTGAGGAAATAATGTGTAAAAGATTTGAAGACGGTCTTAATGAATATATTTGTTTGTTGGTTGGGATCCTAGAAATAAAAGAGTTCGTTACACTTGTTGACCGAGCTTGCAAAGTTGAAGCACTCAGGAAGGATAAAAGAAGAGCTGAGTCTGAAGCTCGAGATACAAGAAAGAGATTTCAGAATAAATCATTTCAGTCTGCTTCAAAGAGATACAGAGATGATCAAAGTCATTTCGGAGAAAATACGGGACATTTGAACAGAAATAGAGTTAGATTGCAAATGAGTTCCAAAAACCTAGCAACTTCAGTGGCTAGTGTTGGTATGTTCGATCCGAGAGACTCGAATGTAAACATTATTGAAAAGGACATCCGGAAGCTTTAGATTAAATGATGAGCTTGTTTTAGATGTGGATCACTTGATCATTTTATCCGTGATTGCCCTGAGCCTGTCGAATCAGAGACTATTTAGAATCCAAGATCTGATAATGCACCTACGAGATGTCAAACATCGAAGAATATAAAGAATGTCAATGGTAGTCAAAGAACTATAGGAGATAATGTTGTTAGATCCGAAGCCAGAGCGCCTGTCAAAGCGTATGCTATCCAAGCTCATGAAGAAGCTTCATCGCCTGATGTTATAATGGGTACTTTTACTCTTTTGATACTTCTGTGATAGCTTTAATAGACCCATATGCATGAATTTAGTATATGGTAAGACTTTACCTGTAGAGTCTACTGAATTTGCTATAAAAGTATCGAACCCCTTAGGTAAATGTGTCCTTGTTGACAAAGTATGCAAGAACTATCCGTTAATGTTTTGAGATATCTATTTTATTGCTGATCTGATGCTCTTGCCATTTGATGAATTCGATATTATTCTGGGTATGGATTGGTTGTTTATGCATGATGTCGTTGTAAACTATAAAAGAAAGACTATAAATTTACGAGGTCTGAATGATGAGATTGTACGGATTGAGTCTAGTGATTTAAATGGATTTCTTGCTGTGATATCCATTTTGAAAGCTCGGAGTTATGTAAAAAAGGGTATGAATCATATTTTGCTTATGTGATCGATTCAAAAGCATCCGAGAAGAAAGTTGAATCAGTACCCATTGTTTGTGATTTTTCTAATATGTTCCCTGAAGAGTTACCGGGTTTACCTCTGATTCGTGAAGTTGAATTTGGTATTGAATTGTTGCCTAGTACTACACCTATTTCGATAGCTCTGTATAGAATGGCCCCAACAAAGTTGAAAGAGTTAAAGTCACAGCTATAAGAATTAACTGATAGAGGGTTTACTAGACTGAGTTTTTCGCCTTGGGATGCTCCTGTTCTGTTTGTGAAAAAGAAAGATGGCGCAATGAGAATGTGTATTGATTACCGTCAGTTGAATAAGGTGACTATAAAGAACAAATATCCTTTGCCTAGAATTAATGATTTGTTTGATCAGTTAAAAGGAGCTACTGTGTTTTCCAAGATTTATTTGGGATCGGGACACTACCAATTGAGAGTTAAAGATTCAGATATTCCAAAAAATACTTTTCAAACGAGGTACAGGTGTTATGAGTTTTTAGTTATACGATTCAGACTAACCAATGCTCATACTGTCTTTATAGACTTAATGAACAGAATTTTAAGACCGAATCTGGATCAATTTGTTGTTGTATTTATTGACGACATTTTGATTTACTCACGTGATGAGAATAAGCATGCAAAACATTTGAATATTGTGTTGCAAACTTTGAGAGAAAAGCAATTGTACGCAAAATTTAGCAAATGTGAATTCTAGTTGGATGAGGTCAGTTTTCTGGGACATATTGTGTCAGCTTTTGGGATTCGTGTTGATCCGAGCAAGATGTTCGCTATTCTGAATTGGAAACCTCCGAAGAATGTGTCTAAAGTTCGTATTTTTTTGGGTTTGGCTGGTTATTACCAGATTTGTTAAAGGCTTCTCGACTATAGCTACTCCGTTGACTAGATTATTCAGAAAGATGTTAGATTTGAATGGTCGAATAAATGTCAGAAAAGTTTTGACCAGTTGAAAACTTTGTTAACAGAAGCTCTAGTGTTAGTATAGCCAAAATCGAGTAAGGAATTTTTTGTTTACAGTGATGCTTCGTTAAATGGTCTGGGATGTGTTTTGATGCAAGAGGGTAAGGTGGTAGCTTATGCTTTGAGACAATTAAAGCCTCATGAAAAGAATTATCTGACACACAACCTTGGGCTAGCTGTGATTGTGTTTGCACTTAAAATTTGGCGTCATTATTTGTACGGTGAGAAAAGTCATGTGTTTTCATATCATAAAAGTCTGAAATATCTAATGACCCAGAAAGATTTGAACCTACGTCAGAGAAGATGGCTTGAATTGTTAAAAGATTATGAGCTAGTGATAGATTATCATCCGGGGAAAGCAAATGTTGTTGCAGATGCTCTGAGTAGAAAATCATTGTTTGCACTAAGTACTCTGAAAGCTCAGTTAGATCTGTCTGATGATAGTTCTGTGATAGTTGAATTAAAAGCAAAGCCGTTGTTCTTACAACATATATGTGATGCTTAGAAATTTGATAATGAATTGCTAGCGAAATGAACTCAGTGTGAAGTGAATTCTGAATCTGAATTTCAAATTGTGGATGGTTGTTTTAGATTTTGGGATTGTATCTGTGTTCCGAGAAATCTAGAGTTGATTCGAGTGATATTGAGCGAAGCATATAATAGTCACCTATCTGTTCATCCAGGGAGTACTAAAATGTATCATGATTTGAAACGACACTACTGTTGGTCTGGTATGAAACGAGACATTTCTGAATTTGTTTCAAAATGCTTAGTTTTTCAGCAAGTGAAAGCCGAACATCAAGTTTCATCGGGATTACTGCAGTCGATTCTGATTCCTGAATGCAAATGGGATAGAGTAACAATGGACTTTGTTCCTGGTTTGCCTCTGACTTTGAGAAAGAAAAACGCAATATGGGTCGTAGTTGATCGATTAACTAAATCAGCCCATTTTATTCCGATATTAGCTGAGCTTTATATTTTTGAGATTGTGAGATTTCACGGGGTGCCACTAACTATTGTGTCAGATAGGGATCCGAGATTCACATCGCGATTTTGGAAGAAATTACAAGACGCTTTGGGTACGAAATTGCATTTTAGTACAGCTTTTCATCCGCAAATGGATGGTCAATCCGAGCGAATTATTCATATTCTCGAAGATATGTTAAGATGCTGTGTACTTGAGTTTAATGGTTCGTGGGAACAATACCTGCCGTTGATTGAATTTGCGTATAACAATAGTTTTCATTCGAGCATCAAGATGGCACCTTATGAAGCTTTATACGGACGTAAATGTCTTACACCCCTGTATTGGACTGAACTCAGTGAGAATAAGTTGCATGGAGTTGATTTGATTAGAGACTCAGAACATAAAGTGAAACTGATCCGAGATTGTTTGAAAGCAGCATCTGATCGTCAGAAGTCCTATGCAGACATAAAATGAAAAGATATAGAATTTGAGATCGGTGACAAAGTATTTTGAAAGTGTCTCCGTGGAAGAAAGTGCTCCGATTCGGACGTAAAGGAAAGTTAAGTCTGAGATTCATTAGACCATATGAGATCATTGAACTTGTTGGGCCTGTTTCATATAGATTGAAGTTACCCTCTAAACTAGAAAAGATTCACAATGTTTTTCACGTTTCGATGCTAGAAGATATCGGTCTGATCTGTCACATGTGATTGCCCCATCTGAAATTAAAATCTGATCTGATATGTCATACGAAGAGGAACCGATCCGTATCTTAGCTCGTGAAGTGAAAGAGTTAAGAAACAAGAAAATTCCATTAGTGAAAGTAGTGTGGCATCGTCACGATATAGAAGAGGCTACATGGGAGCCTGAGGACTCAATGAGACAACAATATCCGATTCTGTTTAACGGTAATATTTTCGGGGACGAAAATCCCTAAGGGGGAGAATTGTAACAGTCCGGTTTATACCCTAGTCAGAACAGTGGTTTTAGGACCACAAATCTGAGTCCATATAATATTTTAATATTATTTTCTGTGCCATTGATATGTGATTAAGCATGTGCAAAATTTTCGTATGCTAAATTGTCCATCTCTGTGCTTAATTTGATAGAAGGACTAAATCGCATAAAGTTGAAAAGTGGTTGTTTATTTGATTAGTGGCCAAATTGATGTGGCTTTTGTTTGTAAGGGACTTAAGTGGCAATTAAGCTGTTTTAAAGTTAGTGGATGAGTAATGGACGGTTGTGCCATTAAATGAATAAGTTTTATTTGTTATTAGTTAAGGGTAATTTAGTAAAAGGAGAATTATTATGTTAATATGACAATAATATGAAAATGGACATTATTAATGCATTCTTCCACCGAAATTCAAAGGAAAAAGAAAGGTTAAAGCTCTCATACATTCAACTACTAGCAAGCCAAAATTCAAGGTTCATTTTTGATCGATTTTTGATAAGTTCTACGTTTTTGGAATTGTTGCTTAGAGAGCTATCAAACCCATGTCTCAATTTGATGAATTGATAATGTTTGTGTGAGATGCCATTGATGTTATGCTAAGCTTTTTGATGATTTTTGGTGTTAAATGAAAGATATGAGCTAAATGAACATATTTTGTTCATGAATTTTTTATGAATTTAGCTAAATAGGGCTAAATTGAGAAAATGGTAAATTGAAGGACTAAATAGCAAATTTGATGAAAAATGTGGGCTTGTATGTGATGTATATGTACTCGGCCAAGCATGTATATGTGTGAAATTTGTGAATTTGATGTTTTGTGAAAAATGGAGTAGATTGGTAAAATGTACAAATATGGGGGCCAAATTATAAATAACCCAAATTATGTGTGTATGGATTGAAATGAATGAATTAGTGAATAAAAGTGTTAATTCTGAATATGTTTAGATCACGAACCAAGGAAAACAGACTTAGATCGCAGGAAAGCTAAAGTTAACGAGTAGCCATTTTCATTCTGATATATCGAATCCGAGGTATGTAACATCCCAAAATTGGGCCTAGAAGAATTGGGCCCATTGGGGCCTTAGGCACGAGAGCATTTAAAATTTTTAAGAATAAGAGAACGGTATTAGTGCAAGTTGGACCTATTAGGTGAGTGATTTTGGAAGGTTAGGGGGCTTCTATAAAGTGCAGGGTTCAAACTTTGGCTTTAGGAAAATTTTGGGTTTAGGTGAATAAAACCCTGAGAGTTAGTAGTAGGCTTTAAGAATAAAATATGGAGAAAAATGACACAAGTTGGTGTGTGGTGTAGTGACAAAGTGATACCACTTAAGAGGCAAGGGGGTGACACCAAAAAGGGGGGAAGGAGGTCCAAGGTTCAAGTCTTGGCTCTTGCAGTTTGGATTTCTTTTTAAATGGACTCTAGAATTTTGCCATAGGGTTATATCTAGTTGCGTATGATTTTCGACACAAGAAAGTGAGTGGTCTCATGGCAAGGAATCATTAAGGGTGCAATGGAGCTTGGGTTCAAATCTCATGACAAGTAAGGGAGTATTTATTTTCCGGATTGGATGAGAAGAGTTTGAGTTGGATTTAAACTCTGCTAACGGGGGGATCCCATATCGGTAAGATACAAAGAAAGAATGTGAGAAGCTAGCTATATATAGGGAATTCTATGAGGAGAGTTAATATACATTGGTGGGCGTTTGGGTGCAGACCTAGAGGATAATTGCCAATAGTAGCGAAGGAAGGGCTACTATAACATGCGGTGCACGGTAAGGTTACAGTGAGGTTTCGATTTTCGATAAGTGTATATTAAGTTATGATTAATCATTATGTGATGTCGATTGTATGTTCGTGACTAAGGGGTTTACAAAGCGCGTAGCTACCAGGTGTGTACAAACACTACACACACGATGTCAGAAATGCCGAAAAGTCGAAAAGTCGAAAAGCCAAAAGTGGCTAAATGGGCCCAGTAGGCCCTGAGGCTAAGAATTGATGAAGTGGTTTGGTTGGTTATACAAATTGAATTAGACATGCATGATACATGAATTGGATTTGTTTTGGGCCTAATAGGCCATATGATGAGATTTGGGCCTAATGGGCCGTAAGGGTGTGATGTGGGCTTGATGGGCCTATGGGGACATAGGCATGTATGCTAGGGTTTATGGACCTTAGGCTTGTTTGAACAACTCTTAAATTCCATAAGATTTAATTTTTAATTAAACATGTCTGTGAACAAGTCGTAGGGTTGGAGTGTGGCAACGGACGTACGCATGTCTAGGATTGGATCTAGGGAGAGCTTGGTACTTAAGTGGCCCTAGTGGCCCACCTCCTCTTTTCTAGAGTCCTACCTGGGGCGTACTGTCTGTTCACTTTAGCCACGAGGAGTTGTTGATGGGCCAAAGTTCATAGCTAAAACTCGAAAGGGATTGAATACCTCCTGATTTGTGAAATTACCAAAATACCCTCGATTTGTAAAATTACCGAAATACCTTTGATTTATGAAAATACCAAAATACCCCAGTTTGTGAAATTATCGAATACCCCTAATTTTTGAAATTACCAGATAACCCCTGTAGGGTAGAATTACGAAAATACCCCTAGGTAGTGAAATGATGAAAATACCCCTATGTGACGAATATAAGTTTATGGATGTTACTTGTGTGTTTGATGCATTCATATGATATTCTGCTTAGGATGCATATGGGTGGGAATTTTGGTATGAAGGAAAATTTGAGATGGCATGGCCGTATGGTATGGATCCAAAGGAGGCTTTAAGCCCAATAATTGATTAGCAGCTTTGCTACAACATTCGGTAGTACCGCAATCGGGCTACCGTTGGTGTGTAGCGGAGGGGTGGGTCGAGCTAGAATTCCCCACATGAGTCATAAGGTTGGAAGGGAATGCTCTGTGTAGCGGATGGATTTTTGGGTGGGTTTTGCATTATTTGTTTATGAATGATACGATATGATATGATATGAGGTCATTTTGGGATAAGGCCCAAACCACCGATTCTGATAGGGCTTAGGCCCAATGTGGATATTTGTAAGTGATTTGTTTTCCAAGGGTTGTGCACACTAAGTTTCAAAACTAACACCCCTTTAATTTAATGTTTCAGGTAATCCCAAATAGACGGCTCGACATGAGAGAGGACTCGGAGATGGCCACACTATAAGAGGCTTGAATTTTCATTTATTTGTTTCAAAATACATGTTTTATTTACTTAATTTTCAGTGGACTTAATAAGACCTTATACTCTGTTTTAACTTCAGATTTAATTTGGGTTTTGAGATTAAATGTTTATTTAATTATTTAACCTAAGTAAGCTCTTATGTTCGAACTTGGTTTACTAAATGCTTAAAATAATAAAAATGGGTTTTTTTATCTTTAATTAATAAGTCTATTAGATTTTGGGCTTTTGGGCCTTAATTTCTTAATTAGCAAAATCGTTTTGAATTGTGCCTTTAATGTGACATTTCGGATTCGGGCCTAAATTCTAAGTCGGGTTTGGGATGTTACATTTAGTGGTATCAGAGGCCTATTGCAAAGCTCGGGCTGTTAATGGGCCTTAGATTTTGGGTTTTTTTTTTTTTAAGTTTTGGGAGGATTCTTGAAGTGTAGTTCATCGAGCCATCGACATTGAGCCAAGTAAGTTTTCTGTTATTGCTTGAATTGTTGAACTGTATAGATAATGGGCTACTTAAAAATAGGCTTTTAGAGACTAAAGCCCATAGAAAACTTAAGCCTGTAGTGGATTCTCGATTGCGGAATAACTCTAAGAAATTATTGTTACTTACATAAGACATGTGCCCTAAACAAGTGGAATTAAGTACTAATTTCATAAAATTGTTAATCAGAGTGCGCAGCGAAAGCATAGTGGTGTGACTTGATCGGTGCGTTTAGTAGTTAGTTGGAAATTTTGAGGATGAAATTTCTTTAAGGAGGGTAGATTTGTAACATCCCGAAATTGGGCCTAAATGAATTGGGCCTATTGGGGCCTTGGGCATGGGAGCGTTTAAAATTTTTAAGAATAAGAGAACGGAATTAGTGCAAGTTGGACCTATTAGGTGAGTGATTTTGGAAGGTTAGGGGGCTTCTATAAAGTCCCGGGTTCAAACTTTGGCTTTATGAAAATTTTGGTTTAGGTGAATAAAATCGTGAGGGTTAGTAGTAGGCTTTAAGAATAAAATATGGAGAAAAATGACACAAGTGGAGTGCGTGGTGTAGTGGCAAAGTGATACCACTTAAGAGGCAAGGGGGTGACGCCAAAAAGGGGGGAAGGAGGTCCAAGGTTGAAGTCTTGGCTCTTGTATTTTGGATTTCTTTTTAAATAGACTCTAGAATTTTGCCATGGGGTTATATTTAGTTGCGCATGATTTTAGACACAAGAAAGAGAGTGGTCTAGTGGCAAGGCATCATTAAGTGTGTAAGGGAGCTTGCGTTTGGATCTCATGACAAGCAAGGGAGTATTTATTTTGCAGATTGGACGAGAAGAGTTTGAGTTGGATTTAAACTCTGCTAACGGGGGGATCCCACATCAGTAAGATACAAAGAAGGAAGGTGAGAAGCTAGCTATATATAGAGCATTCTGTGAGGAGAGTTAATATACCTTGGTAGGTGTTTGGGTGCAGACCAAGAGGATAATCGCCAATAGTAGCGAAGGAAGGGCTACTATAACGTGCGGTGCACGGTAAGGTTATGGTGAGGTTTTAGTTTTCGATAAGTGTATATTAAGTTATGATTAATCGTTAGGTGATGTCAATTGTAGGTTCGTGACTAAGGGGTTTATAGTGCGCGTGGTTACCAGATGTGTACAAACACTGCACACACAATGTCAACAGTGCCAAAAAGCCGAAAAGCTAAAAAGTCGAAAGTAGCTAAATAGGCCCGGTGGGCCCTAAGGTTAAAAATCGATGAAATAGTTTGGTTGGTTATACGAATTGAATTAGTCATGCATGATACATGAACTGGATTTGTTTTGGGCCTAATAGGCCATATGATGAGATTTGGGCCTAATGGGCCGTAAGGATGTGATATGGGCTTGATGGGCTTATGGAGACGTAGACATGTATGTTAGGGTTTATGGACCTTAGGCTTAGTTTGAATAACTCTTAAATTCCATAAGATTTAGTTTTTAATTAAACATGTCTGTGCACAAGTCGTAGGGTTGGAGTGTAGCAATGGACGTACACATGTCTAGGATTGGATCTAGGGAGAGCTTGGTACTTAAGCGGCCTTAGTGGCCCACCTTCTCTTTTCTGGAATCCTACCTGGTGCGTAGTGTCTATTCACTTTAGCTGCGAGGACTTGTTGATGGGCCAAAGTTCATAGGTAAAACCCGAAAGGGATCGAATACCCCCTGATTTGTGAAATTACCAAATAACCCTGTAGGGTAGAATTATGAAAATACCCCTACGTAGTGAAATGACGAAAATATCCCTATGTGATGAATATAAGTTTATGGATGTTACTTGTGTGTTTGATGCATTCATATGATATTCTGCTTAGGATACATATGGGTGGGAATTATGGTACGGAGGAAAATTTGAGGATCGCATGGCCATATGGTATGGATCCAAAGGAGGCTTTAAGCCCAATATTTGATTAGCAGCTTTGCTGCAACGTTCGGTAGTACCGCAACCTGGCTACCCTTGGTGTGTAGCGGCGGGGTGGGTCGAGCTAGAATTCCCCCAGGAGCCATAAGGTTGGAAGGGAAATGGTCTGTGTTACGGATGGATTTTTGGGGTGGGTTTTGCATTATTTGTTTATGAATGATACGATATGATATGATATGAGGTCATTGTGGGATAAGGCCCAAGACCACCGATTCTAATAGGGCTTAGGCCCAATGTGGATATTTGTAAGTGATTTGTTTTCCAAGGGTTGTACACAATGAGTTTCGAAACTCACACCCCTTTAATTTAATGTTTCATGTAATCCCGAATAAATGACTCGATGTGAGAGAGGATAGGAGATGGTCACACTACAAGAGGCTTGAATTTTCATTTATATGTTTCAAAATACATGTTTTATTTACTTAATTTTTAGTGAACATAATAAGACCTTGTACTCCGTTTTGACTTCAGATTTAATTTGGGTTTTGAGATTAAATGTTTATTTAATTATTAAACCTAAGTAAGATCTTATGTTCAAACTTGGTTTACTAAGTGCTTAAAATAATAAAAATGGTTTTTTTTATCTTTAATTAATAAGTCTATTAGATTTTGGGCTTTTGGGCCTTAATTTTTTAATTAGCAAAATCGTTTTGAATTGTGCCTTTAATGTGACATTCCAGATTCAGGCCTAACTTCTAGGCCGGGTTTGAGGTGTTACAAGGTAAGTCACTTTGCAAATAAATGTACTTGTATGATACTATATTTGATTATATGACTATTGTTGATAACAAATGCTATTGAGAGAGTATGCGAGGAATTTTCGAGATGAGGTCGTTATAATGATTAAGTCTGAGAAGTGCCATTCGAACCTAGGAATATATAGGCTTAGCTATGTCATAACATAGGTGTCTGTTCTATTTTATCATATAAGACCATGTCTGGGACATTGGCGTTGATTTTAAGACCCGTGAAAGACCACGTCTGGGATGTTGCCATCGATATGAGTTTTATGTGTAAGACACGCTTGGGATGTTTGCATCGTTATGATCTGTATATGTAAGACCATGCCTGGGACATCAGCATCGTATTGAATTGTGTAAGACCCTATTTGGGACAGTGGCATCAATATAGGAGTGCATGTAAGACCTTGTCTGGGACGTTGGCATTGTACCACTATTCCGAGTTTTTTGAGTATCCTACCAGGTTCCTAAGGGTTCAACGGACAAGTCTGCAATACGAATGGTATATCTGAGCTATGATCAATTAAGTGAATGAATATCCGATTCAGGTACATTGAATGTGCATTAAGTATGCATGAATGGTAAGTATGCATGAATGGTAAGTATGCATATGACTTTGATTTGAAGAAAAGTATGTTTGAATATGATAATGTGAATGAGATGCAAGGATGATTATGAATGAGCTATATGTTTCAAATGAGTTTTGAATGGATAAATGTGACAAATGTAGTCATAAGTATAAATCAAGCATATACATGATAAATTGTTAAGTGAATGAGATGTGCAAATGTATCAAACTACATCTATGCTTTTTATGCCAAGTTTATTTGTATATGGCTTATTAAGCTTTCGGAAAGCTTACTCTGTACGTGTGTTTACTCTGTTTTATAGGTCGTCGAAGCTACTGAAGGCTCGTGATTGTCAAGGATCATCATCACACTACAAAAACTTATTTTGGTACCCTTTTGGAAATGCATATAGCTAAATATGGCATGTATAGGCTAGATATGTGTATATGTTTTTGCAAGTGAACTCATCCATGTGTTTTGGCAAGTTTAATTTGGTAATATGCTTGAACGAATGTGATTTATGATGCATATCTTGGTAAGGTGGAAGCTTATGAAATGGCCAAGTTTTGAGTGAGCTATTGAATGAATTATGCTTGTAATGATATGAGTTTAGTTCTTTAGAATCATCATGGTTGGAATTGGTATTGAGTGTACAAATTGAATGGTCAATTTGGTATGTTTTGGTTGCTATATATGCAAGGTATGTGTTGATGTATATATTGCTTGTAGGAAGACCCTAAGTGGGTGGCATATTGGCCTTGTAAAATGGCCTATAATGTCACACAGTTGAGGTACACGGGCGTGCCTAAGACCTGGGTAAATGGGAAGAATGTGGCTTAAATTGCACATGGCCTCGACACAGGTGTGCTTGATAGCCGTGTGAAAAAGGGCAGTATGTGATCTAGTAGTACACGGCCTTAGCACATGGGCGTGCTTGGTGATCGTGTTGATTTTGGCAGTATACTACCACGGGGAGGATACATAGGAGTGTCAAGTAGTCGTGGGTGAGGCACAGCCTACCCCCACGGCCGTGTGTCCCCTGTATTTTAGAAAAGTTCCAAATTTTCATGAACTTACTTATGTGTTTTAGTTTAGTCCTGACTCGGTTGATAGGCATGCTTAGGGTTTTAATGACTCATTTAATGGACTCTATGACTATAATCAAATGTGTTTGATGACAATTGATTTTGTTTCGTGAATGTGATGTGAAATGATCCTATTGTTTGGTAATGCCTCTTAACCCTATTTCGGTGATGGTTTTTGGGTTAGGGGTGTTACAATGTGCGCCTTAGGACAGCTTGTCCCATTGTACCTCTCGAACTATGGCATTTTAAACTTCAGTGGGAGCACCATATTTAGGACCAACCTTAAATGTTTTGCATCGACCCCGCAACGGAAGTTAGTAGTTTCCATTGCTTTAAACTTTTCTTCCAGCCATTTACACCTCTCTTCTAGTTATCTTTGGGATTCTGTCGTTACCTTTTCATCTCCTACCACTTCATCCAAGTCAGGAACAATTGGATTGTTTGAATTATGGCCAGGGTTAGAGCCTTAGCCTTTTTTCCTCAATCAAGTTCAACTGATCGTATCGAGACTGTATCCATTCAACTTCGTCTAACTTTAGCTCTAACAAGACTCGGAGGGAAGGAGTTTCAACTTCAATGGGTAACACTGCCTCTATTCCATAAACCAATAAGAAAGGAGTTGCTTCGGTGGAGGTCTTGACTGATGTTCGATAAACATAAAGAGAAAATGGTAATTTCTCGTGCAATATTTATAGGTTTCAGCCATTTTCCACATGATCTTCTTAATGCTTTTGTTTGCTACTTCCACTGCTCCATTCATTTTTGGGCGATATAGTGACGAGTTGTGGCGTCTGATCTTGAGTTGACTATAGACCTCCGTTATCGTACTGTTGTTCAAGTTGAATCTATTGTCTGATATGATTTTCTCAGCACCTCATATCGAGATATGATTTCTTTTTTTAAGAATCTACTAACTGTCGATTTAGTGACATTGGCATATGAAGCAACCTCTACCCATTTGGTGAAATAGTCGATAACGACGAAGATGAACCGATGCCCATTTGAAGCTTTTGGAGAGATCGACCTGATGCCGTCCATGCGTCACATGGAGAATGGCCATGGTGAAGTCATAAGATTCAAATGTGAAGGAGCACATGAATTTTGTCTCTATATATCTGGCATTTGTGACATGTTTTAGCATAATTGATGTAGTCTCCTTCCATGGTAGACCAATAGTATCAGAATCTCTTGATTTGTCAAGCCATTGTAAAACCACAACTCCTTTTGTGTCTTATTTTACCCCGATTTATTCTTAAAGCCTACTTACTTACTTCCAGGGTTTTATTCACTTAAAACTAAAATTTTTCCTAAAGCCCAGGTTTGAACCCGGGACTTCATGGAAGCCCCCTAGCCTTCTAAAATCACTCACCTAATAGATCCAACTTGCATTAGTGTCGTTCTCTTATTCTCAAAAATTTTAACCGCTCCCATGCCCAAAGCCTAATGGGCCCAATTCTACTAGGCCCAAATTCGGGGCATTACAATATCGACCCACCCAGCCAACACACCAATGTCACAGCATAGCTGCTAGTAATAATAACGCAGTAGAGCTACCAGTAATAGTATCACAGGAAAGCTGCCAGTTACAGTAACGCAGTAAAGTTGCCAATAACAGTAAGGCAACAAAGTTGCCAGTAACAGTATAGTGGCAGAGCCATGAGTATAGTATACTTCCTCCATACCAGTATCCTAACCCCATTTAGTATGTCATGTCATAAATCATACGAATATGCAGAATGTCATACTTAGTAACAATCATATACAAATCATGAACACATCAGTCAACCTACCATTAAGGGTATTTCAGTCATTTACTAATTTTAGGGTCTCGATATAGGTAACCCTTCAGAAGGTCTACAGTCGTCCGGCGTAACTTAGGAATCAAAATGGTCATAACAGTGCATTTGGGCCTGAGGCCCATTACCTAGCCCATATGGGCCCACATGCTCGTGTGGCCCATTTAGCCCAGGTTCAGTCACGGTTAAGCAAACTACATCAACCAATCTAGAATTTATCATATTTCATGGATTTCATTCACGTGGGGCCCACGAGCCTACTAGGCCCATATGGCCCAATTCGGCCCATGTGGCCCAATAACGGCCTAAGCCCATGAGAATGCTCATGGTGGCTTACACCCATGTTTCGTGGGCTGCATTACCACCCATGCGCTCACAGGCTCGTGTGGCATCAATGCCCAACTTTTTGTCTTTTTGGCTTTCTGGCCTTTGCCGATATGTAGTTTAAACGGGGTGTTTACACACCTGTTTAGTGAGACGTGTGAAAAATCCCATGTGTACCAAATCTACACTCAACAACACCTTCAGTTAATCAACTGACGATTCAAGTTAACCATTTCTTAACATTTAGCCCAAAAATACACCACCTTACCTTGATTGAATGAGGGTGGCTTAATCCTCTAAGATCGCTAACCCAAAATTGATCACACGCCTTGTCAAGGATCTTAATTATAAACAGATCTTGTTAGATAGGTTCAACTACCATCTCATCAACATAAAGACAACGTTCAGCTTAACCCCATAAAATAAGGTAGTATATTACCTTAATTGAATACTTGAAGAAAAAGGTTGTGGTTGCTTCAAAACCATTTATACACCACCACTCATTGAGGAAACCCTAGAAATAAGGAAGGAATCATAAATTGGTACCCAAAAAATAAAACGAAAAACATTCGGCTTAGATAAATGAAAGGAAGCCTAACTTAAACCCTTACCGATTGTCGAAATCTTATGAAAACAAAAATAGCAAAACAATAGTAGAACAGAAGAGTACTTGGCCAATCCCTAATAGCAGAGTAACCAAAAATGGCTAGCCAAAAAGGTGAAGGGTATTCGGCCTAAATAGTATGAGTATATCGGAAGAAAACAGAAAAAGGGAATGTAATAAAAAGATGAAGAGAGAATTCAGCTAGAAAAGAAACCAAGAGAAAATCAAATAGAGAGGGAGGGATGAAGCTATATTCAGTCAAAAAGAAATAATAAGTAAAAGAGAGTGAAAGCAACAAGCAATTCAACAATGGCTTAATTGAATAGTAAGAGGAAATAAAGAGAGAGAAAGAAAACAACTCAACTAGATTGTGAAGAGGAGGAGTCGGCACTAGAATGGACAGAACAGAACTTGAAAGGAAAATAAAAGAAAAATGGTGCTAAAGTTTGACAAAAGTCACAATTCGGTACACCGAGAATAGCACAAAATGCCCAAAATTGAACAAAGAGTAGAGAAAAACACTTAAAATCCTTCTAGCCGAATTTACATGCCTAAGACTCCCTATTCGGCTACACAATAACAACATTTGAATTTCCTTGATCTTCACCTCCTAAATATCCTCCATAACCTTACCAACATTATCATACTCCTTGATCTACACCCTTGACCAATTCCACAACCACCTCAATAGAGTTTCAGTCAAACTCCACCTTTTACACCACAAAGATATAAAATAAATACTCATTTGCATGCTAAAGAATTCGAACCCAAGATCTTACACCAGCCATTTCACGCCATCACCACTAGGCCACCAGCTCATTTGTGTCTCCTTTCCCCTACAATTATTTATAAAGCCCACCTACTAATGCTTAACCCCTTTAATTAAGAAAAAAATTTTGCTAAAGACAAGGCTCGAACCCAGAGATTTTCAGAGACTCTTAACCACTCCTAAACCACTCAAACAGTCCATTATTCAAGTCAAAACACATAAAATCAAAACATGGATTTTTGGGGCGTTACGTATCTCTTTTCATACCCAGCCACCAATACAATTTCTTCAAATCATTGTACATTTTTGTGCTGGCTGGATGCACTGATAAGCAACCATTGTATGCTTCATATGAAATTTTTTGAATCAACTCATCATCCTTTGGTACAAAAACTCTATCAAGAAACATCAAACAATCATCTAAACCAACCTGAAAATCAAAGTCATTTCCTAATTTGCACTGAGCTGGCTTAACTTGTATTTCACTATCATTCTTTTGAGCTTCACATATCTTATGAAGAAATAATGGTTTAGATAATGCTAAGCTTGTACTCATAGCTCTAAAAGCATACAGGCATTTTCTGCTCAAGGCATCCGCAACCACATTCTTTTTTCACGGGTGGTAATCGATTACTATCTCATAATCCTTTAGTAAATTGAGCCATTGCCATTGTCACAAATTCAAATCCTTTAGATCCATCAAGTTTTTCAAACTCTTGTGATCGGTGAAGATTTGACACTTTTCACCATACAAATAATGACGCCAAATCTTCAAAGCAAAAACAATAGCAGCCAACTTAAAATCATGAGTCGGATAATTCTTTTCGTACGGCTTTAGCTGTCTTAAGGCATAAGCTACTACTTTTCCTTCTTGCATCAACACACAGCCAAGACCATTTAAGGAAGCATCACTATAGGCTACAGACTCCTTCCCGACTAAGGTTGTGCTAAAACCAACGCTTTAGTCAACAAAGCTTTTAGTTTCTCAAAAATCTGTTGGCACTTCTCGGTCTATTCCAACTTAACATCTTTATGTAATAGTCTTGTCATTGGTGTAGCAATCACGGAGAAACCTTTAGCGAATCTTCTATAGTACCTATCTAAACCCAAAAAGCTCCTAATCTCTGACACATTCCTCGCGTGGTTTCCACTCAACAATAGCCGAGATCTTGCTCAGATCAACTCTAATGCCATCACCCGACACAATGTGTCCTAAGAATCTGACCTCTTGGTGCCAAAACTCATTCTTGCTAAACTTAGCATATAACTACTTATCCCTTAGAATCTGCAAAACAATTCTCAGGAGCTCTATATGTTCACTCTCATCTCGAGAATAAATTAGTATGTCGTCAATAAAAAAACTATGAACTTATCCAAATACTACCAGAAGATACAGTTCATTAAATTCATAAAGATCACAGGACCATTCGTTAAGCCAAATGGGATGACAAGAACTCATAATGGCTATACATCGCCCGAAATGCAGTTTTCGACACATCTTGCTCATTAACTCTCAACTGGTAATAGCTAGACCTTAAGTTTATCTTAGAAAACACCGTAGCTCCCTTCAATTTATTAAACAAATCATCTATCCTTGGCAAAGGATACTTATTCTTCATCTTGTTGAGTTGTCAATAGTCTATGCACTGTCTCATCGACCCATCTTTCTTCTTCACAAAAAGTATCGAAGCACCCCACGGTGAATAGCTCGGTCTTGCAAGACCCTTATCCGTTAACTCTTGCAACTGAACCTTCAATTATTTTAACTCCAACGGTGCCATCCTATATGGGGCAACCAAAATAGGTGCCATACCCGAAGCCAACTCAATACTAAACTCAACTTCTCTAACTGGAGGCAATTTGGATAACTCTTCCAGGAACACGTTTGGATGCTCGCACACCACAGGCACTGATTCAATCTTTACCTCTGACTATTGAGTATTCAAAACAAAGGCTAGATAAGACTCACACCCTTTTCTTATGTATTTCTCAGCTACCATAGACGAAATCACATACGCATATTACTTGATTTACTTGATTCAACCTGAATGACATCTCCATTTACACATCTCAATTCATTAAACTTACTACCACAGTTTACTAAAACGTTATTGTAACAGTTTGATTTAGGCCCTAATTGAAATTGTGGTTTTGGGACCACAAATTTGAGTCAAAAAAATATTTTAATATTATTTTTGAATCCTCAGCATGTGAATTAGTATATGTGAAATTTTTGTGATTTAATTTGATCATTTGTGTGCTTAATTTGAGAAAAGGACTAAATCCCATAAAAGGTAAAAGTGATATTCTATATGTTAATGTGCTAACTTGAGTTGGCTTTTGAATGTAATGGCCTTATGAGGCAATTAAACCATTGCATAAGTGAGTTGATGATAATGGACATAAATGGCCATATATTACATTAATTTTAAATGTTTTCATTAATGGTAATTTGGTAAATTGTAAATAATGTCATTAAATTAAAACAAAACAATATTTTGTTCATCATTTTAATGACTATTGCAGAAAGTTAAAAGGAAAAACACCATTATTGAGCAAGCTAGGTTTTAGCCATTATCTAAGCTTAGATTAAGGTATGTTTTGCTTCAGATTTTGATAATTTCTACATTTTTGTAATCGTTGCTTCGTGTTCTTTCAAACCCAAGCCTTAATTTTTGAATTGATGAAGATTTTCAAAAGTTCCATTGATGAATTCATGAGCTTTGTGATGATTTTTGATGAAATATGAAATATATGTGTTAGATTAACATGTTTTATCTTTAGATTCTTGGTTAATTTGAGTAATTTGGACCAAATTGATAAAATGATATTTTGAGGGACTAAAATGTGAAATAAATAAAATGTATGGACTTATATGAGCATGGGTAATACTCGGCCTAAGCATGGTGTGTGGAAATTCTGTGATTCTATAAAATAGGGACTTAAATGTCAAAATGTGAAAATGTGAGGGGTAATTTTTAAATTGTCCTAAATATGTGTTTTTGGATTGAATTGAATGATTTGGTGAATAAATAAGTTAAATTTGAACATGTATAGATCAAGAACCGAAGAAAATGAATTTAAACCGAGGGAAGTCGAAAGTAGTTGAATAGCCATTCATTTTCGTTCTTTCCATACGAGGTAAGTCTATATACAAATAAATGTATTTGAATTGGTTTATTTATGTACCTATGAAATTTAATTGTGATGAATGTGTTCAAGATGATATATACCTAGAATCCGAGAAAGTAGCAACCAAGGGTCAATATCCGAAAAGTCCTGTTCGAACATAGGAATAGATAGGATTTTATATGTCATGAAATAGATTTTCGATATGTGATATAATGTAAGACTACGTCTAGGATGTTGGCATCGATCTGAGATTTACGTGTAAAACCACATTTGGGATGTTGGCGTCAGTCTGAGATTTACGTGTAAGACCATGTCTGGGACATTGACATTGTATCTGATTTCATGTAAGACCCTGTCTGGGATAGTGGCATCGATACTTGGTTACATGTAAGACTACGTCTGGGACATTGGCATTGTATGATTATTCCTAGTATCCTCTTTGATTCCGAATGGTTCAACAGGCAGATCCGAGAAATGAAAGACTATGTGAATTGTGTAACTGTTCCAGGTACGTTTGATGTGTATGCTTTGTTTAAGCATGAAAGGTGAGTATTCATGGACCTGCAAAAGAGAAATATGTGCATAGATGTAAAGTGATAAAATATGATAAATGTATGACTATGGTATGAGCAAAAGTGATGCTTTGAGATATGATATGTTGATAAGCTATGGCTAAATAATTGAGCCAAAGGAAAATATTATGAATATGCACTTGAGAAACTTTAATGATATTGATTTAATATGATTATGTGCATTTTATGTTAGGTTTATTTGTATATGGCTTACTAAGCTTTTGAAAGCTTACTCTGTATGTGTGTTTGCATTATTTTATAGATTGTTAAAGCTATGGAAGGCTCAGGGATCCTCGAGGACATCACACTACCAAATCCTATTTTGGTACCTTTTGAAAGTGTATATACTAAAGTATGGCATGTATAGGCTAGTCATTTTGAATTATGTTTAAGATGTTTATATAGCCATGTGATATGACTAGATGAATGAGTGTGATAAGAATGAATAGTCAAGTTATATGATGCTTTGTTTGGTATGGTTAATGGCTAGTGAAATGGTCAAAATAATGGTAAGTTTATTGATGCAAAGTTAGCATATATTTGATGAATGGTTGTTACAAAGAAAAGATATGCTTTGGTTGGTTTATACTTAAAAAATTCTTGTGATCTAGTTGAGCTAAATGGTACCTGAGTTGTTGTGTTTGTGATGTTTATGAACAGGTAGAAATAATGCACAATTTGGTATGTATTTGTTTCCATTGGTGTATGAAATGATACTTGTATGTGCATGTAGGTTTAACCCAATGTGTGGGTGGCATTTTGGCCTTGCAAATGGCCTATAATTTCCCACACAGTTGAGAACATGGGTGTGTGGCTCGATCGTGTCCCTCGTGGTTGCATTCCAAAACAAGTCAGGTTTGACCACGAGCTAGACACACGGGCGTATGACTGGTCGTATGGATCAAGTCAGTGTCGACCACAGGCTGGACACACTGGCTTGTGACTGGCCATGTGGCGCAAGTCAGTAGCGACCACGGGTAAGGCACACGGGCATGTCCTCGACTGTGTGGACGAGTCTGTATGTATGCCTGTTTTACCACGTCTTAGACATACGGGTGTGCCTGAGGCTGTGTGAGGCACACGACCTGACCACACGGGTGTGTGACCTCTGTAGCTTTGAAAAATTTTTAAATTTCTTAAAATTTTGTATGTGTTCGGTTTATTCTAGGCCCCTTTACTCTTAGACATTATTAAGGGACACTTTGATTTAATTTATTGAATTATAATATGAAATGTCCGTAAATGATCCGATTTATTCATTAATGCCTCTTAACCCTAGATCAGTAATGGTTACGAGTTAGGGGTGTTACAGTTATGAGTAGTCAACCAATCCATGCTAAGAATCAGATCAAATTCATCAAACGAAAACAACATGAGATTTGCCAGAAAACATTGACCTCTAATTGTCAAGGGACAATTCCTACACACTTTATCAACTAGCACATGTTTGCCTAACGGGTTTGACACTTTTACCACAAATTATGTAGACTCCACAATCATACTCATACTAGATACCAACTTCATGCAAATATAAGAATGGGTAGACCTCGGATCAATCAAAGCAACAATAGCGATATCATGAAGAGAAAAAGTATCTGTTATCACATATGGAGATGATGCCTCTTCGCGAGCTCAAATGGCATAAGTCTTTGTAGGTGCTCGACCCTCTGATCTCACAGCAGAGTCTCTAGGCGCAGCTCTACTACTAGTCCCACTCCCCGGGTTCCTTTATGGTCTAGCCCTCGAAGGTACATTACTTGTAACATCTAGGATTTAGGGGTCTCACATTTTAATTTATCTCTATGTGCTAGTATGCTTTGGATGTTGTTTGAGTGTGTTTGGGGGCTTCGGGAAACCTTGGGGTTAGGTAGGAGCCTTAGTAAAAAGTTTGGGTTCAAGGCTTTAAGGGAGAGCTTGTGGCGTCAGGCCTTAAGAGATTTTATGTGGGGTTTAAGGCACAAGAAAGGAAGTGGTGGAGTGGCAAGGTAATGCATAGGGTGTAGGGGGAGTTAGCATCTCAAAGGAAAGCAAGGGGGAGCAGGTTCGATTCTTGCTATCGGCATTTTGTTCCCTTTTTATTTATTTATTCTTTTTGCTTCCATGCGTCACAAGGTGGAGTGTTGGGACCGATTGGGAGCCTTGAAAAGTGGAGAAGACTTGGTCTTTTCTTTTTGAATGGTTGGCTAAGAGAGGAAGGGGGATGTTGAGCTAGTCAACACTTTCAAATGGGTGAATGGGAGTAAGTTTAGGAGGAAATCAAGGAGTGGTGGCTTGTTGGGAGTGTGGTTGCTGATTTTTGAAGGATGGAAAGGAGGGTTTCGATTTAAGGGGGATAGGGGGCAAACTTTCTTTTCTTTTTCTCACTTGATCAAAGAACCGAAAGCTAGGAGGCCACTTTGTGCATTTGTTCCATTCCATCTTCTTTTCTCTCTATACATCCCTTTTCTTTTCAACCATTTTGCTCTCTTTTCATTACCTATACCAATAGCCAAAACTTCTCAACCCCTATCATCTTCCCTTTTCTTTTATTTTCACTTAGTTAGCTTTGAGCCTTCACTCTCTAAAAGTCGAAATACCTCTCACTTGTGGAAGCTGAATATCAGTTGGACCTTAGCCGAATCTCCAAGCACCCTTACCCTTGTCTCTTCATCTTTTAATTGTTTGATTCTTGGGTACACTTCTTGGCCGAACCTATCTGTGGTGGTGATCCTATTCGGTTGTAAGGGTGCTGTCATTCTTCTCCTTCCAAACCTATCAAACCGTTCATATTGGTGGTGGTAATGGTTCCCTTCTCCTTTAATCTTTTAAGTTTCTCTTCGGTTAGTTAAAGCTGAAAGCCTAACTTTGTTTTTTGGTGTTGCCGAACCTATAGTGGGTAGCAGTAGGTGTCATTTGGCCAAGGTAAGAAGGTTATAATGGTAGGCCAAAGGCCACTTCTTTTGTCTATTATGTGAGGTCGAATTTAACATTGATTCATATAGGGATTTCAAAAACTTTCACATTCGAGTGAGAACCTTCGGGTTTTGGTCGATTTCGACAAGGAATATTCCACTCTAGTATTCATTAAGTCTGTGCTAATCTTTTCGATTTAATCTGTTAACCCGAGTATTCTAATTAAGTTGTTATTCGATGGAACCAAATACCAGCCAAGTGGAGGAAGGGGTCGGACATATAGTCCCTACACCTAAGTTCAAGAAGCGGTTAGTTTTGACGGTTCAGGATTGGCCACCGTGTGTGGCGCAGCAATCGACTTAGTTAACTGATCAATCGTGATATCTTCGAACGAGGATGTTAGGGAGGTCGAGAGTCTAGCTCTTCAGGGAATGGGCGAAATGATCGAAAGAACTGCTACTAAACTTCTTTACATAAAATTGTTCGTGGGTAATCAGTGGAATAAAAAACTAATGCATAAAATTTCTTAAAATAGATTAAAACTCGACGATAGACATGAGTTCTAAGGGGCGAGGTCGTAATATGCGTGGGCGTGGTAGAGGTAGGATGACTGTGTCGGAACCAGTGGGGTCTGGTCATGGATCGGGGAATAAAATGACGCCGCCAGCTGTGAAAGTTGAGTTCAAAGATCAGACGGGTGGAGATGACGCAGTATCTCAAGCTATGCTACGAGTTTTGGAGAGAGTTGCAGGAACAAACGTGGGTTCTGGGGCTAAGAAGTCTGTGTCTGAGTGACTTCGATCGAACAGAGCTGAGGTATTCCGAGGTGTTTCTAGGGTAGCTCCGAATGTGGCAGAGTACTGGTTAGAGGCAGTCGAGAGAATTATGGATGATTTGGACTGCACGACTAAAGCGAAGCTAAAAGGTGCTGTATCTTTACTCGGGATGAGGCCTACCAGTGGTGGCTTACCGTCAGAGAGGGTGCTCTAGCGGACCGAGTAGATTGGGGTTACTTTAAGGTAAAGTTTGAGGAGAAGTACGTCGGAGCTAGTTACGTGGACGCACAGAGGAAGGCATTCCTCAACCTAGTGTAAGGGGGTAAGTCAGTAGCGAAATATGAGGCGGAGTTCTTACGATTAAGTTAGTATGCCAAGGGATTGTTGCTACTGATTACGAGTGCTGTGTAAGATTTGAGGATGGACTGCGAGATGAATTGCGAGTGATGATAGCTCCTCAATGGGAAAGGGACTTTGCTACTTTGGTAGAGAAAACTCGGATAGCAGAAGAGGTTAAGCAAACTGAGAGGCAGAACAGAGATAAGGATAGAGGCAGGAATAAGAGGGGTTTTGGATCGTAAGGTTCTTCGGGGGGTTTCCAGAAAAAGCCTAGCATTGAGAGTTCTACTAGTGTTTCTATGCCAGCTACTGGGAATCAGGTCTGTCCGTGTGCTTGGTGTGGGAGGACTCATACAGGTGAATGTTAAGGAAAGAGTAAGGAGTGCTTTAGGTGTGGGTCCAAGGCTCACTTGGTTAAGAATTGTCCTCAGAATGTGGATAGGGCTCAGGCAGTAGGTCAGGGGTATGTACAGTCAGGAAGGGGTGGTCCACAAATGTCGAGAGGTCGGGGTCTGAATCGTAGAGGGAATGGTTTTGGCCGAGGTCGCGGAACACCAGGCAGAGGTGCTGGGAGTTCAAATACAAGAAAGCCTGGATTGGTTTGCACAGCCAGACGTCGTGAGAAGGGGGATGCACCAGATGTTATCACGGGTACGTTTTTCATTCTTGGGTTACCCTTTACTACTTTAATTCATGTTAGATCAACTCACTCGTACATTGCTAGTATGGTGTCGGGAACCTTGGATATGAACTCTGAAATTGTCTCTAGGAAGATGACTATACTTAGTCCTCTAGGGCAATCAGTAGTGGTAGACAAACTCTTTAGGGAGGTGCCTTTAGAGGTCTAGGGGGTAGTGTTCCCAGCGGATTTGATGGAGCTGCCATTAGGAGAATTTGACTTGATCTTAGGTATGGACTGGTTAGTAAGGTATCATGCGAATTTGGACTGTGCTGCTAAGTGCATGTCGTTGACGATTCCCGAGAACAATGAGGTTGTGGTGATAGGTGAGAGGAGAGACTACTTGGCTAACGTGGTGTCTGCTCTTAAGGCGGAGAAGATGGTAAAGAAGGGGTGCTTGGCTTTCTTGATGTTTGTTGGTGCTTTGGATGCTAAGAAAGCAGCTGTGGGGGAGGTCAGGACAGTGAAGGAGTTTGTGGATGTTTTTGGAAGAACTTCCAAGGTTACCTCTGGATCGGGAGGTGGAGTTTGGAATTGACCTGTTGTCGAGAATAGTGCCAGTGTCCATCGCTCATTATAGGATGGCACCAAAAGAGTTGGTTGAGCTGAAAGCCCAAATCCAAAAGTTGCTAGATCGCGATTTTATCCTACCCAGTGTGTCTCCATGGGGAGCACCGGTGTTGTTCGTAAAGAAGAAGGACGGGTCTATGCGTATATGCATAGATTATCGCCAGTTGAATAAGCTGACGATCAAGAACAAGTACCCGCTGCCGAGGATAGACGACTTGTTTGACCTAGCTCAAAGGGTGCGGTCTTTTTGAAGATAGATTTGAGGTCAGGGTATCACCAGCTTAAGGTGAGGAGGCCGATATCCATAAGACGGT
The DNA here is from genome assembly GCA_025506655.1 of Gossypium rotundifolium. NCBI lineage: Eukaryota > Viridiplantae > Streptophyta > Magnoliopsida > Malvales > Malvaceae > Gossypium > Gossypium rotundifolium. Next base: position 30,435,044 of record CP106732.1, on the reverse strand, counting down.
GTTTCGAACTCGATACGGGCACTACGAATTCCTGGTAATGCCGTTCAGGTTGACTAACACACCTACTGCGTTCATGGATATAATGAATCGAGTTTTTCAACCTTACTTGGATCAATTCGTTGTGGTGTTCATAGACGACATCTTGGTATATTCCAAGTTAGAGGAAGAGCACGAAGCACATCTTCAGGTAGTGCTGCGAATTTTAAGGGAGAAGAAGTTGTACGCCAAGTTTAGCAAGTTTGAATTCTGGTTGAGTGAAGTCGCTTTTCTGGGTCATGTAGTATCCGCAGAGGGAATAAGGGTGGATCCTCGGAAGATTGAGGTAGTACTAGATTGGAAACCACCTATGTTGGTAGCGGAGATTCACAGTTTCTTAGGGTTAGCGGGCTATTATAGGAGATTTATCGAGGGTTTCTCTTCAATAGCGGCACTTTTGACTAAGCTATTGAGAAAGGAGGTACCTTTTGTATGGTCGGATAAACAGCAGGAGAGATTCGAGAAGCTAAAGAAAGTTTTGACAGAGGCTCCGGTCTTTATTCAGCCTGTGGCTGGGAAAGATTTTGTGGTATATTGTGATGCTTCTCATATGGGTTTAGGTTGTGTACTAATGCAAGAAGGGAATGTGGTTGCTTATGCATCTCGGCAGTTGAGACCGCATGAAGTTAACTATCTAACGCACGATTTGGAGTTGGTAGCGTAGTTTTCGCTTTAAAAGTATGGAGGCATTATCTGTATGGAGAGAAGTCGGTGATCTACACGGATCACAAGAGTTTGAAGTACCTGCTGACTCAAAAAGAGCTGAACTTGAGACAGCAAAGGTGGGTGGAGTTGTTAAAGGATTACGACATTCGATTGAATATCATCCGGGGAAAGCAAATATGGTAGCAGACGCGTTAAGTCGGAAAGTAGTATCGGATCTGAGGGCGATGTTCGTACATCTTAACTTGTATGACGACAGAAGTTTGTTAGCGGAATTGTAGGTGAAGCGGACATGGATAAGTCAGGTAAAAGAGAAACAATTGGTAGATGAGGTTTTGAGTGCTCGACTTCAATAAGTTCAGAGTGGGGAGTTAGAGGACTACAATGAAGAGTGACGGAGTTTTGTGTTTCCGTGGTAGGGTGTGTATGCCGAAGAATGTGGAATTAAGGCAGAAGATTCTTCGGGAATCACATAGTAGCCCTTATGCTATGCATCATGGACGGAGTAAGTTGTATAAGGATCTATGGGAATAGTTTTGGTGGCCTGGATTGAAGGGGTAAGTTACAGAATTTGTGGGAAAGTGCTTGACGTGTCAGCAGGTCAAAGCTGAACACCAAGTATCTTCGGGGTTGCTGCAACCAGTGAAGATTCCGTAGTGGAAATGGGAGAGAATCACCATGGATTTTGTTAGTGGGCTTCCTATTACACCTACTAAGAAAGACTCGGTATGGGTGATTGTGGACCGGTTGAAAAAGTCCACTCATTTCATACCTGTGCATTTTGATTACTCTCTGCAGAGATTAGCGAATCTATATGTAGCAGAAATTGTGAGACTACACGGAGTACCGGTATTGATCATATCGGATAGAGATCCTAGATTTATGTCGAGGTTTTGGAGGGCGTTACATCAGGCTTTGGGCACCAGGTTGGACTTTAGCACGGCATTTCATCCACAGACGGATGGCCAGTTTGAAAGGGTGATTCAGGTGTTAGAAGATATGCTAAGGGGATGTGTTATCGACTTCAGAGGTAGTTGGGAAGAATTCTTGCCTTTAGCAGAGTTCGCTTATAACAACAATTACCAAGCTAGTATTCAGATGGCGCCGTATGAAGCAATCAGATAGGCGAAGTGTCGGACTCCTACTTGTTGGACAGAGTTAGGAGAATGTCATGTTCTAGGTCCAGAGATAGTGGCAGAGTCAAAGGAAAAGGTTAAAGTAATTCGGGCGCGGTTGAAAGAGGCATTTGATGCATGTAAGTCGATATCGATCTTAAGCAGAAAGAGATAGAGTTTGCAGTGGGTGATCATGTGTTCCTGAAAGTCTCGCCGTGGAAGAAGGTGATGAGATTTGGACACAAGGGTAAGCTGAGTCCTAGATTTAGAGGGCCTTATCGGGTTTTGAAGCGAGTTGGACCTGTGGCTTATTAGTTAGAGTTACCTTCAGAATTGAAACAGATGCATGATGTGTTCCACGTGTCGATGCTACGTCGTTATCGATCAGATCTTTCTCATGTGGTGCCAGTGGAGGAAGTTGAGTTGAGGCCAGACTTGTCCTATGAAGAAGAGCCAATTCATATTCTGGAGCGAGATGTGCAGGTGCTTCGGAAGAAATTAGTTCCTCTAGTCAAAGTGTTATGGCAGAGCCATGGTTCAGAAGAAGCTTTATGGGATCCGAAAGAGGGGATGCGACAGCAATACCCTCACTTATTTTATCCAAGTAATTTCGAGGCCAAAATTATTTTTAAGGGGGGTAGAACTGTAACATCCGGGATTTAGGGGTCTCACATTTTAATTTATTTCTTTTCTTTGGATGTTGTTTGAGTGTGTTTGGGGGCTTCGGGAAACCTTCGGGTTAGGTAGGAGCCTTAGTAAAAGTTTGGGTTCAAGGCTTTAAGGGAGAGCTAGTGGCGTCAGGCCTTAAGAGATTATATTTGGGGTTTAAGGCACAAGAAAGGAAGTGGTGGAGTGGCAAGGTAACGCCTAGGGTGTAGGGGAAGTTAGCGTCTCAAAGGAAAGCAAGGGGAGAGCAGGTTTGATTCTTGCTGTCGGCATTTTGTTCTCTTTTTATTTATTTATTCTTTTCGCTTCCATAAGTCACAAGGTGGAGTGTTGGGACCGATTGGGAGCCTTGAAAAGTGGAGAAGACTTGGTCTTTTCTTTTTGAATGGTTGGCCAAGAGAGGAAGGGGGATGTTGAGCTAGTCAACACTTTCAAATGGGTGAATGGGAGTAAGTTTAGGAGGAAATCAAGGAGTGGTGGCTTGTTGGGAGTGTGGTTATTGAATTTTGAAGGATGGAAAGGGGGGTTTTGATTTAAGGGGGATAGGGGGCAAACTTTCTTTTCTTTTTCTCACTTGATCAAAGAACCGAAAGCTAGGAGGCCACTTTGTGCATTTGTTCCATTCCATCTTCTTTTCTCTCTATACATCCCTTTTCTTTTCAACCATTTTGCTCTCTTTTCATTACCTATACCAATAGCCGAAACTTCTCAACCCCTATCCTCTTCCCTTTTTCTCTTATTTTCACTTAGCTTTGAGCCTTCACTCTCCAAAAGTCGAAATACCTCTCACTTGTGGAAGCCGAATATCAGTTGGACCTTAGCCAAATCTCCAAGCACCCTTACCCTTGTCTCTTCATCTTTTAATTGTTTGATTCTTGGATACACTTCTTGGCCGAACCTATCTGTGGTGGTGATCCTATTTGGTTGTAAGGGTGCTGTCATTCTTCTCCTTCCAAACATATCAAACCGTTCATATTGGTGGTGGTAATGGTTCCCTTCTCCTTTAATCTTTTAAGTTTCTCTTCGGTTAGTTAAAGCTGAAAGCCTAACTTTGTTTCTTGGTGTTGCCAAACCTATAGTGGGGAGCAGTAGGTGTCATTTGGCCAAGGTAAGAGGGTTATAATGATAGGCCGAAGGCCACTTCTTTTATCTAATATGTGAGGTCGAATTTAACATTGATTCATATAGGGATTTCGACAACTTTCACATTCGAGTGAGAACCTTCGGGTTTTGGTTGATTTTGGTAAGGAATATTCCACTCTAGTATTCGTTAAGTCTGTGCTAATCTTTTCAATTTAACGTGTTCACCCAGGTATTTTGATTAAGTTGTTATTCGATGGAACCAAATACCAGCTAGGTAGAGGAAAGGGACGGACATATAGTCCCTACCCCTGAGTTCAAGAAGAGGTTAGTTTCGACGGTTCAGGATTGGCCACCGGGCTGTGGGCAAGCGACTGACTTAGTTTAACAGATCACTGTGATCTCTTCGAAAGAGGACGTTAGGGAGGTCGAGAGTCTAGTTCTTCAGGTTCTTAGGTGTGTAATTAACACACTGCTTACGTATTTGCTTTAATTATAATATGAAATATGTGTGGTAGCCGAAATAGTGGCTGTGGTGATTCTATTACCCATATTGGGGTAAGCTAGTACCAGGTTAGTAACTTTCTTATATTGAAATGTTGGATGGATGCATATGTATATGTGAGACTTTGGTAAGCTTGTTGTGTATGCATGTCGGATATGTTCATAATGATTATGTTGTCATCTCATCATAATATATCATGTATGTGCACGGGGACCGGGATATGTTTAATGAAGGAAAGGGTGTACATTTATGTACATGGTTTGATGTTAGCCTTGAGCTACATCGTGGTTTGATGTTGGCTTTGTGCCTCATCGTGGATTGGTGATGACCTCGAGTCACACTGTGGATATTTGTGATTGTAATCACGTGGACCATTGGCTAGACCACTTAGTGGATTTTGAGCAGCATGACTGCCAAAGAGGTATGTAGCGGATGGAGGGTCGATTTAGTAATCCCCTGATGTGTAGTGGCAGGATACGGGGGTGTGTAGCGGTTGGTTACTAGGTTGGGGTGGGTTAACATTCTGCATCTTTACGTGTGGTATGTGGATTGGTGTGGTTTTGGGCCAAGCCCAATTGTGGAAACATGTGGAATAATTGCACCTTGAGTCGGTTTGACTCACTGCTTTCCTAAAACAATGCAGTAATACATGATTCTTGGATAGGGTCGAGGGAATTCGAGGTGGCCATGCGAAGCTACTTTTATTTCTTTAATTATATATATTTTATATTTCCAAGTACTTTTTTTCTGGATAGATTTCATTGTAATAAAGGTCGCTTAAATTGTTTTGGCATTTTCGTTATGGTTTTAAGTCTTAGAATTATTATTGAATTGTTATCTAAACATGGTTATAAAGCGTTTTCAACTCAGATATTAAAGTAAAGTTTTGAAATTCAGATTTCACATAGACAAATTACTTCGCAGAATTTCTACCAAATACCGAATCAAATGTAAAAAGAGATTCGTTTTAAAACCCCTAAGTTATTTATACTTCCAACTCAAATTCTTTTTTGAACAACCACCTCAGTGACATTCCAGATTCGGCCGTGGGGTTTTGGGCCGGGTTCGGTGGTGTTACATTACTAGCTGTTACTTCTTCTTTTTAATCCTACTCATCCCTCTCTGGACAGTTCCAGATAAAGTGGTTTGGTGAACTACACTTGTAGCAAGCACGGTTGTTTCCCCAACACTCTTCGGTATGTTTTCTACCACAATTTGGACACTTCGGTTTATTTGACTTTGTATTGCCAACGCTTGCCATCGAGGTGGCTTGAACTCTTGAGCCCAAATATGTATTACCTCGATCTCAGTGTGAATACCCAACTGAAGCAGTCGTCCGACGGTTCGTTTCCTTGGACCTCTTGGATTGAGTTTGGAACAATTTACTCGCTGGCCTCTTCCTTGCATCTCGGGCCTCAATCATGGCCTTTCTCTTTTCCTTGTTCAACTCTTCAACCTTGCAAGCTCTATCAAGCAACACCACAAATTTCTTCAATTCCAAGATCCCAACTAGCAATCTGATATCCTCATTCAGCCCATCATCAAACCTCTTGCACAAAATAGCTTCCGTAGACATACACTATTGCTAAATGTAACAGCCCAAACCCGACCTAGACGTTATGGCTGAATCTGGCGACGTCACATAATAGTGCTTTGGAAAAACATAACTATGTTAAGACCATTTGTAGATATCTTGGCTTTCGTCAAAACGTGTCATTTAATTATTATCCATTTTAAAAACATTATATGTTGCGAAAGCTTTTAATATAATTTGCGAGTTCATGTATTTTTGACAAAATATTTATTTCTTTTGAAAATTCGCGTCTTATCTTACTACTAGCAATTTATAAAATAGTAACCCCAAATTTTAAACAAAAATCTATAAAGGCCTTATTACATGAAATTTACCCAATGATAACCAAATCATAATTAAAAATATACCTTAAATAAGTTTCGAGCGTGGTCTTCTTAGAGCCCTCTCTTTGCAACGACCCAACTACTACGGGATTACAGAGCAGTTAAGCTAAAAGGGTGGGTTTTTGCAAACTCGGCGTTTAATCCCCACAGAAAACATACACACAGTCCTATAAGAAAGTAGAAAAAATTCATAGTTCAGTGTCATGCCCATTACAAAAATGGTGTGGACTTTAGCCCCTTAAATCTGAATCTAATATATTACAGGCCTTGGCCCATTTGAACATGTTATTATGCGAAAATGAGTCCTACCCACCAGCCTCTACACACTAACTCCGTCCAACCCTATACACCATATGGGGATAAAATTAACCCACCTAGCCCTACACACCATGTTGTATCGAATACGGCACATACTCTGAAATTTGCAGCAGAGCTGCCAGATAACAGGCTTAAAAGCCTTTCAGATACTTCCTCCAATCATAATCAATCCACCCCAATGCAATGCAACATACAAGAATGACATGTTATTATGCAATTAACTCATATATTTAGATCAGTATACATGCTTAGTACAGAAATCAGACAGACAGATCATTCATTTAGGGGTCTAAGTATTGCTTACAGACCCTACGGAAGGTCCACAGTTGACTTGGGCGACCCATGCAACCTTACAGAGTTTTCAGAAAAATGGCTCACACGCCCATGTGGGCCCACACGACCCAATTGGTCGAGCCCGTGTATCGCACACGGCCTCTCTCAGCCTTCAAGTGCACGGCCGGGCTCGTCGATCACACGACCCTGCGGTGACTTACAGTATTACACACAGCCTACCACACGGACAACCACATGCCCGTGTGGCGTCGATAGAAAGGGTTTCAGCGTTCGTTGAAACCTCAATTTTGTTTTCGGGTACACACCTGGTTCGATTTTGACACGTAAGCTCCCAAAGCCTCCAGAACCTAAAAATCAACTAACAAAACACTTATTTAACCACTTATGTCGTCATTCAATCAAAGTCTATCAAAATCTAACGTTGATAATCGAATGAACCCCTTACAATTAACAACCAAAATCACAAGTCCTACTTTATGCAGCAGCACCGATCATTTATTGCCTTCCACCTGATCAAAAAGAGCGTAATAGACCCCTCATCAGATGCCTAAAAGTAGACAGATTAAGCGAATAGAGACTTACCGTAATAGAACACCACCGTTTCACAAGGAGGAAACAAATCGAGAAAAGCCGAAAAAAGAGGGGAAGTGTAACAGACCGAATCTGACCCTAATCGGAACGGTGGTTTTGGGACCACGAATCCGAACCCGAGAAATATTTAAATATTATATTTAGTGCTTATTATATGTGAATTTATGTGTGTGAAAGTTTTGTAGAAAAATTTTATCGTTTGAGTATCAAATTAGACAAAAAAGACTTAATCGCGTAAAATGTAAAAGTGGCATACTAGAGTGTAAAGTGCCTATTTGAGCATGGCTTCTTAATATGAAGCATTAAATGGGTAAATAACCCATTTTTAAAGTTAGTGGGTGGCTTTTGACAAAAATATCCATAGTATATATATTGGTTTTATTTTATATTAAAGGTTATATAAGTAAATTAATAAATTTCTTTATTATATGTTATAATAACATAAAATAAAGCCATGATATCATCCATTCTCTTAAGGCCAAAAGTTGAGAAAGATAAAAAGGGATTTTTGTTCTTCAAATTTTGGCAATTTGAGGCTTGATTTCAAGATCAAGAGCAAAGAAAAACGGAATTAGACCGGGGAAAGTCGAAGGTTCTCGAATAGCCGATTCGCACGGACTATCGACAACCAAGGTAAGTCCTTAAGCAAGTATAGATTATCGAATTATTATGAATGTACTAAATGATGTTATTAAATAAAGTTTTCTATAAACTCTTATGCTAGCCGAATGTGAAAGTATTGGTATGGGATTGGTTGAAATTTTATATAAGTGATAGTGAATTTGAAATGAAATGTTGTTTTATCTCTAAACGAGTTGGCATGTTAAAGTGACTTGAATAATGTGTGTTTTATGCTATTTTGGGCAGCATTCTTGTAAGGTGTATAAGTTGGTAATGACATATTCGGGCTTCGTGCCTAGCGTGCTTAGTGCCGGTGACATATTCGGCTTCGTGCCTAGCGTGCTTAGTGCCGGTGACATATTCGGCTTCGTGCCTAGCGTGCCTTGTGCGGTGTTTGATTTCAGACTTTAATGCCTAGCGTGCTTTATGCTGTGATGTGTTTTACCAAGGAGAAACCAAATTGTGGTTCAAGGTAAATCATAACTAATGTGCTTAGTAAAGGCTCAGATAAGTAAGTAAGGTGTGATATGTTTTAATGTTGCTAGAGTTTATTCAATGCCATGAGTACAGTGATATGTATATTGAGATTACGATTGATGTACACAAGTATTATGTGGTGAGTTTGAGCTTGAATGTGCTATAATGAATATTTGGTTTCCTAATAGTAGTGCTAAAGGTGTAAGAAATTTTAATATGTTAACATGGTTGAAATAAATGATTTAAATGATTAAGTAATTGAATGTAGTATCATTTTGAGCTTGGGACTTACTAAGCTAGTAAGCTTCTTTGTGTGTGTGTTTTGGTCTACCTTTATTTTATAGATTTTGAATCGAACTACGTGCTCGAAGGATCATCCGTGAAGTCAACCACACTATCTACTTTCTTTTGGGTATTGAAAACTTGGTTTGTTATTTAAAAGGGCATGTATAGGCTAGATTGAACCATATAACTAATGTTTTGTAATAGTGTAAATATGCTAGCCATGCGAAAATGGCTAACTATTTTGAGATAACTTGTTTCGTGTTTTGATGATATTGTTTGATCATGCCATGAACTATTATTTATGCTTGATTATGGTTTAATCATGTGTGAGAGTGGTGTTATTATTTGTGCATGTTAGATTATGATAGGAAAGTCTTATTAATTGGTTCATGTTGATGAGCTTAATATATGGTATATACATTGATAATGTTGGATTCATGATTTGCAAAGTATTAGATTCTTATTATTGAGTATATGGTATAGTATATGTTATGTATTGAGACTATCTTGGAAGACCGAATATGTAGTTAAGTGATTGATTTTGTGTATGTATTTTAAGAAGGAGAAATGGTATAATTTGGCATGATAATGAGGTAAAATGATGGATATGTATTTGATTGAGTATTGGCTATATAAGCTTGGTTGCTAAATGATATGTAAAGAATATGTTTCATGACTATTTTTGTTGTGAAACAGTTTTTAATTACAGCAGTGATGTGATTTTGAAAATCACCAAAAATAGGAGAAATTGAATTAGAAAGTGAATAAGACAGAGAATTAAATTTTATTATGTCTATTTTGATATGAAAGAAACAAGTTAGGCAAAGGAATTATATATAATGAGATATTTAAGTTTTAGTGAGACTTGTCCTGAATGAATTCGTGAGTCCCTGTTCTGTTTTGGAAAAATTGTCAAAATTGTAAAAAATAATTAAGAAGCATGGTTTAGATGTAGAACCCTTAATGAGTCTATTTTTCATTGGTATAAACAAGAACATTATAGGAAATTTGTGCAATGAGATAACTGTATGTTTGTTGAGACAGGTCAGAATTGTCAAGCAGTGTAATAAGGGTAATTTTGATGAATAAACTGTACTAATTGGCCACATGAAAATTCTGGAAAAATTATGGTGAAAAGTTATATGAGTCTAGTTGCAGGAAAATTTACGGATATAAATTTTGAGTTTTGTAACTCGAGTTATGGTCGATTTGGTCAGTATGACGTAGTTGGACAGCTTTAAATTTTCATGCCCCGAGATAATAGTCAAGTCTAGTAATGCCATGTACTCGATTCGGCAAGGGTTTGGGTATGGGGTGTTACATTTATTGGTATCAGAGCTACGGTTTAGTTGATTCTAGGACTACCGTAGTATGTAAGAGTCTAGCTATACATGCCTTTAAATTGTATATATGATAGTGTGGTGACTTGACAATTTCGATTGTATTTTATATAGTAAATGGATTTCGATCTCGATAGAGTCAGTAGCCGATGATGTGGAGAGTGTCGCCTGGTCTCGCACATGGATCAGTGCCACTAGACTCTCAACCAGTTACGGGTAACCACAAGGGAGAGGCTAAACAAGCCTTCTACCAAATGATGAATGAATGGTTTACCCAGTTTGTTCAGAATAATCCAAGCTGTACAACAACCTCCACCCCCGAATAATCCAACTCCGGTACCTTCAAGACTTCGATGATAGATCCAATGAGATCTAGTAGGCCTCCTGCTGATAAAATTAGGAAATTTGGGGCGAAGAATTTAAAGCCAATGATAATGATGATGCAGAGCGAATGAATTGTGGCTTGATAACACTATTCGGTACTTGATGAGTTATCCCGCACTCTGCATTTAATGTTTGAAATGTGCTATATCCTTGCTCAGGACACCGCCTATCACCGGTGGAATACACTAGTATCAGTGGTTCCAAAAGAAAAAGTGACATGGGATTTCTTTCAGAATGAGTTCCGCAAGAAATATATTAGCCAGAGGTTCATTGACCAGAAACGTAAAGAATTCCTTGAATTAAAACAGGGGCAAATGACCGTGACGGAATATGAGCGAAAATTTGTCAGATTGAGCCGATATGCTCGGGAGTGTGTATCAACTGAAGCCATTATGTGCAAAAGGTTTGAAGACGGTTTGAATGAAGATTTGAAGTTGCTAGTTGGCATTCTTGAGATCAAAGAATTTGTGACACTAGTCGAAGCGAGCTTGCAAAGTGAAGAGCTTGGGAAAGAGAAAAGAAAAGTCGAGACGAAGCTAGAGACACCCGTAAAAGATTGTCGGGTAAAATTTCCATTCCACATCTAATAAGTTTAGAGATGACTTCAGTCGACACAAAGCTACTTCAGATTCATTTAGACGTGATCGACCTCCATTGGGCTCCCGAGCTACCTCGATGGCCAGTGTTGGTAACATCCCACAAAATCGAGTTGAATGCAAACATTGTGGAAAATGGCATCACGGGAGTCGAGAGTTCGTGACCGGTCTTGCTTTAAATGTGGATCCTCGACCATTTTATTCGAGAGTGCCCGATGTTAGGCGAGCGAATCTGAAGATGAACTCTAGACCGAGTAGTGCATCAAGACGGGTAGACCACCCAGACATTCTGGCAATATAGGTGGTAGTCAGAGAGGGACAAAGAACACAACAGATCAATCAGAGGCTAGAGCTCCAGCAAGAGCTTATGTTACTCGAGCTAGAGAGGATCTTTGCTTCTCCGGATGTCATTCTCGGTACTTTCACCCTTTATGATACTACCGTGATTGCATTGATTGATCTGGTTCGACCCATTCATATGTATGTGAAACTCGGTATTCAAGAAGACTCGCCATTGAGTCTCTCGAGTTTGTGATTCGGTATCCAACCCTTTGGGTAGATGTGTGTTTGTTAATAAAGTGTGTAAAAGTTGCCCATTGATAATTCGGGATTTTGTTTCCCGATTGATTTAATCTTTGTTGCCTTCGATGAGTTTGATATAATTCAGGAATGGATCGTTAACTTCGCATGATGCGGTGGTGAATTGCAAAAGAAAGCTTATCGATTTGAGACACCGTAATGGTGAGATCATTAGAATCGAATCCAGTGATTCGGGAGGGTTTCCTACGGTTATATCATCGATGTTAGCTCAAAAGTATGTGAGAAAAGGTGTGAAGCTTATTTGGCTTATGTGTGGATAATAAAGTGTCGAGAAAGATTGAATCTGCATGATTGTATGTGAATACTCGGATGTGTTTCTGAAGAACTACGGGTTTACCCCTATACGAGAGATTGAGTTTGGCATTGAATTAGCTCAAGGAACGACTCCGATCTCAATAGGTCCATATCGGATGGCACTTCTCGAGCTAAAAGAGTCGAAAGCACGGTTGCAAGAGTTAACAGATAGGGGCTTTGCACGACCAAGTTTCTCTCCTTGGGTGCACAGTTCTTTTGTGAGAAAGAAAGATGGAGCGATGCGAATGTGTATTGATTACAAGCAACTAAATAAGGTGACTATAAAGAATAAGTACCGTTACCTCGGATTGATGATTTGTTTGATCGGTTGAAAGGGCTTGATTTTCGAAGATAGATTTGAGATCGGGTTATTATCGATTCTTGAGTCAAAGATACAGATGTGCCAAAGGCGCATTTGGATGAGGTACGGACATTTTGAGTTTTGGTAATGCCTTTTGGGCTTACTAATGCACTCATTGCTTTTTATGGATTTGATGAATTGGGTTTTAGGCAGGTTTTGGATCGATTTGTGGTGGTGTTTATTGATGACATATTGATCTACTCCAAAGATGAAATTAAACACGCTGAACATTTGAGGTTAGTGCTACAAGCTTTACGAGATCATCAGTTGTATGCGAAGTTTAGTAAGTGTGAGTTCTGGATGAAAGAGGTCAGCTTTTTGGGACATGTGGTTTCAGCATCAGGCATTCGAGTTGATCCGAACAAAATCTCGGCTATACTTGATTGGAAGCCACCGAAAAATGTTTCCGAGATTCGAAGTTTTCTGGGACTTGTGGGTTACTATCGACGATTTGTGAAAGATTTTTCTATGATAGCTACCCCGTTAACAAAGTTCTTTGCAGAAAGATGTCTGGTTTGAATGGTCAGAAAAATGTCAGAAAAGTTTTGATCAGTTGAAAGCCCTTTTGACTGAAGCTCCAGTATTAGTTCAGCCTGAATCGGGTAAAGAATTTGTTGTGTACTCTGATGCTTCTTTAAATGGTTTGGGCTGCGTTTTGATGCGGGAAGGCAAAGTTGTAGCCTACGCTTCAAGACAATTGAAGCCGCGACGAGAAAAATTACCCGACGATGACTTAGAGCTTGCGACCATTGTTTTCAGATGAAGATTTGGCGTCATTACTTATTTGGCGAGAAATGTCATGTTTACTCGAGATCACAAAAGTCGCGTATCTAATGACTCGAGAAAGACCTGAATTTGAGACAATGCGGTGGCTAGAATTGTTGAAAGATTATGAATTGGTGATTGACTATCACCCGGAAAAGCTAATGTTGTTGCGGATGCATTAAGTCGTAAATCATTATTTGCTCTTCGTGCATTGAATGCAGATGGCTATGTCTAGTGATGGTTCGATCATAGGCGAGTTCTGAGCAAGACCGATGTTTATCCAACAAATTTGTGATGCATGAAAGTTGACAAGAATATGATTGCTAAATGAATTCGATGTGAAAAAGGTGCAGAGTCGATTTTGATTGATGCAAATGACTATTTGAATTTTAAAAGCGAATGTGTGTTCCAAAGAACTCAGATTTGATCTGAGATGATTTTGAGTGAGGCTCATAGTGGTATTGTCGATACATCCGGGTAACACGAAAATGTATAACGACTTGAAAGCAGTTCTATTGGTGGCTGGTATGAAACGAGATATATCTGAATTTGTTTCAAAGTGCCTAATTTGTCGACAAGTAAAGCCAAGCATCAAGTGCCTTCGGGTTGCTTGATAGATCATGATACCGAGTGGAAATGGGATAAATTACAATGGATTTTGTATCCGGTCTTCCTATGACACCAAGTAAGAAAGATGCCGTATGGGTGATAGTTGATAGACCGACTAAATCACTCATTTTGTGCGGTTCGTCTGATTTTTCACTCGATAAACTTGCTGAATTGTATGTATCGCAAATTGTAAGATTGCATGGTGTACCGAGCTCCATTGTGTCGACGAGAGACCGAGATTTACATCGCGGTTTTGGAAGAAGTTGCAAGATGCTTTAGGTACTAAACTACATTTTAGTACTGACCTTTCATCTGCAGAATGACATTTGTCGATCTGAGCGAACTATTCAAACACTTGAGGACATGTTGAGATGTTGCGTTCTCGAGTTTGAAGGTGCGTGGGAACGATACCTACCTTTGATTGAATTTGCTTATAATAATAGCTTTCAATCAAGTATCAAAATGGCACCTTATGAAGCCTTATACGGGCGTAAAATGTCGAACACCATTATCTTTGGATGAGCTCGGTGAAAATAAGATACAGGGTTGATTTGATTAAAGAGATTGAGTAAAGTGGCCATAATCGGAGATAATTTGAAAGCTGCGTCGGATCGACAAAAGTCCTATGCTGATTTGAAGCGTAAAGATATTGAATTCGGATCGGAGATCGAGTCTTTTAAAGGTTTCACCATGGAAGAAAGTGCTCCGTTTTGGTAGGAAAGGCAAGTTGAGCCCGAGGTTCATTGGACCGTATGAAATCATTGAGCGTGTTGGGCTGTTGCTTATAAATTGAAGCTACCCTCTGAATTAGAAAAGATACACGATGTATTTCATGTTTCTATGCTCGTAGATCTGATCGATCCGTCACATGTGATTGCTCCGTCGAGATTGAGATACGATGCGATATGACGATGAGGAAAAGCCGATCCGTATTCTAGCTCGGGAAATGAAAGAGCTAAGAAACAAAAGATTTCCTTAGTGAAGGTGTTATGGAATCGACATGGAGTTGAAGAGGCAACGTGGGAGCACGAGGATTCAATGAGGCAACAATATCCGACATTGTTTAACGAAGAAGATTTTCGGGACGAAAATCCTTAAGGGGAGAGTTGTAATGCATCGAATCGACCCTAATCGAACAGTAGTTTGGGACCATGAATCGAACACGAGAAATATTTAAATATTATATTTAGTGCTTATTATATGTGAATTTATGTGTGTGAAAGTTTTGTAGAAAAATTTTATCGTTTGAGTATCGAATTAGACAAAAAGGACTTAATCGCGTAAAATGTAAAAGTGGCATACTAGAGTGTAAAGTGCCTATTTGAGCATGGCTTCTTAATATGAAGCATTAAATGGGTAAATAACCCATTTTAAAGTTAGTGGGTGGCTTTTGACAAAAATATCCATAGTATATATATTGGTTTTATTTTATATTAAAGGTTATATAAGTAAATTAATAAATTTCTTTATTATATGTTATAATAACATAAAATAAAGCCATGATATCATCCATTCTCTTATGGCGAAAGTTGAGAAAGATAAAAGGGATTTTTGTTCTTCAAATTTGGCAATTTGAGGCTTGATTTCAAGATCAAGAGCAAAAAAGCGAATTAGACCGGGAAAGTCGAAGGTTCTCGAATAGCCGATTCGCACGGACTATCGACAACCAAGGTAAGTCCTTAAGCAAGTATAGATTATCGAATTATTATGAATGTACTAAATGATGTTATTAAATAAAGTTTTCTATAAACTCTTATGTTGGCGAATGTGAAAGTATTGGTATGGGATTGGTTGAAATTTTATATAAGTGATAGTGAATTTGAAATGAAATGTTGTTTTATCTCTAAACGAGTTGGCATGTTAAAGTGACTTGAATAATGTGTGTTTTATGCTATTTTGGGCAGCATTCTGTAAGGTGTATAAGTTGGTAATGACATATTCGCTTCGTGCCTAGCGTGCTTAGTGCCGGTGACATATTCAAAGCTTCGTGCCTAGCGTGCTTAGTGCCGGTGACATATTGAACCGTGCCTAGCGAGCTTAGTGCAGGTGACATATTCGGCTTCGTGCCTAGCGTGCCTTGTGCGGTGTTTGATTTCGGGCTTTAATGCCTAGCAGGCTTTATGCGGTGATGTTTTTTACCAAGGAGAAACCAAATTGTGGTTCAAGGTAAATCGTAACTAATGTGCTTAGTAAAGGCTCAGATAAGTAAGTAAGGTTTGATATGTTTTAATGTTGCTAGAGTTTATTCAATGCCATGAGTACAGTGATATGTATATTGAGATTACGATTGATGTACACAAGTATTATGTGACTGAGTTTGAGCTTGAATGTGCTATAATGAATATTTGGTTTCCTAATAGTAGTGCTAAAGGTGTAAGAAATTTTAATATGTTAACATGGTTGAAATAAATGATTTAAATGATTAAGTAATTGAATGTAGTATCATTTTGAGCTTGGGACTTACTAAGCTAGTAAGCTTCTTGTGTGTGTTTTTGTCTACCTTTGTTTTATAGATTTTGAATCGAACTACGTGCTCGAAGGATCATCCGTGAAGTCAACCACACTATCTACTTTCTTTTGGGTATTGAAAACTTGGTTTGTTATTTAAAAAGGGCATGTATAGGCTAGATTGAACCATATAACTAATGTTTTGTAATAGTGTAAATATGCTAGCCATGCGAAAATGGCTAACTATTTTGAGATAACTTGTTTCGTGTTTTGATGATATTGTTTGATCATGCCATGAACTATTATTTATGCTTGATTATGGTTTAATCATGTGTGAGTGGTGTTATTATTTGTGCATGTTAGATTATGATAGGAAAGTCTTATTAATTGGTTCATGTTGATGAGCTTAATATATGGTATATACATTGATAATGTTGGATTCATGATTCGGCAAAGTATTAGATTCTTATTATTGAGTATATGGTATAGTATATGTTATGTATTGAGACTATCTTGGAAGACCGAATATGTAGTTAAGTGATTGATTTTGTGTATGTATTTTAAGAAGGAGAAATGGTATAATTTGGCATGATAATGAGGTAAAATGATGGATATGTATTTGATTGAGTATTGGCTATATAAGCTTGGTTGCTAAATGATATGTAAAGAATATGTTTCATGA
The DNA here is from genome assembly GCA_025506655.1 of Gossypium rotundifolium. Classification (NCBI taxonomy): domain Eukaryota; kingdom Viridiplantae; phylum Streptophyta; class Magnoliopsida; order Malvales; family Malvaceae; genus Gossypium; species Gossypium rotundifolium. The sequence continues at coordinate 30,418,397 of CP106732.1, read as the reverse complement.
CTATTTTTGTTGTGAAACAGTTTTTAATTACAACAGTGATGTGATTTTGAAAAATCACCAAAAATAGGAGAAATTGAATTAGAAAGTGAATAAGACATAGAATTAAATTTTATTATGTCTATTTTGATATGAAAGAAACAAGTTAGGCAAAGGAATTATATATAATGAGATATTTAAGTTTTAGTGAGACTTGTCCTGAATGAATTCGTGAGTCCCTGTTCTGTTTTGGAAAAATTGTCAAAAATTGTAAAAAAATAATTAAGAAGCATGGTTTAGATGTGTAGAACCCTTAATGAGTCTATTTTTCATTGGTATAAACAAGAACATTATAGGAAATTTGTGCAATGAGATAACTGTATGTTTGTAGAGACAGGTCAGAATTGTCAAGCAGTGTAATAAGGGTAATTTTGATGAATAAACTGTACTAATTGGCCACATGAAAAATTCTGGAAACATTATGGTGAAAAGTTATATGAGTCTAGTTGCAAGGAAAATTTACGGATCTAAATTTTGAGTTTTGTAACTCGAGTTATGGTCGATTTGGTCAGTATGACGTAGTTGGACAACTTTAAATTTTCATGCCCGAGATAATAGTCAAGTCTAGTAATGCCATGTACCGATTAAGCAAGGGTTTTGGGTATGGGGTGTTACATTTTATTGGTATCGAGCTACGGTTTAGTCGATTCTAGGACTACCGTAGTATGTAAGAGTCTAGCTAAACATGCCTTTAAATTGTATATATGATAGTGTGGTGACTTGACAATTTTGATTGTATTTTATATAGTAAATGGATTTCGATCTGATAGAGCAGTAGCCGATGATGTGGAGAGTGTCGCGCTGGTCTTGCACATGGATCGGTGCCACTAGACTCTCAACCGATTACGGGTAACCACGAGGAGAGGCTAAACAAGCCTTCTACCAAATGATGAATGAATGGTTTACCAGTTTGTTCGAATAATCCAGCAGTACAACAACCTCCACCTGAATAATCCAACTCCGGTACCTTCAAGACTTCGATGATAGATCCAATGAGATCTAGTAGGCCTCTGTTGATAAAATTAGGAAATTTGGGGCGAAGAATTTAAAGCCAATGATAATGATGATAATCGAGCGAGCTGAATTGTGGCTTGATAACACTATTCGTACTTGATGAGTTATCACGCACTCCAGACGAATGTTTGGAATGTGCTATATCCTTGCTCCGAGACACTGCCTATCACTGGTGGAATACACTAGTATCAGTGGTTCCAAAAGAAAAAGAGACATGGGATTTCTTTCAGAATGAGATCCGCAAGAAATATATTAGCCAGAGGTTCATTGACCAGAAACGTAAAGAATTCCTTGAATTAAAACAGGGGCAAATGACCGTGACGGAATATGAGCGAAAATTTGTCAGATTGAGCCGATATGCTCGGGAGTGTGTATCAACTGAAGCCATTATGTGCAAAAGGTTTGAAGACGGTTTGAATGAAGATTTGAAGTTGCTAGTTGGCATTCTTGAGATCAAAGAATTTGTGACACTAGTCGAGCGAGCTTGCAAAGCTGAAGAGCTTGGGAAAGTGAAAAGAAAAGCTGAGACAGCTAGAGACACCCGTAAAAGATCGTCGGGTAAAAATTTCCATTCCACATCTAAGAAGCTTAGAGATGACTTCAGTCGACACAAAGCTACTTCAGATTCATTTAGACGTGATCGACCTCCATTGGGCTCCCGAGGTACCTCGATGGCCAGTGTTGGTAACGTCCCACAAAATCGAGTTGAATGCAAACATTGTGGAAAATGGCATCACAGGAGTTGTAGAGTTCGTGACCGGTCTTGCTTTAAATGTGGATCCTCGGACCATTTTATTCGAGAGTGCCGATGTTAGTCGAGCCGAATACGACATGAACTCTAGACCCAGTAGTGCATCGATGCGGGCGGACCACCCGGACATTACGGCAATGTAGGTGGTAGTCGAGAGGGACAAAGAACACAACAGATCAATTAGAGGCTAGAGCTCCAGCAAGAGCTTATGTTACTCGAGCTAGAGAGGATCTTGCTTCTCGGATGTCACATTGGTACTTTCACCCTTTATGATACTCTTGTGATTGCATTGATTGATCCTAGTTCGACCCATTCATATGTATGTGAAACTACGGTATTGAGAAGACTACGCCAGTTGAGTCTCTTGAGTTTGTGATTCGGTATCCAACCCTTTGGGTAGATGTCGTTTGTTAATAAAGTGTGTAAAAGTTGCCCATTAATGATTGGGATTTTGTTTCCGATTGATTTAATCTTGTTGCCTTTCGATGAGTTTGATATAATTCAGGAATGGGTGGTTAACCGCATGATGCGGTGGTGAATTGCAAAAGAAAGCTTATCGATTTGAGACACCGAATGGTGAGATCATTAGAATCGAATCCGATGATTCGGTGGGTTTTCTACAGTTATATCATCGATGTTAGCTCAAAAGTATGTGAGAAAGGGTGTGAAGCTTATTTGGCTTATGTTTGGATAATAAAGTGTCGAGAAGCAGTTGAATCTGCATCGATTGTATGTGAATACTCGGATGTGTTTCTGAAGAACTACCGGGTTTACCTATCACGAGAGATTGAGTTTGGCATTGAATTAGCTCAAGGAGCGACTCGATCTCAATAGCTCCATATCGGATGGCACCTCTTGAGCTAAAAGAGTGAAAGCACAGTTGCAAGAGTTAACAGATAGGGGCTTTGCGACCAAGTTTCTCTCCTTGGGGTGCACAGTTCTTTTGTGAGAAAGAAAGATGGAGCGATGCGAATGTGTATTGATTACCGCAACTAAATAAGGTGACTATAAAGAATAAGTACCGTTACCTCAGTTGATGATTTGTTTGATCGGTTGAAAGGGCTTCATATTTTCGAAGATAGATTTGAGATCGGGTTATTATCGATTCTGAGTCGGAGATACTGGATGTGCCAAAGGCGCATTTCGGACGAGGTACGGACATTTTAGTTTTTGGTAATGCCTTTTGGGCTTACTAATGTACCTGTTGTTTTATGGATTTGATGAATCGGGTTTTTAGATAGTTTTTGGATCAATTTGTGGTGGTGTTTATTGATGACATATTGATCTACTCCAAAGATGTAATTAAACATGCTGAACATTTGAGGTTAGTGCTACAAACTTTGCGAGATCATCAGGTGTATGCGAAGTTTAGTAAGTGTGAGTTCTGGATGAAAGAGGTCAGCTTTTTGGGACATGTGGTTTCAGCATCAGGCATTTGAGTTGATCCGAACAAAATCTCGGCTATACTTGATTGGAAGCCACCGAAAAATGTTTCCGAGATTCGAAGTTTTCTGGGACTTGTGGGTTACTATCGACGATTTGTGAAAGATTTTTCTATGATAGCTACCCCGTTAACAAAGTTACTGCAGAAAGATGTCCGGTTTGAATGGTCAGAAAAATGTCAGAAAAGTTTTGATCAGTTGAAAGCCCTTTTGATAGAAGCTCCAGTATTAGTTCAGCCTGAATCGGGTAAAGAATTTGTTGTGTACTCTGATGCTTCTTTAAATGGTTTGGGCTGCGTTTTGATGCAGGAAGGCAAAGTTGTAGGCTACGCTTCAAGACAATTGAAGCCGCACGAGAAAAATTACCCGACGCATGACTTAGAGCTTGCAGCCATTGTTTTCGCACTGAAGATTTGGCGTCATTACTTATTTGGCGAGAAATGTCATGTTTACTCAGATCACAAAAGTCCAAGTATCTAATAACTCAGAAAGACCTGAATTTGAGACAACGCAGGTGGCTAGAATTGTTGAAAGATTATGAATTGGTGATTGACTATCACCCGGGAAAAGCTAATGTTGTTGCGGATGCATTAAGTCGGAAATCATTATTTGCTCTTCGTGCATTGAATGCACAGATGGCTATGTCTAGTGATGGTTCGATCATAGCTGAGTTACGAGCAAGACCGATGTTTATCCAACAAATTTGTGATGCACAGAAAGTTGACAAGAATATGATTGCTAAACGAATTCGATGTGAAAAGGTGCGAGTCGATTTTTGATTGATGCAAATGACTATTTGAATTTTAAAAGCCGAATGTGTGTTCCAAAGAACTCGATTTGATCTGAGATGATTTTGAGTGAGGCTCATAGTGGCCGACTATCGATACATCCGGGTAACACGAAAATGTATAACGACTTGAAAGCAGCTTCTATTGGTGGCACGGTATGAAACGAGATATATCTGAATTTGTTTCAAAGTGCCTAATTTGTCGACAAGTAAAAGCCGAGCATCAAGTGCCTTACAGGTTGCTTCATAGATCATGATACCGAGTGGAAATGGGATAAAATTACAATGGATTTTGTATCCGGTCTTCCTATGACACCAAGTAAGAAAGATGCCGTATGGGTGATAGTTGATAGTGACTAAATCAGCTCATTTTGTGCGGTTCGTCTGATTTTTCACTCGATAAACTTCTTTGAATTGTATGTATCGCAAATTGTAAGATTGCATGGTGTCTTGAGCTCCATTGTGTCGATGAGAGACCCGAGATTTACATCGCGGTTTTGGAAGAAGTTGCAAGATGCTTTAGGTACTAAACTACATTTTAGTACTGACCTTTCATCTGCAGATGACGGTCGATCTGGCGAACTATTCAAATACTTGAGGACATGTTGAGATGTTGCGTTCTCGAGTTTGAAGGTGCGTGGGAACGATACCTACCTTTGATTGAATTTGCTTATAATAATAGCTTTCAATCAAGTACAAAATGGCACCTTATGAAGCCTTATACGGCGAAAATGTCGAACACCATTATCTTTGGATTGAGTTCAATGAAAATAAGATACACGGGTTGATTTGATTAAAGAGACCTGAATGTAAAGTGGCCATAATCGAGATAATTTGAAAGCTGCGTCAGTTGACAAAAGTCCTATGCTGATTTGAAACGTAAAGATATTGAATTCGGATCGAGATCGAGTCTTTTAAAGGTTTCACCATGGAAGAAAGTGCTCCGTTTTGGCGGAAAGGCAAGTTGAGCCCGAGGTTCATTGGACCGTATGAAATCATTGAACGTGTTGGGCCTGTTGCTTATAAATTGAAGCTACCCTCGAATTAGAAAAGATACGATGTATTTCATGTTTCTATGCTCCGTGATCTGGATCGGATCCGTCACATGTGATTGCTCCGTCGAGATTGAGATACGGATCCGATATGACGATATGAGGAAAAGCCGATCCGTATTCTAGCTCGGAAATGAAAGAGCTAAGAAACAAAAGATTTCCTTAGTGAAGGTGTTATGGAATCGACATGGAGTTGAAGAGGCAACGTGGGAGCTGAGGATTCAATGAGGCAACAATATCCGACATTGTTTAACGGTAAGATTTTCGGGGACGAAAATCCTTAAGGGGAGAGTTATACAGAATCGAATCGACCCTAATTGGAGCAGTAGTTTCGGGACCACGAATCCGAACTCGAGAAATATTTAAATATTATATTTAGTGCTTATTATATGTGAATTTATGTGTGTGAAAGTTTTGTAGAAAAATTTTATCGTTTGAGTATCGAATTAGACATAAAGGACTTAATCGCGTAAAATGTAAAAGTGGCATACTAGAGTGTAAAGTGCCTATTTGAGCATGGCTTTTAATATGAAGCATTAAATGGGTAAATAACCCATTTTTAAAGTTAGTGGGTGGCTTTTGACAAAAATATCCATAGTATATATATTGGTTTTATTTTATATTAAAGGTTATATAAGTAAATTAATAAATTTCTTTATTATATGTTATAATAACATAAAATAAAGCCATGATATCATCCATTCTCTTAAGGCCGAAAGTTGAGAAAGATAAAAGGATTTTGTTCTTCAAATTTCGGCAATTTGAGGCTTGATTTCAAGATCAAGAGCAAAGAAAACGGAATTAGACCAGGGAAAGTCGAAGGTTCTCGAATAGCCGATTATACGGACTATCGACAACCAAGGTAAGTCCTAAGCAAGTATAGATTATCGGATTATTATGAATGTACTAAATGATGTTATTAAATAAAGTTTTCTATAAACTCTTATGTTAGCGAATGTGAAAGTATTGGTATGGGATTGGTTGAAATTTTATATAAGTGATAGTGAATTTGAAATGAAATGTTGTTTTATCTCTAAACGAGTTGGCATGTTAAAGTGACTTGAATAATGTGTGTTTTATGCTATTTTGGGCAGCATTACTGTAAGGTGGATAAGTTGGTAATGACATATTCGGGCTTCGTGCCTAGCGTGCTTAGTGCTTAGGTGACATATTCGGCTTCGTGCCTAGCGAGCTTAGTCTTGGTGACATATTCGGCTTCGTGCCTAGCCTTGCCTTGTGCGGTGTTTGATTTCGGGCTTTAATGCCTAGCGGGCTTTATGCGGTGATGTGTTTTACCAAGGAGAAACCAAATTGTGGTTCAAGGTAAATCGTAACTAATGTGCTTAGTAAAGGCTCGAGATAAGTAAGTAAGGTTTGATATGTTTTAATGTTGCTAGAGTTTATTCAATGCCATGAGTGCAGTGATATGTATATTGAGATTACGATTGATGTACACAAGTATTATGTGGTGAGTTTGAGCTTGAATGTGCTATAATGAATATTTGGTTTCCTAATAGTAGTGCTAAAGGTGTAAGAAATTTTAATATGTTAACATGGTTGAAATAAATGATTTAAATGATTAAGTAATTGAATGTAGTATCATTTTGAGCTTGGGACTTACTAAGCTAGTAAGCTTCTTGTGTGTGTGTTTTGTCTACCTTTGTTTTATAGATTTTGAATCGAACTACAGCTCGAAGGATCATCCGTGAAGTCAACCACACTATCTACTTTCTTTTGGGTATTGAAAACTTGGTTTGTTATTTAAAAAGGACATGTATAGGCTAGATTGAACCATATAACTAATGTTTTGTAATAGTGTAAATATGCTAGCCATGCGAAAATGGCTAACTATTTTGAGATAACTTGTTTCGTGTTTTGATGATATTGTTTGATCATGCCATGAACTATTATTTATGCTTGATTATGGTTTAATCATGTGTGAGAGTGGTGTTATTATTTGTGCATGTTAGATTATGATAGGAAAGTCTTATTAATTGGTTCATGTTGATGAGCTTAATATATGGTATATACATTGATAATGTTGGATTCATGATTCGGCAAAGTATTAGATTCTTATTATTGAGTATATGGTATAGTATATGTTATGTATTGAGACTATCTTGGAAGACCGAATATGTAGTTAAGTGATTGATTTTGTGTATGTATTTTAGGAAGGAGAAATGGTATAATTTGGCATGATAATGAGGTAAAATGATGGATATGTATTTGATTGAGTATTGGCTATATAAGCTTGGTTGCTAAATGATATGTAAAGAATATGTTTCATGACTATTTTTGTTGTGAAACAGTTTTAGTTACAACAGTGATGTGATTTTGAAAAATCACCAAAATAGGAGAAATTGAATTAGAAAATGAATAAGACATAGAATTAAATTTTATTATGTCTATTTTGATATGAAAGAAACAAGTTAGGCAAAGGAATTATAGATAATGAGATATTTAAGTTTTAGTGAGACTTGTCCTGAATGAATTCGTGAGTCCCTGTTCTGTTTTGGAAAAATTGTCAAAATTGTAAAAAATAATTAAGAAGCATGGTTTATATGTGTAGAACCCTTAATGAGTCTGTTTTCATTGGTACAAACAAGAACATTATAGGAAATTTTGCAATGAGATAACTGGATGTTTGTAGAGACAGGTCAGAATTGTCAAGCAGTGTAATAAGGGTAATTTTGATGAATAAACTGTACTAATTGGCCACATGAAAAATTCTGGAAAAATTATGGTGAAAAGTTATATGAGTCTAGTTGCAAGGAAAATTTACGGATCTAAATTTCGAGTTTTGTAACTCGAGTTATGGTCGATTTGGTCAGTATGACGTAGTTGGACAGCTTTAAATTTTCATGCCCCGAGATAATAGTCAAGTCTAGTAATGCCATGTACTCGATTCCGGCAAGGGTTTCGGGTATGGGGTGTTACAGGAAGGCAAGGGAATTTCGACAGGGAATTCGACAGAAAACGTAAAAAAACAATGAAGAATATTTGGGGGAAACAATATGATAGACGAAAATTCAAAAATGAAATCTGCTAATCCCCCCTTAATTCTCCCAACTATCAGAATTTTAGTCCATCTCAACCTCTTCACATGGCACGAGCAGCAAAAATAAATCCCCTGTTCGCACAGGGATTCAAACTCAAGGCCTCAACCATAACCAAAAATTCCCTTAACCACTAGAACAGTAGGCCCATTCTGTTAGTTACTTACACACTTTAACTTATAAGCTTATTAGCCAGAGTTTGGGTTTTGTTCATAAAAATACCAAAATTTTCCAAAGTTTAGACTTGAACTTGGGACCTCTCAAACACACCCAAACACATCCAAATCACTCAACCACTAAAGCTGACAGATATTTGTGTCTTGAAATTAGAAAACCTAAAATTAACAAAAAAAAAGGGCGTTACACTCATACTTATTGAGCCTAACAAATTCGCGCTCATACTCTACCACAGTCATCTTGCCTTGCTTCAATTCAAGGAAATCCTTCCATTTTTGGTCAACAAATTGCTGACTTATGTACTTATTTTGGAACTCTTCTAAGAAGAAGTCCCATGTTATTCTCTCCCTCGGTACTACGGATGTCAGCGTTTTCCACTAACGATATGCTGAGTCCCTCAGCAATGACACAACACATTTTAAGCTCTCCTCAGGCGTGCAAGAGAGTTCATCGAATACTCTCATAGAGTTCTCATGCTAGAACTCTGCTCTCTTAGGGTCATCATCTATGTTAGCTCTAGATTCCTCAGCCCTTTGTTTTGGAATCTTATCGACCGGGGGTTTAGTCACTCTTACCAGGTCTATACCTTGTGGAGCCACGGGGACTGGCTAAGGTATAGGTAGGGGAGGAGAAGGCTGAGCATTAGGGTTTGCTCATAACTCATCATGTGGAGAAAGGCTTCCCGAGCCTTTTCTCCTTAACCCAAAGTCTCGGGTCTACTTTTTACAGGCGCTATCCCTTGCGCAGGAGCTGGCGCATTACTAGCAGCGACGTCAGCAACAGCTCGGTTGGGATCCATTCACTATACGAAAACACAATTTTAAAAATTGTTAGGAGTCACCACACTATTAATATAGCATGTATAGCTAGACTACTGCACATGCTATGGTAGTCCGAGAACCGACTAAACCATAGCTCTAATACCACTAAATGTAACACCCCTTACCCGTATTCAACACCGGAATAGGGTACAAGGCATTACTAGACTTATACACAACAATTATGCTATATTGAAACATGACCTTCTACCCCAATCTAAAACTTTTCATAACACCTCTCAAACAAGTCTACGAGGCCTCAATTACACTTTGGGAATGGTTTGAGATCTATCGAACCCTTTTGAAGCTCCCTAGAAAAACTTAGAAAAATTTTCACTAAACAGTCCACACGCCCGTGTGGCATATCACATGCCCGTGGTTCACACTTGTTTAGATTTATTTTTCAATTCGAACCTACAAGGGTATTCACATAGCCGGACACATGTCGTGTCCCCCACACGGCCTTGACACGCCCATGTCTTAGCCCGTGTGCCCAAAACCATGGCATTCTATTTCTGACGTCATCACCCCATTAATGTCATACGGCCAAGACACACGCCCGTGTCCTTCGGCCATGTGGTGAATTAAATTTCAAATTTTAGGTGCAGACTTTACACGGCATGGGCACAAGCCCATGAGGCTGACCGTGTGTCACACACGACCTAGACATACACTCGTGTGCCTCCCAGTGTGGATAAGAACAAGGCTATTTGTCAAGCTCTTTCTATCACCCCAACTCATACAAACATAAAGCACATTAAATCTTCAACTCATTCATGCATAAAGAAACTAAGTAAACCAATCATGCAACTTGTAAACAATAAGCATCATACATATGCTAATCAATCACAAACATTACATATTATGTAAGAAGAAATTGCATTTTCATAATCATGCTTACTCATCTCATCTCTTACCACAACCCAACCATTTATCATATACCTTGCTCATATTTACTTGTACTTATGCCCTGCACTTATCACTACAACGCCACATGAAATATTTACTTAAACAAGTTTCTCGACGAACCCTTCAGATTGATACAAAGTACTCGGTGGTTTCGCATATAGCCTACCATTAATCAATAATAGGGTGGTATCGCACATAACCCACCAACAATGATAGTTACGATGATATCGCACATAGCCCACCGAATGATAATCTAAATGATGGTATCGTACATAGCCCGTTGTGAATAAATAACATGGTGGTATCGCACACATCCCACCAAAATTTACATATTTACGGATATTTATCTGTACCCATATTTATTTTCTGAGGTTCATTCAAAAATTACTCATTTTCTATCATTTTTAATCAATCTCACTAATAAGTATTTACATTCATACAATACATCAATAGGTAAAAACATACGTATTAACGATGTATCGTTTACACATAAACTTACCTCTGTGCAAAATATGTTAATTTGCGGCTTAATCCGTAACCTTGCCTTTTCCCTAGTCAAGGTTGTTTTCGCATTCTTCTTGATATATAATAATAAAATTTACTCATTTAATAACTGCATAAACCATGATACTCCAAAATTTCTATTTAGGCAAAAAATGACCGTTTTGCCCTTATACTTTGGCAAAATTATGATTTTGCCCCTAGGCTCATAAATCATTTTTCATCATATTTTCTCATTAAACAAGTCTAGCTGAACACTTATTACTCTTATAACAATCCACAATAGAAATCATTTCAGGCATTTACTACTCAATTTATAACCTTCACAATTAGGTCCTTTTAGGTCTTTTCATGGTAACACCTTTGACAAAAGTTGTTTATCTAACAACCCCAATTCATTTTCTTCCCTAAAAACTCAGCAAACATCACAAGCACTCACATGGAAAATCCCTAAACTTTTAACCATTTTTCAAAATAGTCTCCTCATTAGCTAGTTTAAGCTTTAGGGGTTTCCAAAAGTACAAAAATTATTAAGAAAGAACACCAAAATCACTTACTTGCAAGGAGAGAAGCTTGGCTGTAATTTTTGAGTTCTCTAACCCCTATTTTGCTAGTAATTTTGTTGGAGGAAGAAAATGACCAAGGATGATATCATCTTTTCTTTATTTTATTTATTTCATTCAATCTAGTCACCTAATTCACCTACTTTGACCAAATTTTGACATTTCTTGTCTCTTAAGGCTGGCCACTCTTTTTCTAAGGGTATGATTGCACCTTTAGGGCTTCCAATTAATATTCTACAACTATTAGACACTTTTAGCCTATAAAATAGAACTTTTACACTTTATGCGATTTAGTCCTTTTTGCAATTAAGCATACAATTGCTAAAATTAAAGCACCAAAATTTTCATACACCCATATAATTATGCCATAACACATAAAATAATATTAAAAATAATATTCTTAGACCTCAGATTAGTGGTCCCAAAACCACTGTTCTAACTAACCCTAAAATCGGGCTGTTACACACACGAGCTATCACACGGTTGTATTAAGCACTCAGGCAGCCCACATGGGCGTGTGCCCGAGAGTGTGTTTTTAAACAGTATATGCGCAGATGTCACATGACCAAACACACGGTCTGCAACACGATTATGTGATCCACATCAAATAGTTACATAGTTTATGCATACAAGCATGTATGGTCGTACACGAGCGTATAGGTTAATCACATGGCCATGTTTGGAGCCATGCAGCCTGGACACACGGCCATGTGACCCCTGACATGAAATTTTTTGATTTTTTCTTGAAAGTTTTGATTTGTTTTGATTTGGTCCCTAAATGTTTGTAACCTATTTTAAAGCTTTAAAACCTCAATTTAAGACTCGAAATTGAATGACCTATTTTATATTAAATATTACTTGTAAATATGAAATTGAATTTATTATTGAATGTAAATCTTATTAACTATTCCAACTTGATTGGTAACATTTGGTATCCTATTTCGACAATGGAAATAGGATATGGGTGTTACATTTAGTGGTATTAATGCTATGGCTTAGTCAATTCTCAAATTGAATCTAATGTGATTACATATTAGAAAGTACATGACATATAAACATGTGATAGTGTAGTATTGATTGGTCCAATATAATCCATGTTTCATTGTAGATTTTAATGATGCCATTTGATTTTGAAAGCGATGAAATTAATGAAGTTAACAACAAAATTTTGACTGCTGATTATGGTGCAAGTCATAGTATACTGATTTGACAACTATCTAAAAATGAAGGTAACAATATTTTCTTATAGATTTAATAAATGTTAATAGATTCCGGTCATATTGACCTTGATGAGGAAAAACGTTAAGGTAATATTTTGACTTTTAGACAAGAAGTAAGTTCATAATGATTGTTGCTCAATGTGATTCACTTGTAATTTATTTTTGTTATCTAGTTAATTGATTGATATATAAATATGAAATTTCTTTGGTTATTTATATAACAATGAGAGTTGCAATTATTTACGTATATAGAGCACAGCTTATTAGTAGTGTTTCTTGAAATTCTGTTAAATTTATATGTGAATAAAATGAATTCTAGTGTGCATACGGAAATCAAGAAGTGCCCCTAAATGCACATCTGTGCCCCTATTTGCACTTCGATGCCCCTGAATATATGCGAGTACGTTTAGGCAACTAAAGGGGTTTCTTTTCCTAGTTAAAATTTAATTAATACAAAGGTATTTTAGGTTTACCTAGTACTCTTAGTTTTGGCTTTGTAAGTCACATTTTAACCATATTGAAGGAGTAGGCGAAGGGAGCCATCACACGATCTTCCATACTTTTAATTTAGTTTATTTTTTATTTTATTTTTTTTTATTTTTTGCTTTCATTAGTTTTTAGTTTAGTTTTTTTTTTTTTTATGTTCACTTAACTTGGAAAATCCTATTCCGATGTTAGTCGATCGCGAGTAGAGGATGTTCCGAAACTACTCTATTTCATTGATTAATTCTCGTCCCTTTATTTTTCTATTTATATTGTGTTTGATAATTTTATTAATTTAATGTTTGTAAAAATATTTGAATGTATTTTGTGTTTCATACTTATTTTGAATGATTTGATTGTTTCATTAATTAATTGATTAAATAAATAATAACCTAAAATTGAGTGTTTATTTGAGAATACTTAATATATAAGGAAGTGACACCCTAGTAGAAGATCTAGACAGGTGAGATCGAGAGGGTATCCTGTTGAGTAGAACTCGTACCAAGTCGTGGGACCGAGAGAGTATATGTATGCCTAGGTGAGACCGAGAGGGCATCTTAGGTGGTAATTCTTAGTGAAGATGAAACTAAGAGGGTATTCTTAACTAAGGGAAGTAAATACTTAATTAAAGGTTATTGTTGACTTAATTAATAATTAGTTAATTTTATTATTGTTTTTGGATTTACACTGCTTATTTGTAACTCGACTAGATTAGTACTTAATTTCAAAAATTAATTTATTAGTAATTTTCTCCAATCAATAATCCATTGGGTACGATCCTCGAAATACTTAATAAGTGTTTCGATGGAAACAATACTATTTTACAATTAGACATGTTCACCTACAAATACCGCACTTAACTCTACATCTTTTATTTGCATGATTTTAAGCCGAAACATTCACACGTTGGGCTATAGTCTGTCACAACTTAGGGAATGACTTATAAACCATTTAGTTAAATGACTATTATTATCATTTTGATCTCATTTTTTTTATTTTCATACATTTATATAGTTTTGAGTTAAAAGAACTAAATTTATCATGTTTAGGATTAGAACTCATGTTAAATGGATTCTGAGAAATTATTAACCACTACATCAATAATTTTTCTTGAGTAAACTTCTAAAAATTAATTTTAATGAAAATGTTTTCTCTCACCAAGTTTGTTATTATTTTTAGTTTTGAACCATACATTTTATTATTCATTGTATATTAGTTTTAAAAACATTTATATTGTAAATATGTAATTTCCACAAGTATCGCATATAATAGAATTTCTAATAATAAAAATTAGAAGAAATAATAAAAATTAAAGTTAGCATAAAAATAATAATAGTAAGCTCTTAAAACCATAGCCCATTTAACTTGGACAAAATAGGATTACCACATGCTTTAGGAAATAAGAACAAGAAAAAAGTGAATAACTTATTATTTCAAATAAAATTACACACTCAACTTTAGTTAAATAAATTATTTTAAAGTTGTATGGGATAGTAACAGTTTGTAGAAAAAGAAAGGGATGAGATTTCCTTTATATTTTCATTGAAAAGCATTACACAAATTGGTAATTGATAAAGAAAAGTGACATTTAACATGTCATTTTTTATATAGTATTGCATGTATAATTTTGGAAAGGATGAATAGTGTTGAAAAAGACTGGGGAATTCTGTTATGAATTCATCATCTTATTTACTAAAATGTCTTAAAAAATGCTGAAATCATGCACTTATGGTTAAACATTTTACCAAATATACAACTACCATGAAGCTATATAAAACCCAAACTTGTGATTGAAATAAAGAATTGTATACTTCTTGGAAAAAAATGGGAGTGGAGAAGAACATAATGGTGTTGTGGATTTGTGCAATGGTGATAAGCTCAATGGTGATGGAAGAAGGTGCGAATGCGACACCAATTAGCTACCCAGGACTAGGAAAAAATCGTCAAGTTCTATGCAAATGAGGAGGCGGTAATTGCCTCCTACCACCATCTAACGGTTATGATAGAGGATGTTCACACCTAAAAAGATGTCGAAGTCATCATTCGATCGGTCATTATACAACACCCATCCTTCATTGACCACAACTAGAAAATGCACATCATGAACTTCTCCCTATTCTTTTTATAAAACTATATGAAAAAAAGAAGAAGAATTAATCATTTCATCTATTAATTCATTCCTTATTCTTGTAACCAATGAATTCTAGAAATATATACTTCAACTATTTTTTAAACATTTTGAGCAAAGGTCTTATTGATATTTTCTCTAATTCATATAAATTGTCTTACATTCTTAAAAAAGTAACATAGAAATAGTTTTATTAGCACAATGAAGAAATACTTGAGTAAAGTAGTGTGAACAATGGAGGTCTTATTAACTTCAATAAGTTTCCTGGATAGAGGTGTTGTCGTCCTCTAGTTTCATGGGTCACACGAAGGAGCCTGCAACTGATGCATATATCTTAAACTCTTCATGTCCTATTGGGAACATTTGGCCAAATGACTGCCGCTAGATGTGCAAACGTCTGGATTGAAAATACTGCAGCTAAAGAGCTAATTAATAATGTAGTGTGTCAACAAGTATATGAGTTAAATTATAATATAGAATAATGTTACAACGAAGCACTTCAGGAACTATTCAGAGGATCGTTTCAAAGGGAGGTTGAATTGAACCAAGACTAATATTCTACACTAATCGGGCTAAGTAGTAGTAATCTAAAATTATATTATGAAAAACTAAGTTAAAGGAAATCAATCAAAATAACATAAGTTAACAAAAATTAAAAACAATCAATTTTAATAATCGAAATTAAATTCAATTAAGCATGCATAAGATTAATTCATTTAAGTGTTCCTAATTAACTTCATGTAAAAAAAAAAAAATAGTATATCGGTAATGACAATATATCGCAAGGAAAAGATAAATAAAAATATAGAACATACAAATTTTTACGTGGAAACCCTTTCAAGAAAAAAACCGCGAGCAGAGGAGAAGAAAATTCACTATGTCAATTTTGAATGATTGCAAGAGGAGTAGACTATGCTATTTATAGGCTTGTAAAACCATATTCTAATAGAATTGTAGTAAGATTGAAACACCTTATTCTAATAAATATCAAATAGATGGAGTTTAATAAGGTTTAAAAAACCTTATTCTAAAATAAAATAAAAGAAGTGTAGTTTTATATGGATTTTACTTTTATTTTATTTTACCACTGTATTTTATTTAAATAAGGATTCGGTTCACTTAATTCTAACAATCTCCACCTTGACACGAATTCTCAATGAACAAGTTCTTCATTGCTAACTCTCAATAAACAAGTTTTCCACCTCTTCCATAAAACCCCTTAAGGATTTAACTTCAAAAATGAACACCAACCAAGTCTAAGCAATGCTCAAACTTGGTTATATAAAATGACTTAGTCATCATATCTGCATGATTTCCATGAGTACTAATTTTGCTCACAACTATTTCACCACGAGCAATAATATCACGAACAAAATGATACCAAAGATCAATGTGTTTTGTTCTCTCATGAAATATTTGATCTTTTGTAAGAAAGATGACACTTTGACTGTCACAAAATATTGTACTGATTTGAAGGTCTTCATTGAGTTCACTAAAGAGTCCCTTCAACCAAATAGCTTCTTTACATGCCTCAGTAATTGTCATGAACTCAACTTCAGTGGTAGACAAAGCGATTGTAGTTTGCAAAGTGGCTTTCCAACTAATTCCACAACCCTTGATTGTAAAGGCATAACCTGTAAGAGATCTTCTTTAGATGGTCTCACAATTAACTAAATATTTTGACAAAGGCAAGTGCACTTATCGAACAATAGTATAGCTATGGTGAGTCCGGAATATCGTATCCACAAGGACTAAAAGTACTAGTAATAACTATCTTTCTATTATTTAGCCCAATAATTAAGGGGATTTTTTTTAATTTAAACTTTAACTAACTAATTAACTATGAGCGTGACAGAGATACAATTGGGAAATTGTTCGAAGAAAATCAATGTGAGAGACAATACCCAAGGAAGAATCCATCTAGATTTCACTTATTATTATGACTCTGAATTAAACGATTTATTCACTTGCTTTTATCCATAGAAATCCCTAAATTATGTTAATATCTCTTTCGAGACTAAGAACAACTGACTCTAAGTTGATTAATTGAAATCTCTTTCTAATTAAAACCCCTATCGTCGCATTAAGTCGATCTATGTATTCCCTTATTAGATTTGATTCTAATATGGTAGATTAATGTCGTCCTATTTCTAGGGTTGCAATCAACTCCACTTAATTATGCTAGATCTACTATTAAACAGGGACATTTGCTCCACTAAATAAGCACATCAAACTTGAATTAACATCTTGAAAATATTAAAGCAAGGGTTAAGAACACATACTTAAGAACAAGAACAAGTTTTTATCATGCAATTTAGATAATGAAATGATAAGATTCATCATAGGTTTCATCCTCCCTAGGTATTTAGGGAGTTTAGTTCATAACGTAAAAGGAAAATATCTCAGAATAAAGAAAACAACAAGACATAAAGAACCCAAAAACTTATTAGGAAATTAATGGAGGTCTTCAATCTTGAATGAGATCCAGCTTCTGAATTGATTTTAACGGCTTCCTTCAAGTAATTTCTTCATTCTACTCTACGTGCTCCCTTAGGCCTTCTTCTGGCGTGTATTTATAGACTTTAGAATGCTCAAAAACTCTAAAAATTGGATTTTTTCGTGTGAAAATGAAACAGGGTGTGATAGGGACATGGGCATGTGATTAGCCTGTGTGAGAATACCCAGGTCGTGTGCAAATTTGCATGGCTCGCGATTGACACGTGCTAGCACACGGGCGTGTGTCCAGCCCTTGTGGTTCACACGAGCATGTGCTTAGCCCGTGTGGTACTGGCTTGGCCTTGTGGATCCTTAAGATGGCCCGTTTTGTCTAATTTTGGCCTATTTTCTATTCCTTTCTCTTTCCTATGCTCTCCTAAGTCTAGAAACATGAATTTAAAGGATTAGGAGCATCAAATTCACAAAATTGTATAATAAAAAATCCAAAAATATGCTAACCATGGGATTAAAATGTGTTACTTTTATGGTTTATTAAATATCCCCACACTTAAGCATTTGCTTGTCCTCAAGCAAAATCCTCAACTCATAATTAAAAATTACACTTCCTCAATTCATAATTCTCATCAATAATGTTTTATTAAAATTCACAAATAATCACACATTGTGTCACACCCCAAAAATCCATGTTTTGATTTTATGTGTTTTGACTTGAATAATTGAATGTTTGAGTGGTTTAGGAGTGGTTGAGTGTCTTTAAGAAGCTCTGGGTTCGAGCCTTGTCTTTAGCAAAACAAATCTATTTTTCTTAATTAAAGGGGTTGAGCATCAGCAGGTAGGCTTTATAAATAATTGTAGGGGAAATGAGACACAAATATGTTGGTGGCCTAGTAGTGATGGCGTGAAATGGCTGATATGAGAGCTTGGGTTTGAATTCCTTGGCATGCAAATGAGTATTTATTATATTTCCTTGCAGCATGAGAAGTGGAGTTAGACTGAAACTCTGTAAGGTGAAGTTTGAATTGGTTTTGGAGTTGTTATGGAGGATATCAATGAGTAAATCAAGGAGGGATAAGTGGAGTTATTTGTGGAGATTTTCAAGGAATTTAAAGTGTGAGGGAGTTGTTGCGTTTTGAACTCTAAGGCCTTATTGAATTTCGGCTAGGGGAAAATAGTGAGCAATTTTTGCACTAGGATTTCCTTGTTCGGTTTTGTGAGTTTTGATCGGGCAGCTGCCGAATTCCCTTGCTGGCAGTTTGGGTTTTGGCACTTTGGCATTTCAGATCTCTCTAGTTCTCCTTGTGCTACAAAATTGACCAATCGTGTCATTCCTTCTCTACATCTTAGCTAATCTCTTCCTCTCTTTTTGGCTGAACCTAACATCTATTTTTCCTTACCCATTTTCTTCTGCAATCGGATTCTTTCCTAGGCTAGTCGAACCTTCCCTTTCTCTTCTTTTAACTTCTATTCATCTTCTATTCTAGGTTGGCCAAATATAACTATTGTTAATCCTTCTCTGTATCAATCTATTGCAAAGTTTCTTACTATCGGTAAGGGTTCAAATCTATTATCTGCTTTTCTTTTTGAAACCGAATACACCGTGCTCTTCCTTTTCTTTTCCAAAACTGAAAACCCCTTTTTGCTAATCGATTGTCATTTTCTCTTTCACGTATTGTACTCGCTGTGATTCTAGGGTCGTCCTCAAGGAGTGGTGAAGTGTGAACAGTTTGGAAGAGTCACACTTTCATCCTCAACGTAAAAGTAAGGTAAATGTTTTACCTTATGTTATTTGGAGTTGGCCGAATGGGCCCTATCACTTACTAACTGGATTTTGATTGTACTATAGGAAACTAACAAAGGCGTGTGATCATTTCTGAACAGCGATCATAGAAGGGCTAAGATCACCCTCATTCAAACAAGGTAAGAAGGGTATTTCGAATTAAGCGTCAATAAAAGTGTGCTTTACCCTATCGGTTAAAAGGATAACTTTTGATCTTGTTTCAATCTAGGTTGGGTGCTCGTGGAGTGTAGAGCAATATCGTAATTAGGTGTGTAATTACACTATCATTTCTGCGTGTCAGAAAAAGGTGAAAAGCTAAAACTTTGGCATTTGAGGCCTCACGAACATGCAATGGCTCATGTGGTAAATCGAGCCCACAATCATGGGTGATAGACTAGAAAGGCCACCATGAGCGTCCTCATGCTCTTGGGTCGTTATGAGCCTCGTTTGGCTAAAATGGGTCGTGTGGGCTTAATGGGCTCGTAGGCCTCACATGGAATAAATCCACAATAAGTGACAAATACTGGACTGGGCTATATCGTTCGGATAGTCGTAATTGAAATTGGGCTGAATGGGCCACATGAGCGTGTAGGCCCATTTGGGCTGAATATTGGGTTTAGGGCCCATTTACACCGTTTTGACGATGTATGTTATCTGTGTCGCTCGAGGTGACTGTAGACTTACGGGAAGGAGTAAAATGACTGAAATACCCCTATAGAGTGAAATGACTAAAATACCACTGAAGTGTGAATGACTAAAATACCCCTAAGGAGTAAAAGGACAAAAATATCCCTAAATAGTAAAATGACTAAAATACCCTTAAGGAGTAAAAGGACTGAAATATCCCTAAAGAGTGAAATTACTACAATACCCCTAAGGGGTAAAATGACTGATGTGTTCATGATTTATAATGATTGTTATTGAGTATGACATTCTGCATATACGTATGATTTATGACATGACAGACTGCGTGGGGGTGGGATACTATTATGGAGGAAGTATATTGTACTGGTGACTCTGCCACATATACTGTTATTGATAGCCTTGCTGCGTTACTATTACTGGCAGCCTTGCTACGTTTCTGTTACTAGTGCCTTTGCCACATATACTATTATTACTGGGAGCTATGCTGTAATATTGGTGTGTTGGTTGGGTGGGTCGATTTTATCCCTACATAGTGTGTTGGTTGGATTGGGGTGGGTTACATACGTGCACCATATTGATTCTGTATTGTGCTTAGGCCCACATTGATTACTATATTGGGCTAAGGCCCACACTATCTTTGTTACGAATAGGGCTCAGCCCCATCATTCTTGCATGATAGGGGATGACACATTGAGTTCTCGTAACTCACCCTTTTCTTTTAACTGTACAGGTAATCCCCAACATTAGATGATTTAGAACTGTGAGGGACTCGAAGGTGGCAACATGTTTGCTACTATTTTATTTTAGACCTAGTTATTTAAATTTTTATATTAGGTTGATGTTTATATAATAAGGCCTCTGATGATTTTAATTTCTTTTAATTGGGTTTAAATTCTTTTTTTTGGAACTGCTAACTGATACAAATAGGTTTTCAAAAATAATAATTGTTTTAAAAGACAAACACACATTTTCAACCTTAAGAAATGACATTAATTAGAGTAGCTTCTGCGAGATTTTAAACTAAGAAACTAATAGTAACAAACATGGAAATCGTTTAAAAAGTGTTTTCTCTCAACAAGCTTGATTTTGAAAAACACTTCAGTGTGACATGTAAGATTCGATCGTAACGTTTAGGCCGAGTTTAGGGTGTTACATTTAGTGGTATCAGAGCCAGGTTACAAAACTCGGCTGTGGAATGGATTTTGAAAAGTCTTTCTGGAAGTGGATTTCAAAGATTTAAAACATTTTTGAAGGATGTATAAGTGTGGCACATAGAGTCTTTGGCGCCAAATCTGTAAGTTTTCTAATTTTGATTACTGCTATACTGTGAAACTCTAGATAGAGAAAACAGAGACCGTAGGCGACTGTAAATTGTATTGAGACCTCGTGATCTTGTCTGTCGAGTTTTTAAAATTTATAAAAAGAATGATCGAACCTAGAAACTAACAAAGGCAACGATTACGGCAAGTGTACCTATCGAACAATAGTATAGCTAGCAGCAAGACCGGATTGTCAAACCCAAAAGAACCAAAAGTAGTAATATTAACTCTCTTTCTATTATTTAGCCTATGAATTAAGGGAATTTTTATCTAATCTAAAATTAACTAATCAACTAAGCTAAAGGAGCTAAGACAAAGAAGAAACTGGGGAAAGACTTGTGGGAAAACTGATTGATTTAGACAATACCTAAGGAAAAATCCACCTAAACTTCACTAGTTATCTAACTCTAAACCAGACGATTTATTCACTTGACTTTATCTGTAGGATTCCCTAACTTATATTAATACCTCTCTCGAGGCTACTAACGTCTAACCCTAGGTTGATTAATTGAAATCTCTTTCTAATTAAAACCCATAGAATTGCATTAACTCGATCTATGGACTCCCATATTAGGTTTGACCCTAATCCAAAAAACTTTTGTCACCCTATCTCTAGGCGCGCGAGCAACTCCGCTTAACTATGCTAGATCTACTCTTAGACAGGGTCTCTTCCTCCTCTTCCTAAGCACATCACACTTGAATCAATATCCCGAAAATACTAAAACAAGAATTAAGAACACATAGTTAAGAACAAATCAAGTATTTATCATACAGCTCAGATAACAATAACAAGATCCGTATTAGGTTTCATCCCCCTCAAGTATCTAAGGGTTTAGTTCATAATTGTAAAAGAAAACATCTCAAAAGAAAAGATAAAACAAAACATAAGAATACCCTAAAACCCCCTGAAGGAATTAAAGGAAAGATCCTCAGTCTTGAGTATGATTCTGGCTTCTTGAGATGAATCAACTGGCTTTCTTTGAGTAAATCCCTAAACTTAACTTCTCTGGCTCGGCTCTTTAGCCTAGCTGAATGCCCCCTAAAGGTTGGCCTCTAGGGTCTTTATATAGGCTTTTGAAATATGTTTCTTTGCCTCTAAGCACCCTAATCTTAATAGAGTTCTCTTTATCTGCGGCAGAGACGCGCCCATGGCACACGCCCGTGTAAATCGTGGCCAGGCCGTGGTCGAACCTCTTGATGAGGCACGACCGTGTATTTCGGGGTCCAGGCCATGGTCGGCTCTTCTTACAGGGCATGATCGTGTGGTCTTGGGCCCAGGCTGTGTGGATTTCGTACTTTGGCTCGTTTCTTATTCTTTTCAGCCTCCAATGCTCTACTGAGAATAAAACATGAAAAAAAGATTAAGAACACATATTTCCATAGTTAAAGGGTTAAATCATCTAAAAACATGCTAAATATGGGTTTAAAATATGTTCATATTATGGTTTATCACATCGATCTGCGAAAATAAACCTCTAATGATTATTTTTCATAATACATTTGTTAATAATTACTGAAATTATAATCTGATGCAAAAGACTTTTTAATCAGATAAAGTGCATATCAAAATGAGCACAAGAGGTACTCGTGGAAGGGGTACAAGGGGCCGCGGTAGAGGTCGAAGAAGTGCTCGGGTTGGATCATTGACATCGAGCCATATGCCTGCTGGGGAAGCACCAGCTTCACTAATAACTGAGATGGGGTCTTATAATCGAGCGGCTAGGGATGATGCTCCACCCCAAGCGATGCTCGTGCTCTAAAGTGGATTGCTGGAGCTAGTGTTGGAACACTGGGTGAAGGTCAATTTTAGAGCGACTCTAGTCTAATGGAGCAAAAACTTTTAGGGGTATTTCTAGAGTAGCCCCAAATTTGGTAGGGTACTAGTTAGAGGCTACTGAACGGATAATGGACGACCTTGACTGTACTATGGAGCAAAAGTTAAAAGGGGCAGGCAGTGTCCTTACTGCGAGATGAGGCCTACCAATGGTGGCTTACCATAAGAAAGGGTATGCAAGTCGACCAAATGACATGGGATTTCTTTAAGGAGGCCTTCCAAGGGAAATATGTGGGCGTAAGTTATGTGGATGCCCAAAGAAGGGAATTTCTAAACTAACCAAAGGAAATAAGGCAGTGGTAGAGTATGAGGTAGAGTTCTTGTGGTTGAGTCGGTATGCTCGAGGGATAGTAGCAACTGAGTATGAACGCTATGTGCATTTGAGGTTGACCTTTGAGATGAGTTAAGGGTATTGATAGCTCTGTATGGGGAGTGAGATTTTACTGCTCTTGTAGAAAAGGCAAATATTGCTGAAGAGGTGAAAAACTCAGAGCGCCGGAACCGTGAAAAATATAAGGGAAAAAATAAGAGGGATTTTAGCCCGCAAGTTCTTCTAGGAGGCCTATTAAGAAGGCCAGTTTGATAAATTTGGTTTAGACAAGAGTTCTGTTGCTATTGCTAGCTATGAGCCTAGAACCGATCAGAGGAGATCTCACCGAGGTGAGTCTTTGGATAAGGATGAGGCGTGCTTCAGATGCGGACCCATGGATCATCAGGTTAAGAATTGTCCCTAGAGGCCTGTTCAGATACAAGCTACAGGACAGGGTTATGGTCAGCCAGTAAGAGGGGGCCAGCAGCCACTGAGAGGCCGTGGGTAGGCCAGAGGTTGTAATGGTAGGGGACGAGGTTGTGGAGAACCAGGCGGAGGTGCTGGTAACACTAAGGCGAGCCAGCCAGCTCTGGTATATGTTGCTCATCGCAGAGAGGATGGTGATGCTCCAGATGTTATAACTGGTACGTTCCTGATTCATAATGTACCGTACACTGCTCTGATTGATATAAGGTCTACGCATTCATACATTACTTGTACTGTGTCTGGCATCTTGGGTATCTTGTGTGAGAGTATTGTTAAAGAAATGAAGGTGATAAGTCCACTAGGACAGTCGGTGAGGGTAGACAAATTGTCCAAAAATGTGCCCCTGGAGGTTCAAAGGGTTGTCTTTCTGGCGGACTTAATGGAATTATTGTTTGGAGAATTTGACCTATATTGGGTATGGATTGGCTGGTGAAACACTGTGCAAGTTTGGATTATGCTGCTAAGCGTATGGTGTTGAGAACTATTGAGGATGAGGAAGTGGCGATATTGGGGAATGAAGGGACTTCTTGTCTAATGTGATTTTTGCACTAAGGGCCAAAAATTGGTCCGCAAGGGTTGTGAGGCGTTTCTAGCCTAAATTGGTGTATCTAAATCTGAGGGTCCTTCTATTAGAGATATTAGAACAATTAATGATTTTTCTGATGTATTTTCTGATGAGCTCTCTGGGTTGCCTCCGAACCGTAGAGTGGAATTTGGTATTGAACTCTTGCCTGGAACTGCCCTAGTGTCCATCGCCCCTTATAGAATGGCACCAAAGGAGTTGGTTAATCTAAAATGTCAAATTCAAGAACTGCTAGACCAAGGATTCATTCGACTGAGTATGTCTCCATGGGGAATACCATTGTTGTTTGTGAAGAAGAATGATGGATCCATACGTATATGCATCGATTATCGATAGTTGAATAAACTAACAATTAAAAATAAGTATCCCTTACCGAGAATTGATGACCTGTTGGATTAGCTACAAGAAGTGTAGGTTTTCTCTAAAATAGAACTCCGTTCTAGGTACCATCAGCTAAGGGTTAAAGAGGTGATGTGTATAAGACTATGTTTAGGACTCGCTATGGGCACTATGACTTCCTAGTGATGCCGTTTGGGTTGATGAATGCACCAGCTACTTTCATAGATATGATGAACCGAGTATTCCAGCACTACCTAGATCGGTTCATGGTGGTATTTATAGATGATATCTTGGTGTATTCGAGAGCCAAGGAGGAACATGATGCACATCCCTAAATTATTCTACAGATTTTAAAGGAGAAACAATTGTATGCTAAGTTCAGCAAGTGTGAGTTTTGGCTGTGAAAATTGACATTTCTTTGTCACATGGTATCTGCAGAGGGGATTAGGGTGGATCCTCGAAAAATTAAAGTCGTACTGGATTGGAAACCACCTAAGACTGTATCTGAGATTTGAAGCTTTTTGGGTCTGGCACGGTATTACAGATGTTTTGTTGAGGGATTTTCCTTAATTGCTGCACCTCCGACTAAGTTGCTATGTAAAGGGGTACCGTTTAACTGGACTGATAAGCAGCAAAAAAGTTTTGAGAAACTGAAGAAAGTTCTGACTGAGTCTCCTGTCTTGATACAGCCAGAGTCTGAGAAGGAATTTATTGTCTATAACGATGCATCACACATTGGATTGGGTTGTGTGCCCATACCATGTGGATCAAGTCAGTATATCAAGGTTTATCACACGGTTTAAGCCCATGGACGTGTTTAGGCTGTGTGAAAATAGTCAGTAGCTCCCCATGGTTGATAACATGGGCGTTTCAAGGGGTACACGGGCATGTCCCAAGCCACATGAGTGTGTGACCCATACTTTAAAGAAAGGTTTCGATTAAGTTTTGAAAGTTTTTAGATATGTGCTTAAGGCCTCGTAGGCCGTGTAAATCGTGGCATAACTGTGTCTTAGTTAATTATCGAGGCACGGCCGTGTGGCTTAAGTCTAGGTCATGTGGATTTCTTCTTTGGCCCAAATTGGCCCGTTTTAAGCCCGTTTCTTATTCTTTTCATCCTCGGGTGATTTACTGAGTAGAAATATAAGAAGAAAGGATTAAAAGCACCTTTTTACATAAATCAGGGCTAAATCATCCTAAAAGCATACTAAATATGGGGTTAAAATATGTTACTTTTACGGTTTAACAAATACCCCCACACTTAAGCTTTTGCTTGTCCTCAAGCAAAATTCTCAACTTACAATTAAAACGAACTTTTCATAATTCACAATTCATATCAACAATGTTTCATCATAATTCACAGACAATTTATACATGGATAATTTAACTCAAAGAGTTTTAAAGATTCAAACAATATAAGTCATGAATTTTGTAGTACGAAAACATAGGTGTCTCCCATTATCTAAATGATTACCTTTAATTTGAAATAGACAAGGATTGACATCCGCACTAAGGATTCACTCAAAGCACTCGGAGTGTCTAAGTTTCAAGAAAAAAGCACTCATAAGTCGAACTTGAAAAGTTAATCCCATAGGCTTGCCTGAAAATCAAATCTCCACCACTATAATATGAGATGATACACAAATCAAAAGGTCTTTAACAGGGTTGTAACGAGGCTTCGGTTAAAGGTGTGGATAAAGGCTGAATTAGAAGGTTTTAGAATCAAGATTGACTTGACTAATAACCTAACTAACAATAACAAACCTGAAAATAAATGATTACATCAAATGAAACTAATAATATACCTTTTTTAATACGAGCTTTTTCAACAATTTGGAATTTAAATACATAAGCTCCTTTAATCATATAATAATACTTGAATATACTTTGGGAATTTTATTTTATATATTTTTAGAATAAACTAGAAACATAATAGAGAGAACTTTAATAATTGAAATAAACTAATTTAGCAACTAATCAAATCAATTCTCGATAGAAGGGTGGTCAAAAGAATGGTGGTAACAAATACGAAGGGTTTTGGGTTAATATTAAGCGGTTAATTCAATAAAAAGGGATTAGGATCAAAGGGGTTCACTAAAGGTTAATTATGTAGGTAAGTTTTTTAGTGGAGTGAATGGGTTAAAACCTAGGTGCCTTTATAATCTCAGTATATCAAATCATTAATGTGGTCTCGATGTGTATAATCGAGGCAAGTTCTAGAATAACAATTCAGTGTTGACACACCCATAATTAATAAAGTGAGCATGAAAAAGAATATATGCTCTATACGGCTCAAATCTCACAAAAAATTATGGGTATTTGACATCAATCCTGTAAATTTCAAGCTTCAAGGTAATATTTAAATTTAGCTCAACAACCTAGGAAATTTTTGATTCTTGAAAAATAGACTTATCATGCTTGATTCTCTAGAATTCTTCACGTATAAATCATCAATGCACAATTATCAATGACTTACTCAAAAACATGTCAATAAAATCATAAATTATTAAAAGTTTCACCCAAATTAATAATATGAGAAAATTACTTATGGACAAGACTAAGATTCAGGGTTTGAGAATTATGCAAAAAGTTAGGTACATTTACCCCCTCCATAGTTAAGATGTACATTGCCCTCAATGTACAAAGATAGATAAACACTTCTGAATTTTGGATGATTTCAAGAGTTGGCATCTTTGATGGTAAAAAGTAGGTGGAAGAGGTGGTGTTGGCGTTTTCTATGGGCCTGGTGGGGTGTCTACCGATGATCTTTGTGCTAGAAAATGAAATTGGGTATCCTACAAAGATATAGCCAAGAAATCTAAAGAAACATTAATAATATATTAATACCATAATTAAAGACAAAAGGAAATAAAGAGAAGGAGACTAAGAAGAAAACTGAAATTGAAAGAAAAGACTAATGGACTAAGAAGTCCTTATTGTTGGATGGTTCGCGAGGTGGGTGTGACCTCTAAGGCTGTGGTGCGTGATTCCCAAGCAGCTTTTAGAACCTAAAACCAAGAAACTAAAAGAATTTAAAATATATTAAGCAGAAGAGAATTATAGATAAGTAGGATAAAGGGTAAAATAAACATAAAGAAGAATTTAAATAGTTTAAAAGACCCTTGGCTTGGGTTTTGAATGAAGCGATCGACATGAACTTATGTGTTGGGGTCTCCTTTAAGGATACAATGCTTGCCTTCTTACACTTCTTTGGCATGATTCTAGTGTAGATCAAGAGTCTAGACACTTATTCGATGAAAAGGAATAGAGAGAAGAAGGAAAAAGTATAAGGTAAAAGGATGGGATAAGGGGAAGGGCTGTGGGGTTTAAATAGAGATTTTCTCTTTGTCGGTGTGCCACGCCCGTGTATGGAGGGCGTGTTTGTTTACACGGCCATGGTCAGGTTACTATGCCCGTGGTCGATAAGTCAGTGTCTTCATACAGTCGCATCGCACGGCCGTGTGCTAGGCATGTTTGGTATGTCACTCCCATTCCTCTAATGGCATGCTCATTTCTCTACTGGCAGTGTTGACCCACGGCCATCTCACACGGCCGTGGTAGGGTAGGTGAGCCCATGACTTCTGTAGTTGGTTGAGGTAAGATTCGCACAGCCTCTGCTATGTTAGTACGTTGATTCGGGGTACCCACACAGCCACGGCCACGACCGTGTGCTAGGCTGTGTGGTCTGGGAATTTGCACTTTAGTTTATTAAAATTCTAAAAGAGAATGTAGAAAAAAAAAATAAAACTAAGACTATAAAATAAAACTTAATGTTAGATTCGGGTTGTGTAACACCCCTAACTCGAGACCGTCGCTGGAATAGGGTTTAGAGGCATTACCGAATAATAGGATCATCTCACATCACATTCACGACACAAAATCAATCATCATCAAACACATTCATATACAATCATAGTGTCCCTTAAATGAGCCATTGAGACTCTAAGCGTGCTTACAAACCGATTCGGGACTAAGCTAAAACACATATAAAATTTTCATGAAAATTTGAAACTTCTCTAAAATACAGGGGAGACACGCCTGTGGGGGTAGGCTGTGCCTCTCCCACGGCTACATGACACACCCATGTGACCTCCCAATGGTTACATACTGCCAAAATCAACACGACCACCAAGCACGCTCGTATGCTAAGGCCGTGTACCACTACATCATATACTGCTATTTCTCGCACGACCTGCAGGCATTCCTGTGCCATGGCCATGTGGAGTTTAAACCACATTCTACCAATTTACCCACAGTTTGAGGCATGCCCGTGTGCCCCAGCCATGTAACATTATAGGCCATTTTTACGAGGTCAACATGCTACCCACTTAGGGTCAAACCTATAAGCCAATCAACCAAACATCTCATGTACATATTGCCATCTAAAAATATACCAATTTAGCAATTTAAAACATGTAATCAATACCAACTCTAATCATACCCAATTTAATGCCAATACCTATTCTATCACAAGCATAATTCATTCCCAATCTCACTACCCCTTCTAGCATTTATCAACACAAAGTTACCACTCAATAACAAATTTATCAGTTTACAAATCATGCCAAAAGATGCATCACACATATTACATTCATTCATACCAAACCTATCACATATCTATGTAACAGTCTAGTTTATACCCTAGTCAGAACAGTGATTTCAGGACCACAAATCTGAGTCCATATAATCTTTTAATATTATTTTCTGTGCCGTTGATATGTGACTAAGCATATGTTTAAATTCGTAACCTAATTAGTCCGTCTGAGTGTTTAATTTGAGCAAAGGATTAAATTGCAGTGATTATGAAAGTTGCTAGCTATTTGTTAAAGTGCTTATGTGTTGTGGCTCTATAAAAGGGAAGGTCTTAAGAAGCAAATGAACCAATAATTAGTTTGTGGTTGACTAAAAGTCATTAATAGCCTTGTGAATATTGGTTATAAATATTTTATAATGAGGATGATATGGTAAATTAGTATTAATATCAATAATAATAAAAGAAACAAAGGAAAGATGATAGTTATCATCTTTTATGAGTGCTGAATATTGAAGAAAGGAAAAAGAAGAAGTTGAGCTAGGTTTCGGTAATTGTAAGCTTGAATTTGAGGTTAGTTTTTGATTCATTTTTGATAATTTTTACGTTTTTGTAATCATTGCTTCGAGTGCTATCCAACCCATGTTTCAATTTTGTGGTTTGATGATGTATGTGAAATATGCCATTGATGATTTTACAAGCTTTGTGATGTTTGAGGATGATATATGAAAGATTTAAGCTAAATGAACATGTTATGTTCTTAAAGTTTTGATGAATTTAGCTAAATAGGGCTAAATTGTGAAAATGGTAAATTGAAGGACTAATTAGCAAATTTGATGAAATATTTGGGCTTATATAATCCCTAGAGAGGTTCGGCCAAGCATGTGTGTGTGTGGATTTTGTGAATTTTATGTTTTGTGAAAAATGGACTAAATTGTTAAAGTGTGCAAATATGAGGGTTAATTTGGAAATAGCCCTAAATGTGTGTCAATGGATTGAATTGAATGGAATGGTGAATAAAAGGGTAGATTTTGAATATGTTTAGATCAATAATCGAGGAAAATAGATTTAGATCGCAGGAAAGTAAAAGTAATCGAGTAGCTGTTTTCGTTCGATAAACCAAATTTGAAGTAAGTCACTATGCAAATAAACTTATCTGTATTGAATTGAATATATGTATTCATATGTCTATCGATGAAAATGAATGAGTATAAGATGCTAAGAGCGTGAATTCTGAAATAAGTTCGATATAGTGATAAAGCCGAGAAGTCCTGTTCGAACCTAGGAATAGATAGGATTAGCTATGTCATGACATAGGTATCAATTCTGTTTTATCATGTAAGTCCACGTCCAGGACGTTGGCGTTGACTTGAAATTTTGTGTAAGACCTTGTCTAGGATGTAGGCATCGATATGAATTATATGTAAAAGGCCTCGTCTGAGACGTAGGCATCGAGATGAACTCTATGAGTAAGACCATTCTAGGACATCGGCATCATATTGACTCGTGTAAGACCATGTATGGGACGTTGGCATCGTTATGATCTGTATGTGTAAGGCCCTGTCTGGGACAGTGGCATCGATGTATGAGTACATGTAAGACCTCGTCTGGGACGTTGGCATTGTACTACTATTCCGAGCTTTCTGAGTATTCTACTAGGTTCCTAAGGGTTCAACGGGCAAGTCTACAATACCAATGGTATATCCGAGCTATGATCAATAAGTGAGTGATTATCCGCTTCAGGTACATTGAATGCACATTAAGTGTGTATAAAAGGTAAGTGCCTATATGACTTTGTGTAACATCCTGAATTAATGGGCCTATACGTTTAATGTGTGGTTATGTGTAATGTGTTAATTAGAGTGTTAGGGGTCCATATTGGGCTCAAGATAGGGCCGAGGCCTTTGTTAAATTTTCTATTTGGACACTATAGGGTTTAAAATATGGTTTCTATGGTTTAAATTACAAAATGGGCTTGTGGCACAGTAGTAAGGGGTGCTGCAAAGGAGCTATGAGGTGGCGTCATTAGCAGGTGAAGAGGCCCAAGTTATGGTCACCTGGAGCCCATGTATTTGGGCCATACCATACCATGTTACAGAGAAAAAACAGTTTGAAAATCCCTTTTTAGCCGATTTAATTTTAAGGTAAAAGATACTTGTCTTGCATCAAAACCATTGAGGTGTATGAATAAACCACACTTAGTTTTGTTTAAAAATCTTATTAAGTCGAGTTGTTACCAAATTTATTAATGTACCCGATGGTACGAAAGAAAAACATTCACGTTTAAATTTAAGAAAAACTTGTTCAACATTACCAAAGTCATTAAGTATTTGAAACAAATTATCCAAAGCATGTAAAGTAATCAAAATATAATCTTAGGAGGCCTTATTACAACTTGAACAAAATAAACCAAAAATAAATAGAATTAAATTAAAGTTAATTAAAATCACATTTCCACTACATGGCCACCTCGAGTCCATCCGGCTCCTGATCCGCGATCTACGTGTCACCTGAAAAATGTTAAAGGAGAAGGTGAGTCACCAAGACTCAATGTGTAACCCTTCCCCGATTTAGTGCACCAACATACAAACTTTATAACAAATTAACATGTACTAAATTATGCACCAACCTAGCCATCCAAACACCTTTCTCTACCCCGTGTGGTACCAAACCACTTGGTGGTGCCAAACCACCGGTGACTTAAAGTCACGATATTCATCAATAATTGTGGTGCCAAACCACTGGTGGGGACAACCCACGGTGATACCAAATCATGGCGTCGATCCCATAATATAATCCGTGGGGCCAACCCTTCGTGGTGCTAAGCCACTGGGACGAGACGCTATGAGGTGGCAAACCTCTGGGGGTGCCAAACCTCCGTGATCGTAGTCACGAAATGTGGTACCAAACCACTGGTGTCCGTCGACACGAATATCACTTCCCCCTCCACTCATATATCCCACATCAATCCATGATATTTAACAGAAATCATGCCAACATGCTTATTTAGCAACATACACTGGATTTATCATTAACCATATATTTAAGTCACATATACCAAATATGTCATGCTTCCCAAAAGCATCATAAAGAACTCATAACGACAAGGACTTACCTGAATCCTTGCTTATTAAATCCAAATCTACATCATTCCAGATTAGCACACACAATGTATGTAGCACAATTATTAATTATAAAGTGTGTATGTACACACCTGATGTAACAGACCGAATCTGACCCTATTCAAAAAGGTGGTTTTGGGACCATGAATCCGAGCCCAATAAATATTTAATATTTATATTTTGAGTTTATTTTATGTGAATTGAAGTGTGTGAAAGTCTCGTCGAAAAATTTAATCATTTGAGTATTGAATTTAACAAAAAGGATTAAGTTGCTAAGGTGATAAAAGTAGTGAACATGAAATTAGAAGGGTAAAGTGAATTGTTTATTAAACTTAAGGAGTTGCATGTCAAATTCCCCATAATTGTAGTATAGTGGATGGTAATCATGCTACAAATATTATATTTATTTTAGTACATTATAATTAAGTAATAGTATATTATAAACATGATATAATATTTGTTAATGGATTAAAAAAAAAGAGAACAAAGAAACCATTTTCCCTTCCTTCATTCATCTTCCACCCGAAACCATCTCCAAGAAGAGAAGAAAATTTCTCTTCTTCATTCGGCCGGTTGCATGTGTTAACCAAGGTGAGATCTTGAACTTTAACTTAACAATCCATCTTTGAAATTGGTTGATTTCTTTGATCACCGTTGAAAACAAGTAGAAATTGAAAATGTTGGGCATGATGAAGTTCGGCCATGGTGATGATTTATGATTAGGTTTGTTAGTAAACTTAGATAATATGAGAAGAAGTAGCTTGAGCTTGTAAGAAAATTTTTAAATGTAGGCATGGGGATGCCTTTATATTCGGTCTAATGTGAGACCACCATTTATGAACTCTTTTCTCTTGTTTTGATGTTCGGTTATACATGTATAGTGTAATTACTCTTGGATGATTAATTATACTTAGATATAGTTATTGGGTGAGCTAAGTATAAGAGTCAATTGCTTGAAGTAAATTTAGAGAAAGGGTAAAATGATAGAAGGAAGAATTTTAGAGAATTCTAAGGACCTAATGATCATTCGGCCATTGAGGAGAAGTTCCAATTAGTTGCCATTAGTATTGCGGTGCATTGTGAGTTAAATTGATTAAGTTGAATGTATAAATTTTTGTGTGATTATTTTTTAAATTAAATAAATGAAGTAGGAAATTAGGTTCCTAGTTTTTCTTAAATTAAGCTATGTGTATTTTGTTTTGTTGAGCAAATGGATGAAACGAATGTAAATAAAACTTATTTGACATTTCTTAGATCGGGAACAAAAGAGAAAGAACTAGATCGAGGCAAAACAAAGGTTCTTGAATAGCCGATTTACGGACTATCAACAACCGAGGTAAGTCCTTTAGCTAAAGTATGTTAACGACTTAATTATGATTATATACAATAGTATGAATTGCTGAATTTTGTACCTATTTATATTATGGCCGAATGTATGGTGGTATAGTTGGTTGATGATTAAAGTTGGTTATGTGAAATAAATTGTTGGATTGCATAATGATATAATAATTTTATTGGTTTAATGTGAATGAGCTCAATTGAGTTAAACATATGTATATAATAGTTGTGAAGAGTGTGTGGAGAATGTTTGATTACATTGATTTGATTCGGCTTCGTGCCTAGCGTGCTTAGTTGGTGATTTAATTAAGACTTCGTGCTCAATGTGCTTAGTGCTTAGGTGAATTAATTAGGCTTCGTGCCTAGCGTGCTTAGTCTTGTGACATATTCGGGCTTTAAGCCTAGCAGAGCCTAGTCTTGGTGATTTATTTTGGCTCCGAGCCTAGCGGGCCTTGTGCCGGTGTTACTCATCGGGCTTTATCGCCTAGCAGGCTTGATGCCAGTGATGTGTTTTATAAAGGATAAGCTGAATATTATTTAAGGCAAATCATAGTTGAGGTATCCAGCTAACTATATAAGTAAGCACATAAGGTAAGTTATGTTTATAATACTTGAGTCAAGTTATCATTATGGGAATTGTGTTATATATGTTTGATGCTAAGATTGATATGTATGAGTATTTTATCATTGAATTCGAATTTGAACTAGTGTTATGGAAATTCAGCCTCAAGTGGATATGCTATGAATAAAGGAGATTTTAATGTGATAACATGGTTGGTATGAATACAATACTTATATGAAATGGAACATGTGATTTTTGGTGATATACCTATCTGATCTTCAAGGAGATGTAGGTTGAAGGAAATGGAGTATAAATACTTATGTTAATGAGCTACTAGCATTTGACCTTGTATAAATAAGTATACTTCAATGTTTATGTGAAATGTTATATTTTCGTGAGCTTAGGACTTACTAAGCTAGTAAGCTTATTTGTGTGAAATGTTCTCGGTTTTACAGATTTTGTTTACACTACGGGCTCGAGTAGGATCATCAAGCAAGTCGCCCACACTATCAACTTCTTTTTGGTACTCTTTTAGTTGTGTTAAATTAGATAAAGGCATGTATAGGAGGGATTTGAAAGTGATTGTGTTTGAATGAAACCTTAATATTATATGTATTATAGCCATACAAATATGGCTTAAGTTTTATGTTTATTTGTGTGAAGATGCATGGTATGATAATGTAGTAATGCTTATGAGTAAATCATTATGATGCAAAGGTATTAGAAATTTTGTTTGGGCATATTCGGTTTTAATCTAGTTGAATATCACTTTGCATAAATATAGGTTGGTTGTGGCACCTATGTGTATTATGTTTAGTGGAGTGATACTTATCATATAAAATATGCATATTTTGGTTTAAATGAGTAATATAAAGTTTATGATAATCAGAAATAAATATGTTCCTTGATGAATTAGTTACAAATCCAACCGAATGGTGCCATAGTATATTCGGCCAAAGTGAAATGTTATATATGTTGAATTGTAATTGATTATTGGTTGGTAAAATGGTTCACTTGATTTAATACATATAAGTATTATAGTATTACCAATGAAACTTATCTTCTGATAACAAAATCTTAGTTGACTATCGATATATGTATACAATATGACAACGATGGCTTTTCTTGTACTTTAATTCAATTGAATTATGCTTCAAAGTTGAGTTAATGTAGAAACGCCCTTTTAACCCCAATCCGGTGACGGATACGGGTTAGAGGTGTTACACTTGATGCCAACGATAGCTCTAAATCCTGAAGAAACCAATCGGCCACACAAGATTCCCTTGCCCTATATTCGGCCATTACCTAAAGTTAGTACCAAGTTCATTTGGCCAAACCAAAATACTCTCAAGGGGTTATCATTTGAAACCCGAGACCTTACCTACACGTCCCTTGAATACAAGCCACCACGCCAAGTGTTTCTGCTTCCCTAGAATCGGCAATCACATGTTAATAGCCTTCGACTTTTCAATCACTTAACTAAATAACTTACTAAAATAGATCCTTACTAAGCGATTACTCAAGGATGAAGACTTCGTTTGCTTGCTTCCAAATCCCAGAGGCCCTATAATAAACCGATTCCAAACAAGTGATTAACATCCTTGCTACCACATGCCGAAATCGGCTCTTGCCTTCATCAAATTCGACAGAGAAAGGGAAAGAGAAGAAATAGATTCGGCCACTGACATATACCTTTCCACTCGATTTTAGAAAAGCCCCCCACCCTTGTCTAATATTCGCCAAAGCACCTAAAGAGATAGCAGGAGATTCGCTACCACAATCAAAAAGGAAGGAGGAGATCAACTATGATTGCTTAAAATAACACCTAAGATTCGGCTTGAGTGGAAGGGAAGAAAGAAAAGAAGTGAAAGAAGATAGGGGTTTCGGCACAGAGTTTGAGAAAAAGAAATAAAAGATGAATAGGAGAAGGGTGCTTTCGGTTTTGGGAGAGGTGAAAAGAAAGAAAAAGAGATGAAGGTTGGAAAACTAGCCGAAAATTTCCAAGTAAAAGGCTAAGAAAATTTGGCCACCCCCTCTACATAGCTCCCTTGCCGTCCACTTTTCCCCAACAAAGAGTTCAAATTTCGGCAATTTCTTTAATTCACTCTAGGCCACTCATTTGAATTAATTCAAAATAATTTGAATAAATGCCTAAATTTTCTCTTGCCAACTATTATTGATTATTCATCAAAATCCAATTAAAAATCCTTATTATCCATATTATCTTAAAGTTTCAAATTGAGAAATTCTCTCCCTATTGTCAGTCAAAATAAAGACCAAAAAGGGAATTTCCGCGACTCAAACATAGGCTCCCCTTGATCTCCTTATGGCGTCACTTCCAGCTCCTAAGTGGCCTCCCTTTTGCCACTTTTCCAAGGCCTTTTTAGTGTCAAAAGTTCCCTCTTTTAACCTTGTAACCCCTACTTACTAAGGCTCCCTACCTTTAAAGCTTCCAAATAAAATTTTCTACTATTCCGAGCCTACTCAAGACCCCTAATCAAGTCTTATTACACCACAAATAATATCACAGCAATTCAAACACAAGAAAAATAATTTAATCACAAATAACCCCAATTTTAGGATGTTACAATTCTACCCCCATTAAAAATAATTTCGACCTCGAAATTACCTGATTAGAAGAGATGGGGGTATTGCTGCCGCATCACATCCTCGGGTTTCCACATGGCTTCCTCTACACCATGGTTTCGCCATAGCACTTTCACCAAAGGTACTGACTTCCTATGCAAAACTTTGACATCTCGCTCTAAGATCTGGACTGGTTCTTCCTCGAAAGATAAGTCCGAGTTTACCTCAATCTCTGCCACCGGCACAACGTGTGATGGATCTGATCGATACCATCTAAGCATCGACACATGAAAGACGTCATGAATCGACTCAACTTTGCTGGCCACTCGAGCTGATAAGCTACCGGTCCTACTCGCTTTAACACTGTATATGGGCCGATGAACCTTGGGCTTAGCTTCCCTTTTCACCCAAATCTCAATACCATCTTCCAAGGTGACACCTTCAGAAAAACTTTATCTCCTACTGCATACTCTATTTCCTTGCTCTTAAGATCAGCATAAGACTTCTGTCTATCTGACGCTTCCTTAAGACGAGCCCGAATCACCTTAACTTTATCTTCCGTTTCTGTCACCAACTCTGGACCCAAAACTTGTCGTTCACCCAACTCCGTCCAACACGTAGGAGTACGGCACTTTCGTCCATACAGTGCTTCATATGGAGCCATCTGAATACTCGCTTGATAACTATTGTTATAAGTGAATTCTGCTAACGGTAGATACTCATCCCAACTACCACTGAAATCCAAAACACAACCTCTTAGCATATCTTCTAAAACTCAGATGACCCTTTCCGATCGCCCGTCGATTTGTGGATGGAAAGTCAGATCTTGAAATCAATCGTGTACCCAAAGCCTGATGTAACGCTTTCTAGAACCTTGACATAAATCTGGGATCCCTATCTGAGATGATCGATACTGGCACCACATGCAACCTCACTATTTCCGATACATATAGCTTAGCTAGCTTCTGAAGTGAGTAATCCACCCTTACCGGTATGAAGTGAGCTGATTTAGTTAGACGGTCCACAATCACCCAAACTGCGTCCTTCTTACTGGGCGTGAGGGGTAGCCCGCTGACAAATCCATCGTGATCCTCTTCCATTTCCACTGAGGGATCTTTACTGGTTGAAGTAAACCCGATGGCAACTGATGTTCAGCCTAAACCTGCTGACATTCAGACACTTCCCTACAAATTTGATCACCTCGCGCTTCAACCCAGGCCACCAAAACTGTCTCCGCAAATCCCCATACATCTTGCTACCTCCTGGATGCATAGCGTATGGGCTGCTATGTGCATCCTGAAGAATTCTCTGCCTCAATTCCACATCTTTTGGCATACAAGCTCGCACTTGAAAGCATAATACTCCATCATCGGACAAGCTATACCCTTCTAAACCACTATTTTGAACTTGTAATCTCCATGCATTCAAACTTTCATCTACTAATTGTTTTTCCTTAATCTCCTCGATCCAAGTCAGTTGAACTTGTAGTTCTGCCAAAAGACTTCCATCGTCGTATAGACTCAAATGAGAAAACATCGCCCTTAAGTCCACCACGACCTTCCGACTTAACGCGTGTCAGCCACCATGTTAGCTTTGCCCGGATGGTACTCGATTGAATAGTCGTAGTCCTTTAATAGTTCAATCCACCGTCGTTGCCTCAAGTTCAAATCCTTCTGAGTTAAAAGATACCTCAGACTTTTGTGATCCGTGTAGACTATCGACTTCTCCCCATACAAGTAATGCCTCCAAATTTTCAAAGCGAAGACTACTGCCGCTAATTCTAAGTCGTGAGTTGGATAGTTAACCTCATGCGGTCTTAGTAGATGGGATGCATAGGCCACTACCTTTCGCTCCTGCATCAATACGCATCCCAACCCCATATGGGACGCTTCACAGTAAACAATAAATAACTTTCCTGCCTCAGGCTGTACCAGAACTGAAGCTTCTATCAGAATCTTCGTAGCTTATCAAAACTTTCCTGCTGTTTCTCCGACCATACAAATGGAACTCCTTTTCTTAATAACCTAGTTAGTGGGTTGCGATTAAAGAGAACCCTTCCACAAATCTTGATAGTACCATGCCGACCAGAAAACTTTGAATTTCGCCATTGACTTAGGCGCTTCCACTCCAACACCGCTTTAACCTTGCGAGGTCCACTCTAATCCTTCCACGACACCACATGACCTAAGAAAGCCACCTCCTAAGCCAAAATTCACATTTCTTGAATTTGGCATATAATCGCTTCTCCTCGATACTTGTAGAACTATACGCAAATGCATGTCATGCTCCTCCTTCGTCTTTGAATAAACCAATATGTCGCATATAAACACCACGACAAACTGATCCAAGTATTGCTGGAACACCCTATTCATTAAGTCCATGAACGCTGCAGGTGCGTTGGTCAACCCAAATGGCATCACTAGAAACTCGTAATGCCCATACCGAATACGGAACGCCATTTTGTGAACATCAACCTCCTTTACCTTAAGTTGATGATAACCCAACCTAAGGTCTATCTTTGAGAAAATCGGTGCACCCTTCAGTTGATCAAACAAGTCATCAATCCAGGGCAACGGATACTTATTTTTGATCGTTAACTTGTTTAGCTGGCGGTGAGTCGATACACATCCGCATTGACCCGTCCTTCTTCTTGACAAACAAAGACAGTGCTCCCACGGAGATATACTTGGTCGGAAAACCCTCGGTCCAAGAGTTCTGAATTTGAGCCTTCACTCCACCAATTCCTTTGGTGCCATTCGGTAGAGGTGCTATAAACACGGTAGCGTTTAGGGTAATAGGTCTATACCAAATTCAACTTCTCGATCAGGAGGCAGACCCGGAAGTTCTTCTGGAAACACATCAATGAATTCCCTACCGTTCAGACCTTCTCAACTACTGACTCCTTAGCCTCCAAGGCACATATTCGAACCAAAAATGCCTCACACCCTTTCCTGACCATCTTCTCCGCCTTCAAAGCAGACACCACATTGGATAGGTAATCCCTTCTATTACCTATCATGACCACTTCATCACCCTCAGCCATCTTCAGAACCATACGCTTAGCAGCGCAATCCAACCTTGCTTGATGCTTAACCAACTAGTCCATTCCAAGAATTAAATCGAACTCCCCAAATGGCAGTTCCATCAGATCAGCCACAAACACTATCCCTTGGAGTTTTAGGGGTACATCTCTATATAGCTTGTTTACAACTACAGAGTGACCTAGAGGGCTAATTACTGTCATCTCCCTAGAAGTAGTCTCAAAGTCTATGTTAATGGTCTCTACCACACTACTAGCAACGTATGAATGCGTTGAACCCACATCAATTAATGCAACATATGGAAGACCAAAAATTAGGAACGTACCGATTATGACGTCCGATGTATCACCCTCCTCTCGATGCCTCGTTGCGTAGACTAAACCAAGTTGCCTTGCTTCTGTGTTGCTTGCCCCTCTTCCCAGAGTCCCTCAACCTCGATTAGAACCATTGTTTCCCCTACCATTACCATGACCCCTCTGTGGTGGTCCTGCATTTCTAACCTAAGCACGGTTCTGACCCTCTGGCTGATTCTTTGCCAACTTCCGAGGACAATCCCTTACACGGTGATCCAAAGATCCACATTCAAAGCATCCCCTTTCACCGGTCCAACAACCTCCCCAATGCGATTTCCTACAGCGATTACACTGAGCTGGTCTTTGATTAGTAGCCATGGGCCTTCCTGCCTGATTCGGCCCACTCTACCTAGCCCTTTTCTGTGCATTACTACCCGATCCAGACATCCCAAAGCCTCTTTTCTGCTTGTTCCTATCATAGTTTTGTCTCACGGACTCCTTGACCCCTTCGGCTACTTTAGCCTTTTCTGCCAAAATAGCAAACTCACGCTCATGCTGTGGAGCAATTAGCAACCTTAACTCATTCCTAAGTCCATCTTCAAAGCGGACACAACATTCATGCTCTGTTGAC
Organism: Gossypium rotundifolium; assembly: GCA_025506655.1. Taxonomy (NCBI): domain Eukaryota; kingdom Viridiplantae; phylum Streptophyta; class Magnoliopsida; order Malvales; family Malvaceae; genus Gossypium; species Gossypium rotundifolium. The sequence continues at coordinate 30,377,609 of CP106732.1, read as the reverse complement.
ACAATTCCCCGGGCATAGCGACTCAGCCTCAAGAATTCTGCTTCATACTCTGACACTGACTTATTTCCTTGTACCAACCCCAGAAAGGCTTTCCTCTAAGCATTAATGTAGCTGGTGCCCACATACTTCTTCTGATAAGCTGCTTTGAAATACTCCCAAGTAAGGTCATCTGCCGTAGCACCATCTCGAACCGTGAGCCACCACTGATATGACTCATCCTTTAAAAGTGACACCGCTCCTTTTAGCTTCTCCTCATTCGTCAGATCAAGATCATCCATGATCCTCTTAGTCGATTCAACCAAGATTCCACAAGACCTGGGTGCCACACCGATACTCCGGAATACCTCATTTCATTGGATCGAGTCACTCGGTCTGATTTTCAAGCTCCCATACCACCACTTGCCCCAGCCACCATCTCAATAACTCGCAACACAGCTTGCGATGCCACCTCACCTCCCGTCTGATCTTGATCCTCAGCCAAAAGTTGGGGGTAGTGGTGGCAGTGGTACCTCATTCTCAGATCCTTGACCCGACCTCACGGGTTTTGACACGGTCATCCTGCCCCTATCCGCGTCCACGATGGCCACGTCGTCTAGAGCTTATTCTTAACTACTGCGCTTTAATCTAATTAAGAAATTTTTATGGATTAGTACTTGTTTCACTTGGTTACCCGCGAAGAAATTTTATGAAGAGAGTTTAATAGAGATTCTTTCGATCAATCAAAGTTTTAAGTCCTCTATCCTAGTTCACACAGTAAAGCATATCCATTCCCTAATACCTTTCATACACACTCACTCTTTCGGGCATTTCTGACCGTTTCTATCCCGGGGGTATTTTCGTCATTTTCCTACAGGGACATTTTTGTAATAAAAGAAATTTTGAGAACTTTTAATAAATCAAGACATTTTAAAAATTCCCAAACTGGAGGTTATTTTAAAAATTTATCAAATTAAATGTACGCCAAAGTTTTGGAAACTAGGGATATTTCGGTAATTTTCTACAAATCGAGGTAAATTTGTAAAATCTAATGAGTTAGGGATATTTTAAGAGTTGTAAAACTTTGAGGGTTCTTTTGAGAGTTTCACTTTTCAAAACGATGATGTTGCAAAAATTTTGGAACTCAGGGTCATTTGGCAAATTTTTTTGTAAGTTGAGGGCAATTTTGTAATTTTTCCAAAACCAGGATATTTCTTTGATAGTTTGCAAGTTAGGGTTTTTCATATTTATAAAATAATGAAATTTTGGGCAAAACCATTGAGTAGTTGGGCCTTTTATAAACCAAGGGCATTTTGGTAATTTTACCCCTAAGGGCATTTTTGTAATTTTTCCCAAATCAAAATTTTTCGGGAAAAATATTGTAAAGATAGTTTCCAAAATTTAAAAGAGTAATTTTAAGAGTTTCAAAACTAGGGTTTTGTTGTTTTGTTTTTAAAAAAAAACACATGGCTAGCTTCCTTTCGGGTTTTATTTATTGTGTTTAGCCTATGACCGAGTCCTCTTGGTTAGGGTGAACCGAAGCTACGCACCAAGTAGGATTCCTACAAAGAGGAGGTGAGTCACGAGGACTGCTTAAATACCAAGCTCTTCCGGATCCAATCCTAGACATGCGCAGAGGGGTTACCACACCCTAACTCGGCGACTTGGTCGTACGTTTGTTTACTTAAGCACTTAAAGTCTTATGTACTTTGTTGGGGTAAACTAGTCCTAAAGTTTAAAGCACTTATCATACTATCTACGTTCAATACCTACCCTTCTACAGATAATAATCCACATAGTAGTTAGAAGTACTTACCTGGGCGGATCGGTGCCGGAGACTCGGTGCCATGCTGTTCAAAAACCAAAAATATTTCTCAAAGGCATACCAAAACATTTTGGGCCTTGGGCCCCCACAGTCGAGCTTTGAACTGGGATCTGATACCAATTTTGTAACACCCCAAACCCGACCCAAACATTACGACCGAATTTGGTGTGTTACAGAGAAAAAACAGTTTGAAAATCCCTTTTTAGCCGATTTAATTTTAAGGTAAAAGATACTTGTCTTGCGTTAAAACCATTGAGGTGTATGAATAAACCACACTTAGTTTTGTTTAAAAATCTTATTAAGTCGAGTTGTTACCAAATTTATTAATGTACCCGATGGTACGAAAGAAAAACATTCACGTTTAAAGTTAAGAAAAACTTGTTCAACATTACCAAAGTCATTAAGTATTTGAAACAAATTATCCAAAGCATGTAAAGTAATCAAAATATAATCTTAGGAGGCCTTATTACAACTTGAACAAAATAAACCAAAAATAAATAGAATTAAATTAAAGTTCATTAAAATCACATTTCCACCACATGGCCACCTCGAGTCCATCCGGCTCTTGATCCGCGATCTACGTGTCACCTGAAAAATGTTAAAGGAGAAGGTGAGTCACCAAGACTCAATGTGTAACCCTTCCCCAATTTAGTGCACCAATATACACAATTTATAACAAATTAACATGTACTAAATTATGCACCCAACCTAGCCATCCAAACACCTTTCTCTACCCGTGTGGTACCAAACCTTTGGTGGTGCAAAACCACCGTGACTTAAAGTCATGATATTCATCAATAATTGTGGTGCCAAACCACCTTTGGTGGGGCCAACCCACGTGTGATACCAAATCACCGCATCGATCCCATAATATAATCCGTGGGGCCAACCCACTGTGGTGCTAAGCCACTGGGACGAGACGCTATGAGGTGCCAAACCTCTGGAGGTGCCAAACCTCTGGTGACCGTAGTCACGAAACGTGGTACCAAACCACTGGTGTCCATCGACACGAATATCACTTCCCCCTCCACTCATATATCCCACATCAATCCATGATATTTAACAGAAATCATGCCAACATGCTTATTTAGCAACATACACTGGATTTATCATTAACCATATATTTAAGTCACATATACCAAATATGTCATGCTTCCCAAAAGCATCATAAAGAACTCATAACGACAAGGACTTACCTGAATCCTTGCTTATTAAACCAAATCTACATCATTCCAGATTAGCACACACAATGTATGTAGAACAGTTATTAGTTATAAAGTGTGTATGTACACACCTAATGCCAACGATAGCTCTGAATCTCGAAGAAACCAATCGACCACACAAGATTCCCTTGCCCTATATTCGGCCATTACCTAAAGTTAGTACCAAGGCCATTCAGCCAAACCAAAATAATCTCAAGGGGTTATCATTTGAAACCCGAGACCTTACCTACATGTCCCTTGAATACAAGCCACCACGCCAAGTGTTTCTGCTTCCCTAGAATCGGCAATCACATGTTAATAGCCTTCAGCTTTTCAATCACTTGACTAAATAACTTACTAAAATAGATCCTTACCAAGCGATTACTCAAGGATGAAGACTTCATTTGCTTGCTTCCAAATCCCAGAGGCCCTATAACAAACCGGTTCCAAACAAGTGATTAACATCCTTGCCACCACATGCCGAAATTAGCTCTTGCCTCCATCAAAGTCGACAGAGAAAGGGAAAGAGAAGAAATAGATTCAGCCACTGACACATACCTTTCCACTCAATTTCAGAAAAGCCCCCAACCCTTGTCTAATATTCGGCCAAAGCACCTAAAGAGATAGCAGGGAGATTCGACTACCACAATCAAAAAGGAAGGGAGTGAGATCGACTATGATTGCTTAAAATAACACCTAAGATTCGACTTGAGTGGAAGGGAAGAAAGAAAAGAAGTGAAAGAATAAAGGGGTTTCAGCATAGAGTTTGAGAAAAAGAAATAAAAGATGAATAGGAGAAGGGTGCTTTCGATTTTGGGAGAGGGTGAAAAGAAATAAAAAGAGATGAAGGTTGGAAAACTAGCCGAAAATTACCAAGTAAAAGGCTAAGAAAATTCAGCCACCCCCTCTACATAGCTCCCTTGCCATCCACTCTTCCCCAACAAAGAGTTCAAATTTCGGCAATTTCCTTAATTCACTCTAGGCCACTCATTTGAATTAATTCAAAATAATTTGAATAAATGCCTAAATTTTCTCTTGCCAACTATTATTGATTATTCATCAAAATCCAATTAAAAATCCTTATTATCCATATTATCTTAAAGTTTAAAATTGAGAAATTCTCTCCCTATTGTCAGTCAAAATAAAGATCAAAAAGGGAATTTCCGCGACTCAAACATAGGCTTCCCTTGATCTCCTTGTGGCGTCACTTCCAGCTCCTAAGTGGCCTCCCTTTTGTAACTTTTCCAAGGCCTTTTTAGTGTCAAAAGTTCCCTCTTTTAACCTTGTAACCCCTACTTACTAAGGCTCCCTACCTTTAAAGCTTCCAAATAAAATTTTCTACTATTCCGAGCCTACTCAAGACCCCTAATCAAGTCTTATTACACCACAAATAATATCACGTCAATTCAAACACAAGAAAAATAATTTAATCACTAATAACCCCAATTTTAGGATGTTACAACAAAGATGTATCATGATTTGAAGCAACACTATTGGTGGTCTGGCATGAAATGTGACATTTCTAACATTGTTTCAAAATGCTTAGTTTGTCATCAAGTGACGGCAGAACATCATGTTCCGTCTGGGTTGTTACAGATGATTCTAATTCCTAAATGGAAATGGGATAGAGTAACTATGGACTTTGTTTCTGGGTTGCCTCTGACTCTGAGAAAAAAGGATGCGATATGGGTCATAGTTGACCGATTGACGAAATCTGCCCATTTTATTTTGGTAAGATCTGATTTCTCACTGGGGAGATTAGTTGAGCTTTATATTTCTAAAACTGTGAGATTGCAGGGTGCCACTATCTATTGTGTCAGATAGGGATCCGAGATACACATCGCGGTTCTGGAAGAAATTGCAAGATGCTTTGGGTACGAAATAGCATTTCAGTACAGATTTTTATCCGTAAATGGATGATCAATTCAAGCAAATTATTCAGATTCTTGAAGATATGTTAAGATGCCGTGTACTTGAGTTTAATGGTTCGTAGGAACAATACCTACCATTGATCGAATTTGCATATAATAATAGTTTTCAATCTAGCATCAAAATGGTACCATATAAAGCTTTGTACGGACATAAATGTCTTACACCTCTGTATTGGACTGAACTCAGTGAGAATAAGTTACACGAGGTCGATTTGATAAAAGATACCAAAACAGAAAGTGAAACTAATCTGAGATTATTTGAAAGCAGCATCTGATCGTCAGAAGTCCTATGCAGACTTAAAACGAAAAGATATAGAATTTGAGATCAGCGACAAAGTATTTCTGAAAGTGTCTCCGTGGAAGAAAGTGCTCCGATTCGGACATAAAGGCATGTTAAGTCCTAGATTCATCGGACCATATGAGATCATCGGACGTGTTAGGCTTGTTACAAATAGATTGAAGTTACCCTCTGAAATAGAAAAGATTCACAATGTATTTCACGTTTTGAAGCTCCGTAGATATCGATCTAATCCGTCACATGTGATTGCCCCACCTGAAATTGAAATTTGATCTAATATGACATACGAAGAGGAACCGATCCATATCTTAGCTCGTGAAATGAATGAGTTAAAAAAATAAAATTCCATTAGTGAAAGTATTATGGAATCGACAAGGATTAGAATAGGCTACATGGAAGCCTGAAGATTCAATGAGACAATAATATCCAACTCTGTTTAACGGTAAGATTTTCAGGGACGAAAATCCATAAGGGGGGAGAATTGTAATAGTCTGATTTATACCCTAGTCGGAACAATGGTTTTGAGACCACAAATTCGAGTCTGTATAATCTTTTAATATTATTTTCTGTACCGTTGATTTGTGACTAAGCATGTGTTTAAATTTCATAAGCTAATTAGTTCGTCTGAATGTTTAATTTGAGCAAATGATTAAATTACGGAGATTATAAAAGTTGTTTGCTATTTGTTAAAGTGCTTATGTGTTGTGGCTCTATAAGAGGGAGGTCTTAAGAAGCAAATGAACTAATAATTAGTTAGTGGATGACTAAAGTCATTAATAACCTTGTGAATATAGGTTCTAAATATTTTATAATAAGGATGATATGGTAAATTAGTATTAATATCAACAATAATAAAAGAAACAAAGGAAAGATGATAGTTTTATGAGTGCCGAATATTGAAGAAAGGAAAAAGAATAAGTTGAGTTAAGTTTCGGCAATTGTAAGCTTGAATTTGAGGTTAGTTTTTGATTTGTTTTTGATAATTTCTACATTTTTGTAATCATTGCTTCGAGTGCTATCCAACCCATGTTTCAATTTTGTGTTTTGATGATGTATGTGAAATATGCCATTGATAATTTTACAAGCTTTGTGATGTTTGAGGATGATATATGAAAGATTTGAGCTAAATGAACATGTTATGTTCTTGAAGTTTTGATGAATTTAGTTAAATAGGGCTAAATTGTGAAAATGGTAAATTGAAGGACTAAATAGCAAATTTGATGAAATATTTGGGCTTATATAGTCCCTAAAGAGGTTCGGGCAAGCATGTGTGTGTGTGGATTTTTTGAATTTGATGTTTTGTGAAAAATGAACTAAATTGTTAAAGTGTGCAAATATGAGGGTTAATTTGGAAATAGCCCTAAATGTGTGTCCATTGATTGAATTGAATGAAATGGTAATAAAAGGGTTAATTCTGGATATGTTTAGCTCAAGAACCGAGGAAAATAGATTTAGATCGCGGGAAAGTGAAAGTAACCGAGTAGCCATTTCTGTTCGATAAACCAAATCCGAGGTAAGTCACTATGCAAATAAACTTATCTGTATTGAATTGAATATGTGTATTCATATGTCTATCGATGAAAATGAATGAGTATGAGATGCTAAGTGCGTGAATTTTGAAATAAGTTCGATATAGTGATAAAGCCGAGAAGTCCGTTCGAACCTAGGAATAGATAGGATTAGCTATGTCATGACATAGGTATCTATTCTGTTTTATCATGTAAGACCACCTCCGGGACGTTAGCGTTGACTTTAAGTTTCGTGTAAGACCTTGTCTGGGACGTAAGCATCAATATGAATTATATGTAAAACACCTCGTATAGGACGTAGGCATCGATATGAACTTTATGAGTAAGACCATGTCGGGGACATCGGCATCATATTGACTCGTGTAAGACCACGTCTGGGACATTGGCATCGTTATGATCTGTACGTTTAAGGCCCTGTCTGGGACAGTGGCATCAATGTATGAGTACATGTAAGACCTCGTCTGGGATGTTGGCATTGTACTACTATTCCAAGCTTTTTGAGTATCCTACTAGGATACTAAGGGTTCAACGGGTAAGTCTACAATACGAATGGTATATCCGAGCTATGATCAGTAAGTAAGTGATTATCCATTTTAGGTACGTTGAATTCACATTAAGTGTGGATAAAAGGTAAGTACCTACATGACTTGATATGAAGAAGAGTATGATTGAAAAAGAGAATGTGAATCTTAAAATGTTGAATGTGGCAAATGTGGCCATAAGTTTATGAACCAAGCTATATAAGTGATAGTTGCTAAGTGATTGATATGTGTCAATGTATTTATTTGTATATGACTTACTAAGCTTTCGGAAAGCTTACTCGGTGTGTGTGTTTTCTCTATTTTATAGGTCGTCGAAGCTACTGAAGGCTCAAAATTTTCAAGGATTGTCATCACACTACAAAAACTTATTTTGGTACCCTTTTGGATGTGTATATAGCTAAATATGGCATGTATAGGCTAGTATGTTGGTATAAGTTGCTATGTGATCTTAGCCTTGTGATTTGGCTATTTATGAGATAAGACTTTACTTAAATGAATGAGCTATATGACACAAATTTTGGTATGGTTTGGAGTATAAAGAATGGGTAAGTTATGAGCAAGCAAATGAATGAAGATATGCTTTGGTTATATATATGTTTTGTCTTGAAAGTTGGCATGATTAAATTGGATAAGGAATGGATAAATTGAATAGTCAATTTGTTATGTTTCGGTTGCCATATATGCATATTATGTTTTGGTATATATTACTTGTAGGATGACCCTAAGTGGGTGGCATATTGGCCTTGTAAAATGGCCTATAATGTCACACGGTTGAGGCACACGGGTGTGCCTAAGACCCTGGGTAAATTGGCAGAATGTGGTTTAAATTGCACACGGCTTCGACATGGGTGTGCTTGATGGCCGTGTGAGAAATGGCAGTATGTGATCTAGTAGTACACGGCCTTTGCACACGGGCGTGCATGGTGACTGTGTTGATTTTGGCAGTATTCTACCACGGGGAGGACACACGGGAGTGTCCAGTAGCCGTGGGAGAGGCACGGTCTACCCCAACGGCCGTGTGTCCCCTGGATGTTAGAAAAGTTTCTAATTTTTATGAAATTACTTATGTGTTCTGGTTTAGTCCCGACTCGATTCATAAGCATGCTTAAGGTCTCGATGACCTACTTAAGGGACATTATGATTGATATTGATGAATGGTTGTACGATTAATTCAGTAAATGTTACCGATATGTCTGGTAATGCCTTTAACCCTAATCCAGTGATCGGAAACGGGATAGGGGTTTTACAATCTAGCCACATCTCATGGCTAATTACAAACCTCAAACTTGATTCCGTTTACTAGCCTATACATGTCATATTCTAACTATATACATCTTTCCAAAGTACCAAAATAGAACGCCGATAGTGTGATTGAAAAGCTGACGATCCCGGATCTGAGCTAGCTTTACTGACATTGCAAGGCATAGAAACAAATCACACAGTAAGCTTTCCAAAGCTTAGTAAGTTCGTAATATAATACATATTATTCGATACTACAACATCAATATATATATGTACTGTCACATAGATAAAGGCACACCCTGGCACAGTATCAATCTCAACAACATACCCAATTATCTATTCATTCAACTCTTAAATCTATCATCAACCACATAGGTTCAAACGTACCTTGATCAACACCTAGTTACTTACCATTTATGCTACTCAATTGTTCGATATTACCTATCATTCAACCCTTTTTATTACTTTGCTTTATTCGCCTACTTAGTGCTAATTTCATAACTGAAATGTATTCATCATCGCACACTTAGTGCCAATACATTAAACCAAACTTATATCGGTATCGCACATACAGTGCCAAGTCGATAAGCTGAAACTTCTATCTTTTCGCACACACAGTGCCAATCATCTCTTTCTCGTTTCAAATTTCGCACACTTAGTGCCCCTTTAACTCAATTCAGCATGTAGAATTTCAAATCTCATAGATATATATACATCCATTCAATTTATATCACGTAGATAAAGTTTACAACTAATATTATATCCGAACTTACCTCAGATGTCAAAATACCGAAACGGTCGACTAATCGAGCACTTTATCTTTGCCTCGATCTCGATCCGAACCTTTCCTCTCTTGGTCTATACACATTCAAATTCAATCCATTTAATCATTAACTCATTCAATTTAGTCCACATACACACATTTAGGGCATTTTACTAATTAGCCCTCACATTTTTCATATTTTGACACTTTAGTCCCTATCCCACAAAAACATCAAATTCACCAAATTTCACTTAGCATAAGCTTAGTCGAACCTCTCTAGGAATTATACAAGTCCAAATATTTCATCAAATTTTCTATTTAGTCCTTCAACTTTCCATTTTCTCAATTTAGCCCAAAATACTCAATTTCATCGAAAATCTCAATACAAACTATGATAATCCAACAGTAAGTTTTCATATTTCAAAATCAACTAGCACATAGCTCAACATTCATCAATGGCTCATCACAACAACATCATCAATACATGGAATTTGAGCATGGGTTTTGTAAAGCACAAAGCAACAATCACAAAAACGTAGAAATTATCAAAAACTAACAGAAAACATACCTTGAATTAAGCTAAGTGCCGAAAATCTCAAAGCTTCAATGGCTATTTCTTTTCTCTAATTTCGGTGGAAGAAAGATGAAATAAAAATGGCCATCAAATTGTTTGATGAAATAAAAATGGCCATCAAATTGTTTTGTTTTTCATTACTAATAACTTATTAATCAAATCCCAATTTTGCCCTTTATAAAGCATATAAAACAAATACTTTTTAAGACTAATTTGTCATTTAACACTCCACTAACTTAAAAATGGTTCATTAGTAACATATGGCCTCCTCTTTAAGAAGCCATCAACATTTAAGTACTCACCACTCAGCACACAACAATTTACTCTCTATGCGATTAAGTCCCTTTTCTTAATTAGGCATTCAAACGATCAAATCATCACACAGAATTTTCACACAGGCTATGTCATATGTCATTCACATAGAAAATATAATTAAAATATTTTTACGACCTCGAATTTGTGGTCTCGAACCACCATTCCGACTAGGGTCTAACCCAGGCTGTTATAACTCTCCCCCCTTTAGGGATTTTCGTCCCCGAAAATCTTACCAATGAATAGTTGTGGATGTTGCTCTCTCATAACGTTCTTAGGCTCCCACGTAGCCTCTTCAATTCCGTGTTTGTTCCATAATACTTTCAGTAGAGAAATTTTCTTATTTCTCAACTCTTTAGTCTCTTGTGCCAAAATTCAGATCGGTTCATCACTATACGACAAATCTGACTAGATCTCAACCTCAGTAGGTGCAATTATATGAGACAGGTCTGATCGATGTCGTCGAAGCATTGACATAAGAAACACGTTATGGATCCTTCCCAACTCTGATGGTAATCTCTATCTATAAGCAACTGGCTCATCTCGTTCAATAATTTCATACAGTCCGGTGAATCTCGGACTCAGCTTGCCCTTTCGACCAAATCGAAGTATTTTATTCCACGGTGACACTTTCAAAAACATTTTATCACCAGCCTCAAATTCAATATCCTTTCGTTTTAAATCTATATAAGACTTTTGACGATCTAAGGCTACTTTCAAATTGTCACGAATTACTTTCACTTTCTGCTCAGTCTCTTTTATAAGATCAACCCCATGAATCTTGTTCTCACTTAGTTCGGTCCAATACAATGGAGTTTGACACTTTCGACCGTAAAAAGCCTTATATGGTGCCATTTTGATACTAAACTGAAAACTATTGTTAGACGCAAACTCAATCAATGATAGATGCTTTTCCCATGTACTTTCAAATTTGAGTATACAACATCTTAGCATATCTTCAAGAATCTGAATAATTCATTCGGATTGACCATCGTTTGTGGATGAAAAGCAGTACTGAAATGCAATTTTGTGCCTAAAGCAACATGCAATTTCTTCCAAAATCGCGAGGTAAATCTCGGGTCTCTATCAGACACAATAGATAATGACACTCCGTGTAATCTCACAATCTCATCGATATACATTTTAGCCAACTTATCTAAAGAATAATCTGTTCTAACCAGAACAAAATGAGCTATTTTCGTCAATCTATCCACTATCACCTAGATCGCATCTTTCTTGTTCGGAGATAAGGGTAAACCCGACACAAACTTCATCATGATCCTCTCCCATTTCCACTCAGGAATCATAATCGGCTGTAATAAACTGGACGAAACTTGGTATTCAGCCTTAACTTGCTGACAAATTAAACATTTCAACACAAAGTCAAAAATATCTCTCTTCATACTATGCCACCAATAGAACTGTTTCAAATCATTATACATTTTCGAACTTCCCAGATGTACAGTCAAATGACTATTGTGAGCTTCAGCCAAAATCATTTGAATTAGCTCTGAATTTCTCGGAACACAAATCCGATCTCTAAATCTCAAACAATCATTATTATCAACTCAAAATTCTGATACGGCATCAGAATCACACTGAACTCTTTTTGCTAACAACTCATTATCAATCTTATAAGCATCACAAATCTACTGTACAAACACTGGCTTAACATTCAATTCAGTTATCGCCGCATTAGCATCACACAGATCTTTCTGATTACTTAAAGCTTGCAAAGCATAAAATGATTTCTGACTCAAGGCATCAACTACAACATTAGCTTTACCCGGCTGGTAATCTATCACAAGTTCGTAGTCTTTCAACAATTCTAACCATCTTTTCTGTCGCAAGTTCAAATCTTTCTAAGTCATCAAATAATTTAAACTCTTATGATCAGTATATATATGACATTTTTCACCGAATAAATAGTGACGCCAAATCTTCAATGCGAATACAATCGCAGCCAATTCAAGATCATGCATTGGATAATCATACGATTTTAACTCTCTCAAAGCATAAGCGATGACTTTTCCTTCTTGCATCAGCACACAGCCCAAACCATTTAACGATGCATCACTATAGACTATAAAATCTTTGCCCAATTCAGGTTGAACTAACACTGGTGCTTCTGTTAGCAATACTTTTAACTGCTCAAAATTCTAATGACACTTTTCCAACCACTCGAATTTAACATCTTTCTGTAACAACTTTGTTAATGGATTCGCAATCATCGAGAAGCCTTTCACAAATCATCTATAATATCCTTTAGTCCCAAAAAACTACGAAATTCAACCACATTTCTCGGAGGCTTCCAATCTAAAATAGTAGAGATTTTATGTGGATCGACTCGTATCCCAGCAGCAGATACAATATGCCTCAGAAAACTGACCTCATGCAACCAAAATTCACACTTGCTAAACTTTGCATACAACAGTTTCTCACGTAGAGTTTGTAACACGATTCTCAAATGCTCAACATGCTGCGTCTAATCACACGAATAGATCAAAATATCATCAATGAACACCACCACAAAGCGATCCAAATACGGTCTGAATATCTGATTCATCAAGTCCATAAATACTGCAGGGGCATTTGTTAGTCCAAAAGGCATCACTAAGAATTCATAATGTCCATACCTCATTCTGAAAGCAGTTTTTGGCACATCAAGTTCTTTAACTCTCAACTAATAGTAGCCCGATCTCAAATCTATTTTAGAAAATACTATAGCTCCTCTCAACTGATCAAACAAATCATCGATCCGAGGTAATGGATATTTGTTCTTTATCGTCACTTTGTTCAATTGTCGATAATCAATACACATTCTCATAGTTCCATCCTTCTTTTTCAAAAATAACACAGGAGCTCCCAGGGTGAAAAAATTGGTCGTGCAAATCCTCTGTCAGTCAATACTTGCAATTGAGATTTTAACTCTTTCAATTCAATTGGGGCCATTCTATATGGAGCTATCGAAATAGGAGCAGTTCCCGGCACTAACTCAATACCAAATTCAACTTCTCTAATCAAAGGTAATCCTGATAACTCATCTGAAAACTCACATATCACATGCACATATTCAATTTTCTTTTCTAACACCTTTGTATCAATCACATACGCCAAATAAGCTTCACAACCTTTTCTCACATAGTTCATAGCTTTCATCACAGATACAACAGCTGGTAGTCCTTTCATAGCACTAGACTCAATTCGAACTATCTCACTATTTTGACTCTTCAATTCAACATTCTTTCTCTTACAATTCACGATGGCATTATGCAAAGTAAGCCAACCCACACCCCAAATTATGTCAAATTTATCAAATGGTAGCAATATCAAATTGATCGGGAAACATAAATCACGAAACATCAGCGGGCAATTCTTGCACACCTTATCCACCAAAACACACTTGCCAAGGGGTTCGATACTCTAATTACAAATTCAGTAGACTCAACAGGTAGAATCTTATTCGATACTAAAATCATACACACATAGGAATGAGTTGATCTAGGGTCTATCAATGCAATGACATCAGTATCAAATAAAGTGAAAGTACCAGTGATGGCGTCTAGAGATGATGCTTCCTCTCATGCACGTATAGCATAGGCTCAGGCAAGTGCTCTCGCTTCTGACCTCACAATTGTATCAGTTGTTCCTCTCTGGCTTTTGCTCACATTTCTGATACTCCTGGGTGGTCTACCCCTTGTTATCACATTACTCGATCTTTCATTCTGAATATTTTATTCTTCAACTATTTTTGGGCAATTTCGAATGAAATGATTTTGAGATCCACACTTATAGCATGTTCTACTATTATACTTGCCCCAGCACTCTCCCACATGTCGTCTCCTACATTGTCTACATTTGGGCTTGTTACTCTTAATACTGCCAACACTTGTTTCATTTGGAGCTTGAATTCGTAAACCAGTACTCTGTCTCGAACGATCTCTATTTGGATGTCCAAACGAGGCATTTGAATGATTGCTTGCATCTTTATATCTCTTTGCTGAAGATTGAGAGAACTTATTCATCGATCTCTTTCTTTCATCATGAGCCTCAGAATCAGCTTTCTTCTTTTCTTTACTGAGCTCCTCAGATTTGCATGCTCTTTTGACTAATACAACAAATTCATTTATATCCAGTATTTCAACCAACAACTTAATGTCTTCATTCAATCCCTCTATAAAGTAACAGTCAAACGGCCCTATTTTAGCTATAACAACTCCTTACGTTTCTTATCAATAAAGCGTTGACTGAAATACTTCTTTCTAAACTTGGATTGAAAGAAATCCCAAGTTATTCTATCTATCGAAACTACAGATATCAACGTTTTCCACCAATTGTAAGCCGTGTCTCTCAACAAGGAAACTACACACTTAATGCACTCTTCATGGTTCAACGACATCTCATCAAATACTCTGATTGTATTTTCAAGCCAAAACTCGGCTCACTCAGCATCGTCATCATCTGCGGCCCTAAACTCTTCATCCCCATACTTGCGAATCTTATCCACAGAAGGTTTATTCAATCTGATCGGATCCACAACTTGTGGCACAATAGGTACCTGCCGGGGTGGAGGTTGTGGAGCAGTTGGATTTGTTCTAACAAATTCCAAAAACCATTCACTCATCATACGGAAGAAGGTTTGCTTAGCCTCACCTCCCTCAACACTATCATTCGGCCTAGATGTGGCCAACGCTGTCACTTGAGCAGGAACAGGCGCATTACTGTCTACGTCGTCAGCAATTGTTCGATCAGGATCCATTATTATATTAAAACACATTTCAACTATCAAATTTCATCACACTATCACAATTTCACAATATGGCATGTATCGCTGGACTCCCACACGCTACGTTAGTCCGAGAATCTACTAAACCTTAGCTCTGATACCAATAAAATTATAACACCCCTAACTTGAGACCTCGCTGGAATAGGGTTTAAAGGCATTACTAAACAATAGGATCATTTCACATCACATTCACGACACAAAATCAATCATCATCAAACACATTCATATACAATCATAGTGTCCTTTAAATGAGTCATCGAGACTCTAAGCATTCTTATAAATCGAGTTGGGACTAAACTGAAACACATATAAAATTTTTATGAAAATTTGAAACTTTTCTAAAATACAAGGGAGACATGCCCATAGGGGTAGGCCGTGCCTCTCCCACGGCTACATGACATACCCATATGACCTCCCCGCGGTTACATACGTCCAAAATCAACATGGCGACCAAGCACGCCCATGTGCTAAGGCGGTGTACCACTAGATCATATACTGCCATTTCTCGTACGACTTGTAGGCATGCCTGTGCCATGGTCGTGTGCAGTTTAAAGCACATTCTGCCATTTTTGCAAGGACAACATGCCACCCACTTAGGGTCAAACCTACAAGCCAATCAACCAAACATCTCATGCACATATTGCCATCTAAAAAACATACCAATTTAGCAATTTAAAACATGTAATCAATACCAACTCTAATCATACCCAATTCAATGTCAATACCTATTCTATCACAGGCATAATTCATTCACAATCTCACTACACCTTCTAACATTTATCAACACAAAGTTACCACTCAATAACAAATTTATCAATCTACAAATCATGCCAAAAGATGCATCACACATATCACATTCATTCAGACCAAACCTATCACATATCTAGCCACATCTCATGGCTAATTACAAACCTCAAACTTGATTCAGTTTACTAGCCTATACATGCCATATTCTAGCTATATACATCTTTCCAAAGTACCAAAATAGAATGCCTATAGTGTGATTGAAAAGCTGATGATCCTGGATCCGCGCTAGCTTTACTGACACTTCAAGGCAGAGAAACAAATCACACAGTAAGCTTTCCAAAGTTTAGTAAGTTCGTAATATAATACATATTACTCGATACTACAACATCAATATATATATATGTACCATCACATAAATAAAGGCACATAATCAATCTCAACCACATACCCAATTATCTATTCTTTCAACTCTTAAATCTATCATCAATGACATAGGTTCAAACGTACCTTGATCAACATCTAGTTACTTACCATTTATGCTACTCAATTGTTCGATATTACCTCTCGTTCAACCCTTTTTATTACTTTCATTTATTCGCACACTTAGTGCCAATTTCATAACTGAAATGTATTCATCATCGCACACTTAGTGCCAATACATTAAACCGAACTTATATCGGTATCGCACACATAGTGCCAAGTCGATAAGCCGAAGCTTCTATCTTTTCGCACACATAGTGCCAATCATCTCTTTCTCATTTCAAATTTTGCACACTTAGTGCCCCTTTATCTCAATTCAGCACATAGAATTTCAAATCTCATAGATATATATGCATCCATTCAATTTATATCAAATAGATAAAGTTTACAACTAATATTATATCCAAACTTACCTCGAATGTCAAAATACCAAAACGGTCGACTAATCGAGCACTTTATCTTCACCTCGATCTCGGTCCGAACCTCTCCTTTCTTGGTCTATACACATTCAAATTCAATCCATTCAATCATTAACTCATTCAATTTAGTCCACATACACACATTTAGGGCATTTTACAAATTAGCCCTCACATTTTTCATATTTTGACACTTTAATCCCTATCCCACAAAAACATCAAATTCACCAAATTTCACTTAGCACAAGCCTAGCCGAACCTCTCTAGGAATTATACAAGTCCAAATATTTCATAAAATTTTCTATTTAGTACCTCAACTTTCCATTTTCTCAATTTAGCCCAAAATACTCAATTTCATCAAAAATCTCAATACAAACTATGATAATCCAACACTAAGTTTTCATATTTCAAAATCAACTAGCATATAGCTAAACATTCATCAATGGCTCATCACAACAACATCATCAATACATGGAATTTGAGCATGGGTTTTGTGAAGCACAAAGCAACGATCACAAAAACGTAGAAATTATCAAAAAACTAACCGAAAACATACCTTGAATTAACCTAAGTAAGTGCCAAAAATCTCAAAGCTTTAATGGCTATTTCTTTTCTCTAGTTTTGGTGGAAGAAAGATGAAATAAAAATGGCCATCAAATTATTTTGTTTTTCATTAATAATAACTTATGAATCAAATCCTAATTTTTCCATTTATAAAGCATATAAAACAAATACTTTTTAAGATTAATTTGTCATTTAACACTCCACTAACTTAAAAATGGTTCATTAGCAACATAAGGCCTCCTCTGTAAGAAGCCATCAACATTTAAGTACTCACCACTCAGCACACAACAATTTACTTTCTATGCGATCAAGTCCCTTTTCTTAATTCGACATTAAAACGATCAAATCATCACACAGAATTTTCACACAGGTTATGTCACATACCTTTCACACAGAAAATATCATTAAAATATTTTTACGACCTCAAATTTGTGGTCTCGAACCACTGTTCTGACTAGGGTCTAACCTAGGCTGTTACAGGTTGCCTCCCGAAAAGCGCTCGTTTATAGTCTTAAGCTAGACTTTTCTTGGATTAGAAAAATTAGGGAGTTTTAAAGGTTTGAATATCTTCACTCTTGCGTAAAATTTTACTTTCTTGATGAGGTTCAAGTCGAGAAATGTTTACCTTAAAAGTGTTGAATGTTGGATTGCTTACCTTGACTCTTCCATGGGGGAAGGTATCGTGTACCTTAAGAAGTATTTTTCCCTTTGTCTTCAGGTTTGTTGTGGTGTTGTGCAGATCTACTTTGTCTAACAGTACCTGGTCTCCTATTTTGTAGTGGTTTGATGTTCCTACGAGATCTTCTTGTGATTCCTCTATTTCTACTTCGTGCGGTTCTTCTTTGACGTGTGTCTTCTACTCTTCAAACTTGTCAATCCTAAGGTCTTCTCCCTTGTAGGATTCTTCTTTGTTGTTTTGGGACTTATGAGTTGGCTCAGGGTTGTCGTTTTGTGGTGTTTCATGCGATGCAAGTTGAAGAAATTGATTATCATCTATATTTACTTTCTCACCTTCATCGATTATTATTCTGGCTGAGTCAAGAGCTTGAAGACTAATTGATTTGTCTCCTACACAAAGTATGAGTTCTCCTGTGACAAAATCAATTTTAGTCTTGGCAGTTGCTAGAAAAGGTCTTCCTAAAATTAAGGTGATAGTATTATCTTCATCCATATCTAAAACAACAAAATCTACTTGAAAACAAATTTATCTATTTTGACAAGAACAACTTCAATAATGCCCCTAGGAATTCTAACAGTTTTATCAGCAAATTGTATACTCATCCTAGTTTGTTTGGGCTTCCCTAAACCAGGTCGTTTAAACAATGAATAAGGCATGACATTTATGCTTGCTCTTAAATCAGCTAACGCATTATTAAAAGTTAGACTATCAATTAAACATGGAATTGTAAAACTCTCTGGATCTTTTAGCTTTCGTGGTAGTCTATTTTGTAACATTGCTGAGCATGCTGCGTTTAATTCCACGTGTTGCTCTTCATCTAATTTGCATTTCTTAGTCATGAGTTTGTCTTAAGAATTTCTAAAGTTTAGTAAGTTCGTAATATAATACATATTACTTGATACTACAACATCAATATATATATGTACATCACATAAATAAAGGCACATAATCAATCTCAACCACATACCCAATTATCTATTCTTTCAACTCTTAAATCTATCATCAACCACATAGGTTCAAACGTACCTTGATCAACATCTAGTTACTTACCATTTATGCTACTTAATTGTACGATATTACCTCTCGTTCAACCCTTTTTATTACTTTGATTTGTTCGCACACTTAGTGCTAATTTCATAACTGAAATGTATTCATCACCGTACACTTAGTGCCAATACATTAAACCAAACTTATATTGGTATCGCACACACAGTGCCAAGTCGATAAGTCGAAGCTTCTATCTTTTCGCATACACAGTGCCAATCATCTCTTTCTCGTTTCAAATTTCGCACACTTAGTGCCCCTTTATCTCAATTCAGCACATAGAGTTTCAAATCTCATAGATATATATATGCATCCATTCAATTTATATCACATAGATAAAGTTTACAACTAATATTATATCCGAACTTACCTCGGATGTTAAAATACCGAAACAGTCGACTAATTGAGCACTTTATCTTTGCCTCGATCTTTATTCGAACCTCTCCTCTCTTGGTCTATACACATTCAAAATCAATCCATTCAATCATTAACTCATTCAATCTAGTCCACATACACACATTTAGGGTATTTTGCAAATTAGCCCTCACATTTTTCACATTTTGACACTTTAGTCCCTATCCCACTAAAACATCAAATTCACCAAATTTCACTTAGCACAAGCTTAGCCGAACCTCTCTTGGAATTATACAAGTCCAAATATTTCATAAAATTTTCTATTTAGTCCCTAAACTTTCCATTTTTTCAATTTAGCCTAAAATATTCAATTTCATCAAAAATCTCAATACAAACTATGATAATCCAACACTAAGTTTTCATATTTCAAAATCAACTAGCACATAGCTCAACATTCATCAATGGCTCATCGCAACAACATCATCAATACATGGAATTTGAGCATGGGTTTTGTAATGCACAAAGCAACGATCACAAAAATGTAGAAATTATCAAAAACTAACCGAAAACATCCTTGAATTAAGCTATGTAAGTGTCGAAAATCTCAAAGCTTCAATGGCTATTTCGTTTCTCTAGTTTTGGTGGAAGTAAGATGAAATAAAAATGGCCATCAAATTATTATTTTTTCGTTAATAATAACTTATTAATCAAATCCCAATTTTGCCCTTTATAAAGCATATAAAACAAATACTTTTTAGGACTAATTTGTCATTTAACACTCCACTAACTTAAAAATGGTTCATTAGCAACATAACGCCTTCCCTTAAGAAGCCATCAACATTTAAGTACTCACCACTCAGCACACAATAATTTACTTTCTATGCGATCAAGTCCCTTTTCTTAATTTGACATTAAAACGATCAAATCATCACACAGAATTTTCACACAGGCTATGTCACATACCTTTCACACAAAAAATATCATTAAAATATTTTTACGACCTCAAACTTGTGGTCTCAAGCCACTGTTTCGACTAGGGTCTAACCCAGGCTATTACAGGTTGCCTCCCGAAAAGCGCTTGTTTATAGTCTTAAGCTATACTTTTCTTGGATTAGAAAAATTAGGTGAGTTTAAAGGTTTGAATATCTTCCCTCTTGCGTAAAATTTTACTTTCTTGATGAGGTTCAAGTCGAGAAATGTTTACCTTAAAAGTGTTGAATGTTGGATTGCTTACCTTGACTGTTCCATGGGGGAAGGTATCGTGTACCTTAAGAAGTATTTCTCCCTTTGTCTTCAGGTCTGTTGTGGTGTTGTGCAGATCTCGCTTTGTCTAACTGCACCTGGTCTCCTATTTTGTAGTGGTTTGATGTTCCTACGAGCTCTTCTTGTGATTCCTCTATTTTTACTTCGTGCGGTTCTTCTTTGACGTGTTTCTTCTACTCTTCAAACTTGCCAATCCTAAGGTATTGTCCCTTGTAGGATTCTTCTTTGTTGTTTTGGTACTTATGAGTTGGCTCAGGGTTGTCATTTTGTGGTGTTTCATGTGATGCAAGTTGAACAAATTGATTATCATCTATATTTACTTTCTCACCTTCATCGATTATTATTATGGCTGAGTCAAGAGCTTAAAGACTAATTGATTTGTCTCCTACACAAAGTATGAGTTCTCCTATGACAACATCAATTTTAGTCTTGGCAGTTGCTAGAAAAGGTCTTCTTAAAATTAAGGGGATAGTATTATCCTCATCCATATCTAAAACAAAAAAGTCTACTGGGAAAACAAAATTATCTATTTTGACAAGAACATCTTCAATAATGCCCCTAGGAATTCTAACAGTTTTATCAGCAAATTGTATACTCATCCTAGTTTGTTTGGGCTTCCTTAAACCTGGTCGTTTAAATAATGAATAAGGCATGACATTTATGCTTGCTTCTAAATTAGCTAACGCATTATTAATAGTTAGACTACCAATTAAACATGGAATTATAAAACTTCCTGGATCTTTTAGCTTTCGTGGTAGTCTATTTTGTAACATTGCTGAGCATGCTGCGTTTAATTCCACGTGTTGCTCTTCATCTAATTTGCGTTTGTTAGTCATGAGTTGTCTTAAGAATTTTCTTGCATCTTGCATCTGAAAAAGAGCTTCAATAAGAGGTAAGTTAATATGTATTTTCTTTAAGAGTTTAAGAAACTTACCGAACTACTCCTCTGAATCGTCTCTTTTTATCGATTCGGGAAAAGGTATGCAAGGTTGGTACTCCTTTATTACCAGTTTTGGCTTTTCTTGTGTTACCTCTATCTTACCTTCGTCTACCTTGTTTTCTTGTGTTGATTTTGGTTCATCCGACTCCTTACTGTCTTTAGCTAAGATGGCTTGAATTTGTTCCTTTGGGTTAATCTCGATGTTACTTGGTAGACGTCCTAGTAGTCGTTCTGACATTAGCTTTGCGAGTTGTTTGACTATATTAGTGGCTTCTTTGACTGACTTCGCAAGTTCCCCCATTCAATTCTCGTTGCTCTTAATTGTTTTCTCAACTTTTTGTAAGCTCTTTTCTGTGTCTGACGTAAATTTTGTCAGCATCTCTTCGAGGGTTGGCTTCTTTTCTTGCAGATACGGCTGATTTTGGAAATTTGAAGGAGGTTGTTGTCTTTGATTTCCTTGAATTCCTTGGCCTTCCCATGAAAAATTTGGGTGGTTCCTCGAACCTGGATTGTAAGTATTACAATAAGGATTATTATTGGATCTAAAATTATTACCTATATAGTTTGTCTGTCCATTTTTTGCTCCTGGTTGGTAGGGTGGGTACTCAGGATTCGCCACAATTCCACTTGCATTGCATTGCATGAATGGGTGTACCTGCGAAGAACATAAACTTTCAAGCTTTTTATTCATCATCTATACCTGATTTGATAGCATGGTTATTGCATCAATGTTGTAAACTCCGGCTGATTTTGTCTATTTTGTCCTTGTAACCTGCCACTAATAATTATTTAAAGACATCTCTTCAATGAACTCGTAAGCTGCTTCAGGAGTTTTATTATTCAAGGTTCCACCGGTGGTTGAATCAACTAATTTTCTTGTTGAGGGATTTACACCATTGTAGAAGGTTTGGACTTGAAGCCATAATGGTAGTCCATGGTGTGGACATCTCCTCAAGAGATCTTTGTATCTCTCCCATGCATCGTATAATGTCTCTAAATCCATCTGCATAAAAGAAGAAATATCATTCCGTAATTTAGCCATTTTGGCCGGTGGAAAATATTTTAATAAAAATTTTTCGGTCATTTGATCCCATGTAGTGATTGACGCTCGTGGTAATGAGTTCAACCACTGCTTGGCTTTATTCTTTAATGAAAAGGGAAATAACCGAAGACGAATGGCATCATCGAAAATGTCATTTATTTTGAAAGTATCACAGAACTCTAAAAAATTTGCTATATGAGTGTTTGGGTCTTCGTCCTGCAAACCATCAAATTGAACAAATTGTTGAATCATTTGTATTGTATTAGACTTTAATTCAAAATTATTAGTAGCTATAGCAGGCTTAACAATACTAGATTCTTCTCCTGTCAAATTAGGTTTAGCATAATCATACATAGTGTGCGGAGCATCCACCACATCTCGTGGTGGATTATTCTCATCCATCCCTTCAGTAGGACTGGATCTGTCTTCTTGCTCTTCTTCTGTGTAATTTAGAACTCGCCTAATTTCTCTGCGATTTCTTCGAGCGGTAGCTTAAATTTCACTGTCGTATACTCGAGGTCCTGTCGGGTTCCGTCTAGAAATAAACTAAAGGTACCTGCTAGGAAAAAGAAAGAAAAAAATAAAATTTAGAGAGGAAAAATGGAATGAAATAAATTGAAAAATAAAATAATGGCTAAAGTAATAAAAATAGAATTTTTTTAATATTTTAGTTCTTCGGCAACGATGCCAAAAACTTGATCGCTGAAATTAAAGCTTTAAAATTTATAAATAGAATGACCAAATCTGGAAACTAACTTTGACAATGACTTAAAGGCAAGTGTACCTATCAGACAATATTATAGCTTAGGCAAGACCGGATTATCAAACCCAAAGGAACTAAAAGTACTAATACTCACTTTCTTTTTATTATTTGGCCTAAAATATAGAGTGATTGGTTGCTTCTAATCTAGTTTAACGACTACCAACCTAAAGACGCAAAGACAAAAAAGAACAAATTGGGAAAATAACTTGAAGAAACTCAATTGATTACGACGATACCCTCAGGAAGAATCCACCTAGACTTCACTTGTTACTTATTACTGAATCATATGATTTCGTTACTTAGCTTGATCCATAGGACTCCCTAACCTATATTAAACCCTCTCTCGAGGAAAATAACATCTAATCCTAGGTTAATTAGTGGAACTCTCGTTCGCTTATAATAACCCCCTTGAATAGCAGTAAATCGATCAATGGATTCCCATATTAAGTTTCGCCCTAATCCGGCAAAATCTCGTAACCTTATCTCTCGGTGTTCGATCAACTCCACTTAACTATGTTAGATCTACTCTTAAGCAAGGTTTATTCCTCCTCCACCTAAGCACATCAGATTTAGATTAAGCATGAATAATTAAGAACAAACTAAGTATTATCATATAATTCAGAAAATAATAACAAAATTCATCTAGGTTTCATCCCCTTCAGGTATCTGAAGGATTTAGTTCATAACAAATAAAGAAAACATCTCAAAAGAAAAGATAAAACAAAACATAAGAAATCCATAAAACCCCCTAGAGGAATTGAAGGAGAAATCTGCTATCTTGAGTAGTACTCCGGCTTTTTGAGATGGATCCATTGTCTATCTTCGAATAATTTCCACAAATGTTATCTTTCTGGCTCGGCTCCTTGGCCTAGCTAACCGCTCCTCTCAGGATGCACTTAGGGTGTTTATATAGGCTTTTAGCATCCTTTACTTGGTCCCTAAGTGTCCTAAATTAAGTCTGCTTCCTACTTGGTGTTTAAACAGGCTTTGGAGAGTGTTTTTTGGCTCTAAGTATCCAAATTCAAGTGAAATTTCTCTCTCCCATAATAGGGGAACGGCCATGGAACACAGCCATGTAAATCATGGTTGGGCCGTGTCTCGATTCTGTCGATTGGGGCACGGCCATGTAAATCGTGACACGGTCGTGTCTTAGTTAATTGTCGCGGCACGGCCGTGTGGCTTGAAGTCTAGGTCGTGTCGATTTCTTCTTTGGCCCAAATTGGCCTGTTTTAAGCTTGTTTCTTGTTCTTTTCGTCCAAGGGTGCTTTCCTGAGTAGAAATATGAAAAGAAAGGATTAAAAGCACCTTTTTACATAAATCAGGGCTAAATCATCCTAAAAGCATAATAAATATGGGGTTAAAATATGTTACTTTTACGGTTTATCACAATACTCATAAAAATAATTAATCAATGGTATTAGCTGACCATACACAAGTCAAAACTACTTGACCTTAATTACTTACGATTGCCCTTATCTAGCACATACCCTGCCACATATCGAGCCAATTTCTCTTGACTTAATCATTAGTATCTGTATTCATTCACTCACAGGACCTAAATATCATTCACATCTCTACTTTCAAATTGACTCGCTTATCCCACCATGCATAGGGAATAATCAAAGACGTGTTTTTATAATCACTACGATAAGTGTAAAACCATTGCCACACTCTCGAGGTGGTCTTGCATGGAACTCTTCTAGGTAATAATGCCATATCTCATACATAATCTTATATGGCATTACCCCTCAGTGCTCATGCCATATCCCAGATATGGTCTTACATTAGCTTTCATCTAAATGTCGATGCCATGTTCCAAATATGGTATTACACTGGCTCTTGTAATGTGGCCGATGCTATGTCCCAGACATGGTCTTACACTGACCCTCATAATATGGCCAATGTCATGTCCCACGCATGGTCTTACACTAACCCTCATAATATGGCCGATGCCATGCCCCAGACATGGTCTTACACTGACCCTCATAATATGGTTGATGCCATGTCCCAGTCATGGTCTTACACTAACCCTTATAATATGGCCAATGCCATGTCCCAAACATGGTCTTACACTGACCCTCATATTCATTATTGTCCATTCGGACTTCGATATCATATTCAACATCAAATTCTCAATTTAATGGAGTGTCATGCATCAATGTGATACCAAGCATCCACACCTTTGCTAATATAAATATTGCATTAATTCACATACAACTCACCTCATTTTCAAAATGAGCTAGTTCTTCGGTTTAGTCTACGACCTTATCCTTTCCCTGATTGAGGCAGATTCTCGTCTTCTCTTACTCTATAATAGCAAATTAGCTCATTTTAATCGCCACATTAACATAAGCATCTCAATAATCATGCTTACTCAAAATTACCATTTTACCCCTATATTTTGGCAAAATGACCTTTTGCCCCTTGGCTCGGAAATTAATTCTAATCACATTTTTATCCCCAAGAAGCCTAGGTAAACATTTAATGCTCTTAAAGCTATCATCATAAATCAACATTTCACATACATTAAGCTAATCACTCGATTCTTATCATTTTACCGTTATTAAGTTCTTAAGCAACATCGATCGATTTTTCTAACATGATGATAAATCATAGATTTGCGAGATTTCGGTGTAAGATTACACACCTGATTATAGTGAGGATTAAATCTTCTTGATCTTGGCACCTAAATCACCATTACACTTGATTAACCAACAAACACAATTTTATTAATCTAAATCTAAATCAGACGATCTAATGAAATGCTTACCCTCAATATTGTGAATGACCATGATTTGTCTATTCTCACCGGATGATGGTCCACAACTCGGTGGAAAATCTCGAACTGCCGATACCGCCCTTTGTTTGAACTTAAGAGTAGGAATTACAAATCTACTCCTTTTGTGTTATCCAATCACTTTTCCTTTCAAATCGTTACAACTTGCCTCCATTGAAAAAGTCTCGGTTAGAAAAATACTATGATGAGTGAACGCATTTATCTAAGGAGAGGTTTCAGCTTACCACTATTTTCGAAGGATTAACAAGTAGAGAATATCGAGTGATTTTGTCCCCAAAATAATCGATTAGTCGAAACTTTGATCTGATTTGCAGCATAGCCGAGTAGAGATATAACGAAAAATCCAAGAAGAAACTCATTACCTTAATGATGATGAACCCGATTTCTACCGATTGACTTATGGCTACAGATGAGACAAGGATATTAGATTCGGCTTTCCACTTTAATACTACAACAAGAAGATGATCAAGATATGAGGGATTGGGAGAGAATGGTATTTTGGTTTAGGACAAAGGAAACATCCAAATGTTATTAGACACACATTCGGCTAGGGAAAAAGAAAATGAAAATAGTAGAATGGAATCACTTACCAATTCGGCTAATGAAGAGAAAAGGACAATGAAGGTTTGGCCTTCAAATATTATTGACAAATGAAAAAGAGAGAAAATAAAAGAATTGGTGAGAAAAGAGAAAGAAAAATGGAGAAGAAGTTTTAGGGAGTTCGGCTATCACCAAGGAGAAGATGATCAAAATGAGGTGAGTGTTTTGGCAAGAAAAGAAGAATGAACAAAGATGGATTGATGGTTAAGACATAACAAGTGAACAAGATGAATAATGGCTAGAGTGTTTCGGCCAAAATAAGAGAAAATTAGGTAAACATATGGCTTTAGAAATTCGGCAGGCAAAGGGAAAGAATTGGAAAAATTGAATACCAAAATGCTAAAAGAAAACAAGCCTTACAAGCACCAAAATATTCCAAATGACTATTGCAAAAATTCGGCTACTAAGACCCCTTCCCAAAACCGTGTATCATATTTACCAAAAAGATGAGTGTTGACCAAAATTCTTTCTTAGGCAACTCCTAATATTCGGCCAACATGTTCCCTCCCTTGCCTTTTTCTTTTATTTCTTTCCTTGCTTTTCCCTTATTTTCCTCCTTACCTTATTTTCTTAGTCTTCTTTCCATCAATAAAAAGTCTCCCTTACCATATTTAGAACCATGGCCGAAACTTGGAAAGAAAGCACAAAATAAATCCAAAATTTGTAATAGGTGAGATTCGACCCCCTTCCCTCTATGCTCTCCACTTGACGCCACACCACTCTTCCATGTACTTCACTTGTGCTAGCAAAATACACACTTATTTCCTTAAGTCTTGATGACACTTACCTTCTCTCCTTAAAGTGCTTAAACACAAAAATTTTGCTAAGGCCCAACTCAACCCCGAGCCTTCTTAGGACCCCTAAACATACAAAATTTATAACATTTTCATTAAGGTCCTATTTGGTGTTCTCATGCTAACACCCTTTTTAAAAGTTGGTCATCTAACAACTAAGGCTCAAGTTCTTCCATAAAAAATGAAAAAAATAACTAAGGTTGCTCTCATGGTAGAACTCTAAGCTTTTCACAACATAGCACAATTGTCCCCTCATTTGAAAGCTTAAGCTCTAGGGGTCTCAAAAGTACAATTATTATCAAGAAAGGTTCACTAGAACACTTACTTGAATAGATGAGAGCTTGCTGAAAGTTTTCAAGGTTTCTACCCCTTATTTGCTACTAATTTTTGGTGGAAGATGATAGGAGAAAAAGATGATAACTTTTCTCTCCTTATTTTATTAATGCAAGTCAAATTAGTCCACCTACTACTACTAACTTTTACTAAAATTGACAAATCTTGTCTCCCATGTTCTCCTATGGCTGGCCAAGCTTCTTCCAAAGGCTAAAATGCCTTTTTAAAGACCTCCCAATAATATTTTATGGCCATTTGGTACTTTTGACAAAAAAATGGAATTTTCGCACGTGATGCGATTTAGTCATTTTTCACAATTAAACATGAACTCGCTAAAATTAAAGTACCAAAATTTTCATGCTCATATGCTATCACGTTCTAACTCATAATATAGAATGAAAATAAATTCTCAAATCTTGAATTAGTGATCCTAAGATCACTATTCTGACTAGCCTCTAAATCGGGTTGTTACAATTTCCCCTTAAGGATTTTCATCCTCGAAAATCTTACCAGTGAAAAGATTAGGGCATTGGTTTCTCATCATTTCCTTGGGCTCCCATGTAGCCTCTTTTATTCTGGGCCTTTTCCATAGGACTTTCACTAGGGCTATGCTTTTATTTCTTAATTGCTTGACTTCACGAGCCAATATTTTAACTGGTTCTTCATCATAAGTCAAGTCTAGTTGTATCACTACCTCTCGGCTCTATACTATGAGAAGGGTCTGAATGGTATCGACATAACATAGACGCATGGAAGACGTCATGAATCTTTTCCAGCTCATGTGGCAAGGCTAACCGGTACGCTGTCGGTCCTATCCTTTCAATAACTTCATAAGGTCCAATAAAGCGTGGACTCAATTTGCTATTCTGGCCAAATCTGAGGACTTTCCTACAAGGATACTTTCAAGAACACCTTATCACCGATTTGTATTCTATCTCTTTCCTCTTTAAATCTGAATAGGACTTTCTTCTATCTGAGGTGGCTTTCAGGTAGTTACGAATCACTTTTACTTTCTATTAAGTTTCCTTAACCAAGTCAGTCTTGTGTATCTGTTTATCTCTTAGTTCTGTCCAATACAAGGGTGTTCGACACTTACGTCCATACAATGCCTCATAAGGCGCCATCTTCAAACTTGACTGAAAACTGTTGTTGTAAGTGAATTCCACTAATGGTAAGTATTTCTACCAACTACCATGGAATTCTAAAACACAACATCTAAGCATGTCTTCAAGTATCTGAATTATTCTCTCTGACTATCCATCGGTTTGTGGATGGAAGGCGGTACTGAAACTTAATTTCGTGCCCAAAGCTTCTTGTAGTTTTGTCTAGAACCGTGACGTGAATCTCATATCTCTATCTGAAATCATTGACAATGGTACACCATGAAGTCTTACTATCTTCGACACGTACAAGTCCGCCAATTTATCATACAAGTCCGCCAATTTATCAAGTGAATAGTCGACTCACACTGATATAAAGTGGGCTGACTTAGTGAGTCTATGAACCATCTTTCCTCTTGGGAGTCAACGGTAAACCTATCACGAAATCCATAGTGATATGGTCCCACTTCCACTAAGGAACCATAATAGGCTGAAGTAAAGCCAAAGGTACTTGATGTTCAGCCTTTACTTGTTGACAAATCAGGAATTTTGATACAAACTCAGAAATATCTTTCTTCATACCAAGCCACCAGTACCATTTCTTCAAGTCATGATACATCTTTGTGCTGCCAGGTGTACATTCAAACATCCGTTATGTGCTTCATGTAAAATTTTATGAATGAGCTCATCATTCCTGGGTACACAGACTCGATCTGGAAATGTCAAACATCCATCAAGATTTACTCGAAAGTCTGACTCAACACTCGACTCACATAAAGCTCTTTTGGCTTGCAAACTATTATCATCCTTCTGAGCTTCGCAAATCTCATGGAGGAATAATGGTTTAGCCCTTAACTCGGCTAATACGGAACCATCATCTAACAAGGTCATCTGGGTGCTCATAGCTTTTAGTGAAAATAATGACTTTCTACTCAAAGCGTTAGCGACTACATTTGCCTTTCCCGGATGGTAGTCAATTATCAACTCATAATCTTTAATCAACTCTAACCACCTTCGCTGTCTCAAATTCAATTCTTTCTGAATCATCAAATATTTTAGGCTTTTATGGTCAGTGAAAATCTGACACCTTTCACCATATAAATGATGTCTCCAAATTTTAACGCAAACACGATTGTGGCCAACTCTAAATTATGATTCGGGTAGTTCCTCTCGTACTGTATAGAGGCGTATGGAACCATTTTACCTTCTTGCATAAGTACATAGCCCAAACCGTTTAGGGATGCATCACT
Organism: Gossypium rotundifolium; assembly: GCA_025506655.1. NCBI lineage: Eukaryota > Viridiplantae > Streptophyta > Magnoliopsida > Malvales > Malvaceae > Gossypium > Gossypium rotundifolium. The sequence goes on along the minus strand of CP106732.1, from coordinate 30,347,463 downwards.
ATAAACTGCGAATTCTCTTCCCGACTCAGGTTGCACCAACATAGGAGCCTCAGTCAACAGTGTCTTCAATTTCTTGAAACTCGGCTGACATTCCTCTATCCAAACGAATTTCACATCTTTTTACAAAAGTCTTGTCATCGGTGTAGCTATCACAGAAAACCCCTTGGCAAAACGCTTATAGTACCCAGCTAGGCCTAGAAAACTCCTTACTTTAATTACGTTCCTTGGTGGTTTCCATTCAACAATTGCTAAAATCTTATTTGAGTCAACTCTAATCCCATCTCCGAAAACAATGTGCCCTAGAAATCCCACTTTCTTGAGCCAAAATTCACTCTTACTGAATTTGGCATACAATTGTTTCTCTCTCAAAACTTGTAGAACTATACTCAAGTCCTCAGCATGATCATTCTCATCTCGAGAGTAGATCAGTATGTCATCAATGAAGACCACAACAAATCTATCCAAATACGGTCAAAAAATGCGATTCATCAAATCCATGAAGATAGCGGGGGCATTCGTTAGACCAAAATGCATGACCAAAAAGTCATAGTGGTCGTACCTAGTTCTAAATGCGGTCTTTAGCACATTTGAATCCTTAACTTTTATCTGATAGTACCCTGACCTCAAATCTATCTTGGAAAATACTATAGCTCCCTTCAATTGGTCAAATAGAATGTCGATTCTTGGCAACAAGTATTTATTCTTCACTGTCACCTTATTGAGTTATCGAGTCTATACATAGTCTCATGGAACCATCTTTCTTCTTCAAGAATAGGATGGAGTGCCTTATGGAGAAAAACTCGGCCTCATGAAACCCTTATCCGTTAATTCTTACAACTGTGCTTTTAGCTCTTTTAGCTTGGTTGGAGCCATTCTATAGGGGGCAATAGAAATAGGGGCAGTGCTTGGAGCTAATTCGATCCCAAATTCAATCTCTCTATCTGGAGGTAATCCTGGCAACTCCTCTGGGAAAACATCTAGGAAATCACATACTATAGGTACTGACTCAATTTTCAATTTAGTCTCTTTAGTGTTCAACACAAAGGCAAGATAAGCCTCATACCCCTTTCGTAGGAACCTCTAAGCTGACATGGTTGATATCATTATTGGTGATCCATCAGGCTTATCTGATTCAACATGAATAAAATTTCCATTTTCATCCCTCAACTCAATATGCTTCTTTCCACAATTCATAATTACCTTATGAGTAACTAACCAATCCATCCCAAGGATGACATCAAACTCGTCAAACGGTAATAACATAAGATCGACAGGGAAACAATGACCCTTAAATATCAAAGGACACCCTTTACAAACTCTATCAACCAACACTTTCTTACCTAGGGGATTTGACACTCTTATAATGAATTTAATAGACTCTATAGGCATACTCATGTTAGAGACTAATTGCATGTATATGTAAAGTGGGTAGATCCGGTCAATTAAAGCTATAACACGAGTAATATGGAGGGAGAAGATACCCGTGATTATGTCAAGGTAAGATGCCTCTTCACGAGCACGGATGGCATATATTCTCGCTGGTGCTCTACCCTCAACTGTAGTAGCTCGTTCTTTAGGTAGATTCTTGTTTCCCATCTCACTCCCTGGATTTTTCAATGGTCTACCCTTTGTGGTACTTCTCGATCTCACATTCTGAGGCCTTCCTTTCACGTCTACCTTAGGGCAGTTTCTGATAAAATGGTCCAATGGCCCACATCTGAAATAACCTTTCTCATTAGCTTGGCATTCACCAAAATGGTGTCCGCCACACTGAGGGCATTCCAGTCTGTTCGGACGGACATTGCCTACACTAGCAACTGATATAGTTTGCCCTTTTGTTCTCGAAAATTGCCCGCCCTTATTTTGGGTTGAAAACCTCGCTGAAGTGGTTGTTCGAGTAATAAAATCCCTCGATTTCTTAGATGAGGAATGGTGAGACTTGTTCAGTCGCCTCTTCCTCGAGTCACATGATTCGTACTCAACTTTTCTCTTACCTCAGGCCAACTCTTCGGCTTTACAAGCCATATCCACCGACACTACAAACTCCTTTAATTCAAGAACTCCCACGTATAGGCGGATATCTTTATTTAATCCATTCTCGAATCTCTTACACATGATGGCCTCGTAGACACGCACTCTCTTGCATACTTGCTAAGCCTTACGAACTCCCGTTAGTAGTCAATCACTGACATACGACCTTGCTTCAGTTACAAGAACTCTTTTCTCTTGTGGTCGATGAACCTCTGGCTAATATACTTCTTCGATATTCCACTTGGAAGAATTCCCAACTAACTATCTCCCTTGGCACAACTAACACCAATGTGCTCCACCATCGGTAGGCTGAGTCTCTCAGGAGAGATACCGCACATTTTAAGCACTCGTCAGATGCAGGATAACTCATCAAATACTCAGATAGTGTTCTCGAGCCAGAATTTCGCTTTCTTCGGGTCATCATCCCTATTTGCCTAAAATTCATTAGCTCCCTTTTTTCGGATCTTATCCATTTGCTCGGGTATACTCAGTATCCCAGTTGCTCATCTTGTGGAGAAAAGCTTCTTGAGCTTCATCTCCCTGACCCAAGGTCTCGGGTCTAATATTAGCTGGCACGGTCCCTTGAGCGAGAGCCGGCACATTACTCGCAGCATCATCAAGCTGCAGTTCGGTCCGGATCTGAATCCATCTACTACATAAAACACAATTTTATACGCCAGGAGCCATCACACTTTCATTACTCAAACACTCTTACACGTGGCATGTATAGCTAGACTCGTACTTATGCTATGTTAGTCCTAGAACCGACTAAACCGTAGCTCTGATACCACTAAATGTAACACCCCATACCCAAGTCCAATGATAGGACTTGATACGAGACATTACCATATATGACTCACTTAGACATACTCTTACGGCTGTGAAATTTTGTTCGACTTAAAAACTTCTCTTTCTTAGACTAATCATATATTTCATAGGCCTACGAGGCCTTAAGCCCTTATCCGAAAATTTTCTGGACTTAATCGAAAACTCTTTTTTGAAGCAGAGTTCACACGCCCATGTGACTTGGGACATGCCGTGTACCCTTACAGACACCCATGTCTTCCAATTGTGGAGAGTTACTGACTATATTCACACGGCTTTAACACATCCGTGGGCTTAGACCGTGTATTATTCCTTGATATACTGACGTGATCACACGGCCGGGGCACTGCCGTGTATCCACAGCTATGGGTGTTTTACAATTTCATGGACTAGGTGCAGACTTCACACGGCCTGGGTACACGCCTATGTGTTGGTCGTGGCCTTCACATGGTTTGACCCACGCCCGTGCGTCACACTAGGTGGTTAAATTAGCAGGTTATATACCAAGCTATTGCATCCCTAAAATGCACACTCTCATACTTCATCTTAAAATAATCAATTTCTATCTCATAAGCAAGTCTAAGAACTCATTTCCATCATACAATGTAAAAAAAATATAATGTAAAAAAAAAAGGCATTCACTTCATGAATTTCATCGTCATTGAAAGAAAGAGTTTGCCAAGTATTTGCCTATCTTATAAAACCATATACAAAATGACTTACAAAGCAAACACTTTAAATAACAATTACGACTTAATAAAATACTCCAGTTCTATACATGACATACTCAAAATAAGTCTAAAATTGTTATACCAAAGTGTTGACGATAGTGTGATTTCCGAATTCCTAGAGTCACGATCTTCAAGTTATCTTGGCAATACTACAAAGAAGAAGGGCAATGAAAAAGGGGTAAGCATAAAGCTTAGTATGTTGCATGGAAATAAATAGCAATTGTAATACTCATAAAAATAATTAATCAATGGTATTAGCTGACCATACACAAGTCAAAACTACTTGACCTTAATTACTTATGATTCCCTTATCTAGCACATACCATGCCACATACCGAGCCAATTTCTCTTAACTCAATCATTTGTATCTATATTCATTCACTCGCAGGACCTAAATATCATTCACATCCCTACTTTTAAATTCATCCGCTTATCCCAACATGCACAGGGAATAATCAAAGACATGTTTTTATAATCACTACGATAAGTGTAAAACCATTGCCACACTTTGGGTCTTCGTCACGCAAACCATCAAATTGAACAAATTGTTGAATCATTTTATTGTATTAGACTTTAATTCAAAATTATTAGTAGCTATAGCAGGCTTAACAATACTAGATTCTTCTCCTGTCAAATTAGGTTTATCATAATCATACATAGTGTGTAGAGCATCCGCCACATCTCGTGGTGGATTATTCTCATCCATCCCTTCAGTAGGACTGTATCTGTCTTCTCGCTCTTCTTCTGTGTCATTTAGAACTCACCTAATTTCTCTGCGATTTCTTCGAGCGGTAGCTTCAATTTCACTGTCGTATACTAGAGGTCCTGTCGGGTTCCGTCTAGTCATAAACTAGAGGTACCTGCTAGGAAAAAGAAAGAAAAAAATAAAATTTAGAGAGAAAAAAATGGAATGAAATAAATTGTGAAATACAATAATGGCTAAAGTAATAAAAATAGAGTTTTCTTAATATTTTAGTTCCTCGGCAACGGCGCCAAAAACTTGATCGCTGAAATTAGAGCTTTAAAATTTATAAATAGAATGACCAAACCTTGAAACTAACTCTGACAATGACTTAAAGGCAAGTGTACCTATCGGACAGTATTATAGCTTAGGCAAGACCGGATTATCAAACCCAAAGGAACTAAAAGTACTAATACTCACTTTCTTTTTATTATTTGGCCTAAAATATAGAGTGATTGGTTGCTTCTAATCTAATTTAACGACTACAAAGCTAAAGACGCAAAGAAAAAAAGAACAAATTCGGAAATAACTTGAAGAAACTCAATTGATTACGACGATACCCTCAGGAAGAATCCACCTAGACTTCAGTTGTTACTTATTATTGAATCATATGATTTTGTTACTTAGCTTGATCCGTAGGACTCCCTAACCTATATTAAACCCTCTCTCAAGGAAAATAACATCTAATCCTAGGTTAATTAGTGGAACTCTCGTTCGCTTATAATAACCCCCTTGAATAGTAGTAAATCGATCAATAGATTCCCATATGAAGCTTCACCCTAATTCGGTAAAATCTAGTAACCCTATATCTAGGTGTTCGATCAACTCCACTTAACTATGCTAGATCTACTCTTAAGTAGGATTTATTCCTCCTCCACCTAAGCACATCAGATTTAGATTAAGCATGAATAATTAAGAACAAACTAAGTATTATCATATAATTCTGAAAATAATAACAAAATTTATCTAGGTTTCATCACCTTCAGGTATCTAAAGGATTTAGTTCATAGCAAATAAAGAAAACATCTGAAAAGAAAAGATAAAACAAAACATAAGAAATCCATAAAACCCCCTAGAGGAATTGAAGGAGAAATCTACCGTCTTGAGTAGAACTCTGGCTTCTTAAGATGGATCCACTGTCTATCTTCGAATAATTCCCACAGATGTGATCTTTCTGGCTCGGCTCCTTGGCCTAGCTAACCGCTCCTCTCAGGATGCACTTAGGGTGTTTATATAGGCTTTTAGTATCCTTTACTTGGTCCCTAAGTGTCCTAAATTAAGTCCGCTTTCTACTTGGTGTTTAAATAGGCTTTGTAATGTGTTTTTCGGCTCTAAGTATCCAAATTCGAGTGAAATTTCTCTCTCCCATAATAGGGGAACGGCCATGGAACACAGCCATGTAAATCGTGGTTGGGCCGTGTATCGATTTTGTCGATTGGGGCACGGCCATGTAAATCGTGGCACGGCCGTGTCTTAGTTAATTGTCGTGGCACGGCCGCGTGGCTTGATGTCTAGGTCGTGTCGATTTCTTCTTTGGCCCAAATTGGCCCATTTTAAGCTTGTTTCTTGTTCTTTTCGTCCTCAGGTGCTTTCCTGAGTAGAAATATGAAAAGAAAGGATTAAAAGCACCTTTTTACATAAATCAGGGCTAAATCATCCTAAAAGCATAATAAATATGGGGTTAGAATATATTACTTTTACGGTTTATCATAATACCCGTACAAATAATTGATCAATGGTATTAGCTGACCATACACAAGTCAAAACTACTTGACCTTAATTACTTACGATTGCCCTTATCCAGCACATACCCTGCCACATATCGAGCCAATTTCTCTTGACTTAATCATTAGTATCTGTATTCATTCACTCGCAGGACCTAAATATCATTCACATCTCTACTTTCAAATTAACCCGCTTATCCCACCATGCATAGGGAATAATCAAAGACTTGTTTTTATAATCACTACGATAAGTGTAAAACGATTGCCACATTCTTGAGGTGGTCTTGCATGGAACTCTTCTAGGTAATAATGCCATATCTCAGACATAATCTTATATGGGACTACCCCTCAATGTTCATGCCATATCCCAGATATGGTCTTACATTAGCTTTCATCTGAATGCCGATGCCATGTTCCAAATATGGTCTTACACTGGATCTTATAATGTGGCCGATGCTATGTCCCATACATGGTCTTACACTGACCCTCATAATATGACCGATGCCATGTCCCAAACATGGTCTTACACTGATCCTAATAATATGGCCAATGTCATGTCCCAGACATGGTCTTACACTGACCCTCATAATAAGGCCGATGCCATGTCCCAGACATGGTCTTACACTGACCCTCACAATATGGTCGATGCCATGTCCCACTCATGGTCTTACACTAACCCTCATAAGATGGCCAATGCCATGTCCTAGGCATGGTTTTACACTGACCCTCATATCATTATTGTCCATTCAGACTTCGGTATCATATTCAACATCAAATTCTCAATTTAATGGAGTGTCATGCATCGATGTGATACCAAGCATCCACAACTTTGCTAATATAAATATTGCATTAATTCACATACAACTCACCTCGTTTTCAAAATGAGCTAGTTCTTCAGTTTAGTCTACGACCTTATCCTTTCCCCGATTGAGGCGGATTCTCGTCTCCTCTTACTCTATAATAGCAAATTAGCTCATTTTAATCACCACATTAACATAAGCATCTCAATAATCATGCTTAATCAAAATTACCATTTTACCCCTAGATTTTGGCAAAATGACCTTTTTGCCCCTTGGCTCGAAAATTAATTGTAATCACATTTTCATCACCAACAAGCTTAGGTAAACATTTAATGCTCTTAAAGCTATCATCATAAATCAACATTTCACATACATTAAGCAAATCACTCGATTCTTATCATTTTACCGTTATTAAGTTCTTAAGCAACATCGATCGATTTTTCTAACATGATGATAAATCATAGATTTGTGAGATTTCGGTGTGAGATTACACACCTGATTACAGTAAGGATTAAATCTTCTTGATCGTCGGCACCTAAATCACCATTACACTCGATTAACCAACAAACGCAATTTTATTAATCTAAATCTAAATCAGATGATCTAATGAAATGCTTACCCTCAATATTGTGAACGACCATGATTTGTCTATTCTCACCGGATGATAGTCCACAACTCAGTGGAAAATCCCGAACTGTCGATACCGCCCTTTGTTTGAACTTAGGAGTAGGAATTACAAATCTACTCCTTTTGTGTTCTCCAATCACTTTTCCTTTCAAATCGTTACAACTTGCCTCCATTGAAAAAGTCTCGGTTAGAAAAATACTATGATGAGTGAACGTTTTTATCTAAGGAGAGGTTTCAGCTTACCACTATTTTTGAAGGATTAACAAGTAGAGAATATCGAGTGATTCCGTCCCTAAAATAATCAATTAGTCGAAACTTCGATCCGATTTGTAGCATAGCCGAGTATAGATATAACAAAAAATCCAAGAAGAAACTCCTTACCTTAATGATGATGAACCCGATTTCCACCGATTGACTTATGGCTATAGATGAGACAAGGATATGAGATTCGGCTTTCCACTTTAATACTACAACAAGAAGATGATCAAGATATGAGGATTAGGAGAGAATGGCATTTTGGTTTCGGACAAAGTGAAACATTCGAATGTTATTAGACATACATTCGGCTAGGGAAAAAGAAAATGAAAAGAGTAGAATGGAATCACTTACCAATTCGGCTAATGAAGAGAAAAGGACAATGAAGGTTTGGCCTTCAAATATTATTGACAAATGAAAAAGAGAGAAAATAAAAGAAATGGTGAGAAAAGAGAAAGAAAAATGGAGAAGAAGTTTTAGGGAGTTCGGCTATCACCAAGGAGAAGATGATCAAAATGAGGCGAGTGTTTTGGCAACAAAAGAAGAATGAACAAAGATGGATTGAGGGTTAAGACATAACAAGGGAACAAGATGAATAATGGCTAGAGTGTTTTGGGCAAAACAAGAGAAAATGAGGTGAACATATGGCTTTAAAAATTCGGCAAGCAAAGGGAAAGAATTGGAAAAAGAGAATACCAAAATGCTAAAAGAAAATAAGCCTTACAAGCACCAAAATTTCCCAAATGACTATTGCAAAAATTCGGCTACCAAGACCCCTTCCCAAAACCGTGTATCATATTTACCAAAAAGATGAGTGTTGACCAAAATTCTTTCTTAGGAAACTCCTAATATTCGGCCAACATGTTCCCTCCCTTGCCTTTTTCTTTTATTTCTTTCCTTCATTTTCCCTTATTTTCCTCTTACCTTATTTTCTTAGTCTTCTTTCCATCAATAAAAAGTCTCCCTTACCATATTTAGAACCATGGCCGAAACTTGGAAAGAAAGCACAAAATAAATCCAAAATTTGTAATAGGTGAGATTCGAACCCCTTCCCTCTATGCTCTCTACTTGACGCCACACCACTCTACCATGTACTTCACTTGTGCTAGCAAAATACACACTTATTTCCTTAAGTCTTGATGACACTTACCTTCTCTACTTAAAGTGCTTAAACACAAAAATTTTGCTAATGCCCAACTCAACCTCGAGCCTTCTTAGGACCCCTAAATATACAAAATTTATAATATTTTCATTAAAGTCCTATTTGGTGTTCTCATGCTAACACCTTTTTAAAAGTTGTTCATCTAACAACTAAGGCTCAAGTTCTTCCATAAAAAATGAAAAGAATAACTAAGGTTGCTCTCATGGTAGAACTCTAAACCTTTCACAACATTGCACAATAGTCCCCTCATTTGAAAGCTTAAGCTCTAGGGGTCTCAAAAGTACAATTATTTTCAAGAAAAGTTCGCTAGAACACTTACTTGAATAGATGAGAGCTTGCTGAAAGTTTTCAAGGTTTCTACCCCTTATTTGCTGCTAATTTTTTTGGAAGATGATAGGAGAAAAAGATGATAACTTTTCTCTCCTTATTTTATTAATACAAGTCAAATTAGTCCACCTACTACTACTAACTTTTACTAAAATTGAAAAATCTTGTCTCCTATGTTCTCCAATGGCTGGTCAAGCTTCTTCCAAAGGCTAAATTGCCTTTTCAAAGACCTCCCAATAATATTTTATGGCCATTTGGTACTTTTGACAAAAAACTAGAATTTTCGCACGTTATGCGATTTAGTCCTTTTTCACAATTAAACATGAAATCACTAAAATTAAAGTACCAAAATTTTCATGCTCATATGCTATCATGTTCTAACTCATAATATAAAATGGAAATAAATTTTCAAATCTTGAATTAGTGATCCCGAGATCACTATTCTGACTAGCCCCTAAATCGGGCTGTTACAATTCCCCCTTAAGGATTTTCGTCCTCGAAAATCTTACCAGTGAAAAGATTGGGGTATTGGTTTCTCATCGTTTCCTCGGGCTCCCATGTAGCCTCTTCTATTCTGGGCCTTTTACATAGGACTTTCACTAGGGCTATGCTTTTATTTCTTAACTGCTTGACTTCACGAGCCAATATTTTAACTGGTTCTTCACCATAAGTCAAGTCTAGTTGTATCACTACCTCTGCCGGCTCTATACCATGAGAAGGGTCTGAATGGTATCGACGTAACATAGACACATGGAAGACGTCATGAATCTTTTCCAGATCAGGTGGTAAGGCTAACCGGTATGCTACCGGTCCTATCCTTTCAGTAACTTCATAAGGTCCAATAAAGCGCGGACTCAATTTGCTATTCTGGCCAAATCTGAGGACTTTCCTCCAAGGATACTTTCAAGAACACCTTATCACCGATTACTATTCTATCTTTGTCCTCTTTAAATCTGAATAGGACCTTTTTTATCTGAGGTGGCTTTCAGGTAGTTACAAATCACTTTTAATTTCTCTTCAGTTTCCTTAACCAAGTCAGCCTCGTCTATCTGTTTATCTCTGAGTTCTGTCCAATACGAGGGTGTTCAACACTTACATCCATACAATGCCTCACAAGGCACCATCTTCAAACTTGACTGAAAACTGTTGTTGTAAGTGAATTCCACTAATGGTAAGTATTTCTCCCAACTACCATGGAATTCCAAAACACAACATCTAAGCATGTCTTCAAGTATCTGAATTATTCTCTCTGAATGTCCATCGGTTTATGGATGAAAGGCGGTACTGAAACTTAATTTCGTGCCCAAAGCTTCTTGTAGTTTTGTCCAGAACCGTGACGTGAATCTCGGATCTCTATCTAAAATCATTGACAATGGTACACCATGATGTCTTACTATCTTCGACACGTACAAGTCTTCCAATTTATCAAGTGAATAGTCGACTCGCACTGATATAAAGTGGGCTGACTTAGTGAGTCTATGAACCACTACCCAAACTACATCTTTCCTCTTGGGAGTCACCGATAAACCTGTCACGAAATCCATAGTGATATGGTCCCACTTCCACTAAGGAACCATAATAGGCTGAAGTAAAGCTGAAGGTACCTGATGTTTAGCCTTCACTTGTTGATAAATCAGGCATTTTGATACAAACTCAGAAATATCTTTTTTCATACCAAGCCACCAGTACCATTTCTTCAAGTCATGATACATCTTTGTGCTGCCAGGATGTACATTCAAACATCCGTTATGTGCTTCATGTAAAATTTTGTGAATGAGCTCATCATTCCTGGGTACACAGACTCGATCTGGAAATGTCAAACATCCGTCAAGATTTGCTCGAAAGTCTGACTCAACACTCGACTCACATAAAGCTCTTTTGGCTTGCAAACTATTATCATCCCTCTGAGCTTCACAAATCTCATAGAGGAATAATGGTTTAGCCCTCAACTCGGCTAATATGGAACCATCATCTAACAAGGTCATCTGGGTGCTCATAGCTTTTAGTGAAAATAATGATTTTTTGCTCAAAGCGTCGGCGACTACATTTGCCTTTCCCAGATGGTAGTCAATTTTCAACTCATAATCTTTAATCAACTCTAACCACCTTCGCTGCCTCAAATTCAATTCTTTCTTAGTCATCAAATATTTTAGGCTTTTATGGTCGGTGAAAATTTGACAGCTTTCACCATATAAATGATGTTTCCAAATTTTCAACTCAAACACAATTGCGGCCAACTCTAAATTATGATTCGGGTAGTTCCTCTCGTGCGGCTTCAACTGTATAGAGGCGTATGGAATCACTTTACCTTCTTGCATAAGTACATAGCCCAAACCGTTCAGGGACGCGTCACTGTAAACCACGAATTCTCTTCCCGACTCAAGTTGCACCAACACATGAGCCTCAGTCAACAATGTCTTCAATTTCTCGAAACTCTACTGACATTCCTCTATCCAAACGAATTTCACATCTTTCTACAAAAGTCTTGTCATCGGTGTAGCTATCACAGAAAACCCCTTGACAAAACGCTTATAGTGCACAGCTAGGCCTAGAAAACTCCTTACTTCAATTACGTTCCTCAGTGGTTTCCATTCAACAATTGCTGAAATCTTATTTGAGTCAACTCTAATCCCATCTCCGGAAACAATGTACCCTAGAAATCCCACTTCCTTGAGCCAAAATTCACTCTTACTGAATTTGGCATACAATTGTTTCTCTCTCAAAACTTGTAAAACTATACTCAAGTCCTCAGCATGATCATTCTCATCCCGAGAGTAGATCAGTATGTCATCAATGAAGACCACAACAAATCTATCCAAATACGGTCAAAAAATACAGTTCATCAAATCCATGAAGATAGCCGGGGCATTCGTTAGACCAAAAGGCATGACCAAAAATTCATAGTGGTCGTACCTAGTTCTAAATGCGGTCTTCGACACATCTGAATCCTTAACTTTTATCTGATAGTGCCCCGACCTCAAATCTATCTTGGAAAATACTATAGCTCCCTTCAATTGGTCAAATAGATCGACGATTCTCAGCAACGAGTATTTATTCTTCACTGTCACCTTATTGAGTTACCGATAGTCTATACATAGTCTCATGGAACCATCCTTCTTCTTCAAGAATAGGACGGAGCGCCCTATAGAGAAAAACTTGGCCTCATGAAACCCTTATCCGTTAATTCTTGCATCTGTGCTTTTAGCTCTTTTAGCTTGGTTGGAGCCATTCTATAGGGGGCAATAGAAATAGGGGTAGTGCCTGGAACTAATTCGATCCCAAATTCAATATCTCTATCTGGAGATAATCCTGGCAACTCCTCTGGGAAAACATCTAGGAAATCACATACTATGGGTACTGACTCAATTTTCAATTCAGTCTCTTTAGTGTTCAACGCAAAGGCAAGATAAGCCTTATACCACTTTCGTAGGAACCTCTGAGCCGACATGGTTGATATCATTATTGGTGATCCATCAGGCTTATCTGATTCAACACAAATAAAATTTTCATTTTCATCCCTCAACTCAATATGCTTCTTTCCACAGTTTACAATTAATTTATGAGTAACTAACCAATCCATCCCAATGATGACATCAAACTCGTCAAACGGTAATAACATAAGATCGACAGGGAAACAATGACCCTTAATTATCAAAGGACACCCTTTACAAACTCTATTAACCAACACTTTCTTACCTAGGGGATTTGGCACTCTTATAATGAATTTAATAGACTCTATAGGCATACTTATGCTAGAGACTAATTGTATGCATATATACGAGTGGGTAGATTCGGGGTCAATTAAAGCTATAACATGAGTAATATGGAGGGAAAAGATACCCATGATTATGTTAGGGGAAGATGCCTCTTCACGAGCACGGATGGCATATATTCTCGCCAGTGCTCTACCCTCAACTGTAGTAGCTCGTTCTTTAGGTGGATTCTTGTTTCCCATCTCACTCTCTGGATTTTTCAACGGTCTACCCTTTGTGGTACTTCCCGATCTCACATTCTGAAGCCTTCCTTTCACGTCTACCTTAGGGCAGTTTCTGATAAAATGGTCCAATGACCCACATCTAAAACAACTTTTCTCATTAGCTTGGCATTCACCAAAATGGTGTCCGCCACAATGAGGGCTTTCCAGTCTGTTCGGATGGACATTGCCTACACTAGCAACTGATGTAGTTTGCCCTCTTGATCCCAAAAATTGCCCTCCCTTATTTTGGGTTGAAAACCTGGCTGAAGTGGTGGTTCGAGTAATGAAATCCCTCGATTTCTTATATGAGGACTGGTGAGACTGGATCAGTCGCCTCTTTTTCGAGTCACGTGATTCATACCCAACTTTTCTCTTATCTCTGGCGAACTCTTCGGCTTTACAAGCCCTATCCACTAACACTACAAACTCCTTTAATTCAAGAACTCCCACATATAGGTGGATATCTTCATTTAATCCGTCCTCGAATCTCTTACACATGATGGCCTCGTAGACACGCACTCTCTTGCATACTTGCTAAGCCTTACGAACTCCCGTTCGTAGTCAATCACTGACATACGACCTTGCTTCAGTTCAAGAACTCTTTTCTCTTGTGGTTGATGAACCTCTGGCTAATATACTTCTTCCGATATTCCCCTTGGAAGAATCCCCAACTAACTATCTCCTTTGGCACTACTGACACCAATGTGCTCCACCATCGATAGGTTGAGTCTCTCAGAAGAGATACCGCACATTTTAAGCACTCGTCAGGTGTGAAGGATAACTCATCAAATACTCAGATAGTGTTCTCGAGCCAGAATTTTGCTTTCTCCAGGTCATCATCCCTATTTGCCCGAAATTTTTGAGCTCCCTTTTCCTGGATCTTATCCATTTGCTCGGGTATACTCAGTATACCAGTTGCTCATCATGTGGAGAAAAGCTTCTCGAGCTTCATCTCCCTGACCCAAGGTCTTGGGTCTAATATTAGCTGGCGCGGTCCCTTGAGCGGGAGCTGGCGCATTACTCGCAGCATCATCAGCTACAGTTCGGTCGGATTTGAATCCATCTACTACATAAAACACAATTTTATACGCCAGAAGCCATCACACTTTCATTACTCAAACACTCTTACACGTGGCATGTATAGCTAGACTCGTACTACGCTATGTTAGTCCTAGAATTGACTAAACCGTAGCTCTGATACCACTAAATGTAACACCCCATACCCAAGTTCGATGATAGGACTTGATATGAGACATTACCATATATGACTCACTTAGACATACTTTTACGGCTGTGAAATTTTGTTCTAACTTAAAAACTTCTCTTTCTTAGACTAATCATATATTTCATGGGCCTACGAGGCCTTAAGCCCTTATCCAAAAATTTTCTAGACTTAATCAAAAACTCTTTTTTGAAGCAGAGTTCACACGCCCATGTGACTTGGAACATGCCCGTGTACCCTTAGACACGCCCATGTCTTCCAATCGTGGAGAGTTACTGACTATATTCACACGGCGTTGACACACCCGTGGGCTTAGACCGTGTATTATTCCTTGATATACTGACTTGATCACATGGTCGGGGTACACGCCCATGTATCCTGGCTGTGGGTGTTTTACAATTTCATGGACAAGGTGCAGACTTCACACGGCCTGGGTACACGCCCATGTGTTGGTCGTGGCCTTCACATGGTTTGACCCATGCCCGTGTGTCACACTAGGTGGATAAATTAGCAGGTTATATACCAAGCTATTGCATCCATAAAATGCACACTCTCATACTTCATCTCAAAATAATCAATTTCTATCTCATAAGCAAGTCTAAGAACTCATTTCCATCATACAAGGTTAAAAAAAAAGGCATTCACTTCATGAATTTCATCTTCATTAAAAGATAGAGTTTGCCAAGTATTTGCCTATCTTATAAAACAATATACAAAATGACTTACAAAATAAACACTTTAAATAACAATTACGACTTAACAAAATACTCCAGTTCTATATATGCCATACTCAAAATAAGTCTAAAATTGTTATACCAAAGTGTTCACGATAGTGTGATTTCCGAACTCCTGGAGTCACGATCTTCAAGTTATCTTGGCAATACTACAAAGAAGAAGGGCAATGAAAAAAGGGGTAAGCATAAAGCTTAGTAAGTTGCATGGAAATAAATAGCAATTGTAATACTCATAACAATAATTAATCAATGGTATTAGCTGACCATACACAAGTCAAAACTACTTGACCTTAATTACTTACGATTCCCTTATCTAGCACATGCCATGCCACATATCGAGCCAATTTCTCTTGACTCAATCATTTGTATCTATATTCATTCACTCAAAGGACCTAAATATCATTCACATCCCTATTTTTAAATTCATCCGATTATCCCAACATGCACAGGGAATAATCAAAGACGTGTTTTTATAATCACTACCATAAGTGTAAAACCAATGCCACACTTGTAACACCCTGGTTTTAGGGGCTATGCAGGTTGTGTGTAATTCGAGTGTTAGTAGGTTTTGGGAGTGCTTGGATGAGTTTAGGGATTTTAGAAATGTTTGGATGAAAGGGAAGGCTTTAGAAAATTTTAGATTTTAGTGTAAAAAGGGAAATAGGGCAAGTAGGCTTTAAAATAAATTATCACTCACTTACCAACCTAATTTAAAGAAAATAAAAAAGCAATGACTTAATCCAAATGACTCCACAGTGTAGTCAATGCCTTGCCCAAATTTGCAAAATAGAAGAAAACCACTTCTTTGCCTCCATGGTTGAACGCAGGACACAGGGGAAAGCTGTGACCAACTAGCGCCCGAGCCATTCGGCCACTTTGATTTTATGCTATAAGGCCCCAACATTTATTCTTAACCCGTCCTAGCCCAAGCCCCATAACCGCATAAAATAAAATCACGCCCAAAATGCTGCTCCAGGCCCTCGAAACCGCGACCTCCTTCCCCTCCAGCGCCTAAGTAGCGCCTAAGAGCCACTCTGCCAATTGGACTTTCATGTCCATCAACTTGGACATTTATTTTTAGGCCTACTTAGCCCGGTCCTTGACGCAAAAATAAAACAAAGTTTGCTTGTTGATGACTCGAACCCTTGCTCCCTTAGGCGCCACCTTCCAAAGCCCCAAGCAGCGCCTTATGCCACTTTGCCAACTCCTTTCTTGTGTCCTAAATTCCACCAATTTATTTTAAAGCCTACTTGCCCTATTTCCTTTTTACACTAAAATCTAAAATTTTCTAAAGCCTTCCCTTTCATCCAAACATTTCTAAAATCCCTAAAACTCATCCAAGCACTCCCAAAACCTACTAACACTGAATTACACACAACCCACATAGCCCCTAAAACCATGGTGTTACAATTCTACCCTCCTTAAAATAATTTAGTCCTCGAAATTACTTTACTAACGAACATCCGTACAACCTATCTCACCACCTTACGCTTATGTCACGACTCTGATCTTACTAAGACTATCATACCTTCCCAACACGGTTTCTAAGTTCGCATTCAAAAATTTAAAACACCTCTCTTAGCATCACAGAAAGGCTAATTCACAAGCAAGCAAAGCAATCAAAGCATGCACCAAAGCAAAGGAGTTACCTGCTATCACATCCTTGGTTGACTCGACTAGAACCATTCCTTCCATGGCTTGAACCACGACCCCTTGTCGCCGAGGACAATTCTTAACGGATGTGCCTTAGATCCACACCGAAAGCATTCTTTACTATTTCCCCAACACTCTCCCTGTGAGGTCTTCCACACCGAGCACAAGGGCGATTCGATCCTTTGGTACAAGTGCACTTACAGGTTCTCGGTCCTTGGTCTTTTTCGGCATTACCAAAGCGATCTTGATGGTCCAACATTTCTCTTATTCTCGTTCCTATTCTTTCTCGGTTCTCCACGATAGTCTTCTTAACCTCTTCATGATCCGAGCTTTCTCCACTAAAATGGCAAAGTCTCTTTCTCTCGTGGAGCGATCAACTCCATAACTCATCTCGTAGCCCATCTTGAATCGAACACTTCTTTCGAATCGGTAGCCACGATTCCTTTGGCGTCTTGACTTAGCCGCTAAATTTCGCCGTACTCAGCTATCGACTTACTTCCTTGCACTAGGTTTAGAAACGCTTTCTCTCATGAGTCCAAATAAGCTGGCTCCTACATACTTCCTTGAACTTGGCCTTAAAGAAATCCCAATCCGGTCGATCCGCCGGTACACCTTGTTTGACGGTGAGCCACCAGCGATAAGCTTCGTCAAGCAACAAGCAGCGCCCTTCAAATTTTTCTTCATTGGTGCAATCCAAATCGTCCATGATTCTTTCGACTGCTTCTAGCCAATACTCCGCTACGTTAGGAGCTACTCCGACACTCCTCTAAAGATCTCAGCTCCATTCGATCTAAGCCTTTCCGATACCGACTTTCGAGTTCCATTTCCTCTACTAACTCCCGCTACTCGCTCTAGCACTCGCAACATGGCCCGCGATACTGCGTCATCTTCTCCTGTCTGATCTTGCTCCTCCACGTCCACTGCTGGCGGCACTTCATTTTCTGACCCATGGCCAGACCCTATCGGTTCCGATGCTGCCATTCTACCTCTACTGCGTCCCCTAGAACTCATCTCTATCGTCTTGATTTATCTGATTAAGAAGTTTTATGCATTAGTAATTGTTCCACTATTTAACCGCGAGCATATTTTATGAATGAAAGATTTTAGAAGTAGTTCTTTCGTTCACACAAGGGTTCAGTTCAAGTTTTACTACTCTAATTCAGAGAATCACTTTCACATTCATCAATAGAGACACCTTCATTTCTCAATGAAGACACATTCATTCATCATCAAAACACATTCATTCCTCAGCAGAGGCACACTCAGTGGTATCTACCACCCACATTCACTATTAGGACCTTCGCCGCGTTTCTACCCGGGGTATTTTCATCATTTTGTCCTCTGAGGACATTTCAGTAATAAACTGTGGAAATTTTAAAACTTAACAAACCGAACATTTTGAAATTTCACATCGGAGGTATTTCGAAAATTTGTTTAATTTAGAATCTGTGAATTTTGGAAACCAGGGTATTTTAGTAATTTTGTCAACGAGGTAATTTTGTGATTTTTAAGAGTCGAGGTATTATTTTGAAATACAAAATTTGGATACTTTTGTAGAGTGAGAGAATTTTATTAAAGTTGGGGTTAACTCAGAAATTTTGAAAGTCGGGGGCATTTTAGTAATTTTCAACACAGGGGTATTTTTGTAAATTTTCCAAATCGGAGTATATTGATATTTTGGAAACTAGAGATTTTGGTATTTTGCAAAGTAAAAATCATTTTAACAAAAGTTAAGGGTAGTCGGTAATTTTACAATCTGAGGGCATTTTGTAATTTTGCCTCTGGGGCATTTTGGTAATTTTGGTAAATCGAAAAAAACATTTTTTTTTCAAAACCAGATTTAGGGTTTACAAACCAAAAGGGTAAATTTATAAAATTGTAAAACCAAGAATTTTAAAAGCAAAGAAGGCTAATCCTTTCGGGTTTAAGAATTGGTTTAACATATGAACAAGTCCTCTTGGTTAAGGTGAACCAAGTAGCTACGCACTGTAGGATTCAAGTAAAGAGGAGGTGAGTCGCTAGGACTGCTTAAATACCAAGCTCTTCATGAATACCACTCCTAGACATGCGCACAGGTTGCCACACCTTAACACGCGACTTACTTCACAGTTTGTTTAGTAACCTTAAGTCTTATGCACATGTTTGAGTAGACTAGCCTTAGGGTTCAAGCTGATCCTAATTCACTAATCTACGAGCCCAACAAAGCCCATAACAGTTCATATAACAAATTACTTCACAAGTCCAAGTACTTACAGTGGACTCGGTAGGAGGTGCAGTGCCATGCCGAAAAAACACGAAATAAAAGCCCATATTTTGAAAAGCCCATTTTGAAAATGTTTTGGGTCCAAAACCCTCAAAGCCGAAGTTTTGAATCAGGCTCGATACCAATCTGTAACATCCCCAAACCCGCCCATGAGCCTTGACCGGATCTGGTTATGTCATGCATGAATGACGATTGAAAATCTTTTGTCTTTAGAATAAAGCTTGAAAATTACATTAACCACGGAGAGTGTGTCCATTAAAAATTATTTAATAATATAAGCTCGATATAAAATATGTGAATTAAAACTTTATGATAATTTATTATATTATAAATCATTTGGAGGAAATATATCTAAGTATAATATAAAACCCTAATTAAAAGATAATAAAATGATCCCAAAAAATAAATAAAGAGGCCTTTTATTACAACCATTATTTAATCGAAATACTTAAGATTAAAACTACTAAAATCATCTTTATCTGCATGGCCCACCTGGCTTCCTCTCCGAACCCGGTCCAACTCATGAATCACCTGAAATGTTAGGAAGATAATTGGGTGAGTCATACAGACTCAGTGTGTAATTAAAACCACTGATATCCACCCACATGCTAGCCACAAATCAACCCAATTATCAAATGCAACATATAAATATAATCATTCAGACATTACCATAATCTGGGCTTGGCCCACAATCAAATCATATTCAAGCACCGGGCTAGGCCCTTTTCTCATCAGTCCACTGATCACTGGGCTTGGCCCATTTCCACGTATGTTCTTAAAACATACCTATTCATATTTCCATATTGGGCTTGGCCCATTCCATATCAATTTATAACAAAACCATGCAATATGAAACCCAACCCAATCCTAAGGTCCATCCGCTACACACCCCTTAACGACCTACCACACACCGGGGACTATCGAGTCACCCTCTCCTTTTCCCTCCAAAAGGCAACCAATGCCATCCACGATGTAGCGTATAGCTAACATCAAACCACGATGGAGCACACAAAGAATCCATCAAGCCACGATATGGCGTAAAGCCGATATCAATCAAGGTAACCACGCGAACTAAATCGCAAAAATCCACAACGCGACCTCGATCGGCGCCAATCCACGATGTAGCACAAAGTCGACATCAACCACGCATCAAGTACACGTACCTTCTTTCAAGAACCCACCCATGCACATGTAACATAATATAATGACATAATGAATAAAGCATGTACATGATATTCGTGCATACATTCATATTCATAGACATACTCACATACACGTATTAATAACCACATCTCAACAGATTTGATACTAACCTGTTTATCGACATACCCTTTAAGGGTATCCGGTTCACATAGTCACTGCACTTATTAACACATATTTAACACATACAACACTCTTGAGGTGGTCTTGCATGGGGACTCCTCTAGGTAACAATGCCATATCCCAGACATGATATTATATAGGATTACCCATCGGTGCTAATGCCATATCCCAAATATAGTATTATACTAGCTCTCATCTCAATGTCGATGCCATGTTCCAAACATGGTCTTACACTGGCTCTTGTAATGTCACTAATGCCATGTCCCAAACATGGTCTTACATTGACCCTCATAATATGGCCGACGCCATGTCCCAGACATGGTCTTACATTGACCCTCATAATATGGCCGATGCCATGTCCCAGACATGGTCTTACACTGACCCTCATTATATGGTCGATGCCATGTCCCAGACATGGTCTTACACTGACCCTTATAATATGGTCGATGCCATGTCCCAGACATAATCTTACACTGACCCTCATATTAATTATAGTCCATTCGGACTTCAGTATCATATTCAACATCAAATTCTCAATTTAATGGAGTGCCATGCATCAATGTGACACTAAGCATCCACAACTTTGCTAACATAAATATTACATTAATTCACATACAACTCACTTCATTTTTAAAATGTGCTAGTTTTTTGGTTTAGTCTATGACCTTATCCTTTCCCCAATTGAGGCGGATTCTTATCTCCTTTTGATCTGTAATAGCAAATTAGCTCATTTTAATCGCCACATTAACATAAGCATCTCAATAATCATGCTTAGTCAGAATTACCATTTTACCCCTAGATTTTGGCAAAATAAACTTTTTGCCCCTAGGCTCGAAAATTAATTCTAATCACATTTTTATCCCTAACAAGCCTAGGTAAACATTTAATGCTCTTAAAGCTATCATCATAAATAAACATTTCACATACATACTACAAAATTTATAACCGTTTCATTAAGGTCCACATTGCACTTTCGCTGTGCACTCTAATCTTAATAACACTAATTCGCTTTCTATCTTAATCTTGGAAACTCTTCACATCATCAAATATTTAATCCTCGAAAGCAAACTGGTAATTAGCACTCATTCATAATATTTTCTACCTTCAAACATCACGTCCAACCAAAACATACCTAACATAATAGTGATGAAACAATCCCGAGCCTTATACTCCTTAGACACGCATCTCAAACATGCTACCTCCTCTAGCACCATTACCACCTCAACTCGCCCACGGCCTCTCGGCATCTTGAGCGCCTCTAACTGGCTGCGTAAAATAGTTACGAACCCCTTAAGTATGAGTAAGCTATCGAGAACAATCCTTAAACCGATGATCCTTGGAACCACATCCGAAATAACCATCGGTTCTCTTCCAGCAATCACCCGAGTGAAGTCTCCCACAATTCGCACAAGGTCAGATGGCGATTGGTAGCATCTTGTACTTTCACTTGAGTGGCTTCTCATTCTGGGCCTCTTCGAAAACTTCTATCGGGACCAAAGTACCTAGAGTCTCTCTTACTCCTCGCTCCTATCCTTGTCTCGATTTTGACGATCTGAGTATTTAACCTCGTCGGCTATTTTCA
Organism: Gossypium rotundifolium; assembly: GCA_025506655.1. Taxonomy (NCBI): domain Eukaryota; kingdom Viridiplantae; phylum Streptophyta; class Magnoliopsida; order Malvales; family Malvaceae; genus Gossypium; species Gossypium rotundifolium. The sequence goes on along the minus strand of CP106732.1, from coordinate 30,325,486 downwards.
CTTTTTTGACAAGTGTTGCAAAATTTCTCTCCTTTTATGGGACAATTAGTACTCACAATTCATCATGCAATCCATCTTCAAATCACACACAACATTCATAATCAATCGGCACTATTCCCCAGGCATACCGACTCAAACGCAAAAATTTCGCCTCAAATGCTGCCACAGATTTACCTCCTTGAACCATATTCAGGAACTCCTTCCTTCGAGCATCCACATACTTAGCCCCGACATACTTTCCTTGGAATACAGTCTTAAAGAATTTCCGAATGTAACGCGATCGGCCGAGTACCTTCTCGAGCAATCGACCACCATCGACACGCCTCGTCTCTTAGCAAAGACACCACTCCTTTCGGTTTACGCTTTCGGTGGTGAAATCTAAATCATCCATGATTCGCTCCATCGCCTCAAGCCAGTACTCCACTACATTTGGGGCTATACCCGAGATACCCCTAAAACCTTAGCTCCATTCGATATGAGTCGTTCAGATATCGACCCACGAGCTTCCATCCCAGTTCTTGCCCCAGCAACTCTTTCCAAAACTCGTAACATTGCTTAAGACATTGTGTCGTCCTCTCTCGTACGATCGTGTGACCCAGCTTCAGTTACGGGTGATGCAGGTGAGTCCATTTAAGACATATGTCCCGACGCATTAGACACAACTCTAGCACCTCGGCCACTACCACGGCCACGCCTACCGCGTCCACGTCTTTTACGCTCATATTGACTAAGTCAATTTAATATGATTAAGAGTTTTATGAATCATTAAGCTATTTTAGTGTTTATTAAACAATGTTTTATGAAGTATAGAAAGTAGGGTTGTTTTCGTAAAAACGCATCCTATAGTCTCAATCTTTATAGTTTCGATACCTAAAACTACAAGTTCTAAAGTATTCCTACAGTCATATCATAATCTTTATAATCATACAATAATAACATACACTTACTTGACTTGGTGCCAGATACCCGTGGTGCCATACTTCATTTAGAACATGCATTTTAATTTAACATTCAAGCGCTTTGGAAAATAATTTTGAACCCAAACCACGGCCGAGTTTTGAAACTAGGCTCTGATACCATAAAATGTAACACCCCAAACCCGACCTAGAAGTTAGGCCCGAAACCGGCATGTCACACTAAAAAGTTTTTCGATAACGTATTAAAAAAACATGTCAAATGAGATAAAAAAATGTTAGATCCTTTTCTATTCATACAAAAATAGATGTTGATTTGTTAAAATCAAGAAAATCAAGTTTGACTTGAGATATTTAATAAAATACTACTAATTTCGAAGATTGATCGATTAAATTTGAAGTAATAATTTTAGAAAAGCTGTGATTTTGGAAATTTTGTTGATAGTTCGATGGAAATTTCCGTATTAAAATATTTGTAAAAGTTTATTTTGAAATTCATTTGTTAATCGATTTTGAAAAACCTTTATTATGATTTTAGAAAATTCCATTTAAAATAATTTGAGTAAAATATAAACATGTCAAACATAAAGCAAAATAAAATAATCTAGGGCACTGATTACAACACATAACCCAAAATAGTAAAGTAATAAAGTAAGCAAGTAAGAAACTAAAGTCCAAATAAAACAATTTCAAGTATGGCCTACACTGAGTCATTCATGGCCCCAAGTCCTCGTCACTGAGCATTACCTACAAGGGCTAAGAGAAAAGGGGGTTGAGTTACAAGAACTCGGTGTGAAATCCCCTTACCATCATCCACTGGGTCGGAACACACATAGCAATATTTTTGGCCTAAGCCCATATATCATAATCTTGGGCCTAAGCCCACTTACATGTAATAAATAAATGATATGAATGCAACCCATCCTATGCAGCCAATCTCTCCACCGTACCAACCAATCTCTCCGTGGGGAAGAAGTCAACCTACCCGCCATTCTCTCCAATTTGCAGGCAAGCTGACCCGACCAACCAATCTCTCCTGTGGGGATCAAGTCAACCCACCCCGCCAGTCTCTCCAATTTGCAGTCAAGATGCCATTGATAATTTTTGTGTCTGAGCCACCAAAATCATGTACAGTAATATGATCGACACACAGCCTTAATCACAATGGCACAAAGCCATATTTAAATTGGCACATAGCCATTATCAAAATTTGTGGCAATGCCACCGGTCTACTCTTCTCTTCAACATTTTCCCATCCCATGCAAAATTATGTAAATTCAACATACATAATAAATCATGATATTTATAGATACAAACAGCAATCATTAATTCAGAGATTCTTTACAAAAAATCGGTCCATTATAACACTTTGCAAATCGGCCCATTAGGGCAATCTATCAAATTGGACCATCAAGGGCATTTCGATAAATAAAAAATTTTACCCACTAAGGGTAATTCGGTAATCTTACAACCCAGGAGTATTTCAGTAATTTACCCTTCAAGGGTATTTTCGTAATTTTGCAACCCCGAACTAAATTACTAATTTGGGACATAAAACTTGAAACTGTCCATATGTGTCATACTTACTAAATTGACTATAACTCACGACAGAAAACTCGAAATTAAGATCCACAAAATTTCCTTGAAACTAGACTCATATATGTTCTTACTACAATTTTTCCAGAATTTTTGACTTAGCCATTTAGTACAGTTTATTCCTTGAAATTTTCCTAATTACACTGTCCAACGATTCTGACCTTTATTTCCTAAATTTCAAATATCTCACGGTACGGTTTTCATATAATGCTCCCACTTGTTTCTATTGAAAATAGGCTCACTAAGGAATCTATACATATAAATTATAACCCATAATCAACTTTGTACAATTTTATACGATTTTACCAAAACAGACTAGGAAACCATGAAATCATTCAGAATTACTCTCACTAAAGTTAACATATCTCAAAATATAATATTTCTTTTCCTTCTCCGTTTATTCCATATTAAAGTAGACATGGTAAGATTTAATCTGATATCTTACTCACTTTGTAATTCCTTTTATCCAATTTTTCGTGACTTTTCAAATACACATCACTATTTTCGATCAAAGCTGTTTTATTACAAAACATGATTACCACTACAAGCATACATGCGTCCGAAAGTGATCACGGATGCCGGTTATCGATTTTCTTGGCATTTCTACCGAATCACGAATATTTCATATAAACTTTCAAAGAGATGTGAGACTTACTCACCATTTCAAACATATATTCGTAAGAAAGTGCGGGATTACACACTTTGATTACGAGTTGTGCTTTCTACCGATTTCAACACCTATATTGATAGTTGATAGAAGGTTAGTCTCAACTTGGATAATCGTAATTAGAAACACTTTATTAGGCTAACTCCACTTACCACGACTGTCATCTCCCTCCATGCACCAAGAATCGATCCTACCAATAATATCAATTAGCCAACCTTCAATCCGATTAACTCAATAACAAAATGGAGATATCGAATGGACTATGAAATATCTTCCTTACCTTAATCGATTATAATCTTGTTTCTCACGATCGTCCTATGACCAGAGATGATTAGTATTTGTTGTGGTATTCGGGCTCCCACTATATCACGTTTGCTTAAGGAATGAGAAAGAAAGAACGATGAAAAGGTTTCAGTTATGGAGGAGAATGAACAATGATATTCGACTATCAAGGAGATTAGACAAAAGATGAATATGTGACCAATTCAAGAGAAGAGAAAATGCACTATTGTGCTAGAAAATTTTGGCAAAGAAAGTAGCAAAAAAAGAGAGAAGATGACATAAGGGTTGTAATAGGATTTTTGGCCAAAACAAAACCAAGGCCTTACCAAATGCCAAGGTAAAATTCGGCTATCACTCTAGCCCCAAACCGTCCACATTCATCCCCCCTAGGATAAGAGTTGGGCACCCAAGCTTTCCAAAACACCATCCTCAAAATAAGCCCCTTGTCCCCCTTACTTACCTATTTCTCATGATTCCTTTCCCCAACTTCAACCATGCCTTATTCTTTTAGCCACCTTACCAAAATAATGAAGTCCACCCTTGCCATATTTATTCCTTGACCGACACATAAGGAAGGGAAGCAAAAATAAAAGTCAAATTGCACACAAAGTGATTCGAACTCCTTCCCTCAAGGTACTCCAAGTGGCACCATATCCTCTCTACTAATAGCTCTTTTATGCTATCTATTTAATCAATTATTTCCATATGCTTGAAGGTCACTTACTCCATCTCCTTAAAGTGCTAAAATACCAAATTTTTCCTAAGGCCCAATTAAACCTGAGACTTCATAGAAACCTCGTAACCTTCTAAAATTCACTTAACTAATAGTCCAATTTGCAATAATTCCATTCTCTTATTCTCAGAATTTTAAACATTCCTATGCCAAAGGCCCATTGGGCCCAATCCTACTAGGCCCAATTTCGGGATGTTACATGCGAGGTCATACAGACGTGTGGAATATCACACTGGCATGGGAGAAGCGAAGGACTTCACACACGGCGGGCGACGTGGTATGTGGACCACATTGCGCCTAGACACACGGGCGTGTCTAAGGCCGTGTGAAGGATGGATTCAAAAATATCGTGACGAACACGGGCTGGGGTTAGATCACACGGCCTTGTGGCCCAACACGGGCCGTTACACGATCATGTCACCTATAAACCCCCAATTTTCTTTTTTTTCTTTCTTCTTCCTTTTTTCCCAAAATCTCCCAAACCCTAGCCGTAGTCTCCCCACTTTCGGCCACCGTCGACCCCCCTCATTTCTTATTTTCCCTTTCTTCTTCCCCAACCCGAAACTCCCCCTTCCCTTTTCTTTTCTTTTATTATCTTCCCCTCTTCTCCCTTCCTCTTTCCTCTTTTCTTCATTTCTTCTACACATCCGCTGCCCCAACCACCACCAGCCCCGTGCCCTTCACCCTCACCTCCACCGTCGGCCCTCTTCTCTTTCTCCATCCCTTTTCTTTTCTCCCATCTCTCTGCTCTCTCATCCTTCCAAATCACCCTTACCACCGTCATATCCTTTTCTCCACCTTTTCTTTTTCCTTTTCTTACCATCTCCTTAACCACATCAAACTTGCCGCCCCACCACCTATCACCTGACTTCCCCCTCGCCATTACCTAACTGACCGCCACACAGTCGCACCGCCGACCACCGCCCCACCATCTGTCACCCCTTTTTCCCTCAATTTTTAGATCATTTATATTTCATTTTATTATATTATTTGTTTTTATTTTTATGTTTCTTTATTATTGTTATTATTTTTTATTATTATAATTTCTATTTTAATTAGGCTAATTATTTTTTATATTTTTGTTACTTACTGTAATTAGGTTGATTTTATATTTTAGTGTTTCTAGTTATTATATTTAGGGTATCATATTGTTTCACAACTATTCATAATAATTTCAATGTCCGATTTTTGCATAACTTGATATTCAAATTCAATATTTTAGGAATACACTATTATTTAGAACTATTTGGATAATACATCATTGGCTTATGGTGATGCTTGAATTATTTATTTGCTAAAATTTTCTACGTTTTCGGTACATCATGACTAATACTGTGACAAGACTAAGGTTGCCGTTCCGCTTTGAAAGGAAGGGTCTGGCGCGACCTCCTCAAGCGCCTCCGCTGATGTTTGCCATCCTCACCTCATATTTTCTGCGAACCCATCGGAGGACTTATTTCAGCTCCTTCGTGTACGACCCCTAGGTTTAGGCCAATGCATTGACTGGGCCGCGTTGGAGCAGGTCCACCTTGCTGATGAGGTTTGCGCTTTCATCATCACAGCCCCATAGGACCATTTCTTTAGTAACGTTGAGCCAACATATATGGAGCTTACCCTGGAGTTTTGGACGACGTTTCACCTTCAGCGCATCATGTTGGTCCATGACGAGCTATGCACCATCAGTTTTCACCTTGGCGGTTTGGTGCAACACATGAGCATCCCAAAATTCGGAGCTGCTTTGGGACTCTATACAGAGGAGTTCATGTATGCCGAGGACTTTCTTCAACTTCATCGACATATTCATCACTCACCTTCGTGTTGTTGGACTGCACTCACGGAGGGACTGACAACCTACGGCGCTAGTTGCTCGAAGGCAACTATTCTCTCTCCAGCCCTACGGTATATTCACGCCCTCTTAGTTCACACTTTGACAGGACAGAGAGAGAGCACCAGAGTCGTCACCACTCATGATGCTTATTTTCTATGGAGCATCGTACATAGCCATATATTTGATCTGGCGTACTTCATCGCTTTCTGCTTCCGCTATCAGACTGACAGCCACATGAAGGGCCCTATCTACCTAGGCCCTTACGTGACTCGCCTCGCTCGACACTTCGGTCTCCTCAACACACCAGAGCAGTCCGCCACACTCACACTTGTCGACCAAATGTCCCCTCACGGCATCTCGACCATGCTACACATGACGACGATCGAGCGGTGTTGTGGATTTGATCTTCCCCAAAATCGATTGTCTCGTTCTGATGATCAGGATGATATCGAAGACATCACTGATGATGTTCCTCTCTCTCATGTGGATCCAGCTCATCCTCCACATCTAAGTCACCAACCTCCTTCTTCTGCTACTACTTTCACAGACATATCAGAGCATCTCACTCACTTTGAGCAGTAGTACTTTCAGCGGTTCGATGATCTCGAGGCTATATTGCAGCAGATCTGCCACCATCTCAATATTTCATCTTCGGTGCCAACGACTCACAACGCATCTAACAATAAGGAGCATTGAGTCCATTTATTTTATTTTACTTTTGTCTTTATTTTATTTTTATTTTTATTTTTAGTCTATTTCCCTTTTATGTTTATTATCATCTTTTCAAAGACTTGTCTTTTATCTTTTGAACTCTATTTTAGTTTTTTATAATTATTCCTAATCGAGTAATCCCTTAATCTTCTTCCACAGTTGTGTTTATTTTTTTTAGTAGTTGCCCAAAATCATGCACTTCACTCAGCTATATCCAAAATTTCGTGTTCACTATTTCACGAATTTCATCAAAAAATTCAAGAAGTTTAAATTGTCTCCCTCTCTTAAGATATTCTCATTATATTATCATTATCTATTTTGGTATTGATGACAATGTACATCTTAAGTGTGGGGAGGATAATTTTACCAATATTAGAAAATCCATGAATTATGTCTCGTTCTTAAGTAATTTTCCCATATTACTATTAGAATGAGTTTCTAATGACTTATGATTTTTATTGATATGTCTTGGATTAATTCATAGGTAATTGTTTAAACTTTAAGACATTAGAGAATTAAGCATGAGAATTCTATTTAGCCAAAGAATTTAGTGGATTTTTATCTAATCCAAAATTAACTAATTAACTAAGCTAAAGGTGCTAAGAAAAATAAGAAATTGGGGAATGACTTGAAAGAAAAACTGATTGATTTAGACAATACCTGAGGAAAAATCCACATAGAATTCACTCGTTATCTAACTCTGAACCGGACGATTTATTCACTTGACTTGATCCGTAGGATTCCCTAATTTATATTAATACCTCTCTTCAAGGCTACTAACGTCTAATCTTAGGTTGATTAATTGAAATCTCTTTCTAATTAAAACCCCTAGAATTGCATTAACTCGATCTACTTCCATATTAGGCTTGACCCTAATCTGATAGATCTCTAGGCGCGCGAGCAACTCCGCTTAACTATGCTAGATCTACTATTAGATAGGGTCACTTCCTCCTCTGCCTAAGCACATCACACTTGAACCAATATCCCAAAAATACCAAAATAAGAATTAAGAACACATAGTTAAGAACAAATCAAGTATTTATCATATAGCTCAGAAAACAATAGCAAGATCTATCTTAGGTTTCATCCCCCTCAAGTATTTAAGGGTTAAGTTAATAATTTTAAAAGAAAACATCTGAGAAGAAAAGATAAAACAAAACATAAGAAATCTCTAAAACCCCTAAAGGAATTGAAGGAGAGATCCTCCGTCTTGAGTATGATTCTGGCATCTTGAGATGAATCAACTGGCTTTCTTTAAGTAAATCCCTAAAATTAACTACTCTGGCTCGGCTCTTTGGCCTAGCTGAACGCCCTCCTAAAGGTTGGCCTCTAGGGTCTTTATATAGGGTTGTGGAATATGTTTCTTTGCCTCTAAGTACCCTAATCCGAATAGAATTCTTATTTCTTGTGATAGAGACAGGCCCATGGCACACACTCGTGCCATGGTCAATCTTGTTGATGAGGCACGGCCATGTATTTTGGGGTCCAGCCGTGGTTGACTTTTCTCACGAGGCACGACTGTGTGGTCTTATGCCCGGACCATGTGGATTTCATGCTTTGGCCCATTTTCACAATCTTTGGCCTGTTATTCATTCTTTTCATCCTCCAGTGCTCTACTGAGTATAAAACATGAAAATAAAGGATTAGGAGCACCTATTTCCATGATTAAAGGGGAAAATCATCCAAAAACATGCTAAAAGTGGGATTAAAATATGTTACTATTTTTTTATCAAATACCCCCACACTTAAGCTTTTGCTTGTCCTCAAGCAAAATTCTCAACTCATTATTAAAATGAACTTCCTCAATTCATAATATTCATCAACAATGACTCATCATAATTCATAGCTAATTTATACATGGATGGTTCAACTGAAAGAGTCCTAAAGATGCAAACAATCAAAGTCATGAGTTTGTAGCACGAAAACATAGGTGTTTCCCATTACCTAAATAATCACCTTTAATTCAAAATCGACAAAAGTTGACATCCTCACAAAAGATTCACTCAAATCACTCAAGGTGTTTAAGGTTCAAAAATTAAGCTTTCTGATCGTGTCAAACAGTTGAGTTATAGTATTTATAAAAGAGTGATCGAACCTGTAGACTGACTGCAACAACAATAGAGTCAAGTGCACCTCTCGAACAGTAGTATAGCTCAGGCAAGAATATCTTATCAAACCCAAGGGAACCTAAAAGTACTACTACTCAATTTCTTTCTATTATTTAGCCAGAAATATGAAGTGGTTGAATTATTAAACTAACAAAATACTTAGATTAAATGCAAAGACAAAAGAATGAATGGGAAAAAGACTTTAGGAAAACTCAGTTGATGAAGACAATACCCTTAGGAAGAATCCACCTATGACTTCACATATTATTTATTCCCCAAACCATATGATTTCTTTACTTAGCTTGATCCGTGAGGCTCCCTAACTTATATTAAACCCTTTCTCGAGGCAAATAACGTCCAACCTTAGGTTAATTAGTGGAACTCTCGTTCTCTTATAATAACCCCCTAAGGAAGCGATAAATCGATCAATGGATTCCCATATTAGGTTTCACCCTAATTCTAAAAAATCTCGTAACCCTATCTCTAGGCGCCCGATCAGCTCCACTCAATTATGCTAGATTTACTCTTAGGTAGGGTTTATTCCTCCTCCACCTAAGCACATCAAATTGAATTAAGCAACATAATTAAGAACAAACCAAGTATTTATCATATAATTGAGAAATCAAATAACAAGATCCATCATAAGTTTCATCCCCTTTAGGTATTTGAGGGGTTTAGTTCATAACTAAATATGAAAACTTTTCAAGAGTGAAGAATAAACAAAACATAAGAAATCCTTAAAACCCCCTGAAGGGATTGAAGGAAAGATCTTTCGTCTTGAATGTAGCTTTGACTTCTTGAGATGGATCAACTGGCTATCTTCAAGTGACTTCCTAAAAGATGAATGCTTCAGCTAAAAAGCCTTTGCCCCAAAAAGCTTTACTTAACAGCCTCCTTTTTATGTCTACCTCGGGTTGTTTATATAGGCTTTAGGATGCTATCCTTGGCTCCTAAGTAGCTCCTTCAAGTAGAATTACTATTAGGGTGTTAGAGTAGACTTAGGAGTATGTTTCTTTGGCTTCAAGCATCAAAATCTGAGTGAAATTGCTCTCTCCGCGATAGGGGCACGCCCATGGCACACGTCCGTGTAATTTTAGGGTTGGGTCGTGCCTTGATTCTATCATTTTGGGCACGACCATGTAAGTCGAGATTTAGGCCGTGCTTCAGGTCTGTCGATTTGGGCACGGCCATGTAGATCACCAGGCACGTCCGTGTGATCAATGGATGCTGAACGACCGTGTGTTACGCTGTTGAGGCCGTGCTCTAGGTAATCGTCAAGACATGGTCATGCAGGCTTTGTGCCAGGCCTTGTTGGTTTCTTGCTAAGGCCCAATTACTCAATTTTAAGCCCGTTTTCTGTTCTTTTTATCACCGGGTACTTTCCTGAGTATAAATATGAAAAGAAAGGATTAAAAGCACCTTTTTTACATAAATCAAGGGCTAAATCATCCAAAAGCGTATTAAATATTGGGTAAAATATGCTACTTTTACGGTTTATAAATACTCCCACACTTAAGCTTTTGCTTGTCCTCAAGCAAAATTCTCAACTTACAATTAAAACGAACTTTTCATAATTCATAATTCCTATCGATAATGTCTCATCATAATTCATAGATAATTTATACATGGATAGTTCAACTCAAAGAACCCTAAAGATTCAATTACGATAAGTCATACCTTTATAGTACGAAAACATAAGTGTCTCCCCTTATCTAAGTGATTACCTTTAATTCAAAATCGACAAGGACTGACATCCTCACTAAAGATTCACTCAAATCACTCAAAGGTGTTTAAGGTTCAGGAATATTCACTTTAAGTCGAACCTAAAAATTTAATCCCATAGGCTTGCCTGAAAATCAAATCTCCACCACTATATATGAGATGTTACACAAATCAAAAGGTCTTTAATCAGGGTTGTAACGGGGCTTAAGGTTAAGGGTGTGGATACATGATGAATTAGAGATTTAGAATCGAGACTGACTTGACAAATCACCTAACTAGAAACACTAAACTAAAATGAATATTTACTTGAATGAACACTAATATTATCACTATTGATCATTACTATATAATAAGGAGTATTTTGATAATACTTTATATTGAGTATTTTCTTCAACAATTGGAGTTTAATTGTTCAAAGATATTTTATATACTACTAATATTGAATATACTTGGATTTTTTTAATTTTTTAAAGAACAAACCAAGTAAAATTTAATAGAAGGAACTTTGATAATTGAAATAACCTAATTGAAAACCGATCAAATCAATTCTCGATAAAGGGTAGTCAAAGGAATGTTGATAACAAATACAAAGAGATTTTGGATTAACACTAATAGGTGAGTCAATAAAAAAGTTGTTAGGATTCAATGGGGTTCACTAGGGGTTATTTTGTATGGGTAGGCTTTTTAATGGAGTGAACAGTTTAAAACCTAGGTGCCTTTATCATATCAGTGTATCAAATCATTATTGTGGTCTCGACATGTATAAACGAGGCAAGTTCTAGAATTACAGTTCATAGTTAACACACTCATAATCAATAGAAGTGAGCACGAAAAAGGGTATATGCTCTATAAGGCTCAAAAGCTCACACAAAATTATGGGTGTTTTGACATCAATCCTTATAAATTTTGAACTTCAAGGTGATGCTCAAATTAATTTGAACAACCTATCAATTTTAATTTTAGAAAGTAGACTTATCATGCTCGATTCTCTAGTATTCTTCAAATTTAATTATCAATGCTCAATTAACTAAGACTTATTCTAAAACGTATCAATAAAAATCATAAATCATTAGAAATTTCACCCTAATTAGTAATATGAGAAAAATACTTAAGATCAAGACTAATTTCAGGGTTTTGAGAATTATGCAAAAAGTTAGACACTATAACCCCCACAATTAAGATGTACATTGCCCCCAATGTACAAATATAGATGATGATAATTGAATGCCAAATCAAAAAGATAAGTGGGGAAAGTAATACTCCTTGAAATCTGGGTGATCCCGGAGTTTGTGTGTGTAAGGTGTGTAATTCTGCAAAGTCACTTTGTTAACAAGCTTGTAGTATATAATTGGTTAGGGATTCTTAAGAAATTAGATAGCCAATGGTAAATGAGAGGAAAGGGAAAAAGAATTTAATACTAGTAAATGTTCAAATTTAAACACAACATCAAATGAAAAGTTTTAAAATAAAGGAAGTAAATGATAGATATATGAAAGAGAGGATTTCGAGGTCCTCATTGTCGACTGGATCCTGTGGAGGTTTTGGTGGTGATACGTAGAAGTGATGGTAGATTTGCTGAAGGGTAGCCTCGATCCCATCAAAATGTCGGCGATGTCGATGGCTTCTTTGGGTGTAATCGCTTTCGAATGTGTGTGAGGCGTGCAGAGATATCTACCATCGAAGCTACTAGATAGGATGGCTGATGGCTTGGGACTGGTAGGACATCATCAGTAATGTCCTTAGTCACCTCCTCGTTTGTGGCAAGTCTGTATTGAGGGGGATCTGTAACATCCCGAATTTGGGCCTATTAGGTTTTAACGCCCCAAAAATCTCAAAACTTTTAATTTCTGTGTATGGAAGTTAATATGTATGTGTAGCACTTAGACTAATAATATTAAGGTAGTATCGGGATAATTTGAAGCCTTAGAGTTAGGGGAGACCATAGGGAAAATTTCTTTTTCCTGCTTAGTGGACCCTAGTCTAAGGCATGAGACCTCATAAGCAGATTAAGAGAAGAAAGGACACAAAAATGGGATCAGGATTTGGGCCGAGGCCTTAATTGAATTCCTGTTTGGGTACCATGGGATTTAAAAGATGGTATCAGTTCTTTAGGTTACAAAATGGGCTTCTGGCCCAGTAGTATGTGGTGTTTCAGAGGAGTTATAGGGTGGCGCCATTAGCAGGAGGTGAGCCCCAAGTTTTGCCAACAAGGAGCCCATGTCTTTGGGCCATTTTTGGCACTTAAAAGGAGCAAGGATATGGACAACATTGAGGCTTAATTTTAGGAGGGATTTAATGATTGGGATAATGTGGATATTGTGCTGATAATAGAATGGAGAGGTGGTGTTATTTAGGCCTCTTCTAAAGGTTTGAATAGATTAAGATAAAAGAGAAAAGATAGGAGCTATCTGCTGAGTGCAGTGTTGGCCGAAATTCCATCTTCTAGAGGGGGAAAGAAATCAGTTCCTTTATGGCAAAGGGTGCCAAAATTTTCCCTACTATTTGATTAATTGTTAGTTATCAGGAAGGGCACTTTCGGGTTTTGTTAAGTGAGTGCCGAAATTCTCTATAAATAAGGGTGGTATCTCTTCAATTCCGGCATTTGAACCCTATTCTATTCCTCATTCTCTGTGCCTAAACTCTCGGTCTTTCTCTGCAATTTATTTTCTTTTGATTTTTTCAAAAGCCGAAACCTCTCACTTCACTTTCTTTTTCCATTCTTTTCCTCTTGTGCCGATTTTTCCATTAAACCGGGGTCTTCTTGGAGTTTTCGATTTCCCTGTGAAGGTAAGAACCTATTTCCTCAGATCTATTCCTTTCTCTTTTGATTTTTGAGAATCAAAGCCAGGTGGCTATTAAGGTTCGGTCTAACGTTTCCACTCTTTTCATGTTCTTATTCTGGGCGACGGCGAGAATTGAAGTAGATCTCTTAGATCTAAAAGTTAGAATCAGTTAGTCTCTAAGTATCCTATCTATTTTGGGATTTCAAGGTAAGGGGTTTTCATTGGATTTCCATTAGATTCGTTATCATGCTTAAGATCTTAATCATATGATATGGTTTAACAACCCTATTTTATTATAGTTGTTCTGACAAGGACTTTTGATGGAATCAAATATGGATCAGGCAAATGAGAGGATTGGGTCCATAAACCCAATCCCTAAGTTTAAGAAACGAGTGGTGTCTGCTATTCAAGATTGGCCACCGGGTTGTGGACCATCTTCTGAACAGCATCTTAGGTAGATAGCATTCGTATCGGCTTCTGATAGTGTCGACATAGTGTTTGTCGTCATAACCGTAACCAGGTGTGTAGATTCTTAACACATAAGTTTTGTTGTATTAAATGTATGCTATGGACTAAAAGCCGAGAAGAGAGGTTGTATGAACAGTTACATACCCAGAAAGGTGTAGGCAAGGGATGCCAGGTACGTAATCATATAAACTCCTCTATGTGTATCGAAGTATGTAAAAGTCTGCGATCTATTTAGATAGTTTAATGTTTCGATTATTGCATGTTTGTATGCATGGGATGGGATTGATTGATTTACGGAATGGGAGCAGGTCACCATTTCATCAATGGTGCATTTCATAAACCTCATCAATTCTTCAAATTACAACATAGGCTTGATAGTAGACTAAGCAACAATCTCAAAAACATAAAAATCATCAAAATTCAAAGTCAAAACATACCTTAATTTTGTTTATATATAGCCGAATGCCCTAGCAAATTTTTCTTCTTTTTCTTTCTTCAATTTTGACACCCAAGTAAGATGATAACATTCATATTTTCTTTTGTTTTTTTATTACAAACATATTAACATACATTTACCATTTTAACCCTTTTAATTAACATTTAATATCATATATACATAAGGTCACTTATGTTTTTTAAACATCCACTAAGTAAATATTGGCTTAATTGCCTCATAAGGGCTCTACATTTAAAAGCCACAACACATAGGTACTTAATCAATTAGAAAGCCAGTTTTACACTTTATGCGATTTAATCCTTTTGCCAAATTAAACACACAAATAATCAAATTTTCATACGAGGCTTTCACACATGCTTAGTCACATATCAAAGGCACATAAAATAATATTAAAATGTTATTCAGACTCGAATTTGTGGTTCTAAAACCACAGTTCTTACTAGGGTTTAAACCGAATTTTTACAGAAACTCTTTACGATGCATGGGAGAGGTATAAGGACTTATTGAGAAGGTGCCCTCACCATTGGTTTCCTCTATGGCTATAGGTTCAAACCTTTTACAACTGTTTGAACCCCTTAAATAGGCAACTGATTGATGCAGCCACCATCTGTACCCTAAACAATAAAATACCTGAGGAGGCGTATGAATTCATAGAGGAGATGTCACTAAATAATTATCAGTGGCAAGTCATGAGAACAAAGCCGACAAAAGTCGCTAGTGTTTTTAACATCAACGCGGTCACAATGTTATCAAACCTGGTAGAGCTCTTAAACAAAAAGATTGATGGTTTATGGTTTCTACACAGGTACATTCGGTGATGTAATGCGACACAAATGGAGGAGGGATTAACACCACAGAAAATCCATCTTACAACCTGAGCACAGAGAATGAACAAGTTCACTATATGGGTAACAATTCTAGACCTCAGAATAATCCCTATAGTAACACTTACAATGTAGGTTGGAGGAATCATCCAAATTTCTCATAGGGTGGTCAATGAAATCAAAGACCACAACCCCCTCCAGGCTTTCAACAACAACCCTACCAACAGGAGAAGAAGCCGAACCTTGAGGAGATGCTAACAAAATTCATCTCGGTGTCAGAAACTCATTTTGAAAACACCGAAACAACACTAAAAAAATAACAAGCGTCGATTCAAGGTCTCAAGAACCTAAAGGTCAACTTGCTAAGCTTATCTCAGAACGACCACAAGGTAGCTTGCCGAGTAATACTAAACCTAACCCAAGGGACCAACTCCATGCCATCACTATGCGCCATGAAGAAGGGTTAGTAGAATCTAAATCTGAACCGAGGCAAGAAATTGTGGTAAGTAAAGGAAAGGTTGAAGTAAGCCACACTGCACAAAAATCGATAAGTAAAGAGCATATACCTCGTGTGCCATATCCTAATGTGACGAAGAAAGACCATACCAATCAACAATTTGGTAAATTTCTTAAACTCTTAAAAAAGTTACATATTAACTTACTGTTTATTGAAGCTCTTTTGCTGATGCCCAACTCAGTTAAATTTTTAAATGAGCTTTTGGCAAAAAAATAGAAGTTAGATGATGCGTCGTAGGTGGAGCTAAATGCAGTCTGCTCAGCCATTTTACAGAATAAACTACCTAACAAATTAAAGGATCCAGGGAGTTTCACCATTCCTTATTTAATTGGTAGTTTAGATGTTAATAATGCCTTGGCTGATTTAGGGGCGAGTATTAATGTCATGCCTTATAAAATGTTTAAGAACTAGGTCTTGGGAAACCTAAACAAACTAGGATGAGCATTCAAATAGCAGATAAAACTATTAGATTCCCTGAGGGAATTGTTGAGGATGTGCTTGTAAAAATCGATAAATTTATTTTCCCAGTTGACTTTGTTGTTCTAGACATGGATGAGGATAGTGACGCACCTTTAATCTTAGGACGACCGTTTTTAGCAACTGCTAGAACTATCATTGATGTTGGCATAGGTGAATTGATACTTCGTGTAGGTGATGATACATTTAAACTCCAAACTCGTGATTCTGCTAGGATATCTAGTGATCGAGATGATTTTACGAGTTTTATAAATGCGAGTAACGTTGTGGCTCAAACTTCTTTGCAGGAAATCCTTAGGAAGAAAGTGATGGAGCCATATTCTATCCTATGTGATAAACAAAAAATTACTCATGAGGAGTGAAGGCTTCAGATTGATGAACTAGACGAATGGAAGACATATGTCAAGGAGAAACTGAGAAAACACGAAGCAAAACTGAAGCGACTCTATGACAAGCTTGAGGATGGAATGAACCACTTCAAGGTTGGGGACCAGGTACTGTTAGATGAAACTAACCCTCGAATAACCACTTCAGAGCTTAATGCAAATGGAGCGACTCCTTTTACAGTACTCAATGTCTTCCCATACGGAACAGTCGTGGTAACTCATTCTAATTTCGACACTTTTAAGGTAAATACTGCTATACTCAAACCGTATATTGATAATAGAATTAATAGTGAGAAAGAGGAGTCTTGAATCATGAACCACATGAATCGAGTGAAAATAAGGTAAGTCAAGCTTAGACTCTAAACAAGTGCTTCTTGAGAGGCAACTTTGAGTATTAACATATCTAACTTACTAATTATATTTTAATATATTTTCAAAATTAAAAAATGTTTTAAAACCCACAAGGCCTGGACACACGGGCGTGTCCTTGGCTATGTGGATCCTGGGACCTGGTTTTTCAATTTTAAAGAAATTGACAGAGAGGTACACGGCCTAGCGACATGGCCGTGTCACCCACACGGCCTAGACACACGGGCGTGTCCTTCGCCATGTAGATCTTGGAGCTTAAACTCCCCAAAAATTGACAGAGACACGGCCTAAATATATTCCACACGGGCATGAGACACGACTGTGTGGACCATACGGCCTGTACACATGGGCATGTCCTAGGTCATGTGAAAATTGGAGCCTCATTTTCCAAATTTTAAAAGTTAAAACAGCTCAGGGGCTCCACAGGCAACACACACGGCCATGTGTGATGTAACACCCCAAACCCGGCCTAGAAGTTAGGCCCGAATCTGGTGTGTCACACTAAAAAGTTTTTCGGTAACGTATAAAAAAATGTCGAATGAGATAAAAAATGTTAGATCATTTTCTATTCATACAAAAATAGATGTTGATTTGTTAAAATCAAGAAAATCAAGTTTGACTTGAGATATTTAATAAAATACTACTAATTTTGAAGAATGATCGATTAAATTTGAAGTAATAGTTTTATAAAACAATGACTTTTGAAAATATAAATCGATAGTTCGAGGAAATTTTAGTATTAAAAATATTTGTAAAAGTTTATTTTGAAATTCATTTGTTAATCGATTTTGGAAAACCTTTATTATGATTTTAGAAAATCTCATTTAAAATAATTTGAGTAAAATATAAACACGTCAAAGAGAAAGCAAAACAAAATAATCCAGATGCCTTATTACAACACATAACCTAAAAGAGTGAAGTAATAAAGTAAACGAAGTAAGAAACTAAAGTCCAAATAAAACCATTTCTAAAGTATGGCCTACACCGAGTCATCCATGGCCCCAAGTCCTCGTCACTGAACATTACCTACAAGGGTTAAGAGAAAAGGGGGGTGAGTTATAAGAACTCAGTGTGAAATCCCCTTACCATCATCCACTGGGTCGGAACACACATATCAATATTTTAGGCTAAAGCCCATATATCATAATCTTGGGCCTAAGGCCACTTACATCTAATAAATAAATGATATGAATGCAACCCATCCCATCCAACCAATCTCTCCACCCGTACCAACCAATCTCTCCTGTGGGGCTCAAGTCAACCCACCCCGCCAGTCCCTCCAATTTGCAGACAAGCTGCCCCGGCCAACCAATCTCTCCTGTGGGGATTAAGTCAACTCACCCCGCAAGTCTCTCTAATTTACAGTCAAGATGCCATTGATAGTTTTTGTGGCTGAGCCACCAAAATCATATACGGTAATATAATCGGCACACAACCTTAATCACGATGGCACAAAGCCATATTTAAATTGGCACATAGCAATTACCAGAATTTGTGGCAATGCCACCGGCCTACTCTTCTCTTCAACAATTTCCTATCCCATGTAAAATTATGGAAATTCAACATACATAATAAATCATTATATTTCCAGATACGAACAACAATCATTAACTCAGAGATTCTTTACAAAAATTCGGCCCATTATAACACTTTGCAAATTGGCCCATTAGGCCAATCTCTCGAATTGGTCCATCAGGGGCATTTTGGTATATCGAGAATTTTACCCACTAAGGGTAATTCGGTAATCTCGCAAACCAGGGGTATTTCAGTAATTTATCCTCCAAGGGTATTTTCGTAATTTCGCAACCCCGAACTTAATTACTAATTTGGGACATAAAACTTGAAACTGTCCATCTGCGTCATACTTACTAAATTGACTATAACTCATGTTAGGAAACTCAAAATTAAGATCCACAAATTTTCCTTGAAACTATACTCATATATCTTATTACTAAAACTTTTCCAGAATTTTTGACTTAGCCATTTAGTACAGTTTATCCCTTAGAATTTCCCTTATTACACTGTCCAATGATTTTGACCTCTATTTCCTGAATTTCAAATATCTCACTGTACGATTTTTATATAATGCTCTGACTTGAAAATAGGCTCACTAAGGAATCTATACATATAAATTATCACCCATAATTCACTTTGTACAATTTTATACGATTTTACCAATACAGATCAGGGAACCATAAAATTATTCAAAACTAGTCTCACTAAAATTAACACATCTCAGAATATAATATTCCTTCTCCTTCTCTGTTTCTTCCATATTAAAGTAGACACAAGAAGATTTAATATGATATCTTACTCACTTTGTAATTCCTTTTATCCAATTTTTCGTGATTTTTCAAATACACATCACTTTATTTCGATCAAGTTGTTTTATTGCAAAACATGATTACCACTACGAGCATACGCACATCCGAGTGATCACGGATGCCAGTTATCGATTTTCTTCGGTATATCTATCGAATCATAGAATATTTCATGTAAACTTTCAAAGAGATGTGAGACTTACTCACCATTTCAAACATATATTCGGAAGGGTACGGGATTACATACCATTATTACGAGTTGTGCTTTCTACCCATTTCAACACCTATATTGATAATTGATAGAATGCTAGTCTCAACTTCGATAATCCTAACTAGAAACACTTTATTAGGCTAACTCCACTTACCATGACTGTGATCTCCCTCGATGCACCAAGAATCGATCCTACCAACAATATCAATTAGCGAACCTTCAATCCGATTAACTTAATAACAAAATGGAGATATCGAATAGACTATGAAAGATCTTCCTTACCTTAATCGATTATAATCCTATTTCTCATGATCGTCCTATGACTAAAGATGATTAGGCGATGTTGTGGTATTTGGCCTCACTCTATATCACGATTTCTTAAGGAATGAGAAAGAAAGAACGATGGAAAGGTTTCAATTATGGAGGAGAATGAACAATGATATTCGACTATCAAGGAGATTAGACAAAAGATGAATATGTGACCAATTCAAGAGAAGAGAAAATGCACTATTATGCTAGAAAATTTCGGCAAAGAAAGTAGCAAAAAGAGAGAAGATAACACAAAGGTTGCAATAGGATTTTTGGCCAAAACAAAACCAAGGCCTTACCAAATGCCAAGGTAAAATTTGGATATCACTCTAGCCCCAACCGTCCACATTCATCCCCCCTAGGATAATAGTTGGCCACGCAAGCTTTCGAAACCACCATCCTCAAAATAAGCCCCTTGTCCCCCTTACATACCTATTTCTCATGATTCCTTTCCCCAACTTCAACCTTGCCTTATTCTTTTAGCCACCTTACCAAAATAATAAAGTCCGCCCTTGCCATATTTATTCCTTGACCGACACATAAGGAAGGGAAGAAAAAATAAAAGTCAAATTACACACAAAGTGATTCGAACACCTTCCCTCAAGGTACTACAAGTGGCGCCATATCCTCTCTACTAATAGCTCTTTTATGCTAGCTCTTTAATCAATTATTTCCATATGCTTTAAGGTCACTTACTCGATCTTCTTAAAGTGCTAAAATACCAAAATTTTCCTAAGCCCCAATTAAACCCGAGACTTCATAGAAACCTCGTAACCTTCCAAATTCACTTAACAAATAGTCCAATTTACAATAATGCCATTCTATTGTTCTCAGAATTTTAAACATTCCTACGTCTAAGGCCCATTGGGCCCAATCCTACTAGGCCCAATTTCGGGATGTTACAATTCTACCCTCCTTAAAAAAATTTTGTCCTCAAAATTTCCAACTATAGAAACAGTGGCAAATCCTAACCTAGCACATTGCACTTTCGCTGCGCACTCTAATCTTAATAACACTGATTTGCTTTCTATCTTCATCTTGGAAACTCTTCACATCATCAAATATTTAATCCTTAGAAGTAAACTGGTAATTAGCACTCATTCATAGAATTTTCTACCTTCAAACATCACGTCCAACCAAAACTTACCTAACATGATAGTGGTGAAACAATCCCGAGCCTTATACTCCTTAGACACACATCTCAAACATGCTGTTGACCTCCTCTAGCACCATTACCACTGACTGCCCACGGCCTCTCGTATTCTTTGGCGCGCTCTAGTGGGCTGCAGAAAATAGTTATGAACCCCCTAAGTATGAGCAGGCTATCGAGAAAAATCCTTAAACCGATGATCCTTGGAACCACATCTGAAACAACCACCGATTCTCTTCCAGCATTCACCCGAGTGAAGTCTCCCACAATTCGCACAAGGGTGTAACTGATTGGTAGCAGCTTGTACTCTCACTTGAGCTGGCTTCTCATTCTTGGGCCTCTTCTGAAAGCTTCTATCAGGACCTGAGTACCTAGAGTCTCTCTTACTCCTGCTCCTATCCTTGTCTCGGTTTTGCCAATCTGAGTATTTAACCTCCTCGGCTATTTTTGCTTTTTCCACAAGTGTGGCAAAATTTCTCTCCTTCTGTGGGACAATTAGTACTCGCAATTCATCATGCAATCCATCTTCAAATCGCACACAGCATTCATAATCGGTCGACACTATTCCCTAGGCATACCAACTCAAACACAAAAATTTCGCATCAAATGCTGCCACAGATTTACCTCCTTGAACCAGATTCAGGAACTCATTCCTTCGGGCATCAACATAGCTAGCCCTGACATACTTTTCTTAGAATACGGTCTTGAAGAATTTCCAGGTAATGCAATCGGTCTGAGTGCCTTCCTGAACAGTGAGCCACCACTGATACGCCTCGTCTCTTAGCAAAGACACAACTCCTTTCAGTTTCTTCTCAGCGGTGAAATCCAAATCGTCCATGATTCGCTCCATCGCCTCAAGCCAGTACTCCGCTACATTTGGGGCTATACCCAAGATACCCCTAAAACCTCAGCTTCATTCGATCTGAGTCGTTCTGATATCGTCCCACAAGCTTCCGTCCCAGTTCTTACCCCATGAACTCTTTACAAAACTCGTAACATTGCTTGAGACATTGCGTCGTCCTCTCTTGTACGATCGTGTGACCCAGCTTCAGTTACGGGTGATGCAGGTGCGCCCATTTCAGACATATGTCTCAATGCCTCAGACACAACTCTAGCACCTCGGCCTCTACCACGGCCACGTCTATCGCGTCCACGTCCTCTAGCGCTCATATTGACTAAGTCGATTTAATCTGATTAGGAGTTTTATGAATCATTAAGCTTTTAGTGTTTATTAAACAATGTTTTATGGAGTATAGAAAGTAGGATGTTTTCGTAAAAACGCATCTTATAGTCTCAATCTCTATAGTTTCGATACCTAACACTACAAGTTCTAAAGTATTCCTACAGTCATATCATAATCATTATAATCATGCAATAATAACATACACTTATTTGACTTGGTGCCGGATACCCGTGGTGCCATACTTCATTTAGAACATACATTTTTAATTTAACATTCAAACTACTTTGGAAAACGATTTTGAGCCCAAACCACGGTCGAGTTTTGAAACTAGGCTCTGATACCATAAAATGTAACACCCCAAACCCGGCCTAGAAGTTAGGCCCGAATCCGGCGTGTCACACTAAAAAGTTTTTCATAACGATATAAAAAAACACGTCAAATGAGATATTTAATAAAATACTACTAATTTTGAAGATTGATCGATTAAATTTGAAGTAATAATTTTATAAAACTATGACTTTTGGAAATTTCGTTGATAGTTCGAGGAAATTTTCATATTAAAAATATTTGCAAAAGTTTATATTGACATTCATTTGTTAATCGATCTTGAAAAACCTTTATTATGATTTTAGAAAATCTCATTTAAAATAATTTGAGTAAAATATAAACACGTCAAACATAAAGCAAAATAAAATAATCCAGAGGCCTGATTACAACACATAACCCAAAATAGTAAAGTAATAAAGTAAACGAAGTAAGAAATTAAAGTCCAAATAAAACCATTTTTGAAGTATGGCCTACACTGAGTCATTCATGGCCCCAAGTCCTCGTCACTGAGCATTACCTACAAGGGTTAAGAGAAAAGGGGGTTGAGTTACAAGAACTCGGTGTGAAATCCCCTTACCATCATCCACTGGGTCGGAACACACATAGCAATATTTTCGGCCTAAGCCCATATATCACAATCTTAGGCCTAAGCCCACTTACATGTAATAAATAAATGATATGAATGCAAGCCATCCTATCCAGCCAATCTCTCCACCCGTAACAACCAATCTCTCCTGTGGGGATCAAGTCAACCCACCCCGACAGTCTCTCCAATTTGCAGACAAGTTGCCCCGACCAACCAATCTCTCATGTGGGGATCAAGTCAACCCACCCCGCCAGTCTCTCCAATTTGTAGTCAAGATGCCATTGAAAATTTTTGTGGCTGAGCCACCAAAATCATATCTGATAATATAATCGACACATACGACCTTAATCACGATGGCACAAAGCCATATTTAAATTGGCACATAGCCATTATCGGAATATGTGGCAATGCCACCGGTCTACTCTTCTCTTCAACATTTTCCCATCCCATGCAAAATTATGTAAGTTCAAAATACATAATAAATCATGATATTTACAAATACAAACAACAATCATTAATTCAGAGATTCTTTACAAAAATTCGGCCCACTATAACCCTTTGCAAATCGGCCCATTAGGGCAATCTATCAAATTGGCCCATCAGGGGCATTTTAGTAAATAAAAAATTTTACCCACTAAGGGTAATTTGATAATCTTGCAACCCAGGGGTATTTTAGTAATTTACCCTCCAGTGGTGTTTTCATAATTTCGCAACCCCGAACTTAATTACTAATTTGGGACATAAAACTTGAAATTGTCCATCTGCGTCATACTTACTAAATTGACTATAACTCACGTTAGAAAACTCCAAATTAAGATCCACAAATTTTCCTTGAAACTAGACTCATATATCTTCTTACTACAATTTTTCTTGAATTTTTGACTTAGCCATTTCCTTAAAATTTTCCTTATTACACTGTCCAATGATTCTGACCTTTATTTCCTTAATTTCAAATATCTCACTGTACGGTTTCCATATAATGCTCCCACTTGTTTTTATTGAAAATAGGCTCACTAAGGAATCTATACATATAAATTATAACCCATAATTAACTTTGTACAATCTATACGATTTTACCAAGACAGACCAGGGAACCATGAAATCATTCAGAATTAGTCTCACTAAAGTTAACATATCTCAGAATATAATATTTCTTTTCCTTCTCCGTTTCTTTCATATTAAAGTAGACATGGTAAGCTTTAATCTGATATCTTACTCACTTTGTAATTCCTTTTATCCAATTTTTTTGTGATTTTTCAAATACATGTCACTATTTCTGACCGAAACTATTTTATTACAAAACATGATTACCACTACGAGCATACGCACGTCCGAGTGATCACGGATGCCAGTTATCGGTTTTCTTCAGTATTTCTACCGAATCACAGAATATTTCATGTAAACTTTCAAAGATATGTGAGACTTACTCACCATTTCAAACATATATTCAGAAGGGTACGGGATTACACACCTTGATTACGAGTTGTGCTTTCTACCGATTTCAACACCTATATTGATAGTTGATAGAAGGTTAGTCTCAACTTCGATAATTGTAACTAGAAATACTTTATTAGGCTAACTCCACTTACCACGACTGTGATCTCCCTCGATGCACCAAGAATTGATCCTACCAACAATATAAATTAGCGAACCTTCAATCTGATTAACTCAATAACAAAATGGAGATATCGAATGGACTATGAAAGATCTTCCTTACCTTAATCGATTATAATCCTGTTTCTCACGATCGTCCTATGACTAGAGATGATTAGGTGATGTTGTGGTGTTCGGCCTCCCTCTATATCACGATTGCTTAAGGAATGAGAAAGAAAGAATGATGGAAAGGTTTCGGTTATGGAGGAGAATGAACAATGATATTCGACTATCAAGGAGATTAGACAAAAGATGAATATGTGACCAATTCAAGAGAAGAGAAAATGCACTGTTGTGCTAGAAAATTTTGGCAAAGGAAGTAGCAAAAAGAGATAAGATGACACAAAGGTTGCAATAGGATTTTTGGCCAAAACAAAACCAAGGCCTTACCAAATGCCAAGGTAAAATTCGGCTATCACTCTAGCCCCAAACCGTCTACATTCATCCCCCTAGGATAAGAGTTGGCCACCCAATCTTTCCAAACCACCATCCTCAAAATAAGCCCCTTGTCCCCCTTACTTACCTATTTCTCATGATTCCTTTCCCCAAGTTCAACCTTGCCTTATTCTTTTAGCCACCTTACCAAAATAATGAAGTCCACCCTTGCCATATTTATTCTTTGACCGACAAATAAGGAAGGGAAGCAAAAATAAAACTCAATTTGCACACAAAGTGATTCGAACTCCTTCCCTCAAGGTATTACAAGTGGCACCATATCCTCTCTACTAATAGCTCTTTTATGCTAGCTGTTTAATCAATTATTTCTATATGCTTTGAGGTCACTTACTCCATCTCCTTAAAGTGCTACAATACCAAATTTTTCCTAAGGCCCAATTAAACCCGAGACTTCATAGAAACCTCGTAACCTTCCAAATTCACTTAACTAATAGTCCAATTTGGAATAATTCCATTCTCTTGTTCTCAGAATTTTAAACATTCCTACGCCCAAGGCCTATTGGGCCCAATCCTACTTGGCCTAATTTTGGGTTGTTACATGCGAGGTCACACGGGCGTGTGGAATATCACACTGGCATGGGAGAAGCGCAGGACTTCACACACGATCGTGCGATGCGACCGTGTGGACCACACGGCCTAGACATACAGGCATGTATAAGGCCGTGTGAAGGATGGGTTCAAAAATATCGTGATGAACACGGGCTGGGACTAGATCACACGGCCTTGTGGCCCAACACGGGCCGTTACACGATCATGTCACATATAAATCCCCAATTTTCTTTTTTTCTTTCTTCTTCCTTTTTCCCAAAATCTCCCAAACCCTATCCGCAGCTTCCCCGCTTTCGGCCACCGTCGACCCCCTTATTTCTTATTTTCCCTTTCTTCTTCTCCAACCCGAAACTCCCTCTTCCCTTTTCTTTTCTTTTCTTCCCTTCCCCTCTTCTCCCTTCCTCTTTCCTCTTTTTTGCATTTCTTCTACACATCCGCTGTCCCAACCATCACCAGCCCCGTGCCCTTCACCCCCACCTCCACCGTCGGGCCTCTTCTCTTTCTCCCTCTCTTCTCTTTTCACCCATCCCTCTGCTCTCTCATCCTTCCAAATCACCCTTACCACCGTCATATCCTTTTCTCCACCTTTTTTTTTCCTTTTCTTACCATCTCCTTAACCACATCAAACTCGCTGCCCCCCCACCTGTCACCTGACTTCCCCCTCGCCATTGCCTAACCGACCGCCACACCGTCGCACCGTCAACCACTGCCCCACCATCGGTCACCCCTTTTTCCCTCCATTTTTAGATCATTTATATTTCATTTTATTACATTATTTATTTTATTTTTATATTTCTTTATTATTATTATTATTATAATTTCTATTTTAATTAGGTGATTATTTTTATATTTTTTTACTTACTGTAATTAGGTTGATTTTATATTTTTAGTGTTTCTAGTTATTATATTTAGGGTATCATATTGTTTCACAACTATTCATAATAATTTTAATGTCGATTTTTGCATAACTTGATATTCAAATTCAATATTTTAGGAATACACTATTATTTAGAACTATTTGGATAATACATCATTGGCTTATGGTGATGCTTGAATTATTTATTTCTTGAAAATTTTCTACGTTTTCAGGTACATCATGACTAATACTCGTGACAAGACTAAGGTTGCCATTCCCGCTTCGAAAAAACAGAAGGGTCCTGGCGCGACCTCCTCAAGCGCCTCCGCTGAAGTTTGCCATCCTTACCTCGGATTTTCTGTGAACCCATTAGAGGACTTATTTCAGCTCCTTCGTGTACGACCCCTAGGTTTAAGCCAATGCATTGACTGGGCTGCGTTGGAGCAGGTCCACCTCGCTGATGAGGTTTGCACTTTCATCGTCACAGCCCCATGGGACCGTTTCTTTAGTATCGTTGAGCCAACATATATAGAGCTTACCCTGGAGTTTTGCATGACATTTCACCTTCAGCACATCATGTCGGTCCATGACGAGCCAGGCACCATCAGTTTTCACCTTGGCGGTTTGGTGCAACACATGGCGTCGAATCGGTCTTTGCTTTGGGACTCTCTGAGAGGAGTTCATGTCTGCCAAGGACTTTCTTCAGCTTCATCGACATATTCATCACTCGCCTTCGTGTTGTTGGGCTGATGTCACGGGGGGACTGACAACCTAAGGCACTAGTCACTCGAATACGACTACTCTCTCTCCAACCCTACGGTATATTCACGCCCTCTTAGCTCACACTTTGACAGGAGAGAGAGAGAGCACCAGAGTCATCACCACTCATGACGCTTACTTTCCATGGAGCATGGCACATGGCCATATATTTGATCTGGCGTACTTCATCGCTTTCTGCTTCTGCCATCATACTAACCGCCACAGGAAGGGCCCCATCTACCTAGGCCCTTATGTGACTCACCTCGCTCGACACTTCGCTCTCCTCAACACACCGGAGCAGTCTGCCACACTCACACTTGTCGGCCAGATGTCCCCTCAGGGCATCTCGACCATGCTACACATGAGGACGATCGAGCGGCTTCGTGGATTTGATCCTCCCCTATACCAATTGTCTCATTCTGATGATCAGGATGATATCAAGGACATCACTGATAATGTTCCTCTCTCTCATGTGGATCCACCTCATCCTCCACCTCTAAGTCACCGACCTCCTTCTTCTGCTACTACTTTCACAGACATATCAGAGTGTCTCACTCACATCGAGCAGTAGTGCTTTCAGCGGTTCGACGGTCTCGAGGCTACATTGCAGCAAATCTGCCACCATCTCCATATTTCATCTTCGGTGCCAACGACTCACAACGCATCTAACAATAAGGAGCATTGAGTCCATTTATTTTATTTAACTTTTATTTTTATTTTTATTTTTAGTCTATTTCTCTTTTATGTTTATTATCATCTTCTCAAAGACTTGTCTTTTATCTTTTGAATTCTATTTTAGTTTTCATAATTATTCCTAATCAAGTAATCCCTTAATCTTCTTCAACAGTTGGGTTTATTTTTTTTAATAGTTGCTCAAAATCATGCACTTCACTCACTATATCCACAATTTCGTGTTCACTATTTCACTAATTTCATCTAAAATTCAAGAAGTTTAAATTCTCTCCTCTCTTAAGATATTTTCATTATATTATTATTATCTATTTTGGTATTGATGACAATGTACATATTAAGTGTGGGAGGATAATTATACCAATATTAGAAAATCCATGAATTATGTCTCGTTCTTAAGTAATTTTCCCATATTACTATTAGAATGAGTTTCTAATGACTTATGATTTTTCTTGATATGTTTTGGATTAATTCATAGGTAATTGTTTAAACTTTAAGACATTAGAGAATTAAGCATGAGAATTCTATTTTCAGAATTAAAAATTTGTTAGGTGTTTGTGTCTGTTGAGTCTTAAAAATTAATAAAAAAGAATGATCGAACCTGGAAACTATCTAAGACAACGATTGAGGCAAGTGCACCTATCGAACAGTAGTATAGCTAGCAGCAGGACTGGATTGTTGAACCCAAAGGAACCAAAAGTATTAATATTAACTATTTTTCTATTATTTAGCCTAAGAATTTAGTGGATTTTTATCTAATCCAAAATTAACTAATTAACTAAGCTAAAGGTGCTAAGAAAAATAAGAAATTGGGGAATGACTTGAAAGAAAAATTGATTGATTTAGACAATACCTGAGGAAAAATCCACATCGAACTCACTCGTTATCTAACTCTGAACCAGACGATTTATTCACTTGACTTGATCTGTAGGATTCCCTAATTTATATTAATACCTCTCTTCAAGGCTACTAACGTCTAATCCTAGGTTGATTAATTGAAATCTCTTTCTAATTAAAACCCTAGAATTGCATTAACTCGATCTATGGACTCCCATATTAGGCTTGACCCTAATCCGATAGATCTCTAGGCGCGCGAGCAACTCCGCTTAACTATGCTAGATCTACTATTAGATAGGGTCACTTCCTCCTCTGCCTAAGCACATCACACTTGAACCAATATCTAAAAAATACCAAAACCAGAATTAAGAACACATAGTTAAGAACAAAACAAGTATTTATCATACAACTCAGATAACAATAGCAAATCCGTCTTAGGTTTCATCCCTCTCAAGTATTTAAGGGTTAAGTTAATAATTTTAAAAGAAAACTTTTGAGAAGAAAAGATAAAAAAAAAACATAAGAAATCCCTAAAAACCCCTAAATGAATTGAATGAGAGATCCTCTGTCTTGAGTATGATTATGGCTTCTTGAGATGAATCAACTGGCTTTCTTCAAGTAAATCCCTTAAATTAAATGCTCTGGCTCGGCTCTTTGGCCTAGCTAAATACCCTCCTAAAGGTTGGCCTCTAGGGTCTTTATATAGGCTTGTGGAATATGTTTCTTTGCCTCTAAGTACCCTAATCCGAATAGAATTCTTATTTCCTGCGATAGAGACAGTCCCATGGCACACGCCCGTGCCGTGGTCAATCTTGTTGATGAGGCACGGCCATGTATTTCAGGGTCCAGCCGTGGTTGGCTTTTCTCACCAGGCACGGCCGTGTGGTCTTGTGCCCAGGCCGTGTGGATTTCATGCTTTGGCCCATTTTCTCTACCTTTGGCCCGTTATTCATTCTTTTCATCCTTCAGTGCTCTACTAAATATAAAACATGAAAACAAAGGATTAAGAGCACCTATTTCCATAATTAAAGGGAAAAATCATCCAAAAACATGCTAAAAGTGGGATTAAAATATGTTACTATTTTTTTTATCAAATACCCCCACACTTAAGCTTTTGCT
Organism: Gossypium rotundifolium; assembly: GCA_025506655.1. NCBI lineage: Eukaryota > Viridiplantae > Streptophyta > Magnoliopsida > Malvales > Malvaceae > Gossypium > Gossypium rotundifolium. The sequence continues at coordinate 30,295,638 of CP106732.1, read as the reverse complement.
TGTCCTCAAGCAAAATTCTCAACTTATAATTAAAACGAACTTCCTCAATTCATAATATTCATCAACAATGACTCATCATAATTCATAGCTAATTTATACATTTATGGTTCAACTGAAAGAGTCCTAAAGATGCAAACAATCAAAGTCATGAGTTTGTAGCACGAAAACATAGGTGTTTTGCATTACCTAAATGATCACCTTTAATTCAAAATCGACAAAAGTTGTCATCCTCACAAAAGATTCACTCAAATCACTCAAGGTGTTTAATGTTCAAAAATTAAGCTTTCTAATCGTGTCAAACAGTCGAGTTTTAATATTTATAAAAGAGTGATCGAACCTGTAGACTGACTGCGGCAACAATAGAGGCAATTGCACCTATCGAACAGTAGTATAGCTCAGGCAAGAATATCTTATCGAACCCAAGGGAACCTAAAAGTGCTACTACTCAATTTCTTTCTATTATTTAGCCTGAAATATGAAGTGATCGAATTATTAAACTAACAAAATACTTAGATTAAATGCAAAGACAAAAGAATGAATGGGAAAAAGACTTTAGAAAAACTCAGTTGATGAAGACGATACCCTCAGGAAGAATCCACCTATGACTTCACTTATTATTTATTCCCCAAACCATATGATTTCTTTACTTAGCTTGATCTGTGAGACTCCCGAACCTATATTAAACCCTCTCTCGAGGCGAATAACGTCTAACCTTAGGTTAATTAGTGGAACTATCATTCTCTTATAATAACCCCCTAAGGAAGCAGTAAATCGATCAATGGATTCCCATATTAGGTTTCACCCTAATCCAGTAAAATCTCGTAACCCTATCTCTAGGCGCCCGATCAACTCCGCTCAATTATGCTAGATTTACTCTTAGGTAGGGTCTATTCCTCCTCCACCTAAGCACATCAAATTGAATTAAGCAACATAATTAAGAAGAAACCAAGTATTTATCATATAACTGAGAAATCAAATAACAAAATCCATCATAAGTTTCATCCCCTTTAGGTACCTGAGGGGTTAAGTTCATAACTAAATATGAAAACATCTCAAGAGTAAAAAATAAACAAAACATAAGAAATCCCTAAAACCCCCTGAAGGAATTGAAGGAGAGATCTTCCGTCTTGAATAGAGCTCTGACTTCTTGAGATGGATCAACTGGCTATCTTTAAGTGAATCCCTAAAAGATGAATGCTTCAGCCAAAAAGCCTTTGCCCCAAAAAGCTCTACTTAAAAGCCTTATTTTTATGTCTACCTCGGGTTGTTTATATAGGCTTTAGGATGCTATCCTTGGCTCCTAAGTAGCTCCTTCAAGTAGAATTACTATTAGGGTGTTGGAGTAGACTTAGGAGTATGTTTCTCTAGCTTCAAGCATCCAAATCGAGTGAAATTGCTCTCTCCGCGACAGGGGCACGCCCATGGCACACGTCCGTGTAATTTCAAGGTTGGGCCATGCCTTGATTCTATCGTTTTGGGCACGGCCGTGTAAGTCGAGATTCAAGCCATGCTTCAGGTCTGTCGATTTGGGCATGGCCATGTAGATCACCAGGCATGTATGTGTGATCAATGGATGCTGCACGAGCCGTGTGTTACGTAGTTGAGGCCGTGCTCTAGGTAATCGTCAATACATGGTCGTGCAGGCTTTGTGCCAGGCCGTGTTGGTTTCTTGCTGAGGCCCAATTACTCAATTTTAAGCCCGTTTTGTGTTCTTTTTATCCTCGGGTGCTTTCCTGAGTATAAATATGAAAAGAAAGGATTAAAAGCACCTTTTTACATAAATCAAGGGCTAAATCATCCAAAAGCATGTTAAATATTGGGTTAAAATATGTTACTTTTACGGTTTATCAAATACTCCCACACTTAAGCTTTTGCTTGTCCTCAATCAAAATTCTCAACTTACAATTAAAACGAACTTTCCATAATTCATAATTCCTATCGACAATGTCTCATCATAATTCATAGATAATTTATACATGGATAGTTCAACTCAAAGAACCCTAAAGATTCAATTACGATAAGTCATACCTTTATAGTACGAAAACATAAGTGGCTCCCCTTATCTAAGTGATTACCTTTAATTCAAAATCGACAAGGACTGACATCCTCACTAAAGATTCACTCAAATCACTCAAAGGTGTTTAAGGTTCAGGAATAAGCACTCTAAGTCGAACCTGAAAAGTTAATCCCATAGGCTTGCCTGAAAATCAAATCTCTACCACTGCATATGAGGTGATACACAAATCAAAAGGTCTTTAATCAGGGTTGTAACGGGGCTTAAGGTTAAGGGTGTGGATACAGGCTGAATTAGAGGTTTAGAATCGAGACTGACTTGACAAATCGCCTAACTAGAAACACTGAACTAAATATGAATATTTACTTCGAATGAACACTAATAATATCACTATTGATAATTACTATATACTAAGGAGTATGTTGATAATACTTTAATACAAGTATTTTCTTCAAAAATTGGAGTTTAAATGTTCTAAGCTCTTTTATATACTACTAATATTGAATATACTTGGATTTTTTTTATTTTTTTAAAGAACAAACCAAGTAAAACTTAATAGAAGGAACTTTGATAATTGAAATAACCTAATTCGACAACTGATCAAATCAATTCTCGATAAAGGGGTAGTCAAAGGAATGTTGATAACAAATACAAAGGGATTTTGGATTAACACTAGTGGGTGAGTCAATAAAAAGGTTGTTAGGATTCAATGGGGTTCACTAGGGGTTATTTTGTATGGGTAGGCTTTTTAATGGAGTGAAAGGGTTAAAACCTAGGTGCCTTTATCATATCAGTGTATCAAATCATTATTGTGGTCTCGACATGTATAAACGAGGCAAGTTCTAGAATTATAGTTCACAGTTAACACACTCATAATCAATTGAAGTGAGCACGAAAAAGGGTATAAGCTCTATAAGGCTCAAAATCTCACAAAAAATTATGGGTGTTTTGACATCAATCCTTGTAAATTTTGAACTTCAAGGTGATGCTCAAATTTAGTTCAACAACCTATCAATTTTAATTTTTAGAAAATAGACTTATCATGCTCGATTCTCTAGTATTCTTTAAATTTAATTATCAATGCACAATTAACTAAGACTTATTTTAAAACATATCAATAAAAATCATAAATCATTAGAAATTTCACCCTAATTAGTAATATGAGAAAAATACTTAAGATCAAGACTAATTTCAGGGTTTTGAGAATTATGCAAAAAGTTAGACACTATTACCCCCACATTTATGATGTACACTACCCTCAATGTACAAAGATAGATAATGATGATTAAATGCCAAATCAAAAAGATAAGTAGGGAAAGTAATACTCCCTGAAATCTGGGTGATCCCTGAGTTTGTGTGTGTAAGGTGTGTAATTCTGCAAAGTCACTTTGTTAACGAGCTCGTAGTATATAATTGGTTAGGGATTCTTAAGAAATTAAACAGCCAATGGTAAATGAGACGAAAAGGAAAAAGAATTTAATACTAGTAAAAGTTCAAATTTAAACACAACATCAAATGAAAAGTTTTAAAATAAAGGAAGTAAATGATAGATATATGAAATAGAGGATTTAGAGGTCCTCATTGTCGACTGGATCCTGTGGAGGTTTTGGTAGTGATATGTGGAAGTGATGGCAAATTTGCTGAAGGGTAGCCTCGATCCCATCAAAACGTCGAGTAGTGTCAGTAAACTACTTGGTACAGTACTGCTCAAACTATGCGAGGTGTGTAGAGATATCTGCCATCGAAGCTACTAGATAGGATGACTGATGGCTTGGGACTGGTGGGACATCATCAGTAATGTCCTTAGGCACCTCCTCATTTGTGGCAAGTCTGTATTGAGAGGGATCTGTAACATCCCGAATTTGGGCCAAGTAGATTTGGGCCTATTAGGCTGTAACGCCCCAAAAATCTCAAAACTTTTAATTTCTATGCATGGGAGTTAATATGTATGTGTATCACTTAGACTAATAATATTAAAGTATTTTGGGATTATTTGAAGCCTTAAAGTTAGGGGAGACCATAGGGAAAATTTATTTTCCTACTTAGTGGACCCTAGTCTAAGGTATGAGGCCTCATAAGCAGATTAAGAGAAGAGAGGGCACAAAATGTGATCAGGAATTGGGCCGAGGCCTTAATTGAATTCCTGTTTGGGTACCATGGGGTTTAAAAGATGGTATTAGTGCTTTAGGTTACAAAAACGCTTGTGGCCCAGTAGTATGTGGTGTTACAGAGGAGTTATAGGGTGGCGCCATTAGCAGGAGGTGAGGCCTAAGTTTTGCCCACAAGAAGCCCATGTCTTTAGGCCATTTTTGGCACTTAAAAGGAGCAAGGAGGGGGACAGCATTGAGGCTTAATTTTAGGAGGGATTTAATGATTGGGATAATATGGATATTGTGCTGATAATAGAAGGGAGAGGTGGTGTTATTTAGGCCTCCTCTAAAGGTATGAATAGATTAAGATAAAGGAGAAAATATAGGAGCTATCTGCTGATTGCAGTGTTGGCCGAAATTCCATCTCCTAGAGGGGGGGAAAGAAATCGGTTCCTTTATGGCAAAAGGGTGCCAAAATTTTCCCTACTATTTGATTAATTGTTAGTTATTAGGAAGGGCACTTTCGGGCTTTGTTAAGTCAGTGCCGAAATTCTCTATAAATAGGGATGGTATCTCTTCAATTTTGGCATTTGAACCCTATTCTTTTCCTCATTCTCTGTGCCTAAACTCTCAGTCATTCTCTGCAATTTCTTTTCTTTTGATTTCTTCAAAAGCCGAAACCTCTCACTTCACTTTCTTTTTCCAATCTTTTCCTCTTGTGCCTATTTCTCCATTAAACTAGGATCTTCTTGGAGTTCCTGATTTCCCTGTGAAGGTAAGAACTGATTTCCTCAGATCTATTCCTTTCTCTTTCAATTATAGTAGTTCTGACAAGGACTTTTGATGGAATCAAATATGGATCAGGAAAAGGAGAGGATCGGGTCCATAAACCCAATCCCTAAGTTTAAGAAACGAGTGGTGTCTGCTATTCAAGATTGGCCACCGGGTTATGGACCGGCTTCTGAACAGCATCTTAGGCAGATAGTAGTCGTATCGACTTCTAATAGTGTCGACATAGATATTGTCGTCATGATCGTAACCAGGTGTGTAAATTCTTAACACATAAGTTTTGTTGTATTAAATGTATGCTATGGGCTAAAAGCGAGAAGTATGAACAGTCATATACCTAGAAAGGGGCAGGCAAGGGATGATAGGTACGTAATCGTAGAAACTCCTCTATGTGTATCGAAGTATGAAAAAGTCTGCGATCTATTTAGATAGTTTAATGTTTCAATTTTTGCATGTTTGTATGCATGGGATGGGATTGATTGATTTACAGAATGGGAGCAGGTCGATAGGCGATCGGTGGCTTTGCCACATAGGTCACATAGTGATCGGTCTTTATGACAGGCAGCATAGCTATCGAATACTATAATGTATTATTGAGGTCGTATAGCGATCGGTGGCTTGGCCACACAGGTCACATAATGATTGATATGGTGTGTAGTGGATAGAAGGTTGATTGTAGAAATCCCCACGGTGTGATGGTTGATACGGGGGTGTGTAGAGGATGGACTTTTAGGTTTGGGATGGGCCATGTTGCATGAAACATTCTGTTGCCATTGTGTGTGGGCCAAAGCCCATAATGTGTTTGTGGACCCAAGGCTTTAATATGTTTTTCAGGATTTGCACACTGAGTCTTGGTAACTCACCCTTTTATTTTCCCCACTTTACAGATGAGCAGTAGATCGTGGACATGGGAGCCAAGGCGGACTCGAGGGGCCATCAAGATTATTATCTACATAGACTATTTTCAAATTTTCATTTGAGTTTTAATTTTTAGTAATATTTTTGTAATAAGGCTTCCATAACTTAGGTTATCGATTTATTTCTTTTTTTTTTACGTTAAGTTTTTATAAACTTATGTTTTTCTCTCCCAAAGTCTTAATTATAAAATGAAATAATAAATGGGCTTTTCAAACACAATCAACGCAAATGCTTAAGGTTTCATTCAAAAATTTCACACTTATTTGATTAAACGGCTAAAATAAACTAAGATTTTCAAAACCCTGTAGAGTTAAGTTTTCAAGTTTCAAATCGTGGCACACCAGATTCGATAATGACGTATGGGCCAGATTTGGGGTGTTACAGTATCGGTTCATCAACGGTGCTTGATCATCTTCACGTGTAGCATCGTCTGGATGCCTTGAGGTGCCATGTTCCCTATCAGTGTGAGAGAGGCAATCTGATTGTCGATTTTGAGAAGATCGAAATGTCGGGCTAGTCTCGTGATGTAAAGCCTTAATGATAGGATTCCTTTCTTATGCTGATCGGTTTGGTGCTGCATTGCGCATGCAATGAAGTATGCCACGTCAAAAACATGTCCTTCAAACATGCATGATAAGAAATAAACATCTTGTTCATTGACGACGCCGGTGCTTTCTTTGCGACCTGTAATAGTATGAGCAAGAATAGCATGAAGATACTTGAGAGCTGGAAGAAGGGCAGTCGCTTTGGAGCGATTCAGGTTGTAGTCGCGTTTAGTGGGTTGTAAGTTGTGCCAACATACGATAAGGGTGCAGTGGAGTTCTCTATTTAACTCGAAAAGTGGATTTTCTTCTATAAATTTCTGTGTATAAAGTCCGTGTCCCGATCTGAATTGAGGTACGCTTAGTCGACGTGCTGTGCCTCCTAGGTGGAATTGAATTGTGCCGGCATCGTCAAATTGTGTCATTACCGTCTGTAGGGTGAATGTGGCATAGAACTCGAGAGTGAGTTCCAAGTATGTGGGTTCTACGATTACAAAAAATTGCTCCCATGGTTCTGTTGAGATGAAAGCTCGAACATTTCCAGCGAGTCCGACTTGTTGTAGGGCATTCCAATCGATGCATCTACCAGTTCCAAAGGGACGATCCCAAAATACTTTGTATCGTTCTTCATGAGTTGGTTGAGGGAATCGGAGGAATGTGTGTCGAGGTTCGGTCGAGGCACTTCCGGATGATGATCCAGGGCCCTTCCTTTTCTTGCTCGGGACGGCTCTTTTAATGCGTGATGACGACATAATACCTGAAAAATATTCCTTTATATAAGCAAGAATTTTCCTAAAAAATAATCAAAAATCAATAGCAAATTGAAATATTTCAATAACAAATTCTAAAATCAGCAATCCTCAAAACAACATTACAGTTAATAACTAAAATTTCATTATTCATTAGACTAATTCCTAACTAAAATCATGGTTAATAAAATAATAAAGTTCATGGAACCAAACATGTTCATTTTAACTATGATTTGCATTAGAACATCAATTCTTCCATGAGGTGAGGCAATAAAATCTAACTTGTGTTAATAGTCACTCAGATAATACGTTAAATAGTGGAAATCAATAATAATAAAAATAGATTAAAGCAACCAAAAAGAAAAATAAAACAACCAAGAAAAATAAAAAATAATGTTTTAATAAAGACTTAGACAAGAATGAAAATAAACTTAAACAATATGAATTAAATCTAAAATCAAACAAAACTTAAGACAAAATATGCGAAAATTTGAAGGGAAAAGAACCAGGCACGGTGGTGCTTGACGAGCACGGGTGGGGCACACGGTTGTGGTGCTGGGTTCTTCAGCGTGGGCACGACGTGGTAAGGGTGTGTGCTACGGGCGTGTGGTTGGTTTTGATTGGTATTTTGAGAGGAATGATTGGAAGGAGGTGAGTTGGAGGGAGGGGGTCATTTGGTGGCCGGATTGAAGAAGTGGGGTGTTGGAATTTGATTTTAGGGTTTGGGTTTGGGGAAGAAGACGGTTATTTTTATAAATAGGGTCTGAGGTGCGATCTTTCTACATGCCCGTGTCATTTTAAACTTGCCGTGCTTTTCGCGATTTTGGGTTTTAGGGGCGTTTAGATGGGTTTGCCACGGCCGTGTTGATGTTTGCCATGCCCGTGTTTTAATTCACATGGTTGGGTCAACCGGCGTGTGTAGCCCGTGCTTTCTAAGTCAGTATGTTCGCACGGTCGTGGGCACGGCCGTGTTCTATCATGCTCAATAAGTCAATAGCTTCACACGATCGAGGGAAACGGCCGTGTCTAGCACGTGCTTGATAAGTCAGTAACCTCACATGTTTGAATGGCACGGGGTGTCTTATATCGCAGCCTGTGTTTGTTTGAAATGAATTTTTCCCTGTTTGTGCACGGATCCCGCCACGCCCGTGGTGTGTCCCCTGCCTTATACACGGTCGTTGGCACGCCCGTGTTCAAGGTTGTGTTAATAGTCCTGCATTTTTGTTAGATCATTTTAGAAAAATTTTAGAAAGACCAAGTCAATGTTAGTGTTTTAGCACTCGGGTTGCCTCTCGAGAAGCACTTGTTTATAGACTTAAGCTAGACTTTCCCTGTTTTCGATATTAAAGGAGGGTTCATGGAGCAGAAGCTCCTCTCGGATATTTCCAGGATCTGTACCATTATAAATTTTAAGTCGGTGACCATTTACCTTGAATGTGCCTTTTGTGGGATGAGTTACCTCAATGGTGTCGCATGGAAAGATTGTTTTGATCATGAAAAGGCCTGACCATCTTGACTTCAGTTTTCCCGGGAATAGTTTAAGCCTTGAATTATATATTAGGACCAGGTCTCCTACTTCGAATTATTTTGATCGCTTGAGACGAGCATCGTGGCGTCGCTTTGTTGCTTCCTTGTACAGTTTTAAGTTTTCATAGGCTTTTGTTCTCCATTCATCCAGCTCGTTCATCTGCATTGTTCTTCTCTTTCCTTAATTGTGAGGTCAGTATTCAAAAATTTTGTTGCCCAAAAAGCTTTGTGTTCTAGCTCAAATGGTAGATGTGACTTTTCTCGTATACAAGTTTGTATGGGGATGTTCCTAGAGGTGTTTTGAATGTTGTTCAGTATGCCCATAAAGCATCATCTACCTTAACTGCCCAATCTTTTCTATTTGATTTAACCATTTTTTCTAAGATACGCTTAAGCTCTCGGTTTGCTACCTCAACTTGTCCGCTAGTTTGAGGATGGTATGGGGTGGCTGTTCTATGGCATACTCCATATTTCTTTAGAACTTTTTCAAATTAGGTATTACAGAAATGGGCACCCCTATCACTAATGATGGCTCTAGGTGTCCCGAATCGGGAGAATAGTTTCATGAGAAATTTAACTACTACCCTAGCATCATTGGTAGGTAAGGCTTCTGCTTCTACCCATTTTGACATGTAATCAACTGCTACTAGGATGTATTTATTTCCAAATGAACTAGGAAAGGTCCCATAAAATCAATACCCCATATATCAAATATTTCACATAACAACATATATGTTTGAGGCATTTCATCACGTTCAGAAATATTACCTGTTCTTTGGCATTTATCACACGCGATAATGTACCTATTAGCATCTTTAAATAGAGTAGGCCAGTAATAACCTGATTCGAGTATTTTGTGTGCTATCTTAATACCACTGTAATGTCCTCCTGATGGTCCTAAATGACAATGTTCTAGGATTTTGCTTGCTTCTCTCTTTGTAATGCATCTTCGAATTACCTGATCTGCACATATGCAGAAAAGAAAGGGATCTTCCAAAAAATAACTTTTCACATCAGCGAAGAATCGCTTCTTTTGGTGATGTGTTAATTTTCTTGGCAACACGTTAGCTGCTAAATAATTCGCAATATTTGCAAACCATGGTACTTCAGAATGCATTAAAGAAAAGAGTTGTTCTTCAGGAAACAAATCATTTATTTCTTGTTCATCAAGCTTTTTGGTGTGTGGATTTTGAGTCTTGAGAGGTGATCTGCCGCCAGATTCTCAGCTCCCTTCTTATCCTGTATTTCCAGATCAAATTCCTGTAAGAGTAAAATCCATCATATGAGTGTAGGTTTTGCATCAGGTTTGGTTAAAAGATAACGAAGAGCTGAATGGTCTGTGTAAATGACAACTTTCAATAATATTAGATATTGTCTAAATTTGTCAAAAGAAAAAACTACAGCTAGCAGTTCTTTCTCAGTCGTGGTGTAATTTTCTTGTGCGGGTGTTAATGTTCTGCTAGCGTAGTAAATTGGCTGAAAATGCTTGTCTCTTCGTTGTCCCAAAACTGCACCTACTGCAAAGTCACTTGCATCACACATTAGTTCAAAGGGTAAATTCCAATCAGGTGCGATTATAATTTGTGCATTTATTAATTTATCTTTAAGGACATTAAATGCATCTAAACATTCATGATTGAAATTAAAAGGGACATCTTTTTCTAGTAATTTTGTCAAAGGCATAGCTATTTTAGAAAAGTTTTTAATGAATCTTCTATAAAAACCTGCATGTCCTAAAAAGCTTCTAATATCCTTCACTGAACTAGGAGGAGGTAATTTTTCTATGGTTTCAACTTTCGCTTTATCTACCTCAATCCCTTTTCTAGAAATCTTATGTCTTAAAACAATCCCTTCTCTAACCATAGAGTGGCATTTTTCCCAATTCAGAATAAGGTTTGTTTCTTCACATCTAATTAGAACTTGTTTTAAATTTTAAAGGCAAAGTTGGAAAGAATTACCGAATACTGAGAAATCATCCATAAATACCTCTATGATGTCCTCACGAGTTCGTCAAATATTGCCAACATACAACGCTAAAAAGTGGTAGGAGCATTACATAATCCAAAAGGCATTCTTCGATAAGCAAATGTACCGTATGGGCATGTAAATGTTGTCTTCACTTGGTCTTCAACAGCTATGGGAATTTGGAAATAGCTGAAGAGTCCATCCAAGAAGTAGTAGTACATATGCCCGGATAGTCTTTCTAACATTTGATCAATGAAGGGTAGAGGAAAGTGATCTTTTCTGGTGGCATCATTCAGCTTTCTATAGTCTATACAGACTCTTCAACCTATAACTGTTCTTGTGGGAATTAACTCATTCTTTTAGTTAGGCACTACTATCATTCCTCCTTTCTTTGGAACTACCTGCACAGGACTTACCCAAGTGCTATCAGAAATAGGATAAATTATTCCTGCATCTAGAAGTTTTATTACCTCAATTTTGACCACTTCTTTCATGTTGGGGTTTAATCGTCTCTGAGGTTGCACACACGGTTTATATTCTTCTTCTATTAAAATTTTGTAAGTGCAGAATGCAGGGCTTATTCCCTTGATGTCAGAAATTTTCCAATCTATGGCTTTCTTGTGTTCTCTTAGTACCTTTATCAGCTCCTCCTTTTCCTTGGGTTCTAGTTCTGAAGAGATGATTACTGGTAGCGTAGAATTGTCCCCGAGGAATGCATATTCTAAATGTTTTGGTAACTATTTTAATTCCAAATTGGGCGGCTCTTCGATGGAGGGTTTCTATTTTAATACGTCATCTTCTTCAATGTTTTCTTCTTTCATTTGTCTGAATGATGATGTATTCAAACTAATGTCATTACCTTCATCCTCTTCCCCCTCTCCTTGAGGCAGACACAGTTCCATCGTGTCATCTTGCAGGATTTCCTGTAATGAATTTTTAATACTATGATCAGTAGTGTCAACAAAATAAAAGGAATCATCTTGCTCTTTAGAATATTGCATGGCATCATAAATTTGGAAAATAATTTCTTCATCACCTATCCTTAGTGCTAGTTTGCCATCACCTACATCAATAATAGCTCTAGCAGTGGCTAAAAAAGGATGCCCAAAGATTAAAGGAACATTGATGTCCTCATCCATGTCTAACGCAACGAAATCAACGGGGAAAATAAATTTATCAATTTTTACCAAGACATCTTCAATAACCCCTCTATGATATTTAATAGATCTATCAGCTAATTGAATGCTCATTCTAGTGGGTTTTGGTTCCCCAAGATCTAGCTGTTTAAACAATCGATAAGGCATTAAGTTGATACTAGCACCTAGAGCTGCTAAGGCTTTCATGATGTTTAACCTACCAATTAAACAGGGGATAGTGAAGCTTCCTGGATCTTTTAACATCCGTGGTAGTCTATTTTGGAGAAGGGCTGAACACTCTTCATTAAGCTCCACCTTTGATACTTCCTCAAGCTTTTTTTTTTTGTTTTGAGAAGTTCCTTTAAGAATTTTGCATACTTGGGAATCTAGGAAATGGCTTCAACAAAAGGTAAGTTAATATGTATTTGTTTAAAGTGTTCAAGGAACTTACCATATTGAGCATCCAATTTTTCTTTCTTTAATTTTTCTTGATATGGAATTTGTGTTCTATTCCCTTTATGCAATGTATTGTCGTTCTCAACTTCTACATTTTTTTCCTTGATGACTGCATGTGGTGTCTTTCTTTGTGGTTCAACTAGCTTTTTGCCACTCCTTAGTGTGACTGCCCTTACTTGCTTTGTGTCTTTGGAAAAAATTTTCGTCCTTAATTCACATACTATTTCAGTAAGTATTCCCACCGACGTAATGAGCTCTCCCCCGAGTCTTGATTTCCTTGAGTAAGATTTACTGTTCATCAAGTGTCTCTTCCGTCATTTGGAGACGAGAATCTTAGCTGCCATGAACTTTTTCAGCATCTCTCCAAGACTTTGTTTATTTTTCGGTGGATAAGGTTGATTTTGGTAATTTGGAAGAGGTTGTTGCCTTTGATTTCCTTGTCCTCCCCACGAAAAATTTGGATGGTTCCTCCAACTTGGATTGTAAGTGTTACTATAAGGATTAATATTAGATTTGAAATTGTTACCCATATAGTTTGTCTGCTCATTTTTTGCTCCTGGTTGGTAAGGTGGGTACTCAGGATTCGCCACATTCCCTCTCGCTTCACATTGCATGACTGGATGTACCTGTGAAGAACATAAATTATTAAGCTTTTTATTCATTAACTCCACCTGTGTCAACAGCATTGTTACTGCGTCTATGTTAAAAACTCCAGCTGATTTTGTCGGTTTAGCCCTTGTAATTTTCCATTGATAGGTGTTTAACGACATCTCCTCAATAAAATCGTAAGCCACTTCAGAGTTTTGTTGTTCAAAGTTCCACCGGCTGATGAATCAATCATTTGCCTAGTTGGAGAATTCACACCATTGTAAAAAGTTTAGACTTGAAGCCACAAAGGTAATCCATGGTGTGGGCATCTCCTTAGGAGATCCTTGTATCTTTCCCATGCATCATATAATGTTTATGCGTCATTATGCACAAAAGAAGATATGTCATTCCTAAATTTAGCCGTTTTGGCTGGTGGAAAATATTTTAAAAGAAATTTTTCCGTCATTTGATCCCATGTGATGATTGATCCTCGCGGTAACAAGTTCAACCACGGCTTTGCTTTGTTTCGTAATGAAAAAGGAAATAACCGAAGACGCATGGCATCGTCACAAATGCCATTTATTTTAAACGTATCACAGAATTCTAAAAAATTAGATATATGAGTGTTTGGATCCTCATCCTGCAAACCATCAAATTGAAAAAAATTTTGAATCATTTGTATTGTGTTAGGCTTTAATTCAAAATTATTAGCAGCTATAGCGGGCCTAACAATACTAGATTCTGCTTCTGTCAAATTAGGTTTAGTATAATCATACATAGTACGTGGAGCATTCTGTTCTCGCACATTTGGTGGATTGTTCTCGTCCATCCCTTCAGTAGGATTGGATCTTTGCTGTTCTTCTCTTTGATAGTCTAGGCTCGTCTAATTTCTCTGCGATTTCTGCGAGCGGTAGCTTCGATGTCACTTTCGTATTCTAATGGTCCTCTCGAATGTCTTCTAGTCATAAACTAGAGGTGCCTGTATGAAAAGAAAGAAAGAAATTTAGAAAAAAAATATGTATAAAAATAAGAGAAATTTAAAAATAAAGGTAATGGCTAAAGTAATAGAAATAGAGCTTTCTTAATATTTTAGGAGTTCCCCGGCAACGGCGCCAAAAATTTGATCGTGTCAAAAAATCGAGTTGTAATATTTATAAAAGAGTGATCGAACCTGTAGACTGACTGCGACAACAATGAAGGCAAGTGCACCTATCGAACAGTAGTATAGCTCAGGCAAGAATAAATTAAGGGAACCTAAAAGTATTGCTACTCACTTTCTTTCTATTATTTAGCTTGAAATATGAACTGATTGAATTATTAAACTAACAAATTTCTTAGAATAAATACAAAGACGAAAGAATGAATGGGAGAAAGACTTTAGGAAAACTCAGTTGATGAAGATGATACCCTCAAGAAGAATCCACCTATGACTTCACTTATTATTTATTCCCCAAACAATATGATTTCTTTACTTAGCTTGATCCGTGAGACTCCCTAACCTATATTAAACCCTCTCTCAAGGTGAATAACGTCTAACCTTAGGTTAAGTAGTGGAACTCTCGTTCTCTTATAATAACCCCCTAAGGAATCAGTAAATCGATCAATGGATTCCCATATTAGGTTTCACCCTAATCCAGTAAAATCTCGTAACCCTATCTCTAGGCGCCCGATCAACTCCGCTCAATTATGCTAGATCTACTCTTAGGTAGGGTCTATTCCTCCTCCACCTAAGCACATCAAATTGAATTAAGCAACATAATTAAGAACAAACCAAGTATTTATCATATAATTGAGAAATCAAATAACAAAATCCATCATAGGTTTTATCCCCTTCAGGTATCTGGGGGGTTTAGTTCATAACTAAATACGAAAACATCTCAAGAGTAAAGAATAAACAAAATATAAGAAATCCCTAAAGCCCCCTGAAGGAATTGAAGGAGAGATCTTCCGTCTTGAATGGAGCTCCGACTTCTTGAGATGGATCAACTGGCTATCTTCAAGTGATTCCTTAAAAGATGAATGCTTCGACCAAAAAGCCTCTGCCCCAAAAAGCTCTACTTAAAAGCCTCCTTTTTATGTCTGCCTCGGGTTGTTTATATAGGCTTTAGGATGCTATCCTTGGCTCCTAAGTACCTCTTTCAAGTAGAATTACTATTAGGGTGTTGAAGTAGACTTAGATGTTTCTTTGGCTTCAAGCATCCAAATCCGAGTGAAATTGCCCTCTCCCGTGATAGGGGCACGCCCATGGCACACGCCCGTGTAATTTCAGGGTTGGGCCGTGCCTTGATTCTGTCGTTTTGGGCACAGCCATGTAAGTCAAGATTCAGGCCGTGCTTCAGGTCTGTCGATTTGGGCACGGCCATGTAGATCACCAGGCACATCCGTGTGATCAATAGATGCTGCACGGCCGTGTGTTACGTAGTTGAGGCCGTGATCTAGGTAATCGTCGAGACATGGTCATGCAAGCTTTGTGCGAGGCCGTGTTGATTTCTTGCTAAGGCCCAATTATTCCATTTTAAGCCCGTTTTGTGTTCTTTTTATCCTCGGGTGCTTTCCTGAGTATAAATATGAAAAGAAAGGATTAAAAGCACCTTTTTACATAAATGAAGGGCTAAATCATCCAAAAGCATATTAAATATGGGGTTAAAATATGTTACTTTTACGGTTTATCACTTTCAAAAGTCGAACATAAAAAGTTATTACCATAGGCTTCCTTGAAAATCAAATCTCTACCACTATAAAATGAGATGATACACAAATCAAAAGGTCTTTAAAAAGGGTTGTAACGGGGCTTAGGTTAAAAGTGTAGATAAAGGCTGAATTAGAGGGGTTAGAATCAAGATTGAATTGACAATCACCTAACTAGAAAAAATGACTAATAACTTGAATAATTACATCAATTGAAAACTTGTAATACTAATAATACGAGATTCTTCTTCAAGATATTGAAATTAAATGTATAGGCTCGCTTAATCACATAACTAATAATGAATATACTTTGAATTTTTAATTGATTTTGATTTTTTTAAGAACAAATTAAATATAAAATAGAACTTTAACAATTGAAATAATCTAATTAGGCAACTAATCAAAATTGGAACAGCCTGATTTAGGGGCTAGTTAGAATAGTGATCTTGAGATCACTAATCTGAGATTTGAGAGTTTATTTTCATGCTATATTATGAGTTAGAACATGATAGCATATGAGCATGAAAATTTTGGTACTTTAATTTTAGCGATTTCATGTTTAATCGTGAAAAAGGACTAAATCGCATAACGTGCGAAAGTTCCATTTTTTTCAAAAGTACAAAATGGCCATATAATATTATTGGGAGGTCTTTAAAAGGAAATTTAGCCTTTGGAAGAATCTTGGCCAGCCATAGGAGAACATGGGAGACAAGATTTGTCAATTTTAGTAAAAGTTAGTAGTAGTAGGTGGACTAATTTGACTTGTATTAATAAAATAAGGAGAGAAAAGTTATCATATTTTTCTCCTATCATCTTCCACTAAAAATTAGCATCAGATAAGGGGTAGAAACCTTCAAAAATTTCAGCAAGCTTTCATCTATTCAAGTAAGTGTTCTAGTGAACTTTTCTTGAAAATAATTGTACTTTTGAGACCCCTAGAGCTTAAGCTTTCAAATGAGGGGACTATTGTGCAATGTTGTGAAAGGTTTAGAGTTCTACCATGAGATCTACCTTAGTTATTTATTGCATTTTTTATGGAAGAACTTGATCCTTAGTTGTTAGATGAACAACTTTTAAAAAGGGTGTTAGCATGAGAACACCAAATAGGACCTTAATGGAAAGGTTATAAATTTTGTAGTATATATGTGAAATGTTGATTTATGATGATAGTTTTAAGAGCATTAAATGTTTACCTAGGCTTGTTGGGGATAAAAATGTGATTAGAATTAATTTTTGAGCCAAGGGGCAAAAGGTTATTTTGCCAAAATCTAGGGGTAAAATGGTAATTCTAACTAAGCATGATTATTGAGATGCTTATGTTAATGTCGCGATTAAAATGAGCTAATTTTCTATTATAGAGCAAAAGGAGAGGAGAATTGCCTCAATTGGGGAAAGGATAAGGTCGTAGACTAAACCGAAGAACTAGCACATTTTAAAAATGAGGTGAGTTGTATGTGAATTAATGCAATATTTATATTAGCAAAGTTGTGGATGCTTGGTATAACATTGATGCATGACACTCCATTAAATTGAGAATTTGATGTTGAATATGAAACCGAAGTTTGAATGGACTATAATGAATATGAGGGTCAGTGTAAGACCATGTCTGGGATGTGGCATCGACCATATTAGAAAGGTCAGTGTAAGAGCATGTCTGGGACATGGCATCGACCATATTATGAGGGTCAGAAAGACCATGTCTGGGACATGGCATCGACCATATTATGAGGGTCAGTGTAAGACCATGTTTGGGACATGGCATCAGCCATATTATGAAGGTCAATGTAAGAACATGTCTGGGACATGGCATTAGCGACATTACGAGAGCCAGTGTAAGACCATGTTTGGAACATGGCATCGACATTGAGATGAGAACTAATGTAAGACCATATTTGGGATATGGCATTAGCATCGATGGGTAATCCCATATAAGATCATGTCTGAGATATGACATTATTACCTAGAGGAGTCTCCATGCAAGACCACCTCAAGAATGTGGCAATGGTTTTACACTTATCGTAGTGATTATAAAAACACATCTTTGATTATTCCCTATGCATGGTGGGATAAGCGGATGAATTGAAAAGTAGAGATGTGAGTGATATTTAGGTCCTGCGAGTGAATTAATAGAGATACAAGTGATTGAGTCAAGAGAAATTGGCTAGATTTGTGGCATGGTATGTGCTAGATAAAGGCAATCGCAAGTAATTAAGGTCAAGTAGTTTTGACTTGTGTATGGTCAGCTAATACCATTGATTAATTATTTTTATGAGTTTTACAATTGCTATTTATTTCCATGCAACTTACTAAGCTTTAGGCTTACCCCTTTCTCATTACCCTTCTTCTTTGTAGTATTGCCAAGATAACATGAGGATCATGACTACAGGAGTTCGAAAAACACACTATCGACAACACTTTGGTATAACAATTTTAGACTTATTTTGAGTATGGCATGTATAGGACTAGAGTATTTTGTCAAGTCGTAATTTTTATTTAAAGTGTTTGTTTTGTAAGTCATTTTGTATATGGTTTTATAAGTTAGGCAAATACTTGGTAAACTCTTTCTTTCAATGAAGATGAAATTCATGAAGTGAATGCCTTTTTTTTTTTTTACCTTGTATGATGGAAATGAGTTATTAGACTTGCTTATGAGATAGAAATTGATTATTTTGAGATAAAGTATGAGAGTGTGCATTTTAGGGATGCAATGGCTTGGTATATAACTTGCTAATTTATCCACCTAGTGTGACACATGGGCGTGGGTCAAACCATGTGAAGGCCACGACCAACACATGGGCGTGTACCCAGGCCATGTGAAGTCTGCACCTTGTCCATGAAATTGTAAAATCCCCACGGCTAGGAACACGGGTGTGTGCCCCGACCGTGTGATCAAGTCAATATATCAAGGAATAATACACGGTCTAAGCCTACGGGTGTGTCAAAGCTGTGTGAATATAGTCAGTAACTCTCCATGGTTGGAAGACATGGGCGTGTCTAAGGGTACACGGGCATGTCCCAAGTCATATGGGCGTGTGAACTCTGCTTCAAAGAAGAGTTTTCGATTAAGTCCAGAAAATTTTTGGATAAGGGCTTAAGGCCTCGTAAGCCCATGAAATGTATGATTAGTCTAAGAAAGAGAAGTTTTTAAGTCAGAACAAAATTTCACAGCCGTAAGAGTATGTCTAAGTGAGTCATATATGGCAATGTCAAGTATCCAGTCCTATTATCAGACTTAGGTATGGGGTGTTACATTTAGTGGTATCAAAGCTACGATTTAGTCGGTTCTAGGACTAACATAGTGTAAGTACGAGTCGAGCTATACATGCCACATGTAAGAGTGTCTGAGTAATGATAGTGTGATGGCTCCTGGAGTATAAAATTATGTTTTATGTAGTAGATGGATTCATATCCAGACCGAACTGCAGCTGATGATGCTGCGAGTAATGCGCCGGCTCTCGCTCAAAGGACACGAGACCTTGGGTCAAGGAGATGAAGCTCGAGAAGCTTTTCTCCACATAATGAGCAACTGGTATACTGAGTATAGCCGAGCAAATCCCAATGCTCAGCCCCCTCTACCCCCACCTATTCCTCAACCCGCTCCAGTATTTCCTCAAGTGGTTGAGGTGGCGAGGAGAGAAAAGCCTCCAGTGGATAAGATCTGAAAACAGGGAGCTGAGGAATTTTGGGCAAATAAGGATGATGACCCAGAGAAAGCCAAATTCTGGCTCGAGAACACCATCTGAGTATTTGATGAGTTATCCTACACACCTGAGGAGTGCTTAAATTGTGCGGTATCTCTCCTGAGAGACTCAACCTACCGATGGTGGAGCACATTGGTGTCAGTAGTGCCAAAAGAGAGAGTTAGTTGGAAATTCTTCCAAGAGGAATATCGGAAGAAGTATATTAGCTAGAGGTTCATCGACTACAAGAGAAAAGAGTTCTTGGAACTGAAGCAAGGTCGTATGTCAGTGATTGACTATGAACGTGTGTTCGTAAGGCTTAGCAAGCATACAAGAGAGTGCGTGTCTATGAGGCCATCAGGATGGATTAAATGAAGATATCCGCCTATACGTGGGAGTTCTCAAATTAAAGGAGTTTGTAGTGTTGGTGGATAGGGCTTGTAAAGCTGAAGAGTTGGCCAGGGATTTCATTACTCGAACAGCCACTTCAGTGGGGTTTTCAACCCAAAATAAGGGTGGGCAATTTTTGGGATCAAAAGGGTAAACTACATCAGTTGCTAGTGTAGGCAATATCCATCCGAACAGACTGGAATGCCCTCAGTGTGGCAGACACCATTTTGGTGAATGTCGAGCTAATGAGAAATGTTGTTTCAGATGTGGGTCATTGGACCATTTTATCAGAAATTGACCTGAGGTAGACGTGAAAGGAAGGCCTCGGAATGTGAGATCGGGAAGTACCACAAAGGGTAGACTATTGAAAAATCTGGGGAGTAAGATGGGAAACAAGAATCCACCTAAAGAATGAGCTACTACAATTGAGGGTAGAGCACCGAGCGAGAACATATGACATCCGTGCTCGTGAAGAGGCATCTTCCACTGACATAATCACGGGTATCTTCTCCCTCCATAATACTCGTGTTATAGCTTTAAATGACCCCAGATCTTTCCACTCGTACATATGCATGAATTTAGTCTGTAGCATGAGTATGCCTATAGAGTCTACTAAATTCATTGTAAGAGTGTCAAATCCCCTAGGTAAGAGTGTGTTGGTTGATAGAGTTTGTAAAGGGTGTCCTTTGATAATTAAGGGTCATTGTTTCCCTGTCGATCTTATGTTATTACCGTTTGACGAGTTTGATGTCATCCGTGGGATGGATTGGTTAGTTACTCATAAGGCAATTGTGAACTGTGGAAAGAAGCATATTGAGTTGAGGGATGAAAACGGAAATTTTATTCAGATAAGCCTGATGGATCACCAATAATGATATCAACCATGTAGGCTCAGAGGTTCTCTGAAAGGGGTATGAGGCTTGTCTTGCCTTTGTGTTGAACACTAAAGAGTCTGAATTGAAAATTGAGTCAGTACCCATAGTATGCGATTTCCTAGATGTTTTCCCAGAGGAGTTGCCAGGATTACCTTCAGATAGAGAGATTGAATTTGGGATCGAATTAGTTCCAGGCACTGCCCCTATTTCTATTGCCCCCTATAGAATGGCTCCAACCAAGCGAAAAGAGCTAAAAGCACAGTTGCAAGAATTAACGGATAAGGGTTTCATGAGGCCGAGTTTTTCTCCATGGGGTGCTCCATCCTATTTGTGAAGAAGAAAGATGGTTCCATGAGACTATGTATAGACTATCGGCAACTCAACAAGGTGACAGTGAAGAATAAATACTTGTTGCCGAGGATCGACAATCTATTTGACCAATTAAAGGGAGCTATAGTATTTTCCAATATAGATTTGAAGTCGGGGTACTATCAGATGAAAGTTAAGGATTCGGATGTACCGAAGACCGCATTTAGAGCTAGGTACGACCACTTTGAATTTTTGGTCATGCCTTTTTGTCTAACGAATGCCCCCGCTATCTTCATGGATTTGATGAACCGCTTTTTTCGATTGTATTTGGATAGATTTGTTGTGGTCTTCATCGATGACATACTGATCTACTCTCGAGATGAGAATGATCATGCTGAGCACTTGAGTATAGTTCTACAAGTTTTGAGAGAGAAACAATTGTATGCCAAATTTAGTAAGAGTGAGTTTTGGCTCAAGGAAGTGGGATTTCTAGGGCACATTATTTCTAGAGATAGGATTAGAGTCGACTCGAATAAGATTTCAGCAATTGTTGAATGGAAACCACTGAGGAACGTAACTGAAGTATGGAGTTTTCTAGGCCTAGTCGGGTACTATAGGCGTTTTATCAAGGGGTTTTCCGTGATAGCTACACCTATGACAAGACTTTTGCAGAAAGATGTGAAATTCATTTGGACAAAGGAATGTCAGCAGAGTTTCAAGAAATTGAAAACACTGTTGACTGAGGCTCCTGTGTTGGTGCAACCTGAGCCGGGAAGAGAAATCGTGGTTTAAAGTGATGCGTCCTTGAACGGTTTGGGCTATGTACTTATGCAAGAAGGTAAAGTGATTGCATACGACTCTAGACATTTAAAGCGCACGAGAGGAACTACTCGAATCATAATTTAGAGTTGGCCGCAATTGTGTTTGCGTTGAAAATTTGGAGACATCATTTATATGGTGAAAGGTGTCGAATTTTCACCGACCATAAAAGCCTAAAATATTTGATGACTCAAAAAGAATTGAATTTGAGGTAGCGAAGGTGGTTAGAGTTTATTAAAGATTATGAGTTGATAATTGACTACCATCCGGGAAAGGCAAATGTAGTCGCCGACACTTTAAGCAGAAAATCATTGTTTGCACTAAAAGCTAGGAGCACCCAGATGACCTTGTTAGATGATGGTTCCGTATTAGCCCAGTTGAGGGCTAAACCATTATTCCTCCAAGGGATTTGTGAAGCTCAGAAGGATGATAATAGTTTGCAAGCCAAAAAAGCTTTATGTGAGTCGAGTGTTGAGTCAGACTTTCAAGTAAATCCTGATGGATGTTTGACATTTCGAGATCGAGTCTGTGTACTTAGGAATGATGAGCTCATTCACAAAATTTTGCATGAAGCACATAACGGATGTTCGAATGTACACCCTGGCAGTACAAAAATGTATCATGATTTGAAGAAATGGTACTGGTGCCTTGGTATGAAGAAAGATATTTCCGAGTTTGTATCAAAATGCCTGATTTGTCAACAAGTAAAGGATGAACATCAAGTACCTTTGGGTTTACTTCAGCCTATTATGGTTCCTGAGTGGAAGTGGGATCGTATCACTATGGATTTTGTGACAGGTTTACCATTGACTCCCAAGAGGAAAGATGCAGTTTGGGTAGTGGTTCATAGAGTCGCTAAGTCAGCCCACTTTATATCAGTGCGAGTCGACTATTCACTTGATAAATTGGTGGACTTGTACATGTCGAAGATAGTAAAACTTCATGGTGTACCATTGTCAATCATTTCAGATAGAGATCCGAGATTCACATCACGGTTCTGGACAAAACTGCAAGGAGCTTTGGGAACGAAATTAAGTTTTAGTACCGCCTTCCATCCACAAACCGACGGACAGTCAGAGAGAATAATTCAGATACATGAAGACATGCGTAGATGTTGTGTTTTGGAATTCCATGGTAGTTGGGAGAAATACTTACCATTAGTGGAATTCGCTTACAACAACAGTTTCCAGTCAAGTTTGAAGATGGTGCCTTGTGAGGCATTGTATGGACGTAAGTGTCGAACACCCTAGTATTGGTCAGAACTTAGAGAGAAATAAATACACGGGGTTGACTTGGTTAAGGAAACTGAAGAGAATGTAAAAGTGATTCGTATCCCTGAAAGCCGCCTCAGATAGAAAAAAGTCCTATACAAATTTAAAAAGGAAACAGATAGAATACAAATCGATGATAAGGTGTTCTTGAAAGTATCCTTGGAGGAAAGTCCTCAAATTTGGCCGGAAGGGCAAATTGAGTCCGCGCTTTATCGGACCTTATGAAGTTACCGAAAGGATAGGACTGATAGCGTACCGGTTAGCCTTGCCACCTGAGCTGGAGAAGATTCATGACGTCTTCAATGTGTCTATGTTACGTCAATACCGTTTAGACCCTTCTCATATTATAGAGCCGACAGAGGTAGAGATACAACTAGACTTGACTTATGGTGAAGAACCAGTTAAAATATTGGCTCGTGAAGTCAAGAAGCTAAGAAATAAAAGCATAGCCCTAGTGAAAGTCCTATGGCAAAGGCCCAGAATAGAAGAGGCTACATGGGAGGCCGAGGAAACGATGAGAAACCAATACCCCAATCTTTTCACTGGTAAGATTTTCGAGGACGAAAATCCTTAAGGGGGAATTGTAACAGCCCAATTTAGGGGCTAGTCAGAATAGTGATCTCGGGATCACTAATTCAAGATTTGAGAATTTATTTTCATGTTATATTATGAGTTAGAACATGATAGCATATGAGCATGAAAATTTTGGTACTTTAATTTTAGCGATTTCATGTTTAATCGTGAAAAAGACTAAATCGCATAACGTTCGACAGTTCCATTTTTTTGTCAAAAGTACCAATTGGCCATAGAATATTATTGGGAGGTCTTTAAAAGGCAATTTAGCCTTTGGAAGAAGTTTGGCCGACCATAGGAGAACATGGGAGACAAGATTTGTCAATTTTAGAAAAAGTTAGTAGTAGTAGGTAGACTAATTTGACTTGCATTAATAAAATAAGGAGAGAAAACTTATCATCTTTTTCTCCTATCATCTTCCATTGAAAATTAGCAGCAAATAAGGGGTAGAAACCTTCAAAAATTTCAGCAAGCTCTCATCTATTCAAGTAAGTGTTCTAGTGAACTTTTCTTGAAAATAATTGTACTTTTGAGACCCCTAGAGCTTAAGCTTTCAAATGAAGGAACTATTGTGCAATGTTGTGAAAGGTTTAGAGTTCTACCATGAGAGCTACCTTAGTTATTTTTTTCATTTTTTATAGAAGAATTTGAGCCTTAGTTATTAGATGAACAACTTTTAAAAAGGGTGGTAGCATGAGAACACCAAATGGGACCTTAATGAAAATGTTATAAATTTTGTATGTTTAGGGGTCCTAAGAAGGCTCGGGGTTGAGTTGGGCCTTAGCAAAATATTTATGTTTAAGCACTTTAAGGAGAGAAGGTAAGTGGCATCAAGACTTAAAGAAATAAGTGTGTATTTTGCTAGCACAAGTGATGCACATGGTGGAGTGGTGTGGCATCAAGTGGAGAGCATAGAGGGAAGGGGTTCGAATCTCACCTATTGCAAATTTTGGATTTATTTTGTGCTTTCTTTCCAAGTGTCGGCCATGGTTCTAAATATGGTAAGGGAGACTTTTTATTGATGGAAAGAAGACTAAGAAAATAAGGTAAGGAGGAAAACAAGGGAAAAGGAAGGAAATAAATAAAAGAAAAAGGCAAGGAAGGGTACATGTTGGCGAATATTAGGAGTTGCCTAAGAAATAATTTTGGTCAACACTCATCTTTTTGGTAAATATGATACACAGTTTTGGAAGGGGTCTTGGTAGCCGAATTTTTGCAATAGTCATTTGGCAAATTTTGGTGCTTGTAAGGCTTGTTTTCTTTTAGCATTTTGGTATTCTCTTTTTCCAATTCTTTCCCTTTGCTTGCTGAATTTCTAAAGCCATGTGTTCACCTCATTTTCTCTTGTTTTGGTCGAAACACTCTAGCCATTGTTCATCTTGTTCCCTTGTTGTGTTGTAACCCTCAATCCATCTTTGTTCATTCTTCTTTTGTTGCCAAAACACTCACCTCATTTTGATCATCTTCTCCTTGGTGATAATTGAACTTCCTAACACTTCTTCTCCATTTTTCTTTCTATTTTCTCACCATTTCTTTTATTTTCTCTCTTTTTCATTTGTCAATAATATTTGAAGGCCGAACCTTCCTTGTCCTTTTCTCTCCATTAGCCGAATTGGTAAGTGATTCCATTCTACTCTTTTCATTTTCTTTTTCCCTAGCCGAATGTGTGTCTAATAACATTCGGATGTTTCACTTTTTCCAAAACCAAAATACCATTCTCTCCTAATCCCTCATATCTTGATCATCTTCTTGTTGTAGTATTATAGTGAAAAGCTGAATCTCATATCCTTGTCTCATCTATAACCATAAGTCAATCGATGGAAATCGGGTTCATCATATTTAAGGTAAGGAGTTTCTTCTTGGATTTTTCGTTATATCTCTACTCGGCTATGTTGCAAATCGGATCGAAGTTTTGACTAATCTATTATTTTAGGGACGAAATCACTCGATATTCTCTACTTGTTAATCCTTCGAAAATAGTGGTAAGCCGAAACCTCTCCTTAGATAAATACGTTCACTCATCATAGTATTTTTCTAACCGAGACTTTTTAAATGGAGGCAAGTTGTAACGATTTGAAAGGAAAAGCGATTGGAGAACACAAAAGGACTAGATTTGTAATTCCTACTCCTAAGTTCAAACGAAGGGTGGTATCGGCAGTTCGGGATTTTCCACCGAGTTGTAGACCATCGTCTGGTGAGAATAGACAAATCGTGGTCATTCACGATATTGATGGTAAGCATTTCATTAGATCGTCTGATTTAGATTTAGATTAATAAAATCGCGTTTGTTGGTCAATCGAATGTAATGGTGATTTAGGTGCCGACGATCAAGAAGGTTTAATCCTTACCGTCATCATGTGTGTAATCGCAAATCTGTGATTTATCATCATGTTAGAAAAATCGATCGATGTTGCTTAAGAACTTAATAACGGTAAAATGATAACAATCGAGTGATTTGCTTAATGTATGTGAAATGTTGATTTATGATGATAGCTTTAAGAGCATTAAATGTTTACCTAGGCTTGTTGGGGATAAAAATGTGATTAGAATTAATTTTCGAGCCTAGGGGCAAAAAGGTTATTTTGCCAAAATCTAGGGGTAAAATGGTAATTTTGATCAAGCATGATTATTGAGATGCTTATGTTAATGTGGCGATTAAAATGAGCTAATTTGCTATTATAGAGTAAGAGGTGACGAGAATCTACCTCAATCGGAGAAAGGATAAGGTCATAGACTAAACCGAAGAACTAGCTCATTTTGAAAACGAGGTGAGTTGTATTTGAATTAATGCAATATTTATATTAGCAAAGTTGTGGATGCTTGGTATCACATTGATGCATGACACTCCATTAAATTGAGAATTTGATGTTGAATATGATACCGAAGTCCGAATGGACAATAATGAATATGAGGGTCAGTGTAAGACCATGTCTGGGACATGGCATTGGCCATATTATGAATGTTAGTGTAAGACCATGTCTGGGACATGGCATCGGCCATATTATGAGGGTCAGTGCAAGACCATGTTTGGGACATGGCATCGGCCATATTATGAGGGTCAGTGTAAGACCATGTCTGGGACATGGCATCGGTCATATTATGAGGGTCAATGTAAGACCATGGCTGGGACATGGCATCGGCCACATTACAAGAGCCTGTGTAAGACCATGTTTGGAACATGGCATCGGCATTGAGATGAAAGCTAATGTAAGACCATATCTAGGATATGGCATAAGCACCGAGGGGTAATCCCATATAAGATCATGTCTGGGATATGGCATTATTACTTAAAGAGTCTCCATGCAAGACCACCTTAAGAGTGTGGCAATGGTTTTACACTTATCGTAGTGATTATAAAAACACGTCTTTGATTATTCCCTGTGTATGGTGGGATAAGCGGGTCAATTTAAAAGTAGAGATGTGAATGATATTTAGGTCCTACGAGTGAATGAATACAGATGCTAATGATTAAGACAAGAGAAATTGGCTCAATATGTGGTAGGGTATGTGCTAGATAAAGGCAATCGTGAGTAATTAAGGTCAAGTAGTTTTGACTTCTGTATGGTCAGCTAATACCATTGATTAATTATTTTTATGAGTATTATGATAAACCGTAAAAGTAACATATTTTAACCCTATATTTAGTATGCTTTTAGGATGATTTAGCCCTGATTTATGTAAAAAGGTGCTTTTATTCCTTT
Organism: Gossypium rotundifolium; assembly: GCA_025506655.1. Classification (NCBI taxonomy): domain Eukaryota; kingdom Viridiplantae; phylum Streptophyta; class Magnoliopsida; order Malvales; family Malvaceae; genus Gossypium; species Gossypium rotundifolium. The sequence continues at coordinate 30,268,558 of CP106732.1, read as the reverse complement.
CTTTTCATATTTCTACTCGAGAAAGCACCGATGGCGAAAAGAATAAGAAATGGGCTTAAAATAGGCCAATTTGGGCCAAAGAAGAAATTGACACGACCTGGACTTCAAGGCGCACGGCCATGCCTCGACAATTAACTAAGACACGGCCGTGCCATGATTTTCATGGCCGTGCCCCAATCGACAGAATCGAGACACGGCCCAACCACGATTTACACGACCGTGTGCTATGGCCGTGCCCCTGTTATGGGAGAGAGAAATTTCACTCGAATTTGGATAATTAGAGCCAAAAAACACTTTCCAAAGCCTGTTTGAACACCGAGTAGGAAGCAAACTTAATTTAGGAGACTTAGGGACCAAGTAAAGGATGCTAAAAGCCTATATAAACACTCTAAGTGCATCCTGAGAGGGGCGGTTAGCTAGGCCAAGGAGCCGAGCCAGAAAGATCACATTTGTGGGAATCATTCGAAGATAGCTAGTGGATCCATATCAAGAAGCCAGAGTTCTACTCAAGACGGCAGATTTCTCCTTCAATTCCTCTAGGGGGTTTTAGGGATTTCTTATGTTTTGTTTTATCTTTTCTTTTGAGATGTTTTCGTTATTTGTTATGAACTAAATCCTTCAGATACCTGAAGGGGATGAAACCTAGATGAATTTTGATATTATTTTCTGAATTATATGATAATACTTAGTTTGTTCTTAATTATTCATGCTTAATCTAAATCTGATATGCTTAGGTGGAGGAGAAATAGACCCTGCTTAAGAGTAGATCTAGCATAGTTAAGTGAAATTGATCAAACGCCTAGAGATAGGATTACGAGATTTTGCCGGATTAGGGCAAAACTTAATATGGGAATCCATTGATCGATTTATTGTTATTCAAGGGGGTTATTATAAGCGAACGAGAGTTACATTAATTAACCTAGGATTAGATGCTATTTGCCTCGAGAGAGGGTTTAATATAGGTTAGGGAGTCCTACGGATCAAGCTAAGTAAGGAAATCATATGATTCAGTAATAAGTAACAAGTGAACTCTAGGTGGATTCTTCCCGAGGGTATCATCGTAATCAATTGAGTTTCTTCAAGTTATTTCCCAATTTGTTCTTTTTGTCTTTGCGTCTTTAGCTTAGTAATCGTTAAACTAGATTAAAAGCAACCAATCACTCTATATTTTAGGCCAAATAATAAAAAGAAAGTGAGTATTAGTACTTTTAGTTCCTTTGGGTTCGATAATCCGGTCTTGCCTAAGCTATACTACTGTCCGATAGGTACACTTGCCTTTAAGTCGTTGTCAGAGTTAGTTTCCATGTTTGATCATTTTATTTATAAATTTTAAAGCTCTGATTTCAGCGATCAAGTTTTGGCGCCATTGCCGGGAAACTAAAATATTAAGAAAAGTCTATTTTTATTACTTTAGCCATTATTTTATTTCGCAATTTATTTTATTCCATTTTTTTCTCTCTAAATTTTATTTTTTTCTTTCTTTTTCCTAGCAGGTACCTCTAGTTTATGACTAGACGGAACCCGACAGGACCTCTAGTATACGACAATGAAATTGAAGCTACCGCTCGATGAAATCGCAGAGAAACTAGGCGAGTTCTACATTACACAGAAGAAGAGCGAGAAGACAGATCCAATCCTACTGAAGGGATGGACGAGAATAATCGACCACGAGATGTGGTGGATGCTCCGCGCACTATGTATGATTATGCTAAACCTAATTTGACAGGTGCACAAACTAGTATTGTTAAGCCTGCTATAGCTACTAATAATTTTTAATTAAAGCCTGATACAATACAAATGATTCAACAATTTGTTCAATTTGATGGTTTGCAGGACGAAGACCCAAAAACTCATATAGCAAATTTTTTAGAGTTCTGTGATACTTTCAAAATAAATGGCATTTCTGATGATGCCATTCGTCTTCAGTTATTTCCCTTTTCATTAAGGAATAAAGCCAAGCAGTGATTGAACTCATTACCACGAGGGTCAATCACTACATGGAAACAAATGACTGAAAAATTTTTATTAAAATATTTTCCACCGGTCAAAATGGATAAATTACGGAATGATATTTCTTCTTTTGTGCAGATGGATTTAGAGACATTATACGATGCATGGGAGAGATACAGAGATCTCTTGAGGAGATGTCCACACCACGGACTACCATTATGGCTTCAAGTCCAAACCTTCTACAATGGTGTAAATCCCTCAACGAGACAATTAATTGATTCAGCCATCGGTGGAACCTTAAATAATAAAACTCCTGAAGCAGCTTACGAGTTCATTGAAGAGATGTCGTTAAATAATTATCAGTGGCAAGTTACAAGGACAAAACCAACAAAATCAGTCGGAGTCTACAACATTGATGCAGTAACCATGCAATCAAATCAGATAGAGACGATGAATAAAAATCTTGAAAGTTTATGTTCTTCGCAGGTACACCCAGTCATTGTAACACCCCAAACCTAGCCCATAAGTTCCAACTGGATCTGGTATGCTAAGGGTTTAACATTGAAAACTTTTCTCTGAAAGGTTTTGGTAAAACTTAATTTCTTTTAGCCGAGTAATCCCTTAAATGTGAGATTTTGTAAATAACTTTACTACTTGCGTTGATTGGGTTGAAAAGCCCATTTATTATTTCATTTTATTTTGGAGACTAAAAAAACATAAGTTTTACAAATCCCGACATAACAAAAATAAATCGAAGTCTAAGTGAGGGAGGCCTTATTACATAAATAGTCCCAAATAAATAATAAAAAAAGAAAACCAAACTTAATCTATAGAAAAAAAAACTTGATGGCCCCTCGAGTCCATCTCGGCTCCCATGTCCACGATCTACTGCTTATCTGAAAGAGTAGATAAAAAAGAAAGCGGTGAATCACCAAGACTCAGTGTATAAATCCTGAACACACTGATCTAAGGCCCACTAACATATTATGGGCCTTGGTCCATACATAGAGGCAACCATCATAATACATGATAGACAATACATAATGAATGGCCCAACTCATCCTAGAATTCCATCCTCTACACCCCAACCCGTACCAACCATCACACCTTGGGGATTTCTACAATCAACCCTCCATCCGCTACACACCATGCGGCATAGCCACCGATCACTGTGTGACCTAACATTTATATTTGTGGGTGTCACCATATGACCCATGTTTATATTCGTGGGATTTCTACCACCGGTCACCATATGACCCATGTTTATATTCGTGGGATTTCTACCACCGGTCACCATATGACCCATCATGCACTTCCCCTTTCATATTATATTCCCACCCCATGCATACATACATAAAGAGAACATTATATAGGCTTCCGTATGTCTCAATATACATAGAGATTTCTATGATTGCATACCTAGCATCCTTGCCTAACCCTTTTTGGGTTTTAATCGACTGTCTACACAGCCACTTTCCGGCTTTTTAGCCCACTACACATAAATTACAATTAGAGAGTGTGTGTTAGAGATCTACACACTTAATTACCGATAAAATGACACTTTCTATGTCGACACTATCCGTAGTCGACACAACTGCTATCTGCCTAAGGTGTTGTTTAGAAGTCGGTCCACAACCAAGTGGCCAATCTCGAACGGCAGATACCGCTCGTTTCTTAAACTTAGGGATTCTCTCCTTTGCCTGATCCATATTTAATTCCATCACAAGTCCTTGTTAGAACTACTATCACAATATTTGATCATTAATCCTCATCATAAAGTTTAGATCTTGCATATAATGAAAGAATCTAGTAAAAATCTAGGGAAAATCTCCTTACCTTAAAATCCCAAAATTAGAGACTAGCTATTTTTGGCTTTTAGATCTAGACGACCAAGTTTCCTTCAAATCCCGAAATGCCACCCAACATAGAACCATTAAACTATTAGCTTTTCGGCTTTTTCCTTTCAAAAACTGAAATAGAACATGAGAAACCAACAGAAGTCGACACTTACCTTAACACATGGAATTCAGCTAGCATTGGAGAGGATTCGACAATGTCAATGAGGAAGATTTAATTACCGTAAGAAATAAAACCAACTCACAAATGGGATGAATAGAGAAAAACTATGGAGATCTCGGCTTTTAGAGAATGGAAGAGAGAGTGAAGGGAGAGGTTTGACTTTTGAAGAAATTAAAGAAAAGAAATTGTAGAGGGAGAGACTAAGAATTTTGGCACAATAGAAGAAGAAGAAATTAGGGTTCAAATGCCAAAATTAATGAGATATCCCCCTTATTTATAGAAATTTCGGCACTTCTATCAAAAAATCGAAAGTACCCTTCCTGATAACTAAAAATCAAGCTAATAAAAAGGGAAAATTTGGCACCCCTTTTTTCATGAAGTAGCCAAATTCTTTGCTCCTCTAGGTGGTGGATTTTCGGCCATCACCTTTCCTTGATAGCTCCAATCTTTTCTCCGTTTTATCTTCTATATTATCAATTATAAAATCCATGTAAATCCTCCTATTTTTGAGTCTTTTTGCCGTCCACTTCACCTAACACTAATGCCAAATTTAGCTTACTTAAATTAGGAGAATTGGGTTCCATAGAACTTAAATTTTGGGCCCCTTACACCCTTGTTGTGGCATCACCCCTTGCTCCCTTTTAAGTGCCGAAAATGGCCTAAAAACATGGGCTCCTTGCGGCTAAACTTGGGCCTCTTTAACTGTTAGTGACGCCACCTTCTAACCCCTTGCAGTGCCACCTATTGTTGGGCTACAAGCCCATGTTGGCATTTTAAACACAATTACCACCTTCTCTATAATGCCCAATCAGACAATTTAACCAAGGCCTTTGCTTAGTCCTGAGCCCAATTTGGACCCCTATCACTTAAATTAACATATTAAACATATCCTTACACTAAACGCATAGACCTATTAATTCATGATGTTATAATTTTACCCCTTAAAGAAATTTCATCCTCGAAATTACCTGATCAGAAAAGGTGGGGGTATTGCTACCGCATTGCTTCCTTAGGTTCCCACGTAGCCTCCTCAGAACCATGATTCCACCACAACACCTTAACCAATGGGACCGTTTTCCTTCGTAACACCTTGACATCACGATCTAGAATTTCCACCGGTTCCTCTTCGAAGGATAGATCGGGTCTTACCTCGATTTCCTCACAGGCACTATTTGAGATGGGTTCGAACGATAACGTCTTAACATAGAGACGTGAAATACATCGTGAATTTGACTTAATTCCGGATGTAACTCAAGTTTATATGCCATTGGTCCTACTTGCTTCAACACATAATATGGTCCGATAAATCTGGGGTTCAACTTACCCTTACGTCTAAATCTTAGCACTTTCTTCCACGGTGATACTTTCAGGAATACCTTGTCCCCTACTATAAACTCTATGTCCTTACGTCTTAAGTCAGCATAGGACTTCTGTCTATCTGCCGCCTCCTTTAGTCTAGCCCGAATTACTTCCACCTTCTCCTCCGTCTCGGCGACCAAGTCTAGACCCAAAATTCAACGTTCCCCTAATTCTGTCCAACATGCAGGAGTACGACACTTTCACCCATACAAAGCTTCGTAGGGTGCCATCTGAATACTTGACTGGTAACTATTGTTATAAGCAAACTCTGCTAACTACAAGAACTCCTTCCAACTATCTCTGAAATCAATGACACACCATTTCAACATATCCTCCAAGACTTGAATCACCTACTCAGACTGTCCATCGATCTGAGGATGAAACACTGTACTGAAATCCAAATTCGTTCCTAGCGCTTGATGTAACACCTTCCAAAATCACGAGGTGAACCTAGGGTCCCTATCCGATATGATCGATACCGATACTCGTGCAACATTACCACCCTCGCTACGATAGCTTAGCCGACCGCAAAGAGTAATCAACCCGCACTGGTATGAAGTGAGCAGACTTCGTCAAACAGTCCACAACCACCCAAATCGAATCTTTCTTAGTAGGTGTGAGGGGTAGCCCACTAACAAAGTCCATGGTGACCCTTTCCCACTTCCATTGGGGAATCTTCACCGATTGCAATAACCCTGATGGTAATTGATGCTCCGTATTGACCTGCTGACAGGTTAAACACTTGGCCACTAAATCAGTCACCTTCCGTTTTAAGTTTGGCCACCAGAACTGCTCCCGTAAGTCTCAATACATCTTACTCCCTTCGGGATGCATAGCGTATGGACTACCATGCGCTTCTTGCAAAATCCTTCGCCTCAACTCAGGATCCCTCGGCATGCATACTCTCCCTTGGAAACATAACAGCCTATCCTTATCAACACTGAATTTTGTTGATTCATCACTTGACCCTACCGAAACCTTTCTTTCAACAACTCATCCTTCAGTTGCTTCTCCTTAACCTAGTCAACCCATGAGGGTTTCACCTGCAGTTCAGCTAACAACCTTCCATCATCATATAGACTAAGGTGAGCAAATATTGCTCTTATGTCAGAGATTACTTTACGGCTTAGAGCTTCCGATACTACGTTAGCTTTACTCGGATGGTACTCGATCGAGCAGTCATAATCTTTTAATAACTTGATCTACCTCCTCTATCTTAAATTCAACTCATTCTGAGTCAAAAGATACTTCAAGCTCTTATGATCAGTGAAAATGACAGAATTCTCCCCGTAAAGATAATGCCTCCAAATCTTCAAAGCAAAAACCACCGGTGCCAACTCTAAGTCATGGATGGGATAGTTTGCTTCATGCGGCCTCAACTGTCGAGATGCGTATGCTACAACCTTTCCATCTTGCATCAACACACAACCTAATCCCGTGTGTGACGCATCACAGTAAATCACAAATTATTTCCCAGCCTCCAGCTGAATCAGCACTGGAGCCTCCGTCAAAATTCTTTTTAACTGCTTGAAACTCTCTTGCTACTTATCAGACCAAACAAACGGAACTCCTTTCAATAACAACTTAGTCAATGGTGCTGCAATTAAGGAGAATCCTTCAACAAACCTTTGATAGTATCCGGCCAAACTAAGGAAACTCCGAATCTCTACCACCGACTTGAGCAGCTTCCAATCCAACACCGCTTCAATTTTTTGAGGGTCAACCCTAATCCCCTCAGCCTACACAATGTGCCCCAAAAAAGTAACCTCCTTCAACCAAAATTCACACTTACTGAATTTGGCATACAACCGCTTTTCCCTTAGAATTTGCAGAACCATTCGCAGATGTGTATCATGCTCCTCTCCCGATCTTGAATAAACCAATATGTCATCAATAAAAACCACGAAAAATTGATCTAGGTAGGGTTAGAACACTCGATTAATCATGTCCATGAATGCTGCTGGCATGTTGGTCAACCCAAATAGCATCACCATGAACTCATAGTGACCATAGCGAGTCCTAAAGGCCGTCTTATAAATATCAGCCTCCTTAACCTTAAGCTGATGGTACCCCTACCTCAGATCTATCTTCGAAAAGACTGAGGCCCCCTTCAACTGATCGAACAAGTCATCGATCCTTGGCAACGAGTACTTGTTCTTGATCGTTAACTTATTCAAATGGCGATAGTCAATACACATACGCATTGACCCATCCTTCTTCTTGACGAATAAAATCGGTGCTCCCCACAGCGACACACTAGGTTGAATAAACCCTTTATCCAACAACTCCTGAATCTGCACTTTCAACTCCACCAACTCCTTCAGCTCCATCCGATATGGAGCTATAGATACAGGTACTGTCCCTGGAAGAAGATTGATTCCAAACTCCACTTCACGATCCGGAGGTAATCCCGAAAGCTCCTCAGGGAAAACATCAAGAAATTCCTTCATCGTCCTAACTTCTCCCACTGTTCATTCCTTAGCTTCCATAGCGCGAACAAACTTCAAGACTGCCTCACATCCTTTCCTCACCATCCTTTCCGCTCTCAGGGCAGTCACCACGTTTGACAGACAGTTCCCCCTTTCTTCCATCACCAACACTTCATCACCCTCGGGGGTTTTTAACATCATACGCTTGGCTGCACAATCTAGATTAGCTTGATACTTCATAAGCCAAACCATGCCTAAAATTAAATCAAACTCCCTAAATGATAATCCATTAGATTCGTTCGGAAGACTATCCCCTAAACTTCTAGAGGTACTTCCCAATAGAGTTTATCCACTATCACCGATTGTCCTAATGGGCTAACTACAGTCATTTCCCTAGGGGTAATTTTAGATTCTAACCTTAAAGTTCCAGATACGCTACTAGCTACATACGAATGCATCGACCTAATGTCAATCAATGCAGTGTAAGGCAAGCCAAAAATTAAAAACGTACCGAATATGACATCCGGTGCGTCAGCCTCCTCTCGACGTCTGACATCATAGACCAACTGCGACTGTCTCGCCTCAGTGTTTCCTACCCCTTGACCTGGTGCTCCACGACCCTGACCAGAACCATTACCACCTCTGGCTGCCGCACGACCTCCTCTGCTAGGCTGAACATTCCCTAATCCCGTAGGCCCTTCATTGCCTTTTCGCTGCGGACAGTTCCTAACTTGATGGTCAAAAGACCCACACCTAAATCACTTCCCACTGCCCACCCTACACTCACCCGCATGGGATTTACCACATTGAGCACACTTCGGTGTCTAACTAGCAGCAGCAGGTCTATTATCTCATCTTGGCCCATCTAGTCCGGGTCTTTTCTGATTACCTCTAGTTGTTCCCGATGATCCAAAGTTTCTCTTACCTCCTCCCCTATCTCTATCCCAGTTTAGCTTTTCCGTCTGTTTCACCTCCTCCGCTATCTTAGCCTTTTCCACAAGCACCACAAATTTCCATTCTCATTGTAGAGCTATCAACACCCATAATTCGTCCTTCAGGCCATCCTCAAATCAGACACATCGCTCATGCTCCGTGGCCACTATCCCTCGAGCATAACAGCTCAAGCGTAAGAATTTCACTTCAGATGCCGCATTGGACCTACTTCCTTGAACTGTGTTCAGAATGCTTCATATTGCGCATCCATATAGCTTGATCCAACGTACTTTTTTTGAAATGCTATTTTGAAGAATTCCCATGTGATGCGGTCAGCCACCGTACCATCCTTAACCGTGAGCCACCATTGGTAGGCTTCATCTCTCAAGAGAGATATAACCCCTTTTAATTACTCTTCCTCCGTGAGGTCCAAATCATCCATTATGCGTTCAACCGCCACTAACTAATACTCAATTGAGCTCGGGGCTATACCAGAGATTCCTCTAACCACTTTTGCCCCATCGCTCATAAGTCGCTCCGGTACAGATTTTCGGGCTCCTATGCCCATACCTGCTCCAGCAACTCTCTCCAAAACCCTTAACATAGCCTGAGATACAACATCATCTCTGGCCGTCTGATCTTGAAATTTTGCCTCCACAATTGGTGGCACTGGTACCTCATTCTCGGATTCGTGACTAGACCCTACGGGTTCTGACACAGCAATCCTGCCTCTACCTCGGCCACGCACACAACGTCCTCTAGTGCTTATCATACCGTTCACGATTTATCTGATTAGAAATTTTATGATTTATTAGTTTTCTTCCACTAATTAACCACGGACAGTCTTATGAATAGTGGGTTTAAAAGTAGTTCTTTCAAATTCGCAACGAGTTCAATTTTAAGTCTGTATCTCCTAGTCCTAGGAGTCACACACAATCAACCATCAACATACAACCAACATCCATGAACTCACATTCATCATATAAGGGTATTTTCATCATTTCACTACCCAGGGGTATTTTCGTAATTTATCTTACAGGGGTATTTTTGTAAAATTTTTAAAACAAAATAATAGGGTTTCTTGGTGATTTTTCAAAATAAGGGTATTTTGTTAATTTTGCAATTCGAGGGTATTTTGGTAATTTTGTTAACTTTGGTAACTTTCGTGAATTAGGGGTAATTTAGTAATTCCTCAACAAGGGTACTTTGGTAATTTTTCAATCAATGGTATTTTGATCATTCGGCAAAATCATGGGTATCTTGATAAATTTCCTCAACCTAGGGCTTTTGGGTAATTTACACAATCAGGGACGTATAAGTAATTTTATAAAAGAAATAGGTTACTAGTCCCTTTCGGGTTTTAATTATAAATTTTGGCCCGTCAACAAGCCCTTATGGCTAAGGTGAACAGTCACTATGCACCAGATAGGATTCTAGAAAAGAGGAGGTGAGTCACTAGGACTGCTTAAATACCAAGCTCTTCTTGGATCCAATCATAGACATGCATATGCCTGTTGCCACACCCTAACCCATCGACTTGGTCATGGGTTTGTTTAGATAGATTAAGTCTTATGGATTTGAAGAGTTGTTTAACTAGGCCTAAAGTCCATTGCTACTATCCTACTAGTCTACGTCCCTCAAGCCCATCAACGCAACAAGTACATCACATCAAGGGTTAGAATACTTACCTGCGTGGATCGGGTGCCGGTAGACTCGAAGGCCATATCTTCTTCCAAAGTTTTGTTCAAATTCTCCTAAACTTTACAAAACATCCCTAGGCCCATTTCACAACCCAAGTTTTGAACCTGGCTCTGATACCAAAATATAACACCCCAAACCCGGCCCATAAGTTCCAACCGAATCTGGTATGCTACGGGTTGAACATTGAAAACTTTTCTCTGAAAGGTTTTGGAAAAACTTAGTTTATTTTAGCTGAGTAATCCCTTAAATGTGAGATTTTGTAAAAAACTTTACTACTTGCGTTGATTGGGTTGAAAAGCCCATTTATTATTTCAGTTTATTTTGGAAACTAAAAAAAACATAAGTTTTGGAAATCCTGACATAACAAAAATAAATCGAAGTCTAAGCTAAGGAGGCCTTATTACATAAATAGTCCCAAAGAAATAATAAAAAAATAGAAAACCAAACTTAATCTATAGAAAAAAACTTGAAAGCCCCCCAAGTCCTTCTCGGCTCCCATGTCCACGACCTACTGCTCATCTAAAAGAGTAGAGAAAAAAGAAAATGGTGAGTCACCAAGACTCAGTGTATAAATCCTAAACACACTGACCTAAGGCCCACAAGTACATTATGGGCCTTGGCCCATACATAGAGGCAACAAGCATAATACATGATAGACAATACATAATGAATGGCCTAACCCATCCTATAATTCCATCCTCTACACACCAACCCGTACCAACCATCACACATTGGGGATTTCTACAATCAACCCTCCATCCGCTACGCACCACGTGTCATAGCCACCGATCACTGCGTGACCTAACATTTATATTTGTTGGATTTCTATCACCGGTCACCATATGACCCATGTTTATATTCGTGGGATTTCTACCACCGGTCACCATATGACCCATGTTTATATTCGTGGGATTTCTACCACCGGCCACATATGACCCATCATGTACTTCCCCTTTCATATTATATTCCCACCCCATGCATACATACATAAAGAGAACATCATACAGGTTTTCATATGTCTCAATATACATAGAGATTTCTATGATTGTGTACCTGGCATCCTTGCCTAACCCTTTTTGGGTTTTAATCAACTGTCTACACAGCCACTTTCCGGCTTTTTATCCCGCTACACATAAATTACAATTGGAGAGTGTGTGTTAGAGATCTACACACCTGATTACTGATAAAACGATACTGTCTATGTCGACGCTATTCGTAGTCGACACAACTACTATCTGCCTAAGGTGTTGTTCAGAAGACGGTCCACAACCAAGTGGCCAATCTTGAACGGTGGATACCGCTCGTTTCTTAAACTTAGGGATTCTCTCCTTTGCCTGATCCATATTTAATTCCATCACAAGTCCTTATCAGGACTACTATCACAATATATAATCGTTAATCCTCATCATATATTTTAGATCTTGCATATAATGAATTAATCTAGTAAAAATCTAGGTAAAATCTCATTACCTTAAAATCCCAAAATTAGAGACTAGCTATTTTAGGCTTTTAGATCTAGAATACCAAGTTTCCTTCAAATCCCGGAATGCCGCCCAACATAGAACCATTAAACTATTAGCTTTTCAACTTTTTCCTTTCAAAAACCGAAATAGAACATGAGAAACCAAGAGAAGTCTTAACACAGGGAATTTGGCTAGCACTGGAGAGGATTCGACAATGTCAATGAGGAAGATTTAAATGCCGGAAGAAATAGAACCAACTCACAAATGGGATGAATAGAGAAAAACTATGGAGATTTTCGCTTTTAGAGAAATCGGCACAAGAGGAAAAGAGAGTGAAGGGAGAGGTTTCGGCTTTTGGAGAAAATTAAAGAAAAGAAATTGTAGAGGGAGAGACTAAGAATTTTGGCACAATAGAAGAAGAAGAAATTAGGGTTCAAATGCCAGAATTAATGAGATATCCCCCCTATTTATAGAAATTTTGGCACTCCTATCAAAAAACCGAAAGTACCCTTCCTGATAACTAAAAATTAATCTAATAAAAAGGGAAAATTCGACACCTATTTTTTTCATGAAGTAGCCGAATTCTTTACTCCTCTAGGTGGTGGATTTTTGGCCATCACCTTTCCTTGATAGCTCCTATCTTTTCTTCATTTTATCTTCTATATTATCAATTATAAAATCCATGTAAATCCTCCTATTTTTTAGCCTTGTTGCCGTCCACTTCACCTAACCCTAATGCCAAATTTAGCTTACTTAAATTAAGAGAATTGGGCTCCATAAAACTTAAATTCTTGTCCCCTTACACCCTTGTTGTGGTGTCACTCCTTGCTCCCTTTTAAGTGCCAAAAATGGCCCAAAAACATGGGCTCCTTGTGGCCAAAACTTGGGCCTCTTTAACTGTTAGTGACGCCACTTTCTAACTCCCTTGCAGCGCAACCTATTGTTGGGCCACAAGCCCACGTTGGTATTTTAAACACAATTTCCACCTTTTAACTCTATAATGCCCAATCAGACAATTTAACCAAGGCCTTTGCCTAGTATTGAGCCCAATTTGGACCCCTATCACTTAAATTAACATATTAAACATATCCTTACACTAAACACATAAACACATTAATTCAGGATGTTACAGTCATACAATGCAACACAAGTGGAATTGTGGCGAATCTTGAGTACCCACCCTACCAACTGGGAGCAGAAAATGAACAGACAAACTATATAGGTAATAATTTCAGATCCAATAATAATCCTTATAGTAATACTTACAATCCAGATTGGAGGAACCACCCAAAGTTTTCATAGGAAGGCCAAGGAATTCAAGGAAATCAAAGACAACAACCTCCTTCAAACTTCCAAAATCAGCCGTATCCGCAAGAAAAGAAGCCAACCCTCGAAGAGATGCTGACAAAATTTACGTCAGACATAGAAAAGTGCTTCAAGAAACTGAGAAAACAATTAAAAGCAATGAGAATCGAATGGGGGAACTTGTGAAGTCAGTCAAAGAAGCCACGAATGCAGTCGAACAACTCACAAAGCTAATGTCAGAACGACTGCTAGGATGTCTACCAAGTAACACCGAGATTAACCCAAAGGAAAAAATTCAAACCATCTCAGCTTAAGACACTAAGGAGTTAGATGAACCAAAATCAACACAAGAAAATAAGGTAAACAAAGGTAAGATAGAGGTAACACAAGAAAAGCCAAAACCAATAATAAAGGAGTACCAACCTCGCATACCTTATCCTGAAGCAATAAAAAAGAGACGATTTAGAGGAACAGTTCGGTAAGTTTCTTAAACTCTTAAAGAAAATACTTATTAACTTACCTCTTCTTGAAGCTCTTTTTCAGATGCCAGACGCAAGGAAATTCTTAAGACAGCTCATGACTAACAAGCGCAAATTAGATGAAGAGCAACACGTGGAATTAAACGCAGCATGCTCAACAATGTTACAAAATAGACTACCACAAAAGCTAAAAAATCTAGGGAGTTTTACAATTCCAAGTTTAATTGGTAGTCTAACTATTAATAATGCGTTAGCTGATTTAGGAGCAAGCATAAATGTCATGCCTTATTCATTATTTAAACGACCAAGTTTAGGGAAGCCCAAACAAACTAGGATGAGTATACAATTAGCTGATAAAACTATTAGAATTCATAGGGGCATTATGTCAAAATAGATAAATTTGTTTTCCCAATTGGTTTTGTTGTTTTAGATATGGATGAGGATAATACTAACCCCTTAATTTTAGGAAGACCTTTTCTAGCAACTGCCAAGACTAAAATTGATGTTGCCACAAGAGAACTCATATTTTGTGTAGGAGACGAATCAATTAGTCTTCAAGCTCTTGACTCAGCCAAAATAATAATCGATGAAGGTGAGAAAGTAAATACAGATGATAATCAATTTGTTCAACTTGCATCGCAGGAAACACCACAAAACGACAACCCTAAGCCGACTCATAAGTCCCAAAACAATGAAGAAGAATCCAACAAGGGACAAGACCTTAGGATTGACAAGTTTGAAGAGCAGAAGACACACGTCAAAGAAGAACCGCATGAAGTAAAAATAGAGGAATCACAAGAAGAGCTCGTATGAACATCAACCCACTACAAAATAGGAGACCTGGTACTGTTAGACAAAGTAGATCCGTACAACACCACAACAAACTTGAAGACAAAGGGAGAAATACTTCTTAAGGTACACGACACCTTCCCCCATGGAACAGTCAAGGTAAGCAATCCAACATTTGACACTTTTAAGGTAGACATTTCTTGACTTGAACCTCATAAAGAAAATAAAATTTTAAGCAAGAGGGAAGATATTCAAACCTTTAAACCTCCCTAATTTTTCTAATCCAAGAAAAGTCTAGCTTAAGACTATAAACGAGTGCTTTTCGGGAGGTAACCTATAACAGCTTAGGTTAGACCCTAGTCGAAACAGTGGTTCGAGACCACAAATTTGAGGTTGTAAATATATTTTAATGATATTTTCTGTGTGAAGGATATGTGACATAGCATGTGTGAAAATTATGTGTGATGATTTTATCGTTTTAATGCCGAATTAAAAAAGGGACTTAATCGCATAGAGAGTAAATTGTTGCGTGCTGAGTGGTGAGTACTTAAATGTTGATGGCTTCTTAAGGAGGAGGCCTTATGTTGCTAATGAACCATTTTTAAGTTAGTGGAGTGTTAAATGACAAATTAGTCTTAACAAGTATTTGTTTTATATGCTTTATAAAGGGTAAAATTGGGATTTGATTAATAAGTTATTATTAATGAAAAACAAAACAATTTGATGGCCAATTTTATTTCATCTTTCTTCCACCAAAACTAGAGAAAAGAAATAGCCATTGAAGCTTTGAGATTTTTGGCACTTACTTAGCTTAATTCAAGGTATGTTTTCGGTTAGTTTTTGATAATTTTACGATTTTGTGATCGTTGCTTTGTGCTTTACAAAACCCATGCTCAAATTCCATGTATTGATGATGTTGTTGTGATAAGCCATTGATTAATGTTGAGCTATGTGCTAGTTGATTTTGAAATATGAAAACTTAGTGTTGGATTATCATAGTTTATATTGAGATTTTTGATGAAATTGACTATTTTGGGCTAAATTGAGAAAATGGAAAGTTGAGGGACTAAATAGAAAATTTGATTAAATATTTGGACTTGTATAATTCCTAGAGAGGTTCGGCTAAGCTTGTACTAGGTGGAATTTGGTGAATTTGATGTTTTTGGGATAGGGACTAAAATGTCGAATGTGAAAAATGTGAGGGCTAATTTGCAAAATGCCCTAAATGTGTGTATGTGGACTAAATTGAATGAGTTAATGATTGAATGGATTGAATTTGAATGTGTATAGACCAAGAGAGGAGAGGTTCGGATCGAGATCGAGGTAAAGATAAATTGCTCGATTAGTCAACCGTTTCGATATTTTGACATCAAAGGTAAGTTCGGATATAATATTAGTTGTAAACTTTATCTACATGATATAAATTGAATGGATGTATATATATCTATGAGATTTGAAATGCTATGTGCTGAATTGAGATAAAGGGGCACTAAGTGTGTGAAATTTGAAACGAGAAAGAGATGATTGGCACTATGTGTGCGAAAAGATAGAAGCTTTGGCTTATCGACTTGGCATTGTGTGTGCGATACCGATATAAGTTTGGTTTAATGTATTGGCACTAAGTGTGCGGTGCGAATAAATCAAAGTAATAACAAGGGTTGAACGAGAAGTAATATCGAATAATTGAGTAGCATAAATGGTAAGTAACTAGGTGTTGATCAAAGTGCGTTTGAACCTATGTGGTTGATGATAGATTTAAGAGTTGAATGAATAGATAATTGGGTATGTGGTTGAGATTGATAATGTGCCTTTATCTATGTGATGGTACATATATATATTGATGTTGTAGTATCGAGGAATATGTATTATATTACGAACTTACTAAGCTTTGGAAAGCTTACTATGTGATTTGTTTCTCTCCCTTGTAGTATCAGTAAAGCTAGCTCGAATCCAGGATTGTCAGCTTCTCAATCACACTATCGGCATTCAATTTTGGTACTTTGGAAAGATGTATATAGCTAGAATATGGCATGTATGGGCTAGTAAATTGAATCAATTTTGAGGTTTGTAATTAGCCATGAGATGTTGCTAGATATGTGATAGGTTTGGTATGAATGAATGTGATATGTGTGATGCATCTTTTGGCATGATTTGTAGATTGATAAATTTGTTATTGAGTGGTAACTTTGTGTTGATAAATGTTAGAAGGGTAGTGAGATTGGGAATGAATTATGCTTGTGATAGAATAGGTATTGGCATTGAGTTGGATATGATTAGAGTTGGTATTGATTACATGTTTTAAATTGCTAAATTGGTATGTTTTTAGATGGAAATATATGCATGAGATGTTTAGTTGATTGGCTTGTAGGTTTGACCCTAAGTGGGTGGCATGTTGGCCTTACAAAAATGGCCTATAATGTCACATGGTTGGGGCATATGGGCATGCCTCGGACCGTGGGTAAATTAGCAGAATGTGGTTTAAACTGCACAAGGCCATGGCACAAGCGTGCCTACAAGTCGTGCGAGAAATGGCAGTATATGATCTAGTGGTACACGGCCTTAGCACACGGGCGTGCTTGGTGGCCGTGTTGATTTTGGCAGTATGTAACCACGAGGAGGTCACATGGGTGTGTCATGTAGCCGTGGGGGAGGCATGGCCTACCCCCACGGGCGTGTCTCCCCTGTATTTTAGAAAAGTTTCAAATTTTCATGAAAATTTTATATGTGTTTCGGTATAGTCCTGACTTGGTTTATAAGCATGCTTAGAGTCTCGATGACTCATTTAAGGGACACTATGATTGTATATGAATGTGTTTGATGATGATTGATTTTGTGTCGTGAATGTGATGTGAAATAATCCTATTATTCGGTAATGCCTCTAAACCCTATTCTGACGACCGTCTCGGGTTGGGGGTATTTATAATTTTATTGGTATCAGAGCTACGGTCTAGTCGATTCTCAGACTAACGTAGCGTGTGTGAGTCTAGTTATACATGCCATATTGTGAAATTGTGATAGTGTGATGAAATCTGACAGTTGAAATGTGTTTTAATATAGTAATGGATCCCGATCGAGCAGTTGCTGATGACGTAAAGAGTAATACGCCTGCTCTCGCTCAAGGGATAGTGCCGGCCACATCTAGGCCGAATGATAGTGGTAAGGGAGGTGAGGCTAAACAAGCCTTCTTCCGTATGATGAGTGAATGGTCTTCGGAATTTGTTAGAACAAATTCGACTGCTCCACAACCTCCACCCCCACAAGTGCCTGTTGTGCCACAAGTTGTAGATTCGATCAGATTGAATAAACCTCCTGTGTATAAGATTTGAAAGTATGGGAAATTTGAAGAGTTTAGGGCGCAATTGATGACGATCTTTGAGAAATGAGTTTTAGCTTGAAAATACAATCAGAGTATTTGATGAGATGTCGTTGAACCATGAAGAGTGCATTAAGTGTGCAGTTTCCTTGTTGAGAGACACTGCTTACAATTGGTGGAAAACGTTGATATCTGTAGTTTGAGAGAGAGAACAACTTGGGATTTCTTTCAATCTGAGTTTAGAAAGAAGTATATCAGTCAACCTTTATTGATCAGAAACGTAAGGAGTTTTTAGAGTTGAAATAGGGCCATTTTTCTGTTACTGAGTACGAGCGAGAATTCGTAAGATTGAGTCAATATGCAAGGGAATGTGTTTCGACTGAAGCTACTATGTGTAAACGTTCTATAGAGGGATTGAATGAGGACATTAAGTTGTTGGTTGGAATACTAGATATAAATGAATTTGTTGTATTAGTCGAAAGAGCATGCAAAGTTGAGGAAGTCGGTAAAGAAAAGAAGAAAGCTAATTCTGAGGCTCATAATGAAAGAAAGAGATCAATGAATAAGTTCTCTCAATCTTCAACAAAGAGATATAAAGATGCAAGCAATCGTTCAAATGCCTCATTTGGACATCCAAATAGAGATAGTTCGAGACAGAGTATTGGTTTATTAATTCAAGCTCCAAATGAAACAAGTGTTGGCAGTGTTAAGAGTAACAAGCCCGAATGTAGACAATATGGGAGATGACATGTGGGAGAGTGCTGGGGCAAGTATAACAATAGAACATGCTATAAGTGTGGATCTCGAAATCATTTCATTCGAGATTGCCCAAAAATAGTTGAAGAAGAAAATATTCAGAATGAAAGACCGAGTAATGTGACAACAAGGGGTAGACCACCCAGAAGCATAAAAAATGTGAACGAAAGCTATGGAGGAACAACTGATACAGTTGTGAGGTCAAAAGCGAGAGCACCTACCTGAGCCTATGCTATACGTGCATGAGAGGAAGCATTATCTCTAGACGTCATCACTGGTACTTTCACTTTATTTGATACTGATGTCATTGCACTGATAGACCCTGGATCAACTCATTCCTATGTGTGTATGAATTTATTATCGAATAAGATTCTACCTGTTGAGTCTACTGAATTTGTCTTATGCGTATTTGAAATGAAAGGATATTGAATTTAAGGCTGGTGATAAAGTGTTTTTGAAAGTGTCACCATGGAAGAAAAACTTTGATTTGGCCGAAAGGGCAAGCTGAGTCCAAGATTCATCGGACCGTATGAGATTATTGAACGAGTTAGGCCGGTTGCTTATAGATTGAGATTGCCATCAGAGTTGGAAAGGATCCATAACGTGTTTCATGAATCAATGCTTCGACGATATCGATCGAACCTATCTCATATAATTGCACCTACTGAGGTTGAGATTCAGTCAGATTTGTCGTATAGTGAAGAATCGATCCAAATTTTAGCACGAGAGACTAAAGAGTTGAGAAATAAGAAAATTTCTCTAGTGAAAGTATTATGGCACAAACATGGAATTGAAGAGGCTATGTGGGAGCCTGAGAACGTTATGAGAGAGCAACATCCACAACTATTCACTGGTAAGATTTTCGGGGATGAAAATCCCTAAGGGGGAGAGTTGTAACAGATTGGGTTAGACCCTAGTCGGAACAGTTGTTTGAGACCACAAATTCGAGCTTGTAAAAATATTTTAATGATATTTTCTATGTGAAGGATATGTGACATAGCCTGTGTGAAAATTCTGTGTGATGATTTGATCGTTTTAATGCTGAATTAAAAAAAGGGACTTAATCGCATTGAGAGAAAATTGCTGTGTGCTAAGTGGTGAGTACTTAAATGTTGATGGCTTCTTAAGGAGGAGGCTTTCTGTTGCTAATGAACCATTTTTAAGTTAGTGGAGTGTTAAATGACAAATTAGTCTTAAAAAGTATTTGTTTTATATGCTTTATCAAGGGCAAAATTGGGATTTGATTAATAAGTTATTATTAATGAAAAACAAAACAATTTGATGGCCATTTTATTTCATCTTTCTTCCACCGAAACTAGAGAAAAGAAATAGCCATTGAAGCTTTGAGATTTTTAGCACTTACTTAGCTTAATTCAAGGTATGTTTTTGATTAGTTTTTGATAATTTCTATGTTTTTGTGATCGTTGCTTTGTGCTTTACAAAACCCATGCTCAAATTCCATGTATTAATGATGTTGTTGTGATAAGCCATTAATGAATGTTGAGCTATGTGCTAGTTGATTTTGAAATATGAAAACTTAGTGTTGGATTATCATAGTTTGTATTGAGATTTTTGATGAAATTGAGTATTTTGGGATAAATTGAGAAAATGGAAAGTTGAGGGACTAAATAGAAAATTTGATGAAATATTTGGACTTGTATAATTCCTAGAGAGGTTTGACTAAGCTTGTGCTAGGTGGAATTTGGTGAATTTGATGTTTTTGTGGGATAAGGACTAAAGTGTCAAAATGTAAAAAATGTGAGGGCTAATTTGGAAAATGCCCTAAATGTGTGTATGTGGACTAAATTGAATGAGTTAATGATTGAATGGATTGAATTTGAATGTGTATAGACCAAGAGAGGAGAGGTTCGGGTCGAGATCGAGGCAAAGATAAAGTGCTCGATTAGTCGACCATTTTGGTATTTTGACATCCGAGGTAAGTTCGGATATAATATTAGTTGTAAAATTTATCTATGTGATATAAATTGAATGGATGTATATATATCTATGAGATTTGAAATACTATGTGATGAATTGAGATAAAGGGGCACTAAGTGTGCAAAATTTGAAACGAGAAAGAGATGATTGTCACTGTGTGTAGGAAAAGATAGAAGCTTCGGCTTATCGACTTGGCACTGTGTGTGCGATACCGATATAAGTTCGGTTTAATGTATTGGCACTAGGTGTGTGGTGATGAATACATTTCAGTTATGAAATTAGCACTAAGTGTGCAAATAAATCAAAGTAATAACAAGGGTTGAACGAGAGGTAATATCTAACAATTGAGTAGCATAAATGGTAAGTAACTAGGTGTTGATCAATATACGTTTGAACCTATGTGGTTGATGATAGATTTAAGAGTTGAATGAATAGATAATTGGGTATGTGGTTGAGATTGATAATGTGCCTTTATCTATGTGATGGTACATATATATATCGATGTTGTAGTATCGAGTAATATGTATTATATTACGAACTTTCTAAGCTTTGGAAATCTTACTGTGTGATTTGTTTCTCTGTCTTGTAGTGTCAATAAAGCTAGCTCAGATCGGGGATCGTCAGCTTCTTAACCACACTATCGGCATTCTATTTTGGTACTTTGGAAAGATGTATATAGCTAGAATATGGCATGTATAGGCTAGTAAACTGAATCAAGTTTGAGGTTTGTAATTACCCATGAGATGTGGCTAGATTGTAACACCCCTATCCCGTGTCCAATCAATCGGATTAAGGTCAAAGGAGTTACCAGATAGATCGGTAAAATTTATTGAATTAATCTTACAACCATTCATCAATATCAATCATAATGTCCCTTAAGTAGGTCATCGAGACCTTAAGCATGCTTATAAACCGAGTAGGGACTAAACCGAAACACATAAGTAATTTCATAAAAATTAGAAACTTTTCTAACATACAGGGGACACACGGCCGTTGGGGTAGACCGTGCCTCACCCACGGCTATTGGACACTCCCGTGTGTCCTACCCGTGGCAGTATACTGCCAAAATCAACACAGTCACCAAGCATGCCCGTGCGCTAAGGCCGTGTACCACTAGATCACATACTGCCATTTCTCACACGGCCACCAAGCACACCGGTGACGAAGCCGTGTGCAATTTAAGTCACACTCTGCCAATTTACCCACGGTATTAGGCACGCCCGTGTGCCTTAACTGTGTGACATTATAGGCCATTTTACAAGGCCAATATGCCACCCACTTAGGGTCTTCCTACAAGCAATATATACAAAAACATAATATGCATATATGGCAACCAAAACATACCAAATTGACCATTCAATTTATACATTCCATATCCAATTTAATCATGCCAACTTTCAAGACAAAACATATATATAACCAAAGCATATCTTCATTCATTTGATTACTCATAACTTACCCATTCTTTATACTCCAAACCATACCAAAATTTGTGTCATATAGCTCATTCATTTAAGCAAAGTCTTATCTCATAAATAGCCAAATCACAAGGCTAAGATCACATAACTTATACCAACATACTAGCCTATACATGCCATATTTAGCTAATATAAATTTCGAAAAAGGTACCAAAATAAGTTTTTGTAGTGTGATGGCGATCCTTGACAATCCCGAGCCTTCAGTAGCTTCGATGACCTATAAAATAGAGAAAATACACACTCAGAGTAAGCTTTTGAAAGCTTAGTAAGTCATATACAAAGAAATACATTGACACATATCAATCACTTAGCAACTATCACTTATATAGCTTGGTTCATAAACTTATGGCCACATTTGCCACATTCAACATTTTAAGATTCACATTCTCATTTTCAATCATACTCTTCTTCATATCAAAGTCATATAGGTACTTACCTTTTATACATACTTAATGTGCATTCAACGCACCTAAAACAGATAATCACTCACTTATTAATCATAGCTCGGATATACCATTCGTATTGTAGACTTTCCCGTTGAACCCTTAGGAACCTAGTAGGATACTCAGAAAGCTCGGAATAGTAGTACAATTCCAACGTCCCAGACGAGGTCTTACATGTACTCGTACATCGATGCCACTATCCCAGACAGGGTCTAACACGTATAGATCATAACGATGCCAACGTCCCAGACGTGGTCTTATATAAGTCAATATGGTGCCGATGTCCCAGACATGGTCTTACTCATAAAGTTCATATCAATGCCTACGTCCTAGACGAGGTCTTTTACATATAATTCATATCGATGCCTACGTCCCAGATGAGGTCTTACACAAAATTTCAAGTCCACGCCAAAGTCCCGGACGTGGTCTTACATGATAAAACAGAATAGATACCTATGTCATGACATAGCTAATCCTATCTATTCCTAGGTTCGAATGAGACTTCTCGGCTTTATCACTATATCGAACTTATTTTGGAATTCAAACACTTAGCATCTCATACTCATTCATTTTCATCGATAGACTTATGAATACATATATTCAATTCAATATAGATAAGTTTATTTGCATAGTGACTTACCTTGGATTTGGTTTATCGAACGGAAACGGCTACTCGGTTGCTTTCGCTTTCCCGCGATCTAAATTTGTTTTCCTCGGCTCTTGATCTAAAAATATTCAGAATTAACCCTTATATTAACCATTCAATTCAATTCAATCTATAGACAAACATTTAGGGCTATTTACAAATTAACCCTCATATTTGCACACTTTAACAATTTAGTCCATTTTTCACAAAACATCAAATTCACAAAATCCACACACACATATGCTTGGCCGAACCTCTCTAGGGACTATATAAGCCCAAATATTTCATCAAATTTGCTATTTAGTCCATCAATTTACCATTTTCAAAATTTAGCCCTATTTAGCCAAATTCATCAAAACTTCAAGAACATAACATGTTCATTTAGCTCAAATCTTTCATATATCATCCTCAAACATCACAAAGCTTGTAAAATCATCAATGACATATTTCACATACATCATCAAAACACAAAATTGAAACATGGATTGGATAGCACTAGAAGCAACGATTACAAAAACGTAGAAATTATCAAAAACGAATCAAAAACTAACCTCAAATTCAAGCTTACAATTGGTAAAACCTTGCTCAACTTCTTCTTTTTCCTTTCTTGAATATTCGACACTCATAAAAGATGATAACTATCATCTTTCCTTTGTTTCTTTTATTATTATTGATATTAATACTAATTTACCATATCATCCTTATTATAAAATATTTATAACCTATATTCACAAGGCTATTAATGACTTTTAGTCATCCACTAACTAATTATTGGTTCATTTGCTTCTTAAGACCCCCCTTTTATAGAGCCACAACACATGAGCACTTTAACAAATAGCAAGCAACTTTCATAATCACTGCAATTTAATCCTTTGCTCAAATTAAACACTCAAACGGACTAATTAGCTTACGAAATTTAAACACATGCTTAGTCACATATCAACGGCACAGAAAATAATATTAAAAGATTATACGGACTCAGATTTATGGTCCCAAAACCATTGTTCCGACTAGGGTATAAACCGAACTGTTACAATTCTCCCCCTTAGGGATTTTCGTTCCTGAAAATCTTACCGTTAAACAGAGTTGGATATTGTTGTCTCATTGAATCTTCAGGCTCCCACGTAGCCTCTTCTAATCCGTGTCGACTCCATAATACTTTCACTAATGGAATTTTATTGTTTCTTAACTCTTGCACTTCACGAGCTAAGATACGGATCGATTCCTCTTCGTATGTCATATCAGATCGAATTTCAATTTTAGATGGGGCAATCACATGTGACGGATCAGACCGATATCTACGAACCATCGAAACATGAAATACATTGTGAATCTTTTCTAGTTCAGAGGGTAACTTCAATCTATATGCAACAAGCCCAACACGTTCAATGATCTCATACGGTCCGATGAATCTAGGACTTAACTTGCCTTTACGTCCGAATAGGAGCACTTTCTTCCACAGAGACACTTTCAGAAATACTTTGTCGCCGATCTCAAATTCTATATCTTTTTGTTTTTAGTCTGCATAGGACTTCTGACGATCAGATGCTGTTTTCAAACAATCTCGAATCAGTTTCACTTTCTGTTCGGTATCTTTTATCAAATCGACCCCGTGCAACATATTCTCACTGAGTTCAGTCTAATACAGAGGTATACGACATTTACGTCCGTACAAAGCTTCATATGGTACCATTTTGATGCTCGACTAAAAACTATTATTCTACGCAAATTCGATCAACGGTAGGTGTTGTTCCCATGAACCACTAAACCCAAGTACACAACATCTTAACATATCTTCGAGAATCAGAATAATTCGCTCGAATTGACCATCCGTTTGCGGATGAAAAGCTGTACCGAAATGCAATTTCATACCCCAAGCGTCTTGTAATTTCTTCCAGAATCGCGATGTGTATCTCGTATCCCTATCTGACACAATAGATAGTGGCACCTCATGCAATCTCACAATTTCAAAATATAAAGCTCAGCTAATCTCTCCTATGAGAAATCAGATCTTACCAGAAAAAAATGGGCAGATTTCGTCAATCGGTCAACTACGACCCATATCGCATCCTTCTTTCTTGGAGTTAGAGGCAACCCAAAAACAAAGTCCATAGTTACTCTATCCCATTTCCATTCAAGAATTAGAATCGGCTGCAACAACCCAGATGAAACTTGATGTTCTGCTTTCACTTGCTGACAAAATAAGCGTTTTGAAACAAAGTCAGAAATGTCTCATTTCATGCTAGACCACCAATAGTGTTGCTTCAAAACATGATACATCTTTGTACTTCCGGATGGACAGATAGGCGACTATTATGTGCTTCACCCAAAATCAATTGAATCAGCTCTGAATTTCTTGGAACACAGAGTCAATCTCGAAATCTCAAACAATCATCAACAACTCAAAATTCAGATTCAGAATTCAATTCACACTGAGCTCGTTTCAACAACAATTCATTATCAACCTTCTGAGCATCACATATTTACTGTACAAATAACGGTTTCGCTCTCAATTCAGCTATCACAGAACAAACATCAGACAAATCTAACTGAGCATTCAAAGCACATAGTGCAAATAATGACTTTCTACTCAACGCATTAGCAACCACGTTTGCTTTACCCGGATGATAATCTATCACAAGCTCGTAATCTTTTAACAATTCTAACCATCTTCTTTGATGCAGGTTCAAATCTTTCTGGGTCATTAGATATTTCAGACTTTTATGATCTGAAAACACATGACATTTCTCACCGTACAAATAATGATGCCAAATTTTAAGTGCAAACACAATCGCAGTGAGCTCAAGGTCATGTGTCGGATAATTCTTTTCATGAGGCTTTAATTGTCTCGAAGCATAAGCTACCATTTTTTCCTCTTGCATCAGAACACATCCCAGACCGTTTAACGAAGCATCACTGTAAACAACAAATTATTTGCCCGATTCTGGCTGTACTAACACTGGAGCTTCTGTTAATAGAGTTTTTAATTGCTTAAATCTTTTCTGACATTTATCCGACCATTCAAATCTGACATCTTTCTAAAGTAATCTAGTCAATGGAGTAGCTATAGTCGAGAAGCCTTTAACAAATCTGCGGTAATAACCAGCTAAACCTAGAAAACTACGAACTTCGGACACGTTCTTCGGAGGTTTCCAATTCAGAATAGCTGAAATCTTGCTCGGATCAACACGAATCCCAGAAGCTGACACAATATGCCCCAGAAAATTGACCTCATTCAACCAGAATTCACATTTGTTGAATTTTGCATACAATTACTTTTCTCTAAAAGTTTGCAACACAATATTCAAATGTTTTGCATGCTCATTCTCATCACGTAAGTAAATCAAAATGTCGTCAATGAATACAACAACAAATTGATCCAGATACGGTCTGAAAATTTTGTTCATCAAGTCCATAAAGACAGCAGGAGCATTGGTTAGTCCGAATGGCATAACTAAAAACTCATAATCACCGTACCTCGTTCTAAAAGTAGTTTTCGGAATATCTGAATCTTTAACTCTCAACTGGAAGTATCCCGATCTCAGATCAATCTTTGAAAATATAGTAGCTCCTTTTAAGTGATCAAACAAATCATCAATTCTGGGCAATGGATATTTGTTCTTTATAGTCACCTTATTCAACTTACGGTAATCGATACACATTCTCATCGTGCCGTCTTTCTTTCTCACAAACAGAACAGGAGCACCCCAAGGCGAAAAAATCGGTCTAGCAAATCCTCTATCAGTCAATTCTTGTAGCTATGACTTTAACTCTTTCAACTCTGTTGGTGTCATTCTATACGGAGCTATCGAAATAGGCGTAGTACCAGGCATCAATTTAATACCAAATTCAACTTCACAAATCGGGGGTAAACCTGGTAACTCTTCAGGGAACACATCAGAAAAATCACAAACAATGGGTACTGATTCAACTTTCTTCTCGGAAGCTTTTGAATCGATCACATAAGCAAAATATGGTTCATACCCCTTTTTCACATAACTCTGAGCTTTCAAAACGGATATCACAGTAGGCAATCAATTTAAATCACTAGACTCAATCCGTACAATCTCATCATTTGGACCTCGAAATCTATAGTCTTTCTTTTACAGTTCACAATGGCATCATGCATAAACAACCAATCCATACCCAGAATAATATCAAATTCATCAAAAGGCAAGAGCATCAGATCATCCAGAAAACAGATATCTCGAAACATTAACGGACAGTTCTTGCATACTTTGTCAACCAGGAGACTTTTACCTAAGGGGTTCGATACTTTTATAGCAAATTCAGTAGACTCTACAAGCAAAGTCTTGCTGAATACTAAATTCATGCATATATATGAATGCGTAGAACTAGGGTCTATCAAAGCAATCACAGTAGTATCTTAAAGAGTGAAAGTACCAGTTATAACATTAGGCGACGAAGCTTCTTCACGAGCTCGGATAGCATACGCTCTGACAGGCGCTCTGGCTTCAAATCTGACAACATTGTCTCTCATAGTTCTCTGACTACCACTGACATTCTTTACATTCTTTGATGATCAACCTCTCGTAGATGCATTATCAGGTCTTGGATTCTGAACAGTCTCTGGTTCGATAGGCTCAGGGCAATCACGAATAAAATGATCAAGCGATCCACATCTGAAGCAAGCTTTATCATTTAATCTGCAGCTTCCCGGATGTCTCTTTCCATAATGTTTACATTCAGGTCTCTCAGATCTAACATTACCAACACTGGCCGTAGAAGTTACTGGGATTTTGGAACTCATTTGCAATCTATCTTGGGTCCTGTTCAAATGCCTCGCGTTATCCTTGGAACGACTTTGATCATCTCTAAATCTCTTTGAGTAGATTGAAATGATTTTTTCTTAAATCTCTTTCTCATATCTCGGGCTTCAGTTTCAGCTTTTCTTTTATCTTTCCCAAGTGCTTCAGCTTTGCATGCTCGATCAACGAGTGTAACAAACTCTTTTATTTCTATCCCGACTAGCAAACGGATATATCCATTAAGACCATCTTCGAATCTTTTGCACATTATAGCTTCGAAAGGTATACACTCTCGGGCATATTGACTTAGTTGCACAAACTCTCGTTCATATTTAGTGACAGTCATTCAACCTGTTTAAGCTCCAAAAATTCTTTTCGTATCTGATCGACGAATCTCTCACTGATATATTTCTTCGAAACTCGGCCTAAAAGAAATCCCATGTAACCTGTTCTCTCGGAACAACAGAAATCAAAGTTTTCCACCATTGATATGCTGCATCTTGAAGTAACAATACAACACACTTTATTCATTCTTCCGGAGTCAGAGACATCTCATCAAATACCCGAATAGTATTTTCAATCAAGAATTTAGCTTTTTCAGCATCATCATTATTGGTAGCTCGAAACTCTTCAGCCCCATACTTACGGATCTTATTAACCGGAGGCTTATTTAATAGATTCGAATACACAACCGGTGGCACAACTGTAGTCTCAGGGGGATTAACTAGGGGTTGAGAAATAGTCGGGTTATTCTTTACGAACTGAGTGAACCAATCAATCATCATCTGGAAGAAAGCTTGTTTAGCTTCTCCCTCCTAACCGTTCGTAGCCGGTCTCGAATCAGAAGGCTCTATCCCTTGCGCGGGAGCAGGTGCATTACTTTCTACGTCGTCAGCTATGGCTCTTTCGGGATCCATTGCTATACAGAAATCACATTTTACACGTTAGGATTCATCACACTATCACAGTTCAAATATAAGGCATGTATAGCTAGACTCTGGCACGCTAAGTTAGTTCGAGAATTGACTAAACTATAGCTCTGATACCAATAAAATGTAACACCCTTATCCCGTGTCCGATCACCGAATTAGGGTTAAAGGCGTTACCAGATAGATCGGTAACATTTACTGAATTAATCGTAAAACCATTCATCAATATCAATCATAATGTCCCTTAAGTAGGTCATCGAGACCTTAAGCATGCTTATAAATCGAGTCGGGACTAAACCAAAACACATAAGTAATTCCATTAAAATTAGAAACTTTTCTAACATACAAGGGACACACGGCCGTGGGGGTAGACCGCGCCACCCACGGCTATTGGACACTCCCGTATGTCCTCCCCGTGGTAGTATACTGCCAAAATCAACACGGTCACCAAGCACGCCCGTGTGCTAAGGCCGTGTACAACAAGATCACATACAATCATTTCTCACATGGCCATCAATCACACCCGTGTCGAAGTTGTGTGCAATTTAAGCCACATTCTGCCAATTTACCCATGGTCTTAGGCACACCCGTGTGCCTCAATCGTGTGACATTATAGGCCATTTTACAAGGCCAATATACCACCCAATTAGGGTCTTCCTAGAAGTAATATATACAAAAACATAATATGCATATATGGCAACCAAAACATAACAAATTGACCATTCAATTTATACATTCCTTATCCAATTTAATCATGCCAACTTTCAAGACAAAACATATATATAACCAATGCATATCTTCATTCATTTGCTTACTCATAACTTACCCATTCTTTATACTCCAAACCATACCAAAATTTGTGTCATATAGCTCATTCATTTAAGCAAAGTCTTATCTCATAAATAGCCAAATCACAAGGCTAAGATCACATAACAACTTATACCAACATACTAGCCTATACATGCCATATTTAGCTATATACATTTCCAAAAGGGTACCAAAATAAGTTTTTGTAGTGTGATGATGATTCTTGACAATCCCAAGCCTTTAGTAGCTTCGACGACCTATAAAATAGAGAAAATACACACACAGAGTAAGCTTTTCGAAAGCTTAGTAAGTCATATACAAATAAATACATTGACACATATCAATCACTTAGCAACTATCACTTATATAGCTTGGTTCATAAACTTATGGCCACATTTGCCACATTCAACATTTTAAGATTCACATTCTCATTTTCAATCATACTCTTCTTCATATCAATGTCATATAGGTACTTACCTTTTATATACACTTAATGTGCATTCAACGTACCTGAAATGGATAATCACTCACTTATTGATCATACTTCGGATATACCATTGTATTGTAGACTTGCCCGTTGAACCCTTAGGAACCTAATAGGATACTCAGAAAGCTCGGAATAGTAGTACAATGCCAACATCCCAGACGAGGTCTTACATGTACTCGTACATCAATGCCACTGTTCCAGACAGGGTCTTACATGTACAGATCATAATGATGCCAATGTCCCAGATGTGGTCTTACATGAGTCAATATGATGCCGATGTCCTCGACATGGTCTTACTCATAAAGTTCATATCGATGCCTACGTCCCAGACGAGGTCTTTTACATATAATTCATATCGATGCCTACGTTCTAGACGAGGTCTTACACGAAATTTCAAGTCAACGCCAACGTCTTGGACGTGGTCTTACATGATAAAACAGAATATATTCCTATGTCATGACATAGCTAATCCTATCTATTCCTAGGTTCGAATGGGACTTCTCGACTTTATCACTATATCGAACTTATTTCAGAATTCATGCACTTAGCATCTTATACTCATTCATTTTCATTGATAGACATATGAATACATATATTCAATTCAATACAAATAAGTTTATTTGCATAGTGACTTACCTCGCATTTGGTTTATCGAACGGAAACGCTACTCAGTTACTTTCGCTTTCCCGTGATCTAAATCTATTTTCCTCTGTTCTTGATCTAAACATATTCAAAATTAACCCTTTTATTAACCATTCCATTCAATTTTATCCATAGACACACATTTAAGTCTATTTTCAAATTAACCCTCATATTTGCACACTTTAACAATTTAGTCCATTTTTCACAAAACATGAAATTCACAAAATCCACACACACACATGCTTGGCCGAACCTCTCTAAGGACTATATAACCACAAATATTTAATCAAATTTACCATTTTCACAATTTAGCCCTATTTAGCCCTATTTAGCTAAATTCATCAAAACTTCAAGAACATAACATGTTCATTTAGCTCAAATCTTTCATATATCATCCTCAAACATCACAAAGCTTGTAAAATCATCAATGGCATATTTCACATACATCATCAAAACACAAAATTGAAACATGGGTTGGATAGCACTTGAAGCAACGATTACAAAAGCGTAGAAATTATCAAAAAACGAATCAAAAACTAACCTCAAATTCAAGCTTACAATTGCCGAAACCTAGCTCAACTTCTTCTTTTTCCTTTCTTCAATATTCGGCACTCATAAAAGATGATAACTATCATCTTTCCTCTGTTTCTTTTATTATTATTGATATTAATACTAATTTACCATATCATCCTTATTATAAATTATTTATAACCTATATTCACAAGGCTATTAATGACTTTTAGTCATCCACTAACTAATTATTGGTTCATTTGCTTCTTAAGACCTCCCTTTTATAGAGCCACAACACATAAGCACTTTAACAAATAGCAAGCAACTTTCATAATCACTGCAATTTAATCCTTTGCTCAAATTAGACACTCAGATGGACTAATTAGCTTACGAAATTTAAACACATGCTTAGTCACATATCAACGGCATAGAAAAAATATTAAAAGATTATACAGAACTCAAATTTGTGGTCCCGAAACCACTGTTCTGACTAGGGTATAAACCGAATGTTACATAGATATGTGATAAGTTTGGTGTGAATGAATGTGATATGTGTGATGCATTTTTTGGCATGATTTGTAGATTGATAATTTTTTTATTGAGTGGTAACTTTGTGTTGATAAATGCTAGAAGGGATAGTGAGATTGGGAATGAATTATGCTTGTGACAAAATAGGTATTGGCATTGAATTGGGTATAATTAGAGTTGGTATTGATTACATGTTTTAAACTGCTAAATTGGTATGTTTTTAGATGGCAATATGTGCATGAGATGTTTGGTTATTTGGCTTGTAGGTTTGACCTTAAGTAGGTGGCATGTTGCCCTTGCAAAATGGCCTATAATGTCACATGTTGGGGCACACGGGCGTGCCTTGGACCATGGGTAAATTGGAAGAATGTGGTTTAAACTCCACATGGCCGTGGTATAGGCGTGCCTACAAGTCGTGTGAGAAATGGCAGTATATGATCTAGTGGTACACGGCCTTAGCACACGGGCGTGCTTGGTGGCCATGTTGATTTTGGCAGTATGTAACCACGGGGAGGTCACATGGGTGTGTCATGTAGCCGTGGGAGAGGCACGGCCTACCCCCACGGGCGTGTCTCCCCAATATTTTAGAAAAGTTTCAAATTTTCATGAAAATTTTATGTGTTTTGATTTAGTCCCGACTTGGTTTATAAGCATGCTTAAAGTCTCGATGACTCATTTAAGGGACACTATGATTGTATATGAATGTGTTTGATGATGATTGATTTTGTGTCGTGAATGTGATGTGAAATGATCATATTATTCAGTAATACCTCTAAACCCTATTCCGACGACGGTCTCGGGTTAGGGGTGTTTCACAACCCGAATACTAACATTATGTTTTATTCTATAGTCTTAGTTTTATTTTTATTTCTACTTTCTCTTTTAGAATTTTAATAAACTGAAAGTGCAGATTCCCAGACCACACGGCCTAGCACATGGCCATGGTCGTGGCCTTGTGGGTACCCGAATCAACATACTGACATAGCAGAGGCCGTACGAATCTTCCCTCAACCAATTATAGAAGTCACGGGCTCACTTACCCCACCACGGCCGTACGAGGCGGCCGTGGGTCAACACTTTCATTAGAGAAACAAGCGTGCCATTAGAGGAATGGGCGTGACATACCAAACACTCCTAGAACATGGCAGTGCGATGTGACCGTATGAAGACACTGACTTATCGACCACGGGCATGGTAACCTGACCGTGGCCATGTAAACAAACACGCCCTCCATACACGGGCGTGGCACACCGACAGAGAGAATCTCTATTTAAACCCTACAGCCCTTCCCCTTATCCCAATCCTTGTACATTATACTTTTTCCTTCTTCTCTCTATTTCTTTTCTTCGAATAAGTGTCCAGACTCTTG
Organism: Gossypium rotundifolium; assembly: GCA_025506655.1. NCBI lineage: Eukaryota > Viridiplantae > Streptophyta > Magnoliopsida > Malvales > Malvaceae > Gossypium > Gossypium rotundifolium. Next base: position 30,235,516 of record CP106732.1, on the reverse strand, counting down.
AGCTACACTAGAATCATGCCAAGAAGCGTAAGAAAGCAAGCATTGTCTCCTTAAAGGAGACCCCAACACATAAGTTCATGCCGGCCGCTTCATTCAAAAACCAAGCCAAGGGTCTTTTAGACCATTTAAATTCTTCTTTGTGTTTATTTTCCCCTTTATCCTACTTATCTATAATTCTCTTCTGCTTAATATATTTTAAATTATTTTAGTTTCTTGGTTTTAGTTTCTAAAGGCTGCTTGGGAATCAAGCACCACAGCCTTAGAGGTCACACCCACCTCACTAACCATCCAACAATAAGGACTCCCTAGTCCATTAGTCTTTTCTTTCAATTTTAGTTTTCTTCTTAGTCTCCTTCTCTTTATTTCCTTTGTCTTTAATTATAGTATTAATATATTATTAATGTTTCTTTAGATATCTTGGCTATATCTTTGTAGGCTACCCAATTTCTTTATCTAGCACAAAGACCATCGGTAGACACCCCACCAGGCCCATAGAAAATGCCAACACCACCTCTTCCACCTACTTTCTACCGTCAAAGACGCCAACTCCCGGAATCATCCAAAATTTAGGAAGTGTTACTTCTCCCCTTTTCTTTCTATTACATAATTGTTTATCTATCTTTGTACATTGAGAGCAATGTACATCTTAAGTGTGGGGGGTAAAAGTACCTAACTTTTTGCACAATTCTCAAATACTGAATCTTAGTATTGTCCATAGGTAATTTTCTCATATTATTAATTAGGGTGAAATTTTTAATAATTTATGATTGTTATTAACATGTTTTTGAGTAAGTCATTGATAATTGTGCATTGATGATTTATACGTGAAGAATTCTAGAGAATCAAGCATGATAACTCTATTTTTCAAGAATCAAAAATTTCCTAGGTTGTTGAGCTGAATTTGAATATTACCTTGAAGCTTGAAATTTACAAGATTGATGTTAAATACCCATAATTTTTTATGAGATTTGAGCCGTATAGAGCGTATATTCTTTTTCATGCTCACTTTATTAATTATGAGTGTGTCAACACTGAATTGTTATTCTAGAATTTGCCTCGATTATACACGTCGAGACCACATTAATGATTTGATATACTGAGATGATAAAGGCACCTAGGCTTTAACCCATTCACTCCACTAAAAAGCTTACCTACATAATTAACCTTTAGTGAACCCCTTTGATCCTAATCCCTTTTTATTGAATTAACCGCTTAATATTAACCCCAAACCCTTCGTATTTGTTATCACCATTCTTTTGACCACCCTTCTATTGAGAATTGATTTGATCAGTTGCCAAATTAGTTTATTTCAATTATTAAAGTTCTCTCTATTATGTTTCTAGTTTATTCTAAAAAAATAAAAAATAAAATTCCCAAAGTATATTCAAGTATTAGTATATGATTAAAGGAGCTTATGTATTTAAATTCCAATTTGTTGAAAAAGCTCGCATGAAAAAGGTATTATTATTAGTTTCATTTGATGTAATCATTTATTTTTAGGTTCGTTATTGTTAGTTAGTTAATTAGTCAAGTCAATCTCAATTCTAAAACCTTCTAATTCAGCCTTTATCCACACCTTTAACCGAAGCCCCGTTACAACCCTGTTAAAGGCCTTTTGATTTGTCTATCATCTCATATTATAGTGGTGGAGATTTGATTTTCTTGCAAGCCTATGGGATTAACTTTTCAGGTTCGACTTATGAGTGCTTTTTTCTTGAAACTTAAACACTTCGAGTGCTTTGAGTGAATCCTTAGTGAGAATGTCAATCCTTGTCGATTTCAAATTAAATGTAATCATTTAGATAAGGGGAGACACCTATGTTTTCGTACTACAAAATTCATGACTTATATTGTTTGAATCTTTAAAACTCTTTGAGTTAAATTATCCATGTATAAATTGTTTGTGAATTATGATGAAACATTGTTGATAGGAATTGTAAATTACGGAAAGTTTGTTTTAATTGTAAGTTGAGAATTTTGCTTAAGGACAAGTAAAAGCTTAAGTGTAGGGGTATTTGATAAACCGTAAAAGTAACATATTTTAACCCCATATTTAGTATGCTTTTAGGATGATTTAAGCCTGATTTATGTAAAAAGGTGCTTTTAATCCTTTCTTCTTATATTTCTACTCAGGAAAGCACCCGAGGATGAAAAAAAGAAACGGGCTTAAAACGGGCCAATTTGGGCCAAAGAAGAAATCGACACAACCTAGACTTCAAACCACACGGCCATGCATTGACATTTAACTAAGACACGGCCATGCCACGATCTACACGACCTACGAGGCCTTAAGCACATATCTAAAAAATTTTGAAACTTAATCCATACCATTCTTTAAAGTAGGGGTCACACGCCCATGTGGCTTGGGACATGCCCGTGTACCCCTTGACATGCCCATGTTATCAACCGTGGGGAGCTACTGACTATTTTCACACGGCTTGAACACGCCCATGGGCTTAAACCATATGATAAACCTTGATATACTGGCTTGATCCACACAGTATAGCCACACACCCATGTTCAAACCGTGTATTCTACATAGCTCATACACATGGCCGTGGGGTTATACCGTAGCCTATCATGATTAATAATAATAAGGTGCAGGGTTCACACGGCCTAGACACAAGCCCGTGTGTCTAACCGTGTGAGCACTTAGAGGCTATTTACCAATCCATTTACCATCCTGAAATCAAAATCAAACCAATACATTTCAAAAATTATACAACATGCTTCATTGAATACAACAACATACATATAACCAATTTTGGCTAACCACTTAGCCATGTACAAAAGAATAATGGTTTAATAACCTATACAATGACCCTTCTTAAAACATGTTCTCAAAATGAAAGCTTCCTATACATGCCATACTTAGTAAAATAACTTGGGTATACCAAAACAAGGATTGATAGTGTTCTACTAGCTCTGACTCCAACAATCTACAAGTTAGCTTGGCGGGACTACATAGAAAGAAAGGATTAAAGACGTAAGCATTTAGCTTAGTAAGTTTGCATGTAAAACACAGATTAATAAACTTACTTAATATAAACCATTTGACATAACAATGGTATCATAATTTCAGCTTTAAAGTTTACTTACTCATTCTGATTTTCACATGTCTCAAGATACTTACTATCCTCATACTTGTAAGGTAAACATGGTGTCTGTATTACTTGATCACATTGATCAACATACATTAATTTAATAATCATGATCTCTAATTCATCATTCATAACATTAATAATACTTAATTTCAACTTGGTAACATCTTTGCTTATTTAGCTTTCTTGTTATCTTCTTTTAACTTTACACATTTACTCGATGAATTTCTATGAATAATCGAGGATACTAAATCTCATCCCACGTCACTTAATGCCAAATCCATATCCTAGATACGATCTTACATGATATATCTCTTCTTGAATCAATGCCAAGCTTACCTTGGACTTATATGATAACTTATTCAATGCCAAGCTTGGGTCAATGCCAAGCTTGGGTCCTTGGACTTACATGATAACTTGCTCAATGCCAAGCTTGGGTCCTTGGACTTACATGATAACTTGTTCAATGCCAAGCTTGGGTCCTTGGACTTACATGATAACTTGTTCATACTTAATCACATTGATTTCTTTATTTAACAAACTTTAAGCATTCCATGATAACAATGTACATTACACTAAGCAATTCAATGATAGAAATCATAAAGCTTAGAAATCATACAAACATACCTCAATATACAAAATGTATCTAGATATGCAATTTAGTCCTCGACTTTGTTCTTGCCTCAGTTTCGATCCGGGCTTCACTTTTCTTGATCTATAATAATAAATAGACCATTTAATAAGTATATTGACTAAATTAACTCATAACTCATTCTTTGGCAAAATTACTATTTTGCCCTATATATTCTCATATTTGCACATTTTCCCCTAGGCTCGTAAAATGATTTTTATACAACTTTCTTAAACTACATGCTTAGCTGATTAATAGTCTCAACTATAACAATCATCATTTCTCACAAAATCACACATGTCTGACCAAACTTAAGATTTTCACAATCAAGTCCCTACATGCATTTTCATGGAAAATCACTTAACAAAAGATGTTTCTACTACATCAAGCTTTCATAATCTTCCATAGAACATCAAAATACATTCATGTCATACATGACCACATTTTTGAACATCCATTATAGCTCATCAAATAGCTACTCATGCTACCAGGACTTTAAAAATACGAAGAATATCAAAAATCGGGCTTAGGAGCACTTACTAAGAAGCTTGGAAAATTGAAAGAGCCCTAACAATGGTTATTGGAATTTTCAGCAGCTGGGGAAGAAGATGAATTGATTTTTTGTCATCTTTTTCCCATTTTAATCATTTATTAGGCAAATAACCAAAATGCCCCTCTTTTTTAAAAATTTTCATAAAACTATCTCATGACTAATTTTGTCCAAAAATTAAATTTTGGGAAAATTGCTGTCTAGGGGTTCATAATTATTATTCTAAAGCTACTTCATACAAAAACCTTCTAGAAATTCATATTTTGCAACTTTTGTAATTTAGTCCTTTTGGACCATTCAATCACAATTTAGTGAAATTGCTTCATGAAACTTTCATAATAGCATAAAAACATGACATAAACCTTAAAACTCATAATTTCATCTCAATTTCGTGGTCTCGCACCACTATTTCAACTAGGCCCTAAATCGGGCTATTGCACAATATCCCGAAAATACTAAAATAATAATTAAGAACACATAGTTATGAACAAATCAAGTATTTATCATATAGCTCAGATAACAATAACAAGATTCGTCTTAGGTTTCATCCCCCTCATGTATTTGAGGTTTAGTTCATAATTATAAAAGAAAACATCTCAGAAGAACAGATAAAACAAAACATAAGAAATCCCTAAAACCCTTGACGTGAATTGAAGGAGAGATACTCCATCTTGAGTATGATTTTGGCTTCTTGAGATGAATCAACTAGCTTTCTTCAAGTAAATCCCTGAAATTAACTACTCTGGCTTGTCTCTTTGACTTAGCTCAACGCCCTCCTAAAGGTTGGCCTCTAGGGTCTTTATATAGGCTTTTGGAATATGTTTCTTTGCCTCTAAGTACCCTAATCCCAATAGAATTCTTATTTCCTGTGACAAAGACACACCCATGGCACACGCCCGTGTAAATCGTGGCTAGGCCGTTGTTAATCTGTTGATAAGGCACGGCCATGTATTTTGGGGCCAAGATCGTGGTCGAATTTTCTCATGAGGCACGGCCGTGTGGTCTTGTGCCCAGGCCGTGTGGATTTCATGCTTTGGCACATTTTCTCCGTTTTCGGCCCGTTATTCGTTCTTTTCATCCTCTGATGCTCTACTGAGTATAAAACATGAAAACAAAGGATTAAGAGCACCTATTTCCATAATTAAAGGGAAAAATTATCCAAAAACATGCTAAAAGTGGGATTAACGTATGTTACTATTTCGGTTTATCATTAGGTCATTTTTTGTAAATTTAAATGTTACCTTGAAGTTTGAAATTTATGAGATTGACATCAAAAACCGTAATTTTTGTGAGATTTTGAGCCTTTAGAGCATACACTTTTCTTGCTCACTTTATTATTGGTTATGAGTGTGTCAATATTGATTTGTTATTCTAGAACTTGCTTCGATTATACATGTTGAGACCACACCTTTGATTTGATATACTGAGATGATAAAGACACCTAGGTTTTAACCCACTTATTGCATTAAAAGCCTACCTTCATAATTAACCCCTAGTGAACTCCTTTGAGCCTAATAAACTGTTTCTTGACTCACCCATTAATATTAACCCAAAACTCATATTTTATTCATTGTTCCCATTTTATTGACTCCCTTTTTGTCGATATTTGATTTGGTTCATTGCCTAACTATGTTCTTGTGTTTCAGTTATTAAATTCTTTTTTGTTATACATAAAAAAGTGTGGAAATATTTATTCATTTATGTTCATTATTACTAGTCCTTTAAGTCCGAGCTTAAGTAATTAATTTCATTTTATGAGAAGAAGCTCGTGATTTTATTTAATTCGATTGATGTACTTTTTTGTATTATTTATTTTTCTAGTAGGTAATTTATCAATTTGATCTCGATTGTATCCTTCTTTTTCATCCTTTATCTACACCTTTAACCCAAGCTCCATTACAACCCTTTAAAGACCTTTTGATTTGTGTATCATCTCATTTTATAGTGGTGGAGATTTAATTTTCATGCAAGCCTATGGTAATAACTTTTCAAGATTGACTTTTTGAGTACTTAATTTTTGAACCTTAAACACTTTGAGTGATTTGAGTGAATCTATAGTGTGAACGTCGAATCTTGTCGGTTTTGAATTAAAGGTAATTATTTAGATAAGGGGAAATACCTATGTTTCCATGTTATAAAAATGTGTGACTTGGATTGTTTGAATCTTTAGTGCTCTCTTAGTTGAATTATCAATGTGTAGCATCCCAAACCCGACCTAAAGGTTACGACCAAATCGACATGTCACATTAAAGTGTTTTTCAAAATCAAGCTTGTTGATAGAAAACACTTTTTAAACGATTGCCAAGTTTGTAACTATTGGTTTCTTAGTTTAAAATCCCGCGGAAGCTACTCTAATTAATGTCATTTCTTGAGGTTGAAAATGTGTGTTTGTCTTTTAAAGCAGTTATTATTTTTGAAAACCTATTTGTATCAGTTGGCAGTTCCAAAATAAGAATTTAAACCCAATTAAAATAAATTATAATGACTAGAGGCCTTATTACATAAACATCAACCCAATATAAAAATTTAAATAACTATGTCTAAAATAAAATAGAAGCGAACGTGTGGCCACCTCTGAGTCCCTCGCAACTCCAAATCATCTAAGGCTGGGGTACCAGTACAGTTAAAAGAAATGGGTGAGTTACGAGAACTCAGTGTGCAATCGCCTATCATGCAGTAACAATCTGGGCCTGAGCCCTACTCAGAACAGTACAATGTAGGCCTTAGCCCATTATAGTAATCAATGTGGGCCTAAGCCCAATACATAATCAATATGGTGCATGTATGTAACCCACCCAAACCCAACCAACACACCATGTGGGGATAAAATTGACCCACCCAACCAACACACCAATATTGTAGCATAGCTGCCAGTAATAATAGCATATGTGGCAAAGCCACCGGTAACAATAACGCAGCAAGGCTACTAGTAATAGTAACAGAGTAAGGCAGCCAATAACAGTATATGTGGCAGAGCCACCAGTACAATATACTTCATCCATAACAGTATCCCACCCCCATGCAGTATGTCATGTCATAAATCATACGTATTTGCAAAATGTCATACTCAGTAACAATCATATATAAATCATGAACACATTAGTCATTTTACTCCTTAGGGTATTTTAGTTATTTCACTCTTTAGGGGTATTTTAGTCATTTCAGTCTTTAGGGGTATTTTACTCCTTTTACTTCTTAGGGGTATTTCAGTCATTTTACTCTTTATTTGTATTTCAACCCTTTTACTCCTTAGGGGTATTTTAGTCATTTCACTCTTTAGGGGTATTTCAGTTATTTCACTCTTTAGGGGTATTTCATTCATTTTATTCCTTCCTGAAGGTCTATAGTCACCTCAGCAACACAGATAACATATATGGTCAAAACGGTGTTAATGGGACCCAAGCCCAATATTCGGCCCAAGTGAGCCCACATGCTCGTGTGGCCCATTTAGCCCAATTTCAGTTATAGCTATGCAAACAATATAGCCTAGTCCATATTTGCCACTTATCGTGGATTTATTTCATGTGGGCCCCATGAGCCCATTGAGCCTACACGGCCCATTTTAGCCAAACGAGGCCCATAACAGCCCAAGAGCACGAGGACACTCGTGGTGGCCTCTCTAGTCTATCGCCCATGATTGTGGGCTCGGTCTACCACACGAGCCATCGCATGCTCGTGAGGCCTCAAATGCCAAAGTTTCAGCTTTTCAGCTTTTGCCGACATACAGAAACGATAGTGTGATTACACACCTAATTACGATATTGCTTTACGCTCCACGAGCACTCAACCTAGATTCAAACAAGATCCAAAGTTAGCCTTTTAACCGATAGGGTAAAGCACCCTCTTATTGACGCTGAATCTAAAACACCCTTCTTACCTTGTTTGAATGAGGGTGATCTTAGCCCCTCTACGATCGCTATTCAGAAACGATCAAACAACATTGTTGGTTTCCTATAGTACAATCAAAATCAAATTAGTAAGTGATATGGCCCATTCGACCAACTCCAAATAACATAAGGTAACACTTTTACCTTACTTGTATGTTGAGGATGAAAGTGCGACTCCTCCAAACCGTTCACACTTCACCACTCCTTGAGGATGACCCTAGAATCGCAGTGCGTACTGTACGTGAAAGAAGAAATGTTAGCAAAAAGGGGTATTCCATTTTGGAAAAGTAAAAGAAGAGCCTGGTGTATTCTGTTTTGAAAATAAAAGCAGAGAATAGATTTTGAACACTTATCGATATTCAGAACCTTCGCAATAGATCGATGAAGAGAAGGATTAAAAACAGTGATATTCAGCCAGACTAGAATAGAAGATGAACAGAATTTAAAAGAAGAGAAAGGGAAGGTTCGGCTAGGCTAGGAAAGAATCCAATTGAAGAAGAAAAGAGGTAAGGAAAAATAGATGTTAGGTTCGGCCAAGAAGAGAGGAAGAGAGTAGCAAAGATGCAGAGAAGGAATGACACGAATAGTCAGTTTCGTTACACAAAGAGAACTAGAGAGACCTGAAATGCAAAAGTGCAAAAACCCAAACTGCCAGAAAGGGAATTCGGTAGCTCCCCTATCAACACTCACAAAATCGAACAAGGAAATCCTAATGCTGAAAATGCTCCCTATTTTCCCCCGAGCCAAATTTCACTAAGTCCTTAGACTCACAAATGACCACAACTCCCCTCACACTTCAAATTCCTTAAAATCTCCACAAATCACTCATCTTATCCCTCATTGATTTACTCATTGATATCCTCCATAACAACCCCAAGACAATTCAAACTTCACCTTACAGAGTTTCAGTCTAACTCCACTTCTCATGCTGCAAGGAAATAAAATGAATATTCCTTTGCATGCTAAGGGGTTCTAACCGAAGCTCCCACAATAGCCATTTAATGCCATCAGTATTAGGCCACCAGCACATTTTTGTCTCATTTCCCCTACAATGATTTATAAAGCCTACCTGCTAATGCTCAACCCCTTTAATTAAGAAAAACAAATTTTTTTAATAAAGACAAGGCTCAAACCCAGAGCTTCTCAGAGACTCTTAACCACTCCTAAACCACTCAAACAATCCATTATTCAAGTCAAAACACATAAAATCAAAACATGAATTTTGGGGCATTACAATTCTACCCCCTAAAATAAATTTCGGCCTCAAAATTTACCTGGTCAGAATAGGTGAAGGTATTGTTGTCGCATCGACTCTTCAGGTTCCCACGTGGCTTCCTGAATACCATGATTTTACCAAAGCACTTTAACTAGTGGAATTAATTTCTTCCTTAGTACCTTATCCTCATAGTCCAATATCTGTACTGGTTCTTCCATGAAGGTCAGATTTGGCCTAACTTCGATCTCCTCGACTGGTACTATATGTGTGGGATCAAAGCAATAATGCCTCAACATGGTGACATGGAACACATCGTGAATCCAGTCTAATTCTGGAGGCAATTCAAGTTGATAGGCGACTGGTCCCACACGCTTTAGTATACAGTAAGGCCCAATGAACCTAGGGCTAAGCTTACCCTTTAGCCCAAACCTCAGTATATTATTCCATGGAGAGACCTTAAGAAATACGATGTCTCCCACGGAATACTCAATCTCTCGACGTTTAAGATCTGCATAAGATTTATACTAATCAGACGCTTCCTTCAACCGGTCTCAAATCAATTTTACCTTTTCTTCGGTATCAGTAACTACCTCTAGCCCTAAAACTCGCCGCTCACCCAGTTTGGTCCAACAGGTAGGAGTACAACACCTACAACCATATAACGCCTCGTACGGCACCATTTGGATACTAGACTGATAGCTGTTATTATACGCGAACTCTGCTAGTGGCAAATAGTCTTCCCAATTGCCTCGAAAATTAATTACACAACTTCTTAACATGTCCTCTAGTATCTGAATCACCTTCTTTGACTGCCCATCTGTCTGAGGATGGAACGCAGTACTGAAGTCCAACCTAGTACCCAAAGCCTTGTGTAATTTCTTCTTGTAATATCCCGGGTTAAGGGCTATTTTATTTTGGCATTGTTTGCATGTTAATGGCTTGCTAGGTTGTTGTTTGTGTAGTTTTGGGGCTTAGTTGTAGGCTAGGAATGAGCCTGAGTAGGTGGTAAAATTTTAGTTTTTGGGCTTTAGGTGATAGGGGCTGAAGGAGTTGGGGGTTATATATTTTATTTGTAGAATTGTGGCATAACAAAGGAGTTGGTGGAGTGGAGGCATCCGCCACATGGAGAGTGTGGTTGGCGCCAACTGCAGGAGGAAGAGGTCCCTGAGTTCGAAATTGCGAAAATCCCACACTTTGCATCCATTTTGACGGCATGAAGGAAAGAGTTGTAGGAAGTTTGAACTCTGCCTTGGACTTTGTTAACTCTTTCAAACGGTGGGTGGAGAGTGAAAATAGGAGGAAGACTTGGTCATAGTTATTTGAATTTGTGGTTTGGGAGTGAATGGGGGGAGGTTGGTCGGTTTTGAGGAGTGTTTTGGGGAGCTTGGCCGGTTGGTAAGTTGGGGAGGAGAGTGCCGAAATTTCATTTTGGCAAGTTGTGCATTTTCGGTTTTAGCTAAGTGTCAACAAGTCTCTCTTTTGGTCTTTTGGTAAGCCTTCCATTTTGTCAAACAAGCTGATTTCGTTTAGTCAAAAGCTAGCAAAGCTCTTCACTTGCAAATAGCCTAAGCCGAAACCATATTTCTTTGCCATTCACCCTTGAAACCGAAACCCCAAGTGTTGCCGAATTTGCTTGTCGTTTCAATCATTTTTTTTTAGTAGTAGCAGTCGAATGTTCTTGGAGTGCTCAAGCTATTATTTCTTTGCTAACCTTGGCCGAACCATATACCCTCCTATCTCCCTCTTTCTTTTTCCATTTTCACTAAGCCGAAACTAGTATTTTCTTTCTCTCATATATTTTCTTTCTTTCTTTGAAGCCTTGATAGCCAAAAGTTGTTTTTCAAAACACCTTCTTTTTTCCTTCTTCCAAAATCAAAATACCTTCCTCCATTTCTGTTTTTCTCAAAACCAAAGCATCTTCTTCTTTTTCCCATTTCATTTGTGGTAGAATAGCAACTCCTTCTTCTTTACAACTTTCTCTTGCTTCTTTCTTTGTGTAAGGTCGAATCTTGGTGGTTGCTCAATCGCTAGAGAAGGTAAGCAAGGCGAATGTTATTCTTTTCTTCCCTTGTTCTATGTCAAGTCGGATTTGGTTAAGGCCGATTGCGGTATCTATTAAAAGGAGTTAATCACTTATTTTGGTAATCGTTTTATTTAGGGCCTTTGGATTTTAGAGCAGCCGATTGGAGAAGTCAAACGGTAAGTGGTGGTAAGAGCTAGTGCTATATTCGATTTCGTTTAGTTTTCTTTAAGTCAAGTTGTTAAGAGATTAATTGCTCTTTTATCAGGGTGTGCCGATTGTTTTAAGAGAAACCGTTGTTGGATCCGAGTTGGGTGGAAAACCAAATCTAGTTAAGGTAAGGCTTAATGCAACCCCTTGGGTTACCTATTTTTGGCCGAATAGGTTAAGTGACTAATCCACTGATTGGCCGATTGTAGGATCGGGGTTGTCGAGGCGATCAAGCGGCTTAGATCGGTTCTTAGGAGTTAATCTTCGCTATTTCAGGTGTGTAAACCAACACACTATCTTAACTAAGTAATGTGATAGCTTGTTTGATTAAATGAAACAGTGTGGTTGACTATTTCGATACCCATTGAGGTATGGATACGGATTCGGGTAAGTCCGTTTCATTATGAAATATGTGATGATCTACGATATCATGATTATGGATGTATATTCATTGAGATGCCATATTGAGCATGTGAGCATGATAACATGATTGCAACGATTTTGCATCTAGTATGATATGTGATTGGGTGATATGAGAGGAGGGGAGTATGATATCCGTGTCTTTGGGACACTTTGTGTCTTTGGGACACCGGAGGTTTGGCACCTCCGGTGGTTTGGTACCACGATTTTGTGACTTTGGGTCACGGAGGTTTGGCACCTCGGCGTCTCGTCCCGTTGGCTTAGTACCACAGTGGGTTGGCCCCACGCTTGATTATACTGGGATTGACGCTTGATGATTTGGTATCACACGATGGGTTGGCCCCATCATCGGATTTGTGACTACGGTCACCAAGTGATTTGGTATCACATTGTGTCTTTGGGACACCGAGGTTTGGCACCTCATTCGACTCGTCCCGTGGTTTGACACCACCGTGGGTTGGCCCCACTTATGAGATATGGGATCGTCGCTAGTGATTTGGTATCACACGATGGGTTGGCCCCATCATTGGATTATTCGTGACTTGGTCACCAAAGTGGTTTGGTACTACAAAGATGGATATCGTGACTTTGGGTCACGGTGGTTTGGCACCACCAGTGGTTTGGTAGCACACGGGGTAGAAAAGGTGATATGGTTGGCTAGGATCGGGTGCATCACTTGCATTATTTTGTTATGATATGTGTGTTGGCCTGTTATACCGGGAGAGGGATTTATACACTGAGTCTTGCAACTCACTCTCTCCTTTGACTTTTTCAGGTGACACTTAGACGCGGACATGGAGCCGGGATGGACTCGAGGTGCTCATGCCATGCTCAAATAAAGATTTGCTCGGATTTTTATGAAATTTTGGTACTTAAGTTTTTATTACTATTTGGTTTTATTTGGGTTTGTAAATGGCCTTTTTAAGTTATGTTTTGTTTATGATTTAAGTGGATTTATAATATGCTTTAACAAATTAATTGAATGAAATGTGCTAAAACTTGGGAAAGACAACGATTTCAAAGTACAAAAGCAATATTTTAAACTATACCATCGGGTATCACACTAAGTTTTGGAATAAAAGAGAACTCAAATGTTTTTCTAACTTAAACACGATTTTCTACTAAGACAGAATATTTTTGTAACAATGATGAACAACTCAAACTTCTTAACGAGATAAAACGGTTTTGTCTACCCATTGGAGTAAGTTTTTAAAATTTTCGGGTTTTCAAATACATCATTAGATTTCAATCAAACCCACTCAAGTTTTTCTTCAAATACACAAATTAGCGAAGTGTTTTCCTCAAACTTTTAAACTTAAACCTAAAACCTCTCAAAACCCCTTTTTCCCTGTGACATACCAGATTCGGTCGTGGTGTGTAGACCGGGTTTGGGGTGTTACACTTCTAGAACTGAGATGTGAATCGATGGTTTCTGTCAGATATAATAGAAACCGGTACCCATGTAGCCTCACAATCTCAGCTACATACAACATTGCCAGCTTCTACAACGAGTAATTAGTACGGAATGGTATAAAATGGGCAGATTTAGTCCATCGGTCTACAATAACCCATACCGAATCCTTTTTAGTAGGCGTTAAGGGTAACGCACTCAAAAATCCATAGTTACCCTCTCCCACTTCAAAAGTGGAATCTTAACTGGCTACAGAATCCCAGAAGGCAGTTGATGCTCAACCTTGACTTGCTGACATGTCAAGCACTTACTCACAAAATCAATAACTTCGCATTTTAGCCCTCGTCACCAGTACATCTTATGAAGATCTCAATATAACTTGTTTTTGCGAGGATGCATAGCATATGGACTACTATGCGCCTCTCATAGTATAGACTGCCTTAGATAAAATCCTTGGTACAAAGACTCTCCCACGGAAACACAGTACGCCCTCACCATTTAACCCAAAATCTGCAGTCTCTTCATTCTCAACTTGTCAGAAACGAGGAACCAGTGATTCAACTAGCAACTAATTCCCCTTAATTTTCTCAGTCCACGTCAATCTCACTTGAAGTCAGCTAACAAGCTACCATCATTATACAAGCTAATACGAGCAAACATTGCTCTCAAATTAGATATAGCCCTACGGCTCAATGCTCAGCTACCACGTTAGCCTTACCAGGGTGATACTCAATCGAGTAGTCATAATCCTTAAGTAACTCTATCCATCTTCATTGCCTAAGATTCAGCTCCTTCTGAGTGATGAGATACTTGAGGCTCTTGTGATCTGTGTTGATAATACATTTTTTGCCGTATAAATAATGTGTCCAAATTTTCAGTGCGAATATCACCGCGGCTAACTCCAAGTCATGTGTTGGGTAGTTTGCCTCGTGAGACTTAAGCTGAAGAGACGCATAAGCAACCACCTTACCCTCTCGCATCAGCACACAACCTAATCCAATGTGTGATGCATCGTTATAGATAATAAATTCCTTCCCAAACTCTGGCTGTATCAAGACAGGGGCCTCAGTCAGAACTTTCTTCAGTTTCTCAAAACTTTTTTGCCACTTATCAGTCCAGTTAAATGGTACCCCTTTACACAGCAACTTAGTCAGAGGTGCAGCAATTAAGGAAAACCCCTCAACAAAACGTCTATAATACCCTGCCAGACCCAGAAAGCTTTGAATCTCAGATACAGTCTTAGGTGGTTTCCAATCCAGTACGGCTTCAATTTTTCGAGGATCCACCCTAATCCCCTCCACAGATACCACGTGACCAAGAAATGTCAATTTTCACAGCCAAAACTCACACTTGCTGAACTTAGCATACAATTGTTTCTCCTTTAAAATCTGTAGAACAATTCAGAGATGTGCATCATGTTCCTTCTCGGCTCTCAAATACACCAATATATCGTCTATAAATACAACCATGAACCGATCTAGGTAGGGCTAGAATACTCGGTTCATCATATCCATGAAAGTAGCTGGTGCATTCGTCAGCCCAAACGGCATCACTAGGAAGTCGTAATGACCATATCGAGTCCTAAACACAGTCTTATACACATCAGCCTCTTTAACCCTTAGCTGATGGTACCTAGAACGAGTTCTATTTTAGAGAAAACCTACGCTTATTGCAACTGATCAAACAGGTCATCGATTCTTGGCAAGGGATACTTATTTTTGATGGTTAGTTTATTCAACTATCGATAATCGATGTATTTGCGCATGGATCCATCCTTCTTCTTCACAAACAACACTAGTGTTCCCCTTAGAGACATACTCAGTCGAATGAATCCTCGGTCTAGCAGTTCTTGAATTTGAGATTTTAGCCCAACCAACTCCTTTGGTGCCATCCTGTAATGGGCGATGGACACTAGGGCGGTTCCAGGCAGGAGTTCAATACCAAATTCCACTTTACGTTTCGGAGGTAACCTAGAGAGATCATCAGGAAATACATCAAAAAAATCATTAATTGTTCTAATATCTCCAATAGAAGGACCCTCAGATTTAGATACACCAATATAGGCTAGAAATGCCTCACAATCCTTCCGAACCAAATTTTAGGCCCTTAGTGCAGAAATCACATTAGACAAGAAGTCCCTTCGTTCTCCAATTATCGCCACTTCCTTATCCTCAGTAGTTCTCAACACCATACGCTTAGCAGCATAATCCAAACTTGCACGGTGTTTCACCAGCCAATCCATACCCAATATAAGGTCAAATTCACCAAACGATAATTCCATCATGTTCGCCAGAAAGACAACCCTTTGAGCCTCTAAGGGCACATTTTTGGACAATTTGTCTACCCTCACTAACTGTCCTAGTTGACTTATCACCTTTATTTCTTTAACAATACTCTCACACAATATACCCAAGATGCCAGACACAGTACATGCAATGTATGCGTAGACCTTATATCAATCAGAGCAGTGTATGGTACATTATGAATTAGGAATGTACCAATTATAACATCTGGAGCATCACCATCCTCTCTGCGATGAGTAGCATATACTAGAGCTAGCTGGCTTGCCTTACTGTTACCAACACCTCCGCCTGGTTCTCCACAACCTCGTCCCCTACCATTACCACCTCTAGCCTGCCCACGGCCTCTCAGTTCTGGCGCTCCAAATGCTTCACCTCTTCAACAATCTTTTCCTTTTATACAAGAGCAGCAAAATCTCACTCCCTTTACGGAGCTATCAATACCTTTAACTCATCTCGAAAACTATTCTCAAAATACACACAACGTTCATACTCAGTTGCTACTATCCTTCGAGCATACCGACACAACCACAAGAACTCTACCTCATACTCTACCACTGTCTTATTTCCTTTGGTCAAGTTCAGAATTCCCTTCTTTGGCGTCCACATAACTTGCGCCCACATATTTCCCTTGGAAGGCCGCCTTAAAGAAATCCCATGTCATTCGGTCGACTTGTGTACCTTTTCTTAAAGTAAGCCACCATTGGTAGGCCTCATATCGCAGTAAGAACATTGCCTGCCCCTTTTAACTTTTGCTCCGTAGTACAGTCAAGGTTGTCCATTATCCGTTCAGTAGCCTCTAACTTGTACTTTGCCAAATTTGGGGCTACTCTAGAAATACCGCTGAAAATTTTCGCTCCATTAGACTAGAGTCGCTCTGAAATTAACCCTTGGCCTAGTGTTCCAACACTAGCTCCAGCAACCCTATTTAGAGCACACAACATCGCTTGGGGTAGAGTATCATCCCCAGCCGCACGATCATAAGACCTCATCTCAGTTACTGGTGAAGCTAGTGCTTCCCCAACAGGCATATGGCCCGATGCCGATGATCTAACCCGAGCATTTCTTCGACCTCTACCGCGGCCCCGTGTACCCCTTCCGTGAGTACCTCTTGTGCTCATTTCGATATGCGCTTTATCTGATTAAAAAGTCTTTTGCATTAGATTACAATTTCAGTAATTATTAACAAATGTATTATGAAAAATAATCATTAGGGGTTTGTTTTCACAGATTGAGGTGATAAATCATAATATGAATATATTTTAATCCCACATTTAGCATGTTTTTGGATGATTTAACCCTTTAATTATGGAAATAGGTGTTCCTAATCCTTTATTTTCATGTTTTATACCCAGTAAAGTACCGGAGGATAAAAAGAATGAGAAACGGGCCAAAAATAGAGAAAATAGGCCAAAGTACGAAATCCACACGGCCTGGGCCCAAGACCACACAGTCGTGCCCTGTAAGAAGAGCTGACCACGGCCTGGACCCCGAAATACATGGTCGTGCCTCATCAAGAGGTTCGACCACGGCCTAGCCACGATTTACACGGGCGTGTGCCATGGCGTGTCTCTACCGTAGATGTAACATCCTGATAATTAGGGGTTATGCATTTCACTTAATTGAATGATGTTGCATGCTTAATTATTATTAAGTATAATTTTGGAAGTTATTTGAGCTTCATTAATTAAGTGCATGCTTAGTAAAACTTTTAATTCCTATTAATTAGAGAGAACTAAGCAAGTTAGGCCTTAAGAATTAATGATAAGAAGTTTTAGCATGAATTAAGTAATTGGCAAGGTGGTTAAGGTACATGGATGTGTGCTTGAGGTGCTAAGTTGAATCTCCTAGCTAGCATTAGGGAGGATTTTAATTTTTTTTTGTTTTCTTCCTATAAGTGTCGCCAAGAAAGTTCTAGAGTGGATGAGCATTCATTCATTTTGGCTATTTGACTATGTGAAAAGGAAACTAGGAACTTATGGCATGGAATCATAAGTTGATGATAAGATGAGGGGACAAAAGGCATGATATGGGGCAAGGTTTTGGGAGTGTGTTCATGGTCAATTGACCATGAACCTAGAGCAACATGAAGGGCTAAAGGAGTGGTTTATTGTTGATAGCAAATCAAGAGTTGATGGGGAAGAAACAAGGAGGAAAAGGGGATAATGTTGGCATTGATTTGGCTGAATTTTTGCTTTCCATTAGGGAAAAGTTGGCCAAAAGTCTTGCAATTTTTTGTTTGTCCATCTTTTCTCATTTCTCCAATAGTTTCTCTCCTAGTTGAATTTGTCATTGAGTTTAGGTAAAAACTTTCTTTTGTTTTGGCTTTCTTCTTTTGACCAATTTTCGCCAAAAACTCCCACTTTGGCGAATGTACCTTAGGCACTTTGGTACACTTTTGCTTTTGATTTAGCCTCAATTGTGTTTAAACCAAATAATATTTTCTTTCTCCCATTTTTCTTTTTGAAACTGAAACTACGAAGTTCAAAGAGCCAATTTCTTCATTTCTTCCTCCTTGGCAGAATGTGCAAAGACTCCTAAACATATTTCTTTTCATTTGAGAAATCACCATCATCATCTTCTTCTCGCTTTTCTCTTTCTTCCTTCTCTTTTCATTCTCTTTTCATTCTCTTTCTTCTTTCCTCAAAATCGAAACCATCATATTGAAACCACCATTTCTCTTCTCTTTTGTTAAGGCGAATCATCATATTCTTTTCTTCTTATTTAAAGTCAATCTTGAAGGACTCAAAGTAAGACTTTATCAATTATTTTCATCATTCCTTTTACTTTAGCAAACTTAAAATCATAATCTTTTATTTCTCTCCTAGGTCAATCTTTTGAAAAGATTTTTCAAAGATCTTTGTTGAAGATAACCTTTAAGTGACCATTCAAATCATCAAGGTAAGGCTATTAATTTAGATCATATCAATTTCTTTAGATGGATCACTAATCTACGTTATTTTTAGGGCGATCTAAAATCATCAAGATAGGTAAGAAAAGAGTAAGATGCAGTGTTTGGAAGAGGAGGTATTCCTTTACCATCGAACTACAAACGAAGAGCAGATCGGGAGTAAGAGACTTTCCACTAGGTTGTGGACCCTCCGCTAACGAGGATCGATTATTTGATGTAGTCGCATAACCGAACCACTTTACGTTGGTGGAATATCGGTGGTTTTGATCCATCTAGTGGAAAAACCACAAATAACCGCTGCTCAAGAATGCGAGGGTAAGGATTTAGATCCATCGTCAATAAGTATAGTATTGTTAACAAAAGTTTATACTAACCAAGTGTGTCAATCAATTAGGTGTTGACGAGCAAGAGGGTATTGTTCTCACTTGTCACTAGGTGTGTAACCTTACATTAAAAATCTCATAAGCTTTACATATATTTAATTGTGACTATATGACTATGTGTATGATTGTGCTTTTGGATACCATTCAGTGGTATACGATATTTAGGTATGTTTACCCCAATATTTTGTTTATTTTGCTATATGCATCAATATGAGATAAGCATGACTATATTATGATTTGTGGGGTAAATAACATGAAAATCGATTTGATATGTATGTGCATGGGCATATGGGTATATTTGATAAAGAGGAAGTATTTCGTGGTTTTACCACATTTCGGTGACTTCGGTCACATATGTGAATTTGGTGACTTGGTCACGATATTTGACTCCGGTGACTTTGGTCACATATTTGAACTCGTGACTTGGTCACATATGTGAATCTGGTGACTTGGTCCACGATTTGAAATTTGACTTGATCGGTGACTTGATCACACTGTTTT
This sequence comes from Gossypium rotundifolium, assembly GCA_025506655.1. Taxonomy (NCBI): domain Eukaryota; kingdom Viridiplantae; phylum Streptophyta; class Magnoliopsida; order Malvales; family Malvaceae; genus Gossypium; species Gossypium rotundifolium. The sequence goes on along the minus strand of CP106732.1, from coordinate 30,215,975 downwards.
GGTGGCTTTGCCACAATAAGGCGATGTGCATCTTGATCTGCAAAGAAGCGCCTTGATGGAGTGTAGCGAGATGGAGGTCGATTTAGTAATCCCACGGTGTCTTTGGTTGGTAGGGGTGTGTAGCGGATGGATATTTAGGTTGGGCCGGGCTTGCATTTCATTTCATGAACATAACCATGTAATATTGAATGATTATTATTTGTTTTGCTATGAAATGGGCCTTTGGGCTAAATATAAGCTAAATGGGCCTTTGGGCTAAATATAAGCTAAATGGGCCTTTGGGCTAAATTTAAGCTAAATGGGCCTTTGGGCTAAATATGAGTTAAATGGGCCTATGGCCATATGTGAAATTTTTGAGCTTAAAAGCATTTGATAAAATGGGCTTTTTAGTGTATGTGTTACACATTGAGTTTATAACGCACCCATTTTTATGGGATAACTTTTCAGATGACTCGTAGTGCGATGGATCGGGGCAGCAGGGATTTCGAGGTGGCCAGTGCTCGTATCAAGTATTGTGGAGATTTTCCAACTTAAACTTATTAATTTTTAAATTTTATTACTTAGACTTTATTATGGATTTGCCAATTTTTATGTAATAAGGCCACTATAAACTATTTTTAATTTTGTGTTTGGATTTATTTTAAATTCTGCCATGAATAATTATCAATTAAATAACTAAATGGTTTTCGATAAATAATTTTAAAAAGGTTTTTGTCAGTAATATATATATATATATGTTTTAAGAATATACAATTCTATTTTTCAACTAAGCCCAACTCGATCTTTAAGTTAATTCGTTTTACTTAAAATCATCAAGTTTTCTTGAACAAATGTTATTTCACTGAAGTTTTACTCGAGGAACATACCAAATCGATTAGGCTTTTGGGCGGGTTTGGGGTGTTTGACTTGGTATCGAGCCAGCTTTTAAACTCTCGGCCTTGGGTTTTGAAGCCACAACATTTTCAAAAGTTGGCCCAAATGATTTTTGAAAATTTTCTTAAGTTAAATGATTTTTATAAGAGCATGGCACTTTCGAAGTTCTCGGCCGGATCCATCGTGTATGTACTTTATCGATATGTGATATGTATGATAGTTTAAACTTAAACTATACTTTAGAGACATGGACCCTAGGTGTATGTGTCTGCTACTGAAACCCTTTGAATATCTGTTCATAAGACTTCCTTTTAATAAGAAGTGAAAAGATTCTAATACATAAGACTTTTAAGTAAAAATAGATAAGATCGTAGTAGACATGAGTTCTAGGGACGAGGTCGAATCGTGGACATGGAAGAGGAAGGATGATTTTGGAACCGATTCGATCTGGTCAAGGTTCCGAGAATGAAGCTCCGCCACGGTTCTTTGGGGCGGACTTTCAAGAACAAAATGAAGGAGATGACGCAGTATCACAAGCTGTGCTGCGAGTTTTGGAATGAGTAGCGGAAGCTAGTTCTAGAAATGGGTCTCGAAAGTCAGTAGCTGAGAGACTAAGATCGAATGGAGCTGAGGTTTTCAGAGGAGTATCTGGAGTAGCTCCAAATGTAGCTGAATATTGGTTGGAGGCAGTCGAGAGGATCATGGATGATATAGACCGCACTGATGAAGAGAATTTGAAAGGTGCTATTTCACTTCTTCGTGATAAAGCCTACCAGTGGTGGCTCACTATCAAGGAGAGTACCCCTGTGGATCGTCGGATTGGGGGTATTTTAAAGTGAAATTCAAGGAAAATATGTTGGAGCTAGCTACATCGACTCCTAGAGGAAGACATTTCGAATTTGGTCCAAGGAACAAGTCGATAATGAATATGAAGCGAATTTTTGCGACTTAGCCGTTATGCCGGAGGATAGTGGCTACGAAATATGAAACGATGTATCGATTTGAAGATGGACTTAGAGATGAATTATGAGTGATGATTACTCCACATCGTGAAAGAGACTTTGCAATCTTAGTGGAAAGGGCAAGAATTATCGAAGAGGCTAAACGGACTGAGAGATAGAACCGGGACATAGGCCAGAGTAAGAATAAGAGAAGCTTTGGGTCCTCAGGGTCGTCCGGGAATTTTCAGAAGAAATCAAGAAATGAAGGATTGTGAGGTCAACAGACTGCTTCGGGAGGACAAAATCGTACTTGTTCTCAGTGTGGGAAAATGCACTCAGGAGAATGTTGGAAAAAGACCGGCAGATGTTTCAAGTGCGGTTCAAAGGATCATATAATCAAGGATTGCCCAATGAACTCAGAAAAGAACCATCCAACAAGTCAGGGTGCTAATCGAGTGTGAAGCGTTGACAATGACCGATAAGGGCCGTGGTCCAAATGGAAGGGGTAATGGCTCTGGTAGAGGCCGTGGAACTTCGTGCAGAGGCGTGGTAGCTCGAGGCGAGACAACCGAGTTTGGAGTATGCAGTTCGTCAGCAGAGAAGAAAACGATGACCTTTTGATGTTATCACTGTGCGCTTCGATTTCGGGTTACCTTTATTGCTTTGATAGATATAGGTCAACTCATTCCTATATCGCTAGTGAAGTATATGGGACTTTGCATGTGACTTCAAATCGTGCCTAGGAAGATGATTGTATTTAGTCCTTTAGATGCATAGAGTTGTAGACAAACTTTTAAGGAAGTTCCTTTAGAAGTTCAAGGGATACGATTTCGGTGATCTAATGGAGTTGCCATTTGGAGAATTCGACCTTATCTTAGGCATGGACTGGCTTGTGAAGTACCGTGCAAATGTGGATTGTGCTGCTAAGCGGATGTCATTAAGAACTTTTGATGACAAAGAAGTTGTAGTGATGGGCGAGAGACGGAACTACTTATCTAATGTAGTATCCGCTCTTAAGGCAGAAAATATGGTTAGAAAGGGATGTGAAGCCTTCCTGATGTTGGTGAGTGCTTTGGAGGCTAAGGAGATAACTGCTAATGAAGTCAGGACAGTGAAGGAATTTATAGATTTTTTCCTAAGAACTTCTAGGTTTGCCTCCGGATCGTGAGGTAAAATTCGGGATAGACTTATTGTTCAGGCAGGCGCGATTTCTATTGCTCCATATAGAATGGCACCGAAGGAGTTGGTTGAGTTGAATGCTCAAATTCAGGAGTTGCTTGATCGTGGATTCATTCGACCTAGTGTGTTTCCATAGGGAGCACCGGTCCTATTCGTGAAGAAGAAGGACGGATCGATGAGGATGTGTATAGATTACTGGCAGTTAAATAAGCTGACCATCAAGAACAAGTATCCTTTGCCAAGGATCGACGACTTGTTCGATAAGCTTAAGGGAGCTACAGTATTCTCAAAGATTGATCTAAGGTCAGGGTATCATCAGCGTAAAGTGAAAGAAGCGGATATCCATAAGACGGCTTTTCGAACTAGATATGGGCATTATGAATTTTTGGTAATGCCATTCGGATTGACGAACACCCCAGCTACGTTTATGGATATGATGAACCGGATTTTCTAGCCCTACTTGGATCAGTTCGTCATGGTATTCATAGACGACATCTTGGTGTATTCTAAGTCCGAAGTAGAACATGATGAGCATCTCTGGATTGTGTTGCGAGTTTTATGGGAGAAGAAACTGTACGCCAAATTCAGTAAGTGTGAATTTTGGCTGAAAGAAGTTGCATTTTTAGGCCATGTGGTGTCTGCAGAAGGGATAAGGGTGGATCCTCGGAAGATTGAGGTCGTGCTAGATTGGAAACCACCTAAGTCCGTGAATCGAGGTTCAAAGTTTCTTGGGTTTAGTTGGATACTCTGTAAGATTTGTTGAAGGATTTTCATCGATATTTGCACCTTTAACGAAATTGTTGAGAAAGGAAGTACCTTTCGTGTGGCCGATAAGCGAAGAGAGCTTTGAGAAGCTCAAGAAAGTTTTGACTGAAGCTCCGGTTTTGATCCAGCCTGAGGCAGGAAAGGATTTCATCGTGTATTGTGACGCTTCTCACACGGGATTAGGATGTGTTCTGATGCAAGGCGGAAAGGTAGTTGCGTATGCGTCTCGGCAGTTGAGACCGCATGAGGTTAATTACCCGACGCATGACTTGGAGTTGGCAGCTGTAGTCTTTGCTCTTAAGGTTTGGAGACATTACTTATACGGGGAGAAGTCAGTGATATATACGGACCACAAAAGTCTGAAATATCTACTGACTCAGAATGAACTGAATCTGAGGCAGCAAAGGTGGATAGAGTTGTTGAAAAACTACGACTGTTCTATCGAGTACCACCCGCAAGGCTAACGTGGTGGCGGACGCTCTAAGGCGAAAAGTGGTGTCGATTTGAGGGCAATGTTTGCACACCTTAGTCTTTACGATGATGGAAGCTTATTGGCGTAACTTGAGTTAAGCCGAGCATGGTTAAGTCAAGTGAAAGAGGCGGTTAGTAGATGAAAATCTGAATGAAAAGCTTCGGCAGTGCATGAGTGGGAAATTGGAAGATTTTGGTATTAACTTGGACGGGTATTGTGCTTCAAAGGTAAAGTCAGATGCCAAAGGATCGGAGTTGAGGCAAAAGATACTTGAGAATCGCATGGTAGCCCCTATGCTATGCATCCCGGAGGAAGTAAATTATATCGAGATTTACTGAGATCAATTTTGGTGGCTTTGGACTTAAGCGGGAAGTTACGGAGTTTGTAGGAAAGTGCTTGGCGTGTCGACAAGTCAAAATGAACATCAAGTACCATCGGGATTGCTTCAACCGATAAAGATTCCGCGATGGAAGTGGGAGAGAATCACCATGGACTTTGTTAGTGGGCTTCCTCTTACGCCTACTAAGAAAGACTCAGTATGGGTGATAGTGGACCGATTGATGAAATCTGCACATTTTATCCCGATTCGGATTAATTACTCTTTGCAAAATTGGCGAAGTTATATGTGGTCGAGATTGTGAGATTGCATGGAGTGTCGTTGTCGATAATTTGGACGAGATCAGAGATTTACGTCGCGATTTTGGAAAGCATTGCATCGGGCTTTGGGCACCGATTGGACTTTAGTACGGCATTTCATCCTCAATCGACAGTCGGTCGAAAGAGTAATCCAAATCTTAGAAGATATGTTAAGGGATGTGTGATAGATTTCAAGGGAAGTTGGGAGGAATTCTTACTGTTGGCGAATTTGCATACAACAACAGTTTCCAATCCAGTATACGGATGGCACCGTATGAAGCACTATATGGACGGAAGTGTCGCACTCCTACGTGTTGGTCAGAATTAGGGGAACGTCAGATTTTGGGTCCAGAGATAGTGGCTGAATCCGAAGAAAAGGTTAAGATAATCCGGGCTCGGTTAAAAGAAGCATCTGACAGATAAAAATAGTACGCAGATCTTAAGTGGAAAGAAATAGAGTTTGATGTGGGGGACCAAGTTTTCCTAAAGGTTTCACCTTGGAAAAAGGTGATGAGATTTGGACGCAAAGGGAAGCTAAGTCCCAGGTTCATTGGACCTTATCGGATTGTGAAGCGGGTCGGATCTGTGGCATATCAGTTAGATTTGCCTTCGGAACTGAAGCAAATGCATGATGTGTTCCATGTTTCAATGTTACGCCGTTATCGATCGGATCCATCTCATGTAGTGCCAGTTGAGGAGGTGGAATTAAGATCAGATTTATCATATGAAGAGGAGCCAATTCAAATTTTGAAGCGAGATGTAAAGGTTTTACGGAGAAAATCAGTTCCTCTCGTTAAGGTATTATTGTGTAATCATGGATCAGAAGAAGCTTCGTGGGAACCAGAGGAAGCGATGCGACAGTAATACCCTCACTTATTCTAGCCAGGTAATTTCGAGGACGAAATTATTTTAAGGGGGGTAGAACTGTAACATCCTCGATAATTAGGGGTTATGCATTTCACTTAATTGAATGATGTTCCATGCTTAATTATTATTAAGTATAATTTTGAAGTTATTTGAGCTTCATTAATTAAGTTCATGCTTAGTAAAACTTTTAATTCCTATTAATTAGAGTGCTAAGCAAGTTAGGCCTTAAGAATTAATGATAAGAAGTTTTAGCATGAATTAAGTAATTGGCAAGGTGGTTAAGGTACATGGATGTGTGCTTGAGTGTGAAGTTGAATCTCCTAGCTAGCATTAGGGGATTTTAATTTTTTTGTTTTCTTCCTATAAGTGCTGGCCAAGAAAGTTCTAGAGTGGATGAGCATTCATTCATTTTTGGCTATTTGGCCATGTGAAAAAGGAAGCTAGGAACTTATGGCATGGAATCATAAGTTGATGATAAGATGAGGGGGACAAAAGGCATGATATGGGGCAAGGTTTTGGGAGTGCGTTCATGGTCAATTGACCATGACCCTAGATGGCATGAAGGGCTAAAGGGAGTGGTTTATTGTTGATAGCAAATCAATAGTTGATGGGGAAGAAACAAGGAGGAAAAAGGGGATAATGTTGGCATTGATTTGGCCAAATTTTTGTTTTGCCATTAGGGGGAAAAGTTGGCCAAAAGTCTTGCAATTTTTTTTGTTTGTCCATCTTTTCTCATTTCTCCAATAGTTTCTCTCCTAGCCGAATTTGTCATTGAGTTTAGGTAAAAACTTTCTTTTTGTTTTTGCTTTCTTCTTTTGACCAATTTTCTCCAAAAACTCCCACTTTGGCCGAATGTACCTTAGGCACTTTGGTACACTTTTGCTTTTGATTTAGCCCTCAATTGTGTTTGAACCAAATACTATTTTCTTTCTCCCATTTTTCTTTTTGAAACCGAAACTACAAAGTTCAAAGAGCCAATTTCTTCATTTCTTCCTCCTTGGCCAAATGTGCAAAGACTCCTAAACATATTTCTTTTCATTTGAGAAATCACCATCATCATCTTCTTCTCTTTTTTCTCTTTTCTTCCTTCTCTTTTTCCTTCTCTTTTCATTCTCTTTCTTCTTTCCCTCAAAACCGAAACCATCATATTGAAACCACCATTTCTCTTCTCTTTTTGTTAAGGCCGAATCATCATATTCTTTTCTTCTTATTCAAAGCCGAATCTTGAAGGACTCAAAGTAAGACTTTATCAATTATTTTCATCATTCCTTTTTACTTTAGCAAACTTAAAATCATAATCTTTTATTTCTCTCCTAGGCCGAATCTTTTGAAAAGATTTTTCAAAGATCTTTGTTGAGGACAACCTTTAAGTGACCATTCGAAATCATCAAGGTAAGGCTATTAATTTAGATCATATCAATTTCTTTAGATGGATCACTAATCTACGTTATTTTTAGGCGATCTAAGATCATCAAGATAGGTAAGAAAAGAGCAGACGGAGTGTTTGGAAGAGGATATATTCCTTTACCATCGAACTACAAACGAAGAGCCATATCGGGAGTAAGAGACATTCCACGGGTTGTGGACCCTCCGCTAACGAGGATCGATTATTTGAAGTAGTGCATAACCAACCACTTTATGTTGGTGGAATATCGGTTTTGATCCATCTAGTGGAGAAAAACCACAAATAACTGTCGTTCGAGAATCCGAGGGTAAGGATTTAGATCCATCGTCAATAAGTATATTATTGTTAACAAAAGTTTATACTAACCAAGTGTGTCAATCAATTAGGTGTTGACGAGCAAGAGGGTATTGTTCTCACTGTCACTAGGTGTGTAACCTTACATTAAAAATCTCATAAGATTTACATATATTTAATTGTGACTATATGACTATGTGTATGATTGTGCTTTTGGATACCATTCAGTGGTATATGATATTCAGGTATGTTTACCCCAATATTTTGTTTATTTTGCTATATGCATCAATATGAGATAAGCATGACTATATTATGATTTGTGGGGTAAATAACATGAAAATCTGACTTGATATGTATGTGCATGGGCATATGGGTATATTTGATAAAGGAGGAAGTATTCTGGTGGTTTTACCACATTTACTGTGACTTCGGTCACATATGTGAATTTGGTGACTTCGGTCACGTATATTTGACTCTGGTGACTTGGTCGATATTTGAACTCTGGTGACTTGGTCACATATGTGAATCTGGTGACTTTGGTCACGTATTTGAAATTTGGACTTGGTCGGTGACTTGGTCACATCTGCTTTGGTGGCTTTGCCACAATAAGAAGCGATGTGCATGTTGACCGCAAGAATCGCCTTCGATGGTGTGTAGCGGATGGAGGGTCGATTTAGTAATCCCCGGTGTCTTTGGTTGGTATGGGGGTGTGTAGCGGATGGATATTTAGGTTGTGCAGGGCTTGCATTTCATTTCATGAACATAACCATGTAATATTGAATGATTATTATTTGTTTTGCTATGAAATGGGCCTTTGGGCTAAATATAAGCTAAATGGGCCTTTAGGCTAAATATAAGCTAAATGGGCCTTTGGGCTAAATTTAAGCTAAATGGGCCCTTTTGGAGATAGAAAGAGAACTCTATTCGGATTAGGGTACTTAGAGGTAAAGAAACATATTTCAAAAGCCTATATAAAGACCCTAGAGGCCAACCTTTAGGGGGCATTCATCTAGGCCAAAGAGCCGAGCCAGAGTAGTTAAATTCAGGGATTTACTCAAAGAAAGCCAGATGATTCATCTCAAGAAGCCAGAATCATACTTAAGACTGAGGATCTCTCCTTTAATTCCTTCAGGGGGTTTTAGGGTTTTATTATGTTTTGTTTTATCTTTTCTTTTGAGATGTTTCCTTTTACAATTATGAACTAAACCCTCAAGATACTTGAGGGGGATGAAACCTAAGACGGATCTTGTTATTGTTATATGAGCTGTATGATAAATACTTGATTTGTTCTTAACTATGTGTTCTTATTTCTTGTTTTGGTATTTCTGGGATATTGATTCAATGTGATGTGCTTAGGAAGAGGAGGAAGAGACCCTTTCTAAGAGTAGATCTAGCATAGTTAAGCGGAGTTGCTCGCGCGCCTAGAGATAAGGTGACAAAAGTTTTTCGGATTAGGGTCAAACCTAATATGGGAGTCCATAGATCGAGTTAATGCAATTCTAGGGTTTTAATTAGAAAGAGATTTCAATTAATCAATCTAGGGTTAGACGTTAGTAGCCTCAAGAGAGGTATTAATATAACTTAGGGAATCCTACGGATAGAGTCAAGTGAATAAATTGTCTGGTTCAGAGTTAGATAACTAGTGAAGTCTAGGTGGATTCTTCCTTAGTATTGTCTAAATCAATCAGTTTTCCCTCAAGTCTTTCCCCAATTCCTTCTTTGTCTTAGCTCCTTTAGCTTAGTTGATTAGTTAATTTTAGATTAGATTAAAATTCCTTTAATTCATAGGCTAAATAATAGAAAGAGAGTTAATATTAGTACTTTTGGTTCTTTTGGATTCGACAATCCGGTCTTGCTGCTAGCTATACTATTGTTCGATAGGTGCGCTTGATGTAATCGTTGTCTTAGTTAGTTTCCAGGTTCGATCATTCTTTTTATAAATTTTAAAAACTCGACAGACAAGATCACGAGGTCTCACTACAGTTTACAGTCTCCTACGATCTCCGTTTCCTCTATCTACAGTTTCACAGTATAGCAGTAATCAGAATTAGAAAACTTATAGATTTGGCATCAAGACTCGATGTGCCACACTTATACATCCTTCAAAAATGTTTGAAATCTTTGAAATCCACTTCCAGAAAGACGTTTCAAAATCCATTCCACAATCGAGTTTTGTAACCTGGCTTTGATACCACTAAATGTAACACCCTAAACTCGGCCTAAACGTTACGACCGAATCTTACATGTCACACTGAAGTATTTTTCAAAATCAGGCTTGTTGAGAGAAAACACTTTTTAAACGATTTCCATGTTTGTTACTATTGGTTTATTAATTTAAAATCCTGCGGAAGCTACTCTAATTAATGTCATTTCTTAAGGTTGAAAATGTGTGTTTGTCTTTTAAAACAATTATTATTTTTGAAAACCTATTTGTATTAGTTGGCAGTTCCAAAAAAGAATTTAAACCCAATTAAAAGAAATTAAAATCACTAGAGGCCTTATTATATAAACATCAACCTAATATAAAAATTTAAATAACTAGGTCTAAAAGTAAATAGTAGCAAACGTGTTGCCACCTCTGAGTCCCTCACAGCTCCGAATCATCTAAGGTGAGGATTAGTTGTACAATTAAAAGAAAAGGGTGAGTTACGAGAACTCAATGTGTCATCCCCTATCATGCAGTAACAGTCTGGGCCTGGGCCTTATTCAGAACAGTATAGTGTGGGCCTTAGCCCATTATAGTAATCAATGTGGGCCTAAGCCCAATATAGAATCAATATGGTGCACGTATGTAACCCACCCCAATCCAACCAACACACCATGTGGGGATAAAATCGACCCATCCAACCAACACACTAATATTGCAGCATAGCTCCCAGTAATAATAGTATATGTGGCAAAGCCCTACTAATGTAAATGCAATGAGGCTACCAAGAATGAGAACACATCAAGGCTACCAATAACGAGATATGTGGCGAGTCACCAAGATAAAGATATACTTCCTCCATAATAGTATCCCACCCCCATGCAGTTTGTCATGTCATAAATCATACGTATATACAGAATGTCATACTCAGTAACAATCATATATAAATCATGAACATCAGTCATTTTACTCCTTAGGGGTATTATAGTAATTTCACTCTTTAGGGGTATTTAAGTCCTTTTACTCCTCAAGGGTATTTTAGTCATTTTACTATTTAGAGGTATTTCAGTCCTTTTACTCCTTATGGGTATTTTAGTCATTTCACTCTTTAGTTGTATTTTAGTCGTTTCACTCATTAAGGGTATTTCAATCATTTTATTCCTTCCCGTAAGTCTACAATCACCTCGAGCGACAGAGATAACATATATGGTCAAAACGATGTAAATGGGCCCTAAGCCCAAAATTTAGCCCAAATGGGCCCACACACTCATGTGGCCCATTCAGCCCAATTTCAATTACGACTATGCGAATGATATAGCCCAGTCTAGTATTTTCCATTTATCGTGGATTTAGTCCATGTGGGGCCAACAAGCCCATTGAGCCCACATGACCTATTTTAGCCAAACGAGGCTCATAACGACCCAAGAGCATGAGGACGCTGTGGTGGCCTTTCCAGTCTATCGCCCATGATTGTGGGCTCGATTTACCACATGAGCCATCGCATGCTCGTGAGGCGTCAAATCCGAAGTTTCAGCTTTTTGGCTTTTGCCGACACACAGAAATGATAGTGTAATTACACTCCTGATTACGATATTGCTCTACATTCCACGAGCACCCAACCAAGATTGAAACAAAATCAAAAGTTATCCTTTTAACCGATAGGGTAAAGTACCCTTTTATTGACGCTTAATCCGAAACACCCTTCTTATCTTATTTGAATGAGGGTGATCTTAGCCCCTCTACGATCGCTGTTCAGAAATGATCACATGCCCTTGTTAGTTTCCTATAGTACAATCAAAATCTGGTTAGTAAGTGATAGGGCCTATTCGACCAACTCCAAATAACATAAGGTAACACTTTTACCTTTCTTGTACATTGAGGACGAAAGTGTGACTCCTCCAAACCGTTCACACTTCACCACTCCTTGAGAAAGACCCTAGAATTGCAGTGAGTACAGTACGTGAAAGAGGAAATGACAATTGGTTAGCAAAAGGGGGTTTTCAGTTTTGGAAAAGAAAAAAAAGAGCATGGTGTATTCGGTTTCAAAAAGAAAAGCAAAGAATAGATTTTGAACCCTTACCAATAGTCAGAAACTTTACAGTAGATTGACGCAGAGAAGGATTAACAACAGTGATATTCGACCAACCTAGAATAGAAGATGAATAGAAGTTAAAAGAAGAGAAAGGGAAGGTTCGGCTAGGCTAGGAAAGAATCCGATTGCAGAAGAAAATGGGTAAGGAAAAACAGATGTTAGGTTCAGCCAAGAAGAGAGGAAGAGATTAGCAAAGATGCAGAGAAGGAATGACGCGATTGGTCAATTTCGTAGCATAAGGAGAACTAGAGAGACCTAAAATGCAAAAGTGCCAAAACCCAAACTGCCAGCAAGGGAATTCGGCAGCTGCCCTATCAAAACTCACAAAATCGAACAAGTAAATCCTACTGCTAAAAATGCTCCCTATTTTCCCCTAGCCAAAATTCACTAAGGCCTTAGAGTCCCAAACGGCCACAACTCCACCCACACTTTAAATTTCTTGAAATTCTCCACAAGTAACTCCCCTTATCCCTCATTGATTTACTCCTTGATATCCTCCATAACAACTCAAAGACCAATTCAAACTTCACCTTACAGAGTTTCAGTCTAACTCCACTTCTCATGTTGGAAGGAACTAAAATAAATACTCCTTTGCATGCCAAAGGATTCGAACCCAAGCTCTCACATCAGCCATTTCAAGCCATCACTACTAGGCCACAAGCACATTTGTGTCTCCTTTCCCCTACAATTATTTATAAAGCCTACCTGCTAATGCTCAACCCCTTTAATTAAGAAAAACAAATTTTTTTGGCTAGAGACAAGGCTCGAACCCAGAGCTTCTCAAAGACTATCAACCACTCCTAAACCACTCAAACATTCCATTATTCAAGTCACAACACATAAAATCAAAACATGGATTTTTGGGGCATTACACAATGTGTGATTATTTGTGAATTCTGATAAAACATTATTGATGATAATTATGAATTGAGGAAGTGGAATTTTTAATTGTGAGTTGAGGATTTTGCTTGAGGACAAGCAAATGCTTAAGTGTGGGGATATTTGATAAACCATAAAAGTAACACATTTTAATCCCATGCTTAGCGTATTTTTGGATGTTTTATCATACAATTTTGTGAATTTGATGCTCATAATCCTTTAAATTCATGTTTATATACTTAGGATAGCATAGGGAAGTGAAAGGAACAGAAAACGGGCCAAAATCAGACAAAATGGGCCATCTTAAGAATCCACACGGCCAAGCCAGTACCACACGGGCTAAGCACATGCTCGTGTGAACCACATGGGCTGGACACACGCCCGTGTGCCAGCCCGTGTCGATTGCGAGCCATGCAAATTTGCACACAACCTGGGCATTCTCACACGGGTGATCACACGCCCATGTCCCTGTCGCACCCTGTTTCGTTTCACACAAAAATCCAATTTTTAGGGTTTTTAAGCATTCTAAAGTCTATAAATACACGCCAGAAGAAGACCTAAGGGAGCACGTAGAGTAGAATGAAGAAATTACTCGAAGGAAGCCATCGGAATCAATTCAGAAGATGGATCTCATTCAAGATTGAAGACCTCCATTAATTTTCCTAAGAAGTTTTTGGGTTCTTTATGTCTTGTTGTTTTCTTTATTCTGAGATATTTTCCTTTTATGTTATGAACTAAACTCCCTAAATACCTAGGGAGGATGAAACCTATGATGAATCTTATCATTTAATTATCTAAATTACATGATAAATACTTGTTCATGTTCTTAAGTATGTGTTCTTAACCCTTGCTTTAATATTTTCAAGATGTTAATTCAAGATTGATGTGCTTATTCAGTGGAGCAAAAGTCCTTGTTTAAGAGTAGATCTAGCATAATTAAGTGGTGTTGATTGCAACCCTAGAAATAGGACGACATTAATCTACCATATTAGAATCAAATCTAATAAGGAAATACATAGATCGACTTAATGCGACGATAGGGGTTTTAATTAGAAAGAGATTTCAATTAATCAACTTAGAGTCAGTTGTTCATAGTCTCAAAAGAGATATTACCATAATTTAGGGATTTCTATGGATAAAGGCAAGTGAATAAATCTTTTAATTCAGAGTCATAATAATAAGTGAAATCTAGATGGATTCTTCCATGGGTATTCTCTCTCTCATTGATTTTCTTCGAATATTTTCCCAATTGTATCTCTGTCACAGTCATAGTTAATTAGTTAGTTAAAATTTAAACTAAAAAAAATCCCCTTAATTATTAGGCTAAATAATAGAAAGATAGTTATTACTAGTACTTTTAGAGTTATTACTAGTACTTTTAGTTCTTGTGGATACGATATTTCGGACTCACCATAGCTATACTATTGTTCGATAAGTGCACTTGCCTTTGTCGAAATATTTAGTTAATTGTGAGACAATCTAAAGAAGATCTCTTACAGGTTATGCCTCTACAATCAAAGGTTGTGGAATTAGTTGGAAAGCCACTTTGCAAACTACAGTCGCTTTGTCTACCACTGAAGTTGATTTCATGGCAATTACTGAGGCTTGTAAATAAGATATCTGGTTGAAGGGACTCTTTAGTGAACTCAATGAAGACCTTCAAATCAGTACAGTATTTTGTGACAGTCAAAGTGTCATCTTCCTTACAAAAGATCAAATATTTCATGAGAGAATAAAACACATTGATCTTCGGTATCATTTTGTTCGTGATATTATTGCTCGTGGTGATATTGTTGTGAGCAAAATTAGTACTCATGAAAATCATGCAGATATGATGACTAAGTGACTTTATATAACCAAGTTTGAGCATTGCTTAGACTTGGTTGGTGTTCATTTTTGAAGTTAAACCCTTAAGGGGTTTTATGGAAGAGGTGGAAAACTTGTTCATTGAGAATTCGTGTCAAGGTGGAGATTGTTAGAATTAAGTGACCCGAATCCTTATTTAAATAAAATACAGTGGTAAAATAAAATAAAAGTAAAATCCATATAAAACTACACTTCTTTTATTTTATTTTAGAATAAGATTTTTAAACCTTATTAAACTCCATCTATTTGATATTTATTAGAATAAGGTGTTTCAATCTTACTACACTTCTATTAGAATATGGTTTTACAAGCTTATAAATAGCATAGTCTACTCCTCTTGTAATCATTCAAATTTGACATAGTGAATTTTCTTCTCCTCTGCTCGCGATTTTTTTCTTGAAAGGGTTTCCACGTAAAAATTGTATGTTCTTTATTTTTATATCTCTTTTCCTTGCGATATATTGTCATTACAGATATACTATTTTTTTTTACATGAAGTTAATTAGGAACACTTAAATGAATTAATCTTATGCATGCTTAATTGAATTTAATTTCGATTGTTAAAATTGATTGTTTTAAATTTTTGTTAACTTATGTTATTTTGATTGATTTCCTTGAACTTATTTTCTCATAATATAATCTTAGATTACTACTATTTAGCCCAATTAGTGTAGAATATTAGTCTTGGTTCAATTCAACCTCCCTTTGGAACGATCCTCTGAATAGTTCCCGAAGTGCTTCGTTGTAACATTATTCTATATTATAATTTAACTCATATACTTGTTGACACACTACATTATTAATTAGCTCTTTAGCTGCAGTATTTTCAATCAAGATGTTTGCACATCTAGTGGTGGTCATTTGGCCAAATGTTCCCAAGAGGACATGAAGAGTTTAAGATATATGCGTCAGTTGCAGGCTCCTTCGTGTGATCCATGAAACTAGAGGACGACAACACCTCTATCCAGGAAACTCATTGAAGTTAATAAGACCTCCATTGTTTGCACTACTTTACTCAAGTATTTCTTCATTGTGCCAATAAAACTATTTCTATGTTACTTTTTTAAGAATGTAAGACAACTTACATGAATTAGAGAAAATATCAATAAGACCTTTGCTCAAAATGTTTAAAAAATAGTTGAAGTATATATTTCTAGAATTCATGGGTTACAAGAATAAGGAATGAATTAATAGATGAAATGATTAATTCTTCTTCTTCTTTTTTTTCATATAATTTTATAAAAAGAACAGGGAGAAGTTCATGATGTGCATTTTCTAGTTGTGGTCAATGAAGGATGGGTGTTGTATGATGACCGATCGAATGATGACTTCGACATCTGTTTAGGCGTGAACATCCTCTATCATAACCGTTAGATGGTGGTGGGAGGCAATTACCGCCTCCTCGTTTGCATGGAACTTGACGATTTTTTCCCAGTCCTGGGTAGCTAATTGGTGTCGCATTCGCACCCTCTTCCATCACCATTGAGCTTATCACCATTGCACAAATCCACAACACCATTATGTTCTTCTCCACTCCCATTTTTTTTCCAAGAAATATACAATTCTTTATTTAACTAAAACTTTACACTATCTTTCAATCACAAGTTTGGGTTTTATATAGCTTCATGGTTGTTGTATATTTAGTAAAATGTTTAACCATAAATGCATGATTTCAGCATTTTTTAAGACATTTTAGTAAATAAGATGATGAATTCATAACAGAATTCCCCAGTCTCTTTCAACGCTATTCATCCTTTCCATAATTATACATGCAATACTAGATAAAAAAAATGACATGTTAAATGTCACTTTTCTTTATCAACTACCAATTTGTGTAATGCTTTTCAATGAAAATATAAAGGAAATCTCATCCCTTTCTTTTTCTACAAACTGTTACTATCCCATACAACTTTAAAATAATTTATTTAACTAAAGTTGAGTGTGCAATTTTATTTGAAATAATAAGTTATTCACTTTTTTTTTTGTTCTTATTTCCTAAAGCATGTGGTAATCCTATTTTGTCCCGGTTAAATTTGGGCTATAGTTTTAAGAGCTTACTATTATTATTTTTTATGCTAACTTTAATTTTTATTATTTCTTCTAATTTTTTATTATTAGAAATTCTATTATATGCATATACTTGTGGAAATTACATATTTACAATATAAATGTTTTTAAAACTAATGTACAATAAATAATGAAATGTATGGTTCAAAACTAAAAATAATAACAAACTTGGTGAGAGAAAACATTTTCTATTAAAAATTATTTTTTTAGAAGTTTACTCAAGAAAAATTAGTGATGCAGTGGTAAATAATTTCTCTGTAAATCCATTAAACATGAGTTCTAATCCCTAAACATGGTAAATTTAGTTCTTTTAACTCAAAACTATATAAATGTATGAAAATACAAAAATGAGATCAAAATGATAATAATAGTCATTTAACTAAATGGTTTATAAGTCATTCCCTAAGTTGTGACAGACTACAGCCCAACGTGTGAATGTTTCGGCTAAAAATCACGCAAATAAAAGATGTAGAGTTAAGTGCGGTATTTGCAGGTGAACTTGTCTAATTGTAAAATAGTATTGTTTACATCGAAACACTTATTAAGTATTCCGAGGATCGTACCCAATGGATTATTGATTGGAGAAAATCACTAATGAATTAATTATAGAAATTAAGTACTAATCTAGTCGAGTTACAAATAAGTAGTGTAAATCCAAAAATAATAATAAAATTAGCTAATTATTTTAACAGGAAACTAAAACTAACCCTAAGTTAACTATTCATTCTCCTATTCCAAGTTTTGACAACGTGAGCCCTCTCAGCCAAGAATCAATTTTAACCCTAATTATTAATTAAGTCAACAATAACCTTTAATTAAGTATTTACTACCCTTAGTTAAGAATACCCTCTCAGTTTCATCTTCACTAATAATTACCACCTAAGATGCCCTTTCGGTCTCACCTAGGCATACAGATACTCTCTCGGTCCCACGACTTGGTACGAGTTCTACTCAACAGGATACCCTCTCGATCTCACCTGTTTAGATCTTCTACTAGGGTGTCACTTCCTTATATATTAAGTATTCTCAAATAAACACTCAATTTTAGGTTATTATTTATTTGATCAATTAATTAATGAAACAATCAAATCATTCAAAATAAGTATGAAACACAAAATACATTCAAATATTTTTACAAACATTAAATTAATAAAATTATCAAACACAATATAAATAGAAAAATAAAGGGACGAGAATGCTGCTGAATTGATCAATGAAATGAGTAGTTTCGGAACATCCTCTGCTCACGATCGCCTAACATCGAATAGGATTTTCCAGGTTAAGTGAACATAATAAAAACTAAACTAAAAACTAATGAAAGCAAAAAAAAAAAAAAAAAAAAAAAAAAGGAAAATAAAAGAAACTAAATTAAAAGTATGGAAGATAGTGTGATGGCTCCCTTTGCCTACTCCTTCAATATGGTTAAAATGTGACTTATAAAGGCTAAACTAAGAGTACTAGGTAAACCTAAAATACCTTTGTAGTAATTAAATTTTAGCTAGGAAAAGAAACCCATTTAGTTGTCTAAATGTACTCGCATATATTCAGGGGCATCGAAGTGCAAATAGGGGCACAGATGTGCATTTAGGGCACTTCTTGATTTCCGTATGCACACTAAAATTCATTTTATTCACATATAAATTTAATAGAATTTCAAGAAACACTACTAATAAGTTGTTCTCATTTCATATATAGATATATATACGTAAATAATTGCAACTCTCATTGTTATACAAATAACCAAAGAAATTTCACATTTATATATCAATCAATTAACTAGAAAACAACAATAAATTACAAGTGAATTACATTGAGAAACAATCATTATGAACTTACTTCTTGTTTAAAAGTCAAAATATTGCCTTAACGTTTTTCCTCATCAAGGTCAATATGACCGGAATCTATTAACATTTATTAAATCTATAAGAAAATATTGTTACCTTCATTTTTTAGATAGTTGTCGAATCAGTATACTATGACTTGCACCATAATCAGTGGTCAAAATTTTGTTGTTAACTTCATTAATTTCATCGCTTTCAGAATCAAATTACATCATTAAAATCTACAATGAAACATGGCTTAGATTGGACCAATCAATACCATACTATCACATGTTTATATGGCATGTACTTTTAATATGTAATCATATTAGATTCAATCTGAGAATTGACTAAGCCATAGCTTTAATACCACTAAATGTAACACCCATATCCTGTTTCCATTGCCGAAATAGGATACCGAATGTTACCAATCAAGTTGGAACAATTAATAAGATTTACATTCAATAATAAATTCAATTCCATATTTACAAGTAATATTTAATATAAAATAGGTCATTCGATTTTGGGTCTTAAATCGAGGTTTCAAAGCTTTAAAATAGGTTACAAACATTTAAGGAACAAATTGAAACAAATCAAAACTTTTAGGAAAAATTCAAAAAAAATCCATGTTAGGGGTCACACGGCCGTGTGTCCAGGCGTGTGCTCTAAACATGGCCATGTGATTAACCTATACGCTCGTGTGCAACCTTACATGTTTGTGTGCATAAACTATGTAACTATTTGATGTGGATCACATAATCATGTTGCAGACTGTGTGTTTGGCCGTGTGACATCTATGCATATATTGTTTAAAAACACACTCCGGGCACACGCCCGTGTGGGTTGCCCGAGTGCTTAACACAACCGTGTGATAGCTCGTGTGTGTAACAACCCAATTTTGGGGTTGGTCGGAACAGTGGTTTCAAGACCACTAATCTGAGGTCGAACAAAATTATTTTTAATATTATTTTATGTGTTATGGCATAATTATATGGGTGTATGAATTTTTGGTGCTTTAATTTTAGCAATTGCATGCTTAATTGCGAAAAAGGACTAAATCGCATAAAGTGCAAAAGTTCTATTTTATACGCTAAAAGTGTCTAACAGTTGTATAATATTAATTGGAAGCCCTAAAGGTGCAATTAGACCCTAAGAAATTGAGTGGCCAGCCTTAAGGGACAAGAAATGTCAAAATTTGGTCAAAGTGGGTGAATTAGGTGACTAAATTGAAGGAAATAAATAAAATAAAGAAAAGATGATATCACCCTTGTTCATTTCCTTCCTCCACCGAAATTACTAGCAAACTAGGGTTTGAGAACTTAAAATTACAGCCAAGCTTCTCTCTTTGCAAGTAAGTGATTTTGGTGTTCTTTCTTAATAATTTTTGTCCTTTTGGAACCCCTAAAGCTTAATCTAGCTAATGAGAAGACTATTTTGCAAAATGGTTGAAAGTTTAGGGATTTTCCATGTGAGTGCTTGTGATGTTTGCTAAGTTTTTAGGGAAGAAAATGAATTGGGGTTGTTAGATAAACAACTTTTGTCAAATGTGTTACCATGAAAACACCTAAAAGGACCTAATTGTAAAGGTTATAAATTGAGTAGTAAATGCATGAAATGATTTGTATTGTGAATTGTTATAAGAGTAATAAGTGTTCAGCTAGACTTGTTTAATGAGAAAATGTGATGAAAAACGATTTATGAGCCTAGGGGTAAAATTGTAATTTTGTCAAAGTATAAGGGCAAAACGATTATTTTTGCCTAAATAGAAATTTTTGAGTATCATGGTTTATGTAGTGATTAAATGAGTAAATTTTATTATTATATATCAAGAAGAATGTGGAAACAACCTTGACTGGGGAAAAGGCAAGGTTACGGATTATGCCACAAATTAACATATTTTGCATCGAGGTAAGTTTATGTGTAAATGATACATCTTTAATACATATGTTTTTACCTATTGATGTATTGTATGAATGTAAATACTTATTGGTGAGATTGATTAAAAATGATAGAAAATGAGTAATTTTTGAATGAACCTCAGAAAATAAATGTGGGTACAGATAAATATCCGTAAATATGTAAATGTTGGTGGGCTGTGTGCGATACCACCATGTTATTTATTCATGATGGGCTATGTGCAATACCATCGTTTATATTATCATTCGGTGGGCTATGTGCGATATCATCGTAACTATCGTTGTTAGTGGGTTATGTGCGATACCACCCTATTATTGATTAATGGTAGGCTATGTGCGAAACCACCGAGTTCTTTGTATCATTCTGAAGGGTTCATGGAGAAACTTGTTTAAGTAAATATTTCATGTTGCTTTGTAGTGATAAGTGCAGGGCATAAGTACAAGTAAATATGAGCAAGGTATATTATAAATGGTTGGGTTGTGGTAAGAGATGAGGTGAGTAAGCATGATTATTAAAATGCAATTTGTTCTTCCATAATATGTAATGTTTGTGATTAATTAGCATATGTATGATGCTTATTATTTACAAGTTGCATGATTGGTCTACTTAGTTTATTTATGCATGAATGAGTTGAAGGTTTAATGTGCTTTATGTTTGTATGAGTTGGGGTGATAGAAAGAGCTTGACAAATAGCCTTGATCTTATCCACACTGGGAGACACACGGGTGTATGTCTAGGCCGTGTGTGACACATGGTGAGCCACATGGGCTTGTGCCTAGGTCGTGTAAAGTCTGCACCTAAAATTTGGAATTTAATTCGCCACACGATCGAAGGACACAAGCGTGTGTCTTGGCCGTATGACATTTATAGGGTGATGACGTCAGAAATAGAATGCCATGGTTTTTGGCACACGGGCTAAGACATGGGCGTGTCGAGGCCCTGTGGGGGACACGGCATGTGTTCGGCTATGTGAAAACCCCTGTAGGTTCAAATTGAAAAAAAAAATCTAAACAAGTGTGAACTATGGGCATGTGATATGCCACACGGGCGTGTCGACTGTTTAGTGAAAATTTGTCTAAGTTTTTCTAGAGAACTTCAAAAGGGTTCAATAGATCTTGAACCATTCCCAAAGTGTAATTGAGGCCTCGTAGACTTGTTTAAGAGGTGTTATGAAAAGTTTTAAATTGGGGTGGAAGGTCATATTTCGGTATAGTGTAATTGTTGTGTATAAGTCTAGTAATGCCTCATACCCTGTTCTGATGTTAAATACGGGTAAGGGGTGTTACATTTAGTGGTATTAGAGCTATGGTTTAGTCGGTTCTCGGACTACCATAGCATGTGTAGAAGTCTAGCTATACATGCTATATTAATAGTGTGGTGACTCCTGACAATTTTTAAAATTGTGCTTTCGTAAAGTGAATGGATCCCAACCGAGCTGTTGCTGACGATGCTGCTAGTAATGCACCATCTCCTGCACAAAGGATAGCGCCTGTAGAAAGTAGACCCGAGACTTTGGGTCAAGGAGAAGAAGCTCGGGAAGCCTTTCTCCACATGATGAGTAACTGGTACACCAAATTTTTATGTGCAAACCCTAATGTTCAACCTCCTCCTCCCCTACCTATACCTTAGCCAGTCCCCGTGGCTCAGCAAGGTATAGACTTGGTAAGAGTGACTAAACCCCCGGTCGATAAGATTCGAAAACAAGGGGCTGAGGAATTTAGAGCCAACATAGATGATGACCCTATGAGAGCGGGGTTCTGGCTTGAGAACTCTATGATAGTATTCGATGAACTCTCTTGCACGCCGAGGAGAGCTTAAAATGTGCAATGTCATTGCTGAGGGACTCGGCATATCGTTGGTGGAACACGCTGACATCCGTAGTACCAAGGGAGAGAATAACATGGGACTTCTTCCTAGAAGAATTCCAAAATAAGTACATAAGTCAGTGATTTGTTGACTAGAAATGGAAGGAGTTCCTTGAATTGAAGCAAGGCAAGATGACTGTTGCAGAGTATGAGTGCAAATTTGTTAGGCTCAGTAAGTATGCGTGTAACGCCCCGTTTTTTTGTTAATTTTAGCTTTTGTAATTTCAAGACACAAATATCTGTCAGCTTTAGTGGTTGAGTGATTTGGGGATGTTTGGGTGTGTTTGAGAGGTCCCAAGTTCAAGTCTCAACTTGGGAAAATTTTGGTATTTTTATGAACAAAACCCAAACTCTGGCTAATAATCTTATAAGTTAAAGTGTGTAAGTAACTAACAGTATAGACCTGCTGGTCTGGTGGTTAAGGGAAGTGTTGGTTATGGTTGAGGCCTTGAGTTTGAATCCCTGTGCGAACAAGGGATTTATTTTTGCTGCTCGTGCCGTGTGAAGAGGTTGAGATGGACTAAAATTCTGATAATGGGGAGAATTAATGGGAGAC
The DNA here is from genome assembly GCA_025506655.1 of Gossypium rotundifolium. Classification (NCBI taxonomy): domain Eukaryota; kingdom Viridiplantae; phylum Streptophyta; class Magnoliopsida; order Malvales; family Malvaceae; genus Gossypium; species Gossypium rotundifolium. The sequence goes on along the minus strand of CP106732.1, from coordinate 30,193,335 downwards.
ATTAGGGGATTAGCAGATTTCATTTTTGAATGTTCGTCCATCATATTATTTTCCCCAAATATTCTTTATTTTTTTATGTTTTCTGTCGAAATCCCTACCGAAATTCCCTTGCCTTCCCCTCTTTTTCGGCTTTTCTTGATTTGTTTCCTCCTTGTGAAATGGTGGTGTTATATTACGGTAAGTCTCTCTTCGCTTAATCTGTCTACTTTGAGGTAGGCATCTGATGAGGGGTCTGTTGCGCTCTTTTTGATCAGGTGGAAGGCAATAAGTGATCGGTGCTATTGTAGATAGTAGGACTTCCGATTTTGGTTGTTAATGGTAAGGGGTTCGTTAGATTATCAACGTTAGATTTTGATAGACTTTGATTGAATGACGACACAAGTGGTTAGATGAGTGTTTTGTTAGTTGATTTTTAGGTTCTAGAGGCTTAGGGAGCTTACGCGTCAAAATCGAACCATATGTGTACCCGAAAACAAAAACATAAGGTTTCAATGAAAGCCAAAAACCTTTCTGTCGATGCCACATGGGCATGTGGTCGCCTGTGTGGTAGGCTGTGTGCTAGACTGCAAGTCATCACACGGTCGTGTGATCGATGAGCTCGGCTGTGCACTTGAGGGCTGAGAGAGGCCGTGTGCGATACACGAGCTCGACTGATTGGGCCATGTGGGTCCACATAGACGTGTGAGCCATTTTTTGAAAACTCTGTAAGGTTGCGGGTCACCCAAGTCGACTGTGGACCTACCCTAGGGTCTATAAGCAATGCTTAGACCCCAAAATGAATGATCTGTCTGTCTGATTTATGTACTAAGCATGTATACTGATCTAAATATATGAGTTAATTGCATAATAGCATGTCATTCTTGTATGTTGCATTGCATTAGGGTGGATTGATTATGATTGAGGAAGTATCTGAAAGGCTTTTAAGCCTGTTATCTGGCAGCTTTATTGCAAATTTCTGAGTATGCCCCGTATTCGGTACAACATGGTGTGTAGGACTAGGTGGGTTGATTTTATCCCCATATGGTGTGTAGGGTTGGACGAAGTTAGTGTGTAGAGGCTGGTGGGTAGGACTCTATTTTCTGCAGATTCTATCTGAAATGGGCCAAGGCCCTGTAATATATCTGATTTTGTATTTAAGTGGGCTAAAGTCCACACCATTTTTGTAATGGGCACAGACCTGAACTATGAATTTTTTCTATTTTCTTATAAGATTGTTTGTATGTTTTCTGTGGGGATTAAACACCGAGTTTGCAAAAACTCACCCTTTTCTGTTTAATATGTTCAGGTAATCCCCAACAGTAGTCGAATCGGTGCAGCAGAGGGCTCAGCAGTGACCACAGTTCTGGAAACTTATTTACGGTATATTTTTAATTATGATTTGGTTATCATTGGGTAAATTTCATGTAATAAGGCCTTTATAGATTTTTGTTTAAAATTTCAGATTACTATTTTATAAACTGCTAGTACTAAGATAAGATGCGGATTTTCAAAAGAAATAAATATTTTGTCAAAAATACATGAACTTGCAAATTATGTTAAAAGCTTTCACAACATATAATGTTTTGAAAATGGATAATAATTAAATGACATGTTTTGACGAAAGCCAAGATATCTACAAATGGTTTTAACATAGTTATGTTTTTCCAAAGCACTATTATGTGACATCGCCAGATTCGGCCATAACGTCTAGGTCGGGTTTGGGGTGTTACATTTAGCAATAGTGTATGTCTACATAAGCTATTTTGTGCAAGAGGTTCGAAGATGGGCTGAATGAGGATATCAGATTGCTAGTTGGGATCTTGGAATTGAAGGAATTTGTGGTGTTGGTTGATAGAGATTGCAAGGTTGAAGAGTTGAACAAGGAAAAGAGAAAGGCCATGATTGATGCCCGAGATGCAAGGAAGAGGCCAATGAGTAAATCGTTTCAAACTCAATCCAAGAGGTCCAAGGAAACGAACCCTCGGACGACTGCGTCAGTTTCTTTTTCACACTGAGATCGAGGTAATACATATTTTGGCTCGAAAGTTCAAGCCACCTCGATGGCAAGCGTTGGCAATACAAATTCAAATAAACCGAGTGTCCAAATTGTTGTAGAAAACATACCAGAGAGTGTTGGGGAAACAACCATGCTTGCTACAAGTGTAGTTCACCAGACCACTTTATCCAGAACTGTCCATAGAGGGATGAGAAGTATTAAAAACAAGAAGTAAGAGCTAGTAATGTACCTTCGAGGGGTAGACCATAAAGGAACCCGGGGAGTGGGACTAGTAGTAGAGGTGCGCCTAGAGACTCTGCTGTGAGATCAGAGGGTCGAGCACCTGCAAGGACTTATGCCATTTGCACTCGTGAAGAGGCATCATCTCCATATGTGATAACATGTACTTTTTCTCTTCATGATATCGCTGTTGTTGCTTTGATTGATCCGAGGTCTACCCATTCTTATATTTGCATGAAATTGGTATCTAGTATGAGTATGATTGTGGAGTCTAAAGAATTTGTGGTAAAAGTGTCAAAGCCGTTAGGCAAACATGTGTTAGTTGATAAAGTGTGTAGGAATTGTCCCTTGACAATTAGAGGTCAATGTTTTCCGGCAAATCTCATGTTGTTTCCGTTTGATGAATTTGATCTGATTCTTGGCATGGATTGGTTGACTACTCATAACTGTAACACCCCTAACTAGTAACCATCACCGATCTAGGGTTAAGAGGCATTACCGAATAAATCAGATCATTTACGGACATTTCATATTATAATTCAATAAATTAAATCAAAGTGTCCTTTAATAATGTCTAAGAGACATTATACATGCTTTGGAAAGGGTGGGAATAAACCGAACACATACAAAATTTTAAAAATTTAAAAATTTTTCAAAGCTATAGAGGTCACACACCCGTGTGGTCAGGCCGTGTGCCTCACACGGCCTCAGACACACCCATGTGTCTAAGACATGGCAAAACAGGGCATACATACTGACTCATCCACACAGTCGAGGACATGCCCGTGTGCCTTACCCGTGGTCACTACTAACTTGCGCCACATGGCTGGTCACAAGCCCGTGTGTCCAGCTCATGGTCGACACTGACTTGATCAACATGGCCAGTCATACACCTATGTGTCTAGCCCGTGGTCAAATCTGACTTGTTTTGAAATGCAACCACGAGGGAACCAATCGAGCCACACACCCGTGTGCTCAACCGTGTGGAAATTATAGGCCATTTGCAAGGCCAAAATGCCACCCACACATTGGGTTAAACCTACATGCACATACAAGTATCATTTCATACACCAATGGAAACAAATACATACCAAATTGTGCATTATTTCTACCTATTCATAAACATCACAAACATCTCAACTCAGGTACCATTTAGCTCAACTAGATCACATGCATTTTTAAGTATAAACCAACCAAGACATATCTTTTCTTTGTAACAACCATTCATCAAATATATGCTAACTTTGCATCAATAAACTTACCATTATTTTGACCATTTCACTAGCCATTAACCATACCAAACAAAGCATCATATAACTTGACTACTCATTCTTATCACATTCATTCATCTAGCCATATCACATGGCTATATAAACATCTTAAACATAATTCAAAATGACTACCCTATACATGACATACTGTAGTATATACACTTTCAAAAGGTACCAAAATAGGATTGGGTAGTGTGATGACGATCCTCGACGATCCCTGAGCCTTCCATAGCTTTAACAATCTATAAAACAATGCAAACACACACACAGAGTAAGCTTTCAAAAGCTTAGTAAGCCATATACAAATAAACCTAACATAAAATGCACATAATCATATTAATTCAATATCATTAATGTTTCTCAAGTGCATATTCATAATATTTTCCTTTGACTCGATTATTTAGCCATAGCTTATCAACATATTATATCTCAAAGCATCACTTTTGCTCATACCATAGTTATACATATATCACATTTTATCACTTTACGTCTATGCACATATTTCTCTTTTGCAAGTCCATGAATACTCACCTTTCATGCTTAAACAAAGCATACACATCAAACGTACCTGAAATAGTTACACAATTCACATAGTCTTTCATTTCTCGGATCTGCCCATTGAACCATTTGAAATCAAAGAGGATACTAGGAATAATCGTACAATGTCAACATCCCAGACGTGGTCTTACATGTAACCAAGTATCGATGCCACTGTCCCAGATAGGGTCTTACACGAAATCAGATACGATGCCAATGTCCCAGACATGGTCTTACACATAAATCTCAGATCGACGCCAACTCCCAAATATGGTCTTACACGTAAATCTCAGATCGATGCCAACATCCCAGACGTGGTCCTACATGATACCACATATCGAAAATCTATGTCATGACATATAAAATCTTATCTATTCCTAGGTTCGAACTGGACTTTTCGGATATTGACACTTGGTCAATACTTTCTCAGATTCCAGGTAAATATCATCTTGAACACATTCATCACAATTAAATTTCATAGGTACATAAATAAACTAATTCAAATACATTTATTTGTATATAGACTTACCTCGTATGGAAAGAACGAAAACGAACGGCTATTCAACTACTTTTGACTTCCCTCGGTCTAAATCTATTTTCTTTGGTTCTTGATCTATACATGTTCAAATTTAACTTATTTATTCACCAAATCATTCAATTCAATCCAAAAACACATATTTAGGGCAATTTACAAATTACCCCACATTTTCACATATTGACATTTAAGTCCCTATTTCATAAAATCACAGAATTTGCACACATCATGCTTAGGCGAATATTACCCATGCACATATAAGTCCATATATTTCATTTATTTCACATTTTAGTCCCTCAAAATATCATTTTCTCAATTTAGTCTAAATTACTCAAATTCACCAAGAATCTAAAGACAAAACATGTTAATCTAACACATATATTTCATATTTCATCAAAAATCATCACAAAGCTCATGAATTTATCAATGGAACTTTTGAAAATCTTTATCAATTCACAAAATTAAGGCTTGGGTTTGAAAGAACACGAAGCAACGATTACAAAAAATGTAGAAATTATAAAAAATCGAAGCAAAACATACCTTAATCTAAGCTTAGATAATGGCTGAAACCTAGCTTGCTCAACAATGGTGTTTTTCCTTTTGACTTTCTGCAATAGTCATTAAAATGATGAACAAAATATTGTTTTGTTTTAATTTAATGACATTATTAACAATTTACCAAATTAGCATTAATGAAAACATTTAAAATTCATGTAATATATGGCCATTTATGTCCATTATCATCCACTCACTTATGCAATGGTTTAATTGCCTCATAAGTCCATTACATTCAAAAGCCAACTCAATTTAGCACATTAACATATATAATATCACTTTTACCTTTTATGCGATTTAGTCATTTTCTCAAATTAAGCACACAAATGATCAAATTAAATCACAAAAATTTCACACATACTAATTCACATGCTGAGGACTCAGAAAATAATATTAAAATATTTTTTGACCCAGATTTGTGGTCCCAAAACTACTATTTCAACTAGGGCCTAAATCGGACTATTACAATAACGTTTTAGTAAATTGTGGTAGTAAGTTTATTGAATTGAGAAGTGTAAATGGATATGTCATTCGGGTTGAATCAAGTAAATCAGATAATATGCATGTAGTGATTTCGTCTATGGTAGCTAAGAAATACATGAGAAAAGGGTGTGAGTCTTATCTAGCCTTTGTGTTGAATACTCAAGAGTCAGAGGTAAAGATTGAATCAGTGCCTGTGGTGTGTGAGTATCCAGACATGTTCCCAGAAGAGTTACTCAGATTGCCTCCAGTTAGAGAGGTTGAGTTTGATATTGAGTTAGCTTCAGGTAGAGCACCTATTTTGGTTGCCCCATATAGGATGGCACCGTTGGAGTTAAAATAATTAAAGGTTCAGTTGCAAGAGTTAACGGATAAGGGTTTTGCAAGACCAAGCTATTCACCATGGGGTGCTTCGATACATTTTGTGAAGAAGAAATATGGGTCGATAGACAGTGCATAGACTACAAACAACTCAACAAGGTGACAATGAAGAATAAGTATCCCTTGCCAAGGATAGATGATTTGTTTGATAAATTGAAGGGAGCTACGGTGTTTTCTAAGATAAACATAAGGTCTGGCTATTACCAATTGAGAGTTAATGAGCAAGATGTGTTGAAAGCTGCATTTCGGGCGATGTATAGCCATTATGAGTTCTTGTCATGCCATTTCGCTTAACGAATGGTCCTGCAATCTTTATGAATTTAATGAATCGTATCTTCTGGCATTATTTGGATAAGTTCGTAGTTTTTTTTATTGACGACATACTAATTTATTCCTGGGATGAGAGTGAACATACAGAGGTCCTGAGAATTATTTTGCAGATTCTAAGGGATAAGCAGTTATATGCTAAGTTTAGCAAGAGTGAGTTTTGGCACCAAGAGGTCGGATTCTTAGGACACATTGTGTCGGGTGATGGCATTAGGGTTGATCCGAGCAAGATCTCAGCTATTGTTTAGTGGAAACCGCGCGAGGAATGTGTTAGAGATTAGGAGCTTTTTGGGTTTAGCTAGGTACTATAGAAGATTCGTTAAAGGTTTCTCCGTGATTGCTACACTAATGACAAGACTATTACATAAAGATGTTAAGTTTGAATGGTGAGAAGTGCCAATAGATTTTTGAGAAATTGAAAGCTTTGTTGACTGAAGCGCTGGTTTTAGCACAACCTTAGTCGGGAAGAATTCTGTAGTCTATAGTGATGCTTCCTTAAATGGTCTTAGCTGTGTGTTGATGTAAGAAGGAAAAGTAGTAGCTTATGCCCTGAGACAGCTAAAATCGCACGAAAAGAATTATCCAACTCATTATTTGGAGTTGGCTGCTATTATTTTTGCTTTGAAGATTGGCATCATTATTTGTATGGTGAAAAGTGTTGAATCTTCACCGATCACAAGAGTTTGAAAAACTTGATGGATCTAAAGGATTTAAATTTGTGACAACTACAATGGCTCAAATTACTGAAGGATTATGAGCTAGCAATTGATTACAACCTGGGAAAAATGAATGTGGTTGCGGATGCCTTGAGCAGAAAATGCTTGTATGCTTTGAGAGCTATGAGTACAAGCTTAGCATTGTCTGATGATGGGGCTATATTGGCCGAGTTAAGGGCTAAACCATTATTTATTCAGTAGATATGTGAAGCTCAAAAGAATGATAGTGAAATGCAAGTTAAGACAGCTTAGTGCGAATTGGGAAATGACTCTGATTTTCATGTTGGTTTAGATGATTGTTTGATGTTTCATGATAAAGTTTTTGCACCAAAGGATGATGAGTTGATTCAGAAAATTTTATATGAAGCATACAATGGTTGCTTATCAGTGCATCCGAGTAGCACAAAAATGTACAATGATTTGAAGAAATTGTATTGGTGGCTGGGTATGAAAAGAGATACGTAACGGCCCAAAAATCCATGTTTTGATTTTATGTGTTTTGACTTGAATAATGGACTGTTTGAGTGGTTTAGGAGTGGTTAAGAGTCTCTGAAAATCTCTCGGTTCGAGCCTTGTCTTTAGCAAAATTTGTTTTATTAATTAAAGGGGTTAAACATTAGCAGGTGGGCTTTATAAATAATTGTAGGGGAAAGAAGACACAAATGAGTTGGTGGCCTAGTGGTGATGGCGTGAAATGGATGGTGTGAGAGCTTGGATTTGAATTCCTTAGCATGCAAATGAGTATTTATTTTATATCTTTGTGGTGTGAGAGGTGGAGTTTGACTGAAACTCTATTGAGGTGGTTGTGGAATTGGTCAAGGAAGGATATCAAGGAGTATGATAATGTTGGTAAGGTTATGAAGGATATTTAGGAGGTGAAGATCAACGAAATTCAAATGTTGGTATTGTGTAGCTAAACAGGGGGTCTTAGGCATGCAAATTCGGCTAGAAGGATTTTAAGTGTTTTTCTCTACTCTTTGTTCGGTTTTGGGCATTTTGTGCTATTTTTGGTGTGCCGAATTGTGACTTTTGTCAAAATTTATCATCGCTTTTCTTTTATTTTCCTTTCAAGTATTGTTCTGTCCATTCTAGTGCTGACTCCTCCTCTTCTTCACAATCTAGTTGAGTTGTTTTCTTTCTCTCCCTTTATTTCCTCTTACTGTTCAATTAAACCTTTGTTGAATTGCTTGCTACTTTCACCCTCTTTTACTTATTATTTCTTTTTGACTGAATATAGCTTCATCCCTCCCTCTCTATTTGATTTTCTCTTAGTTTCTTTTCTAGCTAAATTCTCTCTTCATCTTTTTACTTCATTCCTTTTTTATGCTTTCTTCGATATACTCATATTATTTAGGACGAATACCCTTCACCTTTTTGGCTAGCCATTTTTGGTTACTCTACTATTAGGGGATTGGTGAGTACTGTTCTGTTCTACTATTGTTTTTTCTATTTCTGTTTTCATAAGATTTCCTGACAATCGGTAAGGGTTTAAGTTAGGCTTCCTTTCATTCATCTAAGCTGAATGTTTTTTGTTTTATTTTTTGGGTACCGATTTATGATTCCTTCCTTATTTCTAGGGTTTCCTCAAGGAGTGGTGGTGTACAAGTGGTTTTGAAGCAACCACAACCTTTTCCTCAAGTATTCAATTAAGGTAATATGCTACCTCATTTTATGGGGTTAAGCCGAATGTTGTCTTTATGTTGATGAGATAGTAGTTGATCCTATCTAACAAGATCTGTTTATAATTAACATTCTCGACAAGGCGTGTGATCAATTTTGGGTTAGCGATCTTAGAGGATTAAGCCACCCTCATTCAATCAAGGTAAGGTGGTGTATTTTTGGGATAAATGTTAAGAAATGGTTAACTTGAATTGTCAGATGATCAACTGAAGGTCTTGTTATGTTTAGATTCGGTACACGTGGGATTTTTCACGCGTCTCGCTAAATAGGTGTGTAAACACCCCGTTTAAAATGCATATTGGCAAAGGTCGGAAAGCCAAAAAGACAAAAGGCTGGGCATTGATGCCACAAGAGCGTCTGGCGCATGGGTGGTAACGTGAGCCCACGAAACATGGGCGTAGGCCACCATGAGCATTCTCATGGGCTTAAGCCGTTATTGGGCCACATGGGTCGAATTGGGCCATATGGGCCCAGTAGGCTCGTGGGCCCCACATGGATGAAATCCATGAAATATGACAACTTCTAGATTGGTCGATGTAGTTCACTTAACCGTGACTGAACATGGGCCAAATGAGCCACACGAGCGTATGGGCCCACATGGATTGGGCAATGGGCCTCAGGCCCAAATACATTGTTATGACCATTTTGGATTCCTAAGTCACGCTAGATGACTGTAGACCTTCTGAAGAGTTGTTATCTATATCGAGACCCTAAAATTAGTAAATGACTGAAATACCTCTAAGGGTAGGTTGACTGATGTGTTCATGATTTGTATATGATTGTTACTAAGTATGACATTCTGCATATTCGTATGATTTATGACATGACATACTGCATGGGGTTGGGATACTAGTATGGAGGAAGTATACTATACTGATGGCTCTGCCACTATACTGTTACTGGCAACTTTGTTGCGTTACTATTTTTGGCAGCTTTACTGCGTTACTATAACTGGTAGCTTTGCTGTGATACTGTTACTGGTAGCTCTACTGTGTTATTATTATTGGCAGCTATGCTATGACATTGGTGTGCTGGCTGGGTGGGTCGATATTGTAATGCCCCAAATTTGGGCCTAGTAGAATTGGGCCCATTAGGCTTTGGGCATGGGAGCGGTTAAAATTTTTGAGAATAAGATAACGACAATAATGCAAGTTTGATCTATTAGGTGAGTGCTTTTGGAAGGCTAGGGGGCTTCCATGAAGTCCCGGGTTCAAACCTGGGCTTTAGGAAAAATTTTGATTTTAAGTGAATAAAACCCTGGAAGTAAGTAAGTAGGTTTTAAGAATAAATTGGGGTAAAATAAGACAAAAAAGAGTTGTGGTCTAGTGGCAAATGGTTTCACAATGGCTAGACAAATCATGAGATTTGGATACTATTGGTCTACTGTGGAAGGAGACTGAATCAATTATGCTAAAACATGTCACAAATGCAAGATATATAGAGACAAAATTCATGTGCCTCCTTCACCTTTGAATCTTATGACTTCTCCATGGCCATTCTCTATGTGGGGCATGGACGCCATTAGGCCGATTTCTCCAAAAGCTTCAAACGGGCATTGGTTCATCTTCGTAGTTATCGACTATTTCTCCAAATGGGTAGAGGCTGCTTCATACGTCAACATCACTAAATCGATAGTTAGCGATTCTTAAAAAAAGAAATCATATGTCGATATGGGATGTTTGAGAAAATCATATCAAACAATAGATTCATCTTGAACAACAGTACGATAACGGAGGTCTGTAGTCAGCTCAAGATTAGACACCACAACTCACCACCGTATCACCCAAAAATGAATGGTGCAGTTGAAGTAGCCAACAAAAAAATTAAGAAGATTGTGTGGAAAATGGCTGAAACCTATAAAGACTGGCATGAGAAATTACCATTTTCTCTCTATGTTTATCGAACATCAGTCAGGACCTCTACCGGAGTAACTCATTTCTCATTGGTTTATGGAATAGAGGCAGTGTTACCCATTGAAGTTGAAATTCCTTCCCTCCAAGTCTTGTCAGAGCTAAAGTTAGGCTAAAGTTAGACGAAGCTGAATGGATACAATCTCGATACGATCAGTTGAACTTGATTGAGGAAAAAAGGCTAAGAGCTATCCGCCATGGTCAGATGTACCAAAAGAGAATGATGCTGCCTTATGACAAAAAGATTCACCTAAGAGAATTTCATGAGGGAGACCTGGTTTTGAAAAAAGATCCTCCCCATACAAAAGGATTTTAGAGGGAAATGGATGCCAAATTGGAAGGACCTTATGTGGTGAAAAAGGCTTTCTCCGGAGGGGCATTGATCTTGGCCGAGATGGATAGGAAAGACTTACCCAATCCTATAAATTTATATTCAATTAAGAAGTACTACACTTGAAGAGGAAAAGAGGCCAAAGTGAAAACCCGCAAAGGGCACTTTGAGACCTTCTCAAAAAAAAAAAAAAAAAGTGGAGAGGCCAAGGTGAAAACTCACGAAAGGCACCTTGAGACCAGATGGGTTTTGAGTTGAAACCTCGAAAAGGGCGGCTTAAATTGTGATAAGAGTATAATGGGGCTTTCAGTGATCTTGCTATACCCGAATTAAGAGGAGGGAGATGTTACGTTTTGGAACATCAACAAAGTACTCTTGATCTCTTAAGCACATATTGAGCTTAAATTAGTCTTCAGAAAGTCTGTACAAAGAAGCTCAGGCTGCGATATCTGGGGCACCTATCTTTTCCTTCATCATTTCGTATTCTAGAAATGTTTGCTTTCTTTAGTTAGCCTATTCTTTTAAGATTTCATTTATGATAAATTCCATTTTTGTCTATCATTACGATCATTTTCAAGCATTTTGTATTGAAATAATGATTAATGGACTGATAACACTTTCACAAAAGGAGTTTTATACATTATTCTAGAAACTTCTAAATAATACAAGAACTTGAAATAAGGACTTTTATTTAGAACTCACCAAGCTTAAGGGTTGGAAATACTTGAGAAGGAAACTCTAAACAGTGACTATTTCTTCAGACTTTCTGTCAAAAATGTCAGGATATTACATCAGTGATACAACTTGGACGAACAACGAGCAATGTCAATCCTAAGCGTTTAAAAATGGGATCATTCTCATGAAATTATGCACTCATACAAGACACATTTAGCTAGAAGCATTTGATTCATACGGATCATTACATCCTAATCATTGTAAAATATCATTCTCATGACATTTTGCATTCATGCAAATGTCACCCATAATACATTTAGTTAGGAGCATTAGATTCATTCCGATCATTGCATCCTAACCATTTTGCATAAGCATAAACACATAAAAAATGATTTTCCAAGATAGGTCCCCAGAGGGCGATGTCTCAACATCGGTGAATTAGCAGATCTTGTCTCCCTGAGTTTGTAGTGGAACAGATTGAAGAGAGCGGATTTGGCATTCCTAAAGTTACAGGAAGTAGATCGAAGACATCAGATCTTGTCTCCATGAGTTTGTAGTAGAGTAGATTGAAGATAGTAGATTTATCATTCCTGAAGTTGCAGGAAGTAGATCGAAGACAACAGATCTTGTCTCCCTGAGTTTGCAGTGGAGCAGATTGAAAATAGCATATTTGGCATTCCTGAAGTTGCAAGAAGCAGATCGAAGACATTAGATATTGTCTCCCTGAAGGTGCAGTAGAGCAAGTAGAAGATAGCAGATCTGGCATTCCTGAAGTTGCAGAAAGCAACCCGAAGACATCAAATATTGTCTCCCTGAGTTTACAGTGCAGTATATCGAAGATAGCAGATCTGGCAATCCTGAAGTTGCAAGAGCATATCGAAGACAACAGATCTTGTCTGCCTGAGTTTGTAGCAGAGCAGATTGAAGATACCAAATCTGGCATTCTTGAAGTTGCAGGAGCAAATCGAAGACATAAGATCTTGTCTCCTGAATTTGCAGTGGAGCAAGTTGAAGTAGATCTGGCATTCCTGAAGTTACAGCAGCAGATCGAAGACATCAGATCTTGTCTCCCTGAGTTTGTAGTGGAGCAGATTAAAGATAGCAGATCTATCAATCCTGAAGTTACAGGAGTAGATCGGAGACATCAGATCTTGTCTCCCTGAGTTTGCAGTGGAGTAGATTGAAGATAGCAAATCTGGTATTCTTGAAGTTGCAGGAGCAGATCGAAGACATCAGATCCTATCTCCCTAAAGTTGTAGTGGAGCAGATTAAAATGATAAATCCTATACCTCTGAAGTTGCAGTAGGTCGAATTGAATTTACCATACAAGTTTTATTTCCCTGATGTTGTAGTGGATTAGACAGAAGACAGCAAATCTCATCTCCTCGAAATCCCAGTGGAGCAGATGGAAACTACGACTCTAATTTCCTTGATTTGGATCGAAGCGCTAGTTCTTATACCCCTAAAGAAGTACTGGGATGGAATGAAGCTACTCGAAGAGGAGAAGCACCAAAGAAAGCAAGATTCAACAAGATCGGGCAAAATTGGCTCTTTTAAGGTCTTTGCTCCATTCTCTTACACAATAATGAGCAAAGAGGGGCAGCTGTAAGAGCCAATTTATGCCCGAGCCCGTTTTAAAACTAAAATAAACCAAATAAAACCAATAATAACAGTCCAATACTAAAAGTCTAGAAAATAATAAAATTACAACTAACTAGCCCAACAAACCCAAATCTATTATTAAACCCAATACCCAAAGCCCAATGCCAAAGGGCCCAAAATTTTGAAGGTTTTGGAAAACCCTAGAGGTTTCCATGCCAGCAGAGCATACGCTTGGGCCTCCACTCCAGCGGAGCATCCGGGCTACAGCTTCATTTGTAACAAATTGGCAAACAACGGCAAAACAAAAAAGCCAGCAGAGAAATAATAGAAATTGGAAAAAAGGATTTTAATTTTTGATTATTTTTCTTCATTTTTGGTTCCGTCTATATAAAGATGATTTTTTCATATTGTATATGGTTGAATTTTGGTTGTATACACACACAGAGAATACGAATACAGGGAATAATTTAGCAATGGTCATTCCCTCTTTATTTTTATTTTCTTCTTCTTTCGAAATAGTATATATATATACATATAAATTCTATTTTTTCTTTGACATATATATACAAAAAGGAAAAAAAAAAAAAAGGAAAGGGGCCTGTACCTTGATTTGTATTGAAAATGCAATTTTTGGGGCTATAACTGCCGTGTCCGGTGGTCATCGGTGACAGACAGGTGGTGGCCCAATTACTGGAATCAAAAGAGAGGAATTTTTTTTTCTATTCATTCATTAAAAAAAACAGATGAGGAAATGATTTTTTTCTGAAAATATGGGTTTAAATAGCCTTCCGATACGATGTCGCTTTGCGTCTAGCTTATTATCACCAAAACAACGTCGTTTGTACCCCAGGATCCTAGTATGCCTGAATTAAGAAGAGGGAGATGTTACTTTTTGGAGCATCGACAAACTACTCTTGATCTCTGAAGCACATATTGAGCTTAAATTGGTCTTCAGAAAGTCCATACAGAGAAGCTCAGGCAGCGATATCTGGGGCACCTATCTTTTCCTTCATCATTTCATATTCTAGCAATGTTTGCTTTCTTTAGTTAGCCTATTCTTTTCAGATTTCATTTCTGATAAATTCTATTTTTTTCATTTCTGATAAATTCTATTTTTTGTCTATCATTACGATCGTTTTCAAGCTTTTTGTATTGAAATAGTGATTAATGGACTAATAATACTTTCACAAAAGGAGTTTTGTACATTATTCTAGAAACTTCTAAATAATAGAAGAACCTGAAACAAGACTTTTATTTAGAACTCACCAAGCCTAAGGGTTGGAAATATTTGAGAAGGAAATTCTAAACAGTGACCATTTCTTCAGACTTTCTATCAAAAATGTAAGGATATTACATCAGTGATACAACTTGGACAAACAACGAGCAATGTCAATCCTAAACGCTTAAAAATGGGATCATTCTCATGAAATTCTGCACCCATGTAAGACACATTTAGCTAGGAGCATTTCATTCATTCGAATCATTGCATGCTAATCATTGTAAAATATCATTCTTATGACATTCTGCATTCATGAAAATGTCACCCATAATAAATTTAGTTCGGAGCATTAGATTCATTCCAATCATTGTATCCTAACCATTTTGCATAAGCATAAACACATAAAAAAAAGATTTTACAGGACAGGTACCCCAAAGGGCGGTGTCTTAACATCGGTGAATTAGCAGATCTTTTCACCCTGAGTTTGCAGTGGAGCAGATTGAAGGGAGAAGATTTGGCATTCCTGAAGTTGCAGGAAGCAGATCGAAGACATCAGATCTTGTCTCCCTAAAGTTTTAGTGGAGCAAGTTAAAGATAGCAAATCTGGCATTCCTGAAGTTGCATAAAGTAGATCGAAGACATCAGATCTTGTCTCCCTGAGTTTGCAGTGGAGCAGATTGAAGATAGTAGATTTGGCATTCCTAAAGTTGCAGGAAGTAGATCAAAGACAACAGATCTTGTCTCCCTGAGTTTGCAGTGTAGTTGATTGAAGATAGATAATTTGGCATTCCTGAAGTTGCAAGAAGTAGATTGAAAACATCAAATATTGTCTCCCTGAAGTTGCAGTAGAGCAAGTTGAAGATAGCAGATCTGAATTTCTGAATTTGCAGGAAGCAGACTGAAGACATCATATCTTGTCTCCCTGAGTTTACAGTGGAGCATATTGAAGATAGTAGATCTGGCAATCCTGAAGTTGCAGGAGCAGATCGAACACAATAGATCTTGTCTCACTGAGATTGCAGTGGAGTAGATTGATGATAACAAATCTGGCATTCCTGAAGTTGCAGGAGCAAATCGAAGACATCAGATCTTGTTTGCCTGAGTTTACAGCAGGAGCAGATTGAAGACACCAAATCTGGCATTCTTGAAGTTGCAGGAGCAAATCGAAGACATAATATCTTATCTCCCTAAAGTTGCAGTGGAGCAAGTTGAAGATAGTACATCTGGCATTCCTAAAGTTGCAGGAGCTGATCAAAGACATCAGATCTTGTCTCCCTGAGTTTGTAGTGGAGCAGATTGAAGATAGCAGATCTGTCAATCCTCAAGTTACAGGAGCATATCGAAGACATTAGATCTTGTCTCCCTGAGTTTGTAGTGGGGCAGATTGAAGATAGCAAATATGGCATTCCAGAAGTTGCAGGAGCAAATCGAAGACATCAGATTCTATCTCCCTGAAGTTGCAGTTGAGCGGATTAAAATGAAAAATCCTATACCTCTGAAGTTGCAGTAGGTCGGATTGAATTTACCATAGAAGTCTTACTTCTCTGAAGTTGCAGTGGAGTAGACAAAAGATAGCAAATCTCATCTCCTCGAAATCCTACTGGAGTAGATGGAAGCTACGAGTCTAATTTCCTTGATTTGGATCGAAGCGCTAGTTCTTATACCCCCGAAGATGCACTGGGATGGAATGAAGCTACTCGAAGAGGAGAATCACCAAAGAAAGCAAGATTCAGCAAGACTGAGCAGAATTAGCTCTTTTAAGGTCTTTGCTCCATTCTTGTTACACAACAATGAGCAAAGAGGGGCAGTTATAAGAGCCAATTTATGCCCGAGCCCGTTTTAAACTAAAATAAACCAAATAAAAATAATAATAACAGTCCAATACTAAAAGTCCAGAAAACAATAAAATTACAACTAACTAGCCCAACAAACCCAAATCTATTATTAAACCCAATACCCGAAGCCCAATGCCAAAGGGCCCAAAATTTTGAAGGTTTCAGAAAACCCTAGTGGTTTCCAGAAACCCCCAGCGCCTCTGTAACATCCTAAAATTGGGCCTAGTAGGATTGGGCCCAATGGGCCTTAGGCGTAGTAGCATTCAAAATTTTTGAGAACGGCATTAATATAAATTAGACTTATTAGGTAAGTGATTCCGGAAGGTTAGATGGCTTCTATGAAGTCCTGGGATCGAACTTTGGCTTTGGGGAAATTTTGGTTTTAGGTGAAAAAAAACCTGAAAGTTGGCAGGTGGGCCTTAAGAATAAAATGTGGAGGAAAATGACACAAGTGGAGTGTGTGGTGTAGTGGCAAAGTGATGCCACATAAGAGGCAAGGAGGTGACGCCACAAAGAATGAATGAGGTCCAAGGTTCAAGTCTTGGCTTTTGCATTTTGGTTTTCTTTTTACCTGGACCTTAGAATTTGGCTATAGATTTATATTTAGTTGCGCATGGTTAAGACACAAGAAGAGCTTGTGGCCAAGTCTTTAGTGGCGTGGATTATGTTGTAAGGGAGCTTGGGTTTGAATCTCATGACAAGCAATAGAGTATTTATTTTACGGATTGGACGGAAAAAGTTTTAGTTGAATTTAAACTCTACTGACGGAGGGATACCACATCGGAAAGATACAAAGAAGGAAGGTGAAGAGCTAGCTATATTAAGAGGATTTCAAGAGGAGAGTTAACATACATTGGTTGGTGTTTGGGCGCAGGAGTGGTCGCAGCGTGGTTTAACACCAGACTCCTATCAGGTGTGTAACTTTCTCTTTACTCTAGATGTAGAGCGGCAAATGCCAAAGTGCCGATCACAGCAATAGTAGCCACACGAGCGTACGAGTGCACGTGTGGGTCTTCAATGCGATAGTTGAGGCCATCAGTAGTATTCTTGTGGGTTGGGGCTGCTTGGGTCGCGATGGGCTGAAGTGGGCCCAATGGACCTGTGGGCCCAATTGAATAAATTGCATGATGATATAGTATATAGTGAACTATATTAGGTGGAACTTATATACGTGGCTAGATGTATGTTAGGTGGGCCACACGAGCGTGTGGGCCCGAATGGGCCGGAATCTAGTTTTAGGCCCAATAGTCCGGTACGACCAGAAATGGTAGTTGAGTCACTCTGGGCGACATTAGGCCTTCGAAAAGGCCATTGTAGGAGCCAAATTACCAAAATACCCCTAGTTTATAAAATTACCAAAATAGCCCTGATTTACAAAATTACCAAAATAGCCCTGGTTTATGAAATTACCAAAATAGCCCTAGTTTACGAAATTACCAAAATGCCCTCAATTTACAAAATTACCAAAATACCACCAATTTAAAAAATTACTAAAATACCCTTGATTTGTTAAATTACCAAATACCCCCGATTTGTAAATTTATCGAAAAACCCCTGGGTTACAAAAGTGCTGAAATACCCTCGAGTTGTAAAATTATCGAAATACCCTTGGTTTGTAAAATTATCGAAATACCCATAAGCGATAAAATAACCGTTGTATTCTCATAGTAGTATTAGCGTTGTATGTGTTAATTGTATGATTAATTATGGTTAAGATGCATTGCCTACATGGATTGGCAACGAGTAGAATTATCGAACTACCCCTGTAGGGTGGAATTACAAAAATGCCTTTGGTAGGTAAAATTATGGTTATACCCTTAGAGGTTGGTTAGTTTGATTATGTCGTATTTGTTATTCTGATTATGATGGTAATTCATTCCATAATTTATCTTTGATATATAATTTGCATACATGTCATACTGCATACACGAATTATTATGACTGATGAACATGGCATGAAAATGGGTATGATGAGAGGAGGGGGAAGGATGATTTAGACTGTCACCAGTGGTTTTGACCACACAGTGGGTTGGCCCCGCTTTCCTTATTATTTGTGACTAGTCTCAGTGGTTTTGACCACCAGTGGTTTTTACCACACGGATATTATTCGTGACTACGGTCACCAGTGGTTTTGACCACACATGGATTATTGTGACTCATCCCAGTGGTTTGGTACCACAGTGGGTTGGCCCCGCATGTTGATTACGGGATTGTCATCAGTGGTTTTGGCCACACGGTGGGTTGGCCCCACCATATGATTTGTGACTACAGTCACCAGTGGTTTTGACCACACTTATATGATTTGTGACTACGGTCACGATGGTTTTGACCACCGGTGGTTTTGACCACATGGGGTAGACAGGAGTTTGGTTGGTTAGGTTGGGTTTGCATGATTTGCATATTGACATATCAAATGTGTAAGTGCCTTGTTATTATCGGGATGGGGATTTACACTTTGAGTCTCGGTGTCTCACCCCTTTCCTTACATTTGCGGATGAGGCATAGATCGCGGATGTGGAGCCCAGGTGGACTCGAGGTGGCCATGCACTATGTTTTTGGGTTTTATTTCAATTACTATTTTGGGTTAATTTACTTTTAAATTTGGTTTTGTTATGTAATAAGGCATTGGGTATTTTATTTGGTTTCACTTTCAATTTGGTTCCGCTATTATTAAATGATCAATATGGGATTTTCCTAAATGATAATAAACCGTTTCTTATTCAAAATTACTTAAACTCGATTTCTCACAACAACTATAAAGAATATGAGCTTTTTAACGAACGCACAGTTTTTAGACATTCATTTCATGTGACATGCCAGATTCGGTCGTAACGTTTAGGCGGGGTTTGGGGTGTTACAGCTGCAGCCTTCCTCCACGTGCGTCCCATAGTAGCTTCCAGCCTTTCACAGGCTCAGGCCACCATGCCAGCAGAGCATCTAGGCTACAGCTTCTTCTATAACAAACTGGCAAACAATAGCAAAACATAAAAGCGAGCAGAGAAATAACAGAAATTGGAAAAAATGATTTTAATTTTTGATTATTTTTCTTCATCTTTGGTTTTGGCTATATAAAGCCGATTTTTTCATATTGTAAAGGATTGATTTTGGTTGTATATCAGACACAGAGTGAATACGAATACAGAGAGGAATTTAACAACATTCATTCCCTCTTTATTTTTATTTTCTTCTTCTTTCGAAACAATATATATATACATATAAATTCTATTTTTTCTTTGATATATATATATATATATATATAAAGGAAAAACAAAAAAAGGGAAAGGGGGCCCGTACCTTGATTTGTATTGAAAATGTGATTTTTTGGGGCTATAATCGCCGTGTTCGGTGGTCATCGGTGACGGACAGACGGTGGCCCAGTCATTGAAATCGAAAGAGAGGAAGTTTTTTTTTCTATTCTTTAATTTAAAAAAAATATGGAAATAATTTTTTTCTGAAAATATGGGTTTAAATAGCCTTTCGATACGACGTCGTTTTGCGTCTGGCTCATTATCGCCAAAACAACGCCGTTTGCACCCCAAGATCCGCGCATTGACCTGATCCGGGGCAAGATCCGATCATTTTTCCTTGGATGGGCTAATTCCCATTTTAATCCTTCCAAGTTTATTTCTTTTTAATTAAGTTTTATTTTATTTTAATTTTGACTTTAAATTGTGCGCTGTTTTAATTTTAATCCCTCTTTAAATACTATGTTTAATAACTTGGCCAAATTGCATTTTAATCCCTTTAATTTACGCTCATTGTATTTTAGTCCTTTTTTATTTCATGTTAATTTATTGTTTTTAGCTCTCTAACTTTGTTCGATTTCAATGTAGTCCTTTAATTATTTATTTAACTATTTGTTTATTAATTAGTTTTTAATTTTAAATGGTTTTAGATGTTATTTATTTCTATTTTATGTTATTTTCATTAATTATATATATATATATATTATATGATAATTATATTAAATTATTTTTGTGCATAAATTATTGGTTTTATATTATTTTATATATATTATACATATAATTTATTTCTTTAAAGACCCTATTCTAAATTATATATTTATTTATTCCAAACACTTTTATATATATCATTATTATTTTTACGAATGCATTTTTTATATCAAGTTTCTTATTATTACGTTTATATTATTTTCTTATTACTTTTAAAATTTGCTTTATTTTATTTTAATTTGTTTTAATTAGTTATAATTTTTAATTTTCATTGTTTCTTCATTAATAATGTTGGTATTTTCAAAATAGGAATTTTGAGATTATTGATTTTGTATATATTGAATTATATGTTCATATTATCATCCTTGTCATCCATTTGTACAAAAATTGTATTCACCTATTATTATTCCATGCTCGATACTATATTTTTGTTTCTTATTATCTAGTGATTCAATCAAAACATTTTAAGTCGATTTTAAAATCACTTATTTAAAAGTTTTTAAAATAAGGCAATATTTGATATTTGGAAATTCAAGAAATTGTGCCCTATCGTGCTGGGTTTTGGTTTTTTGTTAGACCAAATAACCAAATATCCTTTTAAAATTTGGTTCATGTTTTCAAAACAAGACAATATTTGTGTGATTGGAAAATCGAGGAATCGTGCCCTATCGTGCTGGGTTTCAGTTTTCTGTTTGACAAAATAACCAAATATCATTCTAAATTCTATCCATATTTTCAAAATAAGACAATATTTGTGTGCTTGGAAATCTGAGGAATCGTGCCCTATCGTGCTGGGTTTCGACTTTTCATTTGTCCAAATAACCAGATACCCTTTCCAAATTTCAATGCATGAGCTTTGAGAATATTGGGATGATTTTGAATTCGAGGACTTAAATTGTCATATCCTATTGTGCTGGATATGATATTTTATTCCTTTGAAATAAGGGAATCTTAATATCCAATTCGAGTTATTTAAAATTTTAAAAAGAATGAAATTTTAAAATCATTTCAAACTTTTCGACATTAAGACATCAATTAATCAATTTGGTACTAATTTTGGGTGTTGCGAGGGTGTTAATCCTTCCTTGCACACAACTGACCCTGAACCCGTTTTCTTCTGGAAATTCATAGACCAAAACTGATTTCTTTTAAAAATAAAACAAAACATTTTATAGATGACTTGATCACACCTAAACAAAAAAGGATTGGTGGCGACTCCATCTTTAAGTCGATCCTCGTTTCTTAAGAACGAAAAAATTGGTTTAGACAGCTTGGCAACTCCATTAGGGACTGGTTGAGAGTCAGGCCATAGATTGATTAATTCTTGTCCTTTTGATTGAAAATTTGGAAAATTGTTTTTAGAAAAAAATCATGTTTCTTTTGATGCATTTGTTGGTGCTATGATTGAAATAATGTCGAGTCTCATAAAATACTTTGGCATTGCATGACCGTTGTTGTTACACCTTTTAATTGGGAGTGAGAAACTATGCCTTCGTGAGGTTTTCACCTTCGCATGGGCTAGTGGACTGCTTTCGGGATGCATCTGTACCTATGTGCTTCGTGAGATTTTCATCTATGCATGGCCATAGGGAAATGTATTCCCCTAAACCGAACTCGATCCATTTGAGCCTATAATGACTGAGGATTGAAGAATCTGTTGGTTCAGGTACATATTCCTTAGAACTAAACTACATATAGTGAACCCTAAAAGCCCATCCTAAATAGTGCCGCAATAAACCATAGTGGTCATCCGAATAAGTACTCTAGTCGTTTCTTTTTTGCTTACTTTTACTGTATTTCATTTTATTTTTCTTATGATTGCATCACATGTCATTTCATATCTAAAAGAGTGTCGATTCATGTTCGATTATTAAATTAGAAAGTTTGTCATCGAGAATGAATTTCTTGATAAAATCGAAGACAATACGGTTGTCCGTATATTTGTAATCCGTTTCATGTAAATAATTTTGACCTCTAGTAAGGTTTTCTAATGGAAATTAAATTAGAATTCACACCCTTTTGCATCCATTGCATGCATTCACATGGCATTACATCATATGCATTAGATTTCATGAGAAAGCCCTGATTGGTTGAAATTATTTCAACATTAACCTGGACACCGGCAAAACCAAACATCCCTATGGTACCCGAACCAAGATGAAAGATATGGATCAGAGATTAGAAAAGCTTGAACAACTCCAAAGGGAGATGAAAGATAAACATCAGCTGCAAATACAGGAGCAACTAGCTAAGATCCAGCAAGATATGATGGATCGGATGATGGAATCACAGTAGAATATGATGCCTCAATTGACTCAATTACTGACGGGAGGAATAGACAAAGGGAAAGGCCCTGTGGATAATATCATGGAAAGTAATCAATATCGTCCTGGTTTTACTCCAACGCATGTACATGCACCACGAAAGATAAATCCAGAAAGGCCATCTGCCTCAATCAGGCCGCAACAGGCCAGAGCCTCGACACTGATGCATTTCCAAGTTGGCTCAGGCTCCAACCCTGGCCATAATTCAAACAATCCAATTGTTCCTGACTTGGATGAAGTGGTAGGAGACGAAAGAGTAACGACAGAATCCCAAAGACAACTAGAAGAGAGGTGTAAGTGGATGGAAGAGAAGTTTAAAGCAATGGAAACTACTAACTTCCGTTGCGAGGTCGATGCAAAAGATTTAACCTTGGTCCTAGATCTGGTGCTCCCACTGAAGTTTAAAATGCCAGAGTTCGAGATGTACAATGGGACTAGCTGTCCTGAGGCTCACATTGTAACACCCATAACCCGAAACCATCACCGAAATAGGGTTAAGAGGCATTATCGAACAATAGGATCATTTCACATCATATTCATGACACAAAGTCAATCGTCATCAAACACATTTGAATACAATCATAGAGTCCCTTAAATGAGACATCAAAACCCTAAGCATGCCTATAAACCGAGTCGGGACTAAACTGAAACACATAAGTAATTTCATGAAAATTTGGAACTTTTCTAAAATACAGGGGACACACGGCTGTGGGGGTAGGCCGTGCCTCACCCATGGCTACTTGACACTCCCGTGTGTCCTCCCCATGGTAGTATACTACCAAAATCAACACGGTCACCAAGCACGCCCATGTGCTAAGGCCGTGTACTACTAGATCGCATACTACCCTTTCTCACACGGCTATCAAGCACACCTGTGTTGAGGCCGTGTGCAATTTAAGCCACATTCTTCCCATTTACCCACGGTTTTAGGCATGCCTGTGTGCCTCAACCGTGTGACATTATAGGCCATTTTACAAGGCCAATATGCCACCCATTTAGGGTCTTCCTACAAGCAATATATATATCAACACATACCTTGCATATATGGCAACCAAAACATACAAAATTGACCATTCAATTTATACACTCAATACCAATTCCAACCATGATGATTCCAAAGAACTAAACTCATATAATTACAAGCATAATTCATTCAATAGCTCACTCAAAACTTGGCCATTTCATAAGTTTCCACCATACCAAGATATGCATCATATATCACATTCATTCAAGCATATTACCAAATTAAACTTGCCAAAACACATGGCTAAGTTCATTTCCAAAAACATATACACATATCTAGCCTATACATGCCATATTTAGCTATATACATTTCCAAAAGGGTACCAAAATAAGTTTTTGTAGTGTGATGACGATCCTTGACAATCCCGAGCCTTCAGTAGCTTCGAAGACCTATAAAATAGAGTAAACACATACACTGAGTAAGCTTTTCGAAAGCTTAGTAAGTCATATACAAATAAACTTGGCATAAAAAGCATATATGCAAATTGATACATTTGCACATCTCATTCACTTAACAATTTATCATGTATATGCTTGATTCATACTTATGACTACATTTGTCACATTTATCCATTCAAAACTCATTTGAAACACATAGCTCATTCATAATCTTCCTTGCATCTCATTCACATTATCCTATTCAAACATACTTTTCTTCAAATCAAAGTCATATGCATACTTACCATTCATGCATACTTAATGCACATTCAACGTACCTGAATCGAATTTTCATTCACTTAATTGATCATAGCTCGGATATACCATTTGTATTGCAGACTTGCCCGTTGAACCCTTAGGAACCTAGTAGGATACTCAAAAACTCAGAATAATGGTACAATGCCAACGTCCTAGACAAGGTCTTACATGCACATGTATATCGATGCCACTATCCTAGACAGGGTCTTACACAATTCAACACGATACCGATGTCCCAGACATCGTCTTACACGTACAGATCCTAACGATGCCAATGTCTTAGATGTAGTCTTACACGTAAAACTCATATCGATACCAACGTCCCAGACGTGGTCTTACACGAGTCTTAAAATCAACGCCAACGTCCCAGACGTGGTCTTATATGATAAAACAGAACAGACACCTATGTCATGACATAGCTAATCCTATCTATTCCTAGGTTCGAACGGGACTTCTAAGACTTAATCATTATAACGGACTTATCTCGAAATTTCTACGTATACTCTCTCAATAGCATTTGTTATCAACAATAGTGATATAATCAAATATAGTATCATAGAAGTACTTTTATTTGCATAGTGACTTACCTTCTAACACCCCAAACCCGGCCTAAAAGTTAGGCCTAAATCTGGAATGTCACACTAAAGGCACAATTTAAAATGATTTTGCTAATTAAGAAATTAAAGCCCAAAATCTAATAGACTTATTAATTAAAGATAAAAAAAAGACCCATTTTTATTATTTTAAGCATTTAGTAAACCAAGTTAGAACATAAGAGCTTACTTAGGTTTCATAATTAAATAAACATTTAATCTCAAAACCCAAATTAAATCTAAAGTCAAAACGGAGTACAAGGTCTTATTACGTCCACTGAAAATTAAGTAAACAAAACATGTATTTTGAAACAAATCTGTAGTGTGGCCATCCCCAAGTCCTCTCTCACGTCGAGTCGTCTATTCGGGATTACTTGAAACATTAAATTAAAGGGGTGTGAGTTTTGAAACTCAGTGTGCACAACCCTTGGAAATCAAATCACTTACAAATATCTACATTGGGCCTAAGCCCTATCAGAATCGGTGGTCTTGGGCCTTGTCCCACAATGACCTCATATCATATCATATCGTATCATTCATAAACAAATAATGCAAAACCCACCCCAAAAGTCCATCCGCTACACACACCATTTCCCTTCCAACCTTATGACTCCTGTGGGGAATTCTAGCTTGACCCACCCCTCCGCTACACACTAAGGGTAGCCTGGTTGCGGTACTACCAAACGTTGCAGCAAAGCTGCTAATCAAATATTGGGCTTAAAGCCTCCTTTGGATCCATACCATACGACCATGGGATCCTGGATCCATACCATACGGCCATGCGATCCTCAAATCTTCCTCCGTACCATAATTCCCACCCATATGCATCCTAAGCAGAATATCATATGAATGCATCAAACACACAAGTAACATCCATAAACTTATATTCGTCACATAGGTGTATTTTCATCATTTCACTACCCAGGGGTATTTTCGTAATTCTACCCTACAGAGGTATTTTGGTAATTTCACAAATTAGGGGTATTCGGTAATTTTGCAAATTAGGGGTATTTTGGTAATTTCATAAATTAAGGGTATTTCGGTAATTTCACAAATTGAGGGTATTTTGGTAATTTCACAAATCATGTGGTATTCGATCCCTTTCGGGTTTTAGCTATGAACTTGGCCCATCAACAAGTCCTCGCGGCTAAAGTGAATAGACACTACCAACCAGGTAGGATTCCAGAAAAGCGGAGGTGGGCTACTAAGACCGCTTAAGGACTAAGCTCTCCCTAGATCTAATCCTAGACATGCGTACGTCCGTTGCCACACTCCAACCATATGACTTGTTCACAAACATGTTTAATTAAAAATTAAATCTTATGGAATTTAAGAGTTGTTCAAACTAAGCTTAAGGTCCATGAACCATAACATGCATGTCTACGTCCCCATAAGCCCATCAAGCCCATATCACACCCTTACGGCCCAATAGGCCCAAATCTCATCATATGGCCTATTAGGCCCAAAACAAATCCAATTCATGTATAATGCATGACTAATTCAATTCGTATAACCAACCAAACCATTTCATCAATTCTTAGGCTCAGGGCCCACCGGCCCATTTAGTCGCTTTTGGCTTTTCAGCTTTTTGGCATTGCTAACATCATGTGTGTAGTGTTTGTACGCACCTGGTAACCATGCGCACTGCAAACCCCTTAGTCACAAACCTACAATCGACATCACCTAACGATTAATCATAACTTAATATACACGTACCAGAAACCAAAACCTCACCGCAACCTTACTGTGCACCTCACGTTATAGTAGCCCTTCCTTCGCTACTATTGGCGATTATCCTCTAGGTCTGCACCCAAATGCCTACCAATGTATATTAACTCTCCTCATAGAATGCTTTATATATAGCTAGCTTCTCACCTTCCTTCTTTGTATCTTACCGATGTGGGATCCCCGTTAGCAAAGTTTAAATCCAACTCAAACTCTTCTCATTCAATCCGTAAAATAAATACTCCCTTGCTTGTCATGAGATTTGAACCCAAGCTCCCTTGCACCCTTAGTGACGCCTTTCCACTAGACCACTCACTTTCTTGTGTCTAAAATCATGCGCAACTAAATATAACCCTATGGCAAAATTCTAGAGTCTATTTAAAAAGAAATCCAAAATGCAAGAGCCAAGACTTGAACCTTGGACCTCCTTCCCCCCTTTTTGGCGTCACCCCCTTGCCTCTTAAGTGGTATCACTTTGCCACTACACCACACACTCCACTTGTGTCATTTTTCTCCACATTTTATTCTTAAAGCCTACTACTAACTTTCAGGGTTTTATTCACCTAAAACCAAAATTTTCCTAAAGCCAAAGTTTGAACCACGGGACTTCATAGAAGCCCCCTAACCTTCTAGAATCACTCAACTAATAGGACTAACTTGCATTATTGCCATTCTCTTATTCTTAAAAATTTTAAATGCTCCCATGCCTAAGGCCCCAATGGGCCTAATTCTTCTGGGCCCAATTTTAGGATGTTACAAATCTACCCTCTTTAAAGAAATTTCGTCCTCAAAATTTCCAACTAACTACTAAACGCACCAATCAAGTCACACCACTATGCTTTCGCTGCACACTCTGATTAAGAATTTTATGAAATTAGTACTTCGTTCCACTTGTTTAGGGCACATGTCTTATGTAAGTAACAATAATTTCTTAGAGTTATTCCGCCATTGAGAATCCACTACAGGCTTAAGTTTCCTACGGGCTTTAGTCTCTAAAAGCCTACTTTTAAGTATCCCATTATTTATACAGTTCAATAATTCAAATAATAACAGAAAACTTACTTGGCTCAACGTCGAGGGCTCGATGAACCATACTTCAAGAATCCTGCCAAAACTTTTAAAAAAAACCCCCAAAATCTAAGGCCCATTCACAGCTCGAGCTTTGCAATCGGGTTTGATACCACTAAATGTAACACCCCAAATTTGGCCTAAAAGTTAGGCCCGAATCCAGAATGTCACATTAAAGGCATAATTCAAAACGATTTTGCTAATTAAGAAATTAAGGCCCAAAAGCCCAAAATCTAATAGACTTATTAATTAAAGGCAGAAAAAACCCATTTTTATTATTTTAAGCATTTAGTAAACCAAGTATGAACATAAGAGCTTTCTTAGGTTTCATAATTAAAAAAACATTTAATCTCAATACCCAAATTAAATCTGAAGTCAAAACGGAGTACAAGGTCTTATTACGTCCACTGAAAATTATGTAAATAAAACATGTATTTTGAAACAAGTAAATGAAAATTCAAGCCTCTTGTAGTGTGGCCATCTCCGAGTCCTCTCTCACGTCGAGTCGTCTATTCCGGATTACCTAAAACATTAAATTAAAGGGGTGTGAGTTTTGAAACTCAATGTGCACAACCCTTGGAAAACAAATCACTTACAAATATCCACATTGGGCCTAAGCCCTATCAGAATCGGCGGTCTTATGCCTTATCCCACAATGACCTCATATCATATCATATCGTATCATTCATAAAAAAATAATGCAAAACCCACCCAAAAATCCATCCGTTACACACACTATTTCTCTTCCAACCTTATAACTCCTGCTGGGAATTCTAGCTCTACCCACCCATCCACTACACACCAAGGGTAGCCCGGTTGCAGTGCTGCCAAACGTTGCAGCAAAGCTGCTAATCAAATATTGGACTTAAAGCCTCCTTTGGATCCATACCATACGGCCATGCGATCCTCAAATCTTCATCCGTACCATAATTCCCACCCATATGCATCCTACGCAGAATATCATATGAATGTATCAAACACACAAGTAATCCATAAACTTGTATTCGTCACATAGGGGTATTTTCAACATTTCAGTACCCAGGGGTATTTTCGTAATTCTACCTTACAGGGGTTATTTGGTAATTTCACAAATTAAGGGTATTCGATAATTTTGCAAACTAGGGGTATTTTGGTAATTTCATAAATTAGGGTATTTTGGTAATTTTACAAACCGAGGGTATTTTGGTAATTTCACAAATCAGGGTGTATTTGATCCCTTTCGGGTTTTAGCTATGAACTTTGGCCCGTCAACAAGTCCTCGTGACTAAAGTGAACAGACACTACGCACCAGGTAGGATTCCAGAAAAGAGGAGGTGGGCCATTAGGGTCGCTTAAGTACCAAGCTCTCCCTAGATCACATCCTAGTCATGCGTACGTCCGTTGCCACACTCCAACCCTACGACTTGTTCACAGACATGTTTAATTAAAAATTAAATCTTATGGAATTTAAGAGTTGTTCAAACTAATCCTAAGGTCCATAAACCTTAACATACATGTCTACGTCCCCAAAAGCCCATCAAGCCCATATCACACCCTTATGACCCATTAGGCCCAAATCTCATCATATGGCCTATTAGGGCCAAAAAAATCCAATTCATGCATCATGCAGGACTAATTCAATTCGTATAACCAACCAAACCATTTCATCAGTTCTTAGCCTCAGGGCCCATCGGGCCCATTTAGCCACTTTTGACTTTTCAGCTTTTGGCATTGCCAACATCGTGTGTGTAGTGTTTGTACACACTTGGTAACCACCTGCACTGCAAACCCCTTAGTCACAAACCTACAATCGACATCACCTAGCGATTAATTGTAACTTAATATACACTTATCAGAAATCGAAACGTCACCATAACCTTACCGTGCACCTCACGTTATAGTAGCCCTTCCTTTGCTACTATTGGCGATTATTCTCTAGGTTTGCACCCAAATGCCCACCAAGGTATATTCACTCTCCTTATAGAATGCTCTATATATAGCTAGCTTCTCACCTTCCTTCTTTGTATCTTACCGATGTGGGATCCTCCCGTTAGCATTATTCCTTTTTGACCCTATGGCAAAATTCTAAAGTCCATTTAAAAAGAAATCCAAAATGCAAGAGCCAAGACTTGAACCTTAGACCTCCTTCCCTCTTTTTTGGCGTCACCCCCTTGCCTCTTAAGTGGCATCACTTTGTCACTACACCACACACTCCACTTGTGTCATTTTTCCTCACATTTTATTCTTAAAGCCTACTACTAACTCTTAGGGTTTTATTCACCTAAAACTAAAATTTTCCTAAAGCCAAAGTTTGAACCCTGGACTTCATAGAAGCCCCCTAGCCTTCCAAAATCACTCACCTAATAGGTCCAACTTGCACTAATGCCGTTCTCTTATTCTTAAAAATTTTAAACGCTCCCATGCCCAAGGCTCCAATGGGCCCAATTCTTCTAGGCCCAATTTCGGGATGTTACATACCTCGGATTCGATATATCGGAATGAAAATGGCTACTCGTTAACTTTTGCTTTCCCATGATCTAAGTCTGTTTTCCTCGGTTCTTGATCTAAACTTATTCAGAATTAACCCTTTTATTCACTAATTCGTTCAATTCAACCCATACACACATATTTTGGGCTATTTACAATTTAGCCCCCACATTTGTACATTTGACCAATCAAGTTCATTTTTCACAAAACATCAAATTCACAAAATTCACACATATACATGCTTGGCCGAATACATATACATCACATACAAGCCTATATTTTTCATCAAATTTTCTATTTAGTCCTTCAATTTACCATTTTCTCAATTGAGCCCTATTTAGCTATATTCATCAAAAATTCATGAACAAAATATGTTCATCTAGCTCATATCTTTCATTTAACACCAAAAATCATCAAAAAGCTTAACATAACATCAATGGCATTTCACACAAACATTATCAATTCATCAAATTGAGACATGGGTTTGATAGCTCTCTAAGCAATGATTGCAAAAATGTTAAAATTATAGAAAACTGATCAAAACGAACCTTGAATTTTGGCTTGCTAGTAGCCAAATGTATGAGAGCTTTAATCTTTCTTTTTCCTTTGAATTTCAGTGGAAGAATGGATGAATAATGTCCATTTTCATATTATTATCATATTAACATAATTGAAACACCCCAAACCCAGCCCACGAGTCTTGACCGGATCTGGTATGTTCCTTGAGTAAAATAGTTCAAAACGTGTTTATTACTTTGGAAAAACTTGGGTGATTTTAAAGAGAACATGATTTGGGTTGAGTTCAAATTGAAAATGGTGTTGTTCTCGAAGACTATGCCTTATTAAAACTTTATCGTTGCATTTCAAAACTATAAGTTAAAGGAAAAGCTGGGTTTTTAGAGTTTACCATTTCATTGAAAATCATTTGTGTTTAGGTGTCAAAACATTTAACATTTATTTTTAAGAAAAGTTACTTAAACTTTAAATTGATAAAAATCATATCATACTAAAATAATTAAAATGCATGCATAAACAGTTTCATACTAGTGGCCTTATTACATCAAAGAAAACCCGAAATAAATCCAAAATACTTCAAAATAAATAGAAAGTCATAAAATAAAATAAATTCTGAGCTGAGCATGGCCACCACCAAGTTCCTGCCGACCCGGTCCATCACTGAGCGTCACATGAAAAATATCCCACAACGGGATGAGTCAAACGGACTCAGTGTATAACCACCAACACAAAGTCCCAACGATTTAGGCATATCAGTTCATACATATATATAGCAATTATAGATAATGATACAATCCCGAACCCAAACCTAGATAACCATCCGCTACACATCACCCATACCAACCATCACACCGTGGGGACTACTAAGTCGACCCTCCATCCACTACACATCATCGAAGGTAGTCACTGCAGACGACTGGCACATCGCCCTTATAAATTCGTGGCATAGCCACCAGATAATTATATGTGACATAAGTCACCACATTCAAATTATGTGACATGAGTCACCAGATATTGTGGTAAAAACCACCAGATCACTTCCCCTTTTCATATTCACCCATATCCCCATGTCATACAAATCATGCAAGTAACATGCTATATGTCTTATTCCATATTCATATCAATATTCACATATGTGCCATATTCCAAATGTTCACAACATTTGTTAACATAATGTTAAGGTTACGTACCTGAGTACTCTGTACCATTATATGGTACCTTTAGCCACTTTTTCCAGATTTTCATTAACATATACAGAATATTAGTACCATAAATCTATTGAGAAATAGTGTAGGGCTACACACCTGGTTTACTTAACGAGTTCACTGAAATCCCAAAAATCCCGATCTAACGCTCTAGATCTTTAGTTCCTACATTCGACCAACACTGAGCACTTTAGCAAAAAGCCATTCAGCTAGATAATCAAATCCCGAAGGATTATCACAACTTAAATCCTTACCTTGCTCTCGAAACTTCATAGTGTTCCCCCTGGTAATCGGCTAACACTAGATCACCTAACTGGTTAGTTTCGGCTTTTGAACAATTAAGAAACATATCTGAATCACTAATCATGACCTTGGCCGAATATCATATTTACTTACCTTGTGAATCTTAAATCCCGAAAAGTGCTACTTGGTTGTGGTATCTGTCGAAATCACTATGGGCATATGTTAGATCCAATTCTAACATTTATTCACAATAAAATGGCCTTCGGCCTAAGATCTTATTTGCTTACCTTAGGTTAGAAATCCCGAAAACCTCCTCCCTTGTAGTCGACAATAGCAGAATCCCGAAACCCTCCTTCAAAGTTTCGGCCAAAATACATTAATAGGATTAGTACCTTGGTTTTCGATAGTTAGGGGAAGAAAAAGAATAGTAATTTGACCTAGAAGAGATTCCTTACCAACTTAATCAAATGTCCTTTCTTGAAACAGAGAGGTTCAGCTCCTGCTTAAACGATCAAATTAGCTCCTAAAAGGTAGAGGAGCATTCAGCTATGGCCACCAAGTAGAGGAGAGAATATTTTGGCTATGAATCTTTAGGGGTTACGGAAATGGTGGAATAGGGAGAAGAATATTTCGGCTAGAATAAAAGAAAAAGTAGAGAAAGGTGATGGTTTTGGAGAGAAAAAGAAAATGAAAGAGAGGCTACAATGCCTTTATGAAATTCGGCTATCCCCCCTTACTAACCTTGGCCGAAATTCACCTTAAGAGAGTCCCTAGGTCGGCCAACAGTCTTCCCTTATAAGCTCCCTTATTTTTCTCTTTATCACCTTATTCAAATTAATTGAAGTACATCAACAATTATCCTTTACTTCAGCCAAAATTTTAAAAACAAAAACAAGACTTATCCTCATCTTCCAAAGTCACAATTGACGTCCATTACTGCTCCCCATTGCCGAAAAATAAAAACCCCCTTTTTGCTTCCCTTGTGGCTCGAACCCAAGCCCTTCTCCATTGTTTGTGGCGTCACCTACCAAGCCTTAAGTGGCGCATGGTAGCCACTTTACCAGGTTGATTTTTGTGTCATATTTCCCCTACTAATTTTTTTAAGGCCTATCAAGCTCAGCTCCCTCTTTAAACTTAAAATCAAATAATTTCTAAGGCATTCTCCTACATTCTACTATTCCCGAAATTCATAAAACACATTCATAATATACACAGGCATACTAGCACATGCAATTAAGCAAAAATGCACAAGCCCAAAATCCCGAATATTACAACAATAATTCACGTTTTACTAAATTACCCTTAACCAATAGCAAATAAAACTTATTCATTTAATGGCACAACCGTCCATTACTCATCCACTAACTTTAAAATGGCTTAATTGCCACTTAAGTCCCTTACAAATAAAAGCCACATCAATTTGGCCACTAATCAAATAAACAACCACTTTTAAACTTTATGCGATTTAGCCCTTTTATCAAATTAAGCACACAGACGGACAATTTAACATACGAAAATTTTGCACATGCTTAATCACATATCAACGGTACAAAAAATAATATTAAAATATTATACATACTCAGATTTGTGGTCCCAAAACCACTATTTCGACTAGGGTATAAACCGGACTGTTACAATTCTCCCCCTTAGGGATTTTTGTCCCCAAAAATCTTGCCGTTAAACAAAATTGGATAGTGTTATCTCATTGAGTCCTCAAGCTCCCACGTAGCCTCTTCTATACCGTGATGATGCCACACTACTTTTACTAATGGAATTTTTTTGTTTTTTAACTCTTTCACTTCACGAGCTAAGATACGGATCGGTTCCACTTCGTATGTCATATCAGATCAGATTTCAATTTTAGATGGGGCAATCACATGTGACGGATCAGACCGATATCTATGAAGCATCGAAACGTGAAATACATTGTGAATCTTTTCTAGTTCAGAGGGTAACTTCAATCTATATGCAACAAGTCCAACATGTTTAGTGATCTCATACGGTTCGATGAATCACGGATTTAACTTGCCTTTACGTCTGAATCAGAGCACTTTCTTCCATGGAGACACTTTTAGAAATAATTTGTCACCGATCTCAAATTTTGATCTCAAATTCTGTATCTTTTCGTTTTATGTCTGCATAGGACTTCTAACGATTAGATACTGCTTTCAAACAATCTCGAATCAGTTTTACTTTCTATTCTGAGTCTCTAATCAAATCAACTCCATGCAACTTATTCTCAATGAGTTCAGTCCAATACATGGGTGTACGCCATTTACGTCCATACAAAGCTTCATAAGGTGCCGTCTGGATGCTCGACTGAAAACTATTGTTATATGCAAATTCAATCAACGGCAGGTATTGTTCCCACGAACCATTAAACTCAAGTACACAACATCTTAACATATCTTCGAGAATCTAAATAATTCGCTCGGATTGACCATCCGTTTGCAGATGAAAAGCTGTACTGAAATGTAATTTCTTACCCAAAGGGTCTTGCAATTTCTTCTAGAATCGTGATGTGAATCTCGGATCCCTATCTGACACAATAGATAGTGGCACCCCATGCAATCTCACAATCTCAGAAATATAAAGCTCAGCTAATCTTTCAAGTGAGTAGTCAGATCATATCAGAATAAAATGGGCTGATTTAGTTAATCGATCAACTACGACCCATATTGCATCTTTCTTTCTCAAACTCAGTGGCAAACCAGAAATAAAGTCCATTGTTACTCTAACCCATTTCCATTCAGGAATCAGAATCGGCTGCAGCAATCCTGACGGAACTTGATGTTCGGCTTTCACTTGCTGACAAACTAAGCATTTTGAAACAAATTTAGAAATGTCCTGTTTCATACCCGACCACCAGAAGTGTCGTTTCAAATCATGAAACATTTTAGTACTCCCTGGATGAACAGATAGACGGCTATTATGTGCTTCGCTCAATATTACTCGAATCAACTCTATATTTCTTGGAACACAGATACGATCCCAAAATCTCAAACAACCATCCACAATTTGAAATTCAGATTCAGAATTCATTTCACACTGAGTTCATTTCGCTAGCAATTCATTATCAGATTTCTGAGCATCACATATTTATTGTAAGAACAACAGCTTTGCTTTTAATTCAGCTATCACAGAACTATCATCAGACAGATCTAACTGAGCTTTTAGAGTACTTAGTGCAAACAATGATTTTCTACTCAGAGCATATGCAACAACATTTACTTTCCCCGGATGATAATCTATCACCAGCTCATAATTTTTTAACAATTCAAGCCATCTTCTCTTCTCTGACGCAGGTTCAAATCTTTCTGGGTCATTAGATATTTCAGACTTTTATGATATGAAAACACATGAAATTTCTCACCGTACAAATAATGACGCCAAGTTTTAAGTGTAAACACAATCGTAGCGAGCTCAAGGTCGTGTGTCAGATAATTCTTTTCATGAGGCTTTAATTGTCTCGAAGCATAAGCTACCATAAAGGAAACAAACCCTTGGACAACTGCTTCAGTTCTGTATTCACATTGAGATCGAGGTAATACATATTTGGGCTCGAGAGTTTAAGCCACCTCGATGGCCCGTGCTTGCTACAAGTGTAGTTCACCAGACCACTTTATCTGGAACTGTCCAGAGAGGGATGAGAAGTATTAAAAATAAGAAGTAAGAGCTAGTAATGTACCTTCGAGAGGTAGACCATAAAGGAACCCGGGGAGTAGGACTAGTAGTAGAGGTGCGCCTAGAGACTCTGCTGTGAGATCAAAGGGTCGAGCACCTGCAAGGACTTATGCCATTTGCGCTCGCGAAGAGGCATCACCTCCATATGTGATAACAGGTACTTTTTCTCTTCATGATATCGCTGTTGTTGCTTTGATTGATCCGGGGTCTACCCATTCTTATATTTGCATGAAATTGGTATCTAGTATGAGTATGATTGTGGAGTCTACAGAATTTGTGGTAAAAGCGTCAAACCCGTTAGGCAAACATGTGCTAGTTGATAAAGTGTGTAGGAATTGTCCCTTGACAATTAGAGGTCAATGTTTTCCGGCAAATCTCATGTTGCTTCTGTTTGATGAATTTGATCCGATTCTTGGCATGGATTGGTTGACTACTCATAACTGTAACACCCCTAACTACTAACCATCGCCGATCTAGGGTTAAGAGGCATTACCGGATAAATCAGATCATTTACGGATATTTCATATTATAATTCAATAAATTAAATCAAAGTGTCCCTTAATAATGTCTAAGAGACCTTATACATGCTTTAGAAAAGGCGGGAATAAATTGAACACATACAAGATTTTAAGAAATTTAAAAATTTTTCAAAGCTACAGAGGTCACACACCTGTGTGGTCAGGCCGTGTGCCTCACACGGCCTCAGACACACCCATGTGTCTAAGACGTGGCAAAACAAGGCATACATACTAACTCATCCACACAGTCGAGGACATGCCCGTGTGCCTTATCCGTGGTCGCTACTGACTTGCACCACACGGCCAGTCACAAGCCCGTGTGTCCAGCCCATGGTCGACGCTGACTTGATCAACATGGCTAGTCATACACCCGTGTGTCTAGCCCATGATCAAATCTGACTTATTTTGAAATGCAATCATGAGGGAACCAATCGAGCCACACACCCGTGTGCTCAATCGTGTGGAAATTATAGGCTATTTGCAAGGCCAAAATGCCACCCACACATTGGCTTCAACCTACATGCACATACAAGTATCATTTCATACACCAATGGAAACAAATACATACCAAATTGCACATTATTTCTACCTATTCATAAACAACACAAACACACCAACTCAGGTACCATTTAGCTCAACTAGATCACAAGCATTTTTAAGTATAAACCAACCAATACATATCTTTTCTTTGTAACAACCATTCATCAAATATATGCTAACTTTGCATCAATAAGCTTACCATTATTTTGACCATTTCACTAGCCATTAACCATACCAAACAAAGCATCATATAACTTGACTACTCATTCTTATCACATTCATTCATCTAGCCATATCACATGGCTATATAAACAGCTTAAACATAATTCAAAATGACTAGCCTATACATGCCATACTTTAGTATATACACTTTCAAAAGGTACCAAAATAGGATTGGGTAGTGTGATGACTATCCTCGACGATCCCTGAGCCTTCCATAGCTTTAACAGTCTATAAAACAATGCAAACACACACACAGAGTAAGCTTTCAAAAGCTTAGTAAGCCATATACAAATAAACCTAACATAAAATGCACATAATCATATTAATTCAATATCATTGATGTTTCTTAAGTGCATATTCATAATATTTTCCTTTGACTTGATTATTTAGCCATAGCTTATCAACATATCATATCTCAAAGCATCACTTTTGCTCATACCATAGTCATACATTTATCACATTTTATCACTTTACGTCTATGCACATATTTCTCTTTTGCAAGTCCATGAATACTCACCTTTCATGCTTAAACAAAGCATACACATCAAACATACCTAAAATAGTTACACAATTCACATAGTCTTTCATTTCTGGATCTGCCCGTTGAACCATTCGAAATCAAAGAGGATACTAGGAATAATCGTACAATGCCAACATCCCAGACGTGGTCTTACATGTAACCAAGTATCGATGCCACTATCCCAAACAGGGTCTTACACGAAATCAGATACGATGCCAATGTCATAGACATGGTCTTACACGTAAATCTCAGATCGACGCTAATGTTCCAAATGTGGTCTTATATGTAAATCTCAGATCGATGCCAACATCCTAGATGTGGTCTTACATGATATCACATATCGAAAATCTATGTCATGACATATAAAATCCTATCTATTCCTAGGTTCGAACGAGACTTTTCAGATATTGACACTTGGTCGATACTTTCTTAGATTCCAGGTATATATCATCTTGAACACATTCATCACAATTAAATTTCATAGGTACATAAATAAACCAATTCAAATACATTTATTTGTATATAGACTTACCTCATATGGAATGAACGAAAACGAAAGGCTATTCAACTACTTTAGACTTCCCTCGGTCTAAATCTGTTTTCTTCGATTCTTGATCTATACATGTTCAAATTTAACTTATTTATTCACCAAATCATTCAATTCAATCCAAAAACACATATTTAGGGAAATTTACAAATAACCCCACATTTTCACATATTAACATTTAAGTCCCTATTTCATAAAATCATAGAATTTGCACACATCATGCTTAGGCCGAATATTACCCATGCTTATATAAGTCCATACATTTCATTTATTTCACATTTTAGTCCCTCAAAATATCATTTTCTCAATTTAGCCTAAATTACTCAAATTCACCAAGAATCTAAAGACAAAACATGTTAATCTAACACATATATTTCATATTTCATCAAAAATCGTCACAAAGCTCATGAATTTATCAATGGAACTTTTGAAAATCTTCATCAATTCACAAAATTAAGGCTTGGGTTTGAAAGAACACGAAGCAATGATTATAAAAAATGTAGAAATTATCAAAAAATCAAAGCAAAACATACCTTAATCTAAGCTTAGATAATGGTTGAAACCTAGCTTGCTTAACAATGGTGTTTTTCTTTTTAACTTTCTATAATAGTCATTAAAATGATGAACAAAATATTGTTTTGTTTTAATTTAATGATAGTATTAACAATTTACCAAACTACCATTAATCAAAAATTTAAAATTCATGTAATATATGGCCATTTATGTCCATCACTTATGTAATGGTTTAATTGCCTCATAAGGACATTACATTCAAAAGCCAACTCAATTTAGCTCATTAACATATAGAATATCACTTTTACCTTTTATGCGATTTAGTCCTTTTCTCAAATTAAGCACACAAATGATCAAATTAAATCACAAAAATTTCACACATACTAACTCACATGCTGAGGACGCAGAAAATAATATTAAAATATTTTTAACCCAAATTTGTGGTCCCAAAACCACTATTTCAACTAGGGCCTACATCAGACTGTTACAATAATATTTTAGTAAACTGTGGTAGTAAGTTTATTGAATTGAGATGTGTAAATTGAGATGTCATTCAGGTTGAATCAAGTAAATTAGATAATATGCCTGTAGTGATTTCGTCTATGGTAGCTGAGAAATACAAGAGAAAAGGGTGTGAGTCTTATCTCGCCTTTGTGTTGAATACTCAAGAGTTAGAGGTACAGATTGAATCGTGCCTGTGGTGTGCGAGTATCCAAACATGTTCCCGAAAGAGTTACTCAGATTGGATCCAGTTAGAGAGGTTGAGTTTGGTATTGAGTTAGCTTCGGGTACGACACCTATTTCGGTTGCCCCATATATGATGGCACCGTTGGAGTTAAAATAATTAAAGGTTCAGTTGCAAGAGTTAACAGATAAGGGTTTTGCAAGACCAAGCTATTCACCGTGGGGTGCTTTGATACTTTTTGTGAAGAAGAAAGACGGGTCGATGAGATAGTGCATAGACTACAGACAACTCAACAAGGTGAAAATGAAGAATAAGTATCCTTTGCCAAGGATAGATGATTTGTTTGATAAATTGAAGGGAGTTACGGTGTTTTCTAAGATAAACATAAGG
Organism: Gossypium rotundifolium; assembly: GCA_025506655.1. Lineage (NCBI taxonomy): Eukaryota > Viridiplantae > Streptophyta > Magnoliopsida > Malvales > Malvaceae > Gossypium > Gossypium rotundifolium. The sequence goes on along the minus strand of CP106732.1, from coordinate 30,153,635 downwards.
TTTGGCTATTACTATTTGAGAGTTAAGGAGCAAGATCTACCGAAAACTGCATTTCGGGCGATGTATAGCCATTATGAGTTCTTGTCATGCCATTTCGCTTAACGAATGGTCCTGCGATCTTTATGAATTTAATGAACCATATCTTCTGGCAGTATTTGGATATGTTCGTAGTTTTTTTATTGACGACATACTAATTTATTCCTGGGATGAGAGTGAGCATACAAAGGTCCTAAGAATTGTTTTGCAGATTCTAAGGGATAAGCAGTTATATGCTAAGTTTAGCAAGAGTGAGTTTTGGCACCAAGAGGTCGGATTCTTAGGACACATTGTGTCAGGTGATGGCATTAGAGTTGATCCAAGCAAGATCTCAGCTATTGTTGAGTGGAAACTGCGCGAGGAATGTGTCAGAGATTAGGAGCTTTTTGGGTTTAGCGTGGTACTATAGAAGATTCGTTAAAGATTTCTTCGTGATTGCTACACCAATGACGAGACTATTACATGAAGATGTTAACTTTGAATGGACCGAGAAGTACCAACAGATTTTTGAGAAATTGAAAGCTTTGTTGACTAAAGCGTTGGTTTTAGCACAACCTTAGTTGGGAAGGAGTCTACAGTCTATAGTGATGCTTCCTTAAATGGTCTTGGCTATGTGTTGATGCAAGAAGGAAAAGTAGTAGCTTATGCCTTGAGACAGCTAAAACCGCACGAAAAGAATTATCCGAGTCATTATTTAGAGTTGGCTGCTATTGTTTTTGCTTTGAAGATTGGCATCATTATTTGTATGATGAAAAGTGTCAAATCTTTACCGATCACAAGAGTCTGAAAAACTTGATGGGTCTAAAGGATTTAAATTTGTGACAACTGTGATGGCTCGAATTACTGAAGGATTATGAGCTAGTAATCAATTACCACCTGGGAAAAACGAATGTGGTTGTAGATACCTTGAGCAGAAAATGCTTGTATGCTTTGAGAGCTAAGAGTGCAAGCTTAGCATTATCTGATGATGGTGCTATATTGGCCGAGTTAAGGGCTAAACCATTATTTCTTCAGCAGATATGTGAAGCTCAAAAGAATGATAGTGAAATGCAAGTTAAGACAGCTCTGTGCGAATTGGGAAATGACTCTGATTTTCAGGTTGGTTTAGATGATTGTTTGATGCTTCGTGATAAAGTTTTTGCACCAAATGATGATGAGTTGATTCGAAAAATCTTATATGAAGCATACAATGGTTGCTTATCAGTGCATCCGGGCAGTACAAAAATGTACAATGATTTGAAGAAATTGTATTGGTGGCTGGGTATGAGAAGAGATATGTAACGACCCAAAAATCCATGTTATGATTTTATGTGTTTTGACTTGAATAATGGATTGTTTGAGTGGTTTAGGAGTGGTTAAGAGTCTCTGAAAATCTCTGGGTTTAAGCATTATCTTTAGCAAAAATTTATTTTTCTTAATTAAAGAGGTTAAGCATTAGCAGGTGGGCTTTATAAATAATTGTAGGGGAAAGGAGACACAAATGAGCTGGTGGCCTAGTAGTGATGGCGTGAAATGGCTAGTGTGAGAGCTTGGGTTCGAATTCCTTAGCATTCAAAGGAGTATTTATTTTATATCTTTTTGGTCTGAAAGGTGGAGTTTGACTGAAACTCTATTGAGGTGGTTGTGGAATTGGTCAAGGGAGGAGATCAATGAGTATGATAATGTTGGTAAGGTTATGGAGGATATTTAGGAGGTGAAGATCAAGGAAATTCAAATGTTGGTATTTTGTAGCTAAACAGGGAGTCTTAGGCATGCAAATTCGGCTAGAAGTATTTTAAGTGTTTGTCTCTACTCTTTGTTCGGTTTTTGGCATTTTGTGTTGTTTTTGGTGTGCCGAATTGTGACTTTTGTCAAAATTTAGCACCGTTTTTCTTTTATTTTTCCTTTCAAGTTTTGTTCAATCCATTCTAGTGCCGACTTCTCCTCTTTTTCACAATGTAGTTGAGTTGTTTTCTTTCTCTCCCTTTATTTCCTCTTACTGTTTAATTAAGCCTTTGTCGAATTGCTTGCTACTTTCACCCTCTTTTACTTATTATTTCTTTTTGACCAGATATAGCTTCATCCCTCCCTCTTTATTTGATTTTCTCTTGGTTTCTTTTCTAGCTAAATTCTCTCTTCATCTTTTTACTTTATTCCCTTTTTCTGCTTTCTTCCGATATACTCATATTATTTAGGACGAATACCCTTCACCTTTTTGGCTAGCCATTTTTGGTTACTCTACTATTAGGGATTGGTAGAAGTCTTTATTACATTCTACTATTATTTTTCTATTTCTGTTTTCATAAGATTTCCTGACAATTGGTAACGGTTTAAGTTAGGCTTCCTTTCATTCATCTAAGCCGAATGTTTTTCGTTTTATTTTTTGGGTACCGATTTATGATTCCTTCCTTATTTCTAGGGTTTCCTTAAGGAGTGGTGGTGTACAAGTGGTTTTGAAGCAACCACAACCTTTTTCCTCAAGTATTCAGTTAAGGTAATATGCTACCTCATTTTATGGGGTTAAGCCAAAAGTTGTCTTTATGTTGATAAGATAGTAGTTGATCCTATCTAACAAGATCTGTTTACAATTAAGATTCTCGACAAGGTGTGTGATCAATTTTGGGATAGCGATCTTAGAGGATTAAGCCACCCTCATTCAATCAAGGTAAGGTGGTGTATTTCTGGGCTAAATGTTAAGAAATGGTTAACTTGAATCGTCAGTTGATTAACTGAAGGTCTTGTTGAGTTTAGATTCAGTACACGTGGGATTTTTCACGCGTCTCACTAAACAGGTGTGTAAACACCTCGTTTAAACTGCATATCGGCAAAGGCCGAAAAGCCAAAAAGACAAATGGCTAGGCATTGATACCACACGAGCGTGCGAGCGTATGGGTGGTAACGTGAGCCCATGAAACATGGGCGTAGGCCACCATGAGCATTCTCATGGGCTTAGGCCATTATTGGGCCACATGGGTGAAATTGGGCCATATGGGCCCAGCAGGCTTATGGGCCCCACACGGATGAAATCCATGAAATATGACAAATTCTAGATTGGTTGATGTAGTTTACTTAATCGTGACTGAACCTGGGCTAAATGAGCCACACGAGGTGTGGGCCCACATGGGCTGGGCAATGGGCCTTAGGCCCAAATACACTGTTATGACCATTTTGGATTCCTAAGTCACGCTAGATGACTGTAGACCTTCTGAAGGGTTGTTATCTGTATCGGGACCATAAAATTAGTAAATGACTGATATACCCCCAAGGGTAGGTTGACTGATGTGTTCATGATTTGTATATGATTGTTACTAAGTATGACATTCGCATATTCGTATGATTTATGACATGACATCTTGCATGGGGTTGGGATCTTGGTATGGAGGAAGTATACTATCTTGATGGCTCGCCACTATATCATTCATCGCAACTTTGTTGCGTTACATTATTTTGGTAGCTTTCTTTGCGTTCTTCAGAATCGCGACTTTCTTTGTGATCTTTATTCTTCGTAGCTCTCTTCGTTATTATTATTGGCAGCTGTGCTGTGACATTGGTGTGCTGGCTGGGTGGGTCGATATTGTAATGCCTCGAATTTGGGCCTAGTAGAATTGGGCCTATTAGGCTTTGGGCATAGGATCGGTTAAAATTTTTAAGAATAAGAGAACGACACTAATGAAAGTTGGATCTATTAGGTGAGTGATTTTAGAAGGCTAGGGGGCTTCCATGAAGTCCCGGATTCAAACCTGGGCTTTAGGAAAAATTTTGGTTTTAAGTGAATAAACCCCTGGAAGTAAGTAAGTAGGCTTTAAGGATAAATTGGGGTAAAATAAGACAAAAAAGGAGTTGTGGTCTAGTGGCAAATGGTTTCACAATGGCTAAACAAATCATGAGATTCGGATACTATTGGTCTACCATGGAAGGAGACTACATCAATTATGCTAAAACATGTCACAAATGCAATATATATAGAGACAAAATTCATGTGCCTCCTTCACCTTTGAATCTTATAACTTCTCCATGGCCATTCTCTATGTGGGGCATTAACATCATTGGGCCGATCTCTTCAAAAGCTTCAAACGGGCATCGTTTCATCTTCATAGTTTTTGACTATTTCTCCAAATAGGTAGAGGCAGCTTCATACGTTAACGTCACTAAATCGACAGTTAGCAGATTCTTAAAAAAAGAAATCATATGTCGATATGGGATGTCTGAGAAAATCATATCAAACAATAGATTCAACTTGAACAACAGTACGATAATGGAGGTCTGTAGTCAACTCAAGATTAGACACCACAACTCATCACCGTATCACCCAAAAATGAATGGTGCAGTGGAAGTAGGCAACAAAAACATTAAGAAGATTGTGTGGAAAATGGCTGAAACATATAAAGATTGGCATGAGAAATTACCATGTTCTCTCTATGTTTATTGAACATCAGTCAGGACCTTCACCAGGGCAACTCATTTCTCATTGCTTTATGGAATAGAGGCAGTGTTACCCATTAAAGTTGAAATTCCTTCCCTCCGAGTCTTGTCAGAGCTAAAGTTAGGCTAAAGTTAGATGAAGCTGAATGGATACAGTCTTGATACGATCAGTTGAACTTGATTGAGGAAAAAAGGCTAAGGGCTATCCGCCATGGTCAGATGTACCAAAAGAGAATGATACGGCCTTATGACAAAAAGGTTCACCCAATAGAATTTCATGAGGGAGACCTAGTTTTGAAAAAGATCCTCCCCATACAAAAGGATTTCAGAGGGAAATGGATGCCAAATTAGAAGGACCTTATGTGGTGAAAAAGGCTTTCTCCAGAGGGGCATTGATCTTGGCCAAGATGGATAGGAAAGACTTACCCAATCCTATAAATTTAGATTCAATTAAGAAGTACTACACTTGAAGAGGAAAAGAGGCTAAAGTGAAAACCCACAAAGGGCGCTTTGAGACCTCAAAAAAAAAAAGCGGAAAGGCCAAGGTGAAAACTCGCAAAAGGCACCTTGAGATCAGAGGGGTTTTGGGTCGAAAACTCGAAAAGGGCGGCTTAAATTGTGATAAGAGTATAATGGGGCTTGCAGTGATCTTGCTATACATGAATTAAGAGAAGGGATATGTTACGTTTTGGAGCATCAACAAAGTACTCTTGATCTCTTAAGCATATATTGAGCTTAAATTAGTCTTCAGAAAGTCCGTACAAAGAAGCTCAGGCTGCGATGTCTGTGGCACCTATCTTTTCCTTCATCATTTCGTACTCTAGAAATGTTTGCTTTCTTTAGTTAGCCTATTCTTTTAAGATTTCATTTATGATAAATTCCATTCTTGTCTATCATTACGATCATTTTCAAGCATTTTGTATTGAAAAAATGATTAATGGACTAATAACACTTTCACAAAAGGAGTTTTGTACATTATTCTAGAAACTTCTAAATAATACAAGAACTTGAAATAAGGACTTTTATTTAGAACTCACCAAGCCTAAGGGATGGAAATATTTGAGAAGGAAATTCTAAATAGTGACCATTTCTTTAGACTTTCTGTCAAAAATGTTAGGATATTACATCAGTGATACAACTTGGATGAACAACGAGCAATGTCAATCCTAAACATTTAAAAATGGGATCATTCTCATGAAATTATGCACTCATGCAAGACACATTTAGCTAGGAGCATTTGATTCATACGGATCATTGCATCCTAATCATTGTAAAAGATCATTCTCATGACATTTTGCATTCATGCAAATGTCACCCATAATACATTTACTTAGGAGCATTAGATTCATTTCGGTCATTGCATCCTAACCATTTTGCATAAGTATAAACACATAAAAAATGATTTTCCAAGACAGGTCCCTCAGAGGGCGGTGTCTCAACATCGGTGAATTAGCAGATCTTGTCTCCCTGAGTTTGGAGTGGAGCAGATTGAAGAGAGCAGATTTGGCATTCCTGAAGTTACAGGATGCAGATCAAAGACATCAGATCTTGTCTCCATGAGTTTGTAGTGGAGCAGATTGAAGATAGTAGATTTGGCATTCCTGAAGTTGCAGGAAGCAAATCGAAGACAACAGATCTTGTCTCCCCGAGTTTGTAGTGGAGCAGATTGAAAATGGTAGATTTGGCATTCCTGAAGTTGCAAGAAGCAGATCGAAGACATCAGATATTGTCTCCCTGAAGGTGCAGTAGAGCAAGTAGAAGATAACAGATCTGGCATTCCTGAAGTTGTAGAAAGCAACCCGAAGACATCAGATCTTGTCTCCCTGAGTTTATAGTGGAGTATATCGAAGATAGCAGATCTGGCAATCTTGAAGTTGCAGGAGCAGGTCGAAGACAACAGATCTTGTCTACCTGAGTTTGCAGCAGAGCAGATTGAAGATACCAAATCTGACATTCTTGAAGTTGCAGGAGCAAATCGAAGACATAAGATCTTGTCTCCCTGAATTTACAATGGAGCAAGCTGAAGATAGTAGATCTAGCATTCCTAAAGTTACAGGAGTAGATCGAAGACATCAGATCTTGTCTCCCTGAGTTTGCAGTGGAGCAGGTTGAAGATAGCAAATCTAGCATTCCTGAAGTTCCAGGAGCAGATCGAAGACATCAGATCCTATCTCTCTAAAGTTGTAGTGGAGCGGATTAAAATGACAAATCCTATACCTCTGAAGTTGCCGTAGGTCGAATTGAATTTACCATACAAGTTTTATTTCCCTAAAGTTGTAGTGGGGTAGACAGAAGACAACAAATCTCATCTCCTCGAAATCCCAGTGGAGCAGATGGAAACTACGACTCTAATTTCCTTGATTTGGATTGAAGCACTAGTTCTTATACCCCTGAAGAAGCACTGGGATGGAATGAAGCTACTCGAATAGGAGAAGCACCAAAGAAAGCAAGATTCAACAAGACTGGGCAAAATTGTCTCTTTTAAGGTCTTTACTCCATTCTCGTTACACAACAATGAGCAAAGAGGGGCAGCTGTAAGAGCCAATTTATGCCCAGGCCCATTTTAAAACTAAAATAAGCCAAATAAAACCAATAATAACAGTCCAATACTAAAAGTCCAGAAAATAATAAAATTACAACTAACTAGCCCAACAAACCCAAATCTATTATTAAACCCAATACCCAAAGCCCAATGCTAAAGGGCCCAAAATTTTGAAGGTTTTGGAAAACCCTAGAGGTTTCCACGTCAGCAGAGCATATGCTCGGGCCTTCACGCCAGATGAAGCATCCAAGACTCTGACTTCATTTGTAACAAATTGGCAAACAACAGCAAAACAAAAAGCCGTGAGAGAAATAATGAAATTGGAAAAAAAAAAGGATTTTAATTTTTGATTATTTTTCTTCATTTTTGGTTCCGTCTATATAAAGACGATTTTTTCATATTGTAAAGGATTGGATTTTGGTTGTATACACACACAAAGAGAATATGAATACAGAGAATAATTTAGCAACGGTCATTCCCTTTTTATTTTTATTTTCTTAATCTTTCGAAACAGTATATATATACATATAAATTCTATTTTTTCTTTGACATATATATATAAAAAGGAAAAACAAAAAAGGGAAAGGGGACCCGTACCTTGATTTGTATTGAAAATGTAATTTTTGGGGCTATAAACGCCGTGTGCGGTGGTCATCGGTGACAGACAAGCGGTGGCCCAATTATTGGAATCGAAAGAAAGGAAATTTTTTTCTATTCATTCATTTAAAAAAGAAAACAGATGAGGAAATTATTTTTTTTCTGAAAAAATGGGTTTAAATAGCCTTTCGATACGACGTCGTTTTGCGTATCGCCAAAACGACGTCGTTTATACCCTAGGATCCTGGTATACCTGAATTAAGAGGAGGGAGATGTTACTTTTTGGAGCATCAACAAAGTACTCTTGATCTCTTAAGCAAATATTGAGCTTAAATTGGTCTTCAGAAAGTCCATACAGAGAAGCTCAGGCTACGATATCTGAGGCACCTATCTTTTCCTTCATCATTTCATATTCTAGCAATGTTTGCTTTCTTCAGTTAGCCTATTCTTTTCAGATTTCATTTCTGATAAATTATATTTTTGTCTATCATTACGATCATTTTCAAGCATTTTTTATTGAAAAAATGATTAATGGACTAATAACACTTTCACAAAAGGAGTTTTGTACATTATTCTGGAAGCTTCTAAATAATAGAAGAACCTGAAACAAGACTTTTATTTAGAACTCACCAAGCCTAAGGGTTAGAAATATTTGAGAAGGAAACTCTAAACAGTGACCATTTCTTCAGACTTTCTATCAAAAATGTAAGGATATTACATCAGTGATACAACTTGGACAAACAACGAGCAATGTCAATCCTAAGCGCTTAAAAATGGGATCATTCTCATGAAATTCTACACTCATGCAAGACACATTTAGCTAGGAGCATTTCATTCATTCGGATCATTGCATCCTAATCATTGTAAAATATCATTCTCATGACATTCTGCATTCATGAAAATGTCACCCATAATACATTTAGTTAGAAGCATTAGATTCATTCCAATCATTGCATCCTAACCATTTTGCATAAGCATAAACACATAAAAAATGATTTTACAGAGCGGGTCCCCGGAGGCGGTGTCTTAACATCGGTGAATTAGCATATCTTGTCTCCCTGAGTTTGCAGTGGAGCAGATTGAAGAGAGAAGATTTGGCATTCCTGAAGTTGCAGGAAGCAGATCGAAGACATCAAATCTTGTCTCTCTGAAGTTGCAGTGGAGCAAGTTAATGATAGCAGATCTAGCATTCTGAAGTTGTAGGAAGCAGATCGAAGACATCAGATATTGTCTCCCTGAGTTTGTAGTGGAGCAGATTGAAGATAGTAGATTTGGCATTCCTGAAGTTGCATGAAGCAGATCGAAGACAACAAATCTTATCTCCCTGAGTTTGCAGTGTAGCAGATTGAAGATAGCAGATTTGGCATTCCTGAAGTTACAAGAAGCAGATCGAAGACATCAGATATTGTCTCCCTAAAGTTGAAGTGGAGCAAGTTGAAGATAGCAGATCTAGCATTCTTGAATTTGTAGGAAGCAGACCGAAGACATCAGATCTTGTCTCCCGAGTTTACAGTGGAGTATATCGAAGATAGCAGATCTGGCAATCCTAAAGTTGCAGGAGCAGATCGAAGACAACAGATCTTGTCTCACTGAGATTGCAGTGGAGTAGATTGAAGATAGCAAATCAGGCATTCCTGAAGTTGCTGGAGCAAATCAAAGACATCAGATCTTGTCTCCCTAAAGTTGCAGTGGAGCAAGTTAAAGATAGTGCATCTAGCATTCCTGAAGTTGTAGGAGCTGATCGAAGACATCAGATATTGTCTCCCTAAGTTTGTAGTGGAGTATATTGAAGATAGCAGATCTGTCAATCCTGAAGTTGCAGGAACAGATCGAAGACATCAGATCTTGTCTCCCTGAGTTTACGTGGAGCAGATTGAAGATAGCAAATCTGGCATTCCTGAAGTTGCTGGAGCAAATCAAAGACATTAGATTCTATCTCCCTAAAGCTGCAATGGAGTGGATTAAAATGAAAAATCCTATACCTCTGAAGTTGCAGTAGGTCGGATTGAATTTACCATACAAGTCTTACTTCCCTGAAGTTGCAGTGGAGTAGACAAAAGACAGGAAATCTCATCTCCTTGAAATCCCAGTGGAGCAGATGGAAGCTACGAGTCTAATTTCCTTGATTTGGATTGAAGCGCTAGTTTTTATACCCCTGAAGATGCATTGGGATGGAATGAAGCTACTCGAAGAGGAGAAGCACCAAAGAAAGCAAGATTCAGCAAGACTGGGCAAAATTAGTTCTTTTAAGGTCTTTGCTCCATTCTTGTTACACAATAATGAGCAAAGAGGGGCAGCTGTAAGAGCCAATTTATGCCTGGGCCCGTTTTAAAACTAAAATAAACCAAATAAAAGAAATAATAACAGTCCACTATTAAAAGTCCAGAAAACAATAAAATTACAACTAACTAGCGCAACAAACCCAAATCTATTATTAAACCCAATACCCGAAGCCCAATGCCAAAGGGCCCAAACTTTTAACCCTAGGGGTTTCGAAACCCCCAGTGCCATAGCCTTCCTCCACGTGCATCCCGCAGTAGCTTTCAGCCTTCCACACGCTCGGGCCACCACGCCAGCAGAGCATCCGGGCTACAGCTTCTTCTATAACAAACTGGCAAACAATAACAAAACAGAAAAGCCAGTTGAGAAATAACAGAAATTGGAAAAAAGGATTTTAATTTTTGATTATATTTCTTCATTTTTGGTTCTGGCTATATAAAGCCGATTTTTTCATATTGTAAAGGATTGGATTTTGGTTGTATACAGACACAGAGAGAATACGAATACAGAGAAGAATTTAACAACGATCATTCCCTCTTTATTTTTATTTTCTTCTTCTTTCGAAACAATATATATACATATAAATTATATTTTTTCTTTAACATATATATATATATATATAAAGGAAAAACAAAAAAGGCAAAGGGGGCCCGTACCTTGTTTTGTATTGAAAATGCAATTTTGGGGCTATAACCGTCGTTTGCGGTGGTCATCGGTGACTGACAGACGGTGGCCCAGTCATCGAAATCGAAAGAGAGGAAGTTTTTTTTCTATTCTTTCATTTAAAAAAACAAATGAGGAAATGATTTTTTTCTGGAAATATGGGTTTAAATAGCCTTTCGATACAACGCCGTTTGCACCCCAAGATCCGCGCGTTGACCTGACCCGGGGCAAGATCCGCTCATTTTTCCTTGGATGGGCTAATTCCCATTTTAATCCTTCCACAGTTTATTTCTTTTTAATTAAGTTTTATTTTATTTTAATTTCGCCTTTAAATTGTGCGGCTGTTTAATTTTAATCCCTCTTTAAATAATATATTTAATAACTTGGGCAAATTGCATTTTTAATTCCTTTAATTTACGCGTTGTATTTTAGTCTTTTTCGATTTCATTTTAATTTATTGTTTTTAGCTCCCTAATTGTATTTTGATTTCAATGCAGTCCTTTAATTATTTATTTAACTACTTGTTTATTAATTAGTTTTTAATGTTAAATGGTTTTAGATGTTATTTATTTCTATTTTATGTTATTTTCATTAATTATATATATTATCTGAGATAATTATATTAAATTATTTTGTGCATATATTATTGGTTTTATATTATTTTATATATATTATACATATAATTTATTTCTTTAAAAGACCCTATTCTAAATTATATATTTATTTATTCCAAACACTTTTATATATATAATTATTATTTTTACGAATACATTTTTTCATATCAAGTTTCTTATTATTACGTGTATATTATTTGCTTATTACTTTTAAAATTTGCTATATTTTATTTTAATTTGTTTTAATTATTTATAATTTTTAATTTTCGTTGTTTCTTCATTAATAATGTTGGTATTTTCAAAATAGGAATTTTGAGATTATTGATTTTGTATATATTGAATTATATGTTCATATTATCATCCTTGTCATCCATTTGTACAAAATTGTATTCACCTATTATTATTCCATGCTCGATACTATATTTTTGTTTCTTATTATCTAGTGATTCAATCAAAACATTTTAAGACGATTTTAAAATCACTTACTTAAAAGTTTTTAAAACAAGGCAATATTTGATATTTGGAAATTCAAGGAATCGTGCCCTATCGTGCTGGATTTCGATTTTCTGTTAGACCAAATAACCAAATATCCTTTTAAAATTTTGTTCACGTTTTCAAAACAAGACAATATTTGTGAGATTGGAAATTCGAGGAATCGTGCCCTATCGTGCTGGGTTTCAGTTTTCTGTTTGACCAAATAACCAAATATCCTTCTAAAATTCTATCCATATTTTCAAAATAAGGAAATATTTGTGTGCTTGGAAATTCGAGGAATCGTGCCTTATCGTGCTGGGTTTCGATTTTCCGTTTGTCCAAATAACCAGATACCCTTTCAAAATTTCAATGCATGAGCTTTGAGAATTATGGGATGATTTTGAATTCGAGGACTTAAATTGTCATATCCTATTGTGCTGGATATGATATATTTTTCCTTTGAAATAAGGGAATCTTAATATCCAATTCGAGTTATTTAAAATTTTAAAAAGAACGAAATTTTAAAATAATTTCAAACTTTTCGACATTAGGACATCAATTAATCAATTTGGTACTAATTTTGGGCGTTTCAAGGGTGCTAATCCTTCCTTACACGTAACCGACTCCCAAACCCGTTTTCTTCTGGAAATTCATAGACCAAAACTAATTTCTTTTAAAAATAAAACAAAACATTTTATAGATGACCCGATCACACCTAAACAAAAAGGATTGGTGGCGACTCCATCTTTAAGTCGGTCCTTATTTCTTAAGAACGAAAAAATTGGTCTCGACAGCTTGGAGACTCCATTAGGGACTGGTTGAGAATCAGACCATAGATTGATTAATTCTTGTCCTTTTGATTGAAAATTTGGAAAATTGTTTTTAGAAAAAAGTCATGTTTCTTTTGATGCATTTGTTGGTGCTATGATTGCAATAATGTCGAGTATCATAAAATACTTTGGCATTGCATGACCGTTGTTGTTACACCTTTTAAGTGGGAGTGAGAAACTATGCCTTCGTGAGGTTTTCACCTTCGCATGGGCTAGTGGATGCTTCCGGGATGCATCTGTACCTATGTGCTTCGTGAGATTTTCATCTTTGCATGGCCATAGGGAAATGTATTCCCCTAAATCGAACACGATCCACTTGAGCCTATAATGACTGAAGATTGAAGAATCTGTTGGTTCAGGTACCTATTCCTTAGAACTAAACTGCATATAGTGAACCATAAAAGCCCATCCTAAATAGTGTCGCAATAAACCATAGTGGTCATCCGAATAAGTACTATAGTTGTTTCTTTTTTGCTTACTTTTAATGTATTTCATTTCATTTTGGTTATGATTGCATCACATATCATTTCATATCTAAAAGAGTGTCGATTAATGTTTTATTATTAAATTAGAAAGTTTGTCATGGAGAACGAATTTCGTGATAAAATCGAAGACAATACGGTTGTCCGTATATTTGTAATCCGTTTCATGTAAAGAATTTTGCCCTTTAGTAAGGTTTTCTAATGGAAATTAAATTAGAATCGACACCCTTTTGCATCCATTGCATGCATTCACATGGCATTACATCATATGCATTAGATTTCATGAGAAGACCCTGGTTGGTTGAAATTATTTCAACATTAACCTGGACAGGCAAAACCAAACATCCCTATGGTACCCGAACCAAGATGAAAGATATGGATCAGAGATTAGAAAAGCTTGAACAACTCCAAAGGGAGATGAAAGATAAACATCAGTTGCAAATGCAGGAGAAACTATCTAGGATCCAACAAGATATGATGGATCGGATGATGGAATCACAACAGAATATGATGTCTTATTGACTCAATTACTGGCAGGAGGAATAGACAAAGGGAAAGGCCCTATGGATAATATCATGGAAAGTAATCAATATCGTCCTGGTTTTACTCCAACGAATGTACATGCACCACGAGAGATAAATCCACAAAGTCCATCTGTCTCTATCATGCCGCAACAGGCCAGAGCCTCGACACTGATGCATTTCCAAGCTGGCTCAGGCTCCAACCTTGGCCATAATTCTAACAATCCAATTATTCCTGACTTGGATGAAGTGGTAGGAGACGAAAGAGTAATGACAAAATCCCAAAGACAACTAGAAGAGAGGTGTAAGTGGATGGAAGAGAAGTTTAAAGCAATGGAAACTACTAACTTCCATTGCGGGGTCGATGCAAAAGATTTAAGCTTGGTCCTAGATCTGGTGCTCCCACTGAAGTTTAAAATGCCAGAGTTTGAGAGGTACAATGGGACTAGCTGTCCTGAGGCTCACGTTGTAACAACCCTAACCTGAAAACCATCACCGGAATAGGGTTAAGAGGCATTATCGAACAATAGGATCATTTCACATCACATTCATGACACAAAGTCAATCGTCATCAAACACATTTGAATACAATCATAGAGTCCCTTAAATGAGACATCAAAACCCTAAGCGTGCCTATAAACAAAGTCAGGACTAAACTGAAACACATAAGTAATTTCATGTAAATTTGGAACTTTTCTAAAATACAGCGGACACACGGCCGTGGGGGTAGGCCGTGCCTCACCCATGGCTACTTGACACTCCCGTGTGTCCTCCCCGTGGTAGTATGCTGCCAAAATCAACACGGTCACCAAGCACGCCCGTGTGCTAAGGCCATGTACTACTAGATCACATACTACCCTTTCTCACACGGCTATCAAGCACACCCGTGTCGAGGCCGTGTGCAATTTAAGCCACATTCTACCCATTTACCCATGGTTTTAGGCACGCCCGTGTGCCTCAACCGTGTGACATTATAGGCCATTTTACAAGGCCAATATGCCACCCGCATAGCTCGGATAGGTGTGCCACCCGTATAGGCTAGATAGGTTTGACTTAATGCACATTCGACGTACTTGAATCAGATATTCATTCACTTAATTGATCATAGCTCGGATATACCATTGTTACAAATCTGCCCGTTGAACCTTTAGGAACCTAGTAAGATACTAAGAAATTTCCAACTAGTGGTACAATGCCAACACCGGACAAGGTCTTACATGCACTATGATATCGATGCCTTTGCCTAAGAATGGTCTTACACAATTCAATACGATGTCGATGTTTAGGATATAGTCTTATGTAAGTAGATCATAACGATCCAACACCCCGGACATGGTCTTAGACGTAAAACTCATGTCGATTAATGTTCCAGACGGGGTCTTACACGAGTCTTAAAATCAACGCCAATGTCTCAGACGTGGTCTTATATGATAAAACAGAACAGGCACATATGTCATAACATAACTAATCCTATCTATTCCTAGGTTCGAACGGGACTTCTAAGACTTAATCATTATAACGGACTTATCTCGAAATTCCTACGCATACTCTCTCAATAGCATTTGTTATCAACAATAGTCTTATAATCAAAAATAGTATCATACCAGTACATTTATTTGTATAGTGACTTACCTTGTAACACCCCAAACCCAGCCTAGAAGTTAGGCCTGAAGCTGGAATGTCACACTAAAGGCACAATTTAAAACGATTTTGCTAATTAGGAAACTAAGGCCCAAAAGCCCAAAATCTAATAGACTTATTAATTAAAGATAAAAAAACCCATTTTTATTATTTTAAGCATTTTGTAAACCAAGTTTGAACATAAGAGCTTACTTAGGTTTAATAATTAAATAAACATTTAATCTCAAAACCCAAATTAAATCTGAAGTCAAAACGGAGTACAAGGTCTTATTACGTCCACTGAAAATTAAGTAAATAAAACATGTATTTTGAAACAAATAAATGAAAATTCAAGCCTCTTGTAGTGTGGCCATCTCCAAGTCCTCTCTCACGTCGAGTCGTCTATTCGGGATTACCTGAAACATTAAATTAAAGGGGTGTGAGTTTCGAAACTCAGTATACACAACCCTTGGAAAACAAATCACTTACAAATATCCACATTGGGCCTAAGCCCTTTCAGAATCGGTGGTCTTCGGCCTTATCCCATAATGGCCTCATATCATAGCATATCATATCATTCATAAACAAATAATGCAAAACCCTCCCCAAAAGTCCATCCGCTACACACTCCATTTCCTTCCAACCTTATGACTCCTGTGGGGAATTCTAGCTCTACCCACCCCTCCACTACACACCAAGGGTAGCCCGATTGCGGTACTATCGAACGTTGCAAAGAAAGTCGCTAATCAAATATTGGGCTTAAAGCCTCCTTTAGATCCATACCATATGTCCGTGGACGGATCCATACCACTGACCATACGATCCTCAAATCTTCCTCCGCACCATAATTCCCACCCATATGCATCCTAAGAGAATATCATATAAATGCATCAAACACACAAGTAACATCCATAAACTTATATTCATCACATAGGTGTATTTTCGTCATTTCACTACCTAGGGGTATTTTTGTAATTCTACACTACAGGGGTTATTTGGTAATTTCGCATATTAGAGGTATTCGATAATTTTGCAAACTGGGGGTATTTTGGTAATTTCATAAATTAGGGGTATTTCGATAATTTCAAAAACTGAAGGTATTTTGGTAATTTCACAAATCAGGTGGTATTCGATCTCTTTCGGGTTTTAGCTATGAACTTTGGCCCATCAACAAGTCCTCGCTGTTAAAGTGAACAGACACCACACACCAGGTAGGATTTCAGAAAAGCGGAGGTGGGCCACTAGGGTCGCTTAAGTACCAAGCTCTCCCTAGATCTAATCCTAGACATGCATACGTCCGTTGCCACACTCCAACCCTATTATTTATTCACGCACATGTTTAATTAAAAATTAAATCTTATGGAATTTAAGAGTTGTTCAAACTAAGCCTAAGGTCCATAAACCCTAACATACATGTCTACGTCCCCATAAGCCCATCAAGCCCATATCACATCCTTACGGCCCACTAAGCCCAAATCTCATCATATGGCCTATTAGGCCCAAAACAAATCCAATTCATGTATAATGCATGACTAATTCAATTCGTATAACCAACCAAACCATTTCATTAATTCTTAGCCTCAGGGCCCACCGGGCCCATTTAGCCACTTTCGGCTTTTCGGCTTTTCGGCATTGTCGACATCATGTGTGAAGTGTTTGTACACACTTGGTAACCACGCGCGCTGCAAACCCCTTAGTCACAAACCTACAATCGACATCACCTAACGATTAATCATAACTTAACATACACTTACTAGAAACTGAATCCTCACCGTAACCTTACCGTGCACCTCACGTTATAGTAGCCCTTTCTTCGCTACTATTGGCGATTATCCTCTAGGTCTGCACCCAAACGCCCACCAAGGTATATTAACTCTCCTCAAAGAATGCTTTATATATAGCTAACTTCTCACCTTCCTTCTTTGTATCTTACCGATGTGGATCCCCAGTTAGCGAGTTTAAATCCAACTCAAACTCTTCTCGTCCAATCCATAAAATAAATACTCCTTGCTTGTCGTAAGATTGAACCCTAGCTCCTTGCACCCTTAATGATGCCTTGCCACTAGACCACTCACTTTATTGTGTCTAAAATCATGCGCAACAAAATATAACCCTATGGCAAAATTCTAGAGTCCATTTAAAAAGAAATCCAAAATGCAAGAGCCAAGGCTTGAACCTTGGACCTCCTTCCCTCCTTTTTGGCGTCACCCTCTTGCCTCTTAAGTGGCATCACTTTGCCACTACACTACACACTCCACTTGTGTCATTTTTCTCCACATTTTATTCTTAAAGCCTACTACTAACTTTCAGGGTTTTATTCACCTAAAACCAAAATTTTCCTAAAGCCAAAGTTTGAACCCCGGGACTTCATAAAAGCCCCCTAACCTTCCAATATCACTCACCTAATAGGTCTAACTTGCACTAATGTCGTTCTCTTATTCATAAAAATTTTAAATGCTCCGATGCCCAAGGCCCCAATGGGCCCAATTCTTCTGGGCCCAATTTCAGGATGTTACAAATCTACCCTTCTTAAAGAAATTTTATCCTCGAAATTTCCAATTACCTACTAAACACACCGATCAAGTCACACCACTATGCTTTCGATGCGCACTCTGATTAAGAATTTTATGAAATTAGTACTTCGTTCCACTTGTTTAGGGTACATGTCTTACGTAAGTAACAATAATTTCTCAGAGTTATTCCGCGATCGAGAATCCACTAAAGGATTAAGTTTCCTACGGCCTTTAGTCTCTAAAAGCCTATTTTGAAGTAGCCCATTATCTATACAGTTCAATAATTCAAATAATAACAGAAAACTTACTTGGCTCAACGTCGAGGGCTCGATGAATCGCACTTCAAGAATCCTGCCAAAAATTTTTAAAAAAACCCCAAAATTTAAGGCCCATTCATAGCCCAAGCTTTGCAACCGAGCTCTGATACCACTAAATGTACACCCCAAACTGGCCTAAAAGTTAGGCCCGAATCCAAAATGTCACATTAAAGGAACAATTCAAAACGATTTTGCTAATTAAGAAATTAAGGCCCAAAAGCCCAAAATCTAATAGACTTATTAATTAAAGATAGAAAAAAACCCATTTTTATTATTTTAAGAATTTAGTAAACCAAGTTTGAACATAAGAGCTTACTTATGTTTAATAATTAAATAAACATTTAATCTCAAAACCCAAATTAAATCTGAAGTCAAAACGGAGTACAAGGTCTTATTACGTCCACTGAAAATTAAGTAAATAAAACATGTATTTTGAAACAAATAAATGAAAATTCAATCCTCTTGTAGTGTGGCCATCGCCGAGCCCTCTCTCACGTCGATTCGTCTATTTGGGATTACCTAGAACATTAAATTAAAGCGGTGTGAGTTTTGAAACTCAGTGTGCACAACCCTTGGAAAACAAATCACTTACAAATATCCACATTGGGCCTAAGCCCTATCAGAATCGGTGGTCTTGGGCCTTATCCCAAAATGACCTCATATCATATCATATCGTATCATTCATAAACAACTAATGCAAAACCTACCCCAAAAATCCATCCGCTACACACACCATTTCCCTTCCAACCTTATGACTCCTGTGGGGAATTCTAGCTCGACCCACCCCTCTGCTGCACACCAAGGGTAGCCCGGTTGCAGTGCTATCGAACGTTGCAGCAAAGCTGCTAATCAAATATTGGACTTAAAGCCTCCTTTAGATCCATACCATACGGCCATGCGATCCTCAAATCTTCCTCCGTACCATAATTCCCACCCATATGCATCCTAAGCAGAATATCATATGAATGCATCAAACACACAAGTAACATCCATAAACTTATATTCGTCACATAGGGGTATTTTCGTCAATTCAGTACCTAGAGGTATTTTCGTAATTCTACCCTACAGGGGTTATTTGGTAATTTTTTAAATTAGGGGTATTCGGTAATTTCACAAACTGGGGGTATTTTGGTAATTTCATAAATCAGGAGTATTTCGATAATTTCACAAACTGAGGGTATTTTGGTAATTTCACAAATCAGGGGGTATTCGATCCCTTTTAGGTTTTAGCTATGAACTTTGGCCCATCAACAAGTCCTCGCGGCTAAAGTGAACAGACACTACGCACCAGGTAGGATTCTAGAAAAGAGGAGGTGGCCCACTAGGGTCGCTTAAGTACATAGCTCTCCCTAGATCTAATCCTAGACATGCGTACGTCTGTTGCCACACTCTAACCCTACGACTTGTTCACAGACATGTTTAATTAAAAATTAAATCTTATGGAATTTAAGAGTTGTTCAAACTAAACCTAAGGTCCATAAACCTTAACATACATGTCTACGTCCCCAAAAGCCCATCAAGCCCATATCAGACCCTTACGGCCCATTAGGCCCAAATCTCATCATATGTCCTATTAGGCCCAAAAAAAATCCAATTCATGTATCATGCATGACTAATACAATTCGTATAACCAACCAAACCATTTCATCAATTCTTAGCCTCAGGGCCCACCAGGCCCATTTAGCCACTTTCGACTTTTCGACTCTTTGGCATTGTCGACATCGTGTTTAGTGTTTGTACACACCTGGTAACCACGCGCGTTGCAAACCCCTTAGTCACGAACCTACAATCGACATCACCTAACGATTAATCGTAACTTAATATACACTTATCAGAAACCAAAACCTCACCGTAACCTTACCGTGCACCTCACATTATAGTAGCCCTTCCTTCGCTACTATTGGCGATTATCCTCTAGGTCTGCACCCAAACACCCATCATGGTATATTAACTCTCCTCATAGAATGCTCTATATATAGCTAGCTTCTCACCTTCCTTCTTTGTATCTTACCGATGTGAGATCCCCCCGTTAGCAGAGTTTAAATCCAACTCAAACTCTTCTCGTTCAATCCGCAAAATAAGTACTCCCTTGCTTGTTATGAGATTCGAACCCAAGCTCCCTTGCACCCTTAATGACGCCATGCTACTAGACCACTCACTTTCTTGTGTCTAAAATCATGCGCAACTAAATATAACCCTATGGTAAAATTCTAGAGTCCATTTAAAAAGAAATCCAAAATGCAAGAGCCAAGACTTGAACCTTAGACCTCCTTCCCTCCTTTTTGGCGTCACTCCTTGCCTCTTAAGTGGCATCACTTTGCCACTACACCACACACTCGACTTGTGTCATTTTTCTCCACATTTTATTTTTAAATCCTACTACTAACTCTCAGGGTTTTATTCACCAAAAACCAAAATTTTCCTAAAGCCAAAGTTTGAACCCGGGACTTCATAGAAGCCCCCTAACCTTCCAAAATCACTCACCTAATAGGTCCAACTTGCACTAATGACGTTCTCTTATTCTTAAAAATTTTAAACGCTCCCGTGCCCAAGGCCTCAATGGGCCCAATTCTTATAGGCCCAATTTTGGGATGTTACATACCTCGAATTCGATATATCGGAATGAAAACAACTACTCGTTAACTTTCGCTTTCCCGCGATCTAAGTCCGGTTTCCTAGGTTCTTGATCTAAACTTATTCAGAATTAACCCTTTTATTCACTAATTCGTTCAATTCAATCCATACACACATATTTTAGGCTATTTACAATTTAGCCCCCACATTTGTACATTTTACCAATCTAGTTCATTTTTCACAAAACAACAAATTCACAAAACTCAGACATATACATGCTTGGTCAAGTACATATACATCACATACAAGCCCACATTTTTCATCAAATTTTCTATTTAGTCCTTCAATTTACCATTTTCTCAATTTAGCCCTATTTAGCTAAATTCATCAAAAATTCATGAACAAAATGTGTTCATCTAGCTCATATCTTTCATTTAACACCATAAATCATCAAAAAGCCTAACATAACATCAATGGCATCTCACACAAACATTATCAATTCATCAACTTGAGACATGGGTTTGATAGCTCTCTAAGCAACGATTGCAAAAGCGTAAAAATTATCAAAAATCGATCAAAACGAACCTTGAATTTTGGCTTGCTAGTAGCCGAATGTATGAGAGCTTTAACCTTTCTTTTTCCTTTGAATTTCAGTGGAAGAATGCATGAATAATGTCCATTTTCATGTTATTATCATATTAACATAATAATTCACCTTTTACTAAATTACCCTTAACTAATAGCAAATAAAACTTATTCATTTAATGGCACAACCGTCCATTACTCATCCACTAACTTTAAAATGGCTTAATTGCCACTTAAGTCCCTTACAAACAAAAGCCACATCAATTTGGCCACTAATCAAATAAACAACCACTTTTAAACTTTATGCGATTTAGCCCTTTTATCAAATTAAGCTCACAGACGGACAACTTAACATACGAAAATTTTACACATGCTTAAACACATATCAACGGCACAGAAAATAATATTAAAATATTATATGAAATCGAATTTGTGGTCTCAAAACCACTGTTTCGACTAGGGTATAAACCATACTGTTACAATTCTCCCCCCTTAGGGATTTTCGTCCCCAAAAATCTTACCGTTAAACAGAATCGGATATTGTTATCTCATTGAGTCCTCAGGCTCCCACGTAGCCTCTTCTATACCGTGACGATGCTACACTACTTTCACAAATGTAATTTTCTTGTTTTTTAACTCTTTCACTTCACGAGCTAAGATACAGATCGGTTCCTCTTCGTAAGTCATATCAAATTAGATTTCAATTTTAGATTGGGCAATCACATGTGTGGATTAGACCGATATCTACGGAGCATCGAAACGTGAAATACATTGTTAATCTTTTGTAGTTCAGAGGGTAACTTCAATCTATATGCAATAGGCCCAACACGTTCAATGATCTCATACGGTTTGATGAATCTCAGACTTAACGTGCCTTTACGTCCGAATCGGAGCACTTTCTTCCACAGAGACACTTTCAGAAATACTTTATCGCCGATCTCAAATTCTATATCTTTTTGTTTTAAGTCTGCATAGGACTTCTGACGATCAGATGCTGCTTTCAAACAGTCTCGAATCAATTTCACTTTCTATTCTGAGTCTCTAATCAAATCAACTCCATGCAACTTATTCTCACTGAGTTCAGTCCAATACATGGGTGTACGACATTTTGTCCGTACAAAGCTTCATAAGGTGCCATCTTGATGCTCGACTGAAAACTATTGTTATATGCAAATTCAATCAATAGCAGGTATTGTTCCCACGAACCATTAAACTCAAGTACACATCATCTTAACATATCTTCGAGAATCTGAATAATTCACTCAGATTGACCATCCGTTTGCAGATGAAAAGCTGTGCTAAAATGCAATTTCTTACCCAAAGCATCTTGCAATTTCTTCCAGAATCGCGATGTGAATCTCGGATCCCTATCTGACACAATAGATAATGGCACCCCGTGCAATCTCACAATATCGAAAATATAAAGCTCAGCTAATCTTTCAAGTGAGTAGTCAGATCTTATCATAACAAAATGGGCTGATTTAGTTAATCGGTCAACTATGACCCATATCGCGTCTTTCTTTCTAAAACTCAGTGGCAAACTAGAAACAAAGTCCATTGTTACTCTATCCCATTTCCATTCAAGAATCAGAATCGGCTGCAGCAATCCTGACGGAACTTGATGTTCGGCTTTCACTTGCTGACAAACTAAGCATTTTGAAACAAATTCAGAAATGTCTTGTTTCATACCAGACAACCAGTAGTGTCGTTTCAAATCATGATACATTTTAGTACTCCAAAGAAAATAGATAGATGACTATTATGTGCTTCGCTCAATATCACTCGAATCAACTCTAGATTTCTCAGAACACAGATACGATCCGAAATCTCAAACAACCATCCATAATTTGAAATCCAGATTCAGAATTCACTTCACAATGATTTCATTTCGCTAGCAATTCATTATCAGATTTCTGAGCATCACATATCTGTTGCAAGAACAATGGATTTGCTTTTAATTCAGCTATCACAGAACTATCATCACACAGATCTAACTGAGCTTTCAGAGTACTTAGTGCAAACAATGATTTTCTACTCAGAGCATCTGCAACAACATTTGCTTTCGCCGGATGATAATCTATCACCAGCTCATAATCTTTTAACAATTCAAGCCATCTTATCTGACGCAGGTTCAAATATTTCTGGGTCATTAGATATTTCAAACTTTTATGATATGAAAACACATGAAATTTCTCACCGTACAAATAATGACGCCAAATTTTAAGTGCCAACACAATCACAGTGAGCTCAAGGTCGTGTGTTGGATAATTCTTTTCCTGAGGCTTTAATTGTCTCGAAGTATAAGCTACCACTTTGCCCTCTTGCATCAAAACACATCCCATATCATTTAATGAAGCATCACTGTAAATAACAAATTCCTTACCAGATTCTAGTTGTACTAACACTGGAGCTTCTGTTAATAGAGTTTTCAACTGGTTAAAACTTTTCTGACATTTATCCGACCATTCAAATCTGACATCTTTCGAAAGTAATCGAGTCAATGGAATAGCTATAGTCGAGAAGCCTTTAACAAATCTACGGTAATAACCAGCTAAACCCAGAAAACTGCGAACTTTGGACACGTTCTTCGAAGGTTTCCAATACAGAATAGTGAAAATCTTGCTCGGATCAACGCGAATCCCAGAAGCTGACACAATATGCCCCAAAAAACTGACCTCATCCAACCAGAATTCACATTTGCTGAATTTTACGTACTATTACTTTTCTCTCAAAGTTTGCAACACAATATTCAAATGTTCTGCATGCTCATCTCATCACATGAGTAAATCAAAATGTCGTCAATGAATACAACAACAAATTGATCCAGATACTGTCTAAAAATTTTGTTCATTAAGTCCATAAAGACAATAGGAGCATTGGTTAGTCCGAATGGCATAACTAAAAACTTAAAACGCTCGTACCTCGTTTGAAAAGTAGTTTTCGGAATGTCTAAATCTTTAACTCTCAATTGGTGGTATCCCGATCTCAAATCAATCTTGGAAAACGCAGTAGCTCCTTTTAACTGATCAAACAAATCATCAATCCTTGCAAAGGATATTTGTTCTTTATAGTCACCTTATTCAACTGATGGTAATCGATACACATTCTCATCGCGCAATCTTTCTTTTTCACAAACAGAATAGGAGCACCCCAAGGCCAAAAACTCGGTCTAGCAAACCCTCTATCAGTCAATTCTTGTAGCTGTGACTTTAACTCTTTCAACTCTGTTGGTGCCATTCTATACGGAGCTATCGAAATAGGTGTCGTACCAGGCAACAATTCAATACCAAATTCAACTTCATGAATCAAAGGTAAACCCAGTAACTCTTTAGGGAACACATCAGAAAAATCATAAACAATGGGTACTGATTCAACTTTCTTCTTTGATGCTTTTGAATCGATCACATAAGTAAAATATGAATCATACCCCTTTTTCACATAACTTTGAGCTTTCAAAATGATATCACTGCAGGCAATCCATTTAAATCACTGACTTAATCTGTACAATCTCATCATTCGGACCTCGTAAATCTATAGTCTTTCTTTTATAGTTCACAACAGCATCATGCATAAACAACCAATCCATAACCAGAATAATATCGAATTCATCAAATGGTAAGAGCATCAGATCACAAGAAAATAGATATCTCGAAACATTAACGGACAGTTCTTGCATACTTTGTCAACAAGGACATTTTTACCTAAGGGGTTCGATACTTTTATAGCAAATTCAGTAGGCTCTATAGGCAAAGTCTTACCATATACTAAATTCATGCATATGTACGGATGCGTAGAACTAGGGTCTATTAAAGCTATCATATAAGCATCATAAAGAGTAAAAGTAACCGTTATAACATCAGGCGATGAAGCTTCTTCACTAGCTCGGATAGCATACGCTCTGACAGGCGCTCTAGCTTCGGATCTGACAACATTGTCTCTCATAGTTCTCTGACTACCATTGACATTCTTTACATTCTTTGATGTTCGATCTCTCGCAGGTGCATTATCAAATATTGGATTCTAAATAGTCTCTAATTTGACAGGCTCAGGGCAATCACGGATAAAATGATCAAGCAATCCACATCTGAAGCAAGCTCTGTCATTTAATCTACAGCTTCCTAGATGTCTTTTTCCACAATGTTTACATTCGAGTCTCTCTGATCGAACATTACCAACCCTAGCCACTGAAGTTGTTGGGTTTTTGGAACTCATTTGTGATCTAACTCTGTTTCTGTTCAAATGTCCCGTATTTTCTCGGGAATGACTTTGATCATCTCTGTATCTCTTTGAAGCAGACTGAAATGATTTATTCTGAAATCTCTTTCTTGTATCTCGAGCTTCAAACTCAGCTTCTTTTATCCTTTTTGAGTGCTTCAGCTTTGCAAGCTCGGTCAACGAATGTAACGAACTCTTTTATTTCTAGGATCCCAACCAGCAAACGGATATCTTCATTAAGATCGTCTTTAAATCTTTTACACATTATTGCCTCAGATGATACGCATTCATGAGCATACTGACTCAACCTGACAAATTCCGTTCATATTATGTAAAAGTCATACGTCCTTGTTTTAGTTCCAAGAATTCTTTTCATTTCTAATCAATGAATCTTTCACTGATATATTTCTTCTTGAACTCGGTCTGACAGAAATCCCATGTAACTCATTCTCTCGGAACAACAGAAATCAAAGTTTTCCACCATTGATATGCTGCATCTCGAAGTAACGATACAACACACTTTATGCATTCTTCCGGAGTCAGAGACATCTCATCAAATACTCGAATAGTATTTTTAATCCAGAATTTAACTTGTTCAGCATCATCATTATTGGTAGCTTGGAACTCTTTAGCCCCATACTTACGAAACTTGTCAACTAGAAGCTTACTAAATAGATTCAGATTTGCAGTCGGAGGTATATAAGATATCTGAGAGGGATTAATCGGGGGTGGGGGTTGTGAAACAATCGGGTTATTTCTCATAAATTGAGTGAACCACTCACTCATCATCTGGAAGAAAGCTTGTTTAGCTTCTCCATCCTGACCGCTTGTAGCCGGTCTCGGATCAGAAGGATTTGTCCCTTGCGCGAGAGCAGGCATATTACTTTCTACGTCATCAGCTACGGCTCTTTCGGGATCCATTGCTATACAAAATCAAATTTCATACGTCAGGATTCATCACACTATCACAGTTCAAATATATTGCATGTATAGCTAGACTCTGACACGCTACATTAGTCTGAGAATCAACTAAATCGTAGCTCTGATACCAATAAAATGTAACACCCCTAACTTAAAAACCATCACCAGAATAGGGTTAAGAGGCATTACCGAACATTTGGATCATTTCACATCATATTCATGACACAAAGTCAATCGTCATCAAACACATTTGAATACAATCATAGAGTCCCTTAAATAAGTCTTCAAGACCCTAAGCATGCCTATAAATTGAGTCAAGACTAAACATAAACACATAAGTAATTTCATGAAAATTTGGAACTTTTCTAAAATACAGGGGACACACGGCCATGGGGGTAGGCCGTGCCTCACCCACGGCTACTTGACACTCCCGTGTGTCCTCCCTGTGGTAGTATAGTGCCAAAATCAACACGGTCATCAAGCACACCCATGTGCTAAGGCCATGTTCTACTAGATCACATACTACCCTTTCTCACACGGCCATCAAGCACACCCGTGTCGAGGCCGTGTGCAATTTAAGCCACATTCTATCCATTTACCCACGGTCTTAGGCACATCTGTGTGCCTCAACCGTGTGACATTATAGGCCATTTTACAAGGCCAATATGCCACCCACTTAGGGTCTTCCTACAAGCAATATATATATCAACACATACTTTGCATATATGGCAACCAAAACATACCAAATTTACCATTCAATTTATACACTCAATAACAATTCCAACCATGATGATTCCAAAGAACTAAACTCATATCATTACAAGCATAATTCATTTAATAGCTCACTCAAAATTTAGCCATTTCATAAGCTTCCACCTTACCAAGATATGCATCATATATCACATCCATTCAAGCATATTACCAAATTAAACTTGCCAAAACACATGGCTAAGTTCACTTCCAAAAACATATGCACATATCTAGCCTATACATGCCATATTTAGCTATATACATTTCCAAAAGGGTACCAAAATAAGTTTTTGTAGTGTGATGACGATCCTTGACAATCCCGAGCCTTCAGTAGCTTCAACGACCTATAAAACAGAGTAAACACACACACGAGTAAGCTTTCGAAAGCTTAGTAAGTCATATACAAATAAACTTGGCATAAAAATCATATATGCAATTTGATACATTTGCACATCTCATTCACTTAACAATTTATCATGTATATGCTTGATTCATACTTATAATTACATTTGTCACATTTATCCATTCAAAACTCATTTGAAACACATAGCTCATTCATAATCTTCCTTGCATCTCATTCACATTATCCTATTCAAACATACCTTTCTTCAAATCAAAGTCATATGCATACTTACCATTCTTGCATACTTAATGCACATTCAACGTACCTGAATCGGATATCCATTCACTTAATTGATCATAGCTTGGATATACCAGTCGTATTGTAGACTTGCCCGTTGAACCCTTAGGAACCTAGTAGGATACTCAAAAAATTGGGAATAGTGGTACAAAGACAACGTCCTATACAAGGTCTTACATGCACTCGTATATTAATGTCACTGTCCCAGACAGAGTCTTACACAATTCAATACGATGCCGATGTCCCAGACATGGTCTTACACGTATAGATCATAACGATGCCAACGTTTCAGATGTGGTCTTACACGTAAAACTCATATTGATGCCAACGTCCCAAATGTGGTCTTATATGATAAAACAGAACAGACACCTATGTCATGACATAGGTAATCCTATCTATTCCTAGGTTCGAATGGGACTTCTCGGACTTAATCATTATAACGGACTCATCTCGAAATTCCTACGCATACTATCTCAATAGTATTTGTTATCAACAATAGTCATATAATCAAATATAGTATCATACAAGTATGTTTATTTGCATAGTGACTTACCTCAAATTCGATATATCAGAATGAAAACGGCTACTCATTAACTTTCACTTTCTCACGGTCTAAGTCTATTTTCCTCGGGTCTTGAGCTAAACAATTTTAGAATTAACCCTTTTATTCACTACTTCGTTCAATTCAACCCATACACACATATTTTGGGCTATTTACAATTTAGCCCCCACATTTGTACATTTTACCAATCTACTCCATTTTTCACAAAACATCAAATTCACAAAATTCACACATATACATGCTTGGCCGAATACATATACATCACATACAAGCCCACATTTTTCATCAAATTTTCTATTTAGTCCTTCAATTTACCATTTTCTCAATTTAGCCCTATTTAGCTAAATTCATCAAAAATTCATGAACAAAATATGTTCATCTAGCTCATATCTTTCATTTAACACAAAAAATGATCAAAAATCTTAACATAACATCAATGGTGTCTCACACAAACATTATCAATTCATCAAATTGAGACATGGGTTTGATAGCTCTCTAAGCAACAATTGCGAAAACGTAGAAATTATCAAAAATCGATAAAAAACGAACCTTGAATTTTGGCTTGCTAGTAGCCGAATGTATGATAGCTTTAAACTTTCTTTTTCCTTTGAATTTTGGTGGAATAATGCATGTATAATGTCCATCTTCAGATTATTATCATATTAACATAATAATTCACCTTTTACTAAATTACTCTTAACTAATAACAAATAAAACTTATTCATTTAATGGCACAACCGTCCATTACTCATCCACTAACTTTAAAATGGCTTAATTGCCACTTATGTCCCTTGCAAATGCAAGCCACATCAATTTGGCCACTAATCAAATAAATAACCACTTTTAAACTTTATGCGATTTAGTCCTTTTATCAAATTAGGCACACAGACGGACAATTTAACAGACAAAAATTTTGCACATGCTTAATCATATTAAAACAGCACAAAAAATAATATTAAAATATTACAAGAACTCAGATTTGTGGTCTCGAAACCATTATTCTGACTAGAGTATAAATCGGACTATTACACACGTAACGATGTTCTGTTGGAGAATGATAGGATATGTCAACAACGACCAGTTATTAATTCACTGCTTTAGAGAAAGTCTGACTGGGTCCACGGCAAGTGGTACAATCAGTTAACCCGTTCTCAAACTGGCTCATGGAAAGACGTGGCTCAAGCTTTCATGAAATAGTACAACCACATGACAAACATAGCACCTGATAGAATTACACTCCAGAACATGGAGAAGAAGACAAATGAGAGCTTTAGGCAGTATGCCCAGTGATGGAGGGAGGTGGCGACGCAAGTCCAACCCCCACTCTTAGAGAAAGAGATGACTATGCTCTTCATCAGTACTTTGAAGGCTCTCTTAATCAACCTCATGTTGTGAAGCGCTACTAAAAGCGTTTTTGATATTGTAATGTCTGGTGAAATGATCAAAAATGTTATGAGAAACGGTAAAATAGACGTGCAGGGGAAAGCGCCAAAAGATTGGCCCCGAGAAAGAAAGAAAATGAAGTAAACAATGTGGGAGCATACAGTAAGGGCTACTCAAAGTAAATCACTATCGACCAACCAAAGACGACGACCGTTAGCCTTTAGAGTCCTCCAAGGCAAGAATCTAACCAAAGGACGAATACAGAAAAACTTCAATTCACTCTTACCCCAATGACATACCAAGAGCTATATCAGAACCTGTATAACGTACACGTGGTGTCCCCTTTCTACCTAACACCATCGCAGCCCCCGTACCCTAAATGATATGATGTAAATGTTCAATTTGACTACCATGTGGGAATTTTGGGGCATTCAATAGAAAATTGCACTGCCTTTAAGAAAGTTGTTGAAATGCTTATTAAAATGGGCATTGTAAAATTTGATGATACACCAAGTGCTGATAATCCGCTGCCTAATCACACTAATGGTGGAGTAAATGCGATTGATGGAGTGACAGAGAGAAAAGTCAAGGTTGATATCACAGAAGTAAAACTCCTTTGAGATGAGTTTGAAAAGAGATGGTAAAAAGGGGGCTAAGCATGCCGGATCCTAAAAGAAGTTACGAAAACTTTAGGAATTGCTATGAGTTCCATCATGAAGAGGGGCATGAGATTCAACAATGTGCAGACTTCAGAGCCTTGGTACAAGGTCTGATGCACAGTAAAGAGATCAAGTTCTATGAAAGAGTTAAAGAAAATGTTAAGAAAATGCTAGAAAATGTGCTCATCAATGCCATACATGAAAAAATCACTGAAAGGGGGACCTTGTCAGATATCCCCTCTTACAAAACTGGGTGTGTTCTGAATAATTAGACCACAGAAGAAATTCCTATAGTTTTTAGAGCTTTCTTAGAGTAATGTTCCGAACACACTTGTTGCTTTTAGCCTAGAAGTAATAAGCACTCCTTGGTGAAATAGGCTTATGTCTAAACTTCATTATGAAATACATACTTGAGATCATTTTGAATAAAACTCTTCTTGATTCTTTCATTATTTTTCTTAGGACCTTTATTCCTAATCATTCTTTCATTTCATTTATAGGTATACAGTGCAAATAGTTATTCTCAAATTCATTCATTTTTTATATATTCTTCTGCACCTACAATAGGTCCCTAGATATCAATAACGTGAGTAACGCTGCTACGAATTTAGAATCTCTTCTTGAGCAAGACACGTGTTTAGAGGGATCCCAGGACTTTGAAGATTGCATAAACTGTGGCTTATCTCTGGAATTGTTAAGAATGGTAAAACAAGAGGAAAAGCAGACTCTACCTTATGAAGAAATAGTGGAGATTGTGACATTGGAAGAGGGAAAGGTTGTGAAAATTGGAACGTGTATAACTAAGGATATGAAACAAGACCTCGTAGAGCTACTTTAGAAATTCAAAGATATCTTCGCATGGTCATACCAAGATATGCCAGGGTTAAGCACTGATGTCGTTGTGCATCATCTCCCTATAAAAGAAGATTGCAAGCCAGTTTAACAGAAGCTCCAGAGAATGAGGTCAGACATTGTGCTGAAAATGAAAGAGGAAGTTAAAAAGCAGTTTGATACTGGATTCGTGCAAGAGGCCAAATACTTAGAATGGGTAGCCAACATTGTGCTTGTCCTTAAGAAAGAAGGGAAAGTATGAATGTGTGTAGATTTTAGAAATTTAAATAAGGCCAGTCCGAAGGATAATTTTCCCTTGCCTCATATTGATACTCTGGTGGATAACACGGTGGGCTACTTATTGTTTTCATTCATGGATGGATTCTCGAGGTACAATTAGATAAAAATGCATCTTGAATATATGCGAAAGACTACCTTCATAACATTGAGGGGGCACGTTCTATTACAAAGTAATGCCGTTTGGGTTGAAAAATGTGGGAGCTACGTACCAAAGAGCTATGGTGACTTTGTTCCACGATATGATGCATAAAGAAATTGAAGTTTATGTGGATGATATGATTGTGAAGTCTAAAATAGAAGAGGAACACACTCGAGTTTTGAGGAAACCATTCTTGGGGTTGAGAAAATTCCAGTTAAAGTTCAATCCAACGAAATGTACTTTTGGAGCTAGATCGGGAAAATTGCTAGGCTTTATAGTCAGCGAGAAGGGAATCAAGATTGACTCAGACAAAGTCTGAGCTATACAAGAATTTCCTCCACCACACACTCAAAACAAAGTTCGAGGTTTCATGGGAAGGTTAAATTACATTGCTAGGTTTATTTCATAGTTAACCGAGAAATGTGATCCCATATTTTGTCTTCTGAAGAAACATAATCCTTCCATGTGGGATGATGAATGTCAGAATAGTTTTGATAAAGTCAAACAGTACTTGTCAAACCCTCCAATCTTGTCACCCCCTTTTCCAGATAGGCCACTAATTCTGTACTTAATAGTGTTTGATCACTCAATGGGGTGTGTGTTGGGTCAACACGATGATTCGAGAAGAAAAGAAAAGGGGATATACTACCTCAACAAGAAATTCATTGAGTGTGAGATGGGATATTCGCCAATTGAGAAATTGTGTTGTGCCTTGGTTTGGACGACTCAAAGATTGAGGCAATACATGCTGTACCACACGACCTGGTTAATATCAAAATTAGACCCCCTAAAGTACATGATGGAGTCAACTTCTTTGAATGAAAGGATGGCCAGATGGCAAATTATCCTCTCTAAATTTGATATAGTTTACGTGAGCCAAAAGGTTGTGAAAGGAAGCGCAATAGCAGATTTTTTGGCTAACAGGGCTTTAGAAGATTTTGAGCCAAGGAATTTCAATTCCCAATGAGGATCTAATGTATGTAGTGGCTATGAAAGAAGACACCCTAAAGGATCATCTTTGGAAGCTAAATTTCGACAGAGCATCAAATGTTATCGGTAATGGAATCGGGGTAGTCTTGGTATCCCCAAATAAAGATCATTATCTATTCTTATGTAAATTTGATTTTTATTGTACGAATAATATGGAAGAATATGAAGCATGTATCATGGCGCTGGAAGTATATGAGATTCTGCATTGATGATCTACCAACTAAAAGGCGAATGGGAAACAAGAGACCAAAAATTGATCAATTACCGAAGGGTAATTATGAGGTTAACTAAGGATTTTGACGATATCACTTTTAGTTATCTCCCACGAGAAGAAAACCATATGGCAGATGTTTTGGCCACTTTGGCCTCCATGATCAAAGTAAGCAAACAGGAGGATGTAAAACCTATTCAAATGAGTATCTATGTAGCCTTAGCCCATTGTTACAATATGGACAGAGAGGAAAGAAATAATCACCCTTGGTATCACGATATATTACGATACATGAGAAATCATGAATATCCTGAGCAGGCTACTAAGAATGATAAAAGGACATTGAGAAGGCTGGCTTGTGATTATGCCTCAGACGGGGATGTCTTGTACAAAAGAAGAAAGGATCAGATACTTTTGAGATGTGTGGATGCTATTGAAGCTAAGAAAATTCTGAAAGAAGTCCACGAGGGTGTTTTTGGAATGCATGTTAATGGTTTCATGATGGCTAGACAAATCATGAGATTCAGATACTATTGGTATACCATGGAAGGAGACTGCATCAATTATGCTAAAACATGTCACAAATGCCAGATATATGGAGACAAAATTCATGTGCCTCATTCACCTTTGCATGTTATGACTTCTCCATGTCCATGCTTCATGTGGGGCATGGACGTCATCAGGCCAATCTCTCCAAAAGCTTCAAACAGGTATCAGTTCACCTTCATAGGTATCGAATATTTCACCAAATGGGTAGAGGCTGCTTCATATGCCAACGTCACTAAATCGGTAGTTAGCATATTTTTAAAAAAACAAATTATATGTCAAAATGGGATGCCTGATAAAATCATATCATACAATGCATTCAACTTGAACAACAGTATGATAGCGGAGGTTTGTAGTCAGTTCAAGATCAGACACCACAACTCGTCACCGTATCTCCCAAAAATGAGTGGTGTAGTGGAAGTAGCCAACAAAAACATTAAGAAGAATGTGGGGAAAATGGCTGAAACTTATAAAGATTGGCACGAGAAATTACCATTTTCTCTCTATGCTAATCAAACATCAGTCAGAACCTCCACCGGGGCAACTCCTTTCTCATTGTTTATGGAATAGAGGCAGTGTTACCCATTGAAGTTGAAATTCCTTCCCTTCGAGTCTTGTAGAGCTAAAGTTAGATGAATCCGAATGGATAAGTCTCGATACGATCAGTTGAACTTGATTGAGGAAAAAAGGCTAAGGGCTATCCGCCATGGTCAGATGTACCAAAAGAGAATGATGCAGGCTTATGACAAAAAGGTTCACCCAATAGAATTTCACGAGGGAGACCTAGTTTTGAAAAAGATCCTCCCCACACAAAAGGATTTCAGAGGGAAATGAATGCCAAATTGGAAAGACCTTATGTGGTGAAAAAGGCTTTCTCCGGAGGGGCATTGATCTTGGCTGAGATGGATGGGAAAAACTTACCCAGTCCTATAAATTCAGATTCAGTTAAGAAGTACTACACTTGAAGAGGAAAAGAGGCTAAAGTGAAAACCCGCAAAGGGCACTTTGAGACTTTCTAAAAAAAAAGAAAAAATAGAGAGGCCAAGGTGAAAACCCGCAAAGGGTGCTTTGAGACCAAAGGGGTTTTGAGTCGAAAATTGAAAAAGTGGATCAAATTGTGATCAGAGTATAATGCGGCAATGTGAATCCTAAGCGTTTAAAAATGGGATCATTCTCATGAAATTTTCACTCATGCAAGACACATTTAGCTAGGAGCATTTGATTCATACAGATCATTGCATCCTAATCATTGTAAAAGATCATTCTCATGACATTCTGTATTCATGCAAATGTCACCTATAATACATTTAGTTAGGAGCATTAGATTCATTCGATCATTGCATCCTAACTATTTTGTATAAGAATAAACACATAAAAATGACTTTACAATACAGGTCCCCCAGAGGGTGGTGTCTCAACATTGGTGAATTAGCAGATCTTGTCTCCCTGAGTTTGCAGTGGAGCAGATTGAAGAGAGCAGATTTGGTATTCTTGAAGTTGTAGGAAGCAGATCAAAGAAATCAGATCTTGTCTCCTTGAAGTTACAGTGGAGCAAGTTAAAGATAACAGATCTGGCATTCCTAAAGTTGCAAGAAGCAGATCGAAGACATCAGATCTTGTCTCCATGAGTTTGCAGTGGAGCAGATTGAAGATAGTAGATTTGGCATTCCTGAAGTTGTAGTAAGCATATCGAAGACATCAAATCTTGTCTCCCTAAGTTTGTAGTGGAGCAGATTAAAGATAGCAGATTTTGTATTCCTGAAGTTACAAGAAGCAAATCGAAGACATCAGATATTGTCTCCCTGAAGTTGCAATGGAGTAAGTTGAATATAGTAGATCTAGCATTCCTAAAGTTGTAGGAAGCAGACTAAAGAATCAGATCTTGTCTCCCTGAGTTTACAATGGAGCAGATCGATGATAGCAGATTGGCAATCCTGAAGTTGTAGGAGCAGATCGAAGACAACAGATCTTGTCTCTATGAGTTTGCACTGGAGTAGATTGAAGATAGCAAATTTGGCATTCCTAAAGTTGTAGAGCAAATCGAAGACATCAGATCTTGTCTCCCTGAAGTTACAGTGGAGCAAGTTGAAGATAGAAGATCTGGCACTGCTGAAGTTCCAAGAGCAGATCGAAGACATCAAATCTTGTCTCCCTGAGGTTGTAGTGGAGCAGATTGAAGATGGCAGATTTGGCAATCCTGAAGTTGTAGGAGCAGATCAAAGACATCACATCTTTTCTCCCTGAGTTTGTAGTGGAGTAGATTGAAGATAGCAAATCTGGCATTCTTGAAGTTGTAGGAGAAGATCGAAGACATTAGATCCTCTCCTCTGAATTTGTAGTGGAGCGGATTAAAATAAAAAATCCTATACCCCTAAAGTTGCAATAGGTCAGATTGAATTTACCATACAAGTCTTATTTCCCTGAAGTTGTAGTAGAGTAGACAGAAGACAGCAAATCTCATCTCCTCGAAATCGTGGTGGAGCAGATGTAAGCTACGAGCCTAATTTCCTTGATTTGGATCGAAGCGCTAGTTCTTATACCCTTGAAGATGCAGTGGGATGGAATGAACCTACTCAAAGAGGAGAAGCACCAAAGAAAGAAAGGTTGAGTAAGACCGGGCAAAATTTGCTTTTTTAAGGTATTTGCTCTATTCTCGTTACACAATAATGAGTAAAGAGGGGCAGCTGTAATGTAACATCCTGAATTAATGGGTCTTTGCATTTGATGTGTGTTACGTTCAATGTGATAATTAGAGTGTTTAAGGGGTTCAAATTGGGTTCAGGTTTGGGTTGAGGCCTTAATCAAATTTTGGGTTTGGGCACTTTAGTGGAAAGCTAAATAGGTCCGGGCTTAAAAGATATTATCCGTGAATTAAAACACAAAAATGGGCTAGTGGCCCAGTGGACAGTGACGTGAAAAGTATTAAGGGGATCAAAGGTTTGAGTCGCATTACCCACTTATTTTTAATTGTTTTTTGCGTCAAAGGAGAGGAGAGTGGGGGCAGCTAGGATGCTTTAAAATAGGAAGTTTTATCTATTTGGATAATGTGGATATTGTGCTGATAATAGTAGGAAGAGGTGGTCTTATTTAGGCCTCTTCTAAAGGTATGAATAGATTAGGATAAAGAAGAAAAGATAGGAGTTATCTGCTGAGTGCATTGTTGGCCGAAATTGCATCTCCTAGAGGGGGAAAGAAATCGGTTTCTTTATGGGAAAGGGGTGCAGAAATTTCCCCTACTATTTGATTAATTGTTAGTTATCAGGAAGGGCACTTTCGGGTTTTGATAAGTAAGTGCCAAAAATTCTTTATAAATAGGGGTGGTATCTCTTCAATTCTGAAATTTGAACCCTATTCTTTTTCTCACTCTTTGTGTCGAAACTCTCAGTCATTCTCTGCAATTTCTTTTCTTTTGATTACTTTAAAAGCCAAAATCTCTAAATCTTTACTTTCATTCAAAAGTCGAAACTCTGAACTTTCTTTTCATCTCCATAGCCGAATACCTCCTATTCTCTTCTGTTGATTTCTTTATCAAAGCCAAATCTTCATAGATCTCTTTAGATCATCCTTTCTTTCTGATCTTCTCCAAAGTCGATATTCCCTAGGAGTTGCCAAATTCTCTGTTTTAAGGTGATTGTCGATTTCTTCTATTTTTTTCCCTTCTCTTTTTGTTTTTTTTTGAGACCATAGTCGAATGGCTAGTTGATTGGTAGGCCATCTTTAGTTTGACTTGTCCACTAATCTCATGTTCTTTTGGGCGGCACTTCGAGAAATCAGAGTAGATCGAATCATCCAGATCTCAAAAGTCAGAAACTGTTAATCTATAAGTATCCTATCTATTTCAAGATTTCAAGGTAAGAGGTTTTCTTTAGATTCCTATTAGATTCGCTATCATATTTGAGATCTTAAATCATATGATATGGTTTAACAACCCTATTTCGTTATAGTAGTTCTGACAAAGACTTTTGATGGAATCAAATGTGGATTAGGCAAAGGAGAGGATTGGGTCCGTAAACCCAATCCCTAAGTTTAAGAAACGAGTAGTATTCGCTGTTCGAGATTGGCCGCTAGGTTATGGATCGACTTCTAAATAGCATCTTAGGAAGATAGCCAGTCGTATCGACTTCTAATAGTGTCGACATTGAGGGTGTCGTCATAACCATAATTAGATGTGTAGATCCTTAACACATAAGTATTGTTGTAATATATGTGCATGATATGGGCTAAAAGCCTAAAAGAGAGGCTGTATGAACAGTCATAATACCCAAAAAGGGTAGGCAAGGGATGTCAGGTAGGTAATCCTAGAAACTTCTCTATGTGTACCGATGTATGCAAAAGTCTGAGATCTGTTTAAATGGCTTAATGTTTTGATTCTTGCATGTATGTATGCATGGGATGGGATTGATTGATTTATGGAAGGGGAGCAGGTCGCGAGGCGATCGGTGGCTTTGCCACATAGGTCACATAGTGACCGGTCTTTATGACAGGCAGCATAGCTATCAAAATATTAGAATGTATTTTTTGAGGTTAGTATAAGCAATCGGTGGCTTTGCCACATAGGTCACATGGTGATCGGTCTTTATGACAAGCAGCACAGTTGTCGACGTGGTATGTAGCGGATGGAGGGTTGATTGTAGAAATCCACACGGTGTGATGGTTGGTACAGGGGTGTGTAGAGGATGGACTCTTAGGTTTGGGATGGGCCATGTTGCATGAAATATTTTGTTACCATTGTGTTTAGGCCAAGGCCCATAATATGTTTGTGGGTCGAAGGCTTTTATGTGATTTCGAGACTTGCACACTGAGTCTTTGTGACTCAACCTTTTATTTTTCCCACTTTTCAAAAGAGCAGTAATTCGTGGACATGGGAGCCGAGGCAGACTCGAGGGGCCATTAAGACTATTATCTACATAGACTATTTTCGGTTTTGTTTTCATTTAAGTTTTAATTTTTGGGAATATTTTTTGTAATAAGGCCTCCATAACTTAGGTTTCAATTTTTTTTTTGTTATGTTGGGTTTTTACAAACTTATATTTTTTCAAAGTCTTAAATATAAAATGAAATGATAAATAGGCTTTTCAAACTCAATCAACGCAAATGTTAAAGTTATTTTCAAAATTTCACATTTAATTGATTATTCAGCTATAACAAACTAAGTTTTTCCAAAACCCTTCAGAGTAAAGTTTTCAAGATTCAACCCCTAGCTTACCAAATCTGGTCTTGACGCATGGGCCGGGTTTAGGGTGTTACATTTTTGATATTAGAGCCCAGCTCAAAACTCGTGCTGTGAAATGGGTCCAGGCTATGTTCGGCTCTTCTAGAGAAGCACGGCAGTGTGGTCTTTGGTTTAGGCCGTGTGTAATTTGTACTTGGCTCATTTTCTCTATTTTCAGCCTGTTTCTTGTTCTTTTCACCCTCCGATGCTCTACTGAGTATAAAACATGAAAACAAAGGATTAGAAGCACCTATTTCCATAATTAAAGGGATAAATCATCCAAAAGTTAGCTAAATATGGGATTAAAATATGTGTATATTATGGTTTATTAGGATGCATTTTGAGGAATGATTTGGTATTGATTTGACGTTGTGGGTGATTCAATGTGTAGGAGGCAAATTTGTCCTTGAAAATGGACTATAATTGCCCACACGGTTGAGCACATGGACATGTGCCTCGACCGTGTTATTTGAGTTTGCCAAGTGAATCAAGTTAGGCTTGACCACGGGCTGGACACAGGGGCGTGTGACTGGCCATGTGGTGCAAGTCAATGTCAACCACGGGTGAAGCACACGGCGTGTCTCAGGCCTTGTGGACAAGTCAGTAGGTATGCCCTGTTTTGCCACGGCTTGGACACATAGGCGTGTCTGAATCCGTGTGAGGTAGACTGCCTACTCACATGGGCGTGTGTCCTCTGTAACTTAGAAAAATGTTTGAGTTTAGAAATTTTCATAAGTGTTATGTTTAGTCCCAACCTTGTTCTAAAGCATGTTTAATGTCTCGATGACCTCACTAAGGGACTATATGGTTATGTTTGAATATGATTGAATGATAATTGACTTGGTGTCATAAAATGTATATGAAATGTTTCGTTTGTTTAGTAATACCTCTTAACCCTATTCCGGTGATAGTTTCGGGTTCATCCATTGAAAATTAGTCTAACTTATCAAATTGGACATCCAAACAATAAAATTTCTCAACCAAAATTTCACACAAACATTCAATCACTCAATAAACACTAAAACTCAATCAGATTAAATATTTTGACCTCAAATTCAAGGTTTCAAAACCACTATTCCGTTTAGGCCCTAATTCGGGCTACTACATTTCACCTATGTTGAATGCAAGATAAATGCCAAATAAGTGAATTCACCTTTAACAATAAACTTTCGATATGAAATAACTATGATTATGCGGTTCCTAATATTACACATCACCACCGAAATAAACACATTTTTGCCATCTACAGTTATCAACCAAGCACCTCTGGATTTACATTAAACAACCACGTTATGTTGGGTCAGCCAATCCAACCATATGATGATGTCAAACTCATGGAAACTCAATAGGATCAAGCCCACCAAAAATATATATTCACCAAAACCCAATGAATCATCTTTTATTAGTCTTTTGACAATAGTACTCTAACCGAGTGGGTCGGTAACTATCACACTATTCATAGCAGGGACAACATTAAGAATCCTTTCATTCATAAACTTATCACATATATATGAATAAGTTGATCCAGGATCTACCAAAGCATGAATGATGTTGTTGAATAAAGTAAAATTACAAGTGATAACATCGAAGGCTACAATGTCATCCTTTGCTTGCATCACGTAAACTCTTGTTGAGGCCTTCGGTCCCTAGCTTCGTTACGTTTCGTCTTGGAGTCCCATAGGACATTGCTACAACAGGAACAGGATGTGAGAGATTTAACAATTGTCTAGCTCTAGTCAAGAAAGTGTGGTCGAGAGATAAGCATTTATTGGTAGATTAGTTAATTAGTTAGAGTCAATTCTTCAACCCCGAACCAACCTAAGAAATAGACCATTACAAGTCAAAAATTCCTATATGACCTAAGTGATAAAACTCATGGAATATTAAACTAAATATTGTTGTTTTTGACCACTTGTATTGACAAACCATAATTTACACATATTTTAACCCCATGCTTGGCCTTTTTTGGATGAATTTTCATTAGATTTGATGAATTCGATGCTCCTAATCCCTTAATTTCATGTTTTATAATCACGAGAGCTTAGAAAGTCGAAAAGAATGAGAAACGGGCCAAAAGGGACAAAATGGGCCTACATTAGAAATCGATGGCTTAGACTATCAACCACGGGTAGATCACACGGCCGTGTGTGGCGAGGAGAATCGACCACGTACGAAGGAGTCCACCACGGACATGTCACACGGGCGTGTCCCTGCTGTAGCAAAGATGAATTCTATTTGAAATAAGCTACTTGTGAGTCAAGGGAGGTGTTCCAAAGCCTATATAAACACACTAGGGGGAAACCTAAAAAGGGACATTGAATAGACGCTGAGTAGGAGTCAAAAAATACTCGAAGACAGCCGTCGAGAACATCTTAGGAGAAGGATCTCCATCAAGACTGAAGATCTCCCATCAAGTTCTTTAGAAGTTTCTGGGTTTTCATTATGTTTTGTGGTTTTCCCTATTTTATGATGTTTCCCTCTATAAGTATGAACTAAATCTCTTAAATACCTAAGGGGATGAAACCTAAGACGAATCTTATTATTATTTGATTTATAAGAAAAATACTTGTTCTTATTCTTAATTGTGAGTTTTTGTTCTTGTTTTGATAATTCAGGTTATTAATTCAAGTCGAATGTGCTTATTTAGTGGAGCAAAATTCCTGTTTAAGAGTAGATCAACACAATTAAGCGGAGTTGATTGCAACCCTAGAAATAGGGCGACAAAAATCTACCGGATTAGAGTCAAATCTAATAAGGGAATCCATAGATTGAGTTAATGCGACAATAGGGGTTTTGATTAGAAAGAAATTTCAATTAATCAACCTAGAGTCAGTTGTTTTCAGTCTTAAAAGAGATATTAACATAAATCAGGTATTTTTGAGGATTAAGTCAAGTGAATAAATCATATGAATCAAAAGTAATAAGTGAAGCCTAGGTGGATTCTTCCTTAGGTATTGCCTATCTCATATAAGTTGTCTAAGGGTATTTTCCCAATTCACTCGCTGTCACGTTCATAGTCAATTAGTTAGTTAAATTAGTTAGTTTTAGATTAAAAATAAATCCCTTTAATTATTAGGCTAGATAATAAAAGGATAGCTTTTACTAGTAATTTTAGTCCTTGAGGATACGATATTCGGACTCGTTCGATCGATGCACTTGCCTTTGTCGGAATAATAGTTAGTTTCGAGCTCCATCAAGTTTTGGGCGCCTTTACCGGGGACTAAGATATTAGGAACACTTAGTTAGTTTCCAGGTTCGATCATTATTTTTACAAATTTTTAAGACTCTGACACACGATCAAGTTTTTGGTGCTGTTGCCGGGGAACTAAAATATTAAGAATGCTCAATTTTTATTACTTTAGCCATATTTTATTTTATTTTTGCTATTAAATTTTAATTTTACTTTTCTAATTCTCTTTCTTTTTCTCTTTTCCTGATAGGTACCTCTATTTTATGACTAGAAGGAACCCGACAGGACCCTTGATTTTTATTACAGTGAAATAAAACATACCACTCGCAGAAACCAAAGAGATGTCACTGAATAATTATCAGTGGAAATTCATGAGGACAACGCCTAGTAAAGAAGCCGATGTTTTCAACCTTGACGCGGTCACCATGTTATCTAAGCATGTATAGTTTTTAAATAAAAAAATTGATGGTTTGTATGGTTCTACGCAGGTACAGCCTGTTATCTAGTGCGATATGAATGGAGGAGAGATGAGCAATATAGAATATCCACCTTAGCACCCAAGCGCTGAAAGCGAGCAAGTTCGCTATATGGGAAATAATTCTCGATCCCAAAATAATTTTTACAGTAACACTTATAATGCAGGTTGGAGGTACCATCTCAGCTTCTCGTGGGGTGGTCAAGGTAATTAGAGACAGCAGCCCCTCCCAAACTTCCAACAATAGCCCTACCCACAGGAAAAGAAGCTGAGCCTTGAAGAGATGCTGACAAAATTCATAGCGGTGTCAGAAACACGTTTCCAAAACACCGAAACAACACTTAAAAGTCAACAAGCATCGTTTCAAGAGATTGAAAACCAATTAGGGCAACTTGCTAAGCTGATCTCAAAAAGACCACAAGGTATCTTGCCTAGCAACATCGAAACTAACCCTAGAGAGCAACCTCAAGTAATAAGTACTCGCGATAGTGAAGGGTTAGATGTACCAACGTTGACGCAGTAGAATGTGGTAGAGGAAGGTAAGGTTGAGGTAAGCCATGATAAACTAAACCCGGTAATTACAGAGTACCAATCACGTGTGTCGTTCCCCAATGCGATAAAGAAAAACCACATTATAGGAACAATTCGGTAAATTTCTTAAACTTCCAAAGAAATTACATATTAACTTGCCATATCTTAAAGCTCTTTCGTAGATACCAGATTCAAGGAAATTTTTAAAGAGTTTTTTACAAATAAATGGAAGTTAGACGATACGTCGCATGTGGAGCTAAACACAGTGTGCCCAGTAAATCTATGAAATAAACTACCACGTGAGCTCACATTTAATGTAAGCGACGAAACAATCACTCTTTTGGTTCTTGACACGGCTAGGACATCAAGTATTAAGGGTGGAACCAATCACTTCAAAGTTGGAGATCAGGTACTCAAAATCTTCCCAGATGGAACAGTCGAGGTAACTAATCCTAAATTCAGCACTTTCAAGGTAAACACTACTCGACTCATGTAACACCCCAAACCTAGCATAGACGTTATGGCTGGATCCAGCATGTCACATCGAAAGGTAGTTGTAAAGCTAACCATAAAATGTAACACCCCAAATTTGGCCTAGGCGTTATGGCTGGATCTAGCATGTCACACCAATGATAGTTGAAAAGCTAAGTGATCGTTAAAAATGTTGCATCTATTTTTGAAACTCCAAGTTTTGTTGTTTGTTTGTAAAAACACGATTTGCTTAATGTTCATTTTTGTAAAGTTGGTATTGTTAAAAAAACTATTTTTGTTGTGAAAACTCGAACTTGAATAGTTGCGAAAACGTGATATTTTGAAAAACGATTATTAACATTTTAGGAGAAACCCAGTGTTAAATGTTTAGCAATTTGAAATAGTAGAAATGAAAGTTAAAAGTAAAACAAAATCCAAAGGCCTTATTACAAATTACTAAACCCAAAATAAATAATCTTAAAATAAAGTAAAGACTAGATTTACTATGTTTTGTTTAGAAATAATTCTGATGTATGGCCACCACCGAGTCCTTCACAGCTCCAAATCCTCTAAGCTGGGATTACCTACAAGGTTAAGGGAAAGGGGGTGAGTTACCTACAAGGTTAAGGTTAAGCCCTTACAGCATAAATTTGGGCCTAAGCCC
This sequence comes from Gossypium rotundifolium, assembly GCA_025506655.1. Taxonomy (NCBI): domain Eukaryota; kingdom Viridiplantae; phylum Streptophyta; class Magnoliopsida; order Malvales; family Malvaceae; genus Gossypium; species Gossypium rotundifolium. The sequence goes on along the minus strand of CP106732.1, from coordinate 30,109,896 downwards.
TATAATCAAGATAATGCAAACAATAGGATGCAACCCAACCCAATCCAACCAATCACACCCTCGAACCAACCAATCGGGTTGTGGGGATCAAGTCAACCCACCCCGCCAATCACACCAATATTGCGGACAAGTCGCTAATCACGATTTGTGGTGAGCCACCGAGTAATAGTATATATGTTGTATAGCCACTGTAGCAAGATGTGGCGAGCCACCAGGCTACACTTCTCTTCAATCATCAAACCCAACCCATGCAACATGGTATAAATGCAGTATAACAATAATATGAAAAAAATGTAACTAGAATCATATACACAATACTCAACTCTAATTGAGGGTATAACAGACATTTTTACCCCCTTTAGGGGTATTTTGGTAATTTTGCAACCCAAGGGTATTTCGATAATTTACCCTTTAGAGGTATTTCGGTAATTTACACTCCAGGGGTAATTTGGTAATTTTACTCATAACTAATCCATGTATACAGTGCATCTCAAACATACTCAATCATACAATTAACACATACAACACCAGTACTACCCCGAGGGTGCAACGGTCAATTTGTCGTTTAGGGGTAAAATGGTTATTTCACCCTTTGAGGGTATTTTGGTAATTTCATAAATCAGGGGTATTTTAGTAATTTTATCAACCAAGGGTATTTCAGTAATTTTGTAAACCAATGGTATTTTAGTAATTTTGTAAACCAAGGGTATTTTAGTAATTTTGCAAAACGAGGTATTTCGGTAATTTCATAATTTGGGGGTATTTTAGTAATTTTGTAAACCAAGGGTATTTTAGTAATTTTGCAAACCGAGGTATTTCGATAATTTCATAAATTGGGGGTATTTCGATAATTTTACAATCGGTATTTAGGTAATTTCACAAACTAGGGGTATTTCGATATTTTCGTAAACTAAGGGTATATTGGTAATTTTGCAATCCAAAGCATTCTAAACAAATATAACGATGCGAATGGACCTAGGGCCCACTCTCGGCCCAAATGGGCCCACACGCTCGTGTGGCCCATTCAGCCCAAATCTAGCCACAGATATGAGATTCACATAGACTAGTCCAATATCTACTACCCAATCATACAATTTATTCATATGGGCTCACGGGCCATTTGGGTCCACTTGGCCCAAATAACCTAAACCCACAAGAACACTCATGATGGCCTCAACTATCTTGTCGAATCCCCCACACATGCGCTCGTACGCTCGTGTGGCTACCATTGCCGTGTGACTGGTATTTCGGCATTTGCCGCTCTACAGCTAGAGTAGTACGAGGTACACACCTAATAGGAGTCTGAAGCTTTTCCGTGCTCCAAATGCTCCTATGCCCAAACGCCAACCCAGGTATGCTTTCTCTCCTCATAGATAGATCTATTTAAAGCTAGCTTCTCACCTTCCCTCTTGCTAGCTTTCCAATATGGGATCGCTCCTTCATTAGAGTTTAAATCAAACACAAACTCTGGCCGTCCAATCCGCAAAATAAATACTCCCTTGCTTGTCATGAGATTCAAACTCATGCTTTCTTGTAACTTAATCCACGCCGCTAGCCACTTGGCCACAAGCTCATCTTGTTTCTAAAATCATGCGTAACTAAATATAAATATATGGGCCAAAGTCTAAGTTCACTTAAAAATAAATCAAAATGAAATGCAAGCGCCAAGACTTGAACCTTGGACCCCTTGCTTCATTATGGCGTCATTCCCTTGTCTCTTATGTGGCGTCATTTGCCACTAGACCACAACTATTTTTTTTTTGTCATTTTTCTCCATATTTTGTTCTTAGAACCTACTTACTAACTCCCAGGGTTTTACTCACCTAAAACCAAAATTTTCTTGAAGCCCAAGTTTGATCTCGAGCCTTCATAGAAGCCCCCTAACCTTCCAAAATCACTCACCTAATAGGTCAAACTTGCACTAATGTCGTTCTCATGTTCTCAAAAATTTTAAACACTTCTACGCCAAAGCCCAATGGGCCCAATTCTACTAGGCCCAAATTCGGGTCGTTACAACTCAAACAATATATCAATAACCGAATTGATCGCATGAGAAATGATTTCCACCTCCTCAAACCACTATAATTGTGTGAATGAGAGGTCAGTCTAGCTTTAGACTTTAAACGAGCCCTTCTCGTGTAACATCTTAAAATTGGGCCTAGTAGAATTGGGCTCAATATGCCTTGGGCGTCGGAATGTTTAAAATTTTGAGAACAAGAGAATGGAATTATTGTAAATTGGACTTATTAGCTAAGTGAATTTGGAAGGTTACAAGGTTTCTATGAAGTCTCGGGTTTAATTGGGCCTTAGGAAAAAATTGGTATTTTAGCACTTTAAGGAGATAGAGTAAGTGACCTTAAAGCATATGGAAATAAATGAATAAATGGTTAGCATAAATGAGCAATTAGTAAAGAGGTTATGGCATCAAGTGAAGTACCTTGAGGGAAGAGGTTCAAATCACTTTGTGTGCAATTTGACTTTTATTTTTGCTTCCCTTCTTTATTGTGTCGGTCAAGGAATAATTTTGGCAAGTGTGGACTTCATTATTTTTGGTAAGGTGGCTAAAAGAATAAGGCAAGGATGAAGTTAGGGAAAGGAATCAAAAGAAAAAGGGAATGTAGGGGGAACATGTGGCATATTTCAAGGGAAAGGTCATGGAAAGGGTGCTTGGCAAAGTTTTTGACATTTAGAGCATGTATGCAGACGGTTTTAGGGGCTATAGAGTGATAGCTGAAATTGCTTAGTCTTTTGGTAGGATTTTTGGTGTTGATTAGGCCAAAAATCACTTTTGCACAATTTGGTGTTTTTCTCTCAATCCTTTCCTTTACTTTGTGCCGAAATTCCTAGCCTTGGTGACCATATTTTCTCCTTTCATTTTACTTTGGCCGAATTCTTCAAGCACATTTGTGCATCTTCTTACTCTTTTGTTTGACCAAGATTTTCATCTCTTGTTTATCTCCCTCTTGATAGCCCAATATTCATTTTCATTTTCTTTATAAACCAAACTCTCATTTCCTTTCTACCTTTCTTCTCATCCGTACTTACATTCAATCTTTGATCAATTGGTAAGCGTTCTTCCAACATTTATCTCGTTTTCTTTCTCTTGGTGCCGAATATAAGTTTTGATCTGGGAGGAACCGAATCATCATATTTTTGTAGTCGCTCCAATAAGATCATTTCTTTCTTCGTAGTGGTATAGAGGAGTGCCAGTTTTCTACCACATCGCTTAATCGACCTTAGCCATAGGAAGATCATGTGAAACAGGAATTTCATTGTTCAAGGTAAGGAAGCTCTCTCATAGTCTTTTTCAATAACTTCCTTGGTTATTGTATTAAGAGGATTGAAGGATAATTAATTGACTATATGTTTTAGGTACTTAATCACTCGATCTATCCCTCGTAATAAAAGACTCGGATTGTTGGTAAGTGATATAGATTTTTAATCAATCGAAATATTGGTTGAAGTGGTAAATTGAGTTTTGGATTAATTGTTGACCGATTGTATCTTTAGGCGTCGCGAAGAATATTGTGTTACGGAATCCAAATAAGGTGTGTAATCCCGTACCCTTCCGAATATATGTTTGAAATGGTGACTAAGTCTCACATCTATTTGAAAGTTTACATGAAATATTTTGTGATTCGGTAGAAATACTGAATAAAACTGATAACCAACATCCATGATCACTCGGGAGTGCGTATATTCGTAGTGGTAATCGTATTTTGAATTAAAATAGTTTCGGTCAGAAATAGTGATGTGTATTTGAAAAATTTCGAAAAATTGGATAAAGGGAATTACAAAGTAAGTAAGATATCAGATTAAAGTTTACTGTGTCTACTTTAATATGGAAGAAACGAAGAACGAAAAGGAATATTATATTCTGAGATATGTTAATTTTAGTGAGACTGGTTCTGAATGACTTCAGGGTATTCTATTTTGTATTGGAAAAATCATATAAAATTGTACAAAGTGAATTATGGGACATAATTTATATTTATGGATACCTTACAGAACCTATTTTCGATGGAAACAAGTGGGAGTAGTAGATGAAAAGCGTACAGTAAGATATTTGTGATTAAGGAAAGAGAGGTCAGAATCATTGGACAGTGAAACAAGGAAAACTTTAAGGAATAAACTGTACTAAATGGTTTAGCTGAAAATTCTAGAAAAATTATAGGAGAAAGATATATTTGTATACTTTCAAGGAAAATTTACGGATTTAGATTTCGATTTTTCTAACTCATGTTATGGTCAATTTAGTTAGTATGACACAGATAGACAGTTTTGATTTTTTGCTACAAATTAGTAGTTAAGCCTAGGTTGTGAAATTACCATAATACCCTTAGAGGGTAAATTACTGAAATACCCCTGGGTTGCGAGATTAACGAATTACCCTCGATGGGTAAAATTACAAAAATGCCCTTATGGGCCGAATTACCAAATTTCCCCTAATAGGCCAAAATACGAAATTGCTTAATGAACTGAATTGACATATTACTTAATGGGCCAATCTGATATATTTTGTTATGAGGGCCAAAAATATGTTTAATGGACCAAAATTTGCTAGATCGTTAAATGGCCCATATGATTATTTTTTTAAATTGGCCAAGTGAGAATATTATGAAAAGGGCCTCATGTGTTAAATGGGTCAAGGTCTGCTAGATCGTTAAATGGGCCAAATTTACTATTTTGACTAATGGGCCAAATTGATAGCTTGTAATATGGGCTTTTTGTTGAAATTTACCTTATGAATATATTATTATGCATTAAATATATATATACATGACTGCATGGGTTGGGATAATTGACGAAGAGAAGAATGGCCTGTTGCCACAAATCTAGTTCGGTGACTCTGTCACAATGGCCTGTTGCCACGAATCTAGTTCGGTGACTCTATCACTATGGCCGATTGCCAAAAATCTAGTTCGGTGACTCTGTCACAATGGCCTATTGCCAAAAACCTAGTTCGGCGGCTCTGCCACAAATATTATAATTGGCTTAATGCCTGCTATTGGTGTGTTGGCGGGCTGGGTTGACTTGATCCCACAGGTGTGTTGGTTGGTACGGGTGGTGTGTAGCGGATGGAAATTTAGGCTTGGTTGGGAATTTTATATCACATGCATTTTATATTTGTTATATTGTTACATTTGTAAATGGGCTTAGGCCCAAATATTTTCTTTATAGATTTTGGCCCAGTGAACAACGATGAGTGGGTTACACACTGAGCTCTAAGTAACTCACCTCCTTCTTCCTTAACCCTGTAGGTAATGATCCGTGAGGTGGACTTGGGCCATGGAGGACTTGGTGGAGGCCATTCTTCAGAAATAGTGTTATTAAATTTTAAATTTTCTATTCCCGTTACATTATTATTTTGGTTTAAGTTGTAATAAGGCCTCGAACTATTTTGTTATTTGCTTTATGGTTGGTTTACTTATTATTTTGCTTAAATTGTTTCAAACGAGAATTTTTCTAAAAGCTAAAATAAAGGTTTTCCAAAATCGATTAACAAATGAAATTCATAATAAAATTTTTACAAATATTTTTAATACTGAAATCTTCTTGAATTTTCAATGTCATTTTCAAAAGTCACGTTTTATAATATTATTAATTCAAATATAGCGATTTATCAATCAATCTTGAGGTTAGTAGTATTTTATCAAATGTCTCAAATCAAACTTATTTTTCTTGATTTTAACAAAACTTAATTTAGTACGAATTTCAAGTCCTTTATATGTTTTCTTCATTGTGACACGCCAGATTCGGGCCTAACTTCTGGGCCGGGTTTGGGGTGTTACATTTTATGGTATCAGAGCGCAGTTTTAAATCTCGGCTGTGGTTTGGGTTCAAAAATGTTTTCCAAAGCTGTTTGAAAATTTATTTATAAATACATGTCTAAAAGGAAGTATGGCACCACGAGTATCTGGAACCAAGTCAAGTAAGTAATTATTTTCATTTTATGATTATTGTGTGACAAAAGTTCTACAAAGTAGAATACTCTAGAACTGTTAGCTTTATGAGTTGAAACTATAGAGACCGAGACTCTAGGATGCGGATTTGACCCTCGAAAACAACTTTCTACTCATACTCCATAAAACATCGTTTAATAAACATCGAATAGCATAAAGATTCATAAAACTCTTAATCAGATTATATCGACTTAGTAAACATGAGCGCTAGAAGACGTGGATGCGGTAGACGTGGACCTGGTAGAGGCTGAGGTGCTAGGGCTAGATCTTTGGCACCAAGGCATGTGCCCAAAAGGGAGACGTTGGCATCGCCAGTGGCTGAGACGGGATCTCGTGTTCGATTTAAGGTTGTTGAGCTGATTTAGATAGTTAAGAAAGTATTGAAGGAGGTTAAGGAAATCAGTGAATCACTTCGAGTTTGGTCTGTGGGCTGTAAAAAGAAATGAGATCATGGTTATTGTGGATCACAGTCTCGTTCCATAAAGCGTGTTAATGCACGTCCAAACTTTCTGGCTTGCGATTATTATGGAAGGCGTCATCCGGGTGAGTGCCAGAGGAGGTTAGAAGCATGTTTGAGATGCGGGTCGAAGGAGCATAAGGCTCAGGATTGTTCCATCACTATCAAGTCAGGTATGTTTTGGTGGGACGTGATGTTTGAATGTAGGAAATTTTATGAATCGAGTGATAAATACCTGTTTGCTTCTGAGGATTAAATATTTGATGATGTGAAGAGTTTCCAAGATTAAGATAGAAAGCGAATTAGTGTTATTTAGATCAGAGTGCGCAGTGAAAGTGTAATGTGCTAGGTTACGATTTGCGACTGTTCCTATAGTTGGAAATTTCGAGGACGAAATTTCTTTAAGGAGGGTAGAATTGTAACATCCCAAAATTGGGCCTAGTAGAATTGGGCTCAATGGGCCTTGGGCGTAGGAATGTTTAAAATTTTGAAAACAAGAGAATGGCATTACTGCAAATTGGACTTATTAGCTAAGTGAATTTGGAAGGTGACAAGGTTTCTATGAAGTCTCGGGTTTAATTGGGCCTTAGGAAAAATTTGGTATTTTAGCCCTTTAAAGAGATGGAGTAAGTGACCTTAAAGCATATGGAAATAAATGAATAAATGGTTAGCATAAATGAGCAATTAGTAAAAAGGTTATGGCATCAAGTGAAGTACCTTGAGGGAAGAGGTTCAAGCATCAAGTGAAGTACCTTGAGGGAAGAGGTTCAAATCACTTTGTGTGCAATTTGACTTTTGTTTTTACTTCCCTTCTTTATTGTGTCGGTCAAGGAATAATTTTGGCAAGTGTGGACTTCATTATTTTTTGGTAAGGTGGCTAAAAGAATAAGGTAATGATGAAGTTAGGGAAAGGAATCAAAAGAAAAAGGGAATGCAGGGGAACATGTGGCATATTTCAAGGAAAGGTTATGGAAAGGGTGGTTGGCAAAGTTTTTGACCTTTAGAGCATGTATGTAGCAGTTTTAGGGCTATAGAGTGATAGCCGAAATTGCTTAGTCTTTTGGTAGGATTTTGGTGTTGATTAGGCCAAAATCACTTTTGCACTAATTTGGTGTTTTCTCTCAATCCTTTCCTTTGCTTTGTGCCAAAATTCCTAGCCTTGTTGACCATATTTTCTCCTTTCATTTTACTTTGGTCAATTCTTCAAGCACATTTGTGCATCTTATTACTCTTTTGTTTGATCAAGATTTTCATTTCTTGTTTATCTCCATCTTGATAGCCGAATATTCATTTTCATTTTCTTTATAAACCGAACTCTCATTTCCTTTCTACCTTTCTTCTCATACGTACTTACATTCAATCTTTGATCAATCGATAAGCATTCCTCCAACATTTAGCTCGTTTTCTTTCTCTTGGTGCCGAATATAAGTTTTGATCTGGGAGGAACCGAATCATCATATTTTTGTACTCGCTCCAATAAGATCATTTCTTTCTTTGTAGTGGTATAGAGGAGTGCGAATTTTCTACCACATCGCTTAATCGACCTTAGCCATAGGAAGATCGTGTGAAACAGGAATTTCATTGTTCAAGGTAAGTAAGCTCTCTCATAGTCTTTTTCAATAACTTCTTTGGTTATTGTATTAAGAGGATTGAAGGATAATTAATAGACTATATGTTTTGTGGTACTTAATCGCTCGATCTATCCCTCGTAATAAGAGACTCGGATTGTTGGTAAGTGATATAGATTTTTAATCAATCGAAATATTGGTTGAAGTGGTAAATTGAGTTTTGGATTAATTGTTGACCGATTGTATCTTTAGGTGCCGCGGAGAATATCGTGTTACGGAATCCAAATAAGGTGTGTAATCCCGTACCCTTCCGAATATATGTTTGAAATGGTGAGTAAGTCTCACATCTCTTTGAAATTTTACATGAAATATTCTGTGGTTCGGTAGAAATACCGAATAAAACCAATAACCGGCATCCGTGATCACTCGGGAGTGCGTATATTCCTAGTGGTAATCGTATTTTGTAATAAAACAGTTTCGGTCTGAAACGGTGACGTGTATTTGAAAAATCATGAAAAATTGGATAAAGGGAATTACAAAGTAAGTAAGATATCAAATTAAAGCTTACTGTGTCTACTTTAATATGGAAGAAACGAAGATGGAAAATGAATATTATATTCTGAGATATGTTAATTTTAGTGAGACTAGTTCTGAATGACTTTGGGGTATTCTGTTCTGTTTTAGAAAATTATATAAAATTGTACAAAGTGAATTATGGGACATAATTTATATGTATGGATTCCTTACTGAACTTATTTTTGATGGAAACAAGTGGAAGCAGTAGATGAAAAGGGTATAGTAAGATATTTGTGATTAAGGAAAGAGAGGTCAGAATCATTGGACAGTGAAACAAGGAACATTTTAAGGAATAAACTGTACTAAATGGTTAAGCTAAAAATTCTGGAAAAATTATAGGAGAAAGATATATGTGTCTAATTTTAAAGAAAATTTACGGATTTTGATTTTGAGTTTTCTAACTCGAGTTATGGTCAATTTAGTCAGTATGACGCAGATGGACAGTTTCGATTTTATACTCCAAATTAGTAGTTAAGCCTAGGTTGTGAAATTACCATAATACCCTTAGAGGATAAATTGCTGAAATACCCCTGGTTTGCGAGATTACCAAATTACCCTCGATGAGTAAAATTACGAAAATGCCCTTATGGGCCAAATTACGAAATTGACCCTAATGGGTCGAAATACGAAATTGCTTAATGAACTGAATTGACATATTACTTTATGGGCCAATCTGATATATTTTGTTATGAGGGCCAAAAATATGTTTAATGGGCCAAATTTTGCTAGATCGTTAAATGGGCCATACGATTATTTTCTGAAATTGGCTAAGTGAGAATATTGTGAAAAGGGCCTCATGTGTTAAATGGGCCAAGGTCTGCTAGATCGTCAAATGGGCCAAAATTTCTATTTTGACTAATGGGCCAAATTGATAACTTGTAATATGGCCTTTGTAGCAGATCGAATTTGACCCTAATCAGAACGGTGGTTTCGGGACCACTCCGAGCCTGAGAAATATTTAAATATTATATTTATTGTTTATTATATATGAATTTATGTGTGTGAAAGTTTCATAGAAAAATTTTATCGTTTGAGTATTGAATTTGACAAAAAGGACTTAATCGTAAAAGGTAAAAGTGGCATACTAGCGTGTAAAGTGCCTATTTGAGCATGGCTTTTTAATATGAAGCATTAAAAGGGTAAATAACCCATTTTAGAGTTAGTGGGTGGCTTATGTAAAAATAACCTTAGTATATATGTTAGTATTATTTTATATTAAATGTTATATTAGTAATTTAATAATTACTTTATTATATGTTAAAATAACATAAACAAAAGCCATCATCTTATTCATTCTCTCATGGCCAAATATTGAGAAAGAAAAAAGGGGTTTTTTCTTTGAATTTCGACATTTGGAGGCTTGATTTTAAGGTTAGTTTCATTTGGTTTTAATAATTTTTACGTTTTGAGATCGTTGCTTGATAGTAGTTACCCATGTTGTAATTTTTGAATTCAAGCATGTTTAATGTTCGCTATTGATAGGTTTATATAGTTTTGATGTTTGATGGTGTTAGATAAAAGAAAAGTTAAAATTAGTATATTATGTATTGGAAGTTTTGAAGAATTTTTGTTTTAGGGCCAAATTGTAAAAATAAAAATTAGAGAGGACTTAAATGCAAAATAAATGAAAGAAATGGACCTATATGGTCCTTATACATATTCGCCCTTGTATAGTCTTAGCTAATTTGGTGTATTTTGTGTGTTATGCAAATAGGACTAAATTACAAAGTTTTGAAATATTGGGGTAAAATAGTAATTTGCCCATTTATGTGCTTAGGGACTAAATTGAGATGAAATGTACTTGAATGAGCTAAATTTTAATGTGTTTTAGATCAAGAGCAAAGAAAACGGATTTAGATCGGGGAAGACGAAGGTTCTCGAATAGCCGATTTGCACGGTCTATCGACAACCGAGGTAAGTCCTTAGCAATTATATGACTAAAATTATTTATGTGACTTAATGGATGATGAAATTTAAATGTTTTGAGGATATATATATATATATATATATATATATATAAGATAATGAATGTAGCTAAATATTTTAGCAAGAAGTGTTGAAAAATTTTAATCGAATTGATAAGTTCATGTGATATGAATTAAGTATGGTTTGTATAATTCTGGTTAGCTTGTAATGTGAATGTGATGGAAGTAATATTGTATTTCGGGCTTCGAGCCTAGCAGGCCTTGTGCCGGTGATTTAATTCGGGCTTTAATGCCTAGCAGGCTTCGTGCCGGTGATTTAATTCGGGCTTTAATGCCTAGCAGGCTTCGTGCCGGTGATTTAATTCGGGCTTTAATGCCTAGCAGGCTTCGTGCCGGTGATTTAATTCGGGCTTTAATGCCTAGCAGGCTTCGTGCCGGTGATTTAATTCGGGCTTAAATGCCTAGCAGGCTTCGTGCCGGTGATATGCTATAAGTGGAGATTTTGAGAATCAAACAAGGTGAGATATATATGTGGTTATGTACTAAAAGTTCGGGTAAGAATTTGCCTACTATATTAGTAAGGAAGAAAGTGAGTTAAGTTCTTTTTGTTTTGAATCAATTTGATGTGTAGAAATGGTCAATTGCTCAAGTTCTATAATACATAATGTTGAATCTATCATTGATGTGAATATACATAGCTTATATGTGAAGTTGATAAAGTATATGATCAGAGTGATATAGTGATGAAAATCAATACAAATGTGACCTTAGTATTCGGCTAGTGTATTCGATATATATACATATATAGAGAAATTTATGTACAATATTATTAGTTTGAAAAGTTAAGTGTTTACTTGTATGTTCATTGTAAGTATATGTGCTTAGGACTTACTAAGCCAGTGAGCTTACTCTGTTTATGTTTATGTTTTATTTTATAGATCAATAATTCAACTACGGGCTCAGAGGATCATCAAGACAGTCGACCACACTATCACTCTCTTTGGTATAGTTATGTTTTGTAAACTTTTGAATCAAAGGCATGTATAGGCTTTGTGTTGATAAATAATGAATAATGTCGGTTTGTAAATATAAATATGGCCTTGCGAATAAAATGTTGTTTTTTAGTTAAGTTTAGGTTTCATATATGATATGGTTGCTTGCATTAAAATACCAATAGATATGCGATTTAGGTCATGCTTTAAATCATAAATGGAAATTGATCATATGATATATATATATATGGTGTAATATTGGGATATGTACTTAGGTATAAAGAAGTAAATGTGAATGTACAAAGATACCATGTAAAATAGCTATCTTGTTTGGTTATGGTGACTTGATTATGCATGGTAAATGTATATATATATATATATATATATATATATATTTATACTTGTAATGTCATTTGATAATGCTTAAATATGTATGGCTTTGTGGTAAGCATTTAGAGTAAAACTTTTATACTTGATAAGAGCACCTATGGTACGCATAAATGTATGTAAACCATGTTTGAATTAGGCATATCTTATATTTAAGAATTGAATGAACATGGGTACCACTAATTGCATGTATTGTATATTATATGCATAAATAAAATACTAGGTTATGAGTTGATCTCGTTTGGAGTTTAGGTTTACATTTGAATGCTAACAATATTGGTTATGTGAAATGAGTATTAAGGTATGAATATGTGGTTATAATTACATAGGTATATATGTATATGTACGTAGGTAATGGTCATGGCTGAATGGGGTGAATGAAAACGTGAATTGATGAATCGGTTGATATTTATATACATGTTATGTTATAATGCAAAATGGTTACATATACGAATGGTATGATCTTAAGTGATAAAGAAATGAGGAATTTATGAAATCCATAATGATGTATGCTTATTTAGTCTTTGATGGTGAATGATTCAATGAGTAATGTGTCACTAGTTGTAAATGATTTTATTTGTGAAGTATTACTGAATGTCTTGATATTCGACTAGGGATATTGCTTTCTCTTCGATAATATGATTTGGTATGCTATATTTAAGTAATAACAAGTATAAAAGTGCATTTGATGGGTGTTGAGGTCTGGTAATACCTCGTAACCCTATTCCGGCGATGGATACGGGTTAGGGGTGTTACAGGCTTTTTGTTGAAATTTACCTTATGAATATATTATTATGCATTAAATATGTATATACATGACTGCATGGGTTGGGATAATTGACGAAGAGAAGAATGGCCTGTTGCCAAAAATCTAGTTCGGTGACTCTATCACAATGGCCTGTTGCCAAAAATCTAGTTCGGTGGCTCTGCCACAAATATTATAATTGGCTTAATTCCTGCTATTGGTGTGTTGGCGGGTTGGGTTGATTTGATCTCTACAGTTGTGTTGGTTGGTACGGGTGGTGTGTAGCGGATGGAAATTTAGGCTTGGTTGGGAATTGCATATCACATGCATTTTATATTTGTTATATTGTTATATTTGTAAATGGGGTTAGGCCCAAATGTTTGCTTTATGGATTTTGGCCCAGTGAACAACGGTGAGTGGGTTATACACTGAGTTCTAAGTAACTCACCCCTCTTCTTTCTTAACCGTGTAGGTAATGCTCCGTGAGGTGGACTTGGGCCATAGAGGAGTCGGTGGAGGCCATTCTTCAGAAATAGTGTTATAAAATTTTAAATTTTCTATTCCCGTTACTTTATTATTTTGTTTTAAGTTGTAATAAGGCCTCCGAACTATTTTATTATTTACTTTATGGTTGGTTTACTTATTATTTTGCTTAAATTGTTTTAAACGAGAATTTTCTAAAAGCTAAAATAAAGGTTTTCCAAAATCAATTAACAAATGGAATTCATAATAAAATTTTTACAAATATTTTTAATATGGAAATCTTCTTCGATTTTTCAATGTCATTTTCAAAAGTCACGTTTTATAAGATTATTAGTTCAAATCTAATGATTTATCAATCAATCTTTGAGGTTGGTAGTATTTTATCAAATGTCTCAAATCAAACTTGTTTTTCTTGATTTTAACAAAACTTATTTTAGTGCAAATTTTAAGTCCTTTATACGTTTTCTTCATTGTGACACGCCAGATTCGGGCCTAACTTCTGGTCTGGGTTTAGGGTGTTACATTTTATGATATCAGAGCCCAGTTTCAAAACTCGGCTGTGGTTTGGGTTCAAAAATGTTTGCCAAAGCTGTTTGAAAATTGATTTATAAATACATGTTTGAAAGGAAGTATAGCACCACGAGTATCTGTCACCAAGTCAAGTATTATTGTGTTACGAAAATTCTATTGTGTTAGGAAAATTCTACAAAGTAGAATACTCTAGAACTGTTAGCTTTAGGAGTTGAAACTATAGAGACTGAGACTCTAGGATGCGGATTTGACTCTCGAAAACAACTTTTCTACTCATACTCCATAAAACATCGTTTAATAAACATCAAATAGCATAAAGATTCATAAAACTATTAATCAAATTATATCGACTTAGTAAACATGAGCGCTAGAAGACGTGGATGCGGTAGACGTGGACCTGGTAGAGGCCGAGGTGCTAGGGCTAAATCTTTGGCACCAAGGCATGTACCCAAAAGGGAGACGTTGGCATCGCCAGTGGCTGAGACGGGATCTCGTGTTCGATTTAAGGTTGATGAGCTGACTCAGATAGTTAAGAAAGTATTGAAGGAGGTTAAGGAAATCAGTGAAGCACTTCGAGTTTGGTTTGTGGACTGTAAAAAGAAAGGAGATCGTGGTTCTTGTGGATAGCAGTCTCATTCTGTAAAGCGTGTCAATGCACGTCCAAACTTTTTGGCTTGCGATCATTGCAGAAGGCGTCATCCGGTGAGTGCCGGAGGAGGTTAGGAGCGTGATTGAGATGCAGGTCTAAGGAGCATAAGGCTCGGGATTGTTCCATCACTATCAAGTCAGGTATGTTTTGGTGGGACGTGATGTTTGAATGTAGGAAATTTTATGAATGGGTGATAAATACCTGTTTGCTTTTGAGGATTAAATATTTGATGATGTGAAGAGTTTCCACGATTAAGATAGAAAGCGGATTAGTGTTATCAAGATCAGAGTGCGCAGCGAAAGTGTAATGTGCTAGGTTACGATTTGTGACTGTTCCTATAGTTGGAAATTTCGAGGACGAAATTTCTTTAAGGAGGGTAGAATTGTAACATCCCAAAATTGGGCCTAGTAGAATTGGGCTCAATGGGCCTTGGGCGTAGGAATGTTTAAAATTTTGAGAACAAGAGAATGTCATTATTGCAAATTGGACTTATTAACTAAGTGAATTTGGAAGGTTACAAGGTTTCTATGAAGTCTCGGGTTTAATTGGGCCTTAGGAAAATTTTGGTATTTTAGCACTTTAAGGAGATGGAGTAAGTGACCTTAAAGCATATGGAAATAAATGAATAAATGGTTAGCATAAATGAGCAATTAGTAAAGAGGTTATGGCATCAAGTGAAGTACCTTGAGGGAAGAGGTTCAAATCACTTTGTGTGCAATTTTACTTTTATTTTTGCTTCCATTCTTTATTGTGTCGGTCAAGGAATAATTTTGGCAAGTGTGGACTTCATTATTTTTGGTAAGGTGGCTAAAAAAATAAGGCAAGGATGAAGTTAGGGAAAGGAATCAAAAGAAAAAGGGAATGTAGGGGGAACATGTGGCATATTTCAAGGGAAAGGTTATGGAAAGGGTGGTTGGCAAAGTTTTTGACCTTTGCAGCATGTATGCAGACGGTTTTAGGGGCTATAGAGTGATAGCCGAAATTGCTTAGTCTTTTGGCAGGGTTTTTGGTGTTGATTAGGCCAAAAATCACTTTTGCACAATTTGGTGTTTTTCTCTCAATCCTTTCCTTTGCTTTGTGCCGAAATTCCTAGCCTTGGTGACCATATTTTCGCCTTTCATTTTACTTTGGCCGAATTCTTCAAGCACATTTGTGCATCTTCTTACTCTTTTGTTTGATCAAGATTTTCATCTCTTGTTTATCTCCCTCTTGATAGCCGAATATTCATTTTCATTTTCTTTATAAACCGAACTCTCATTTCCTTTCTACCTTTCTTCTCATCCATACTTACATTCAATCTTGGATCAATCGGCAAGCGTTCTTCCAATATTTATCTCGTTTTCTTTCTCTTGGTGCCGAATATAGGTTTTGATCTGGGAGGAACCGAATCATCATATTTTTGTACTCGCTCCAATAAGATCATTTCTTTCTTTGTAGTGGTATAGAGGAGTGCCAATTTTCTACCACATCACTTAATCAACCTTAGCCATAGGAAGATCCGTGAAACGGAATTTCATTGTTCAAGGTAAGGAAGCTCATTCATAGTCTTTTTCAATAACTTCCTTCGTTATTGTATTAAGAGGATTGAAGGATAATTAATCGACTATATGTTTTAGGTACTTAATCGCTCGATCTATCCCTCGTAGTAAGAGACTCGGATTGTTGGTAAGTGATATAGTTTTTTAATCACTCAAAATATTGGTTGAAGTGGTAAATTGAGTTTTGGATTAATTGTTGACCGATTGTATCTTTAGGTGCCGCGGAGAATATCGTGTTACGGATTCCAAATAAGGTGTGTAATCCCGTACCCTTCCGAATATATGTTTGAAATGGTTAGTAAGTCTCACATCTCTTTGAAAGTTTTCATGAAATATTCTGTGATTCGGTAGAAATACAGAATAAAACTGATAACCGGCATCCGTGATCACTCGGGAGTGCTTATATTCGTAGTGGTAATCGTATTTTGTAATAAAATAGCTTCGGTCAGAAACAGTGACGTGTATTTGAAAAATCATGAAAAATTGGATAAAAGGAATAACAAAGTAAGTACGATATTAGATTAAATCTTACTGTGTCTACTTTAATATGGAAGAAACAGAGAAGGAAAATGAATAACATATTCAGTGATATGTTGATTTTAGTGAGACTGGTTCTGAATGACTTCGGGGTATTCTATTCTGTTTTGGAAAAATCATATAAAATTGTACAAAGTGAATTATGGGACATAATTTATATGTATAGATTCCTTACTGAACCTTTTTCGAAGGAAACAAGTGGTGGCAGTAGATGAAAAGCGTAAAGTAAGATATTTGTGATTAAGGAAAGAGAGGTCAGAATCATTGGACAGTGAAACAAGGAAAACTTTAAGGAATAAACTGTACTAAATCGTTAAGCTAAAAATTCTGGAAACATTATAGGAGAAAGATATATGTGTCTAATTTCAAGGAAAATTTACGGATTTAGATTTTGAGTTTTCTAACTCGAGTTATGGTCAATTTAGTCAGTATGATGCAGATGGACAGTTTCGATTTTATGCTCCAAATTAGTAGTTAAGCCTAGGTTGTGAAATTACCATAATACCCTTAGAGGGTAAATTATCGAAATACCCCTGGGTTGTGAGATTACCGAATTATGCTCGACGAGGAAAATTATGAAAACGCCCTTATGCTCCAAATTTGTTGAGAAGAATGGCCTGTTGCCACAAATCTAGTTCGGTGACTCTGTCACAATGGCCTGTTGCCAAAAATCTTGTTTGGTGACTCTGTCACAATGGCCTGTTGCCAAAAATCTAGCTCGTTGGCTCTGCCACAAATTTTATAATTGGCTTAATGCCTGCTATTGGTGTGTTGGCGGGGTGGGTTGACTTGATCCCCACAGGTGTGTTGGTTGGTACGGGTGGTGTATAGCAGATGGAAATTTAGGATTGGTAGGGAATTGCATATCACATGCATTTTATATTTGTTATATTGTTACATTTGTAAATGGGCTTAGGCCCAAATATTTGCTTTATGGATTTTGGCCCTGTGAACAATGGTGAGTGGGTTACACACTAAGCTCTAAGTAACTCACCCCCTTCTTCCTTAACCCTTTGGGTAATGCTCCGTGGGGTGGACTTGGGCCATGGATGACTCGGTGGAGGCCATTCTTCAGAAATAGTGTTATTAAATTTTAAATTTTCTATTCCCGTTACTTTATTATTTTGGTTTAAGTTGTAATAAGGCTTTTGAACTATTTTGTTATTTGCTTTATGGTTGGTTTACTTATTATTTTGCTTAAATTGTTTTAAACGAGATTTTTTCTAAAAGCTAAAATAAAGGTTTTCCAAAATCGATTAACAAATGGAATTCATAATAAAATTATTACAAATATTTTAATATGAAAATCTTCTTGAATTTTCAATGTCATTTTCGAAGTCACGTTTTATAAGATTATTAGTTCAAATCTAACGATTTATCAATCAATCTTCGAGGTTAGTAGTATTTTATCAAATCTCTCAAATCAAACTTGTTTTTCTTGATTTTAACAAAACTTATTTTAGTACGAATTTCAAGTCCTTTATACGTTTTCTTCATTGTGACATGCCAGATTCGGGCCTAACTTCTGGGCCGGGTTTGGGGTGTTATATTTTATGGTATCAGAGCTCAGTTTTAAAACTCGACTGTGGTTTGGGTTCAAAAACGTTTTCCAAAGCTGTTTGAAAATTGATTTATAATTAAATGTTTGAAAGGAAGTATGGCACCACGAGTATCTGGCACCAAGTCAAGTAAGTAATTATTTTCATTTTATGATTATTGTGTTACAAAAATTCTACAAAGTAGAATACTCTAGAACTGTTAGCTTTAGGAGTTGAAACTATAGAGACTCAGACTCTAGGATGCGGATTTGACTCTCGAGAACAACTTTTCTACTCATACTCCATAAAACATCGTTTCATAAACATCAAATAGCATAATGATTTATAAAACTCTTAATCAGATTATATCTACTTAGTAAAAATAAACATCAAATAGCATAAAGATTTATAAAACTCTTAATCAGATTATATCGACTTAGTAAACATGAGCGCTAGAAGACGTGGACGTGGTAGACGTGGACGTGGTGGAGGCCGAGGTGCTAGGGCTAGATCTTTGGCCCCAAGGCATGTGCCCAAAAGGGAGACGTTGGCATCGCCAGTGGCTGAGACGGGATCTCGTGTTCGATTTAAGGTGGATGAGCTGACTCATATAGTTAAGAAAGTATTGAAGGAGGTTAAGGAAATTAGTGAAGCACTTTGAGTTTGGTCTGTGGATTATAAAAAGAAAGGAGATCGTGGTTCTTGTGGATAGCAGTCTCGTTCTGTAAAGCGTGTTAATGCACGTCCAAACTTTCTGGCTTGCAATTATTACGGAAGGCATCATCTAGATAAGTGTCAGAGGAGGTTAGGAGCATGCTTGAGATGGGGGTCTAAGGAGCATAAGGCTCGGGATTGTTCCATCACTATCAAGTCAGGTATGTTTTGGTGGGACATGATGTTTGAATGTAGGAAATTTTATGAATGGGTGATAAATACCTGTTTGTTTCTGAGGATTAAATATTTGATGATGTGAAGAGTTTCTAAGATTAAGATAGAAAGGAATTAGTGTTATTAAGATCAGAGTGCACAACGAAAATGTAATGTGCTAGGTTACGATTTGCGACTGTTCCTATAGTTGGAAATTTCGAGGACGAAATTTCTTTAAGGAGGGTAGAATTGTAACATCCCAAAATTGGGCCTAGTAGAATTAGGCTCAATGGGCCTTGGGCGTAGGAATGTTTAAAATTTTGAGAACAAGAGAATGGCATTATTGCAAATTGGACTTATTAGCTAAGTGAATTTGGAACGTTACAAGGTTTCTATGAAGTCTCGGGTTTAATTGGGCCTTAGGAAAAATTTGGTATTTTAGCACTTTAAGGAGATGGAGTAGGTGACCTTAAAGAATATGGAAATAAATGAATAAATGGTTAGCATAAATGAGCAATTAGTAAAGAGGTTATGTCATCAAGCGAAGTACCTTGAGGGAAGAGGTTCAAATCACTTTGTCTGCAATTTGACTTTTATTTTTGCTTCTCTTCTTTATTTTGTCGGTCAAGGAATAATTTTGGCAAGTGTGGACTTCATTATTTTTGGTAAGGTGGCTAAAAAAATAAGGCAAGGATGAAGTTAGGGAAAGGAATCAAAAGAAAAAGGGAATGTAGGGGGAACATGTGGCATATGTCAAGGGAAAGGTTATGGAAAGGGTGGTTGGCAAAGTTTTTGACCTTTAGAGCATGTATGTAGACGATTTTAGGGGCTATAGAGTGATAGCCGAAATTGCTTAGTCGGATTTTTGGTGTTGATTAGGCCAAAAATCATTTTTGCCCAATTTGGTGTTTTTATCTCAATCTTTTCCTTTGCTTTGTACCGAAATTCCTCGCCTTGGTGACCATATTTTCTCCTTTCATTTTACTTTGGCCGAATTCTTCAAGCACATTTGTGCATCTTCTTACTCTTTTGTTTGATTAAGATTTTCATCTCTTGTTTATCTCCCTCTTGATAGCCGAATATTCATTTTCATTTTCTTTATAAACTGAACTCTCATTTCCTTTCTACCTTTCTTCTCATCCGTACTTACATTCAATCTTTGATCAATTGGTAAGCGTTCTTCCAACATTTATCTCATTTTCTTTCTCTTAGCACCGAATATAAGTTTTGATCTGGGAGGAATCGAATCATCATATTTTTGTACTCGATCTAATAAGATCATTTCTTTCCTTGTAGTGGTATAGAAGAGTGCCAATTTTCTACCACTTCGCTTAATTGACCTTAGCCATAGGAAGATCATGTGAAACGGGAATTTCATTGTTCAAGGTAAAGAAGCTCTCTTATAATCTTTTTCAGTAACTTCCTTGGTTATTGTATTAAGAGAATTTAAGGATAATTAATCGACTATATGTTTTGTGGTACTTAATCGCTCGATCTATCCCTCATAATAAGAGACTCAGATTGTTGGTAAGTGATATAGATTTTTAATCAATCAAAATATTGGTTGAAGTGGTAAATTGAGTTTTGGATTAATTGTTGACCGATTGTATCTTTAGGTGCCGTGGAGAATATCGTGTTACGGTTTCCAAATAAGGTGTGTAATCCCATACCCTTCCGAATATATGTTTGAAATGGTGAGTAAGTCTCACATCTCTTTGAAAGTTTACATGAAATATTCTGTGATTCGGTAGAAATACTGAATAAAACTGATAACTGGGGTATTCTGTTCTGTTTTTGAAAAATCATATAAAATTGTACAAAGTGAATTATGGGACATAATTTATATGTATGGATTCCTTACTGAACCTATTTTCGATGGAAACAAGTGGGAGCAGTAGATGAAAAGCATACAGTAAGATATTTGTGATTAAGGAAAGAGAGGTTAGAATCATTGGACAGCGAAACAAGGAAAATTTTATGGAATAAACTGTACTAAATGGTTAAGCTAAAAATTCTGAAAAAATTATAGGAGAAAGATATATGTGTCTAATTTCAAGGAAAATTTATGGATTTAGATTTTGAGTTTTCTAACTCGAGTTATGGTCAATTTAGTCAGTATGATGCAGATGGACAGTTTTGATTTTATGCTCCAAATTAGTAGTTAAGCCTAGGTTGTCAAATTACCATCATACCCTTAGAGGGTAAATTATTGAAATACCCCTGGGTTGTGAGATTACCGAATTACCCTCGACGAGTAAAATTACGAAAACACCCTTATGGGCCGAAATACGAAATTACCCCTAATGGGCCGAAATACGAAATTGCTTAATGAACTGAATTGACATATTACTTTATGGGCTAGTCTGATATATTTTGTTATGAGGACCAAAAATATGTTTAATGGGCCAAAATTTACTAGATCGTTAAATGGGCCATATGATTATTTTCTGAAATTGGCCAAGTGAGAATATTGTGAAAAGGGTCTCATGTGTTAAATGGTCCAAGGTCTGCTAGACCGTTAAATGGGCCAAAATTTCTATTTTGACTAATGGGCCAAATTGATAACTTGTAATATGGGCTTTTTGTTGAAATTTACCTTATGAATATATTGTTATGCATTAAATATATATACATGACTGGATGGGCTGGGATAATTGACGAACAGAAGACTGGCCTGCTGCCACAGATCTAGTTCGGTGACTCTGTCACAATAGCCTGTTGCCACAAATCTAGTTCGGTGACTCTGTCACAATGACCTGTTACCAAAAATCTAGTTCAGTGACTCTGTCACTATAACATCTTTAAATCGGGGTCTCTGCGTTTTACATGTGTTGCATGTGATGATATGCTTACTGTGCTAGTTTAGCATGTTTTGGGGGCTAGGCATGACCTTGGGTTAGGCCTGGGTCATGGCCGAAAATTTTGTTTCAGTGCTTAGGAAGAGGGAGCTAGGAGAGTTAGGGGTTAAAAGAATTTATTGGAGGGTTGTGACACAAAACAACCTAGTGGCAAAGTGGCAAAGGAGGCGCCACTAAGGTGCTTGGTTGGTGACGCCATATGCAGGGAAGGGAGCTCAGGTTCGAGCAGCAGAAATCTCATTTTCTACTTATTATTTTTGACGCCAAAGTGGGAAGTGGTGTGCTCAGGTAGGACTCTGTTGGAAGGATATGGATTAACTTAACAGATTTAAGATATGTGGAGAGGAGAAATTATAGGCGTAGGACTCATTCAAACTCGTTTGAATGAGTGGATGAGAGGAACTCAAGGAGGGATGAAGGGACGCAAGTGTTTGAGTATGAGTGGGTTGTGTTTAATGAATTTTTGGTTGTCTTTGTGAGTTTGGGAAGCAATCGGTTTTTGCTTGGGAAGGGGGGTAAAATAGAATGTTTATGGTGGTTTTAGGGAACATTTTGGCTAGTTGGGAGAGTCTCTTTCTCTTGTGTTTAGAGTCATAAATCAAGCCCCTCTCACTTATCTTCTCTTTTGCTTTCTCTTTTGGCAATAGGGGCTTGGCGAATCATCTTGGTTACTTCTTTGGTGTCAAACTTGCTTTCACTTCCCTTCTCCTATTTTTCTCAAGCCGAAACCAACATTCTCACCTCCATTCGACATCTTTTTTCTTCCAATCTCCTTGTGCCAAAATCACTTTCATTTCCCTCTGCCGAATCCATTCATTCCTACTCCACTTTCTTCTTCATCTTTCCATTGTTTTGAGAAGTCGAAAACCCTGAGTTCTCTTATTGTTCCTCTAAAGTGATTGGCCGAATACTCTACTCATAAGTTCTTCTCTTCTTGCATTTCTCTTCATCATCTTAAGAGCCAAAACCTATCTCTTCTTTGCTTCTCATAGCCGAACCTCAACCCTTGGTGTGGTAAGTGTTCGTTACTTCATCTCTTTTTCCTCTATATCTCTTATGGTTGCCGATTCCCTCATCTTTAGTGCTAGGGCCAAAATTTTTTTTAAGAGCCGAGGGGATCTCTTGCGTTAAGGAAGGGGTGACGCCAACGTGTAGGTTCTCGGGCTTCGTTTGGATCGTGGCTTG
Organism: Gossypium rotundifolium; assembly: GCA_025506655.1. Taxonomy (NCBI): domain Eukaryota; kingdom Viridiplantae; phylum Streptophyta; class Magnoliopsida; order Malvales; family Malvaceae; genus Gossypium; species Gossypium rotundifolium. The sequence continues at coordinate 30,087,097 of CP106732.1, read as the reverse complement.
GATCTAGATCTTCTAGATCTTCAGGATTTATCGACTAAGGTAAGGGAGTGACAATCTCTTTTGATTTTTGGAATTCATGCTAAAGCCGAATGGCTTTTGGATTCCTAATGATGTGTCTAACCGATTGTAGGAAGGAGGGTAGGCGTGTTCAAGAGATCTCCGGATTTGTTGGTTTGCGATTTAAGCCTCAAAGGCTCTGTGTAATCGATCATGGTAAGGGTCTTATTGTGCGTTATTTCATCATTCGATTTCTAGATAAGCGAATGGGCTTTTGTTTATTAATGTGGTGTTGGTGAATACTGAAGGAGGAGGCAAATGTTTCGGGATCTTCGAGTTCTATTGGTTTGGGAATAGATCGTAGTTTCGGGATTTTGCTAGGTTCGCAAATAGTCAAGTGTGTAACGCTTACACGCTTTGTTAGTATGATATGTTTATTGTGTTACTGTTATAGCCATTAAAACCAGTAGTTATGCCTTATGGGCATGAGCATGGACTCCGGGTAAGTCCCTTGATTATGGATCTCGTTATATGCTATCATGTCATTGTTTAAGGTTATGCCATGTGTTATTTGCATCATCATGTGTTGTTATGCCACGATTGTTATGGACATGATGGTGAGATTGTTGAGAGAAGGGGGAAGAATTATTTTGACTGCCACCAGTGGTTTTGACCACACGACGGGTTGGCCCCGTCTTTGATATTATAAATTGTGACTAAGTCCCAGTGGTTTTGACCACTAGTGGTTTTGACTATATATGGATGTTGTGACTCGTCCCAGTGGTTTGGTACCACAGTGGGTTGGCCCCACATGATTAATTATGGGATTGTCATCAGTGGTTTTGACCACGAGATGGGTTAGCCCCATCACTTGATTTGTGACTACGGTCACCAGTGGTTTTGACCACACCGATATATATATTTGTGGCTACGGTCACCAGTGGTTTTGACCACTAGTGGTTTTGCCCACACGGGGTAGATAAAGGAGATTGGATGGTTAGGTTATGTGGTTTGCATGATTTGCATGTTATACTGATGATTTACGTAAGTGCTTGCACTATTGGGTTGGAGATTTATACACTGAGTCTCGGTGACTCACCCCTTCCCTTATATTTTACAAATGAGGCGTAGATTGCAGATATGGAGTCGGGGAGGACTCGAGGCGGCCATGCATGCTAGTTTTGGGTTTTGATTTTAAATTGCCATTTCGGTTTTATTTATTTACTTAAATTTGGTTTTGGTTTTGTAATAAGGCCGCTAAGTATTGATTTGGGTTTTTATTTCTTGATTATATTTTAATTATCTTGTGCATAGGATTAATAACTTGATTTGCTATAGTAACTGAACATAAATCAAAGTTTACAAAACTATACTCTATATCGGGTTTTTCAATGTTACCATCGAGTGACATTATTCACAAGGTAGTAACAAAGTTAACAAATATGATTTCAAATCTAAATTTTCAAACAAACTAGTAACAACAAACGGATTTTCAAGCATGAGTTATCTGGATTCTAAAGCAACATAAAAACGTTTTCAATATCACTTTGTATAGGGTTTGCTAAACCTTTAAACAATAAAAGAGTTTTCAATAAAAATAAATCGGGAAACTTGTTTCATTCAAACATTTTCTCCCTGTAACATGCCAGATTCAGTCGTAGTGTGTTGACCGAGTTTGGGGTGTTACAATTTTGGTATCAGAGCCAAATTCAAAAGCTCAGCTGTGGGCTCAAGGCCCAAAATGTTGAAGCAGTGTCGCAGGTGATGCTGCGAGTGCTTGAGAGAGTAGTTGGAGCAGGTGGAGGTACGGGAGCTTGGAAATCTGTATCTGAGCGACTCCAAACCAATGGAGCTGAGGTATTAGGCGTGTATCGGTGTGGCGTAATACTACCGAGTATTGGTTGGAGGGGACCGAGCGAATCATGGACAATTTGGACCTGATGGCCGAGGAGAAATTGAAAAGGGTAGTGTCGCTTCTCCGAGATGAGTCATACCAGTGGTGGCTCACGGTTCGGGATAGTGCTGCAGCAGATGATCTCACTTGGGATTATTTCAAGGCGGCTTATCAATAGAAGTATGTTGGGACCAGTTATATTGATGCGCAGGGGAAGGCATTTCTAAGGCTGGTTCAGAGGAGTAAGTCCGTATCGGAGTACGAGGCAAAATTCTTAAGGTTGAGTCGGTATGCTCGAGGCATCGTGGCTACGGAGCATGAGCGATGTGTCAGGTTCGAGGAAGGATTGAGGGATGATTTGAGATTGCTGATTGCTCCACAGCAGGAAAGAGAGTTTGCGGTCTTAGTGGAAAAGGCCAAAGTTGCTGAGAAAGTGAAACAGTCGGAAGACAGAATCAGGACAAGGGTTGGAATAAAAGGAATTTGGGATCATCTGGGTCTACCAGAAATCGGCAAAAACGGGTAGGTATAGTGGGCCGAATCAAGTTGCTAGGCCTATTGCTGCTAATACTTAGTGGCCGCCACGATGTGCTCGATGTGGAAAGCCTCACACGGGAGAATATTGGACTGGAAACAGAGGATGTTTTAAGTGTGGGTCGATGGGGCACCAAGTGAGGGATTGTCCATAGAGGTCAACTAGGTTGCAGTCTGTGGATCAGAATTGTACTCAAAACAGGAGGGATGGTCAGCAGCCACAGAGGTGCCGTGGTGCAGCCAGGGGAGGTAATGGCTCTAGTAGAGGCCGTGGAGCACCGAGCAGAGGTACAGGTGGTACAGAGGCGAGACAGCCTAGATTGGTCTACGCAGCGAGGCGTCGAGAGGAGGGCGATGCACCATACGTCATAACCGGTACGTTCCTAATCTTTGGACTACCTTATAATGCTTTGATAGATGTGGGTTCGATGCACTCATATGTAGCCGGTAGCGTAGTGGAAATTATGAATTTAGACTCTGAGATTACTTTTAGGAGGATGATAGTGATAACCCCTCTAGGTCACTCTGTAGAAGTAAGTAAACTATGTAGGGATGTACTTCTGGAACTTCAAGGGGTCGTGTTTTTGGCTGATTTGATGGAACTATCGTTTGGGAGTTCGATCGATTCTCGGATAGATTGGTGGTGAAGTACCAAGCCGTTTGATTATGTGACTAAGCGCATGGTATTGATGACAATGGAAAGTGAGGAGGTGGTGATGATAGGTAATAGAAGAGATTACTTATCCAATGTGGTCTCTGCACTGAAGGCAGAGAAAATGGTAAGGGAGGGTTGTGAGGCATTCATGGTGCATGGTTGTGCTTTGGGAGCCAAGGATGCAGCTGTAGAGAGTGTCCGGACTGTAGGGGAATTTCCTGATGTATTCTCAGAGGAACTTTTGGGTCTGCCTCTGGATCGGGAATTTGAATTCGGTATAGACCTGTTACCCAGAATTGTGCCAGTGTCTACTGCCCCGTATAGAATGGCGCCAAAGGAATTGGTGGAGCTGAAGGCTCAAATTCAAGAGTTGTTGGACCGAGGTTTCATCCGACCGAGTATATCTTCTTGGGGAGTGCCTGAGCTCTTTGTTAAGAAAAAAGATGGTACAATGCGGATGTGTATAAACTACCGCAAACTGAACAAGTTGACGATCAAAAATAAGTATCCGTTGCCCAGGATTGATGACTTGTTTGATCAACTTAAGGGTGCATCGGTTTTCTCTAAGATAGATCTTAGGTCAGGGTATCATCAACTCAAAGTGAAGGAGGCTGATGTTTATAAAATGACATTTCGTACTCGGTATGGGCATTACGAGTTTCTAGTGATGCCATTTGGGTTGACTAATGCATTGGCAGCATTCATGGACTTGATGAATCGGGTGTTCCAGTAGTACTTGGATCAGTTTGTCGTAGTATTTATAGACTACATATTAGTGTACTCAAGGACTGAGGAGGACCATGATACACACTTGCGGGTAGTCTTACAAATTCTAAGGGAAAAGCAGTTATTTGCCAAGTTCAGTAAGTGCGAGTTCTGGCTTAGGGAAGTGACTTTCTTAGGTCACATAGTGCAAGCTGAACAGATTAGAGTGGACCCTCGCAAGATTTAGGTAGTGTTGGACTGGAAACCGCCTAAGTCGGTTGCGGACATTCAGAGTTTTCTAGGTCTGGCAGGGTATTACCGGAGATTTGTGGAAGGATTTTCTCTGATCGCAGCGCCATTGACCAAGTTATTGAGAAAAGGAGTTCCATTTGTGTGGTCAGAAAAACAACAGGAAAGTTTCAACGAGTTGAGGAAGATTCTGACGGAAGCTCCGGTTCAGGTTCAGCCTGAGGCAGGAAAGGTATTCACGGTCTACTGTGATGCATCACATATTGGCTTGGGATGTGTGCTGATGCAGGAAGGAAAAGTAGTGGTATATGCATCTCGACAGCTGAGACCGTATGAGGTTAACTATCCGACACATGATCTGGAGTTGGCTGCAGTGGTTTTTGCCCTGAAAATTTGGAGACACTATTTGTACGGAGAGAAGTCGATAGTCTACACAGACCACAAGAGTCTGAAGTATCTTTTGACGTAGAAGGATTTAAATTTGAGACAGCGCAGATGGATTGAGCTGTTGAAGGACTACGACTGCTCAATTGAGTATCATCCGGGCAAAGCTAACGTGGTTTCAGACGCGTTGAGCCGTAAGGTAGTGTCGGACCTGAGAGCGATGTTTGCTCATCTTAGCCTGTATGACGACGGGAGTCTTTTGGCAGAATTACAGGTTAAACCGACTTGGGTAGAGCAGATTGAAGAGAAACAGTTAGTGGATGGGGGTTTGAATGCTCGGAGGTTGCAAATATAGAGTAGTGGTTTGGAAGGTTACAGCTTGACCAACGATGGAGTGTTGTGTTTTCAAGGGAGAGCTTGTATGCCGAAGGACGTCGAGTTAATGCAAAGGATTCTTGAGGAAGCTCATAGCAGCCCATACGCTATGCATCTTAGAGGCAGTAAGATGTATCGTGATTTGAGGAACAGCCGGTGGCTGTGTCTTAAACGGAAGTGGCTGAGTTTGTGGGCAAGTGTCTAACGTGCGGCGAGTAAAAGTCGAGCATCGATTCTGATTAGGTTTACTTCAGCCGGTGAAGATTCCTCAGTGGAAGTGGGAAAGGATCACTATGGACTTTGTTAGTGGGCTACCCCTTACGCCTAGTAAGAAGGACTCAGTCTGGGTGATTGTGGACCTCTTGACTAAGTCAGCTCATTTCATACCAGCCCGAGTTGACTACTTGCTTCAGAAGTTAGCCAAGTTGTATATGGCAGAGATAGTAAGGTTGCATGGAGTACTAGTGTCAATTATTTCGGATAGGGATCCCAGGTTCACGTCGAGGTTTTGGAAAGCCTTGCATCAAGTATTGGGGACGAGGTTGGATTTCAAAGATGACTTTTCACCCGCATCGATTGATGATCGAGAGAGTAATTCAGATTTTAGAAGACATGCTAAAGGGCTGTGTTCTGGATTTCAGTGGTAGTTGAGAGGAGTATCTACCATTGGCGGAGTTCGCTTATAACAATAGTTATCAAGCGAGTATCCAGATGGCACCATATGAGGCACTATACGGATAGAAATGTCATACTCCAACGTGTTGGACAGAATTTGGTGAACGGCAGATATTGGCTCTAGAGTTGGTGGCAGAAACTGAGGATAAGGTTAATGTGATTCGGGCTCGTCTTAAGGAAGCAGCAGGCAGGCAGGCAGAAGTCTTACGCCAATCTTAAACGTAGGGATATAGAGTATGCGGTGGGTGACAAGGTCTTTCTGAAGGCATCGCCGTGGAAGAAAGTGCTGAGATTTAAACGAAAAGGGAAGCTAAGCCCTAGGTTTATCGGGCCGTACACAGTGTTGAAGTGAGGGGGACCGGTAGCTTATCAGCTCGAGTTGCCAGCAGAATTGAGTCAAATTCATGACATCTTTCTTGTTTCTATGCTTAGGCGCTATCGATCAGATCCGTCACATGTTGTACCAGTTGCGGAGATTGAGGTGAGCTCGGACTTGTCTTTCGAGGAGGAACCGGTATAGATTTTAGATCCGGATGTCAAGGTCTTGCGTAAAAAGTTAGTTCCTTTGGTGAAAGGGTTATGGCGGAACCATGGTACGGAGGAGGCCACGTGGGAACCAGAGGATGTGACGCAACAGCAATAGCCTCATCTCTTCTGACCATGTAATTTCGAGGCCGATATTATTTTTAAAGGGGTAGAACTGTAACATCCTTAAATCGGGGTCTCTGCATTTTGCATGTGTTGCATGTAACGATATGCTTACTGTGCTAGTTTAGCATGTTTTGAGGGCTAGGCATGACCTCGGGTTAGGCCTGGGTCATGGCCGAAAATTTTGTTTTAGTGCTTAGGAAGAGGGAGCTAGGAGAGTTAGGGGTTAAAAGAATTTATTAGAGGGTTGTGACACAAAACAACCTAGTGGCAAAGTGGCAAAGGAGGCGCCACTAAGGTGCTTGGTTGGTGACGCCATATGCAGGGAAGGGAGCTCAGGTTCGAGCAGCAAAAATCTCATTTTCTGCTTATTATTTTTGACGCCAAAGTGGGAAGTGGTGTGCTCAGGTAGGACTCTGTTGGAAGGATATGGATTAAGTTAACAGATTTAAGACATGTGGAGAGGAGAAATTATAGGTGTTGGACTCATTCAAACTCATTTGAATGAGTGGATGAGAGGAATTCAAGGAGGGATGAAGGGGACGGCAAGTGTTTGAGTATGACTGGGTTGTATTTGGCCAAATTTTTGGTTGTGGTGTGAGTTTAGGAAGCAATCGATTTTGGTGCTTGGGAAGGGGGTGTACCGAATGTTTATGGTGGTTTTAGGGAACATTTCAGCTAGTTGGGAGAGTCTCTTTCTCTTGTGTTTAGAGTCATATACCGAAACCCTTCTCACTTATCTTCTCTTTTTTCTTTCTATTTTTGGCAATATGGGGGCTTGGCCGAATCATCTTGGTTACTTCTTTGGTAAGCCGAAACTTGCTTCCACTTCCCTTCTCTCTATTTTGCTCAAGCCGGAACCAACATTCTCACCTCCATTCGACATATTTCTTCTTCCAATCTCCATGTACCGAAATCACTTTCATTTCCCTCTATCGAATCCATTCATTCCTACTCCACTTTCTTCTTCATCTTTCCATTATTTTGAGAAGTCGAAAACCCTGAGTTCTCTCCTTGTTCCTTCAAAGTGATTGGCCGAATACTCTGCTCATAAGTTCTTCTCTTCTTGCGTTTCTCTTCATCATCTTAAGTGCCGACACCTATCTCTTTTTTGGTTCTCATAGCCGAACCTCAACCCTCGGTGTGGTAAGTCTTCGTTACTTCATCTCTTTTTCCTCTCTATATCTTCTGGTTGCTGATTCCCTCATCTTTGGTGCTAGGGTCGAATTTTTTTAAGAGCCTAGTAGATCTCTTGCGTCAAGGAAGGGGTGACGCCAACGTCCAGGTTCTCTGGTTTTGTTTGGATCATGGCTTGGATCTAGATCTTCTAGATCTTCGGGATTTGTCGACTAAGGTAAGGGAGTGACAATCTCTTTTGATTTCCAGGATTCATGATAAAGCTGAATGGCTTTTGGATTCCTAATGATGTGTCTAATCGATCGTAGGAAGGAGGGTAGCCGTGTTTAGTAGATCTTCGGGATTTGTTGGCTTGTGATTTAAGCCTAAAGTGTAATATCCCGGGTTAAGGGCTATTTTGTTTTGGCTTTGGTTGCATGATTAATTGCTTGCTATGATGTTGTTTGGGTGTTTTGGGCTTAGTTGTAGGCTAGGAGTGAGCCCGAGTAGGTGGTGAAATTTTAGTTTTGGGCTTTAGGGATAGGGAGTCAAGGTGTTGGGGTTTATAATTAATTTAAGTGAATTTGTAACACAAGAAGGGAGCTGGTGGAGTGGCAAAGCATGCGCCACTTGGAGCATGTGTGTGGCGTCAAATGCAAGGGGGAGGTCTTGGGTTCAAGTCGTGAGAATCCCACCCCTTTTGGCTCCCATTTTGGACGGCATGGAGGAAGAGGTAGAAGGCAATTCGAATTCTTCTTTGGACTTTGTCTTCACATTTAAATGAGGGGTGGAGAGTGAAAGTAGGAGGGAGACTTGGTCTTTGCCATTTGAATTAGTGGTGTGTGAGTAAATGGGGGGAGTTGGCCGGATTTGGTGAGAGTTTGGGGGGAGAGGGAGTGTGTGGCCGGTTGGTGATTGGAGTGAGCCAAAATTCCTTTGTGCATGTGTGTGTGTTTTCGGTCATATGCTTGTAGCCTAAGCCGAACCTTCTGCTCTTCTTTTCATTTTGGAAAAGCTACTCTTTTCTTTTCCATTTTTCACTAAAGCCGAAACCTGTACTCTCTTTTCTGCCCATATTCTCTTTTCTTGGAACCGAAAACCCAAAGTTTGGGTGTTGCCGAATTTACTTGTTGCTCTCATTCTTTTCTTTTTGTTTTTTTGAAGCCGAATGCCTCTCCCACCCTCTGTTCTTTTTCAACTTTGTTAAACCGAATCCTCAAGCACCCTTGTTGCCGAAATCCCACCTTGTTCTTCTTTCTTCTTTTTATTGTGCAAAGCCGAAACTAGTGATCCTCCCTTCTCATTTTCTTTCTTTTGTTTTACAACCCTTGTGCCGATTTTCTCATTTGTTCCATACCATTTCACTAAACCGAAAACTAGCCTTCTTCTTTTCCTTTTTGACCGTAACACCTTTCACCAAAAACCTGCATCCTCCATCTTCTTCATTTAAACCGAACACAACCACAATCAAACCCTTGCCGATTTTGGTCATTAGTAGCCGGAAGTTCTTTCTCTCCTACTTCCCTTTTTCTTGTTTCTTTTCATTCAAAACCGAGAGCACTTACTCTTGTTATTCTTTCTCTTTCTCCAAGCAGTGGCTGAATCCTTCTCCTCTCTTAGTAGTTGGTAGTCTGATTATTGGTTGTGTTGGGGTGTTGGTGATCAATCGGTCTACAAAAGGGGGTAAGTGTTGGCCGAATGGCCTTTCTCCTTTCTCTGTTGCCTTGCCGATTTTTGGGTATATTTAAGGGCTGATTTCGTTATTTATTATAAAGGAGTAATCACTTGTTTTGGTAACTATTTCCATATAGGGTCTTTGAGGTCGTAGTCAGCGAGGAGAGTCTTTTCACCGCTTGGTAATCTGTAAGTGGTGGTAAGAAGGGTGTTTTGGATCCGATTTCGTTTAATTTTCTTTAAGTTAAGTCATGAGGAGAGATTAATCATTATTCTTTTCTAGGGTGTGATCGGTTGGTAAGAGGCATTATTGGTTGGGTTGATTGGAAACCGAACCATTCGCAGAGGTAGGTTTTAACGCAACCCCTTGGGTCATTTATTTTGTTGGTCGAATAGTATTGGGTTAGGGTTAACCCTTTTGTTGGCCGAATGTAGGACCAGTCGTTGAGGTGATCAAAAGGTTTCGATCGGTTCTTAGGCTTTAATCTCCGATATATCAGGTGTGTAAACTAACACACTTCTGTTAGTAATATAATTGATAACCTGTGTGATGATTAATGGAACAGTGATGATTGATGTGATACCCTAATGGGTATGATTCTGGACTCGGGTAAGTCAGTATTATTATTTTACTGATGATCTATATGATACCATGGTTGTGGATATATGTGACATGGGGTATGAGATTAGACATATTAGCATGATATGCATGATTATATGATATGCATGATTACATGAGTGTGGTATGTTGATGGGTGATACGAGTGGAGGAGCAAAGTGATATTTTGTCGACGAGCACCGGTGTTTTGGTAACACACTTTGTGACTTTGGGTCACCAGAGGTTTGGCACCTCAGGAGGTTTGGTACCTCGGCGTCTCGTCCACGTGGTTTAACCACCGTGGGTTGGCCCCACTTGTGAGATATGGGATTGACGCCGGTGATTTGGTATCACACGATGGGTTGGCCCCATCAATGCATTCGTGACTACGGTCACGGTGCTTTGGTAGCACAATTGTGTCTTTGGGTCACCGGAGGTTTGGCACCTCATTGCGACTTGTCCCTGTGGTTTAACCACCGTGGGTTGGCCCCACATGAGATATGGGATCGTCTGCTAGTGATTGGGTATCACATGATGGGTTGGCCCCATCATTGGATATGTGACCTCGGTCACCAAAGTGCTTTGGTAGCACAATTGTGTCTTTGGGACACCAAGTGTTTTGGTAACACATTGTGACTATATGTCACCAAGTGGTTTGGCACCACCAGGTGGTTTGGTACCACACGGGTAGAAAAGGCGATATGGATGGTTAGGATCGGGTTGCATTAATTATATTGCTTTGTATGATGTGTGTTAGCATGTTGTTCTTCTAGAGCGGATTTACACATCGAGTCACTCGACTCACCCTCTCCTTTGACTTTTCAGTGACACTTAGACGCGGACATGGAGCCGGATGGACTCGAGGTGCTCATGCCATACTGAAATAAAGCTTTGCTCGGACTTTTAAGAAATTTGGTACTTAAGTTTTATTATTACTATTTGGTTTTATTTGGGTTGTAAATGGCCTTTTAAATTATGTTTTGTTTACGATTAAGTTAGATTTATAATACGCTTTAACAAACTACTTGAGTTAAATTGTGCTAAAACTTGGAAAGACAACGTTTTCAAAACTTCAAGAACGATGTTTTAAACTATACCATCGGGTATCATACTATAACTTAGAACAAAATGAACTCGAATTGTTTTTCTAACTTAAATATGGTTTTCTACTACGACGAAATCTTTTAATAATAATATGACACGACTTAAACTTCAAGCCGATATAAATTAGTTTTACCTACACTTCAGATAAATTTTCAAAGCTCTCGGGGTTTTTTCAAACACAGCGTAAATTTTTAATCCAAACCTACTCAAGTTTTCCTCAAATACAAAGTTTCGCAAAGTGTTTCATCAGACTTCTAGACTTCAACCTAAACCACCCAAACCTTTTTCCTCAGCATACCGTATTCGGTCGTGGTGTATTGACCGGGTTTGGGGTGTTACATTTGTGGTATCAGAGCCAAGTTCAAAAGCTCGGCTGTGGGCCCGAGGCCCAAAATGTTTTAAAACTATAGTTTTCAAGTATTCTATTTTAAAGTATGGTTTGAAAGGCATGACACCGAGTCTCCGGCACCAGTCCACCCAGGTAAGTACCCCGTACTATTTGTTGTGATATTGATTGATATGATTGGCTGACTAGTAGGACTACTCTAGAGACTGAAACTGATAGGACTCTGTGGACTCGCGAAAACAAAGTCTCTTTAAAAATTCATAAAACTTTGCTTTAAAAATAGTGGAATAATGACTGATACATAAAATTCTTTAATCAGACGAGATTTAGTCATGAGTACCGAGGTGGACGTGGTCGTGGGACGGGTCATGATAGGATGATCTGCTTCGAGCCCGTTGGTTCGGGCGGGGTTGAGAGAATGAGGTACCTGATTCGCCACCAGTGGAGGTGGTGAGTTCGAATGAACAGGCCGGTGATGATGCAAAGGTCTGAGCGATCTGCGGGTTTTAGAGAGGGTAGTGGAGCGGTGGAGGCGAGGAGCTAGGAAATCGTGCTCTGGCGACTTGGGCAAATGGGGTGAATTCTTTCGGGTGTCTCGGGTGTTGCTCCTAGCACCGCCGAAAATCTTGGCCGAAGCGCAGAATGGATCATGGACGATCTGGACCTAGCGGTAGAAGAAAAATTAAAGGGATCGATCACTTCTCGAGATGAGTCATACCGGTGGTGGCTCACGGTCCGTGATAATACCGCGGTGAAGATCCGACATGGGACTATTTCGGGCCGCTATCGGAAGAAATGCGCAGAGCTAACTACATAAATGAGCGTGAAAGCATTTTTGAGGTTAGTCCGGGAGTAAATCGTCGTAGTCGAGGCCGAAGTTTCGAGGTCGAGTCGGTATGCTGTGGGTATGGTGGCCATCGAGCATGAGAGGTGCGTTCGTTTCGAGGATGGCTGCGAGACTAACCGAGGTCGATAATTGCGCCCCAGCAGGAGCGTGAATTTGCGGTTCTAGTTGAAAAGGCGAAGGTTGCCGAGGGCATTAAAGAGTCTGTGAGGCAGGGTATGGAGAGAAACCGTCACAAGAGGAGTTTTGGGTCTTCTGGGTCATCGGGTAATCAACAGAAGAGGGCTAGACCGAGTGGGCCAAATCAGTCGGGTAGGTTTGTTGCTGCTAGGCAGGGACCGCCGCATTGTAACCGTTGTGGAAAGGCTCACCGGGAGGATGTTGGGTGATGGTAGAGGTTGTTTTGAGTGTGGCTCGTTGGACCACCGTGTGAGGGACCCGTCCGCAAGTTGGCTAGAATTGACCCAGAAGCGGGCCGTAATCAATATAGAAATAATGGACCACCGCAGAGGGCCGAGGTAATAGCAGAGGAGGTATGATTTTGGTCGGGGCCGTGAGAGCACCGAGCGAGAGGTGTGAGTAGTTCGAGGCCGAATACTGGATTGGTATATCCGCGAGGCGCCGAGAGAGAGGCGACGCACCGGACGTCATTACCGGTACGTTTTTGATTTTTGGTTCTCCTTATACTGCTTTAATTGATGTGGGTTCTACGCACTCTTATGTTGCCAGTAGTATAGTAGAGACAATGGATTTAGACTCTGAGATATCTTCTAGGCGGATGACCGTAATAAGCCCTCTAGGTCACTTTGTAGTGGTAGATAAAGCAGTAGAGACGTACCTCTAGAACTCCAAGGGTATCTTTCGAGGTCGATCGATGGAAGCGCCATTCGGGAGTTCGATCTAATTCTTGGAATGGATTGGCCGGGTAAGCATCGGCGAAGTTGGATCTGTGACTAAGCGCATGGCTCGAGCATGGTGAGAGGTGATGAAGTAGTTACGACGGTAATAGGAGAAACTATCATCCAATGTGGTATCTTCTCAAAGTCGAGAAAATGGTCGGGAAGGGCGTGAAGCGTATGTGGTTCATGTGTATGCCTTGGAGACTAAGGAGTCTCTTTGTGAAGACCGTTCGGACAGTTAAGGAATTTGTAGATGTGTTTCTGAGGAGCTTCCGGGTTTGCCACCAGATCGGGAGGTAGAATTCGGGATAGATCTGTTATCTTAATCGCACCGTATCCATTGCTCCGCATGTGATGGCACCTAAGGAGTTAGTGGAGCTTAAGGCTCGAATCTGTGAATTGTTGGACCGAGGCTTTATCAAAGCCAAGTATTTCGCCATGGGAGCGCCGGTACTCTTTGTAAAGAAGAAAGAGCGGTACTATGCGGATGTGCATAGATTACCGCTAACCGAATAAGTCGACGATCAAAAACAAGTATCCACCGCTCGGATAGATGACTTGTTTGATCAATTTGAAGAAGCGTCGATTTTCTCAAGATCGACCTAAGGTCTCGGTATCACCAGTTGAAGGTAAAAGAGGCGGATATCTGTAAGACGGCATTTCGTACTCGGTATGGGCACTTTGAGTTCTTGGTTAGGCCGTTCGGGTTGACTAACGACCGGTGACTTTCATGGATCTGATGAATAGGGTGTTCCAACAAGATTACCTAGATCTGTTCGTGGTAGTTTTTATTGACGACATCTTGGTATACTCAAGGATTGAGGAAGAGCATGATACTCATTTACGGGTGGTATTGCAGATTCTAAGGGAGAAACAGCTCTATCGAAGTTCAAGAATGCGAGTTCGCTCGTGGAGGTAACATTCTTGGGTCATGTAGTGTCACGAGGGATTAGGTGGACCTCGTAAGATAGAAGCGGTTTTGGATTGGAAGCCGCCTAAGTCGATGAGAGTAGATTCGAGTTTTCGGGGTTGGCGGGATACTACCGAAGATTTGTAGAAGGTTTCTCGTTAATTGCGTACTGATGACCAAATTATTGAGAAAGGGAGTTCCGCTTATTTGGAGTGAGAAGCAAGGAGAGCTTCGACAAGTTGAAAAAGATTTTTGAAGCTCGGTTCGATTCAACCCGAGGTCGGTAAGGAATTTACTGATGTATCGCGATGCATCACATCTGAGCTTAGGTTGTGTTGATGCGAGAAGGGAAGGTTGTGGCTTATGCATCCCGGCACGGTGAGGCCACATGAGGTTAATTATCCCACGCATGATCCGGAGTTAGCAAATGTAGTATTTGCCTTAAAGATATGGAGGCATTACTTGTATGGAGAAAGATCGATAGTCTATACGGACCATAAGAGTCGAAGTACCTTCCGACTCGGAAAGACTTGAATCGAGACGGTATAGATGGATTGAGCTCCGAAAGACTACGATTGCTCAATTGAATATCATCCAGGGCAAGGCTAACGTCGTGGCGACGCGTTGAGCCGTAAGGATTTTTGGATTTAAGGCGTTGTTTGCCCACTTGAGTTTGTACGACGACGGAGTATTCGCGAAGCGCGAGTTAAGCCTACTTGGGTTGAGCAGATCGAGAAAAAGGTTGTTAGATGAGGTGTTGAACGCGCAGAAGACTCAAAGTGCAGTGATGGGTTGAAGGGTATAGCTTGTCTAGTGATGGGGTTCGTGTTTCCGGGAAGGCTTGTATGCCGAGAGATCTTGAATTGAGGCAAAAGATTCTTCAGATGCACATAGCAACCCTACGCTATGCATCCCGGAGGTAGCAAAATGTATAGGGACCTCGAGAACAGATTACGGTGGTAAGGTCCGAAAAAGGAGGTGACCGAAGTTTGTGGGTAAGTGTCGACTTGTCGGCAGAGTCAAGGTCGAGCATCGATTGTCGTCTGGGTTGCTTGACCAAGTGAAGATTCCACAATGGAAGTGGGAAAGAATAACTATGGATTTCGTCGTTGGATTACCACTTACACCGAGCAAGAAGGATTCATCTGGTAATTGTGGATCTACCGACTAAATCACTCACTTTATCCGGTGAGGGTGGATTACTCAACGCAGAGGTTGGCAAAGTGTATGTATCGTAGATAGTGAGGCCGCGGGGTGCAAGATCGATCATCTCGGATAGGGATCCGAGATTCACGTCAAGGTTTTGGAAGGCGTTACATCGGGCTCGGGTACACGGTTAGATTTCAAAGACAAAGATTTCATCCACGGTGATCGGCGATCAAAAAAGAGTTATACGATATTGGAGGACATGCTTGAGGTGTGTTTTGGACTTGTGGGTAGGTGGGAGGAGTATCTACCGTTAGTTGAATTCGCCACAACAACAACTACCAGCGAGCATTAAGATGGCACCTTATGAGGCGTTATGCGGTAGAAAGTGTCGTTCACCGACTTGTTGGATGAGAGTTAAGTGAACGCCGATTATTGGGACGAGTTGGTTCTTTGAGACCAAGACAAGGTTAAGTTGATTCGAGCTCGATTGAAGGAAGCTTCGACCGCGAAGTCCTATGCCGATCTTAAGCGGAGAGATATTGAGTTTCTTTGTGGGAGATCGGGTTTTCTGAAGGTCTCACCGTGGAAGAAAGTATTAAGGTTCGGAAGAAAGGCAAGCTTAGTCCGAGGTTTATTAGGCCATATAAGGTACTAAGACGAGTGGGACGATTCGCGTGTCATTTCGAGTTGCCGGTGAGCTAAGTCAAATTCACAACGTGTTCCACGCTTCAATGCTTGGCGATATCGTTCGATCCATCACATGTAGTAACGAAGAGGAGATCGGGTAAATCCAGATATGTCCATGGAGGAAGAGCACTGTCTGATTTTAGATCGGGATGTGAAGGTTCTGCAGAAAATCTGTGACTCGGTTAAGGTTCTTTGGCGGAATCATGGCGTGGAAGAAGCGGCGTGGGAACCCGAGGATATGATGAGACAAAGAATACCCGCAACTCTTGACTGTGTAATTTCGAGGTCGAAATTCTTTTAAGGGGTAGAACTGTAATATCCGGGTTAAGGGCTATTTTGTTTTGGCTTTGGTTGCATGATTAATTGCTTGCTATGATGTTGTTTGGGTGTTTTGGGCTTAGTTGTAGGCTAGGAGTGAGCTGAGTAGGTGGTGAAATTTTAGTTTTGGGCTTTGGGGATAGGAGTCAAGGTGTTGGGGTTTATAATTAATTTAAGTGAATTTTAACACAAGAAGGAGCTGGTGGAGTGGCAAAGCATGCGCCACTTGGAGCATGTGTGTGGCGCCAAATGCAAGGGGAGGTCTTGGGTTCAAGTCGTGAGAATCCCACCCTTTGGCTCCCATTTTGGACTGACATGGAGGAAGAGGTAGAAGGCAATTCAATTCTTCTTTGGACTTTGTCTTCACATTTAAATGAGGGTGGAGAGTGAAAGTAGGAGGAGACTTGGTCTTTGCCATTTGAATTAGTGGTGTGTGAGTAAATGGGGGGAGTTGGCCGGATTTGGTGAGAGTTTGGGGGGAGAGGGAGTGTGTGGCCGGTTGGTGATTGGAGTGAGCCGAAATTCCTTTGTGCATGTGTGTGTGTTTTCGGTCATATGCTTGTAGCCTAAGCCGAACCTTCTGCTCTTCTTTTCATTTTGGAAAAGCTACTCTTTTCTTTTCCATTTTTCACTAAAGCCGAAACCTGTACTCTCTTTTCGCCCATATTCTCTTTTCTTGAACCGAAACCCAAAGTTTGGGTGTTGTCAATTTACTTGTTGCTCTCATTCTTTTCTTTTTTTGTTTTTTGAAGTCAATGCCTCTCCACCCTCGTTTCTTTTTCAACTTTGTTAAACCGAATCCTCAAGCACCCTTGTTGCGAAATCCCACCTTGTTCTTCTTTCTTCTTTTTATTGTGCAAAGTCGAAACTAGTGATCCTCCTTCTCATTTTCTTTCTTTTGTTTTACAACCCTTGTGCCGATTTTCTCATTTGTTCCATACCATTTCACTAAACCAAAACTAGCATTCTTCTTTTCCTTTTGACCGTAACACCTTTCACCAAAAACCCGCATCCTCCATCTTCTTCATTTAAACCGAACACAACCACAATCAAACCCTTGCCGATTTTGGTCATTAGTAGCGGAAGTTCTTTCTCTCCTACTTCCCTTTTCTTGTTTCTTTTCATTCAAAATCGAGAGCACTTACTCTTGTTATTCTTTCTCTTTCCAAGCGTTGGTCAATCCTTCTCCTCTCTTAGTAGTTGGTAGTCCGATTATTGGTTGTGTTGGGGTGTTGGTGATCAATCGGTCTCTGAAAGGGGTAAGTGTTGGCGAATGGCCTTTCTCCTTTCTCTGTTGCCTTGCCAATTTTTGGGTATATTTAAGGGCTGATTTCGTTATTTATTATAAAAGAGTAATCACTTGTTTTGGTAACTATTTCCATATAGGGTCTTTGGAGGTCGTAGTCAAGCGAGGAGAGTCTTTTCACTCTGCTTGGTAATCGGTAAGTGGTGGTAAGAAGGGGTGTTTTGGATCCGATTTCGTTTAATTTTCTTTAAGTTAAGTCATGAGGAGAGATTAATCATTATTCTTTTCTAGGGTGTGATCAGTTGGTAAGAGGCATTATTGGTTCGGGTTGATTGGAAACCGAACCATTCGCAGAGGTAGGTTTTAACGCAACCCCCTTGGGTCATTTATTTTGTTGGTCGAATAGTATTGGGTTAGGGTTAACCCTTTTGTTGGCCGAATGTAGGACCAGGCTGTTGAGGTGATCAAAAGGTTTCGATCAGTTCTTAGGCTTTAATCTCCGATATATCAGGTGTGTAAACTAACACACTTCTGTTAGTAATATAATTGATAACCTGTGTGATGATTAATGGAACAGTGATGATTGATGTGATACCCTAATGGGTATGATTACGGACTCGGGTAAGTCAAGATTATTATTTTCGATGATCTATATGATACCATGGTTGTGGATATATGTGACATGGGGTATGAGATTAGACATATTAGCATGATATGCATGATTATATGATATGCATGATTACATGAGTGTGGTATGTTGATGGGTGATACTGAGTGGAGGAGCGGTGATATTTTGTCGACGAGCACCGGTGTTTTGGTAACACACTTTGTGACTTTGGGTCACGGAGGTTTGGCACCTCCGGAGGTTTGGTACCTCGGCGTCTCGTCCTCGTGGTTTAACCACCGTGGGTTGGCCCCACTTGTGAGATATGGGATTGATGCCAGTGATTTGGTATCACACGATGGGTTGGCCCCATCAACAGATTCGTGACTACGGTCACCAGTGCTTTGGTAGCACAATTGTGTCTTTGGGTCACCAGAGGTTTGGCACCTCATTGCGACTTGTCCCGTGGTTTAACCACGTGGGTTGGCCCCACATGAGATATGGGATCGTCTGCTAGTGATTGGTATCACACGATGGGTTGGCCCCATCATTGGATATGTGACCTCGGTCACGGTGCTTTGGTAGCACAATTGTGTCTTTGGGACACCAGTGTTTTGGTAACACATTGTGACTATATGTCACCGGTGGTTTGGCACCACCGGTGGTTTGGTACCACACGGGTAGAAAAGGCGATATGGATGGTTAGGATCGGGTTGCATTAATTATATTGCTTTGTATGATGTGTGTTAGCATGTTGTTCTTCTAGAGCGGATTTACACACCGAGTCACTCGACTCACCCTCTCCTTTGACTTTTCAGTGACACTTAGACGCGGACATGGAGCCGGATGGACTCGAGGTGCTCATGCCATCTTGAAATAAAGCTTTGCTCGGACTTTTAAGAAATTTGGTACTTAAGTTTTATTATTACTATTTGGTTTTATTTGGGTTGTAAATGGCCTTTTAAATTATGTTTTGTTTATTTATTGTTAGATTTATAATACGCTTTAACAAACTACTTGAGTTAAAATGTGCTAAAACTTGGAAAGACAACGCTTTCAAAACTTCAAGAACGATGTTTTAAACTATACCATCGGGTATCATACTATAACTTAGAACAAAATGAACTCAATTGTTTTTCTAACTTAAATATGGTTTTCTACTACATTATTTAAATCTTTTAATAATAATATGACACGACTTAAACTTCAAGCCGATATAAATTAGTTTTACCTACACTTGGATAAATTTTCAAAGCTCTGGGGTTTTTCAAACACAACAGAATTTTTAATCCAAACCTACTCAAGTTTTCCTCAAATACAAAGTTTCAAAGTGTTTCATCGACTTCTAGACTTCAACCTAAACCACCCAAACCTTTTTCCCTGTAGCATACCAGATTCGGTCGTGGTGTATTGACCGGGTTTGGGGTGTTACATAAAGGCTCGAGTGCAATCGATCTTGGTAAGGGTCTTATTGTGCGTTATTTCATCCTTCGGGATTTCTAGATAAGCCGAATGGGCTTTTGCTCATTAACAGGGTGTTGGCCGAATACAGAAAGGGAGGAGGCAAATGTTTTGGGATCTTCGGGTTCTATTGGTTTGGGAATAGATCGTAGTTTCGGGATTTCACTAGATTCGCAAATAGTCAAGTGTGTAACACTTCGTTAGTATGATATGTTTATTGTGTTACTGTTATAGCCATTAAAACCAGTAGTTATGCCTTGTGGGCATGAGCATGGACTCTGGGTAAGTCCTCTGATTATGGATCTTGTTATATGCTATCATGCCATTGTTTAAGGTTATGCCATGTGTTATTTGCATCATCATGTGTTGTTATGCCACGATTGTTATGGACATGATGGTGGGATTGTTGAGAGGATGGGGAAGAATTATTTGGACTGTCACCAGTGGTTTTGACCACACGACGGGTTGGACCCGCCTTTGATATTATAAATTGTGACTAAGTCCTAGTGGTTTTGACCACCAATGGTTTTGACCACATATGGATGTTGTGACTCGTCCCACTGGTTTGGTACCACAGTGGGTTGCCCCACATGATTAATTACGGGATTGTCATCAATGGTTTTGACCACGCGATGGGTTGGCCCCATCACTTGATTTGTGACTACGGTCACCAGTGGGTTTGACCACACCGATATATATATATATTTGTGGCTACGGTCACCAGTGGTTTTGACCACCAGTGGTTTTGACCACACGGGGTAGATAAAGGAGATTGGATGGTTAGGTTATGGGGTTTGCATGATTTTCATGTTATACTGATGATTTACGTAAGTTCTTGCACATCGGGTTGGGGATTTATACACTGAGTCTCGGTGACTCACCCCTTCCCTTATATTTTGCAGATGAGGCGTAAATTGCGGATATGGAGCCGGGAGGACTCGAGGCGGCCATACATGCTAGTTTCAGGTTTTGATTTTAAATTTCCATTTCGATTTTATTTATTTACTTAAATTTGGTTTTGGTTTTGTAATAAGGCCACTAAGTATTAATTTGGGTTTTTATTTCTTGATTATATTTTAATTATCTTATGCATAGGATTAATAACTTGATTTTCTTTAGTAACCGGAAGTAAATCGAAGTTTACAAAACTAAACTCTATATCGGGTTTTTCAACGTTACCATCGGGTGACATTATTCACAAGGTAGTAACAAAGTTAACAAAGATGATTTCAAATCAAAATTTTCAAACAAACTAGTAACAACAAACGGATTTTCAAGCATGAGTTCTCTGGATTTTAAAGCAACATAAAAATGTTTTCAATATCACTTTGTATAGGGTTTGCTAAACCTTAAAACAATAAAAGAGCTTTCAATAAAAATAAACCGGGAAACTTGTTTCATTCAAACATTTTCTCCCTGTAACATGCCAGATTCGGTCGTGGTGTGTTGACCGGGTTTGGGGTGTTACAGTCACAATGGCCTGGTGAACAATCTAGTTCGGTGGCTCTGCCACAAATATTATAATTGGCTTAATGCCTGCTATTGGTGTGTTGGCGGGGTGGGTTGACTTGATCTCCACAGGTGTGTTGGTTGGTATGGGTGGTGTGTAGCGGATGGAAATTTAGGCTTGGTTGGGAATTGCATATCACATGCATTTTATATTTGTTATATTGTTACATTTGTAAATGGGCTTAGGCCCAAATGTTTGCTTTATGGATTTTGGCCCAGTGAACAACGGTGAGTGGGTTATACACTGAGTTCTAAGTAACCCCCTTCTTTCTTAACCCTATTGGTAATGCTTCGTGAGGTGGAGTTGGGCCACGGAGGACTCGGTGGAGGCCATTCTTCAGAAATAGTGTTATTAAATTTTAAATTTTCTATTCCCGTTACTTTATTATTTTGTTTTAAGTTGTAATAAGGGCTCTGAACTATTTTATTATTTGCTTTATGGTTGGTTTACTTATTATTTTGCTTAAATTGTTTTAAACGAGAATTTTTCTAAAAGCTAAAATAAAGGTTTTCCAAAATCAATTAACAAATGGAATTCATAATAAAATTTTTACAAATATTTTTAATACGGCAAATCTTCTTCGAATTTTCAATGTCATTTTCAAAAGTCACGTTTTATAAGATTGTCAGTGCAAATCTAACGATTTATCAATCAATCTTCGAGGTTAGTAGTATTTTATCAAATGTCTCAAATCAAACTTGTTTTTCTTGATTTTAACAAAACTTATTTTATTGCGAATTTCAAGTCCTTTATACGTTTTCTTCATTGTGACATGCCAAATTCGGGCCTAACTTCTGGGCCGGGTTTGGGGTGTTACATTTTATGATATCAGAGCCCAGTTTCAAAACTCGGCTATGGTTTGGGTTCAAAAATGTTTGCCAAAGCTGTTTGCAAACTGATTTATAAATACATGTTTGAAAGGAAGTATGGCACCACGAGTATTTGGCACCAAGTCAAGAAAGTAATTGTTTTCATTTTATGATTATTGTGTTACGAAAATTCTACAAAGTAGAATACTCTAGAACTGTTAGCTTTAGGAGTTGAAACTATAGAGACTGAGACTTTAGGATGCGGATTTGACTCTCGAAAATAAGTTTTCTACTCATACTCCATAAAACATCATTTAATAAACATTGAATAGCATAAAGATTCATATAACTCTTAATCAGATTATATCGACTTAGTAATCATGAGCGCTAGAAGACGTGGACGCGGTAGACGTAGACGTGGTAGAGGCCGAGGTGCTATGGGCTAGTTCTTTGGCACTAAGGCATGTGCCCAAAAGGGAGACATTGGCATCGCCAGTGGCTAAGACGGGATCTCGTGTTTGATTTAAGGTTGATGAGCTGACTCAAATAGTTAAGAAAGTATTGAAGGAGGTTAAGGAAATCAGTGAAGCACTTCGAGTTTGGTCCGTGGACTGTAAAAAGAAAGGAGATCGTGGTTCTTGTGGATAGCAGTCTCATTCCGTAAAGCATGTTAATGCACATCCAAACTTTCTGGCTTGCGATTATTAGGGAAGGCGTCATCCGGGTGAGTGCCGGAGGAGGTTAGGAACATGTTTGAGATGCGGGTCTAAGGAGCATAAGGCTCGGGATTGTTCCATCACTATCAAGTCAGGTATGTTTTGGTGGGACGTGATGTTTGAATGTAGGAAATTTTATGAATGGGTGATAAATACCTGTTTGCTTCTGAGGATTAAATATTTGATGATGTAAAGAGTTTCCAAGACTAAGATAGAAAGCGGATTAGTGTTATTAAGATTAGAGTGCGCAGCGAAAGTGTAATGTGCTAGGTTACGATTTGCGACTGTTCCTATAGTTGGAAATTTCGAGGCAAAAATTTCTTTAAGGAAGGTAGAATTGTAACATCCCAAAATTGGGCCTAGTAGAATTGGGCTCAATGGGCCTTGAGCGTAGGAATGTTTAAAATTTTGAGAACAAGAGAATGGCATTATTGCAAAGTGGGCTTATTAGCTAAGTGAATTTGGAAGGTTACAAGGTTTCTATGAAGTCTCGGGTTTAATTGGGCCTTAGGAAAATTTTGGTATTTTAGCACTTTAAGGAGATGGAGTAAGTGACCTTAAAGCATATGGAAATAAATGAATAAATGGTTAGCATAAATAAGCAATTAGTAAAGAGGTTATGGCATCAAGTGAAGTACCTTGAGGGAAGAGGTCCAAATCACTTTGTGTGCAATTTGACTTTTATCTTTGCTTCCCTTCTTTATTGTGTCGGTCAAGGAATAATTTTGGCAAGTGTGGACTTCATTATTTTTGGTAAGGTGGCTAAAAGAATAAGGCAAGAATGAAGTTAGGGAAAGGAATCAAAAGAAAAAGGGAATGCAGGGGTAACATGTGGCATATTTCAAGGAAAGGTTATGAAAAGGGTGGTTGGCAAAGTTTTGACCTTTAGAGTATGTATGTAGACGGTTTTAGGGCTATAGAGTGATAAATAAATTGCTTAGTCTTTTGGTAGGATTTGTGGTGTTGATTAGGCCAAAATCACTTTTGCACAATTTGGTGTTTTTCTCTCAATCCTTTCCTTTGCTTTGTGCCGAAATTCCTAGCCTTGGTGACCATATTTTCTCCTTTCATTTTACTTTGGCCGAATTCTTCAAGCACATTTGTGCATCTTCTTACTCTTTTATTTGATCAAGATTTTCAGCTCTTGTTTATCTCCCTCTTGATAGCCGAATATTCATTTTCATTTTCTTTATAAACTGAACTCTCATTTCCTCTCTACCTTTCTTCTTATCCGTACTTATATTCAATCTTTGATCAATCGGTAAGCGTTCTTTCAATATTTATCTCATTTTCTTTCTCTTGGTGCCGAATATAAGTTTTGATCTGGGAGGAACCGAATCATCATATTTTTGTACTCGCTCCAATAAGATCATTTCTTTCTTTGTAGTGGTATAGAGGAGTGCCAATTTTCTACCACATCGCTTAATCAACCTTAGCCATAGGAAGATCGTGTGAAACGGGAATTTCATTGTTCAAGGTAAGGAAGCTCTCTCATAGTCTTTTTCAAGAAATTCCTTGGTTATTGTATTAAGAGGATTAAAGGATAATTAATCGACTATATGTTTTAGGTACTTAATCGCCGATCTATCCTCGTAGTAAGAGACTCGATTGTTTGTAAGTGATATAGATTTTAATCAATCAAATATTGGTTGAAGTGGTAAATTGAGATTTGGATTAATTGTTGACCGATTGTATCTTTAGGTGTCATGGAGAATATCGTGTTACTGATTCCAAATAAGGTGTGTAATCCCGCACTTTCGAATATATGTTTGAAATGGTGAGTAAGTCTCACATCTCTTTGAAAGTTTATATGAAATATTCGTGATTCGGTAGAAATACCGAATAAAACCGATAACTAGCATCCGTGATCACCGGAGTGCGATATTCGTAGTGGTAATCGTATTTTGTAATAAAATAGTTTGATCGTAAATAAAGTGGACGTGTATTTGAAAAATCACAAAAATTGGATAAAAGGAATTACAAAGTAAGTAAGATATCGATTAAATCTTACTATGTCTACTTTAATATGGAAGAAATGGAGAAGGAAAAGGAATATTATATTCTAGATATGTTAATTTTAGTGAGACCGATCCGAATGACTTTGGGGTATTCTGCTCGCTTTTGGAAAAATCATATAAAATTGTACAAAGTGAATTATGGGACATAATTTATATGTATGGATTCTTCATGAACCTATTTTCGATGGAAACAAGTGGGAGCAGTAGATAAAAAGCGTACAGTAAGATATTTGTGATTAAGGAAAGAGAGGTCAGAATCTTTGGACAGTGAAACAAAGAAAAATTCTAGAAAAATTATAAGAGAAAGATATATGTGTCTAATGTCAAGGAAAATTTACAGATTTAGATTTCGAGTTTTTTAACTCAAGTTATGGTCAATTTAGCGAGTATGATGCAGATGGACAGTTTCAATTTTATGCTCCAAATTAGTAGTTAAGCCTAGGTTGTGAAATTACCATAATACCCTTAGAGGGTAAATTACCGAAATACCATTGGGTTGCGAGATTACCGAATTACCCTCGATGAGTAAAATTACGAAAATGCCCTTATGGGCCGAATTACGAATTGCCTCTAATGGGCCGAAATACGAAATTGCTTAATGAACTGAATTGACATATTACTTTATGGGCCTATCTGATATATTTTGTTATGAGGGCCAAAAATATGTTTAATGGGCCAAAATTTGCTAGATCGTTAAATGGGCCATATGATTATTTTCTGAAATTGGCCAAGTGAGAATATTGTGAAAAGGCCATCATGTGTTAAATGGGCTAAGGTCTGCAAGATCGTTAAATGGGCAAAAATTTCTATTTTGACTAATAGGCCAAATTGATAACTTGTAATATGGGATTTTTGTTGAAATTTACCTTATGAATATATTATTTTGCATTAAATATGTATATACATGACTGCATGGTTTGGGATAATTGACGAAGAGAAGAATGGCCTGTTGCCACAAATCTAGTTCGGTGACTCTGTCACAATGGGCTATTGCCACAAATCTAGTTCGGTGACTCTGTCACAATGGCCTGCTGCCAAAAATCTAGTTCGGTGACTCTGTCACAATGGCCTGTTGCCAAAAATCTAGTTCGGTGGCTCTGCCACAAATATTATAATTGGCTTAATGCCTGCTATTGGTGTGTTGGTAGGGTGGTTTGACTTGATCCCCACAGGTGTGTTGGTTGGTACGGGTGGGTGTAGCGGATGGAAATTTAGGCTTGGTTAGGAATTGCATATCACATGCATTTTATATTTTTTATATTGTTACATTTGTAAATGGGCTTAGGCCCAAATGTTTGCTTTATGGATTTTGGCCCAGTGAACAACGGTGAGTGGGTTATACACTGAGTTCTAAGTAACTCACCCACCGTCTTTCTTAACCCTATAAGTAATGCTCCGTGAGGTGGAGTTGGGCCATGGAGGACTCAGTGGAGGCCATTCTTCAGAAATAGTGTTATTAAATTTTAATTTTTCTATTCCCGTTACTTTATTATTTTGTTTTAAGTTGTAATAAGGCCTCTGAACTATTTTATTATGTGCTTTATGGTTAGTTTACTTATTATTTTGCTTAAATTGTTTTAAACGAGAATTTTTCTGAAACTAAAATAAAGGTTTTCCAAAATCGATTAACAAATGGAATTCATAATAAAATTTTTACAAATATTTTTAATACGGAAATCTTCTTTGAATTTTCAATGTCATTTTCAAAAGTCACGTTTTATAAGATTATTAGTTCAAATCTAACAATTTATCAATCAATCTTCGAGGTTAGTAGTATTTTATCAAATGTCTCAAATCAAACTTATTTTTCTTGATTTTAACAAAACTTATTTTAGTACGAATTTCATGTCCTTTATACGTTTTCTTCATTGTGACACTCCAGATTCGGGCCTAACTTCTGGGCCGGGTTTGGGGTGTTACATTTTATGGTATCAGAGCGCAGTTTCAAAACCCGTCTGTGGTTTGGGTTCAAAAACGTTTTCCAAAGCTATTTGAAAATTAAGTGAGCCTATACGTTTAATTTCAACATCCTGAAGAAGAAGCTCGTATTGTTAGTATTACAAGTTTTCAATTGATGTAATTATTCAGTTTATTAGTTTATTTTTCTAGTTAGTTAATTTTTCAATTCAATCTTGACCCTAACCCTTTTAGTTCAGCCTTTATCCACACCGTTAACCTAAGCCCCGTTACAACCCTTTTTAAAAACCTTTTGATTTGTGTATCATCTCATTTTACAGTGGTGGAGATTTGATTTTCATGCAAGCCTATGGGATTAACTTTTCATGTTTGACTGATGAGTGCTTTATTTTTGAACCTTAAACACCTTGAGTGATTTGAGTGAATCTTTAGTGAGGATGTCAACTTTTGTCGATTTTAAGTTAAAGGTAATTATTCAGATAATGGGAAAACACCTATGTTTTCATGCTAAAAACTCATGATTTTGATTGTTTGAATTTTTAGGACCCTTTGAGTTAAATTATCCATGTATAAATTATCTATGAATTATGATGAGGTATTATCAATGAATATTATAAGTAGAGGAAGTTCGTTTTAATTGTCAATTGAGAATTTTGCTTGAGGACAAGCAAAAGCTTAAGTGTGGGTTGATAAACCGTAAAATGAACATTTTTAATACCACATTTATTTGATAAACCGTAAAATGAACATATTTTAATATCACATTTAGCATACTTTTGGATGATTTTTCCCATTAATTATGGAAATAGGTGCTCCTAATCCTTTGTTTTCATGTTTTATACTCAGGAGAGCACCGGAGGATGAAGAAAATGAATAATGGGTCGAAAATAGAGAAAATGGGCCAAAGCACAAATTCCACACAGCCTGGGCCAAAACCACATGGTCATGCCTCTTAAGAAGAGTCGAACATGGCCTGGACCCTGAAATGCACGGTCGTGCCTCATCAATAGGTTTGACCACAGCCTGGCCTCGAATCACACGGATGTGCGCCATGGGCATGGCCCTATCGCAGAAAAGAAGAATTCTATTCGTATTAGGACACTTTCGGGGCAAGTAAGGCATCTCAAAGCCTATATAAACACCCTATGAGGCAACTTAAAGGGGGTTTGACGAGATTTCAATAGAAGCATTATGTTAGGGCTTTTCGGGCATTTAGCTAGGCCAAGGAGCTGAGCCAAAGAAGCTGAATATAGGGATTTACTTGAAGGAAGCCAGTTGGTTCATCTCAAGAAGCCGGAATCATAATCAAGACGGAGGAACTCTCCTTCAATTCCTTCAGAGGGTTTTAGGGTTTTCTTATGTTTTATTTTATATTTTCTTCTGAGATGTTTTCTTTTACTATTATAAACTAAACCCTCAGATACCTAAGGGGGATAAAACCTAAGATAAATCTTGTTATTGTTATCTAAGCTATGTGTTCTTAATTCTTGTTTTGCTATTTCTGGGAAATTGATTCAAGCATTTATGCTCTTAGGAAGAAGAGGAACAGACCATGTTTAAGAGTAGATCTAGCATAGTTAAGCGAAGTTGATCGCAACCCTAGAGATAGGATGACGTAAATTTTCCAGATTAGGGTCAAACCTAATATGGGAGTCCATAGATCGAGTTAATGCAATTCCAGAGGTTTTAATTAGAAAGAGATTTCAATTAATCAACCTAGGGTTGGACGTTAGTAGCTTCGAGAGAGGTATTAATATAACTTAGGGAATCCTACAGATCAAGTCAAGTGCATAAATTGTCTGCTTCCGAGTTAGATAACAAGTAAAGTCTAGGTGGATTCTTCCTCTGGTATTGTCTAAATCAATCGGTTTTCCTTTAAGTCTTTCCTTAATTTCTTTTCCTTTTCTTCGCATCTTTAGCTTAGTGGTTAGTTAATTTTAGATTAGATAAACAAATCCCTTAATTCTTAGGCTAGATAATAGAAAGAATGTTAGTATTAGTACTTTTGGTTCCTTTGGGTTTGATAATTCGATCTTGCCATTTATCTATACTATTGTTCGATAGGTGTGCTTTCCTCCATCATTGTCTTAGTTAGTTTCCAGGTTCGATCATTCTTTTTATAAATTTTTAAGACTCTGACACACGATCAGGTACTATTTTCTCATAGCTTCCTCGGGCTCCCACGTAGCCTCTTCAGCACCATGTCGTTACGACAAAACTTTCACTAAAGCTATGCATTTATTTCTCAAATCTTTAATCTCTTAAGCTAAAATTCTGATCGGTTCTTTGTTGTGTGTCATATTGGTTGAATCACAATATCTGATGGGAAATTATATTTGATGGATCATATCTATATCAACGCAACATTGATACATGAAAAATGTTGTGAATCTTTTCTAATTAGGACGGTAATGCTAACTGATATGCCACTGGCCCAATTCTTTCAAGGATCTCGTACGGCCCGATAAAACACAAACTCAACTTGCTTTCGTGACCAAATCTAATGATTTTCTTCCATGGAGATAATTTTAAGAACACTTTGTCACCAATTTGAAATTCAATGTCTTTTTTCTTTAAATCTGTGTACTACTTCTGACGATATGAAGCTATTTTCAAACAGTCACGAATTACTTTCAGTTTCTCTTCAGTTTCTCTAACCAAATCAACCCATTGAATTTGGTTCTCGCTAAGCTCAGTCGAGTACAATGGAGTTCAGCATTTGCAACCATACAATGCTTCATACGGCGCCATCTTTATGCTCGATTTAAAATTGTTATTATATGCAAATTCAAACAGCGACAAATATTTCTCCCAGTTGCCTTCAAACTCTAAAACACAACATCGGAGCATATCTTCGAGAACCAGAATTATTCTCTCAGATTGACCGTCAGTTTGCATATGAAAAGTTGTACTAAAATTTAACTTTGTACCCACAACTTTTCGCAATATCTTCCAAAATCTCAACGTGAACCTTGGATCTCTATCCGAAATAATCGAAACTGGCACCCCGTGCAATCTAACGATCTCAGCAATATACAATTCAGCTAATCTATCAAGTGAGTGGTCTGTATGTACCGGAATGAAATGTCTGATTTTGCTAATCAATCAATGACAACTGAAACGACTTTTTTTTCGGAGTCAGGGGTAATCTTGATACGAAAACCATCGTAACTCTAACCCATTTCCACTCTGGTATAGTCACAGGCTGAAGCAAACCCGAAGGCACTTGATGTTCAACTTTAAGTTGCTGACAAGCTAAACATCTCGCTACAAATTCATAAATGTCTCGTTTCATACCCGACCACCAATACAGTTGTTTCAAATTACTATACATTTTAGTACTTCCAAGGTGAACAGATAGGCATCAACTATGCGCTTCATGCAAAATTTTTGAATAGGCTCAGAATTTCTCGGTACCCAGATTCTGTTTTGGAACATTAAACAATCATCCACTCCGATCTGATAATCTGAATCACTAGTCGTTTCACATTGCATTCTTTTAGCTTGCAACTTAGTATCACACTTTTGAGCTTCACAATTTTGTTGAAGAAAAACCGGTTTAGCTTTCAACTCTGCTAAAATAGAGCCACCATCGAACATAGTCAATCTCGTATTCATCATTTTCAAAGAAAACAAAGATTTTCTACTTAAAGCATCTGCGACCACATTTGCTTTTCCTAGATGATAATTGATTACTAACTCGTAGTCTTTTAGTAGCTCGGGCTATCTCTGTTGTTGCAAATTCAAATCTTTCTAAGTCATAATATACTTTAAGCTTTTATAATCGGTAAAGATGTGGTATTTTTCACCGTACAAATGGTGTCGCCAAATTTTCAATGCAAATACAATAGCAGGAAACTCTAAATTTTATGTTAGATAATTCTTTTCGCGCGCTTTCAACTGTCTAGAGGCATAAGCTATCACTTTACCCTCTTGCATCAAAACACAACCCAAACCATTCAATGACGCATCGCTGTAAACTACAAACTCTTTACCCTACTCAGGTTGAACCAAAACTGGTGCTTCGGTTAGTAATGCTTTCAACTGCTCGAAAATCTATTGACATTTTTTAGACCACTCAAATTTTTCATCTTTCTATAACAATCTAGTCATCGGTGTAGCAATCATCGGGAACCCTTATGCAAAATGTCGATAATAACCAATTAATCCCAAAAAGCTTCTGACCTTGAATACATTTCTAAATGGTTTCCAGTCTACAACTGCAGAAATCTTGCTCGGATCAACTCGGATGCCATCTGCCAAAACAATATGCCCCCGTAACACCGCAAACCCGGCCCAAACATTATGGCTGAATCTGGCGTGTTCAAAAACGTCATTCAAAAACTGAGTTTGTCCAAAACCTATATAAACAACCCAAGGCAGACATTAAAGGAGAGCTTTTTAGCAGAGGCTTTTTGCTGAAGCATTCATCTTTTAGGGAGTCACTTGAAGATAGCCAGTTGATCCATCTAAAGAAGTCGAAACTCTATTCAAGACAGAGGATCTCCTCTTTAATACCTTCAGGGGGTTTTAGGGAGTTCTTATGTTTTGTTTATTCTTTACTCTTGAGATGTATTCGTATTTAGTTATGAACTAAACCCCTCAGATACCTGAAAGGGATGAAACCTATGATGGATTTTTTTATTTTTTTCTAAATTTAAATGATAAATACTTAGATTGTTCTTAATTATGTTGCTTAATTTAATCTGATGTGCTTAGATGGAGTAGGAATAGATCCTGCCTGAGAGGAGATCTAGCATAATTAAGCGGAGTTGATCGGGTGCCTAGAGATAGGGTTACGAGATTTTGCCGGATTAGGGTGAAACCTAATATGGGAATCCATTGATCGATTTACTGCTTCCTTAGGGGGTTATTATAAGAGAACGAGAGTTCCACTAATTAACCTAAGGTTAGAGGTTATTCACTTTGAGAGAAGGTTTAATATAGGTTAGGGAGTCTCATGGATCAAGCTAAGTAAAGAAATCATATGGTTTGGGGAATAAATAATAAGTGAAGTCATAGGTGGATTCTTCCTGAGGGTATCGTCTTTATTAACTGAGTTTTCTTAAAGTCTTTCTCCAATTCATTCATTTGTCTTTGCATTTAGTTTAAGTATTTTGTTAGTTTAATAATTCAATCACTCCATATTTTAGGCTAAATAATATAAAGAAAGTGAGTAGTAGTACTTTTAGGTTCCATTGGGTTCGATAAAATATTCTTGCCTTAACTATACTACTGTTCGATAGGTGCACTTGCCTCTATCGTTGTCATAGTTAGTCTACAGGTTCGATCGTTCTTTATAAATTTTAAAACTAGACTGTTTGGCAGCGATCATGTTTTTGGCACCGTTACCGGGGACATCTAAAATATTAAAAAAACTCTATTTCTATTACTTTAGCCATTATTTTTATTTTTAAATTTCTCTTTTATACATATATATTTTTTTTGTTTTTGTTTTTTTTTTCTAAATTTCTTTCTTTCTTTTCATATCAGGTACATCTACTTTATGACTAGAAGAAATTCGAAAGGACCATTAGAATATGAAAGTGACATTGAGGCTACGGCTCGCAAAAATCGCAGAGAAATAAGACGAGCCCTAGACTATCAAAGAGAAGAACAACAAAGATCCAATCCTACTGAAGAGATGGACGAGAACAATCCACCAAATGTGCAAGAATAGAATGCTCTGCATACTATGTATGATTATGCTAAACCTAATTTGACAGAGCGAGAATCTAGTATTGTTAGGCCCGGCCCGCTAATAATTTTGAATTAAGCCTAACACAATACAAATGATTCAACAATTCGTTCAATTTGATGGTTTGCAAGATGAGGGTCCAAACACTCATATATCTAACTTTTTAGAATTCTGTGATACCTTCAAAATAAATGGCATTTCTGACGATGCCATACGTATTCGGTTATTTCCTTTTTCATTAAGGAACAAAGCAAAGCAGTGGTTGAACTCGTTACCATGAGGGTCAATCACCACATGGGATCAAATGACCGAAAAATTCTTTTAAAATATTTTCCACCAGCCAAAATGGCTAAATTTAGGAATAATATATCTTCTTTTGTGCAGAATGACGCAGAAACATTATATGATGCATGTGAAAGATATAAGGATCTCCTAAGGAGATGCCCACACCACGGATTACCTTTGTGGCTTCAAGTCCAAACTTTCTACAATGGTATGAATTCTCCAACTAGGTAAATGATTGATTCATCAGCCGGTGGAACTTTGAACAACAAAACTCCTGAAGCTGCTTACGATTTTATTGAGGAGATGTCGTTGAACACATATCAATGGCAAATTAAAAAGGCTAAACTGACAAAATCAGCCGAAGTTTTTAACATAGACGCAGTGACAATGTTGTCAACACAAATGGAGTTAATGAATAAAAAGCTTGATAATTTATGTTCTTCATAGGTACATCCACTCATACAATGCGAAGCAAGTGGAATGTGGCAAATTTCTGAGTACCCACCTTACCAACCAGAAGCAGAAAATGAGCAGACAAACTATATAGGTAACAATTTTCGATCTAATAATAATCCTTATAGTAACACTTACAATCCATGTTGGAGAAACCACCCAAATTTTTCGTGGGGAGGACAAGGAATCAAAGATAACAACCTCTTCCAAATTACCAAAATCAACCTTTTCCACTGGAAAAGAAGCCGAGTCTTGAAGAGATGTTGAAAAGTTCATTGCAGACACAGATGCCCGTCTCCAAAGAACTGATACAACACTTGATAACCAAGTAATATTGATCAAAGAAATCAAGGAACAAGTCGGGGAAATCACTAGGTCAGTGGGACAACTCACAAAGCTTGTTTTAGAACGTCAACAAGGACGTCTACCAAGCAACACAAAAATAAATCGAAAAGAACAGATACAAGCCATTACATCTCAAGAGGATACAAAGGTAGACAAGCCCACCTCAGTACAAAAAACCACGGAAGAAATAGGTAAAATTGAGGTAGCACAAGAAAAACTGACAATTAAAGAGTACCACCCTCGAATACCTTATCTCGAAGCATGGAAAAGAGATGATTCAGAGGAACAATTCGGTAAGTTTCTAAAACTTCTAAAGAAATTACACATTAACTTACCTCTTCTTGAAGCTCTTATTCAGATGCCCGACTCAAGGAGATTTTTAAGACAGCTCTTAACAAACAAATGCAAAATAGATGAAGAACAACATGTGGAACTTAACACAACATGCTCAGCAATGCTACAAAACTGACTACCACAGAAATTAAAAGATCCAGGGAGTTTTACGATTCCATGTTTAATTGGTAGTTTAACTATTTATAATGCGTTAGTTGATTTAGGGGCAAGTATAAATGTCATGCCTTATACACTATTTAAACGACTAGGTCTAGGGAAGCCCAAACAAACTAGGATGATTATCCAACTAGCTGATAAAACTATTAGAATTCCTAGGGGCATTATTGAAGACATTTTAATAAAAATCGATAAATTCGTCTTCCCAGTAGATTTTGCTATTTTAGACATGGATGAGGAAAATTCAATCCCTTTAATTTTAGAAAGACCTTTTCTTGCAACTGCCAAGACTAAAATTGATATTGCCACAAGAGAACTCATACTCGTGTAGGAGATGAATCAGTCAAACTTCAAGCTCTCGACTCAGCCAGAACCACAGAAGATGAAGGTAAGAAAGTCATTTCAATAGATAATCAAATTATTCAACCTTCATCCCAGGAAACATCACAAAGCATCAAAACTGAGCCAACACAAATTCGTATGATCAACAATTTAGAAGAGTAGAAGATACACACCAAAGAAAAATCGGATCCGCATGAAATAAAACCTGAGGAACCACCAGAAGAGCTCATAGGGACATCAAATCACTTTAAAATAGAAGATCAAGTGCTATTAGATCCTTACATCAGTTCAACAGAACTGAAGAAACAGGAAGAAATACTCCTTCAGGTACACGATATTTTCCCACACGAAATAGTCGAGGTAAGCAATCCAATGTTCAGCAATTTCAAGGTAAATACTTCTCGACCTAAACTTTGTCACGAAAATAAAACTATTAGTAAGAGGGAAAATATTCAAACCTTTAAACCTCCTTAAATTTTCAAAGCCTAAGACAGTCTATCTGAAGACTATAAACAAGCACTCCTCGGGAGGCAACCCGAGCGCTAACACTTTTTATTTCTCAAAATTATTTTTCTTTTCTTTTCATTTCTTTTCTCTCTTCTCTCTTTACAATTAAAGCAAAGATGCAGGTTTTCAAGCCACACGGCCTTACACACGGCTGTGCCCGTGGCCGTGTGGACCACCAGAACTACCACACTGACAAAGTAAAGCCGTGCAAGTCAGTCCAACCACCCCCCAACGTCATGGATCCAAGCACCCACAGTACGGGCACCTACAAAAATAGCACAGCCGTGCCTCACAGCCGTGCTAAGATACTAACTTATTTAGCACGGGCAGACCACGCCCGTGCATTCCAACCGTGCTCCTATACTGGCTTTTTAGGAACGGGCGTAAACCAACAAAACGAGCATGGAAGGACAACACACCCCACAACACGGTCATGCGATACGGTAGTGTGAATCGACACACCCTCGGTACACGGGCGTGGGAACGTGCCAAATTTGAAATCCTATTTAAATCCCCACAGCCCGTCCTCTTTGTCCCATATTCTTTCTTATTCCTTCTTTCTCTTTTCTTTCAATTTTTTCTTCCTATTCATGGAAAAGATCCAAGACACTTGAGCAACACAAAGATCATGCCAAAGAAACGTAAGCATCATCTCCATAGAGGAGACATCAACATGAGTTCATGCCGGCAGCTTCACATAATTAACACGTCAAGGGTCTCGAAAACCTTTTCGGTCCTATTTTTATTTTTTCGTCTTCTTTATTTTCCTTATCTATACTTCTTTTCTGCTTAATTTAATTTATTTCATATTAGTTTCTTGGTTTTAGGTTCTAAAGGTTCCTAGGGAATCACACACCACAGCCTTTGAGATCTCTTGGCTATATCTTCAACAGGCTACCCAATTTCTTCATCTAGCAAATTGCTTCTCGGTCCAGGCCCATAGAAAGCACCATATCGCCACCAAAGATGCCAGGGATCATCCAAATTTAAGGGAGTATTACTTTCCCCCACTTCTCTTTTTGATTTGGCACATAAATTTCATTATCTATCTTTGAACATTGAGGGCAATGTACATCTTAAGTGTGGGGGTAATAGTGCCTAACTTTTTGAATAATTCTCAAAACCTTGAAATTAGTCTTGATCTTAAGTATTTTTCTCATATTATTAATTAGGATGAAGTTTCTAATGATTTATGATTTTTATTGATATGTTTTAGAGTAAGTCATAGTTAATTGTGCATTGATGATTAAATTTGAAGGATACTAGAGAATCGAGCATGATAAGTTTACTTTCTAAATTTAAAAAAAAATAATGGGTCGTTAAACTGAATTTGAGTATCACCTTCAAGTTCAAAATTTATAAGGATTGATGTCAAAACACCCATAAATTTTTTGTGAGATTTTGAGCCTTATAGAGCATATACCCTTTTTCGTGCTCACTTTAATTGATTATGAGTGTGTCAACATTGAACTGTTATTCTAGAACTTGCCTCATTTATACATGTCGAGACCACATTAATGATTTGATACACTGAGATGATAAAGGCACCTAGGTTTTAACCCGTTCACTCCACTAAAAAGCCTACCTACACAAATAACCCTAGTGAACCCCATTGAATCTTAACAACCTTTTATTGACTCACCCACTAATATTAACCCAAAATCCCTTTGTATTTGTTATCAACATTCCTTTGACTACCCTCTATCGAGAATTGATTTGATCAATTACCAATTAGGTTATTTCAATTATAAAAGTTCCTTCTATTATGTTTGTTTTAGTTTGTTCTTAAAATAAATAAATAAATAAATAAATAGATAGATAAAAAATAAATAGATAAATAATAAAAAATAAAAAATTCAAGATTATTCAATGTTAGTAGTATACAAAAGAGCTTAGAGGATTTAAACTCCAATTGTTGAAAAGCTCAGATTAAAGTATTATCAAAATATTCCTTATTATAGAGTAATTATCAATAGTAGGTATTATTAGTTTTCATTCGATGTAAATATTCATATTTAGTTCATTGTTTTTAGATTAGGTAATTAGTCAATTCAATCTCGATTATGACCTCTAATTCAAACTTTATCCACACCTTTTAACCCTAGCCCCATTACAACCCTGATTAAGGACCTTTTGATTTGTGTATCATCTCATATACAGTGGTGGAGATTTGATTTTCAGGCAAGCCTATGGGATTAACTTTTTAGGTTTGACTTAGAGTGCTTATTCTTGAACCTTAAACACTTTTGAGTGATTTGAATGAATCTTCTTTAGTGAGGATGTCAGTCCTTGTCGATTTTGAATTAAAGGTAATCACTTAGATAAGGGGAGACACCTATGTTTTCGTGCTATAAAGGTATGACTTATCGCAATTGAATCTTTAGGGTTCCTGGAGTTGAATTATCCATGTATAAGTTATCTGTGAATTATGATGAGACATTGTCGATAGGAATTGTGATTATGGAAAGTTTGTTTTAATTGTAAATTGAGAAATTTACTTGAGGACAAGCAAAAGCTTAAGTGTGGGGGTATTTAATAAACCGTAAAAGTAACATATTTTCACCCCATATTTAGTATGCTTTTGGATGAATTAGCCCTTGATTTCTGTAAAAAGGTGCTTTTAATCCTTTCTTTTCATGCTTTTACTCAGGAAAGCACTCGAGGATAAAAAGAACACAAAAACAGATTTAAAATGGAGTAATTGGGCCTTAGCAAGCAATCAACATGGCCTGGCCAAAATTCCACATGACTGTGCCTCACAAATACTAGAGCACGGCCTCAACTCCACCACACACGGCCGTGCGTCATCCACTTACCACATACAGACGTGCCTAGTGATCTACATGGTCGTGCCCAAATCGACAGACCTGAAGGACGGCCTGAACCCCGACTTGCCACGGCAATGCCCAAAATGACAGAATCGAGACACGGCCTAACCATGATTTACACGGGCGTGTGGCATGGTCTTACACCTACCGCGGGAATGAGCAATTTCACTCGGAATTGGATGCTTGAAGCCAAAGAAACATACATTTAAGTCTACTCAAACACCCTAATAGTAATTCTACTTGAAGGAGATACTTAGGAGCCCAGTATAGCATCCCAAAGCCTATATAAACAACCCAAGGTAGACATTAAAGGAGAGCTTTTTGGCAGAGGCTTTTTGCTGAAGCATTCATCTTTTGGGGAGTCACTTGAAGATAGCCAGTTGATCCATCTCTAGAAGTTGAAACTCCATTCAAGACGGAGGATCTCCTCTTTAATACCTTCAGGGGGTTTTAGGGAGTTCTTATGTTTTGTTTATTATTTACTCTTGAGATTTTTTTCGTATTTAGTTATGAACTAAACCCCTCAGATACCTGAAGGGGATGAAACCTATGATGGATTTTTTTATTATTTTCTAAATTTATATGATAAATACATAGATTGTTCTTAATTATGTTGCTTAATTTAATATGATGTGCTTAGGTGGAGGAGGAATAGGCCCTACCTGAGAGTAGATCTAGCATAATTAAGCGGAGTTGATAGGGCGCCTAGAGATAAGGTTACGAGATTTTACCGGATTAGGGTAAAACCTAATATGGGAATCCATTGATGAATTTACTTCTTCCTTAGGGGGTTATTATGAGAGAACGAGAGTTCCACTAATTAACCTAACGTTAGACATTATTCGATTCGAGAGAAGGTTTAATATAGGTTAGGGAGTCTCACAGATCAAGCTAAGTAAAGAAATCATATGGTTTGGGGACTAAATAATAAGTGTAGTCATAGGTGGATTCTTCCTTAGGGTATCGTCTTTATCAACTGAGTTTTCTTAAAGTCTTTCTCCAATTTATTCTTTTGTCTTTTCATTTAGTTTAAGTATTTCATTAGTTTAATAATTCAATCACTCCATATTTTAGGCTAAATAATAGAAAGAAAGCATGTAGTAGTACTTTTAGGTTCCTTTAGGTTCGATAAGATATTCTTGCCTTAACTATACTACTGTTCGATATGTGCACTTCCCCCTATCGTTGTCATAGTTAGTCTATAGGTTCGATCATTCTTTATAAATTTTAAAACTAGACTGTTTTGTAGTGATCAACATGAAAAGAAAGGATTAAGAGCACCTTTTTACATAAATCAAGGATAATTCATCCAAAAGCATACTAAATGTGGGATTAAAATATGTTACTTTTATGATTTATCACCAAACCCGGCCTAAACGTTACGGCCGAATCCAGTATGTTACAGGGTGATTTAAAAATGAGTTTTTTTGAATTTAGAAAAAAATCGGTGGTTTGAAAAACTTTTTGATTAAAGCATAGTCATGAATATAACAATACGTGGATTAAGAAAATTTCCGAGTTACACCAATTGAACATTTAATTATGCTTGTGGATACATTAAAAAGAATTGATTATTTTATGTTGCCCGTATGTTTTTGAAAAAAACTCCATTTTTCACTTTAATGGTTAAATGTTGAAGTTGGAATAAACAATAGCTAATCAAAACCCAAGTTTAACATAGAAAGGCCTTATTACATAAAAAAAAAAATCCCAATTAAAATAAAGTATAATAAGAAACAAGTTTATTAAATAAAAGGGTACTATGGCCTCCACGAGTCCGCTTCGGCTCCCACATCCACGATCTACTGATTACCTGAAAATTTTAAGAAAGGGATGAGTCACTGGGACTCAGTGTGTAAATTCTCCCACATTATACAAACGACTCATGGCCCATAATCAGACATTGGGCCTTAGCCCACAAGGAAAACATACAAGCACATGAATGCAATAAGCCCAACCCAAACCTAGTCTTTCCATCCTCTACACACCAACCCGTACCAGCCCATCACACCGTGGGGATTTCTACAATCAACCCTCCATCCACCACACTCCATTTCGATAGTCATGCTGCCAGTCATAAACCGATCACTAGGTGACCAAAATATTACATCGTGGCTTAGCCACCGATCACAATGTGACCAAATAATATATATATATCGTGGCTTAGCCACCGATAACTATGTGACCCAATGAATGTATGTACATATATATATATCGTGGCATAGCCACCGATCACTACGTGGCCAAATATTCATGCTCTTCCCCTTCATGTCAAACCCATACCCTTTGAACTACATGCATATCCTAACTAATGCAACATGCTATCCATAACACAGTGGATCACCATACATAAATTTGTCCATGCAAAGAAAACGATACGGTCATGTACCTAACATTCATAGCCTTAGCCTTAAGGGCACCACGACTGACTACACAGCCTTTTTCGGCTTTTCAGCCCACACAAATGTTAGTACAGACAAAATAAAGTATGTGGAGGTTTACACACCTGATAACACACAATACCACACTTTCTATGTCGACACTATCGCTAATAGGAACCATTACTATCTGTCTACTATTCTGCTCAAAGCCAGCCCACAACTCGGTGGCCAATCTCGAATAGCAGACACCATGCGTTTCTTTAACTTTGGGACTGGGACTATGGGTCCAACCCCTTCCTTTTCTTGACTAGCGTTTGTATCCATGGAAAAGATCTTGGTCAATAGACCAGATTAAAACACTGAAGCAAAGAATGAAAATGAATAACACTCAAAATAAAGATCCCTTATCTAAATCGATTGATCCCGAAGACTATAAAACTTGGATTAAGTACCGCTTAAATATGTAAGTCGACTAGGGCCGAATGCACTTTAGCACCCTTCAATTGCCGACCAAAAGTCGAAAATGCGAAGACAAGCCCCTACTTCAATCGATCAAAGCCATAAGACAAGATTAATTCTTTTGGCATCCATAAAGGAGAGAAAAGAGAATTGAGATGGAAAGAATAATACCTACCTTGATCAAAAGAATCCTATTGGCAGAGTTGTGGAGCAGAGTGATGACAACTACTATAAGAAGAGACAGGATATGCTTCGGTAAAAGAGAGTCAACGAGAAAGGCTTATGAGATTCGGCTAAGTAAGATGAAATCAAGGAGATGATTAGTATGTAAGGGAGGATTCGGTCAAGAAGAAGACGAGAAGAAATGTGAGATTTTGTCATTTAAATGGAGCAATGAAAAAAAGAGAACGGAAAGTGGAAAAGATGATGAGAGGGTTTGGCTTTGATGAAAAGTTTGGAGAGGAAAAATGATTTTGGCTTAGAGGTCTTTTGTGAAGAAAAGAAGGGAAGAAGAGAGAAAGAGGGAAAAAAAAAAACCAATGGTCTAAGCAAATTCGGCTAGAAAACAAGAAAGGAGCAAAAGAAATTGGCTCAGTAAATTCGGCACTTACCTTTAGTAACCGAAAACACACACTAATCATAAGCAACCAAGCCTAAAACCTCAAGACATTCGACAGACCCTTAACCAACCAAAATCGATTCCTCCCCCTTACTCCTAGTGTCCAAAATTCGGCCACCACCTACACTCACATCTTATCCCACATTTTCCAATTATCCTCATCTTCCTATCTTTTAACTTAATCCACACTCACCCATGCAGAGTCCCAACCGAAACCAGCTCTCAGGCTGCTTAGGCACATAAAAAAAAACACTCCTATTTGCTGTCAACGCAACTCGAACCTGCTCCCTCACCACTTCCCTGTGGCGTCACCTACCTACACCCTTAGTGGCGCCTCCTTGCCACTTTACCAATTAGATTCTTGTGTCAACTACCCCACTTAAGTACCCTTAAGGCCCACTTCAACTAGTTCTCCTTGCAAAGGCCTAAAACAAAATTTCTACCAAGGCTCAGGCTTAACCTCGAGCCTTCCAAAACCTCTAAACACACACATAGCACAATATACACACATAACACATTGCAAATGCAGAGCCTCCTATTTAGGATGTTACCTTTTATATTGATTTTAACAGATTTTAGAAATAATGATGTTTAAGCCAATTAATCGATTCATGCTATATTACGGTTATTAGACTTGTAAAACAACAACGATCTATTCTTCCAACATAATATTGAATCACGAATCTATGGAATTTCGGTGTGAGATTACACACCTGATTACGGCAAGGACTAAACCTTTTTGATCGTCGGCACCTATGACACCATAACACTCGATTAACTAACAAAAAGAGGGTGTCTAAATCCAAATATCTAAATCTAACGATCTAATGAAATGCTTACCCTTAGTATCATGAACGACCACGATTTGTCTATTCTCACCGGATGATGGTCCACAACCCAGTGGAAAATCCCGAACTATCGACACTGCCCTTTGTTTGAACTTGGGTATAGAGATTATGGGGTCGCTTTCCTTCGGTTTCCTTAGCATTATCCCCATTCAACCGATTATCCTTTGCATCCATGAGTAAAAACCTGATAAGTAATGTACCACAGTGAGATCGGTGCACAAGGGGTTTCGACTCTTACCATAAATTTTTAAAGTCCCCGATGATTAGAATACAAACAAAAGGATTTGTATTCTCTTTATGGGACTCGGTTTGATCAAAAGAGAGTCGAGTACAGGTAGATTCGTCTATAGCACAATAGTAGATGAAGAAAAGATTAGTTGAATAGAAAAGAAAGGAAAACGACAATGCCATCTTCCCAATAGAATTCACAAGATCAATCAAAATAATTATGACCAAGAATTGCCTTACCTTGACTACTAACAAATCGACAGAGAAGAGGAAATCGGTCAACTTTGATTTAATATCTACAAGATGCCGTCACAAAAAAAGGAGAGTAAGGGAAGTGAAGTTTCGGTCTAGAGATGAAACAAAACAGTCGAATATTAAGGGTCCAGCATCCGGTCATGTTAGAAAAGAAGATGAAAGAAGGAGAATGTAACCACTTACTTAATTCAGCCAAGGAAGAAATGCCCAACACGCAAGAATGGAGAAGAGATAAATTGTTACGGCTATTTAGAGAGAGTTGAACAAAGTAGTTTTGACCACTAAGTAATATCAATTAAAGAATAAGAGAGAATAGTTGAAGAAAGGGTGAAAAAGAAAAGAAGAAATGGAAAAAAAAGTGACAAATAGTTTCGGCCAAACAAAGGAAAAAGAAGAACAAAAATGGCTTGAGTGTTTAGGCAAGTGAAGGAAAAGATTGGAAAAAATGCACCAAAAAGAATTAAAGCCTTCCATGCACAAAACTTGCAAAAAGACCAAAAGAATTTCAGCTTTCAAAATCCCCTTACCAAAATCGAATGCACTCCCCACCAAAGAGAGAACCTTTGACCGACACTTCTCCCCTCTGCACTTCCAAAATTTTGACCAACATCCCCCTTTCATCTCAATTCCTTATTTCTTACCAAAAAGATCATGGTTGACAAAATTCTTTCCCTATGCAACTCCTAATATTCGGCCAACATGTTCTCTCCCCCTTATCTCTTACCTTTATTTCTTTCCTTGTTTTTCCCTTGTCTTCCTCCTTACCATATTCCTTATTCTTCTTTCCATCATTAGAAAGTCTTCCTTTCATTATTTAAAGCCAATGCCGACACTTTGGAAAAAAGCACAAAAATAAATCCAAAAATTTGCACTAGGTGGGATTCGAACTCCACCCCTTCAACCCCTTCAAGTGACACCTCACCACCTTGCTACTAGCTCCTCTTGTGCTAGCAAGTTACCCAATTATTCCCTTATACTAGACGCCACTTGCCTTCTCCCCTTTTAAGTGCTCAACACTAAAATTTTCCTATAGCCTAATTTGAACCCGGAACTTCCTAGAAACCCCATAACTTTCCAAAATAACCTTCCTAATAAGTCCAACTTGAAATAATACCGTTCTCTTGTTCAAAAAACAAAAAAATTTAACACTCCTACGCCCGAGGCCCATTAGGCCCAATTCTACTAGTCCTAATTTTAGGATGTTACATAGGTCGTGCCAAACCTGTAGAGTATACT
Source organism: Gossypium rotundifolium (assembly GCA_025506655.1). NCBI lineage: Eukaryota > Viridiplantae > Streptophyta > Magnoliopsida > Malvales > Malvaceae > Gossypium > Gossypium rotundifolium. The sequence continues at coordinate 30,044,061 of CP106732.1, read as the reverse complement.
GACTTATGCAACACTGCCAGTTCACACACTCGTGTGTGAGGCCGTGTGCAGCATACTTACTTGATTTCAATTTCAACACCAGGGGATACATAGTCGTGTAACATAACCGGGTGTCACACACGGCTGAGACACACGCTCATGTCTTTGCCCGTATGGACAAAAATAGGCTATTTACCAAGCCAATTTTCCATCCAAATGTGCATGTACCTACACAACACAAATGGTACAAATTCATACCATAAATGAACATCTATCTTATCTAGAATCAAAGCTAAATCATATCATTTCCAATACTAACAACCAATATGCTTATAAACTCATGTTTTACTCATTCAAAACATACCAAATACATATATACAAATTAACTAACTAAACCTTTATCAAGCATACATCATTTTACACCAATTCACAAGCGCAACCATTATCAATTCATCAACTATTAGCTACCTTAAGAATTTCATTAAACAAGCCATTTCCAAGCAAACATGAACCACATCACTAAGAGGCATTAATACATATATATATACATCACATAATTGCCAAAATAAGCCAACCTTCATGCCTAACATATAACCAAACACTTAATATTTACAAGCCAACGCAAATGGCCAAAGTCATGCTACGTATACCAAAATGACTCAAAGTCCCTATACATGTCATATAGTTAAAATACCAAAGTTCATATGTACCAAGGGATAGGTGGATAGTGTGAAGCGATCTCTAACAATCCCTGAATCCGAGCTAGCTTTGAATTCATTATAAAACATAGAAAAAGTAAATGATGTAAGCTATATAGCTTAGTAAGCTCGTATGAAATAAACTTGATATAATCATATATACATATTTCAACAAGTGATTATAGATACATGAATTCACATCAACTAACAAACCTTTCAATTTCTAAATTACAAAACTATATACTTTCTTCACCATTTATTCGATTCAAAGCTAATATGATTTATGCACATACCTGTACCATCTCATACCAATATCATACACATTATCGTCTTTCATTTAACTTTTGAACAATTCAGAATAGAAATCAGATACTCAAGGGTCTCGTGCATAAAGTACCTATACCATGCCCCGAAGCCAAATCAAGAGAGCTTATATCTGAAGTACTGATATCATAGCCCGAAGCCAAATCAGCTGATATTCATGGCCCAAAGCCAAATCGGGATAACTCGCACTTGAAGTGCTAATATCATGGCCCAAAGCCAACTCAATGTATCCCCTAATGACATGTCGCTAGTATCCTAAACTATTCCTAAGGATCAACCGGGATTTTGAATGCCAAATTACCTTTGAGTCATTGTCGAACTTATCCGAAGTCTCGTAATCATAACTTATACAATATGAAAGCATTTAAAATACATTTATAACAAAATCTATCACATACGAACTTACCTCGGGTTCAAAAACGATGAGATTGGTCAATTAATCGAGTACTTTCTCTTTTCCTTGATCTAATCCCAAATTCTGCTTTTCTTGATCTATAATACATCAAATTTAACTATTTAATTATCCCTATATTCAATTTAGTCCAAAACATACTTTAAAGCATATTTACACTTTTGCCCCCATAATTTCATAACTTTTACAATTTAGTCCTTATTTCACAAAATCACAAATTCATGAAATTCAGGCATAACCCATGCTAGCCAAAATTCAATTAGGTCCCTAGCAGCCCATATTTTTCATTTATTTCATATTTTAGCCACTAAATTTACACATTTTACAATTTAGCCCCTATTTTACATTTTCACTAAAAATCACTTAACAAAACTTGTATAACTATCGTCAAGCATTCAAAATATATCATCAAACATCAAAATACTCATGAATTCATCAATGGAAACATTCAAAATCTTTTACAATTTTGCAAATTAGTCCCTGGGCTAGCTAGGCCTAGTTGCAACGACTCAAAAACATAGAAATCTTTAAAAATGGGACAAAAACGTACCTTATTTGATCAAAAATAGCTTGAACGAATGAACCATAAAAAATGGATTTTCTTCCTCAAAAATTGGCTAGAAGAAGATGATAGCCTTTAAATTTTTGTTTGTTTTATTTAATTAACTTATATTTAACAATTACCAAATTAACCTTAACATTAAACCATTGAAACACTTAATACATGTCCATAAAAGTCCAATAACACTAAAAATTGTATATTTACCACATAAAGACCTACCCTTTGATAATCCATAGCTATTAGATATCTTTAACTAATAGAACACAAGTTTTACGCTTTACGTGATTTAGTCCTTTTTATCAAATTGACTAACCGAACGATAAAATTTCTTAACGAAATTTTCACACCAGCATAATATCATACTGTAAACATTAAAATAATAATAAAATAATTATTTTGGCCTTGAATTTGTGGTCCTCAAACTAATGTTCTAATTTGACTAAAAACGGGTTGTTACATTTTCATCATGACTTTCTTCTTTTATTGTAATGCCCCTTTTATTCTTCAATTGTGGGCAATCAAATTTAATGTGACCTAACTTTTTGCAGTCATAGGAAATGATTGGGTTATTCTCCCTCTTGCTTGGTTCACCTTTGATGATGTCTCTTCTTGGAAATCTTTTTCCTTTGTTGAACTACATGAATTTTTGAATTTCTTTGCAAACATAGCCATCTCCTCCTCATCATCATCATTACTAGAGCCATCACCCTTCTCACAAGTTGTTTATTTGAAGGAAACCCCCACATTTTTTCAAAGCATCTTTGATTTCTTGTGCATTGCAGTTGATCTTCATTTCATATGTGAATAAGGAACCGATGAGCTCATCAAGTGAGAGTTAGTTGAGGTCATTTGATTCTTCTATTGTTGGCACTTTAGGTTCCTAAGACTTTAGGAGACTATTCAACATATTCTTCATCATCTCCTTATTAGGACAGATCTTTCCAAGGGCTTTAAGACCATTGATGATTTGGGTGAAGCAATTGGACATCTCCTTGATTCCTTCTTTCAGTTTTGCCTTAAAGAACCCATAATCAAGGGTGACAAGGCTTATCTTGGACTCCTTAACTCTACTTGTCCCTTCATGGGTAAGTTTAAGTTTTTCCCATATTTCTTTTGCATTGTACCACAATGAGACTCTATTGTACTCATTTGGACCAAAAAAAAAAATAGAGTATGCATAGCTTTTGTATTTAATTGCACCTTTTTGATATCATTATCACCACATTCACTCTCTTCCTTTGGATAATAACATCTTTGATCCTCTTTAATAGAAAGGATGGTCCATTTGTAATTATCCTCCAAACTTTATAGTCATTAGCTTGGATAAATAGCTTCATTCTTGTTCTCCAATATGAGTAGTTCGTGCCATTGAATAAAGGAGGCCTCATGGTGGAATGCCCTTCTCTCAATATTGTGGAATTTTGCTCTAATGCCATGAAGAAATTTTCTTGACTTGTGGCTTCCATCTTTGATATCTTGAGGATATTCTCTATTAGTGGTAAAATCATCTCTAAAGTTCTAGGTTTGACACCAATTGTTGAGATTGAAATACACCAAGAGGAGGGGTGAATTGGTGTATTAAAACATTTTCAGGAAATGGCAAAAATAAAATGACTCAAGTATTTATAGTGGTTCGACATCAATTGCCTATCTCCACTACCTTAGCTTTCCTCAGCAAAGGATTTCCCAAATCCAATAGATTTGAACCTTTAAGGACAATGTTTAACCATACAAATTCCTATCTCTTCAAAGGTAAGATAGAACCACTTCCCCTTAAGGTTTTCTGCCCAAAACCTTAAGTAACACCTCACAAATGAGAGAAAATAATGATGAATAACATGATACCTCTAAAAGGTAGATAATCAATAATTAAGCACTCTCACACAAAGTTACAACAGTTGAAAGAATGATAGATGTAACATCCTGAAAATGGGCCTATGCATTTTCGGTTTAATTGTACGAACTGACATGTCTTATGTGTTATGAATGTATTTTGAACGTTTTTTTGGAAACCTGGAAGTGTAAGGAAATGTTAAGTTCAAAGTGAACATTTTTGGAAACTAGGAAATGTAAGGAAATGATTTAGAAATGATTCAAAAGAGGAAAGTAAACATTTTGGAAACTTGGAAATGTAAGGAAATGTTAGGTTAAAGGAGGAAATGAACATTTTGGAAACCTGAAATGTAAGGAAATGTCAAGTTTTAAGGTTTAAAAGGGGAAACTAAGGCAAGGTGGCCTTAAGAAAATTAATAGGAGGAATTTGACACAAGAATGTGGCTTGGAAAAGTGGCAAGGAGGCACCACTTAAAGCCCAAGAATGATGCCACCAAGATGTGTGCAAGCTTAGGTTCGAAAAGAAGGAGAGCATTTCGAGAGTGTTTTTATGTCTGAATTGGGCTTGCAGCATCAAATCGTTATTAAAGTTAAACTAATCATAGGGAGGCGCCACGTAGGTGGATAATTTAGGCCTCGATGGCCACAAGGAGTCCAATAGAATAAGTTTAAATTCTACTCATCAAGGGAAGGGGTGGACAGATCTAGCTAAGACTTTAAGTGATTTTATTTAATTACTTAAAGAGGAAGCAATGGATGGCAATATGGACTCTTAAGGAAAGAGTTTAATTCTACTTAAAACTCGACTAAATAGGTGGATAAATGATGATTTATTTTAGATTATTTTCAAAGAGATAATTGAGGGATTATTCTTTAATTTTTAATTAAAGAGGTAAAGCTATCAAAATAGAAGAGTGATGGCCAAGTAAGGGATTCTAAGTTAGTAATTTCGGCTATAAAAGGAAAAGAGGGCCATTCATTCTTTCTTCTAACTCTCTCTGTGTCGAATTCTCTCTATCAAATATCTCATTTCTTCATCGTTTTGCCAAGCCAAAAATACACCTTGTGTAGCCGAAACTTCATTACCAAATTGCTCAAACTCTTTTCTCTTCTTCTTTCATAATTTCCAAAAGTCAAAAGTTTGCTAAAATCAAGGCCATAGCCAAATAGTTTTGAGACTTCAAACAAGGGGTTGTCGACTTCTGTATTAAGGGTAAGAACTAGTTATCATTCAATTTTCATCCTTTTTCTTTTAAAATTTGCCTAAATCTAGGACTAACCTTGTTGTCAAAACTTTGAAGAGATCTTTCGAGATTTGTTTAAGTCAACTACAAGAAGGAGAAGTTCTTTTCCCGAAGGTACACCATAGGCCGCGTGTTCCCTAGTTATTCGGTGAATTTCGGGATTTAAAATCCACAAGGTAAGTCTTAGTGTACAAATCCTACTAGGATTTGGTTTTATAGCCGAATAGGCTTTATGCTAATATATTAAGGTTGGCGGAATGTAGGAATTGAGATCTAAGGCATTAGATCAAGCTTTCCAGGATTTAAGTGAACCGCTAAGCAAATCCGGTGTGTACCCTATCCTAAGTCTTGATATGTTCATGGCTATGTTAATTAAATGAAATATTAAGAATGTGAAAATATGGCTAAGTACCATGCTATGGTTCAAAGTACTCAGGTACGTTTCCTACTCCCAATAGGATTATGAAATATGTTATAAGTAACATGAGAATAATGATAAGAATGTGAACTTTGGCATGTTAATGCATAATATGATTTGGGCATATGGGTTATTGAAAAGGGGAAGTGAATGTGGTGACCTACGACCACAAAATCTGAATGCGGTGACCTAAGACCGCGATATCTGAATGTGGTGACCTAAGACCACAAAATCTGAATGTGGTGACCTAAGACCACGAATTTTTATAAGGGTGATGAGCACGTCGACTGCAGCAACTGCCTTTGATGGTGTGTAGAAGAAGGAGGGTCGACTTAGTAGTCCCCACGGTGTACAGGTTTGTACGGGGGAGTGTAGCGGATGGCTAACTAGGCTTGGGTTTGGGTTGCATCATTATTTTTACCTGTTGTGTGAACATGTATGTGATATGATAATGCATGCCTGAAATGTTAATTCTTAGTGTTGGTTAGACATTGAGTCTGTTTGACTCACCCCGCTGTGGGATTATTTTCAGGTGACGATCAGTGATGGACCGGGTTCGGCAGAAGCTTAGAGATGGCCATGCACAACAAGAAATTTATGACTTGGACTTTTGTTTTATTTTAAGTATTTTAAATTTTAATTTTGGGAATTATTTGATGTAATAAGGCCTTAGTAGAATTATTTTATTCTGTTTTTATTTGATAAGCTTACAAACCTTTATTTCTTAAAAGATTAAGTAATCAATTTTTTTTTTAAACAAAGCCCAAACATTTTGTCACCAAAGTAAAGGATATTTTTTTTATGAACTAAACTTGTTCTCAACTCAAGCCCAACCCAAAACGATCTTTCTTCCAAATCACACAAGTTTTTCCTAAGTAACAAAAGAATTTTAAACGATTTACATCGGGGAACATACCAGATCCGGTCAAGGCTCGTGGGCTGGGTTTGGGGTGTTTCAATAGAAGACTTAACGCATAAGTGTGTACAAGAAATATTTAGTAAAAGATTGAGAAAGATTGAAAACTGAGTTCTTAGAATTTAGACACTTGTTTCTTGTCTTTTTTTTTCACTTCAATTGGGAGCCTTGACCTTGTATTGAAGTCCTCTAACAGCCTTGTGGACATATGTAGGCGTTAGAAACAAAATGGAGTCATTGCAACTATAAAACCAACATTAAATGCAGTCTACAACTTCATTGTATCGGTAGAAGGAAACTTGTATCGGTAGAAGTCTTTCCAAAATATTACTTGTTGGGCTTATTCTATCAGATATGTCCTCTTTATCAGATAACTTTGAGGGTATCATTTGGTATCAAGAGAATCCATAAAGTATCGGTAGAAGTTCAAGGGATGTTGAACTTTGGCTACTAACTTGAATTGTTTGGTAGAAGTACTCAAGGTATCGATAACACTTTGGTTGTATTGGTTGATCGGACTAGGGTATTGATAGATGTCCTGTGCCAAAACTACCTTGCTTATTTGAGTGTGTTAAATCGATAAAAGTCCTGGATTGTATCAGAGAACCCAAAGTTGTACTAGTAGAACTCTCGCCTACTTGTAGAATTCTATAGCTTTTTCAAGGTATTTTCATCTTGAGTTTTACCGATACTTGTCCACCTAAGTATTGGCAGAAATCTTTCAGACTGAAAAAATTCGTTAAAAATTAAGTTAATTCAAGGCTTTTTTAAAAGTTTATTTTGTACAGGACTTTGAAAATAATTTTAAGGACTTATAAACAATTTTTGAAAATTTAAGTAGGTGATTTTTCATGTACTCTTTTTTATATCAAAATACTTGAAAAACTAGAGCTAACAAAGATATTACTGTGACCCAGAAAAAAAAAGATGATACATGATGGACAAGTCTAACAAGTTTAGTGGGTCTTGAAACCGTCCAACCTAAGAGAAGAAAGGTCGAAATTTAGCAAAGGTGATTGGGCACCCAATAATCAACATTTGTGACAATTATTTGGAGGTCCCTACATTTGGAGACTCATTGGAAATCAAAACCCAAATATTACCTTTGAAAATTTTCAACCCATGCCTAAATTTAGCATGACTTTATGCTCAAATAAAGGAACCATCATCCACCTTTTCCACAAAATATGCCCGGTCAAGCAATGGAGAAAATGGAAGGATTCCAATCCTTATCTTTAGTAAACTCTATCATCTACTTCAAGTATAAATAACCCGACTCATTCCCCATTTCAAACATCCCTTACTAATTTCCCTCATCTCCCATTTTATAAGCATTCTTCCTCTCATTCTTTCCTCTCTTCATTCCCACACATACCATCCAAGATTTCCATTCTCCCTTAGCCACCAAAACCTTGAGAATATCATCTCTAGGCTAGCCACCATGAGGATCCATTAGCAAAGGAGCAACACAAGGACTGGAGGAGAACATATTCAATCAGTGTAACACCCCTACCCGTATTCGTCGTCAAAATTGGGTTACAAATCATTACCATAAAAACATAACTTTAAAACATAGAATTGCAAACTTTAATATAATCATAACATAATCCAAACATAAAGATGTATATCGTCCCTAAATCGAGCCTTCGAGGCTTAGAAATGCTTTAGAAACTATTTGGGTCTAAATCAAAAACATTTGGAACATTTAAGAAAAAGTTAAAAAAATTGAACTGCAGGGGTCACACAGTCATGTCCCAGTCCTTGTCCATGCCCATGTCACATTTCAAAGTTGGGTCACATGGCCAAGTCACATGCTCGTGTGCTAGGCCGTGTAACTCTCGAAATGGCCTCACATGCCTGTGTGCAAGGCTCTATGATAGGCAGTGTAACTGCCTGACTTGTAAACCTTGAAACTTATAGGGGACACACGATCGTATCACGTGGTCGTGTGTCACATGTTGCTAAGTTACATGCCTGTGTCTCAGGCCGTGTGGACATGAAATTAGCCAAAACCAAGCCATTTCCATCACCGACCAAAACATGTACCTATAAGCATTTTGTGCACCACTTCAAAGCTTCAAAACTTTACCAAAACATGCATGAAATGACCAATTCAAAAGACCAAATCCATAAAATCAATATGCCATAGAAGGCACCATAAATGCATTCATTCATATTTTACCTAAACATGTAAACATGCCATATTTCAATCATGCACATCAAGTCCAATACCTTTCCAAAACATAACCTATCTTGACCATTTTGCAACTATTCCATCACATAGCATATTGGTCATTAAAACATGAATCAAAACTTAGCCATATTAACATATTCCAACAAGGCATCAAAAGTACCAAAAGTACATCAATCCAATATAACATATACATGTCAAATTCATCAAATAACTTTCAAACACAAGTCTAACTATACATGACATTATAACCTTGACCAACACATCAAAGCTACCGATATAATCGCAGGATATTGTGATAGATCTCCAACAATCTTCCAAACCGATCTATCTTTCGATTATCTATAAAACATAGGAAAGAAGAATATGTAATCACATAATGCTTAGCAAGTTCGTAAAAACTTTAAACATCATATTCCATGAAACACTCCAAACCCAGCCCACAAGACCTGACCAGATCTGGCATGCTTTTAGGAAAAACCATTCGAATTCTTATTTGAATCTTCGCTAAAAGTTTTTGCGTTTTTGAAAATAGTTGATTTGGGTTGGGCTCAAATATTAAAACCCGTGTTGATTAGGTGTCAAAACATTTGATATCTATATTTAAGAAAATTTGACTTTGAACTTTAATTCGATAATAATCGTATCAAACTAAGTAATTTAAAAGCATGCATAAACAATTTAATACTTATGGCCTTATTACATCAAATAAAAACTCGAAATAATTCAAAACTTAAATATAAATAGAGCTAATAAAAATAAATAAAACAGTCTCTGAGCTTTGCATGGCCACCACTGAGCTCCTGCCGACCCGGTCCATTACTGAGTGTCACTTGGGAAATAGTCCCACAAGGGGTGAGTCAAACAGACTCAATGTGTACAACCAACACAGAATTCAATTAACTCAGGCATGTCAAATCATACATAGTAACACATATATAATTAATGATGCAAACCCGAACCAAAGCCTAAATAACCATCCGCTACACATCACCCGTACCAACCATCACACCGTGGGGACTACTAAGTCAACCCTCCATCCGCTACACACCATCGAAGTCAGTCGCTGCAATCGACGTGCTCATCGCCCTTATAAAATTCATGGCATGGCCACCAGATATATATTCGTGACATAAGCCACCACATTCATATATTGGGACATAAGTCACCACATTCATATATTGTGACATAAGTCACCACATTCGGATATTGTGACATAAGTCACCACATTCAAATATTGGGGTATAAAACCACCAATTCACTTCCCCTTTACATATCACCCATATGCCCCATGTCATACAAAACATGCAAATATTATGCCTTATGCCTTATTCACATTCTTATAGTTGCGCTTATGTGCCATCACAGATATTTATCACGATATACTCATAGTAGGAGTGGGTAAACGTACCTGAGTATTTCGTACCATTGCATGGTACTTTTAGCCACCTCACACATGTTTTAATTAACACATATATTAAAGCATAATCATAAATTAATTGAAGCTTAGTGTGGGTGTACACACCTGATATACTTATCGCTTTATTGAAATCTCGAAATCCCGGTCTAGCATCCTAGATCCTTAGTTCCTATATTCGACCACCCTCAACATGTTAGCAAAAGCCTATTCGGCTAACTATCCAAAATCCATAACCGAAAGCTTACTTTGCTTGCCGATTTGAGTACTCCTCAAATCCCGAAAACTTTGTGATCTTCCTACCCTCCAATCGGCCAATGCTAAATCACTTAACTTGGTTAATTCTGGCTTTTGAACAAATAAGGAATAGATCTTAAAACACCAAAATATGGCCTTGGCTGATTGTACATAAGTGCTTACCTTACGATCTGAAATCTCGAAATCCTTGTATACCACTGTTGACTGCCCCTAAATATCCATAGTTAGATTCGGCTAACAAAGTAACCAATATGGTCGAATATGCACCTTCACTTACCTTGTAGATCTGAATCCCGAAATTGATCCTTGCTTCTCTGGTGATATCGAGATCCCTACTTAACCATTGTTAGAGTCACTTATGCATAAATCTATGGAAAATGGCCCTTGGTCTAAACTACATGTCACTTAGCTTGAGCACTTCAAATCCCGAGAGGCTCTTTTACTGCTCCCCAACATTGGCTACACACAAAAAGAACACATCACTATGGCCTTACACACATTCGGCCATCCTTAAAACCAAGGTCAAACATTTGGTTTTGGCACACTAAAAGAAAGAGTAGGGAAACCAATTATAAGAAGTACTTACCACCAACGTTTACTTGTGAATACTAACAGAGAATAGATTCGGCTAACCGTGTCGTCTTTTAAGATTTGCGGCAAAGAAGAGAGAATAGGCACTTTGAGATTCGGCTAGACTTAGGGTCATTCGGCCATTCAAGAAAAGGTGATGAATTGAATTTGAAAGAAAAGAGAATAGGAAGGAGAGAAAATTTGGCAAGGCAAAAAGAGAAAGAAAAGATGAATGCTCACAACAAAAATTCGGTACACACTCCTTCATACTCTTCAAAGCCGAAAATACAAGCCCCCAGAGTCCAATATTCACCACTACATCCTCTCACTATCTAATCCCCTGATTCACTCTTCCTTAGCCAAATCTTGATGTGTCCCTGTGCCGTCCACTTCCTCTTCTCCAGAGTCCAAGTGCCGTCCACTTCCTCTCCTCCTTGTAGCAAAATAAAATCTTTTATTTGCTTTCCTTGTGACTCGAGCCTTGGCCCATTTGCACCTGCTTGTGGCGTCACTTACAGAGGCTTTAAGTGGAGCCTCCAAGCCACTTAACCAAGCCCATTTGTGTTTCATAACTCCCTTACATTTTCTCTTAAGGCCACGCTGCTTAGCTTCCTCTTTTAGATTTAGAATCTAATAATTTCTAAGGCACTCTCCTATTTTCTAAGGTTCACAAAATTCATACAACACATTCTTAACACATAAAGGCATGCTATTTCATATTATTAAGCAAAAATGCATAAGCCATAATCCAGGATATTACAGTTCTACCCCCTTAAAATAATTTTGACCTTAAAATTACCTGGCTAAAATAGGTGGGGGTATTGCTGTCGTATTGCTTCCTCTGGTTCCCATGAAGCTTCCTTCGATCCATGATTTTGTCACAGCACCTTGACCAAAGGGCCCGATTTCCTTCGTAGCACTTTCACATCTCATTCCAGAATCTGAATCGGCTCTTCCTCATAAGACAGATCTAGTCTCAGCTCCACCTCTTCAACCGGAACTACATGTGATAGATCCAATCGGTATCGACGTAGCATGGAAACATGAAATATGTCGTGCATCTGCTTCAATTTCGGAGGTAACTCCAACTGGTATGCCACCGGTCCAATTCGCTTCAATACCCGATAGGGTCCTATAAACCTTGGACTTAGCTTCCCATTTCGACCAAATCTCATCACCTTCTTCCATGGCGAAACTTTAAGAAACACTTGATCTCCCACATCAAATTCTATTTCCTTCTGTTTGAGATTTGCGTACGACTTCTACCTATCAGATGCCTCCTTTAATCGTGCCCGAATTATCTTAACCTTCTCCTCAGATTCAGCCACAATTTTTGTACCCAAAATTTGATGTTCCCCTAATTCGTCCAACACGTAGGAGTGCGACACTTCCAACCATACAGCACTTCATACGGTGCCATCCGTATACTTGCCTGATAGCTATTATTGTATGCAAATTCCGCTAGAGGCAAATATTCTTCCCAACTTCCTTTGAAGTCTATCACACAACCTCTCAGCATATCCTCCAACACTTGTATTACTCGCTCAGATTGACCGTCTGACTGTGGATGAAAGGTTGTACTGAAGTCCAATCTGGTGACTAAGGCCTGATGTAGTGCTTTCCAAAATCAAGACATGAACCTTGGATCCCTATCCGAGATAATCGACACCGGCACTCCATGCAACCTTACAATCTCTGCCACATACAACTTTGAAAATTGTTGGAGAGAGTAGTCAACCCGTACAGGAATAAAATGTGCGGACTTTGTCAGCCGATCAACTATCACCCATACCGAGTCCTTCTTAGTAGGCGTAAGGGGAAGCCCACTAACAAAGTCCATGGTAATTCTCTCCCACTTCCATTGGGGAATCAGATTGGTGAAGCAACCTTGACGTAACTTGGTGTTCAATTTTAACTTGTCGACACGTCAAGCACTTGCCAACATATTCAGTAACTTCTCGATTAAGACCAGGCCACCAAAACTGCTCCCTTAGATCTCTGTACATTTTACTACCTCTGGGATGCATAGCATAGGGGCTACTATGCGATTCTCAAAGAATTCTTTACCTAAGTTCTTCGTCCTTCGGCATACAGACCTTACCCTTGAAGCACAATACTCCCTCGTCATTAACACCATAACCCTCTAACTCTTCATTTTGCGCTTGTCGTAACTTAACACTTAGATCCTCATCCATTAACTAACTTTCCTTCACCTCATTCAACCATGTCGGCTTAACTTGCAACTCCGCTAGCAAACTTCCATCGTCATAGAGAATTAAATGTGCGAACATTGCCCTTAGATCCGTCACTACCATCCGACTTAAAGCATCTGCCACCACATTTGCCTTGTCCGGTGGTACTCTATGGAACAATCATAGTACTTCAATAATTCCACCCACCTTCACTGTCTCAAATTCAACTCCTTCTGAGTCAGCATGTACTTAAGGCTTTTGTGGTCTGTGTAGATCACTGACTTCTCTCCATAAAGATAGTGCCTCCACACCTTAAGAGCAAAGACCACTGTCGCCAACTCCAAATCATGCTTGGTAGTTAACCTCGTGTGGCCTTAGTTGTCGAGACACATAAGCAACTACCTTCCCGTCTTGCATAAGGATACCTCCCAATCCTGTATGGGAAGCATCACAATATACCACAAACTCCTTCACTGCCTCTGGCTAAATTAAAACTAGAGCTTCGGTCTAGACCTTCTTAAGCTTTTCAAAGCTCTCCTGTTGCTTATCGATCCATACGAAGGGCACTTCCTTTCTCAACAACTTTGTCAGAGGTGCGACTATCGACGAGAACCCTTCCATGAACCTTTTGTAATAGCCTACTAATCCTAAGAAGCTTCGAACTTTTGCCACATACTTAGTAGGTTTCCAATCCAAAACTGCCTCAATCTTTCGAGGATCCACCCTTATTCCTTCAGCGGATACCACATGTTCTAAAAACGTAACCTCCTTAAGCCAAAATTCACACTTGTTGAATTTAGCATAGAGCTTCTTCTCCCTTAACACTTGCAACACTATCCAGAGATGCTCGTCATGTTCTTCCCTGACTTCGAATACACCAAAATATCGTCCATGAACACAACAATGAACCGGTCCAAATAGGGTTGGAAAACCCGATTCATCATGTCCATAAACGCGACTGGGGCATTTGTCAACCCGAATGGCATTACCAAGAACTAATAATGCCCGTACCTTGTTCTGAAAGCCGTCTTATGGATATCAGCCTCCTTCACCTTAAGCTGATGATATCCAGACTATAGATCTATCTTTGAGAATACTGCGGCCCGCTTAAGCTGATCGAACAAATCGTCTATCCTTGGCATAGGGTACTTGTTCTTGATGGTTAGCTTATTCAATTGACGATAATCTATGTACATACACATTGTTCCGTCCTTCTTCTTCACGAATAAGACCGGTGCTCCTCATGGAGACACATTGGGTCGGATGAACCCACGGTCGAGCAATTCTTGGATCTGAGCCTTGAGCTCAACCAACTCTTTTGGTGCCATTCAGATGGGCAATGGACACATGAGTCATGCATTCGGCAAAGAAGTCAATTCCAAACTCCACCTCCCTGTCAGGGGGTATTCCAGGTAATTCCTCCAGAAAGACATCCACAAACTCCCTTACAGTTCTAACTCCACTAACTCCCCCTTCGTTTGAATCCAAATCACAAATAAAGGCCAAAAATGCCTTACACCCCTTCCGAACCATCTTATCCACCTTTAATGCCGAAACTACGTTAGACAAGTAGTTTATCCTTTCGCCTATCATAACCATCACCTCATCCTCTGGGGTTCTTAACTCCATTCGTTTGGCTGCACACTCCAATACAGCCCGATGCTCCACTAGCCAATCCATGCCAAGTATAAGATCAAATTCCCCGAAGGGTAATTCCATTAAGTCGACAAGAAATACCGCTCCTTGAAGCTCCAAAGATACTCTCCGAAACATCTTATTCACCACTACAGTTTGGCCTAATGGGCTTACTACATTCATCTCCCTATCAGATAGTTCAGAGGCTATCCCTAGAGTTTCAACTACTCTACATGCAACATAAGAATGGGTCGAGCCCACATCAATCAAAGCAACATAAGGTTTGCCAGATATAAGGAACGTACTGGTTATAACGTCCGATGGGTCTTTGTCTTCCCTTTGACAAATCGCATAAACCAAACCCGTCTGCCTGGCCTCCGTATTACCAACATCTTGACTCAGTGTTCTTCGTCCTCTATAAGAACCATTACCTCTGCCAGCCGAACCACGACCTCGCGGTGGCTACTGTCATCCTCTTTCAGCCTGGTTAGAACCTTGACTTACTGGTCGTCCTCCTTCAGTTCTCATCGGGCAATCCTTAATCATGTGATCCTTAGACCCACACTTAAAACATCCTCCCGTCTTTTTCCAACACTCACCCAAGTGCTTTTTCCTTCACTGATCACAAACACGACATCGCCTCCCAAGTAACTTGTCGACCTCGCGCCCATCAACTCTAGGCCTCTTTTGCTCATTCCTAGATGGCCTTGATGATCCAAATCCTCTTTTCGCCTATTCGATCCGTGTTCGCCTTACGTAATTCTTAATTCCCTCGGTTACCTTAGCCTTCTCCACCAACACAAAGAAACTCTCACTCCTGTGGAGCTATCAAGAACCTCAGATCATCCCTTAGTCCGTCTCAAACAGACACACCGCTCATGCTCAAGAGACACTATCCTCGAGCATGACGGCTCAAATTTTAGGAATTCAAACTTCGCATTTAACTTGTTCCCTTGAACCAGCCCCAAAAATGTCTTTTTCTGCACATCAATATAATGAGTGCCAACATACTTCTTCTGGTATGCTGCCTTAGCATAATCCCAAGTGAGTTCCTCAGCTGTAGCACCATCTCGCATCGTGAGCCACCATATGACTCATCGCGGAGAAGCGACACCAACACTTTTAGCTTTTCCTCGTCAGTTAAATTGAGCTCATCTATAATCCGCTCAGTCGCCTCCAACCAATACTCAGCGATACAGGGTGCCACACCTGATACACCACGGAACACCTCAGCTCTGTTGGCTCGGAGTCACTCAGGTACTGAATTTCAAGCTCCCATGCCTCCACCCACTCCATCCACCCTTTCCAAAACCCACAGCATCGCCTGTGACACTGCGTCATCCCCTGTCTGATCCTGATATTCCACATCAGCGGCTGGTAATGGTGGTGGCATTTCATTTTGGATCCTTGACCCGATCTAAAGGGTTCAGACACGGTCATTCGGCCTCTTCCACGGCCACGCACATTACGACCACATCCCCTTGAATTCATACTTCCACTTTACATTTATCTAATTAAAGAATTTTATGAATTAGTTTTGTTCCACTGGTTTATCACGTACAATCTTATGCTCAATAGTTTTTAAAGGGGTAGTTCTTTCAATTCATTCACATACGCCTCGGATCATTCATTCAATACACTCATGAACTTATGCTCATTACGAGAAATGTTGCGATTGTCGTTGTTTGTTGTTTTTCACTACCCAAGGGTATTTTCGTAATTTTGTCATACAAGGGTATTTTGGTAATTTTTCAAATTAGGGTAGTTGAAAATGTTGCAAAATAGAGATTGTTGATATTTTACAAAAATTAAAATACTTGCTGGGAAAATTTTAACGGTGAAATGATAATTTTATACAATAGGGATATTTTTATAATTTTTTACAAGCCAAGGTCATTTCGGTAATTTTTCGCAAAATGTGGTTCCTAGTGACTTTCCAAAATAAGGGTATTTTTAAAGATTTCTAATTTGAGGGTACTTCGATAATTTTCCTTTCTGAGGGTATTTTGGTCATTTATATAGGTTAGGGGTAATTTGATCATTTTGCAAATTAGGGGTAATTTCGTAAAATTTTCAAATTAGGGTATCTTAATATTTTGTAAAGATGGGGGTTTTGGATATTTATAAGATAAGAGAATCTTGATAAAAACTGTGGGTAGTATGGAAATTTTATGAACCAAGGGCATTTTAGTAATTTTTCCAACCAGTGGTATTTAGGTCATTTTAGTAAGTCGAGAATATTTTGGAAATTCTTTTTTCAAAATAGTTTTCCTACACCTTGAAGGGGTAGTTTGGTGATTTAAAGACTTAGGATTTTTATAAAAATATGGCTAGTCCCTTTTGAGTTTTAGTTATTGGGTTTAGCCTGTTGCTGAGTCCTCTTGGTTAGGGTGAACCGTCACTACGCACCAGGTAGGATTCGAGTGGAGAAGAGGTGAGTCACTAGGACTGCTTAAATACCAAGCTCCCATCGAAACCAATCCTAGACATGCGCACAATGGTTGCCACACCCTAGCTCGGCGACTTAGTCACAGGTTTGTTTAATTGTGCATTAAAGTTTTATGTAATTGTTGGGGCAACTAGTCCTATAGTTCAAGTACTTATCATACTAATCTACATTCCATTTCTACCCTTCTACAAATCATACAATAATTCACACAATGGAGAGAGTACTTACCTGGTGGACTTCAGGCCGGAGACTCAGGTGCCATGCTAGAAAACCGGCTTATTTATTAGAAAAGTCCAATTTCAAAAGAAAGAAAACATTTTGGGCCCAAAAAGCCCCCAAGGCCGAGTTTTAAATCGGGCTCTAATACCAACCTGAAACACCCTAAACTCGACCCACAAGCCCTGACCGGATCTGGCATGCTTCT
Organism: Gossypium rotundifolium; assembly: GCA_025506655.1. Lineage (NCBI taxonomy): Eukaryota > Viridiplantae > Streptophyta > Magnoliopsida > Malvales > Malvaceae > Gossypium > Gossypium rotundifolium. The sequence goes on along the minus strand of CP106732.1, from coordinate 30,026,539 downwards.
AGGAAAAACCATTCGAATTCTTATTTGAATCTTCGCTAAAAGTTTTTACATTTTTGAAAACAGTTGATTTGGGTTGGGCTCAAATATTAAAACCCGTGTTGATTAGGTGTCAAAACATTTGATATTTATATTTAAGAAAATTTGACTTTGAACTTTAATTCGATAATAATCGTATCAAACTAAGTAATTTAAAAGCATGCATAAACAATTTAATACTTATGGCCTTATTACATCAAATAAAAAACCGAAATAATTCAAAACATAAATATAAATAGAGCTAATAAAAAAAATAAAACAGTCTCTGAGCTTTGCATGGCCACCACTGAGCTCCTGCCGACCCGGTCCATTACTGGGTGTCACCTGGGAAATGTCCCACGAGGGGTGAGTCAAACAGACTCAATGTGTACAACCAACATAGAACTCAATTAACTCAGGCATGTCAAATCATACATAGTAACATATATATAATTAATGATGCAAACCCGAACCCAAGCCTAAATAACCATTCGCTACACATCACCCGTACCAACCATCACACCATGGGAACTACTAAGTCAAGCCTCCATCTTCTACACACCATCGAAGGCAGTCGCTGCAGTCGACGTGCTCATCGCCCTTATAAATTTCGTGGCATGGCCACCAGATATATATTCGTGACATAAGTCACCACATTCATATACTGTGACATAAGTCACCACATTCATAGATTGTGACATAAGTCACCAAATTCAGATATTGGGGTATAAAACCACCAATTCACTTCCCCTTTACATATCACCCATATGCCCCATGTCATACAAAACATGCAAATATTATGCCTTATGCCTTATTAACATTCTTATAGTTGCGCTTATGTGCCATCATAGATATTTATCATGATATACTCATAGTAGGAGTGGGTAAACGTACCTAAGTATTTCGTACCATTGCATGGTACTTTTAGCCACCTCACACATGTTTTAATTAACACATATATTAAAGCATAATCATAAATTAATTGAAGCTTAGTGTGGGTGTACACACCGATATACTTATCGCTTTATTGAAATCCCGAAATCCCGGTCTAGCGTCCTAGATCCTTAGTTCCTATATTCGACCACCCTCAACATGTTAGCAAAATCCTATTCGGCTAACTATCCAAAATCCATAACCGAAAGCTTACCTTGCTTGCCGAGTTGAGTACTCCTCAAATCTTGAAAACTTTGTGATCTTCCTACCCTCCAATCGGCCAATGCTAAATCACTTAACTTTGTTAATTCCGGCTTTTTAACAAATAAGGAATAGATCTTAAAACACCAAAATATGGCCTTGGCCGATTGTACATAAGTGCTTACCTTGCGATCTGAAATCCCGAAATCCTTGTATACCACTGTCGAGTGCCCCTAAATATCCATAGTTAGATTCAGCAAACATAGTAACCAATATGGCCGAATATGCACCTTCACTTACCTTGTAGATCTAAATCCCAAAATTGATCCTTGCTTCTCTGGTGATATCGAGATCCCTACTTAACCATTGTTAGAGTCGGCTTATGCATAAATCTATGGAAAATGGCCCTTGGCCAAAACTACATGTCACTTACCTTGAGCACTTCAAATCTCGAGAGGCTGCTTTACTGCTCCCTAATGTTGGCTACACACAAAAAGAACACATCACTATGGCCTTGTACACATTCGGCCATCCCTAAAACCAAGGTCAAACATTTGGTTTCGGCACACTAAAAGAAAAAGTAGGGAAACCGATTATAAGAAGTACTTACCACCAACGTTTACTTGTGAATACTAACAGAGAATAGATTTCGGCTAACCGTTTTGGCTTTTAAGATTTGCGGCAAAGAAGAGAAAATAGGCACTTTGAGATTTGGTTAGGCTTTTCAATGACAAAGGGTCATTCGGCCATTCAAGAAAAGGTGATGAATTGAGTTTGAAAGAAAAGAGAATAGGAAGGGAGAGGAAATTTGGCAAGGCACAAAGAGAAAGAAAAAGATGAATGCTCACAACAAAAATTCGGCACACACACCTTCACACTCTTCAAAGCCGAAAATATAAGCCCCTAGAGTCCAATATTCGGCCACTACATCCTCTCACTATCTAATCACCTAATTCACTCTTCCTTAGCCAATTCTTGAAGTGTCCTGTGCCGTCCACTTCCTCTTCTCCAGAGTCCATGTGTCGAGCACTTCCTCTCCTCCTTGTAGCAAAATAAAATCTTTTATTCGCTTTCCTTGTGACTCGAACCTTGGCCTATTTGCACCTGCTTGTGGCGTCACTTACAGAGGCTTTAAGTGGCGCCTCCAAGCCACTTAACCAAGCCCATTTGTGTGTCATAACTCCCTTACATTTTCTCTTAAGGCCACCCTACTTAGCTTCCTCTTTTAGATTCAGAATCTAATAATTTCTAAGGCACTCTCCTATTTTCTAAGGTTCACAAAATTCATACAACACATATTGTTAAGCAAAAATGCATAAGCCATAATCCGGGATATTACATTCCATTTCAATGATGAACTTTATCGTGTAAATATGAATCTATAACAATGCCACAAGATTTATCAAACTATATAACCATCAACTCACAAATGAGTAATTCCATCAACATCACATATGTTTTTCATTCCTAACATAATAGGATTTATAAGACATATTGCACATTCATTAACCTTTTCATAAGACTATGAACCACTCCATTTACTTACTTTCCATTACATTTACTTACTTCAATTTCTTTTGCTTACTTTCCATTTCATTTTCTTACGTTCCATTTCTTTTACTTACTTTCCATTTCATTTACTTACTTTCCATTCCATTCATATAGCATAAGCTTTAATAAAATTATCAATTCACAAATTGGTGTGCTTATTCATGGCATAGATAAATACATCCTGGCATAAGTAAATTTCTCACATATAAGTAAGTCCTTTAACTCATTAATCCTTTTACATCATCATATTACATCTCAATTATGAACTTACCATTTCATTACCTTTTCTTACCCGTATCATTTGCACAATACAAGGCATAAACATAAAAATCAACCAATTACACAAGCTTGACACAAACCTAAGTATCATCATCAATACACAAGTTAGTACATTTGTGTAACACCCCAAACCCGGTCAATACACCACGACCGAATCTAGTATGTTACAGGGAAAAGCATAAATGAGAGGATAGGTTTTCGTTTAAAAGTTTGATAAAACCCTTTGCTACATTTTGTACCTGTAGAAATCTTAGGCAGGTTTGTTTAAAAACCGATGGTGCATTTGGAAATTTAGAAATTTTGAAAACCTAATTGAATCCATAAGTAAAAGAATTTGATATAATTTAGAAATACACATACTTCCTTTTTGTTGCTTAAAAACAATTTGAACATAGTGAGAAAATGAATTGAAGTTTGGAAAACATTCGAGTTGTGTTCACTTTGATTTGCAGCGTAATACCCGATGGTAAAGTTTAAAACACTTTGCTCTATAGTTTGAAAACTTTATCTTTCCAAGTTTTAGCCAAATTTTAACCCAATAGTTTGTTAAGGCATATTTGAAAACAAATCTAAGCATAAACATAACAAAACATAAGTTTAAAAGGCCTTTTACAATCCAAATAAAACCCAAATGGAAGTAAATAAAATATAGTATCATGTTTTAAAAGTCTGAGCAAATCCGTATTTTATTAACGGCATGAGCACCTCGAGTCCACCCCGGCTCCCTGTCCGCAGCTATATGTCACCTGAAAAGATAAGGGAGAAGGTGAGTCGCAAGACTCAATGCATAAATCCCCCTCCCGATATATGCAACATACTAACACACATCATAACAAAGCAATACAATTAATGCACCCGATCCTAACCATCCATAACACCTTTTCTACCCGTGTGGTACCAAACCACCGGTGGTGCCAAACCACCGATGACCCAAAGTCACGATATCCATCAATATGGTGCTAAACCACCGTGACCCAAAGTCACGAATAATCCATCTGTGGGGCCAACCCACGGTGATACCAAATCATTGGCGACAATCCCAGATCTCAAAAGTGGGGCCAACCCACGGTGGTGTTAAACCACGTGGACGAGTCGCTATAAGGTGCCAAACCTCCGTGTCCCAAAGACACGAATGTGATACTAAATCACCGGTGACCGCAATACGAATCAAATGATGGGGCCAACCCATCGTGTGATACCAAATCATGGCGTCAATCCCGTAATATCAACCGTGGGGCCAACCCATCGTGGTGCTAAGCCACCGACGAGACGCCGAGGTGCCAAACCTCCGTGACCCAAAGTCACAATAATCAATCTGTGGTACCAAACCTTTGGAGGTGCTAAACCTCCGTGTCCCAAAGACACGGATATCATATTCCCCTCCTCTCATATCACCCAATAACATATCATACTAATGCAAATCGTGCAACTCATGCAATCATGCTCACATGCTTAATATGGCATCTTATAATACATACACCATAAATCATGATATCATATATCACCACAGATCTCATAATGAAACGGACTTACCCGAATCCGCGCACATACCCCATCTGTATCATATCACCATCATACCGCTTTGGTCTTACAAAGGCAATCAGTTTATTAAACATATTACTAAGTAAAAGTGTGTTAGTTTACACACTGCTAACACGCAAGCTTAAACCCAACGAACCGATCTAAATCCTCGATTACCTCCTAGAATCGGCCAAACATAGATTAGCACTTATACCATTCGCCGTAATAGATAAACCAAAGGGTTAACATTAAACCTTTACCTTGCAAATGGTTTGGTTTCCTACCAAACCCGAACCAACAATTGTTCCTTTGACAATCGGCCACACCCTAATAAGAAAACAGATTAATCCTTTGAAACTTTGACTTAACGAAACTAGAAGGATAGACTAATAACATCAACTCTTACCACCACTTACCAAACGATCAACCAACGATGACTGCTTCACTTGGTTGCCACCAAAATCCAAAGGCTCTATAAAGAAATCGGTTACCAAAACAAAAGGTTAACCCCTTTACAACAAACCAAAATTGGCACTTAACCAACCCCAAAAACGATAAAGCACAAGAGAGGGGAGAAATGGCCATTCGGCCAAGCACTTACCTTCTTCTAAACCGATTGAAACAAGAGCCCAACAAGGTCAACACTCCTCTAATATTCGGCAATGAAGAAACTATTAGGAGAGAGGAGAGATTCGGCCAACACTTTAAACAAGAAAGAAAAGAGGATTCGGCCAAGGAGTTTAACACACTTATGTTCGGTTTTGAGTGAAAAAGAGAAAGAAAGAAGGTGTGAAATGGGAAAGAAAGAAGGTGTGAAATGGGAATAGAGTTTCGGCAAGAGGGTATTGAGAGAAGACAAAGAGAGTATGAGAGGAAGAGAGAAGCTAGTTTCAGCTCAACACAAATTAACAATAAGTAAAAGAAGTGGGAGGGTTCGGCCAAAGTGAATAAAAGAGATGAAAGTTTGAAGGCTCAAGAGCATTCGGCTAACAAAGAAAACCCAAAGAAAACAAGCAACTTTCGACAAGCTATAGGGGTTTGGTCTTTCGGTTTCAAGAAGTAAAGAAAATGAGAGAAAGCTCTCTTGAACATTCGGTGACAAAAGGAAGAACTTGGCTTACACAACTTGATCAAAATGTACCAAAATACAAAGTGCATTTTCACACTCCTCCACTTACCAACCAAAACCGCCCATTCCCCAAGATCTCTCCAACATTCGGCCACCACTCTCCAAACACTCACAACCACCCATTCAAATCACTTTGAACAAGTCTCCCTCCTAAATTCACTCTCCACCCACCATTCAAGTGGGTTGACTTGGTCCATGGCAGAGTTTGAATTGCCAACAACTTCTCCTCCTCCATGCCGTCAAAATGAAAGCAAAATGTGGGACTTCTGCAACTTGAACACAGGACCTCTTCCCCCTATAAGTGATGCCAAACTCAAGCTCTTAAGTGGCGCCTATCCTGCCACTCCACCTTCTCATTTCTTATGCTAACATTCACCTAAAAATATTTATAACCCCTAGCTCCTTCAGCTCCTCTCACATAAAGCTTAAAAACTATAATTTTTCCTACCACTCAGCTTACACCAAGCTTACAACTAAGCCCCAAAACATCAAAACAACAACATTGCAGACCAATTATATGCAAACAATGCAATAACAAAAATAGCCCCTATCCTGGGATATTACAGTTCTACCCCCTTAAAATAATTTTGACCTCGAAATTACCTAGTCAGAAGAGTTACGGGTATTGCTGTCTCATCATATCCTCGGGTTCCCACGTAGCTTCTTCCACGCCATGATTCCGCCATAGTACCTTTACCAAAAGCACAGACTTCCTACGCAGGACCTTCACATCTCGATCTAGAATCGCAACAGTTCTTCCTCCATGGTCAAATCTGGATTTACCTCGATCTCTTCCAACGCTACCACGTGCGGTGGATCTTGAACGATATCGCCTAAGCATCAAAACGTGGAATACGCCATGAATCGACTTAGCTCACGGCAACTCAAGTCGATACGCCACCGGTCCCACTCGCCTCAAGACTTTATACAGCCCAATAAACCTTGGACTTAACTTGCCTTTCCTTTCGAACCTTAACACTTTCTTCCACGGCGAGACCTTCAGAAAAACTCGATCTCCCACAGTAAATTCTATATCTCTCCGCTTAAAATCAGTATAAGACTTCTGTCGGTTCGAATCTTCCTTCAATCGAGCCTGAATCAACTTAACCTTGTCTTCGGTCTCAAAGAACCAACTCAGTCCCAACAACCGACATTCACCCAACTCCGCCCAACATGTAGGTGAGCGACACTTCCTACCATACAACGCCTCATATGGTGCCATCTTGATGCTTGCTTGGTAACTATTGTTGTAGGTGAACTCAGCAAATGGTAGAAACTCTTCCAACTACCTCTGAAGTCTAGGACACAACCTCGTAACATATCCTCTAAGATCTCAGATAACCCTTTCCGATCGCCTCACGATGCGGGTGAAATGTCGTATAAATCCAATCGTGTACCCAGAGCATGATGCAACGCTTTTCAGAACCTTGACGAATTTGGGATCCCTATCCGGATGATCGACATCGCACACCGCAACCTCACTATCTCGACACATACGACTTCGCTAACCTCTAAAGTGAGTAATCCACCCTCACCGGATAAAGTGAGTCGATTTAGTCGACGATCCACAATTACTTAAACTGAATCCTTCTTGCTAGGCGAAGAGGTAATCCACTAACGAAATCCATAGTTATCCTTTTCCACTTCCATTGTGGAATCTTCATCGGTCAAGCAACCCCGACGGATCGATGTTCGGCCCGACCACCGACATGTCAAGCACTTCCCCACAAGCTCGTCACTTCCTCTTCGATCTTACCACCAAAATCGCTCTTTTAGATCTCGATACATCTTATCGCCTCCGGGATGCATAGCGTAGGGTCATGCTGTAAAGGCCCCAAGAATCTTCGCCTTAACTCAATATCCCCAGCATACAAGCTCTCCCCGAAAACACAAAGACTCCATCACTAGACAATCAGAACCCTCCAAACCACCATTCGCACTTGTGACCTCTGCGACTCAAAACCTCATCCATTAACTGCTTTTCCTTGATCCGCTCAACCCAAGTAGGCTTAACTCGCAGCTCGCCGAATACTTCCGTCGTCATACAAACTCAAATGGGCAAACATCGCTCTTAAGTTCAGAATAACCGTGACGGCTCAATGCGCTCGCCACCACATTAGCCTTGCCGGATGATACTCAATCGAGCAGTTGTAGTCTTTACCAACTCAATCCATCTGCGCTGCCTCAGATTCAAATCTTTCTGAGTCAAAAGATACTTCAGACTCTTGTGATCTGTGTAGACTATCGATCTCTCTCCGTACAAGTAATGCCTTCAAATCTTCAAAGCGAAGACTACATCCGCTAACTCCAGATCGTGCGTCGGATAATTGACCTCATGTGGCCTAAGCTGCCGAGATGCGTAAGCCACAACCTTCCCTTCCTACATCAGCAAACAACCCAAACCTGTATGTGATGCATCGCAATATAATATGAATTCCTTTCCTGCCTCAGGTTGAATTAGAACCGAGCTTCACCAAAATCTTCTTCAACTTGTCGAAACTCTCCTGCCGCTTCTCACCAAACGAACGGAACCCTTTTCTTAATAATTTGGTCGCCAGGTGCGATCAACGAAAATCCTCTACAAATCTTTTGGTAGTATCCGCCAAGCCCGTAAAACTTTGAATCTTAGCCATCGACTTAGGCGGTTTCAATCCAAAATCGCCTCAATCTTTCGAGGATCCACTCTAATCCCTCACCGACACTACATGACCCAAGAAAGTCACCTCTAAGCCGTAACTCGATTTACTAAACTTTGCATAAAGTCGTTTCTCCTCATAACTGCAATACCACCCGCAAATGCGCATCATGCTCCTCCTCGGCCCCCGAATACACCAAGATGTCGCCAATAAAACCACGATTTAACCGATCCAAATACTACCGAACACCCTATTCATCATATCCATAAATCTTCCAAGACGTTAGTCAACCCAAATGGCATTACCGTAAATTCATAGTGCCCATACCGAGTACGTAAATGCCGTCTTGCGATATCCGCCTCTTTCACCTTTAGCGGTGATACCTGCACCTTAAATCGATCTTCGAGAATACCGATGCACCTTCACCGATCAAACAAGTCATCTATCCGTGGCAACGGATACTTGTTTTTGATCATCAACTTATTCAATTGGCGGTAGTCTATACACATCCGCATAGTACCGTCCTTCTTCTTGACAAAGAGTCTAAGACTCCCAAGGTGAAACACTTGGCTCGATAAAACCTCGATCCAACAACTCCGGATCTCGAGCCTTAAGCTCTACTAACTCCTTTGGCGCCATCCTATACGGAGCAATAGACACGGCGCGATTTGGTAATAAATCTATCCCGAACTCTACCTCACGATCCGGTGGCAAACCCGAAGCTCCTCAGAAACACATTAGCAAATTCCCTAAGCGTCCAACCTTCTCTACAAGAGACTCTTTAGCCTCCAAGGCATACACATGAACCACATATGCTTCACGTTTTTTCGAACATCTTCTCACCTTTTAGAGTAGATACCACATTGGATAGGTAGTCCTCCTATTACCTATCATGACCACTTCATCACCCTCCGACGCCTTTAGAACCATGCACTTAGCCGCAATCCAACTTCACCTAGTACTTAACCAACGGTCCATCCCAAGAATCGATCAAACTCCCCAAACGGTAGTTCCATCGATCGACCACAAACACTACCCCTTGAGTTCTAGAGGTACATCTCTATACAACTTATCTACAACTACAGAGTGACCTAGAGGGCTAATTACGGTCATCCGCCTAAAAGATATCTCAGAGTCTAAATCCATGGTCTTCACTATGTTGCTCGCAACATATGAATGCATTGAACCCACATCAATCAAAGCAGTAAATGGAGAACCAAAGATTAAGAACATACTGGTTATGACGTTCGATGCATTGCCTCCTCTCGACGCCTCATTGATACACTACCCAGCCGTCGGCCTCCGAACTACCTACACCTCTACTCGGTGCTCCACGACCCCGACAAGAACCATTACCTCCTCTGCCATTACCACGGCCCCTCTGCGGTGGTGGTCCATTATTCTGGAACTGAGTACGGCCCTGACACTCGGACTGAATCCTAGCCAACTTACGACAGTCCCTCACACGGTGATCCAGAGAGCCACACTCAAAGCACCCTTTTCCACCGGTCCAGCATCCTCCCCAATGAGATTTCCCACAACGGTTACACTGCGGCGGTCCCTGATTAGCAGCAACAAACCTACCAGACTGATTTGGCCCACTCTGTCTAGCCCTTTTCTGAGGATTTCCTGAAGACCCAGAAGATCCAAAACTCCGCTTTTGCCTATTCCTATCCATGCCTTGCCTTACAGACTCTTTAACTCCCTCGGCTACCTTAGCCTACTCAACCAGGACAGTGAACTCACGCTCTTGCTGTGGAGCAATCAAGAACCTTAACTCGTCTCTCAAACCATCCTCAAAATGAACACACCTCTCGTGTTCAAGAGCCACAATGCCCCTAGCATACCGACTCGACCTCAAGAACTAGGCCTCAGACTCATTACGCACTTACTCCCCGAACCAACCTCAAAAATGCTTTCATTTGGCGTCGATGTAGCCGGCTCCAATGTACTTTTTCCGATATGACCTTGAAATAATCCCAAGTAAGATCCTCTCACAGCAAAGATCGTGTCCGAACCGTGAGCCACCACTGGTATGACTCATCTCAAGAAGTGATACTATCCCTTTAATTTCTCTTCAGCAGATCAGTCCAGATCGTCCATGATCCGCTTGTCGCTTCTAGCCAATACTCTGCCGTCTTGGAGCCACACCGACACACCCGAATACCTCGGCCCGCTTGCTCAAGTCGCCAGCACGAATTCCTAGCTCCTGCGCCTCCACCTACTCCACTACCCTTTCCAGAACTCAGAGATCGCTCGTGTGACCGCTGCGTCGTCCCGGCCTGCTCTCGAAACTCACCACCTCCGGTGGTGGTGGTACCCAGATCTCATTCTCGACCCCGACCGGATCCTACGAGTTCGTAAACTGTCATCCCACCTCGACCACGCCCACGACCACGCCCACCTCTAGCGCCATGACTAAGATCTCTACTTCTACGATTTAAAGAGTTTTATGCATCAAGAATTATTCCAATCGCTTAAAAGCAAAGTCTTATGAATATTGCTTCTTAAAGAAGTTTTATTTTCGCAAGTCCACAGAGTCCTATTGATTTTCAGTTTCTAAAGTAGTTTACTACCGCTAGTCATTCGGTCACATCACATCAAAAATCTCAAGCAATAATAAGGGTACTTACCTGGGCGGATTGGTGCCGGAGTCTCGGTGCCATGCCTTTCAAACCATATTCTTTAAAACCAAAACACTTAAAATCCGAATTTAAAACATTTTGGGCCTCGGGCCACAACCGAGCCTTTGAACTTGGCTCTGATACCACAATTGTAACACCTCAAACCCGATCAATACACCACGACCGAATCTGGTATGTTACGGGAAAAAGCATAAATGAGAGGATAGGTTTTCGTTTAAAAGTTTGATAAAACCCTTTGCTACATTTTGTACCTGTAGAAATCTAGGGCAGGTTTGTTTAAAAACCGATTTTGCATTTAGAAATCTGGAAATTTTGAAAACCTAATTGAATCCATAAGTAAAAGAATTTGATATCATTTTGAAATCCACATACTTCCTTTTTGTTGCTTAAAAACAATTTGAACATAGTGAGAAAATGAATTGAAGTTTGGAAAACATTCGAGTTGTGTTCACTTTGATTTGCAGCGTGATACCCGATGGTAAAATTTAAAACACTTCGCTCTGTAGTTTGAAAACTTTATCTTTCCAAGTTTTAGCCAAATTTTAACCCAATAGTTTGTTAAGGCATATTTGAAAACAAATCTAAGCATAAACATAACAAAACATAAGTTTAAAAGGCCTTTTACAATCCAAATAAAACCCAAATGGAAGTAAATAAAATATAGTACCAAGTTTTAAAAGTCCAAGCAAATTCGTATTTTATTAACGGCATGAGCACCTCGAGTCCACCCCGGCTCCCTGTCCGCAGCTATATGTCACCTGAAAAGATAAGGGAGAAGGTGAGTCGCAAGACTCAGTGCATAAATCCCCCTCCCGATATGTGCAACATACTAACACACATCATAACAAAGCAATACAATTAATGCACCTGATCCTAACCATCCATAACACCTTTTCTACCCGTGTGGTACCAAACCACCGGTGGTGCTAAACCACCGGTGACCCAAAGTCACGATATCCATCAATGTGGTGCTAAACCTTTGGTGACCCAAAGTCACAAATAATCCATCTGGGGCCAACCCACGGTGATACCAAATCATGGCGACAATCCCAGATCTCAAAAGTAGGGCCAACCCACGGTGGTGTTAAACCACGTGGACGATTCGCTATGAGGTACCAAACCTCCGTGTCCCAAAGACACGAATGTGATACTAAATCACCGGTGACATAGATCACGAATCAAATGATGGGGCCAACCCATCATGTGATACCAAATCACTAGCGCCAATCCGTAATATCAACCGTGGGGCCAACCCATGCGGTGCTAAGCCATCGACGAGACGCCGAGGTGCCAAACCTCCGTGACCCAAAGTCACAATAATCAATCGTGGTACCAAACCACCTGGAGGTGCTAAACCTCCGTGTCCCAAAGACACGGATATCATATTCCCTCCTCTCATTTCACCCAACAACATATCATACTAATGCAAATCGTGCAACTCATGCAATCATGCTCACATGCTTAATATGGCATCTCATAATACATACACCATAAATCATGATATCATATATCACCACAGATCTCGTAATGAAACGGACTTACCCGAATCCGCGCACATACCCCATCTGTATCATATCACCAACATACCGCTTTTGGTCTTACAAAGGCAATCAGTTTATTAAACATATTACTAAGTAAAAGTGTGTTAGTTTACACACTGCTAACACGCAAGCTTAAACCCAATGAACCGATATAAATCCCTCGATTACCTTGCTCCTAGAATCGGCCAAACATAGATTAGCACTTATACCATTCGGCCAGAATAGATAAACCAAAGGGTTAACATTAAACCTTTACCTTGCAAATGGTTTGGTTTCCTACCAAACCCGAACCAACAATTGTTCCTTTGACAATCAGCCACACCCTAATAAGAAAACAGGTTAATCCTTTGAAACTTTGACTTAACGAAACTAGAAGGATAGACTAATAACATCAACTCTTACCACCACTTACCAAACGATCAACCAACGATGACTGCTTCACTTGGTTGCCACCAAAATCCAAAGGCTCTATAAAGAAATTGGTTACCAAAACAAAAGGTTAACCCCTTTACAACAAACCAAAATCGGCACTTAACCAACCCCAAAACGATAAAGCACAAGAGAGGGGAGAAATGGCCATTCGGCCAAGCACTTACCTTCTTCTAAACCGATTGAAGCAAGAGCCCAACAAGGTCAACACTCCTCTAATATTCAACAATGAAGAAACTATTAGGAGAGAGGAGAGATTCGGCCAACACTTTAAACAAGAAAGAAAAGAGGATTCAGCCAAGGAGTTTAACACACTTATGTTCGGTTTTGAGTGAAAAAGAGAAAGAAAGAAGGTGTGAAATGGGAAAGAAAGAAGGTGTGAAATGGGAATAGAGTTTCGACAAGAGGGTATTGAGAGAAGAAAAAGAGAGTATGAGAGGAAGAGAGAAGCTAGTTTCTACTCAACACAAATGAACAACAAGTAAAAGAAGTGGGAGGGTTCGGCCAAAGTGAATAGAAGAGATGAAAGTTTGAAGGCTCAAGAGCATTCGGCTAACAAAGAAAACCCAAAGAAAACAAGAAACTTTCGGCAAGCTATAGGGGTTTGGTCTTTCGGTTTCAAGAAGTAAAGAAAATGAGAGAAAGCTCTCTTGAACATTCGGTGACAAAAGGAAGAACTTGGCTTACACAACTTGACCGAAAATGTACCAAAATGCAAAGTGCATTTCGGCACACTCCTCCACTTACCAACCAAAACCGTCCACTCCCTCCAAGATCTCTCCAACATTCGGCCACCACTCCCCAAGCACTCACAACCACCCATTCAAATGACTTTGAACAAGTCTCCCTCCTCAATTCACTCTCCACCCACCATTCAAGTGGGTTGACTTGGTCCATGGCAGAGTTTGAACTGCCAACAACTTCTCCTCCTCCATGCCGTCAAAATGGAAGCAAAATGTGGGACTTCTGCAACTTGAACACAGGACCTCTTCCCCCTACAAGTGACGCCAAACTCAAGCTCTTAAGTGGCGCCTATCCTGCCACTCCACCAGCTCATTTCTTATGCTAACATTCACCTAAAAATATTTATAACCCCTAGCTCCTTCAGCTCCTCTCACATAAAGCTTAAAAACTAAAATTTTTCTTACCACTCAGGCTTACACCAAGCTTACAACTAAGCCCCAAAACATCAAAACAACAACATTGCAGACCAATTATATGCAAACAATGCAATAAAAAAATAGCCCCTATCCCGGTATATTACAATTTGTACTAACTCTTTTGGGTTAGTGCATTTGTAGTAACTCTTTTGGGATCAACCACATGGTAAGTCATTTCATAAGAAAATATATCTTTTGATTCATGCAACCTTTTCATGGACATAAGCATGTTTACATTTGGTCACTTACCATTTCAATGTATATCATTAAGATTATGCATGATATAATCCAACCATAAGCTTAGCACAAGCCTAAGCATCATCAACAACAATTGTTAGTACATTAACACATAATTCACTTGAATTATAACATGGTAAGGTAAATTCACATGAACATATTGCCATTTAATTTATACTTTCCTTAAACATAGATATCTATTGATAGATCATTATCATTTTATACCTTTCCATAGGTTCATAACATAGCCATTGGAACATTTACCGTTCTTTCCCTTTTGATGCTCGTTGAACCACTTATAATAATATCGATACGTGGGAAAGCTCACATAAAGTGTGCTAAACATATGGTCGAAACCATTCATTTTCCTTTTCCTTTACATCATTGCTTACTCGAGCCATAAAATGGGTCTGCTCAAATAAGCTAACGGTCGGAATGTAAGCTAAATGATGCCTCTCACACAAACTGACAAGCATCCGTAACAAATGCAGGACCTCAACATCAGTAGGACATTCAAGACCGGCATCCGAAATATAGTAACCCTAATGATATGCCATTTGTATCCTATATATTCCTAAATTTCAAATGGTTTATAATTATCGAATCGTCATAGGATTCTCAGTATTTCTTTACATCATATATAACACAATTCATAAATATCAAAATAACATTACAACGTTATTTAAACATACAAACTTACCTGGCTAAATTGCAGAAATGACAAAGTAGGGGCTATTTGGAAATTTTCTCTTCTCCACAATTTTCCACTCATTCTTGATCTAAATTAACAATTTCATTCAATTCATTAATTTAGACAGCAAAACCAATTCATTTTATACAATTTAGTCTTTTTAACATTTTTACAAAATTGCCCTCAACTTTTTATGTAACACCCCTGACCCATATCCGTCGCCGGACTTGGGTTACGAGGCATTACCGACCAAAACACATCTCAGAAAATCATAATTCACATGTTTTAAAAAACTTCACCAGTCAATCATATATAACATTCGAATAGTCAAAGTTTCAGACGACTTCAAAATTTATATGCGCATACATATTCACATGCAAACATATATTAATACATTTCATATATCTATATGTTCGGTCAAATATCAATGTACCATTTCTTACTCAGTCCATGCTCATTCAAAACTATATGAGCCATATTACACAACATAAATATTTCTTACCCATGCAACCTTGATATTACTCAATATGAGCGAATATAATTGGTACATTAATTTAAGTTGAAACATACCCCGTTCATAATTATAAGACCATTCGTATATGACCATATCAATTTAAATCATTTCGATGCACAATCATAATTAAAAGTACGCTCAAATCACATACTAACTTATCCTACTCAAATTACAAATGCATAACCAAAACATCAATCGAGTTTTAACCACAATCATGCTCATCATTAACCATTTACTATATACTAAAGTAACCATCAACTTAACCGTTAATTCACATCCATTTGACTAATATACCAACCACCATTTTCGGTCCCAATAGATAAGTTCATAATATACCTAGTTTACTAACATTTTTCTTACACATACACGGCATACAAGACATAAACACTTATTCCTATATAACACACATATAGTGACTTTAAGACTAAATCAATTATACATCATTTCTTATTACATATTTTATGTATATAAGACCATATTCATTTGTGTTATTTTCAAACATTTATATTAAACCATACATGCCTAATTAGCATACTATGATCATGTATATATGATTAAGCATAGCTGAATATACTCATACATTAAACCACCTATTAGTTATCCCACAATAACCGAAGTCAATCACATGAACATATATATAAACACCACTTAATCAATTTATATGTCATTTGTCATAAATCATCAAGCATTAATCATCTACCATATAGTCTAAGTTAAAATCATAAATCCTCAATCACATAAAAGAATACAAATCATATTGTCTAATCAAAACACCATTCATGGACGTCATATAGCATATTTACCAAAATGAGTCTAAACCACAATTAATCACAATAAAACTCAAGCATAAAAATCTAGCCATTTTCGCATGGCTATATTTATAGAAGTTAGGAAATCATTCAACCATTAATCTAGCTTATACATGCCTTCAATTCAAAATCAACTAACTGGATTGTACCAAAAAGGGATGATAGTGTGGTTGACTTCACTAACGATCCTTCGAGCCTGTAGCTTGACCAAGATCTATAAAACAAATAGCGAAAACACACAAAGTAAGCTCACTGGCTTAGTAAGTCTTAAGCACATATAATATTGTATATAAATATTTCTATACATATATATATATATATAATACACTTAGCCAAATACTAATGTCACATTTGTATTAATTATTGTTTCTATGTCATCATGTACATATACACTATCAACTTCACATATAAACAATGTATATACATATTAATAAAAGGATTCAACATTATAAAATATAGTACTTGCAAGAATTGACCATTTCAACACATCGAATTTGATTCAAAACAATAAGAACTTTACTCACTTCAATCCTTATAAACTTAATATGCCAACTCTTACCCGAGCTTTTAACACCAAACATTAAATATAACTTACCTTATTCGATTCTCAAATTTCCCATCTATATCAATTCACTAGCATTAAGCCTACTAGGCACGAAGCTTGAATATGTCACCGGCTCAAAGCACGCTAGGCACGAAGCTTAGAATATGTCACCTAAGACTAAGGCGCTAGGCATGAAGTCCGAATATGTCACCAAGACTAAGCACGCTAGGCACGAAGCTTAGAATATGTCACCCAGGACTAAGCACGCTAGGCATCAAAGCCCGATAAGTAACACCAGGTACAAGGCACGCTAGGCATCAAAAGCCCGATAAGTAACACCAAGCATAAGGCCCGATAGGCATCAAACCCTGATAAGTAACACCAGCACAAGGCCTGCTAGGCTAATAGCCCAAAATATCAACATTTTCAACATTCCAATGCACATTTCAATAATACCATATCCAATTTAATCACTTAAATTTCATAATTTCATCACATTTCAAACTCATCTAACTTGTTCACATTTTCTAAATAAAATCATTACATCATTGTATACTCCACATATCATATCGATTATACACATTTACAAGGTATTAACAAAACATATCCAATTCGATATACTACCTTTACATTCGACTATCACATAAAAACATGCCCAAATTTATCAAACATTGTCATTAAACACATTCATAATTCATTCTTTATTATAATCTAGCTTAAGGACTTACCTCGACTTTCGACGGACAACGTTAACCGGCTAGTCGACAACTTTCATTTTTCCCCGATCCAAGCTCGTTTTTCTTAGTTCTTGATCTTCAATTTTTAGCCTCAAGGTGCCGAATTTTCAAGACTTTGAACCCTTCTTCTCATGCAAACATTCGGCCAAACAAAGATGAATGAAAAAAAAATGTCTTTTGTTTTGTTTTACTTTAACATATATTAAATTATTATTAAATTACTTAACTAACCTTTATAATAAAATAACCAAACATTATATCTTAAGGACAAACTTGTCCATGACCAGCCACTAACTCATAAAAAGGGTTATTTACCCTTTTAATACTTTATATTATAAAGCCATGCTCAAATTAGCACATTTCACTATAGTATGCCACTTTTACCTTTTACGCGATTAAGTCCTTTTTATCAAATTCAACACTTAAACAATAAAATCTTTCTACGAAACTTTCACACACATAAATTCATATATAATAAACACTAAATATAATATTTAAATATTTCTCAGGCTCGATTTGTGGTCTCGAAACCACCGTTCGATTAGGGTCAAATTCGGTCTGTTACAACTCTTCCCCCTTAAGGATTTTCGTCCCCAAAAATCTTACCGTTAAATAACGTCGGATATTGTTGCCTCATTGAGTCCTCAGGCTCCCACATAGCCTCTTCAACTCCGTGCCGATTCCATAATACTTTCACTAAGGAAATCCTTTTGTTTCTTAACTCTTTCATTTTTCGAGCTAAAATACGGATCGATTTTTCTTCATACGTCATATCAGGTTGGATTTCAATCTCGGAGCAATCACATGTGATGGATCTGATATGTATCTATGGAGCATAGAAATGTGAAATACATCGTGTATCTTTTCTAATTAGGAGGGTAGCTTCAACCTATAAGCAACAGCCCAACACGCTCAATGATTTCATACGGTCCGATGAATCTCGGGCTCAACTTGCCTTTCCGGCCAAAACGGAGTACTTTCTTCCATGGAGAAACCTTTAAAAATACTCGATCTCCGACCTAAAACTCAATGTCTTTACGTTTCAAACCAGCATAGGACTTTTGACGATCCGAAGAAGCTTTCAAATTGCCTCTAATAATAGCTACCTTACGCTCATTTTTTAATCAAATCAACCCGTGTATCTTATTCTCACGAGCTCATCCAAAGATAACGGAGTTCGGCATTTTGCCCATACAAGGCTTTATAAGGCACCATTTTGATACTAGATTGGAAGCTATTATTATAAGCAAATTCAATCAAAGGTAGGTATCGTTCCCACATACCTTCAAACTCGAGAACGCAACATCTCAACATGTCCTCAAGTATCTGAATAGTTCACTCAGACTGACCGTCTGTCTGCGGATGAAAGGCTGTACTAAAATGAAGTTTAGTACCTAAGGCATGTTGCAACTTCTTCCAAAACTGCGATGTAAATCTCGGGTCTCTGTCTGAAATGATGGAACTCGGTACACCATGCAATCTCACAATCTGTGATATGTACAATTCATCAAGTTTATCGAGTGAAAAGTCTGTACGAACCGACACAAAATGAGTTGATTTAGTCAGTCTATCAACTATAACCCAGATGACATCTTTCTTACTCGGTGTCATAGGAAGACCGGATACAAATTCCATTGTAATTCTATCCCATTTCCATTCAGGTATCATGATTGGTGAAGTAGTCCGGATGGCACTTGATGTTCAGCTTTTACTTGCTGACAAGCTAAGCATTTCAAAACAAATTCAGATATATCCCGTTTCATGCCCGGCCACCAATAGAACTGTTTCAAATCATTATACATCTTTGTGCTACCCGGATGTATTGATAATCGACCACTACGGGCATCACTCAGAATCATCTATATCAAATTTGAGTTCTTCGGAACACACATTCGGCTTTTAAAATTCAAACAGTCATTTGCATCAATCTAAAAATCTGATTCTGCACCTTTTTCACACTGAATTCGACTAGCAATCAAATCTTTGTCAACTTTCTGTGCATCACAAATTTGCTGAATAAACATCGATCTTGCTTTTAACTCGGCTATGATCGAACTATCATCTGACATAACCATATGTGTGTTCAATGCATGAAGAGCAAGCAATGATTTTCGACTTAATGCATCTGCAACAACGTTAGCTTTCCCTGAATGGTAGTCAATCACTAATTCATAGTCTTTCAACAATTCTAACCATCTGCGTTGTCTCAAGTTCAACTCTTTCTGAGTCATCAAATATTTAAGACTTTTGTGATCCGAGTAAACATGACATTTCTCACCGTATAAATAATGACACAAAATTTTCAGTGCAAACACAATAACTGCAAGTTCTAAATCATGCGTCGAGTAGTTTCTTTCATGCGGCTTCAATTGTCTTGAAGCGTAGGCTACAACTTTGCCTTCCTGCATCAAAACGCAGCCCAAACCATTTAAGGAAGCATCAGAATACACAACAAATTCTTTACCCGATTCAGACTGAGCTAACACCGGAGCTTCCGTCAAAAGGGCTTTCAACTGATCGAAACTTTTTTGACAATTTTCTGACCACTCAAACTTGACATCTTTCTGTAGTAGCTTTGTTAAAGGTGTAGCTATTACAGAAAAACCTTTCACAAACCATCTATAGTAGCCCACAAGTCCCAGAAAACTTCGAATCTCGAAAACATTTTTCGGTGGCTTCTAATCAAGTATAGCCGAGATTTTGTTTAGATCAACTCGAATGCCTGATGCTGAAACAAGATGTCCCAAAAAGCTGACCTCTCTCATCCAGAACTCACACTTACTAAACTTCGCATACAACTGCTAATTCCGCAAAGTTTGTAGCACTAATCTCAAATGCTCAAGATGCTCGATTTCATCTTTGGAGTAGATTAATATATCATCGATAAACACTACTACAAATTGATCCAAAATTGTCTAAAACCCGATTCATCAAATCCATAAAAATAGAGGTGCATTAGTAAGCCCAAAAGGCATAACCAAGAACTCAAAATGTCCGTACCTCGTCCTAATGCGCCTTTGGTACATCTCAGTATCTCGACTCTGAATCGATAATAACCCGATCTCAAATCTATCTTGAAAATGTGAAGCCCTTTCAACCGATCAAACAAATCATCAATCCGAGGTAACGGTACTTATTCTTTTAGTTACCTTATTCGATTGCCGATAATCAATACACATTCGCATCCTTCCATCTTTCTTTTTCGAAAAAGAATGGTGCACCCAAGGAGAGAAACTTCGGTCGAGTAAAACCCCTATCTGTTAACTCTTGCAACTGTGCTTTCAACTCTTTTAACTCAGTAGGTGCCATCCGATATGGAGCTATCGAGATCGGAGTCATTCCTAGTGCTAATTCAATGCTGAGCTCAATCTCTCGTACTATTGGTAAACCTGGTAGTTCTTCAAGAAACACATCTGGGTATTCACACACAACCGGTACAGATTCAATATGCTTTTCAGACACTTTATTATCTAGTACATAAGCCAAATAAGCTTCGCACCCTTTTCTCACATACTTTCCAGCCAGTATCGAGGATATTATTGTAGGAAACCCCTTAACTCACTGGATTTAATTCTGATGATCTCACCGTTCTGACATCTCAAATCAATAAGTTTTCTTTTGTAATTCACCACTACATCATGTGAAGTTAACCAGTCCATTCCCAAAATTATATCGAACTCATCGAAGGGCAACAACATTAAATCAGCTGGGAAACAATAATCCCGAATCATCAACGGGCAACCTCTACACACTTTATTTACAAGTACACATCTACCCAAAAGGTTGGACACATGAATCACAAACTCAATAGACTCAACTGGCAGAGTCTTACCGAATACTAGAGTTTCACCCACATATGAATGAGTCGAACCAGGATCAATTAGTGCAGTCACAGTAATATCATAAAGGGTGAAAGTACCGGTAATAACATCGGGGGAAGAAGCATCATCTCTAGCTCATGTAGCATAAGCTCTGATAGGTGCTCGGGCCTCTGATCGAACTACAGTGTCCTTCGTCCCTCTCTGACTACCACCTACTTTACTAGAAGGTTTGGGTAGTCGACCCCGTGCTGGCGTGCTGCTCGGTCTAGTGTTCTAAACTGTATTCTGATCGGCTAACATCGGGCACTCTCGAATGAAATGGTCCGACGATCCACATTTAAAGCAGGACCGATCACGAACCCTACAACTTCTAGAATGCCATTTCCCGTAATGTTTACACTTGACCTGGTCCTGAGGAACGTTAGCAACACTATCTATCAAAGTGGCTCAATAACTCCCTGGAGGTCGATCACGTCTAGGTAAATCTGAAGTAGCTTTGTGTCGGTTGGAGTCATCTCTGAATTTCTTAGGCACCGAATGGTAAGTCTTACTCGTTGATCTCTTACGAGTATCTATTGATTCTATTTTAGCTTTTCTTTTCTCTTTTTCGAGCTCTTCAGCCTTACAAGCCCGCTCGACTAGTATCACAAACTCTTTGATTTCAAGAATGCCGACCAACAACTTTATATCTTCATTCAGACCGTCTTCAAATCTTTTGCACATAATGGCTTTAGTAGAAACACACTCTCTAGCATATCTGTTAAGTCTGACAAATTTCCGTTCCTATTCTGTCATAGTCATTCGCCCCTGTTTTAATTTAAGGAATTCCTTTCGTTTTTGATTGATGAATCTCTGATTGATATATTTCTTACGAAACTCAATTTGGAAGAAGTCCCAAGTTACTTTTTCTTTCGAACTACGGATACCAGTGTGTTCCACCACTGATATGTAGTGTCCCGAAGTAAAGATATGTCACACTTTAGGTATTCATCTGAAGTACAAGATAACTCATCAAGTACCCGAATAGTGTTATCAAGCCACATCTCGGCTTGTTCTGCATCATCATTATCAATGGCCTTGAATTCCTCTACCCATATTTCTGATTTTACCAATGGGAGGTCTGCTAGATTTCATCGGATCCATCATCGAAGTCAAGGAAGGTCTTGGAGTTGGATTATTTGGGGTGGAGGTTGTTGTACAATTAATTATTTCGAACAAACGGGTAAACCATTCATTCATCATTTCGTAGAAGGCTTGTTTAGCCTCTCCTCTTGGTTACCCGTGAATCGTTGAGAGTCTCATGGCGCCGATCCATGTGCGAGACCAAAGCAACACTCTCCACATCATCATTCTACGACTCTATCGGGATCGGAATCCATTTACTATATAAAATACAATTGAAATTGTCAAGTCACCACACTATCACATATAAAATTCAAAGGCATGTATAGCTAGACTCTTACGTAATACGGTAGTCCTAGAATTGACTAAACCGTAGCTCTGATACCAATAAAATGTAACACCCCTGACCCATATCCGTCGCCGGACTTAGGTTACGAGGTATTACCGACCAAAACACATCTCAGACAATCATAATTCACATGTTTTAAAAAACTTCACCAGTCAATCATATATAACATTCGAATAATCAAAGTTTCAGACGACTTCAAAATTTATATGTGCATACATATTCACATGCAAACATATATTAATACATTTCATATATTTATATGTTCTGTCAAATATCAATGCACCATTTCTTACTCAGTCCATGCTCATTCAAAACTATATTAGCCATATTACACAACATAAATATTTCTTACCCATGCAACATTGATATTAGTCAATATGAGCGAATATAATTGGTACATTAATTTAAGTTGAAACATACCTCGTTCATAATTATAAGACCATTCGTATATGACCATATCAATTTAAATCATTTCGATGCACAATCATAATTAAAAGTATGCTTAAATCACATACTAACTTATCCTACTCAAATTACAAATGCATAACCAAAACATCAACCGAGTTTTAACCACAATCATGCTCATCATTAACCATTTACTGTATACTAAAGTAACCATCAACTTAACCGTTAATTCATATCCATTTGACTAATATACCAACCACCATTTTCGGTTCCAATAGATAAGTTCATAATATACCTAGTTTGCTAACATTTTTCTTACACATACACGGCATACAAGACATATACACTTATTCCTATATAACACACATACAGTGACTTTAAGACTAAATCAAGTATACATCTTTTCTTATTACATATTTTATGTATATAAGACCATATTCATTTGTGTTATTTTCAAACATTTATATTAAACCATACATGCCTAATTCGCATACTATGATCATGTATATATGAGTAAGCATAGCTGAATATACTCATACATTAAACCACCTACTAGTTCTCCCACAATAACCGAGTCAATTACATGAACATATACATAAACACCACTTAATCAATTTATATGTCATTTGGCATAAATCATCAAGCATTAATCATCTACCATATAGTCTAAGTTAAAATCATAAATCCTCAATCACATAAACGAATACAAATCATATTGTCTAATCAAAACACCATTCATGCACTTCATATAGCATATTTACCAAAATGAGTCTAAACCATAATTAACCACAATAAAACTCAAGCATAAAAATCTAGCCATTTTCGCATGGCTATAATTATAGAAGTTAGGAAATCATTCAACCATTAATCTAGCTTATACATGCCTTCAATTCAAAATCAACTAACCTGGATTGTACCAAAAGGGATGATAGTGTGGTTGACTTCACTAACGATCCTTCGAAACTCGTAGTTTGACCAAGATCTATAAAACAAACAGCGAAAACACACAAAGTAAGCTCACTGGCTTAGTAAGTCTTAAGCACATATAATGTTGTATATAAATATTTCTATACATATATATATATAATACACTTAGCCAAATACAAATGTCACATTTGTATTAATTATTGTTTCTATGTCATCATGTACATATACACTATCAACTTCACATATAAACAATGTATATACATATTAATAAAAGGATTCAACATTATAAAATATAGTACTTGTGCAATTGACCATTTCAACACATTTAATTTGATTCAAAACAATAAGAACTTTACACACTTCAATCCTTATAAACATAATATGCCAACTCTTACCCGAGCTTTTAACACCAAACATTAGATATAACTTACCTTATTCGATTATCAAATTTCCCATTTATATCAATTCACTAGCATTAAGCCTACTAGGCACGAAGCTCGAATATGTCACCGGCTCGAAGTTCGCTAGGCACGAAGTCGAATATGTCACGGCACTAAGCCTCGCTAGGCACAAAGCTAGAATATGTCATGGCACTAAGCACGCTGAGCACGAAGCCCGAATATGTCGTGACTAAGCACGCTAGGCATCAAAGCTCGATAAGTAACACAAGCACAAGGCACGCTAGGCATCAAAGCACGAAAAGTAACACAAGCACAAGGCACGCTAGGCATCAAAGCACGATAAGTAACACCTAAGACAAGGCACGCTAGGCTAATAGCCCAAATATCAACATTTTCAACAATCCAATGCACATTTCAATAATACCATATCCAATTTAATCACTTAAATTTCATAATTCATCACATTTCAAACTCATCTAACTTGTTCACATTTTCTAAATAAAATTATTACATCATTGTATACTCCGCATATCATATCGATTATACACCTTTACAAGGTATTAACAAAACATATCCAATTCGATATACTACCTTTACATTCGGCTATCACATAAAAACATGCCCAAATTTATCAAACATTGTCATTAAACACATTCATAATTCATTTTTTAATATAATCTAGCTTAAGGACTTACCTCAACTTTCGACAGACAACGTTAACCGGCTAGTCGACAACTTTCATTTTTCCCCGATCCAAGCTCGTTTTTCTTTGTTCTTGATCTTCAATTTTTAGCTTTAAGGTGCCGAATTTTCAAAAACTTTGAACCCTTCTTCTCATGAAAACATTCGGCCAAACAAAGATGAATGAAAAAAAATGTCTTTTGTTTTGTTTTACTTTAAGATATATTAAATTATTATTAAATTTCTTAACTAACCTTTATAATAAAATAACCAAACATTATATCTTAAGGAAAAACTTGTCCATGACCAGCCACTAACTCATAAAAAGGGTTATTTATCCTTTTAATACTTCATATTATAAAGCCATGCTCAAATGAGCACATTTCACTTTAGTATGCCACTTTTACCTTTTACGCGATTAAGTCCTTTTTATCAAATTCAACACTTAAACAATAAAATCTTTCTACGAAACTTTCACACACATAAATTCATATATAATAAACACTAAATATAATATTTAAATATTTATCGGGCTCAGATTCGTGGTCTCGAAACCACCGTTCCGATTAGGGTCAAATTCACTGTTACATTTTATTTTTATTCAATTTAGTCCCTAAGCCCAAAACATGAAAATTTATCATTTTTAACTGAAATTCATGTTAGCTGATTTTCCTTTAATCTTATAACAACCCAAATTTTTCCTCATTTCACACAATTTATATTGAATTTTACAATTTCAACAATTTAATCCCCAATCATTAAATTCATCTAAAATCACTTAACAAAATCTTTATAAATAACAAATAATACTTTAAATTCATCATTTAACATCTAAAATCACAAAGATTCATCAATAGCAACATTTAAAATCTTTAACAGTTTTGAAAACGAAGGTACGGGCTAGTTGGACCTAGTTGCAACGATCTCAAAAACATAAAAATTAAAAGAAATTGATAAGAATATCACCTACATATGCAACACTTGAATGTTGGACGAATATCTCTTGCTCCAAAAATGGAGTTTTCACAATTGAAGAAGAAAGACATTAGTAAAAATATGTTTTTACTTTTCTTTTTATTTATTACCTAATTATTTACTTTATTATCATTAAAAATATATCATGTAAATTAACAAAATTTAGCCACCAACCTTCCACTAATTTATGATATGGTAAACTTTCCATTTTAGTCCATTTAAATTACCTTTCTTTAGCTATTTGACACCTTTAATTAATAGAAACTTAATTTTGCAACTCTTACAATTTATTCATTTCCAATTAATTTACTAGTTAAACATTAAAATTTCTTAACAGAACTTTAATATGGCCTTAATAACACTTCATAAATATTTATAAAAATATTTAAGCTCGATTTATAGAAACGAGGTCTCGATACCTCATTTTCTAAAACACTTGACTTTAGGGTCAGACCAGTTGAGCCTAATTTGTAACACCCCAAACCCGGCCCATTCGCAACGACCGAATTTGAAATGCCATTGCGAAAAACGTTTGAAAAACTTTTGACTTAGAGTTAAAAACATAAAAAAAAATTTATTGTCCTTTGTAAAACATTGTTTGTTTAAATTTCTAAGTAAAACTTTATTATTACAAACTGTCCGAATTGAAAACTGTAATGCATATTTTTAAGGTATAATTTACCGAGAATAAAAAAAAAACATTTTCAAATAATACTTTAATCGTCAATCCACTTTAAACATAATAATAAACCTCAAACCCCTTAAAAGGCCCTTATTACAATAAACCTTACTTAAAATACTAAAAATATAAAATACGTAAATAATTAAAAACATCTTCTGCATGGGCCACCTCGTATCCACTCCAACCCGGTCCAAGCTTTATGCATCACCTACGATATTGGTAAAAATTGGGTGAGTCAAACAGACTCAGTGCATAGTTATTTCACATGTCTCCACATATGGGCTTGGCCCATATCCACACAGTCCACTTACATAAATATGCAACATGAAGCCCAACCCAACCTAGTGTCCATCCGTTACACCTACCTTGGCGGACCCGCTGCCCAAGGCCGTGGCTAATCCACCGATCAACCAAGTGATCCACATATCTTACCTTGGCGGACACTGTCAGACAAGGTCGTGGTGAGCCACCGATCACATAAGTGATCCCACATATCAATCAGTCCACGGTGATGCACATAGCTATCAACCGCCGAGATGTGGCACCTAGCCAACACCTCCCTTGATGAGGCACATAGCCAACATCAAGCGCCAATGTAGCACAAGGCTAACATTAGACCACGTACATAATGTACACCCTTTCCTTCGATAGTCACATCCCAAGCCCCATGCATACATGTGTATCATGACAGATTAACATTTAGAGTATGCTCATCACAAATATCACACATTTATCATTGGCAAAATAATGTCATAGAGCACTGACCTGATTATTCGATTACCCACTATGGGTATCCACCATCATAGCCATTATTTCCGGCTAACATACACATCATAACATACGTATATAACAACATACAAATAACAAGAGAATAGTGCGATAACTACACACCTTTTCTTTGGCACAATCGATCAAATCCCGAAACTCCTTTATTCACGCCGATTTATGTAATAACATTCAAACCCGCCCAAACGTTAGGACCGAATATGGGTCGTTACGAAGAAGAACTTTTTGAAACCCATTTTCGAAATCCACTTAAGTTTTGTTGAAAACTGCTCGTTTTAAGTTATCTTGCTGAAATTATACTTAGTCCAAATTCAAAAAATTTAATTAAGTCAAGTTATTATACAAATTTCAGATGTGCCCGATGGCACGATAAAACATTTTTCGTGTTAATTTAGAAAAACGTGTGATTCAAGTTTATAGTTAAAAACAAATTATCCAACATATAAGAAAATAACTAAAGTAAAGTATATGGAGGCCTTATTACATCCAAAACAAAACAACCCAATAATAAAATTTATCATAACTAAATTAAAGTTCATTTAACTCTAAATCCACCGCATGGCCACCTCAAGTCCCTCCGGCTCCATATCCGCGATCTATTTATCACCTGAAAAAAATAATGGAGAAGGTGAGTCACCAAGACTCAGTATGTAACCCTTCCCCGTTTTAAAACATTTTCATACACAACATATAACCATTAATATGCAGAATATTAAGTACCCATCCTAGCCATCCAAACGCCATCGTTTCACCCCTGCTGGTACCAAACCACCGGTGGTGCCAAACCACGGTGACATATAGTCACAATGTGTTACCAAAACACCGTGTCCGTAAGAGACACGATCATTTGATGGGGCCAACCCATCGTGTGATGCCAAATCACCGCGAGCGATCCCATATCTCAAGTGGGGCCAACCCACGGTGGTGTTAACCACAGGACAAGTCGCTATGAGGTGCCAAACCTCTGAGGTACCAAACCTCCGTGACCGTAGTCACGGTGTGTTACCAAAACACTGGTGCCCCGTCGGCACGATTAATACCGCCTCCACTCATCAACCCATATCACGGTCATAACAGAGTTCATTCATTTATCACATGTATTAAATAAGTCATGCTTCCCAAAAGCATCATAATAATCTCACATAAATAGAGACTTACGAGGTCCTTGCTCGCACCATTTAAGGTACTAAATCCAGATTACATCAAGCGATTTACAAGCAACATATATTTATCACACATATTAATCGCTATAAGTGTGTATGTACACACCGTCACCACCTGGATAGTCTAAATCCCAAAAGAAGAGTCGACCACCCTAGATCTATCGCTTCTATATTCGCCAAGACATGAGTTAGTACATTCGGCCAAATCAATCAATTTTAAGGGTTCTCCTTTTGAACCCGAATCCTTACCCCAAAAGTCTTGAGTATCGCCTTTTGTTTCACCACCCTAGAATCAGACTTAACTAAATTAGTAGCCTTCGCTTAAATGAATATCAAGAATAAAGAAAGTCGATCTTACCACCTTACCCCAAAACCGATTGCTATAGATTTGGAGGATTCAACCTCATCGCTTGGAGATCCCAAGTCCTAGGTGAAATCGGCTTCAACCAACAAGATTAGCCCATCATTAGTTTATGCCAAATTTTCGCTTTTCCTTAAGTCCAAATCGATAGATCATAAAAGTGAATACTAACAACATTCGGTTAGTACCCTTACCTTCTCAACCGATTGGAAAGATAGTCCGAAAAGTCTCGTATCACCTTTGATATTCGCCAAAGTGCCTCCAAGTAAGAGAAAAGATTTTGGCACTTTGATAGGGATTAGATTCTGCTATGATTGGTTTTAAATAATTTGGACTTTTAGTAAGAAAAGAAGAAGAAAGGCAAAAGGAGATTCTGCTAATGTAAGTAAAAGTAGAGAAGGGAGAATTTTGGAGAAAGGAGAAGTGGGGAGTTTTACCAAAGGACTTTTATGAAGAAAGAAATTAAAGGAAGAATGAGAGGAGGGTAATCGGTTTTGAAAAAGAAAAGAAAAGAGGTGCTAAAAGGAAAAGGATAGCCAAAATAGCCAAGTAAAATGGCTAAGAAGAATTGACCTACTCCCTTCACCAAGACTCCATGCAGCCACTCCACTCCAACAAGGAGTTCAACTTCGATCAACTTCCTTGAATCACTCCAAGCCACTCACTCAAATTAATTCAAACTAATTTGAATTTAATTCCTAATAATCTTTATTAATCCATACAATATCTCTTTTACCATCTATTATCCTTAGAATAAATAAAATCCCTTTTAAAAGCTCATATTATCTTTTAATAACATAAAAAAGAGTTTAAATGGAGGAAGACTCTCCCATATGTGCCAGTCAACATAATGCCAAAAGAGGATTTTGTGACTCAACCAAGGCTCTCCTTGCTCCCTTGGTGGCATCACACAACCTCCTAAGTGACCTTACTTTTGCCACTTTACCAAGGCCTTTTAGTGCCCAATTTCCTTCATTTATTCTTATAACACCCTCCTCGCTAAGGCTCCCTACCTTTTAAGTTACAAACCGAGATTTTCTACCAAACCTGCACACTCAAAGCCTTAAATTAAGCTCTATTATTCAATAAATAAAATCTCAGAGTCCATACATAAGAAAAATAATTAAATTCCAAATAACCCCATTTTGGGATGTTACAATTCTACCCCCTTAAAATAAATTTAGTCACCAAATTACTTAACTAAAACAGATGAGGTATTCTGCCAGATCACATCCTCGTGTTCCCACGTAGCTTCCTCCGCACCGTGGTTCCGCCATGGCACTTTCACTAAGGGCACCGACTTTCACGCAGAACCTTCACATCCCTATCCAAGATCTGAACCGGTTCCTCCTCAAAGGATAAGTCTGCGTTAACCTCGATTTACATCACGGGCACCACATGTGATGGATCCGACCGATACCGCCAAAGATCGATACATGGAAGACATTATGAATTTGACTTAACTCGGCTGGCGCGCTCGGTGATAAGCTACCGGTCCTATTCGCTTAATATCAGATATGGGCCAATGAATCTTGGGCTTAGCTTCCTTTTCGCCCAAATCTTAGTACCTTCTTCCAAGGCGACACCTTCGAAAGACCTTATCCCCACTAAGATACTCCATTTCCTTGCGCTTAAGATCAAGATAGGACTTCTATCTATCGATGCTTCCTTAAGACGGGCTCGAATCACCTTCACTTTATCCTCGGCCTCGCTACCAATTTCGACCCAACACCGCTGCTCACCCAACTCCGCCCAACACGCTTGAGTTCGACATTTCCGTCCATACATTGCTTCAGATGGTGCCATCTGAATACTCGCTTGGTAGTCGTTGTTGTAGGCGAACTTCGGCTAAAGGTAGAAATTCCTCCCAACTACCTCGAATTCCAAGACACAACCCTCAAAGATATCTTCTAAGATCTCAGATGACCCTTTCAGATTGTTCGTCGACCGAGGATGGAAAGTGTCTTTGAAATCTAATCGCGCATCTAACGCTTGATGTAACGCTTCCAAAACCTCAAGTGAACCTTGGGTCCCTATCCGAGATAAGCGACACGGTACACCATGCAATCGACTATCTCTCGCCACATACAACTTTGCTAGCTTCGGAGTGAGTAGTCCATTCTTACCAGATGAAGTGAGTGATTTAGTCAAAGGTCTCACGATTACCCAAACCGCATCTTTCTTCTTTGGGCGAAGGGGTATACCATCGACGAAATCCATAGTGATCCTCTCCCATTTCCATTGAGGAATCTTTACGGTTGAAGTAGCCCGATGGTGGCGGTGTTCACCTTAACTCGCCGACACGTCAAACACTTCCCCACGAACTCGGCCACTTCACGTTTCAACCCGACCACCGTAATCGCTTCCAGTAGATCTCCATACATCTTGTCGCCTCCCAGATGCATAGCGATGGGTCGCTATGAGCATCCGGAGAATTTTCCGCCTCAACTCCATATCCTTTGGCATCTGAGGCCATCCTTTAAAACATAACACACCATCACGGTCACACTATACCCTTCTAAGCCACCATCCTGAACTTGCATTCTCTTAGCATTTAACCCTTCATCCACCAATTGTTTATCCTTAATCTCCTCGATCCACGTTGGCTTAACTTGAAGCTCTGCCAAAAGGCTTCCATCGTCATATAGGCTCAACTGGGCAAACATTGCTCTTAAGTCCGCCACAACCTTCCGGCTCAACGCGTCAGCCACCACGTTAGCCTTACCCGGATGATATTCGATGGAACAGTCATAGTCCTTTAACAGCTCAATCCATCGGCGCTGTCTCAGATTCAGATCTTTCTGTGTGAGTCTGAAGATACCTCAAACTTTTGTGATCCGTGTAAATTACCGACTTCTCCCCATAAAGATAATGTCTCCATATTTTCAAAGCGAAGATGACTGCTGCTAACTCCAGGTCGTGAGTTGGATAGTTAACCTCATGCGGTCTCAGCTGGCGGGACGCATAGGCTACTACCTTCCCATCCTGCATCAATACACACCCCAAGCCAGTGTGAGAGGCATCACAATAGATCGTGAATAATTTCCCCGCCTCGGGTTGTACTAAAATCGGAGCTTCCGTCGTAATCTTCCTCAACTTATCAAAGCTTTCTTCGCTTTCTAGCCATACAAATGGAACACCTTTCCTTAGCAACTTAGTCAATCGGCGCTGCGATCGAGAGAATCCTTCCACAAACCTCCGATAATACCTCGCTAAACCCGTAAAACTTCAGATCTCGCCACCGACTTAGGCGGTTTCCACTCCAACACCGCTTCAATCTTATGGGATCCACTCTAATCCTTCCACGACACTACGTGACCTAAGAAAGCCACCTCCCTTAGCCAAAATTCGCACTTCATCAATTTGGCATACAATTGCTTCTCCCTCAACACTTGCAGAACTATCCGTAAATGCTTGTCGTGCTCCTCCTCCGTCTTTGAGTAAACCAATATGTCGTCTATGAATACCACGACAAATTGATCCAAGTACTGTTGAAATACTCTATTCATTAAATCCATGAAAGCCGCCGGTGCATTGGTCAATCCGAATGGCATCACTAGAAACTCGTAATGCCCATACCGAGTTCGGAAAGCCGTCTTGTGAACATCGGCCTCCTTCACCTTAAGTTGATGGTAACCTGACCTAAGGTCTATCTTCGAAAACACCGACGCCCCCTTCAGCTGGTCAAATAAGTCATCGATCCGAGGCAATGGGTACTTGTTTTTGATCGTTAACTTGTTTAACGGCGACGCAGAAGTCGATGCACATCCGCATAGAACCGTCCTTCTTCTTGACAAACAATACAGCGCTCCCACGAGATATACTAGGTCGAATAAATCCCTTATCCAAGAGCTCTTGAATTTGAGCCTTCACTCCACCAATTCCTTTGGTGCCATCTGATGAGTGCTATGACACAAAAGCCGCGGGTAGCAAGTCTATACCGAATTCGACTTCCGATCCGAGGCGGACCGAAAGTTCTTCGGGAACACATCAATAAATTCCCAACCGTTCGGACCTTTCCAACTATTGACTCCTTAACTTCCAAAGCAGATTTGAACCAAGAACGCCTTACAACCCTTCTTGACCATCTTCTCAACATTCAAGGTAGACACCACGCTGGATGTAATTCCTTCTATCACCTATCATAACCACCTCATCATTTTCTAGTCTTAAGAACCATGCGCTTAGTCGCAAGAATCCAAATTCGCTCGATACTTAACCGGTAATCCATTCCAAGGATCAAATCGAACTCCCAAATGGTAGTTCCATCGGATCACCACAAATACTACCCCTTGGAGTTCTAGGGTACGCCTCTATAAAGTTTATCTACCACTACAGAGTGACCTAACGGGCTAACTACATACCATCTCCCAGAAGTAGTTTGAGTTTAGGTCCAAAGTCTCTACCACACCATCGCTACGTTTAATGTGTAGACCCCACATCAATTAATGCATAATAAGGAATACCAAAATCGAACGTACCAATTATGACATCCGGTGCGTCACCCTCCTCATGACGCCTTGCAGATAGACTAAGCCAGTCTGCCTAGCCTCGTGTTGCTCGAACCTCCGCCTGAGTTCCTCGACCTCGATTAGGACCGTTGCTTCCTCCGCCATTACCACGACCCTTCAGGTCCCACATTTCTATCCCGAGTACAGTTACGCCCTCGATCGATTCCGAGCTCACTTTTAGGGACAATCTCGACCGATGCTCTAAAGACCCACACTCAAAACATCCTCTCATCGCCGGTCGAACAACCTCCCCAATGGGACTTCCAGCGATTGCACCTGGAGGTCTCGATTAGTAGCTACAGGCCTTCTTGCTGATTTGGCCCACTCTATCTAGCCTTCTTCCGATCATTACCATGGATCCGGTGACCCAAATCCTCTCTTTTGATTATTCCTACTATAATTTTGTCTCACGGCCTCCTTGATCCCTCGGCTACCTTAGCCTTTTCCA
This sequence comes from Gossypium rotundifolium, assembly GCA_025506655.1. Taxonomy (NCBI): domain Eukaryota; kingdom Viridiplantae; phylum Streptophyta; class Magnoliopsida; order Malvales; family Malvaceae; genus Gossypium; species Gossypium rotundifolium. The sequence goes on along the minus strand of CP106732.1, from coordinate 29,992,335 downwards.
CAAGGGATGAAAACTCACGAACTTGTCATGGGCAATCAAGAACCTCAAATCATCTTGAAGTCCGTCCTCAAAGTAGACACGTCATTGTTCAAGAGCCACGATGCCTCTAGCATACCTACGGTCTTAAAACTCCGCCTCATATTCCGCCATCGACTTGGTTCCTTGCACTAACCCCGTAAAGGCTTTCCTCCGAGCATCTCAGATAATCTGGTGCCCACATACTTCTTCCGATAGGCGGTTTTGAAATAATCCCAAGTCAAATCATCTGTAGTAGCGCCATCTCGCCTTTGTCACCACCACCGACACGCTTCATCTTTTAGAAGCGTCATTGCCTTTTAGTTTTTTCTCCTCGGTCGGTCAAGATCATCCATGATCCTTTCGGTTGACTCTAGCCAAGATTCTCTACACTGGTGCCACTCGACACACCGGAACACCTCACCGTTGGACCGAATTCGCCGAGGAGAGTTTTGAGGTCCTAAATTTCCACCAACCCCAACCACCAATTCGAGGACTCGCAACACCGCATGCGCATCGCCTCCTCCCGCCTCGATCTCGCCTCCTCTGCTCCAAAAGTCGGAGGTGGTGGTGTGGTACATCGTTTTTAACCTTGCCCGACTGACGGGTTCGAGACAAATCATCCTACCCCTACAGCGTCCACGGCGCCCACGTCCTCTAGAACTCATTCTATCTCTGCGCTTTTAATCGATTAAGAGAAATTTTATGTATTAGCGTTTGTTCCACTTCATTACTCATGAAGAAATTTTATGAAGAAATTTTAATTAGAGATTCTTTCGCAAACAAGGTTTCATCTTCTATCTTAGTTCACACAAGGAAGTTCTTGCATCCATTCCTAATACTTTCCATACCTATTCGCTCTTGGACATTTACGCCCATTTCTAACCTGGTGGTATTTTTGTCTTTTTCCTACAAGGGTATTTTCGTAATAAAAGAGATTTTAAAACTTTAGTAAAGTAGGTTGTTTTTGCAATTCCCAACATTGGAGGTATTATTATTAAAAATTGATTAGGTTTGAAGTTATGGCATTATTTCAAAACTGGGGTATTTTGGTAATTTTGTCCACGAGGGTAATTTTGTAATTTTGTAAATCAAGGGTGTTTTAGTAATTGCAAAACCCGCAGGTCCCTTTTGAGAATTTTCCTTTCTTAAAAGCGGTGATGTTGCAAAAATTTTGTACTGTGGTCGCTTTTGGTAATTTTATAAGTTGAGGTATTTTGTAATTTTCCAAAACCAAAGTGTTCTATTGATGATTTCCAAAGCTGAGTTGAATATTTGAGAAGTAGTTAAAATTTTTTTGACAAAATCGTTGGGTTGATGTTTTATGGACCAAGGGTATTTTAGTAATTTTACCCCTAAGGGCATTTTCGTAATTTTCCACAAATCGAACTTTTCGGGGAAAACATTGTAAAAAGAGTTGTTCTTACGTTTGAAGGAGTGATTTTAAAAGTTTTAAAACCAAGTTTTGTTGTTTCATTCCTTTTTCGAAAATCAAGGCTAATTCCCTTTCGGGTTTTAGTCATTATGTTTAGCCTATGACCGAGCCCTCTTGGTCAGGGTGAACCCAAGCTACGCACCAGGCAGGTTTCATGTGGAGAGGAGGTGAGTCACACTGATCGCTTAAATACCAAGCTCCCACCGAACCTTTCTAGACATGCGATAGAGGTTACCACACCATCGAGCCCTCCGGGTTGGGTGAACCCAAGCTACGCACCAGGTAGGATTCCTGCGAAGAGGTGGTGAGTCACTCGGACTGCTTAAATACCAGGCTCTTCCGGATCCAATCCTAGACATGCGTACAGGGGTTACCACACCCTAGCTCAGTGACTAAGTCATAAGTTGGTTTCGTTCTTTAAGTCTTATGTTCTGTTTGTGTGTTTGAGTAATCTAATCCTAGGGTTCAAGTTCCTATAAGTCTATCTACGTTCCATGCTTCCTACCCTTCTACAGAATATAATTCACACAGAGGTTTAGATGTACTTACAGGCGGATCGGTTGGGAGACTCTAGCCATGCCGCTTAAAACCCAAAATCAATTAATAAGGCCTACTAAAACATTTTTTTGGGCCTTGGGCCCCCACAGCCGAGTTTTGAACTGGGCTCTGATACCAATTTGTAACAGCCCAAACCCGGCCCAAACGTTAGGACCGAATATGGGTCGTTACGAAGAAGAACTTTTTGAAACCCATTTTCGAAATCCACTTAAGTTTTGTTGAAAACTGCTCGTTTTAAGTTATCTTCTGAAATTATACTTAGTCCAAATTCAAAAAATTTAATTAAGTCAAGTTATTATACAAATTTCGGATGTTCGATGTGGCACGATAAAACATTTTTCGTGTTAATTTAGAAAACGTGTGATTCAAGTTTATAGTTAAAAACAAATTATCCAACATATAAGAAAATAACTAAAGTAAAGTATATGGAGGCCTTATTACATCCAAAACAAAACAACCCAATAATAAAATTTATCATAACTAAATTAAAGTTCATTTAACTCTAAATCCACCGCATGGCCACCTCAAGTCCCTCCTACCCATATCCGCGATCTATTCATCACCGAAAAAATAATGGAGAAGGTGAGTCACCAAGACTCAAGATGTAACCCTTCCCGCTTTAAAACATTTTCATACACAACATATAACCATCAATATGCGTAATATTAAGTACCCATCCTAGCCATCCAAACGCCACTGTCTACCCTGTTGTGGTACCAAACCACCGGTGGTGCTAAACCACCGGTGACATATAGTCACAATGTGTTACTAAAACACCGGTGTCCGAGAGACGAGATCATTTGATGGGGCCAACCTATCGTGTGATACCAAATCACCGCGCACGATCCCATATCTCAAGTGGGGCCAACCCACGGTGGTGTTAACCACAGGGACAAGTCACGGTGTGTTACCAAAACACTGGTGCCCGTCGGCACGATTAATACTGCCCCCTCCACTCATCAACCCATATCACAATCATAACAGAGTTCATTCATTTATCACATGTATTAAATAAGTCATGCTTCCCAAAAGCATCATAATAACCTCACATAAATAGAGACTTCCCGAGGTCCTTGCTCGTACCATTTAAGGTACTAAACCAGATCTACATCAAGCGATTTACAAGCAACATATATTTATCACACATATTAATCGCTATAAGTGTGTATGTACACACTGTCACCACCGGATAGTCTAAATCCGAAAAGAAGAGTCGACCACCCTAGATCTATCGCCTTATATTCGCCAAGACATGAGTTAGTACATTCGGCCAAATCAATCAATTTTAAGGGTTCTCCTTTTGAACCCGAATCCTTACCCCAAAAGTCTTGAGTATCAGCCTTTTGTTTCACCACCCTAGAATCGGCACTTAACCAAATTAGTAGCCTTCGGCTTAAATGAATATCAAGAATAAAGAAAGTCGATCTTACCACCTTACCCCAAAACCGATTGCTATAGATTTGGAGGATTCAACCCATCGCTTGGAGATCCCAAGTCCTAGGTGAAATCGGCTTCAACCAACAAGATTAGCCCATCATTAGTTTATGCCAAATTTTCGGCTTTTCCTTAAGTCCAAATCGATAGATCATAAAAGTGAATACTAACAACATTCGGTTAGTACCCTTACCTTCTCAACCGATTGGAAAGATAGTCCGAAAAGTCTCAGATCACCTTTGATATTCTACCAAAGTGCCTCCAAGTAAGAGAAAAGATTTTCGGACTTTGATAGGGATTAGATTTGCTATGATTGGTTTTAAATAAGGCTGGACTTTTAGTAAGAAAAGAAGAAGAAAGGCAAAAGGAGATTCGCTAATGTAAGTAAAAGTAGAGAAGGAGAATTTTGGAGAAAGGAGAAGTGGGGAGTTTCACCAAAGGACTTTTATGAAGAAAGAAATTAAAGGAAGAATGAGAGGGAGGGTAATCGGTTTTGAAAAAGAAAAGAAAAGAGGTGCTAAAAGGAAAAGGATAGCGAAATAGCCAAGTAAAATGGCTAAGAAGAATTGCCTACTCCCTTCACCAAGACTCCATGTCGCCCACTCCACTCCAACAAGGAGTTCAACTTCGATCAACTTCCTTGAATCACTCCAAGCCACTCACTCAAATTAATTCAAACTAATTTGAATTTAATTCCTAATAATCTTTATTAATCCATACAATATCTCTTTTACCATCTATTATCCTTAGAATAAATAAAATCCTTTTAAAAGCTCATATTATCTTTTAATAACATAAAAAAAGAGTTTAAATGGAGGAAGACTCTCCCATATGTGCCGTCCAACATAATGCCAAAAAGAGGGATTTTTGTGACTCGAACCAAGGCTCTCCTTGCTCCCTTGGTGGCGTCACACAACCTCCTAAGTGACCTTACTTTTGCCAATTTGCCAAGGCCTTTTTAGTGCCCAATTTCCTTCATTTATTCTTATAACACCCTCCTGCTAAGGCTCCCTACCTTTTAAGTTACAAACTGAGATTTTCTACCAAACTGTGCACACTCAAAGCCTTAAATTAAGCTCTATTATTCAATAAATAAAATCTCAGCAGTCCATACATAAGAAAAATAACTAAATTCCAAATAACCCCATTTTTGGGATGTTACAATTTGTCCCTAAACCATAGCACACAATCGGTCACACTAGAATACTAACTATGGCCTATGGCCGAATGTCAACACTTCCTTACCGCTCTTTTCGAACCTATTTTCCTATGTTTACGAAAAATGTCCGAGCGATAGAGTCCCCTAAAATGAAGTCGATTAGTAATCTTTCTAAAAATGATATAACCAATAATATGACAATCCTTACCTTGAATGATCCCGAACGATCTCTCCTTAATCGATGGCTACAAAAAAAGAATCCTTAAAATCCCCTTCAAAGATTTGCCCAAGGAGAAAATAAGAGAATTGGATTTCTAAAATCGGCTATTCTAAAAGAAAATAAAGAGAACGATTGATAGAAAATCCTTACTTGTAATATGGAGATTGATTCACCCTTATTTGAACTATTAGGAGATTCGGCCTTATCAATTTAGAAGAAGATAAATGGTGATTTCGGCTTAGACAAAAAGAGAAGAGGAAAGATGGCGGTTTTAGCTATAGTGGTTTCGGTTTTTAACAAAAGAAAAGAAAAAAGATGGTGAAAATGGAGAATGGTTCGATTTTAACAAAAGAGAAGAAATAGAATGGTGGTTTCGGTTATGGTGGAAGATGGTTTCGGTTAAGAGAAAGAAGGAGAAAAGAGAAAGAGAAAGAGAAAAAGAAAGAGAAAGAGAAAGAGAAAGGAAAAGAAAAAGATGAGAATTGTCTTTGGTGTTTTCAGCAATAGAAGAAAAGAATTTTGAGAGAATTGGCATCTAAGCTAAAATGGTCAAAAAAATAATAGCCAAAACAAAACTAAACTTACGCCTATTGTAAGTGGCAAATTCGGCTAAGAAACAAAGTTTGGAGAAAAGGAAAAGATGCACAATTTGTTAAAGTTTTGGCCAACTTTCACCCCCTAATCCCATTACAAAATTCGGCCAATACACTTGCCAACATAATCCCCCTTTTTCCTCCTCATTTTTACCCTATCGTTCCTTTAATTCCTATCACAATTAAACCAACCCCCTTAGCCCCTTATGCAGTCTAGGTTCATGGTCAAATGACCATGGAAAAGCTTCCAAAACATCATCCACTCTTCAAGCCCTTTGTCCCCTTATCATACCATATTTTCTTGATTCCATACCTTAACTAATAATTTGCCTTATTCCTTTAGTCTACTATCCATAAATGATAAAGTCCAACCTTATCTTAATAAGAGTTGACCGACACATGCCATACACATGCAAAAATAAAAGTCACCTTATTTTCATTCATGGGATTCAAACCTCTTCCCTCATGCAATTACTCATGCGCCAACACCACTTTACTACTTGCTCATTTATGCTAACATTAAACACTTAAATTAACTTAAGCATCATAATCACTTGATCCACTTCACTAAATTCTCCATACTAAAAATTATTCTAAACCAATTAATTCCAAGCCTTCTCAAGACTATATTAGGCATACAATAAAATCATATCCGATCTAACACAATCAACAAGATGATACTCAAATCTTTTTCTAAAGCCCAAGGCCCAATCGGCCCAATCCTACTAGACCCAATTTCAGGATATTACAATTCTACCCTCCTTAAAAATAATTTTGTCCTCGAAATTACTTACTAACGAACAATTGTACGTCCTAATTCACCACACTACGCTACTGCTGCGCACTCTGATCTTAATAAAACTATCATACTTTCTAAGCACATTCTCTAAGTTCACAATCAGGGTTTCATACACTTTACTAGCAACATAAGAACAAGCTGATTCTACAACGAACAGGCAATAGGTATTCCAAAAACAAGAAACTTACCCGTTATCACATTTGGCACATCACTATCCTCGCAACGATCGACCGCATAAACCAACATTGGCTGCCTTGCATCTGAACCTTCAGCACCTCTGCTCGGTGCTCCACGACCTCGGCCAGAACCATTTCCTCCATGGTTTAGACCACGACCCCTCGTCGCTTGTTGACCATTCCTACCTGGCTACTCATAACCCTGGCCTACTGTCTGAGCCCTACTCGGATCCTAGGGACAGTCTTTAATCAAATGAGACTTGGACTTACACCTAAAACATTCCTGTTCTCGATTCTAGTACTTGCCAATATGATACCTTCCACACCGAGCACACGGACAATCTGAATTTCTAGTAGCTGGCTGAGTAACACGAACAGAATTCTCAACATTGATTTTTTGAAAAGTAATGATTCGAATCCAAAACTCTCCTTATTCCTATCCTTAACATTCGAGTCCTTAATTCCTCCAGCCACCTTAGCCTTTTTCTACTAACATTGCAAATTCCTGCTTCTGATGTGGAGCTATCAACAACCTCAGATCGTCCCTTAATCCATCCTCAAACCGGACACATCGTCCATGCTCCGTAGCAACTACTCCTTAAGCATATCAGCTTAACCTTAGGAATTTAGCCTCGTACTCCGATACGGACTTGTTCCCTTGAACCAGCCCCAGAAAAGCCTTTCTCTGCGCATCAATGTAATGAGTACCAACATACTTCTTCTGGTATGCCGCCTTAACATAGTCCCAATTAAGATCCTCCGCTGTAGCACCATCCCGAACTGTGAGCCACCACTAATACGCCACATCACGAAGCAGCGCTACCATTCCTTTTACTTTCTCCTCAGCGGTTAGATCGAGCTCATCCATAATTCGCTCGGTCGCCTCCAACCAATACTCGGTGATTTTCGGTGCCACACCAGGATCGCCCGAAACACCTCGGCTCCATTGGCTCGAGTCGCCGGCATGCACTTCCTAGCTCTCATATTTCCACCTACTCCAGCCACCATCTCAAGAACTCGCAGCACCGCCTGTGATACCGCATCATCCCCCGTCTAATCTTGTTGCTCAACACCAAAAGCTGGTAGTGGTTGTGGCGGTGGTAGTGGTACCTCATTCTCAGATCCATGACCCGATCTAACGGGTTCTAATACGATCATTCTGCCTCTACCGCGTCGACGATGACCACGTCCCCTAGAACTCATTTCTAACGTCGCGATTTAATCTGTTTTAGAAGTTTTATGCATAGTACTTTTGTTCCACTGATTATCCACGAACAATTTTATGAAAAGAGCTTAATAGTAGTTCTTTTGATCATAATTTGGGTTCAAGTTCACTATTCTAATTCAGAGAATCACATTCACATTCATCCACAACATTCAACATATTATTATGGGCATTTCGACCATTCAGACCTAGGGTAATTTTGTCATTTTCCTACGAGGGTATTTTTGTAATTAATCGGGTCAACTTGAAAATAATCTTTACAAATCAAAGCATTTTGAAATCTTAAAGTCTCGAGGTATTTTGAAAAATATTCTTGAATCAAGGGTATTGCGAAATTTTGGAAATCGGGTTATTAGGTAATTTTGGAAGTCGAGGGCATTTTAGTAAATTTCCCAATTAGTGGTATCTTAACATTTTGCAAAGCAGGGGTTTTGGTATTTTTGTAAAGTAAGAATATTTTCATAAAAGTCGAGGGTAACATGGTAATTTTATAAACCAAGGGCATTTTCGTAATTTTCTGTACTCGTGGGTATTTTAGTAATTTTGTAAATCGGATGTATTTGGAAAATTTTAAAGTCTAAAAGGATTTTATAAATCGGAGGGTAATTTGGTAAATTTAAAACTAAGATCTTTATGAAATAGTATGGCTAGTCTCTTTCAGGTTTTAGTTATCGGGTTTAGCCCGTGAATAGGTCCTCTTGGTTAGGGTGAACTGTAGCTACGCACCAGGTAGGATTCGAGTAAATAGGAGGTGAGTCACTAGGACTACTTAAATACCAAGCTCTTACTGAATCCACTCCTAGACATGCGTACAATGGTTGCCACACCCTAACTCGGCAACTTAGTCACATGTTTGTTTAGTTGTTCTTAAGTCTTATGCATGTGTTTGAGTGTACTAGCCCTAGGGTTCAATAGTCCTAATCTTCTAGTCTACGAGCCCAATTATGCCCATAACATTCACATATACAAATCACTTCAATAGTCAGAGGTACTTACAGCGGACTTGGTAGGAGATACATGTGCCATGCCAGAATAACCTGAAAAATTTTACGAAAATCCATATTTTGATAAGTCCATCTAAAAAAATATGTTTTTTAGGCCCAAAACCCTCAAAGCTGAGTTTTGAACCGAGCTCTGATTAACACCCCAAACCCGGCCCATTCGCTACGACTGAATTTGAAATGCCACTGCTGAAAACATTTGAAAAACTTTTGACTTAGAGTTAAAAACATAAAAAAAAAAATTATTGTTAAAGTTAAAAACATAAAAAAAATTATTGTCCTTTGTAAAACATTGTTTGTTTAAATTTCTAAGTAAAACTTTATTATTACAAATTGTCCGAATTGAAAACTGTAATGCATATTTTTAAGTATAAATTATGAGAATAAAAAAACATTTTCAAATAATACTTTAATCGTTAATCCACTTTATACATAATAATAAACCTCAAACCCCTTAAAAGGCCCTTATTACAATAAACCTTACTTAAAAATACTGAAAATATAAAATACGTAAATAATTAAAAACATCTTCTGCATGGGCCACCTCGTATCCACTCCAACCCGGTCCAAGCCTTGTGCATCACCTGCGATATTGGTAAAAATTGGGTGAGTCAAATAGACTCAGTGCATAGTTATTTCACATGTCTCCACATATGGGCTTGGCCCATGTCCACACAGTCCACTTAAATAGATATGCAACATGAAGCCCAACCCAACCTAGTGTCCATCCGTTACACCTACCTTGGCAAACCACGCCCAAGGTAGTGGCTAATCCATCGATCAACCAAGTGATCATATCTTACCTTGGCGGACCCTCTTGCACAAGGTAGTGGTGAGCCACCGATCACATAAGTGATCCCACATATCAATCGATCCACGGTGATGCACACAGCTATCAACCGCCGAGATGTGGCACCTAGCGAACACCTCCCTTGATGAGGCACATAGCCAACATCAATCACCAATGTAGCACAAGGCTAACATTAGACCACGTACATAATGTACACCCTTTCCTTCGATAGTCACATCCCAAGCCCCATGCATACATGTGTATCATGACAGATTAACATTTAGAGTATGCTCATCACAAATATCACACATTTATCATTGGCAAAATAATGTCATAGAGCACTGACCTGATTATTCAATTACCCGCTATGGCTATCCACCATCTTAGCCATTATTTTCGGCTAACATACACATAATAACATACATATATAACAACATACAAATAACAGGAGAATAGTGCGATAACTACGCACCTTTTCTTTGGCACAATCGATCAAATCTCGAAACTCCCTTATTCCTGTCGATTTGTCCCTAAACCATAGCACACAATCGGTCACACTAGAATACTAACTATAGCCTATGGCCGAATGTCAACACTTCCTTACCGCTCTTTTTGAACCTATTTTGTTAGTCCCAAAATCTTACGTTTACGAAAAATGTCCGAGCAATAGAGTCCCCTAAAATGAAGTTGATTAGTAATCTTTCTAAAAACGATATAACCAATAATATGACAATCCTTACCTTGAATGATCCCGAATGATCTCTCCTTAATCGATGGCTACAAAAAAAGAATCCTTAAAATCCCCTTCAAAGATTCGGCCAATGAGAAAATAAGAGAATTAGATTTCTAAAATTGGCTATTCTAAAAGAAAATAAAGAGAACGATTGATAGAAAATCCTTACTCGTAATATGGAGATTGATTCACCCTTACTTGAACTATTAGGAGATTTGGCCTTATCAATTTAGAAGAAGAGAAATGGTGATTTCGGCTTGGACAAAAAGAGAAGAGGAAAGATGGTGGTTTCGGCTATAGTGGTTTCGTTTTTAACAAAAGAAAAGAAAGAAGATGGTGAAAATGGAGAATGGTTTGGTTTTAACAAAAGAGATGAAAGAGAATGGTGGTTTCGGTTATGGTGGAAGATGGTTTCAGTTAAGAGAAAGAATGAGAAAAGAGAAAGAGAAAAAGAAAAAGAAAGAGAAAGAGAAAGAGAAAGGAAAAGAAAAAGATGAGAATTGTCTTTGGTGCTTTCGGCAATAGAAGAAAAGAATTTTGAGAGAATTGGCACCTAAGCCAAAAATGGTCAAAAAAATAATAGCCAAAACAAAACTAAACTTATACCTATTGTAAGTGGCAAATTCGGCTGAGAAACAAAGTTTGGAGAAAAGGAAAATATGCACAATTTGTTAAAGTTTTGGACAACTTTCACCCCCTAATCCCATTACAAAATTCATCCAATACACTTGCCAACATAATCCCCCTTTTTCCTCCTCATTTCTTCCCTATCATTCCTTTAATTCCTATCACAATTAAACCAACCCCCTTAGCCCCTTATGCCGTCTAGGTTCATGGTCAAATGACCATGGAAAAGCTTCCAAAACATCATCCACTCTTCAAGCCCTTTGTCCCCTTATCATACCATATTTTCTTGATTCCATACCTTAACTAATAATTTGCCTTATTCCTTTAGTCTACTATCCATAAATGATAAAGTCCAACCTTATCTTAATTAGAGTTGACCGACACATGCCATACACATGCAAAAATAAAAGTCACCTTATTGACATTCATGGGATTCGAACCTCTTCCCTCATGCAATTACTCATGCGCCAACACCACTTTACTGCTAGCTCATTTATGCTAACATTAAACACTTAAATTAACTTAAGCATCATAATCACTTGATCCACTTCACTAAATTCTCCATACTAAAAATTATTCTAAACCAATTAATTCCAAGCCTTCTCAAGACTATATTAGGCATACAATAAAATCATATCCGAGCTAACACAATCAACAAGATGATACTCAAATTTTTTCTAAAGCCTAAGGCCCAATCGGCCCAATCCTACTAGACCCAATTTTGGGATATTACATAATCATTCTTTCATTTAACCAAAAATCATTAAATAAACTTTTATCAAAACACCATAAATTATTTGTAAATATTAAATTAATAATATTTATGGACTCACACATTGGATTTATGGCCCCGAAACCACTGTTCCAACACTTCAAAGAAATGGCCTATTACAATCAATCACGAGACTGCTAATTCGATAAAGTTTATTCTTCAATTACTTTGTTATTTTAATTTAATCATGTTTGTAATGTGCTTTGTTATCTTGTCATCAACAATGGTAGCTTAAATCTATTTAGCTAGGATGATTACATTAATTTATTGAAGTTTGTTTAAAACATGTTTATCGTGTTTGTGCCTCAGTCGATTATGTTTTCAATTAAACTCAAATATGTATTTCCATTCATACGTGATTGGATGCATTAGAATTACCTGAGTGATTCTAACAAGACGATGGCTAATAGACACAATAATTGAAATGTGCATGCTTAATTTTGTCCAACCTAGAGTAAATTAAGGTTCGTAATAACTTGACCGAGTTCTATTACCTTGCATGGCTTTTAGGTTTATGTGATTAAATTGTTTCAAACCAACCTAGTCCCTATTATTTCACATGAATACTTAGAAACCCTTAGTTTAATATGATCAATAAAATGCATGTTTTTCTAAGTAGAAGATTCCGATAGGACTTAATTTGGTTTCAAGCCCATGAAAGATCGAGTTGTCATGAAGTATTTTTTGAACACTGTTAAGTACGAGAAAAATGAATTAAGTTGAATAATGTAATTATCCTAGCCTATGCATATTATTGATTGTTGAGTTTTGTGTTTTTTCTGCTGAACTCATTTCATACATTTCATCTCATAATTTCCATTTAGATTAAAATTGCATTAGAGATCATATTATATTTAGAAATTATTTCTACATCACACCACTCAAAAATATTGGGTTTTTATGACTAGATTGTTAACTCTAATTTTACAATTAATTTATTAACATACCCAGTCCCTGTGGAGATGATAACTCTTTTACTTACTTATTACTTGATTACGACTGTGTACACTTGCACAAACCGAGCATTGCTAGTTTTTGGCGCCATTGATGGGGACTATTACCTTAATCATTTTTGTGAAATTATTCTTTTCAATTTGGTTTTATTTTATTTTATCTAACTTCTAAACTTATTAATTTATTCTTTATTCTTTATTTTTGTGATTTATTTTTAGGTGTTTATGAACATAGATCGAATTATCAATTTATTACCCGTAGACCCTGAAATCTAACAGACATTTAGAAAAAGAAGACGTGAAAGATCAACTCAAACACAAGCAGAGATAGACTTTTGAAATCAAAATGATGGACAAGGAAACGATACCAATCATGTACATAGTCCAATCCTTATTACTGATGATAGGGATTGTTGCCATAAGATAGTACGCTTTCCAACTCATCAATGAATCAAATCTAGGAATTAGGAGAACGAAAATTGAGGCACCATAGTTCGAGTTGAAACCAGTGATGTTTCAAATGCTCCAAATGGTGGGCTAGTTTAGTAGAGTACCCACAAAAGATCCATATCTTCACCTTCAATTATTCGTGGAGGTGAGAAATTCATTCAAGATAGTCGATGTGACTGAAGATGTAACATCCTAAAATTTGAGTATCGATATGATACATGTTTTGGTGCTTAACTTGTGTATAATTAAAATTTTACATGTTTAATATAGTCTTGAGAAGACTTGGGAATTATTCGAAATTAGAATAAATTTTAGTAAAGAGTACTTAATTGAAGTGGATCAAGTGACTTTGAGGTTTTAGTAAATTTAAGTGTCAAAAACTAGCATAAGATGAGCTAGTAGCAAGGTGGTGTTGGCGCATGTGTGTTTGCTTGAGGGAAAAGGTTCGAATCCTTGAATGTGCATTGAGTTTTGTTTTTATTTTGCTTCCTCTTTCAATGTGTCAGTCATGGATAAGGATTAGGATGTGTTGGATATCATTTTTGGTAAGAAGACCAAAGGAAAAGGTAAGTAAAAGTTTAAGGAAATGAATCTCATGATTTAAGGTGATAGGGGGACATAAGACATGAATCAAGGGCTTTGTTTTGGAAATTTTGAATGGCCAAATTGCCCATGAACATGGACGGCATAGGGGGCTAAGAGGGATGGCTGGATTTTGGTATTGGTTTGGTAGGATTAGGTGTTTGATGAGCACATCTTCCATTTACCATTTGGTGTCTTAGCAAACTTTTCTCTCCAATTTTTCCCTCTCCCTAGCCGAATGTACCATGAGCATTGAGGGAGCAATTGTTGCTTTTTCCATTTCTTTTTTTTTTGACCATTTCGGTCTTAACTTGATCACTCTCTAAATCTTTTCTCTTTTCTTTGTGACCGAAACCATATAGCCATCAAGGACCATTTCTTTTCTTCTCTTTTTTCTCTTCATTGCCGAATGCACAATTGTCCCTAAACTTCTCTCTTTTCTCTTCTCCCTATTCTCTTTTCCTCTCCATTTTACTTATCATTCAAACATATTTTTTCTTTCATTTATCTTCCATGGCCGAATGTTTGTGATCATCATCAAAGCCGAATCCTCCATTCTTCATAACATCTATTTTCAATCATTTTCTTCTATTCAAACTTTGGATCACCGGTAAGAATCATTTTCTTTGTCTTTTCATTTTGATATTCGGTCACCATGGCTAAATTTATAGAATGTCTTGGAAGAGATTTTTAACTGATTAACCAATCACTTATTCAAATGTTTTCTTTCGTTATTTTTAGTGAAATAGTGGAAGGGTCGAATCATCATCTTTTCAGAGAAATCTTGAAGTTTATTTAAGATTTGATCATAATGTTCAAAGGATTCTTTTGAGATCATTCAGAATATTAAGGTAAGCCAAATTCACTCTTTTAAGTCATTAGTCTTAAGATATTCGATATATTGTTAGGACTAATGATCCCTTGTTTATGAAGGTAAACAAGATAGGGACGAAAAGGGTTGTTAATAGTGTTCGAAAGAGGGGTGGTTCCGTTATTCCCCATAAATTCAAGCGAAGGACTGTTTCGAGAATTTGAGACTTTCCACTAGGTTGTGGACCCTCATCCGAGGAGAATCAATTTTTCAAAGTCGTACGTACCCCCGAGCCATTGTTTACTTGTGGTTCTGAACCATTGATATGAGAGAAATTGCAAATAGTTGTCATTCATGATTTCGAGAGTAAGGATCTAGATCGTTAATTATTAGAATAGTTTTGATATTAAATATTAGTGTTCTAATCCATCGTGATGCGTGTTTAGATATCGACGAGCGGGAAAGTATAGTTCCCACCGTAATCAGGTGTGTAACTTCACACTTATCTCATGGGTTATACTATATCGTAAGCATTAAAATAAAAATTGTAAATCTAGTGAAATTGAAAAGAAGTACGTTCTATTAATACTTTTATGTGAATGCTTGAAACCGAAATTGAAGTTGTGGAAAAATTACGAATTTGCCCTCAATGAGTTATCTCGTGAAAGAAGTGATATTTTTGGTCCATGCGATTATTTTGATTAATTGGCCAAGTGTGGAAATTGTGAAAAAGGCCTCATGTATTAAATGGGCCGAATTGCGAAATGTCTTTATGGACCGAATTGCGAAAATATCGTTTTATGGGCCAAATTGAAATACGTTATTTTATGGGCCAAACTGAAATATGTCGTTTAATGGGCCAAATTGAAATACGTTGCTTTATGGGCCACAAGTGATATTAATACATGAGCTAAATGTGATATGAGATGAAATGGGCCAAGCTGCTAGATCGTTAAATGGGCCAAATTGCTATATTGACTAATGGGCCAAATTGATAAATTGTAATATGAGTTTTTTTTTTTTTTAAATTTCCTTACAAATATTTAGTTATGCATTATTATATACATGACTGCATAGGTTGGGATAATTGATGAAGAGAAGAAAGGCCTGATGCCAAAAATCTAGATCGGTGACTCTATCACGATGGCCTGCTGCCCAAAAATCTAGATCGGTGGTTTTACCACGAATATTATAAATGGCCTATTGCCACAAATCTTATAAATGGCCTGTTGCCACAAAAATTATAAATGGCCTGTTGCCACAAATATTATAATTAGCTTAAAGCCTGCTATTGGTGTGTTGGCAGGGTGGGTTGACTTGATCCCCACATGTGTGATGGTTGGTACGGGTGGTGTGTAGCAGATGGAAATTAGGCTTGGTTGGGAATTGCATATCACATGCATTATTATTTTTTTTATATACTTGATTTATAAATATTTACATTTACAAAATGGGCTCAAGCCCAATTATATGTTTATATGGTTTTGGCCCAGTGAGTATGGTAAATGGGTTACACATTGAGTTCTAAGTAACTCACCCCATTTTTCTTACCCTGCTCAGGTAATAATGATTGATGGAGACTTGGGTCAGAGATGACTTCATGTGGAAGCTATACTACAAATGGTGGTTTATATATCTTTAAAACTTCTTTAATAATTTTTATTAAGTACTATTTTAATGGCGATGTAATAAGGCCTCTTTAATTATTTTCATGGATTTTATTATGCGGATGGATTTTATTATGTTTTAGTTTTCCTAAATTTGGTGATTTAGTTTTCATAAATATTTTCTAAAATTCTGCATAAAATAAAGGTTTTTCTTAAATATCATTGAAACTTAGGAAATTCTTTTAAAACTCTTCGATGAAATATTTCGACTAAATAAATTTAAAATTTTAATCAACTACTACTCTGTAAATCAAATGATAAACTCTTATGTTTTTAATCATGAATTTCAAATAAACCTCGATTTTTGATAAAATCATTCTCTTAATCATTTTGGAAATTTGATTTTCTACATCGTTGATGATTTGATTGCACGTTCAATTTGTGTGGCATGCCAAAATCTGGGCTTAATGCATATGCTGGGTTTGGGGTGGTACATTTTATGGTATCAGAGCTCAGTTTCAAAACTCGGCTGTGGTTTAGGTTCAACAATGATTTCTGTTTAAAAACTACTTAAATTTTAGACTTTACGTTTTAAAGTAGTATGGCACCACGAGCATCTGACACCAAGTCAAGTAAGTATTTATTTATTAAATGTTTATTATTGTGATAAGATCTTAGGAACACTCTAGAACTTCTAGTTTTAGTTGTTGAAAATGATAGAGATCGAGACTGTAGGATGTGATTGCGAAAACAACCCTATCTCTTATATCTCATAAAATGTCGTTAATAAACATTGAAATAACATTATGATTCATAAAACTTGTAATCAGATTAAAATTGAATTAGTCATTATGAGCACTAGAGGACGTGATCATGGACCCGACAGACGTGGTAGTGGTAGAGGATGAGGTCTTTGCGTCTGAAGCAGCCGGTCATATCTGAAAATGGATGCACTGCGTCATTCGAGAGCTAGCGGCGGATCTCATGATCATGCGAATGAGGATGATGCTTTGACCCAAGCAATGTTACGAGTCTTAGAAAGAGTAGTCGGGGCTAGAATTGGGCCAGTAGCTCGGGGATCAATATTGGAACGACTTAAGTCTAGTGGTGCAGAAGTTTTTAGAGGTGTCTCCGGTGTAGCTCCGAAAGTGGCATAATATTGGCTTGAGGCTGTAGAATAAATTATGGATGATCTAGAGTGCACCATTGAGTAGAAACTGAGAGGAGCTATGTCCTTGCTAAGAGACGAGGCGTATCAATGGTGGCTTACTATTCGAGAAGGCATCGATACTGCATTGGTTGCTTGGGATTTCTTTAAAGCTGATTTGGAAGGGAAGTATGTCGGGACAAGTTATGTAGATGCCTGGAGGAAGGAATTCCTGAATTTGGTTCAAGGAAGTAAGACGGTGGCAGCTTACGAGGCAGAATTTCTTCGCTTGAGCTATTATGCTCATACAATAGTGCCGACTGATCATGGGCGCTGTGTACGCTTTGAAGATGGACTTAATGATGAGTTGCGGGTAGTGATAGCCCCACAACAAGTACAGACTTTTACCTCGCTTGTTGAGAAAGCCAAGATAGCCGAAGAGGCTAAGAATTCAGAACGTCAGAACAGGGAAAATGTCAGTGGCAAGAGGGATTTTAAGTACTCAAGTCCTTTAAAAAGGTTTCAAAAGAGGCCATGGAATGATGAGCCAGTTCAAGCTAGAGCACCTGTGACTACCAATCAGAGTTGAAAATGTGCCGACTGTAGAAGCCGACACCCCAGAGAATGTTGGAGGAAAACTCTTGCCTTCTTTAAATGTGGTTCCAAGGATCATCAGTATAAGAATTGCCCTCGACGGACTGATATGACTCGGGACCTTCGTAACTCGATCTTTCACCGACTAGAGGTACTCAATAGCCACCGAGAGGCCGTGGACCAGGTCGTGATGGTAATGGTAGCGAACGTGGACAAGGTGCACCGGATCGAGGTAATGGCGTTAGAGGTAACACGGAGGCAAGACAGCCGGGATTGGTCTATGTAGTTAGGCGTCATGAAGACGGCGATGCACCTGATGTGATAACTGGTACGTTCTTCATCTCTGATGTACCTGTTACTGCTTTGATAGATATCGGGTCTACCCACTCGTATATTGCTAGTGCCATATCTAGAAACCTGAATATTAGATTTTAGATTACGAATAGAGAGATGATGGTAATTAGTCCTTTTGGACAGTCGGTAATAGTGAATAAATTATTTAGAGATGTGCCCTTTGAGATTCAAAGAGAGGTATTTCTAGCAGACTTGATTGAATTACCTTTCGACGAGTTTGATCTTATTTTGGCAATGGATTAGTTGGTAAAGCATCAGGCGCAATTGGATTGTGCCGAAAAGCTGATGTCAATAAGGACTGTGGATGATGAGGAGGTAATAATGATAGGCGAGCGAAGAAACTTTTTGAAAAATGTGGTATCTGCTTTGAAGGTAGAAAAGTTGGTGCGAAAAGGGTATGGAGGATCCCTAGCCTTCATCAGTGCTTTGGATGCCAAGGATTTATCGGTAGAAGGTGTGAGAATGGTGAAAGAATTTCCAGATGTCTTTCCCAAAGAACTTTCGAGTCTACCTCAAGATCGAGAAGTAGAATTTGGCATTGAGCTTTTGCCTGGAACGGCTCCGGTGTTCATTGCTCCTTATAGAATGGCACTGAAGGAGTTAGCGGAGCTTAAAGCTCAAATTCAAGAACTACTAGATCAGGGATTTATTCGACCAAGTGTGTCTCCGTGGGGAGCACCAGTTTTGTTCGTCCAGAAGAAGGATGGGTCGATGCGTATGTGCATTGATTATAGGCAGTTGAATAAGTTGACGATCAAAAATAGGTATCCATTGCCGAGAATTGACGACCTGTTTGATCAATTGAGAAGAGCTTCAGTCTTCTCTAAGATTGATTTGAGATCGGGTTATCATCAACTCAAGGTGAAAGAAGCAGATATTCATAAGACGACATTTCGAACTCGCTATGGACATTATGAGTTTTTAGTGATGCCGTTTGGTTTGACCAATGCACAGTTGCATTTATGGACATGATGAACCGAGTCTTTCAACCCTATTTAGACCGGTTCGTAGTAGTGTTCATAAATGACATTTTGGTATATTCGAGGAATGAAGAAGAGCATGACTCACATTTGCGCACTGTGTTGCAAATTTTGTGAGATAAGCAACTTTATGCCAAATTCAGTAAGTGTGAATTTTGGTTGAAGGAAGTGACTTTCTTGGGTCATGTAGCATCAGCTGAACGAATAACAGTTAATCCTTGAAAGGTAGAGGCTGTGTTGGATTGGAAACCGCCGAAGTCAGTGGCTGAGATTCAAAGTTTCTTGGGTTTGGCTCGTTATTATAGATGCTTTGTTGAAGGGTTTTCGTTGATTGCTGCACCCCTAAATAAGCTATTGTGAAAGGAAGTACCGTATATGTGGACCGATAAACAACAAGAAAGTTTTGAGAAACTGAAGAAGATTCAAACGAAAGCGCCAGTATTGATTCAACCTGAGGCCGGAGAAGAGTTTATCATTTACTATGGTGCGTCACACACGGGTTTAGAATGTGTACTGATGCAAAGTGGAAAAGTGGTAGCTTATGCTTCTCGACAATTGAGGCCGCATGAAGTAAACTATCCTACTTATGATTTGGAGTTGGCTGCGGTGGTGTTTGCATTAAAGATTTGGAGGCACTATCTCTACGGTGAGAAGTCAATCAATTATATGCACCATAAGAGTCTTAAGTATCTCTTTACCCAAAAGGAGTTAAATTTAAGACAACGGAGTTGGGTGGAGCTGTTAAAGGATTATGATTTATCAATCGAGTACCATCCTGGAAAGGCTAACACCATGGCAGACGCGTTGAGTCGTAAGGTTGTATCAGAGATAAGAGCAATGTTTACTCATCTCAGTTTGTATGAGGATGGCAGTCTGCTAGCGGAACTTCAGGTGAAGCCTCTGTGGTTGGAGCAAATCAAGGAAAAGCAATTATCCGATCAAAAGTTGGGTCCTTTAATACAACAAGTTAAAGTGGTATAATAGGGGATTTTGGTTTGAACAAAGATGGTGTACTGTGTTTGTAACATCCCCAACCCGGCCCACAAGCCCTGACCGGATCTAGTATGTCACTGCGGAAAGACGGTTGAAAATTTTTTTGTGACTTTAGAGTAAAACATGAAAATTTGTTAACCTTTTGATATTATAAAATATCGAAATTAAAACCTTCGTGTATATCTTTTGAATAAAAGTTGCTAAAACAAAATCAACTTCAAATGATAATTCAATGTAATCAGGCCCTAATTAAAATAATACCAAAATAATAGTAAGGCCCTTATTACAACCTAATATTTTAACAAAATACTAAACATTAAAATGTATAAAATAATCCAAATATCCTCTTCTGCATGGGCCGCCTTGTGTCCTCTTCGAACCCGGTCCGACTTTACGCATCACCTGAAAATGTTAAAGGAAAAAGGTGAGTCACCAAGACTCAGTGTGTAACCCTTTTTCCCGATTTAGCAAAACATCATACACAAATCATAATCAAGTTTAACATGCACAAGTTTCAATATGCACCCAACCTAGCCATCCAAACACCTTTCTCTACCCCGTGTGGTACCAAACCACTAGTGGTGCCAAACCACTGGTGACCCAAAGCCACGATATCCATCAATGTGGTGCCAAACCACTGGTGACCCAAAGTCACGAATAATCCATCTGTGGGGCCAACCCACGTGTGATACCAAATCACTGGCGATGATCCCGTAACTCAAAAGTGGGGCCAACCCACGGTGGTGTTAAACCACAGAGACAAGTCGCAATGAGGTGCCAAACCTCTGGTGACCCAAAGTCACAACTGTGATACCAAATCACTGGTGACCAAAGTCACGAATAGTCAAGTTTGTGGGGCCAACCCACGTGTGATACCAAATCACTGGTGACAACCCCGTAATATCAACTGTAGGGCCAACCCACTGTGGTACTAAGCCACCGGGACAAGTCGTTGTGAGGTGCCAAACCTCTGGTGACCCAAAGTCACAATAAATCGATTTGTGGTACCAAACCACTGGAGGTGCCAAACCTCTGGTGTCCCAAAGACATGGATATCATATTCCCCATCCTCTCATATCACCCATCATCATACCGACTCATGTAAAGTATGCAAATCATGCAAATCATTCTAACATGTTTAGTGTTGCATCTCATAGCACATACATCATAAATCATGATATCATGTATATCAACAACAGAACTCGTAACGAAATAGACTTACCCGAATCCGTTCACATACCCTTAGGGTATCACATCAATCAACCAACTGCTTCGGCCTTATTAAGCAACCAGGTTATTAAGCATATTACTAAGCAAAGAGTGTGTTAGTTTACATACTTATATTAGCACATTAATACACAAATAACAGGAGAACCAGTGCGATAATTACGCACATTAACACTTGAAGTTCTAAACTCTCGATCCCAACACTATCGCTAAACGAGACTACGGCGATCTGCCTAACCTGCTGCTCTGACGCTGGCCCACACCCCGGTGGCCAATCTCGAACCACTGAGACAGCTCTTTTCTTGAACTTTGGAATAGGAACTTTCTCTTGCCCACCTTGACTGGTAGTTGCCTCCATCAAAAAGCTTAATTAGATCAAACGGTTAAACCTTTACAAATCCCAGTCATAAATCTAAGCGTTGAATCTTACTAAATATTGCTTACCTCAACTGATCGAATCCCGATTGCTACTAAATGCTTCTGTCGATTTGCCCCTTACTTGCTTAACCTACCCAAAATTGCCACTTACCCCAAAAAGGCTGCCGAAAACCCTTATGAAATCAAGCCTCAAAAGATCCTTAGCGTTTCCTTTCCTTGGCTACACACGAAAGAAATACCATATTAAGACCATAAAAACATTCGGCCAACTCCAAACACCATGACCACCCTTTGATTTCGGCACCCCACAAGAGAAAGAACAAATCGAATACTAGGGAAGAGCTTACTTACCACCCCAAGCTTGCAGAGACTGAGAGAGAGTACTTGACGGCCTCAAGAATCGGCTTAAGCAAGATGACAAGAGAAGGGACATGTTTCGGCTAAGAGTGCTTTTAGCTTAGATGAGAATAGGAAAAGAAAGGGAATAATAATGGGGCTTACAAAGGTTTGGCTATTGATAGGAAAAGAAGAGAAAACAAAAGCTGCTTAAAGGAGAAACGGATTCGCAAGAACAAATAGAAGTAGTGAAAAATGAAGAAAAAGTGAAGGTTTTAGGAGCAAAGAGCTAAAATTCGCAACAAGGAAGCTCACACCCTTTAAATAGAATTTGGCTACTCCTCCAAACCCTTCATGGCGAAAATGTCAACAAGAAGACCCTTAGCCGTCCCACTCCTATACCTCTCTCCCAATCCCTTGATTCCCTCCTAAAACGCTCTACACCAACCTTTCAAACAAATTCAAAAAAAACCAACCCAAGCCTTCTCTTAGCCACTCATTTAAAATGATTTGAACAAGTCAAAATCCTCCTTTTAAGTGCCTTGGCCGAATCCAACACTCCCCCCTGCTCATGACGCAAAAATAAACCAAAATGCTGCCCTTGCAGCTCGAACCTGAGACCCCTTAGCACCCTTGAGGCGTCAGTTCTCCATGCCTTATGTGGTGCCTCCTTGCCACTCTTCCAAAGCAATTCTTGAGTTTAAACCTCCCAAATATTTCTCTTAAGACCCCAATAGCCAAGCTCCCCTTCTTAACACCAAAAATCCAAAAATTTCCTAAGGCCTTTCTTACCTTCTAGGCTTCTCCAAACCCCTTAAAACTCGTCCAAACATACAATAAACCTACCATCACTTGAGTTATGCATTAAATGCATAACCCCTAGATCCCGAGTGTTACAATTCTACCCTCCTTAAAAATAATTTCGTCCTCAAAATTACTTGGCTAAACTAACGGTCGTACATCCTAATTTCCCATACTACGCTATAGCTGCGCACTCTGATCTCCAAGAGCTAACATATCTTCTAGACACAGTTTCTAAGTCTACACCCCAGGTTCCGAATACCTTACTAGTAATATAACAACTGCCACTACAGCAACCAAAACAATAAATAAATTCCAAACATACGAAACTTACCCGTTGCCACATCCTGCACATCATTATCCTCTCTTCGACGAACTGCATATACCAGACCTGGCTGCCTTGCCTCAATGCTACCATTACCGCGACCTACTGCTCCATGACCTCAGCCAAAACCATTCCCTCCATGGTTCGGACCACGAACCCTTATCGCTGCAACCTTGACCTACTGTCGGAGTCCTATTCGAATTCTGAGGACAGTCCTTAACTAGATGAGACTTTGACTTGCACCTGAAGCATTCTCGAACTCGATTCTAGCACTCGCCAACATGGTACCTTCCACACTGAGCACACGGACGATCCGGATTCCTAGTAGCTGGCTTAGAAATGCGAACAGGAGTCTCGACCCTCGGTCTTTTCTGAAATCTCTCAAATGATTCTAGCGATTCGAACTCCTCTTATCTCGGTTCCTTTCTCTATCTCCATTCTGCCTCTCAGTCCTTTTGACCTCCTTAGCTATCCGAGCTTTCTCCACTAAAATTATGATACCACTGACCACACTGGCTTATGCCACTCGCTCGAGCACCCGCAGCATAGCATGCGATATTGGATCGTCTCTTCCTGTCTGATCTTGATGTTCGACCTCAACAACTGGTGATGGCGGCACATTGCTCTCTGACCCATGGCCAGACCCAACTGGTTCCGATACTGCCATCCTACCTCTACCACGTCCACGAGTATTGCGACCACGCCCCCTAGAATTCATATCTAGCGTCGCGATTTAGTCTATTTAAAAAGTTTTATGCATCAAAAATTTTGTTCCACTGTTTATCCACGAGCAAATTTTATGAATAGAAGTTTTCGGAAGTAGTTCTTTCGATCAATCAAAGTTTCATCTAAGTTCTCTATGCTAATTCGAGAATTACGCATTCAACACACTATATAGCATTCCTTTGTCTACTCCCAACCTGTGGGTAATTTCGTCATTTTCCTACCGGTATTTGATAATAAATCGTGGTCACTTTGAAAATAATTTTTCAATTTAAAGACATTTTAGAATTTACAAAATCTTGGGGTCATCTTGAAAATTTATTTTCAAGTCGAGGTGTTGCAAAATTTCGTAAATCGAGGTTGTTTTAGTAATTTGGAAGTTAAGGGCATTTTCGTAAATTCTCCAAATCAGGATATTTTGATATTTGTAAAATAGAAGTTTTGGCATTTTGTACAGTAGAAACATTTTAGTAAGAATCGAGAGCAATATGAAAATTTAGAAACCAAGGGCATTTTGGTAATTTTATCAACCAGGGGTATTTTGTAAATTTCCACAAACCAGAGTATCTTAATATTTTGAAAACTCGAGATTTTAGTATTTTGCAAAGAAAATCATTTTATCAAAAGTTGAGGGTAATACGGTAATTTTACAATATAGGGGCATTTTTGTAATTTTATAGATCGAGAAAACGTCTTTCAAAATCATTTAGGGTTTCACAAACCAAAGGGTACATTTGAAAATTTTAAAGCAGAGGGTTTTAAAACAAGAAGGCCAATCCTTAGGGTTTTAATAATTGGTTTAGCCTATGAACCGATCCTCTTGGTTAAGGTGAACCGTAGCTACGCACTGTAGGATTCGAGTAAAGAGGAGGTGAGTCGCTTGACCGCTTAAATACCAAGCTCTTCTTGAATACCACTCCTAGACATGCGTCGATGGTTGCCACACCTTAACTCGTGGCTATCTTCACGAGTTTGTTTAGTAATCTTTAAGTCTTATGCAGATGTTTGAGTAGACTAATCTAATATTCTAATCTACGAGCCCCAGATAAACCCATAACAATTTATAATAACAAATCACTTCAAAAGTCCGAAGTACTTACAGTGGACTTTGCCCGAGAAATACAGGTGCCATGCTAGAATAACCTGAAAAATTTTATGAAAACCCAAATCTTTGGAAAGCCCATAAAAAAATGTTTTTGGGCCCAAAACCCTCAAAGTCGAGTTTTGAATCGGGCTCTGATACCAATTTGTAACATCCCCAACCCGGCCCACAAGCCCTGACCGATCTGGTATGTCACTACGGAAAGACGGTTGAAAATCTTTTTGTGACTTTAGAGTAAAACATGAAAAATTGTTAACCTTTCGAAAACCATGTCCATTTAATATTTGTGTGAAAAACTTGATATTATAAAATATCCAAATTAAAACCTTAGTGTATATCTTTTGAATAAAAGTTGCTAAAACAAAATCAACTTCAAATGATAATTCAATGTAATCAGGCCCTAATTAAAATAATACCAAAATAATAGTAAGGCCCTTATTACAACCCAATATTTTAACAAAATAATTAACATTAAAATGTATAAAATAATCCAAACACCCTCTTCTGCATGGGCCACCTTGTGTCCTCTTCGAACCCGGTCCGGCTTTACGCATCACCTGAAAATGTTAAAGGAAAAAGGTGAGTCACCAAGACTCAGTGTATAACCCTTTTTCCCGGTTTAGCAAAACATCATACGCAAATCATAATCAAGTTTAACATGCACAAGTTTCAATATGCACCCAACCTAGCCATCCAAACACCTTTCTACCCCATGTGGTACCAAACCCTTGGTGGTGCCAAACCACCAGTGACCCAAAGTCACGATATCCATCAATGTGGTGCCAAACCCTTTGGTGACCCAAAGTCACGAATAATCCATCTGTGGGGCCAACCCGTGTGATACCAAATCACTGGCAATGATCCCGTAACTCAAAAGTGGGGCCAACCCACGGTGGTGTTAAACCACAGAGACAAGTCACAATGAGGTGCCAAACCTCTGGTGACCCAAAGTCACAAATGTGATACCAAATCACTGGTGACCGAAGTCACGAATAGTCAAGTTTATGGGGCCAACCCACGTGTGATACCAAATCACTGGCGATGATCCCGTAATATCAATTGTGGGGCCAACCCACTGTGGTACTAAGCCACCAGGACAAGTCGCTGTGAGGTGCCAAACCTCTGGTGACCCAAAGTCACAATAAATCGATCTGCGGTACCAAACAACTGGAGGTCCCAAACCTCTGGTGTCCCAAAGACACGGATATCATATTCCCCCTCCTCTCATATCACCCATCATCATACCGACTCATGTAAAGTATGCAAATCATGCTAACATGTTTAGTGTTGCATCTCATAGCACATACATCATAAATCATGATATCATGTATATCAACAACAAAACTCGTAACGAAATGGACTTACCCGAATCCGTGCACATACCCTTAGGGTATCACATCAATCAACCAACTGTTTCGACCTTATTAAGCAATCAGGTTATTCAACATATTACTAAGCAAAGAGTGTGTTAGGTTACACACTTATATTAGAACATTAATACACAAATAACAGGAGAACCAGTGCGATAATTACGCACCTTAACACTTGAAGTTCTAAACTCTCGATCCCAACACTATCGCTAAACGAGACTACGATGATCTGCCTAACCTGCTGCTCTGACGCTGGCCCACACCCCGGTGGCCAATCTCGAACCGCTGAGATAGCTCTTTTCTTAAACTTTGAATAGGGACTTTCTCTTGCCCACCTTGGTCGGTAGTTGCCTCCATCAAAACGCTTAATCGATCAAGCGGTTAAACCTTCATAAATCGATCATAAATCTAAGCGTTGAATCTTACTAAATATTGCTTACCTTAACTGATCAAATCCCGATTGCTACTAAATGCTTCTATCGATTTGCCCCTTACTTGCTTAACCAACCCAAAATTGCCACTTACTCCAAAAAGGTTACCGAAAACCCTTATGAAATCAAGCCTCAAAAGATCCTTAGCGTTTCCTTCTCTTGGCTACACACGAAAGAAATACCATATTAAGACCATAAAAACATTCGGCCAACTCCAAACACCATGACCACCCTTTGATTTGGCACCCCACAAGAGAAAGAACAAACCAAATACTAGGGAAGAGCTTACTTACCACCCCAAGCTTGTAGAGACTGAGAGAGAGAGTACTTGACGGCCTTAAGAATCGGCTTAAGCAAGATAACAAGAGAAGGGATAGGTTTAGGCTAAGAGTGCTTTCAGCTTAGATGAGAATAGGAAAAGAAAGTGAATAATAATGGGGCTTACAGAGGTTCAGCTATTGATAGGAAAAGAAGAGAAAACAAAAGCTGCTTAAAGGAGAAATGGATTCGCAAGAACAAATAGAAGTAGTGAATAATGAAGAAAAAGTGAAGGTTTTAGGAGCAGAGAGCTAAAATTCAGCAACAAGGAAGCTCACACCCTTTAAATAGAATTTGGCTACTCCTCCAAACCCTTCATGGCTGAAAATGTCAACAAGAAGACCCCTTAGCCGTCCCACTCCTATACCTCTCTCCCAATCCGTTGATTCCCTCCTAAAAACGCTCTACACCAACCATTCAAACAAATTCAAAATAAAACCAACCCAAGCCTTCTCTTAGCCACTCATTTTAAATGATTTGAACAAGTCAAAATCCTCCTTTTAAGTGCCTTGGCCGAATCCAACACTCCCCCCTGCTCATGACGCAAAAACAAACCAAAATGCTGCCCTTGCAGCTTGAACCTGAGACCCCTAGCACCCTTGAGGCGTCACTTCTCCATGCCTTATGTGGCACCTCCTTGCCACACTTCCAAAGCAATTCTTGAGTCTAAACCTCCCAAATATTTCTCTTAAGACCCCAATATCCAAGCTCCCCTTCTTAACACCAAAAATCCAAAAATTTCTTAAGGCCTCTCTTACCTTCTAGGCTTCTCCAAACCCCTTAAAACTCGTCCAAACATACAATAAACCTACCATCACTTGAGTTATGCATTAAATACATAACCCCTAGATCCCAGGTGTTACAGTGTTTTCGTGGAATGGTTTGTATGCCCAAGGATTCAGATTTGAGACAAATAATTCTTCTAGAGGCGCATAGTAGCCCTTATGCTATGCACCTTGGAGGAAATAAGATGTATCGGGATCTCTGTGAACAGTGTTGGTGGCCAAAGTTAAATCGAGAAGTTACTGATTTAGTGGAAAGTGTTTGACTTGTCCACAAGTGAAGGTAGAACATCAATTACCATCGGGTTTATTGCAACCGTTAAAGATTCCTCTATGGAAATGGGAGCGAATAATGATGGATTTTGTTAGTGGGTTACCCTTAACACCTACTAAGAAAGATTCTGTTTGGGTGGTGGTAGATCGATTAACAAAGACTGCTCATTTTCTACCAGTTCATACGGATTAATCGATGCAGAAGTTGGCTACAGTATGTATCTAAAATCGTGAGGTTGCATGGGGTACCAGTGTTTATCATATCAGACAAGGACCCTAGATTTACATCACGGTTTTGGAAAGCTTTACATGATGTTTTGGGAACAAAGTTAAACTTCAGTACGACTTTTCATCCTCAGTTAGATGGACAACCAGAAAGAGTAATTCAGATTTTGGAAGACATGTTATAAGGATGCGTGATCGACTTCAGAGGTAGTTGGGAGGATTTTCTACCATTAGCAGAGTTCGCGTATAATAACAGTTATCAATCTAGTATCCAAATGTCGCCCTATGAAGCATTATATGGTCGTAGGTGTCGTACTCCTACTTGTTGGACTGAATTGAGGGAATGACAGTTGTTGGGTCCTGAACTGATATTTGATACGGAAGAAAAAGTAAAGGTGATTTGAGTGCGATTAAAGGAAGATTCGGATAGACAAAAGTCGTATGCGGATCTGAAGCGTAAAGATATTGAGTTTGCGGTGGGGGATCAGGTCTTTTTGAAAGTCTCACCGGGGAAGAAGATTTTCAGATTTGGAAGGAAGGGCAAGTTGATCCCTAGGTTCATTGGACCGTATCGTGTGTTGAAGCGTGTATGACAAGTGGCTTATCAACTTGATTTACCTCGGAAGTTGAGTCAGATTCATAGTATCTTCCATGTTTCTATGCTGAGGCACTACAGATCGGATCCGTCGCACATAGTACCCGTAGAAGAAGTGGAATTAAGGCCAGACTTGTCTTTCAAGGAGGAACTAGTGAAAATCTTAGATCGCGATGTTAAGGTGTTAAGAAAGAAGACTATGCCGTTGGTTAAGGTTCTTTGGCGTAATCATGGAGCGGAAGAAGCTACGTGGGAGCCTGAGGATGCAATTTGACAACAATATCCTCATCTGTTTTAACCAGGTAAATTTTGAGGACGAAATTTTCTTTAAGGAGGGTAGAGTTGTAACATCCTAAAATCTGAGTATCGATATGATACATGTTTTGGTGTTTAACTTGTGTATATTTAAAATTTTACATGTTTAATATAGTCTTGAGAAGACTTGGGAGTTATTCGGAATTAGAATAAATTTTAGTAAGGAGTACTTAATTGAAGTGGATCAAGTGACTTTGAGGTTTAAGTAAATTTAAGTGTCAAAAACTAGCATAAGGTGAGCTAGTAGCAAGGTGGTGTTGGCGCATGTATGTTTGCTTGAGGGAAAAGGTTCGAATCCTTGAATGTGCATTGAGTTTTGTTTTTATTTTGTTTCCCCTTTCAATGTGTCAGTCATGGATAAGGATTAGGATGTGTTGGATATCATTTTTGGCAAGAAGACCAAAGGAAAAAGGTAAGTAAAAGTTTAAGGAAATAAATCTCATGATTTAAGGTGATAGGGGGCATAAAGCATGAATCAAGGGCTTTGTTTTGGAAATTTTGAATGGCCAAATTGTCCATGAACATGGATGGCATAGGGGGCTAAGGGGGATGACTGGATTTTGGTGTTGGTTTGGTAGGATTAGGTGCTTGATGAGCACATTTTCAATTTACCATTTGGTGTCTTAGCAAACTTTTCTCTCCAATTTTTCCCTCTCCCTAGCCGAATGTACCATGAGCATTGAGGAAGTAATTGTTGCTTTTTCCATTTCTTCTTTTTGACCATTTCGGTCTTAACTTGATCACTCTCTAAATCTTTTCTCTTTTCTTTGTGACTGAAACCATATAGCCATCAAGGACCATTTCTTTTCCTCTCTTTTTTTCTCTTCATTGTCGAATGCACAATTGTCCCTAAACTTTTCTCTTTTCTCTTCTCCCTATTCTCTTTTCCTCTCCATTTTACTTATCATTCAAACACATTTTTTCTTTCATTTATCTTCCATGGCCGAATGTTTGTGATCATCATCATAGCCGAATCCTCCATTCTTCATAACATCTATTTTCAATCATTTTCTTCTATTCAAACTTTGGATCATCGGTAAGAATCATTTTCTTTGTCTTTTCTTTTAGATATTCGGTCACCATGGCCGAATTTATAGAATGTCTTGGAAGAGATTTTTAACCGATTAACCAATCACTTATTCAAATGTTTTCTTTCGTTATTTTTATTGAAATAGTGGAAGGGTCGAATCATTATCTTTTCGGAGAAATCGTGAAGTTCATTTAAGATTTGATCATAACGTTCAAATGATTCTTTTGAGATCATTCAAAATATTAAAGTAAGCTGAATTCACTTTTTTAAGTCATTAGTCTTAAGATTTTCGATATATTGATAGGACTAATGATCCTTTGTCTATGAAGGCAAACAAGATAGGGACGAAAAGGGTTGTTAATGGTGTTCGAAAGAGGGTTGGTTCCGTTATTCCCCTAAATTCAAGCGATGGACTGTTTCAGGAATCCAAGACTTTCCACCAGGTTGTGGACCCTCATCCGAGGAGAATCAATTTTTTGAAGTCATACGTACCCCGAGCCATTGTTTACTCGTGGTTCTGAACCATTGATCGGAGAGAAATCACAAATAGTTGTCATTCGAGATTCCGAGGGTAAGGATCAAGATCGTTAATCATTAGAATAGTTTTATATTAAATATTAGTGTTCTAATCCATCGTGATGCGTGTTTAGATATCGACGAGCGGGGAAGTATAGTTCTCACCGTAATCAGGTGTGTAACTTCACACTTATCTCATGGGTTATACTATATCGTGAGCATTAAAATAAAAATCGTAAATTCGGTGAAATTGAAAAAAAAATACGTTATATTGATACTTTTATGTGAATGCTTGAAATAGAAATTGAAGTTGTGGAAAAATTACAGATTTGCCCTCAATGGGTTATCTCGTGAAAGAAGTGATATTTTTGGACCATGTGATTATTTTGATTTATTGGCCAAGTGTGGAAATTGTGAAAAAGGCCTCATGTGTTAAATGGGCCAAATTGCAAAATGTCCTTATGGACCGAATTGCAAAAATATTGTTTTATGGGCCAAATTGAAATATGTTGTTTTATGGGCCAAATTGAAATATGTCGTTTAATGGGTCAAATTGAAATACATTCCTTTATGGGCCAAAAGTGATATTAATACATGGGCTGAATGTGATATGAGATGAAATGGGCCAAGTTGCTAGATCATTTAATGGGCCAAATTGCTATTTTGACTAATGGGCCAAATTGATAAATTGTAATATGAGTTTTATTAAAATGTCCTTACAAATATTTTGTTATGCGTTATTATATACATGACTACATGGGTTGGGATAATTGATGAAAAGAAGAAAGGCCTGATGCCAAAAATCTAGATCGGTGACTCTGTCACGATGGCATGCTGCCCAAAAATCTAGATCGGTGGTTCTACCACGAATATTATAAATGGCCTGTTGCCACAAATCTTATAAATGGCCTGTTGCCACAAAAATTATAAATGGCCTGTTGCCACAAATATTATAATTGGCTTAAAACCTGCTATTGGTGTGTTGGCGGGGTGGGTTGACTTGATCCCCACAGGTGTGATGGTTGGTACGGGTGGTGTGTAGCAGATGGAAATGAGGCTTGGTTGGGAATTGCATATCACATGCATTATTATTATTTTTATATACTTGATTTATAAATATTTTCATTTGCAAAATGGGCTCAAGCCCAATTATATGTTTATATGGTTTTGGCCTAGTGAATACGGTAAGTGGGTTATACATTGAGTTCTAAGTAACTCACCCCATTTTCTTACCCTTCTCATGTAATAATAATTGATGGAGACTTGGGTCGGATATGACTTCGTGTGGAAGCTATACTACAAATGGTGGTTTATATATCTTTAAAACTTCTTTAATAATATTTATTAAGTACTATTTTAATGGTGATGTCATAAGGCCTCTTTAATTATTTTCATGGATTTTATTATGCGGATGAATTTTATTATGTTTTAGTTTTCCTAAATTGGACTGATTTAGTTTTCATAAATATTTTCTAAAATTCTCGCATAAAATAAAGGTTTTTCTTAAATATCACTAAAACTTAGGAAATTATTTTAAAACTCTTGATGAAATATTTCGACTAAATAAATTTAAAATTTTAATCAACTACTACTCTGTAAATCAAATGATAAGCTCTTATGTTTTTAAATATGGATTTCAAATAAATCTCGATTTTTGATAAAGTCATCCTCTTAATCGTTTTGGAAATTTGATTTTCTACATCGTTGATGATTTGATTGCACGTTCAATTTGTGTGGCATGCCAAAATCTGGGCTTAATGCATAGGTCGAGTTTGGGGTGTTACAGAAGATGCATTGAGGTTGAAGTTGTTTCCATACTCGTTATGAGATCGAGCATGGACATGGCTTAATTCGTTCCCACCAAGTTCAATTCTACATGGCAAGAATAATTAGAAAGATTTTTGGTTATTTATTTCCCACCTAGCAAAAATGCTATGTTGTGAAATGAGATATCCACTTTTCAACAATTGGATGATGAATCTTTGCACGAGGCATGGGAGTGATTCAAAGAATTACTTTATAAGTGCCCTCATCATGGGATTCCACACTGAATCCAGTTGGAGACGTTTTATAATGGTCTCAAAGCATACACAAGGTTAATGGTAGATGCTTTTGAGAATGGTGCAATTTTTTCTAAGTCTTATAATGAGGCTTACGAGATCATTAAAAAGATCTCTAGTAACAACTATCAATGGCCAATAAATCTAGAAACTTCAGGAAGGTGAGTAGCTAGAGTGCACGAAGTGGACGCACTTACATCACTCTCAACTTAGGCATCTTCTTTTTTTTCAATGCTGAAACAGTTTAACACTAATGGTTTGAATAATTTTGCATATCAGTCACCAATTCAGTTCAATGTTATTTCCTAAGTATATTGTGGGGATGGTTATTCTTTCAAGAATTATCCATCAAATCCCAAATCAGTTTATTCCATTGGGAGTGAACACCAAAATAGAAGTGGACATGGACCACAGTTCAACTTCTACAATCCTTTATGGAGCAACCATTGAAACTTTTCTTGGAGTAACCAAGGAAATGGACCGAACAACACTTACATGCAACATAAACCCAACCAATCCAAAGGTTTAGATCAACAAGCTGAGTCAACCAATAGTTTGGAGAACTTGTTGAAGGTGTACATAGAGAAGAATGACACTTTAATCCAAACTCAAGCAACAACATTGAAAAATTTGGAAAACTAAATGGGCCACTTAACTACGGAGCTTCGTAACCAACCGTAAGGAGCCTTGCTGAATGATGCAAAAACTCAAATAAATTTGGGTAAAAAACATTGAAAGGTAGTTGATCTATGAAGTGGTAAGAATTTGGAACCCAAGGAAGTTGTGGTTGAAGATAAACCTATTGAGGAGGAAAGTCAACCATTAGTTGAAACTCCTACACCAAAAGAGCCAAAACTTACAAAGTCTGATAAGGTAAAATCTAACAAAGTGAATTCTGAAAAATTAACATCTTCTTTAGATGCTGATTTTTCTCCTTAAAAAAGTGGTCCAGTCCAACCCAAAGTTTAGTCACCTCTATATCCTCAAAAGTTCCAACCAAATAAGAAGAAAAAGGATGTATAGTTCAAGAAGTTTTTGGACGTTCTAAAGTAACTTCATATTAACATCCCGTTGGTGCAAACTTTAGAGCAAATGCCCAATTATGTGAAGTTCATGAAGGACATCTTGTCCAAGAAGAAAATAATTGGTAACTATGAGACTGTCACCTTAACGAAGGAGTGCAGTAAGGTCTTACAAGACAAGCTTCCTCTGAAACTAAAGAACCTTGGAAGCTTTACTCTATATTATAATATTGGAGAATCTTATTATGGAAAAGCTTTGTACGACTTAGGAGCGAGCATTAAATTGATGTCCAAGTCTATTTTCAAATTATTCGGAATAGGCGAAGTAAGACCCACTACTGTAACACTTCAACTAGCAGATCGATCTTTAGCATACCCCGGAGGAAAGATCGAGGATGTTTTGGTAAGAGTCGATAAATTTATTTTTCCGCTAATTTCATTGTCTTAGATTTTAAAGTAGATAAGGAAATGTCGATCATCCTAGGGAGACCTTTTCTATCCACGGGAAGAATATTGATAAACATGCAAAAAGAAGAACTCACAATGAGAGTTCAAGATGATTAGGTAAAGTTTAATGTTCTTAAAGCTATGAAATTTCCTGATCCGATGGAGGAATGTTTAGTAATGGAGGATCTAGAAACCTTAGTTTCTATAGAATGGGAGAACAATTTTGAAGACCTAGTGGAAAACATTTTAAGGTCTGTAACAGCTCGATTTTAGCTAAATCGGAACAGTGGTTTGGAACCACAAATTTGATGTCATGAAATTATTTTAATATTATTTTTTGTGTCTATAGTATGATTGTATGTATGTGTGAAAATTTTGTGA
This sequence comes from Gossypium rotundifolium, assembly GCA_025506655.1. NCBI lineage: Eukaryota > Viridiplantae > Streptophyta > Magnoliopsida > Malvales > Malvaceae > Gossypium > Gossypium rotundifolium. The sequence goes on along the minus strand of CP106732.1, from coordinate 29,957,670 downwards.
GTTAATTTTATCGTTTAATAGCTCAATTTGAGAAAAGGGCTAAATCGCATAAAATGCAAAAGTTGTATTCTACTTGTTAAAGATGTCAAATAGCTATTTTTTATTAAATTTAAGGTGCTTATGTTGTAAATAGACCATTATAATGGTGAATGGACAAAGATGGACATGCATAAATTAATTTTAATGGTTTTTATTAATGGTTAATATGGTAATTTGGTTATTAATGTATTATTAATAAAACAAAAGCCATTTTTATTCTCTCACTATAATCTAGCTAAATTTTGAAGAAGAAAAAGAAAGCTTCCATGTCCATCTAGGGTTCAACACATTCTTGGTTTGAATAAGGTACGATTTTATCTCGGTTCTTAATGATTTCAATGTTTTTGTAATCGCTGCTTCATATTTTAGCTAACTCGTGCCTTAATTTTTGAATTTGTTCATGATTTTGTAAAGTGCCATTGATGAATATTTGAGCTTTTCAATGTTTGATAATGGAAAATGACTATTTGTTGATAGATTAAAATATTTTGTAAAGTGATTTTAAGTAAAAATGCATTTTATGGATTTAATTATGAAAAGTGTAAATTAAGGGGTTCAAATGTGAAATAAATGAGAGTTTAAGGCTGCTAAAGACCTATAGAAATTGACACTCATGAATTTAAAAAGAAATTGTGTAATTTGTGTTTTTATGTGATAAGGACTAAATTGTAAAAATGTTGAACTTTAAGGGCTAAGGTGTAAAAATGCCTAATTATGTGGCTGTGGTCTGAATTGAATGAATCAATGAATAAGTGAGTTAATTTTGAATTCATATAGATCAAGAAAGAAAGAATTCGAATTTAGATCGGGGGAAAAGTAAGGTTATCGAGTAATCGATCCGATTTGTCAATTCCAAATACTATGTAAGTTCATATAATTAAACTTCAATGTGTATCTATTTATTGAATGGATGAAATTGACATAGTATTTATTCTATTGGAGGAATGTTGAGATATTAAATGAAATGTACGAGTTGAGTAAGGCAAGTTGTTGAATAAGACCATAGTCGGGCTATGGCAACCGAATAATAAGACCATAACTAGGTTATGGCATGTGAATGAAAGACCACAGCAGGGCCCTAGCAATGTATGTGAAAGACCATAGTTGGACAATGGCATCGAAAAAATTGACAAATTTGTACAGAAAGCATTTGTAAACTGGAGTGGTTTGATAAGAGTATGGATGAGAAATAAAAATGTATCGGTATAGGTATGCACAGAAAACTATTCAAGTATTGAGATAGATGAAGTCCATAACTCATGAATGAGGACATAGATAAGTTTTATGTTAATTCATGAATTGATGCTATAAATGTTATGATATTATCTATTTTGAATTGTTATATGAATGTTGTGATTATTTCATGTTCACATAAGAACTTACTAAACTTAAAGCTTACTTTATTTAATTGTTTCTATGTTTTATAGTTCTACAATGCTAGCTCGAATCCGGGAATCGTCAAAGACTTCTTCGCACTATCGAGCATCTACTTTGGTACTTTTGAAGCTATGTATATATGGTATATGGCATGTATAGGCTTGTCTCAAAATGATTTATTTGATGGATGCGTATTTTGACCATTTAAGTTTGCATACAATGATGAATTTGATGATGCTTATGATTGTGCAAATAGTTCTACTTTTAATGTTAGGTAATAGACATATCTTGAATGAATGGAGTTGAAGTGATTATGTATATTTGAATTGGTTTAGTTAGATGAATTATATATGTGAATTATGCTTAGTAAAGCAAGATGAATTGATTGGTACTTGAATAGGTAAATGGTATGGGATTAAGTATTGAAATGGTTGAAATGAATATGGTATGATTATGTATTGGTTGATGAACTTTTGGCTGCATATTTGTGTCTTAAAATGATGCCATTTAATCTTGTGTAGGTATGTGAAAAAAAGGGTGGCAAATTGGCTTTATAAATGACCTATTTTTGTCCACACGGGCATGTGTCGAAGCCGCGTGCGACACACGGTCATGCTACATGGCCTTGTGTCCCCTGGTGTTGATATTGAAGTGAAGTCAGTATGCTCCACACGGTCTCACCCACGACGTGTGACTGGCCGTGTTGTATAAGTCAGTATACCCCTTAAATGGCGCACGACCTAGCACGTAAGCATGTATGGCCATTTCGTAGGGCATACGGTCTAGACACATGGGTGTGTGGTTGGCCATGTGATCGAAGTCAGTATACTCTCTAGATTTCACACGGCCTGGCATACGAGCATGTCTTCGGCCGTGTGTTGCAAGTTAGAATGTATCCCCTATTTTCACACGGCCTAAGAAACGTGAGTGTCTATTAGCCGTGAGAGTTACACGGCCTATTCACACGTGCATGTGATCCTTATATGATTGAAAAATTTCTAAGTTTTTTAAACTTTTTGAATGTTATCTATTTAGTCCCGAACCATTTCTAAAGCATGTATAAGGCCCCGTAGGCCTTCATAAGGGACAATATGAATACGATTAAATGGCATTTGAGTATGAATGCATAAATGTATGAATTATGTATGTTAAATGATGTTGATTAATCGGTAATACCTTGTAACCCTATTTTGACAGTGAATACAGGTGAGGGGGTGTTACATTTATTGGTATCAGAGCTATGGTTTAGTCGATTTTAGGACTAACATAGCGTGTATGAGAGTCTAGGTATACATGCCATATATATCTCTTTGATAGTGTGGTATAGCTTAAATTGTGTTTTCATATAGTAATGGATCCCGAAAGAGCTGTAGCTGACAATGTAGAGAGTAACGCGCCCACACCTGCTCAAGGGGTAGCGCCATCTGATACTAGGCCTATATCGAGTAGTCATGAAGAGGCTAAACAAGTTTTTTTCCAGATGATGAGTGCACGATTCATGGAGTTCGTTCGAACAAATTTGGCTGATCAAGAACCTCCATCCCCACCTGTTCCTCAAGAAATCCCTATTATTCCTCAAGTGATAGATCCGATATGGATGAACAAGCCACCAATAGATAAAATTCAGAAACATGGGGCTGAAGAGTTCGGGCTAGCTTTGATGATCATGTAGAGAGAGATGAGTTCTGGCTCAAAAATACAATCAAAGTATTCGATGAATTATCTTGTGCTCCTGATGAATGTATCAAATGTGTTGTATCTTTGCTGAGAGATAATGCATACCATTGGTGAAAAATGTTGATATCTATGGTTCATAAAGAACAGGTTACTTGGGAGTTTTTCAAAACTGAATTTCGAAAGAAGTACATCAATCAAACATTTCTCGATCAAAAGCATAAAGAGTTTCTAGAGTTGAAACAAGGCCAGATGATTGTCACTGAGTATGAAAGAGAATTTGTACGTTTAAGCAAGTATGCTCGAGAGTATGTGTCTACTGAGGAGATTATGTGTAAACGATTCATTGACAGGTTGAATGAGGATATAAAACTATTAGTTGGGATTCTTGAATTGAAAGAATTTGTCGTGCTAGTTGAAAGGGCTCGTAAAGCTGAAGATCTTAGCAAAAAAAAGAAAAGTAGATTTAGAAGCTAGAGACTCGATAAAAAGATCGATGAATAAGCCGTATCACTCTTCATCAAAGAAATCTTGAGATTTGTTTAATCGATCAAACACACCAGTGGAATACTTTAATAGAGATCATGGAAGCAAATTACGAGTTCAAAAACTCCAGCTATGTCATTGGCTAGTGTGGGTAATGTTAGATCAAATAAACCAGAATATAGACGTTGTGGAAAACGACATTTTGGGGAGTGTAGATTGAATGATAAAGCATGTTTTAGATGTAGCTCGCATGAACATTTCATCCGGGATTGTCCTGAGATAGATGAGAAAGATAAGCCTCAGAATGTGAAATCGAGCAACCTTGCTGTGAGAAGAAGACCTTTCTGTAATGTTGGAAATGTAAGTGGTGGTAGAGGTTGACATGAGATACTGCTGCGAGATCCGATGCTAAAGCACCTACCAAAGCCTACGCTATTCACGCTCGCGAAGAAGCGTCATCTCCAGATGTTATCACCAGTACTTTCACTTTTTATGATGCTAATATGATTGCATTGATAGATCTAGGATCAACTCATTCTTATATATGTATGAATTTAGTATCTAGTAAGACTTTTCCTGCAGAGTCTACTGAATTTGTGATTAGAGTATCGAACCCCTTAGGCAAATGTGTTTTGGTTGACAAAGTCTACAAGAATTGTCCGTTAATGCATCGAAATTTCTGTTTTCCAGCTAATCTGATGTTGTTGCCATCCGACGAATTTGATGTAATCTTGGGTATGGATTAGCTAACGATGCATAGTGCTATAGTCAATTGTAAACGAAAGACAATTGAACTAAAATGTTATAATAATGAGATTATAAGAATTGAATCTGATGATCTAAATAGTTTGCCAGTTGTGATCTCGTCTATGTCAGCTCAGAGATTTGTGAGAAAGGGATGTGAAGCTTATCTGGCTTATATACTTGATACGAAAGTGACAGAAAGAAAAATTGAAATAGTACCAGTTGTGTTTAAGTATCCAGATGTGTATCCAGAAGAGTTACCGGGTTTACCACCTATCAGAGAAGTTGAGTTTGGTATTGAATTAGTACCGGAGACAACACCGATATCAATAACTCCATACAGAATGGGCCCAATAGAGTTAAAAGAATTGAAAGCTCAATTGCAAGAGTTGACAGATAAGGGTTTTGCTAGACCGAGTTTCTCTCCCTGAGGTGCACTGGTGTTGTTTGTGTAAAAGAAAGATGGCACAATGAGAATGTGTATTGACTACAGACAGCTGAATAAAGTGACTATAAAGAACAAATACCCTCTACAACGGATTGATGATTTGTTTGATTAGTCGAAAGGGGCAACAGTATTTTTGAAAATTGATTTGTGATCGAGTTTTTATCAGTTGTGAGTGAATGACTCAAATGTGCCAAAGGCTACATTTAGAACAAGGTATGGACACTACGAATTTCTTGTTATGCATTTCAGACTGACAAATGCACCTGCTATTTTTATGGATTTGATGAACTGAATTTTAGGCCATATATAGATCGATTTGTAGTTGTGTTTATTGATGATATTTTAATCTATTCTCGTGATTAATCTAAATATGTCAAGCATTTAAGAATCATGTTACAAACTTTGAGAGCTAACGGCTGTTTGCAAAGTTTAGCAAATGTAAGTTTTGGTTACGAGAGGTTAGTTTTCTAGGACTTATAGTTTCAACCGTAGGTATCCAAGTTGACCCGAGCAAAATTTCTACAATTATAGATTAGAAGCCTCTAAGAAATGTAACTGAAGTCTATAGTTTTCTAGGACAAGCCGACTATTATAGACGATTTGTGAAAGGCTTCTCGATGATTGCGACACCAATGACGCGATTGCTTCAAAAATATATTAGATTTGAGTGGTTAAAAAAGTGTCAACAGAATTTCGAGCAGTTGAAAGCATTATTGATAGAGGCTCCAGTGTTAGTTTAGCCTAAGTTGGGTAAAGAATTTATAGTTTTCAGTGATGCATCATTAAATGGCCTGGGTTGTGTCTTGATGCAGGAATGTAATGTTATAGATTATGCCTAGAGATAGTTGAAGCCACACAAAAAGAATTATCCGACGCATGATCTCGAGTTAGCCACAATAGTGTTCGCATTGAAAATTTAGCGCCATTGCTTGTTTGGTGAGAAATGTCATATTTACACCAACCACAAAAGTTTGAAATATATGATGACTCAGAAAGAATTGAATTTACAACAGCAGAGATGGTTAGAATTGCTAAAACACTATGAATTGATAATGGACTATCATCTAGAGAAAGCAAATGTAGTTGCTGATGCGTTAAGCCAAAAGTCCTTATTTGCTTTACGTGCTTTGAACACACAATTAGCGTTATCTGACGATGGTTTGATAGTAGATGAGTTGAAAGCGAGACTGTTATTTCTACATCAGATTTATGAGGCTAAAAAATTTGATAATGAATTATAAGCAAAACGAGCTCAGTGTGAGTCGACTTCTGATTTTGAGTTTCGAATAGGATCTGATGACTGTTTGATGTTTTGTGATAGAAAATGTGTATAGAATATGTGTACCAAGAAATTTAGAACTTATTCAGAAGATTCTAAATGAAGCACACAGTAGTTTTTTATTAGTGCATCCAAGAAGCACGAAAATGTATAATGATTTGAAATAGCTTTATTGGTGGCACAACATGAAACAAAATATTTTAGAATATGTTTCAAAATGTTTGATTTATCAGCAATTCAAATGTAACACCCCAAACCGGCCTAGAAGTTAGGCCCGAATCTAGTGTGTCACATTGAAGGAAGTTGAAAAGCTAAGCAATTGTTTAAAAAGTTTTATCAAATTTTTGAACTCCGAGTTCGTTGTTTGATTGAGAAAAACGTGATTTATAAATGACCATTTAAAAGTTGTTATTATTTTGAAAAATTGTTTTGTTATGAAAGTTGAACTTGCATCGTTGCGTAAACATGATATTTTAGAAAATGATTGCTAAAGTTTTAAGAAAACCCCGTATTTACAAGTTTAACAGTTATAAATGAAAACTTAGAAAAAACAATCCAATGGCCTTATTACAAAATATTAACCCAAAATAAATAATCTAAAAGAAAAGGAAAAAAATTGAAATTACTAAAGTTCACGAGTAGTATCTCGATGTATAGCCACCCCGAGTCCTCCACGGCTCCCAATCCTCAATCGTTGGGAATCACCTGAAACATTTAATAAAAAGAGGGGGTGAGTTTACGAAAACTCAGTGTGCACAACCCTTATCGGTAAGAACATGCATCACAACAATCTGGGCTGAAGCCCATTACAGTAACGGTGACAATTGGGCCTTAGCCCAAAATACCCTTGATTGAGCCTTAACCCATATCATATGTCACAGTAGATAATGTATGCAATGCGATGCAAACCCAGCCCAACCTAATTTTCCATCCTCTATACACCATCCCGTACCAGTCATCACACTGTGGGGATTTCTACAATCAACCCTCCATCCGCTACACGCCGTCTTGACAGTCATGCTGTCAAAAAATGTGGCAGAGCCATCGATCACTACGTGACCTTAAAACAACTGTGGCATAGCCGCTGATCACTATGTGACCTCATAAACAGATGTGGCAGTGCCACCGATCACTATGTGACCTTAATAAACAATGTGGCAGAGCCACCGGTCACCATGTGACCTTATGAACAATGTGGCAGAGCCACTGATCACTATGTGACCTTATCACCTCCCCTTTATCAACATTCCCATATCCCATTCATAAAATTTATATCGTGACAGATGTATCATCGTAGTAACAAGGTAATAGATCATCACATACAACCAACTCATATCAGATAATTGCAGGTACGTACTTGGCACTTCCTGCCTTTCCCCAATGGTATGTCGACTACATTTACAGCCTCTTCCGGTTTTTCAGCCATACAATCAATATTACAGTTAAAATAAAGTGTGTGAGGGTTTACACACAATCATGCAAATCAATCCCTAAGGGTATAATGGTAATTTTACCTACCAAGGGTATTTCAATAATTTACCTACCAAGGGTAATTCGATAATTTCACAAACCAGGGGTATTTCAGTAATTTTACAAACCAGGGGTATTTTGATAATTTTCCAATTTTGGTAATTCCACAAACCAGGGGTGTTTCGGTAGTTTCACAAACCAGGGTTATTTTAGTAATTTCACAAGCCAGTGGAATTTTGGTAATTTTACAAATCAGGGGTATTTCGATAATTTCACAAACCAGGGGTATGTCGGTAATTTTACAAACTAGGGGTATTTTGGTCATTTTACAAATTAGGGTATGAACGACCCAACAGAAGGTCCACTGTCGCCTCGAACGATTCAATTATTCTAAATAGAAATAATTTTGTGAATGAGCCTAAGGCCCATTCTCAGCCCAAGTGGGCCCGCACACTCGTGTGGTCCATTCAGCCCAAACCTAGCCACATATATGAGATTCACATAGTCTAGTTTACTATCTACTACTCAATCATACAATTTATTCCTATGGGCCCTCGGGCTCAATAGCCCACACCCACAAGAACACTATTGATGGCCTCAACTATCGCGTTGAAGCCCCACAAGTGCGCTTGCGCTCGCACGCTCGTGTGGTTACTATCACTGTGTCACCGGCATTTTGGCATATACCGCTCTATAGCTAGAGTAGATAGAATACGCACACCTGAAAGGAATTTGAAGCTGCTAAACCGCGCTCCAAGGACTCCTTTTCCCAATGCCAACCAGGTATGCTCCTTCTGCTCCTAGGCAGCTCTATATATAGCTACCTTCTTACCTTCCTTCTTGGTATCTTTCCAATGTGGGATCCTTCCGCCAGTAAAGTTTAAATCCAAATCAAACTCTTGCCATCCAATCTGCAAAATAAATACTCCTTTGCTTTCCATGAGATTCGAACCCAGGCTCCCTTGCACCCTTAATGATACCTTGCCACTAGACCACTCGATTTCTTGTGTCTAAAACCAAACGCAACTAAATATAACCCTATGGCAAAATTCTAGATTCCATTTAAAAAGAAAATGAAAATGCAAAAGCCAAGACTTGAACCTTGGACCTCTTTCCTTCCTTGTGGCGTCACCTCTTTGCTCCCTAAGTGGCATCACTTTGCCACTACACCACACACTCTACTTGTGTCTTTTTCTCCACATTTTATTCTTAAATCCTACCTACTAACTCCAGGGTTTTTTCACCTAAAACCAAAATTTGCCTAAAGCCAAAGTTTGAAACCGAGACTTCATAGAAGCCCTCTAACCTTCCAAAATCACTCACCTATCATATCCAACTTGCAATAATGCCGTTCTCTTATTCCCAAAAATTTTAAATGCTCCTATGCCTAAAGCCCAATGGGCCCAATCCTACTAGGCCCAAGTTTGGGATGTTACAAATCTACCCTCCTTAAAGAAATTTCATCCTTGAAATTTACAGATATAGAAACAGTTGCACATCCTAACCTACAACACTACACTCACTCTGCGCACTCTGATTTTAAAATAGTAATACACTTTCTAACTTAAGCTTGGAACCTCTTCATACAACCACTTATCTAATACAGAAGCAAACAGATATTTAACACTCATACATTAAAATCTTCCATTCAAACATCACATCCAAAACATACACAGAATAAATACAGTCATTATAACATATAATAATAAGTAAGGGGACTTACGGATTTGTTGCTAGAGACTCGGGTGCCATACTTCCAATAAAGATACTTTTTTTAAAACCAAATTTCAAATAACTTTGAAAAATATTTTCAAACCCACTCCAAAGCCAAGTTTTGTAACCTATGCTCTAATACCATAATTGTAACACCCCAAACCTGGCCTAGAAGTTAGGCCCGAATATGGCGTGTCACATTGAAGGAAGTTGAAAAGCTAGGCAATTGTTTAGAAAAGTTTTATCAAATTTTTTAACTCCGAGTTTGTTGTTTGATTGAGAAAGACGTGATTTACTAAATGATCATTTAAAAGTTGTTATTATTTTGAAAAACTGTTTTGTTATGAAAGTTGAACTTGCATCGTTGCGTAAACATGATATTTTAGAAAATGATTGCTAAAGTTTTAAGAAAACCCCGTATTTACAAGTTTAACAGTTATAAATGAAAACTTAGAAAAAACAATCCAATGGCCTTATTACAAAATATTAACCCAAAATAAATAATCTAAAAGAAAAGGAAAAAAATCGAAATTACTAAAGTTCACGAGTAGTATCTTCGATGTATAGCCACCCAAGTCCTCCACGGCTCCCAATCCTCAATCGTTGGGAATCACCTGAAACATTTAATAGAAAGAGGGGGTGAGTTTACGAAAACCCAGTGTGCGCAACCCTCATCGGTAAAAACATGCATCACGACAATTCAGGCTGAAGCCCATTACAGTAACGGTGGCAATTGGGCCATAGCCCAAAATAGCCTCGGTTGAGCCTCAACCCATATCATATGTCACAGCAGATAATGTATGCAATGCGATGCAAACCCAGCCCAACCTAATTTTCCATCCTCTATACGCCATCCCGTACCAGCCATTACACCGTAGGGATTTCTATAATCAACCCTACATCCGCTACACGCCGTCTTGACAGTCATGCTGTCAGAAAATATGGTAGAGCCATCTATCACTATGTGACCTTAAAACAACTGTGGCATAGCCACCGATCACTATGTGACCTCATAAACAGATGTGGCAGCACCATCGATCACTATGTGACCTTAATAAACAATGTGGCAGAGCCACCGATCACCATGTGACCTTATGCACAATGTGGTAGAGCCACCGATCACTATGCGACCTTGTCACTTCCCCTTTATCAACATTCCCATATCCCATGCACAACATTCATATCGTGACATGTGTATCATGCTAGTAACAAGGCAATAGATCATCACATGCAACCAACCCATATCAGATAATTACATGTACGTACCTGGCACTTCCTACCTTACCCCCAAGGGTATGTCGACTGCATTTACAGCCTTTTTTGGCTTTTTGGCCCATACAATCAATATTACAATTAAAATAAAGTTTGTGAGGGTTTACACACAATCACGCTAATCAACACCTAAGGGTATAATAGTAATTTTACCTACCGAGGGTATTTTAGTAATTTACCTACCAAGATAATTCGGTAATTTCACAAACCAGAGGTATTTCAGTAATTTTATAAACTAGGGGTATTTTATAATTTTGTAAACTAGGGGTATTTCAATAATTTTACAAACCAGGGGTATTTCAGTAATTTTACAAACTAGGGGTATTTCGGTAATTTCACAAACCAGGGGTATTTCGATAATTTTACAAACCAGGGGTATTTCAATAATTTTACAAAGTAGGGGTATTTCAGTAATTTCACAAACCAGGGTAATTTTACGAACTTACCTCGTATTCGGAATTGACGGATAGGATCGATTACTCGATAACCTTACTTTTCCCCCAATCTAAATCCAAATTTTTTCTTTCTTGATCTATATTAATTCAAAATTAACTCATTTATTCATTGATTCATTCAATTCAGTCCACAAGCACATAATTAGGCTTTTTTACACTTTAACCCTTAAAGTTCCACATTTTTACAATTTAGTCCTTATCACATAAAAACACAAATTACACAATTTCCTTCTAAATTCATGAGTGTTAAATTTATATAGAGTCTTTAGTAGCCTTAAACTTTCATTTATTTCACATTTCAACCCCTCAGTTTACACTTTTCACAATTAAATCCCTAAAATGCATTATCACTTAAAATCACTTTACAAAACATTTAAATCTATTAACAAATAGTCATTTTCCATTATCAAACATTCAAAAGCTTAAATATTCATCAATGGCACTTTACGAAATCATGAACAAATTCAAAAATTAAGGCAGGGGTTAGCTAGAATATGAAGCAACGATTACAAAAACATAGAAATAATAAAAAATTGAGCTAAAACCGTACCTTAATCGAACCAAGAATGTGTCAAACTCTAGACGAACAGGAAAGCTTTATTTTTCTTCTTCAAAATTTGGCTAAATGATAATTAGAGAATAAAAATGGCTTTTGTTTTATTAATAATACATTAATAACCAAATTACGATATTAACCTTTAATAGAAACCAATAAAATTCATTTATGCATGTCCATATTTGTCCACTCACCCTTATAATGGTCTATTTACAACATAAGGACCTTAAATTTAATAAAGCATAGCTATTTGACACCTTTAACAAGTAGAATGCAACTTGTGCATTTTATGTGGTTTAGTCCTTTTTCTCAAAATGAGCTATTAAACGATAAAATTAACTTAAGAAATTTTCACACATACATACAATCATACTATAAACACATAAAATAATATTAAAATAATTTTTTGACATCAGATTTGTGGCTCAAAAATCATTGTTCTGATTTAGCTAAAATTGGGTTGTTACAACTCTCCCCCTTAGGGATTTTCATCCCCGAAAATCTTACCAGTGAATAGGTTCGGGTGTTGGTTTCTCATAGCATCCTCGATTTCCCATGTATCTTCTTCAACCACATGTCGATTCCATAATACTTTTACTAATGCAATTTTCTTATTTCTCAGCTCTTTCATCTTACGAGCTAAAATTCGAATCTATTTTTCAGCATATGACATATCTGACTAAATTTCAACCTTGGTTGAGGAAATGATGTGTGAAGGGCCAGATCAGTATCTACGTAACATCGATACATGAAACATATTATGTATATTCTCTAACTCAAATGGTAAAGATGACCGATATGCTATTGGCCCAACTCGCTCAATAATCTCATACGGTCCGATGAATCGCGGACTCAATTTCCCTTTCTAACCAAACCACAATATCTTTTTCCACAGTGACACTTTTAGAAACACTTTATCCCCGATTTGGAACTCAATATCTTTCTGTTTTAGGCTTGCATATGATTTCTATCGATCTGGCACACCTTTCAGACTATCGCGAATTACTTTCACTTTTCTTCAGTCTCTCTGATCAGATCAACCCCATGAATCTTATTTTCGCTGAGCTCACTCCAACACAATGGTGTTCGACATTTACGACCGTATAGAGCTTTGTATGGTGCCATATATATACTCGATTGAAAGCTATTATTGTAAGCAAATTCAATCAGTGGTAGATATTTCTCCCAACTACCCACAAACTCAAGAATGCAACAATGTAACATATCCTCAAGTATCTGAATAACTTGTTTGGACTGACCATCCATTAGCGGGTGAAGTGCAGTGCTAAAATGTAGTTCGTACCCAATGCTTCTTGTAATTTCTTCCAAATTCTCAATGTAAACCTCAAATCTCTATCTAAAACAATAGAAAGTGGCACTCTGTGCAATCGAACAATATCTAAAATATACAACTCATCCATTTTATCATGTGAATAATCTATACGTACAGGAATAAAATGAGTCAATTTAGTCAACTGTCAATAACAACCCAAATCGCATCTTTCTTTTTCGGCGATAAGGGCAAACCCGACACGAAATCCATTGTCACTCTATCCCACTTCCACTCAAGAATCATTATAGGCTGCAATAAACCTGACAGTAATTGATGCTCAACTTTGATGTAATGTAACATCCTGATAATTAGGGGTTATGCATCTCTACTTAATTGAATGTTGTTGCATGCTTAAATATGATTGAGTGTGTTTTGGAAGTTATTTTGAACTTCATTAATTAAGTGAATGTTTAGTGATATATTAAATTTTTAATAATTAAGATGGAGCTAAGCAAGATAGGCTTTAAGAAATATTGACAAGAGGTTTAAAGCATAATAAGTCATTTGGAAAAGTGGTAATGGTGCATGAGTGAATGCATGAGGAGAGAGGTTCGAATCCCCTAGCTAGCAAATGAAAGAATTTTAATTTTTTTTATTTTCCTTCCTATAGTGTCGGCCAAGATCATTCTAGAATGAATGAGCATCTTTTAATTTTGGTTAGTAGACCATATGAAAAGGTAAGCTAGAAGATATGGCATGGAATCATGAAAGGATGGTAAGATAGGGGACAAAAGGCTTGAAGAAAGGACAATGTTATGGAAGCTTTTTCATGGTCATTTGACCATGAACCTAGTCGACTTTAGGGGCTAAGGGAAAAGGATTAATTGTGTTAGGAAACATAGGATTAATGGGGAAGAAATGTGGAGGAAAAAGGGGGATTATGTTGGCATACATGTTGGCTGAATTTGACTTAGGATTAGGGGTGATAGTTGGCCAAAATTCTAGCATTTTGTACATCTTTTCTCATTTCTCCAAAAGCTTTCCTCCTAGCCGAATTTTGTTAATGATTTTAGGTAAAAGTTCTGCCTTGTTTTAGCTTTCATTTTGACCATTTTGTTTAAAGTACCTATTTTGAGGTAAAAGTTTTGCCTTGATTTAGCTTTCATTTTGGCCATTTTGGTTAAAGTACCTATTTTCTCAAATTCTTGTCCTCTATAGTCAAAAGCATCAAAATGTTTGGAAAACATTTCTTCTTTTTCTTTTCTCTCATTGCCGAAAATACCAAAGATCATAAACCAATTTTCTTCACTTTTTCCCTCTTGGCCGAATGCACATAAGTCCCTAAACTCATCTCTTTTCTTTTGGAAATCATCATTATCATCATCTTTTTCTTCCTTTTCTCTTTCTTTCTCTTTCCATTTTTCTTTCTTCTTCACTCTCAACCGAAACTACCTTCTACCAAAATCAAAATCAACATTCTTTTCTTCTCTTTTCTCAAACCATATCACCTTTCTTTTTCATCTAAATATTTCTTTTCTTTTGTTGGAAACCCGAAACCACCATAGCCAAAGCACCATATTTTTCTCTTCTTTTTGTTGAAGCTGAATCATCATTTCTTTTCTTCTTTTTGTTCAAGGCCAAATCTTCAAGTGGTCAAGTAAGACTATTTTGTCAATTGTTTTTTTATCTCCTTTTATTATAACCGATTTAGAAACATAGTTCTCTTATTTTTTTCTCTCCTAGGCTGAATCCTTGGAAGGGATTTTTAAGAATCTTTTTAGAACCAACGTTTTAAGGGAAACCTTTCGAAATCACCCAAGGTAAGAACATCACTTATGGTTATATCAATCCTTTTAGATAGTTTATTAACTAACTTTATTTTAGGGGTGATTTTGAGACTAACAAGATAGGTTCGAAAAGAGCAGTACGGAGTGTTTGGAAGAGAGGAGGCACTGTTATACCCTCAAACTTCAAACGAAGGGCTGTATCGGCGATAAGAGATTTTCCACCGGGTTGTGGACCCTCTGCTAACAAAGATCGGTTATTTGAAGTCGTGCGTACAACCGAACCACTTTTTGTTGGTGGGTTATCAGTGGGTTTTGATCCATCTAGCGAAGAAAAACCACAAATAATGGTTGTTCGAGAATCCGAGGGTAAGGATGTAGATCTCTCATCAATAGTATAGTTTTATTAGTAATAGTGTATACTAATCAAGTGTGATAATTAACTAGGTGTTGACGAGCGGGAAGGTATCGTTCTCACAGTCATAAGGTGTGTAACCTTACAATAAAATCTCATAGATCTTTATTAAATGTGATTTATATGACAATATATTTGATATTGATTGTGGATACCATTCAGTGGTATACGATATTCAGGTATGTTTACCCCAATATTTTGTTAATTTTGCTATATGCATAATTGTGAGATAAATATGATTTTGTTATGATTTTGGGGTAAATGGCATGAAAACTGAATAATATGTATGTGCATGGGCATATGGGTAAAAATGATAAAGGGGAACTATTCTGGTGGTTTTATTACATAATCCGGTGACTTCGGTCACATATGTGAATCTGGTGACTTCGGTCACATATTTTGAATCTGGTGACATCGGTCACATTTGTCTGGTGGCTTTGCCACAAAATTATAAGGGCGATGTGCATGTTGACTGCAGCAACTGCCTTCGATGGTGTGTAGTTGATGGAGGGTCGATTTAGTAATCCCCACGGTGCGTTTGGTTGGTACGGGTGGTGTGTAGCGGACGGATATTTAGGTGGGCTGGGTTTGCATTCCATTATATGTACATATCCATGTGATTTTAAATGATTATTATTTAATCTGCTATGAAAATGGGCTTTTGGGCTAAATATGACTTAAATGGGCCTATGGCTATATGGGTAATTAATGGGCTTTAAGGCTATGATCAAATGGGCTTTTTAATGTACGTGTTACACATTGAGTTTATGACTCACCCCTTTTGTGGGATAATTTTTCAGATGACTCTTAGCGCGATGGATCGGGTCAGCGAGGACTACGTGGTGGCCAATGCTCAAACAAAGTATTTTGGAGATTTTCCAAATTAGACTTATTAAACTTATTTAGAATTTATTATGGGTTTTGCTATTTTTATGTAATAAGGCCACTATGAACTGTTTTTAATTTTTGTGTTTGGATTTATTTTCTGCCATGGACAATTATTAATTAAATAACTAAATGGTTTTCGATAAATACTTTTAAAATGTTTTTGACACTAATATATATATATGTTTTAAAGTAATAAATAAATTTTTCATTAAGTTTGGTTTTCTTTTTACCTATTAATTTCTCTTAAAAATAATGTTTTAAGAAGATATAAATTTACTTTACAATTTGATTTCAACCCGATCCTTAAATTAATCTATTTTATTCAAAATCATCAAGTTTTTCTTAAACAAAGTGAGAATTTGCTAAAGTTTTACTCGAGGAACATATCAAATCCGGTCAGGCTTTTT
This sequence comes from Gossypium rotundifolium, assembly GCA_025506655.1. Lineage (NCBI taxonomy): Eukaryota > Viridiplantae > Streptophyta > Magnoliopsida > Malvales > Malvaceae > Gossypium > Gossypium rotundifolium. Next base: position 29,941,390 of record CP106732.1, on the reverse strand, counting down.
GGGCCAGGTTTGGGGTGTTTCAACTTGGTATTAGAGCCCAATTTTAAACTCTCGGCTTTGGGTTGTGAAGCCCACAACGTTTTCAAAATTAGGCCCAAATGACTTTTTAAAAATTTTCTTTAGTTAGAATGGTTTTATAGAAGCATGGCTTTTAGAGTTCTCGAGCGGATCCATCGTAAGTACTTTTGTTGATAAAGTGATGTGAGTGTATGATATTCTAAAGTGATAAACCTAAGGAAATTATACTTTAGAGACATGGATCCTAGGTGTATGTGTGCTACTACGGAAAAACCACTGAATATCTGTTGCATAAAACTTTCTTTTAATAAGAAGTGAAAAGACTCTAATACATAAGACTTTTTTTGTAAAAAAACAGATAAGACACGTAGTAGACATGAGTTCTAGGGGACGTGGTCGTCGTGGACGTGGAAGAGGAAGAATGGCTGTGTCGGAACCAGTTAGATCTGGTCAAGGTTCCAAAAATGAAGCTCTGCCATCGGCTGTTGGGGTGGATTTTCAAGAGCAAAATGGAGGAGGTGACGCAGTATCACATGCTGTCCTTCGAGTATTGGAACAAGTAGCAGAAGCTAGTACTGGAAATGGGTCTCAAAAGTCAGTAGCTGAGAGACTAAGATAAAATGGAGCTAAGGTTTTTAGGGGAGTATCTGGAGTAGCCCCAAATGTAATAGAGTACTGGTTGGAGGCAGTCGAAAGGATCATGGACGATTTAGATTGCACTGCTGAAAAAAAAGTGAAAGGTGTTATTTCATTACTCCGTGATGAGGCCTACCAGTGGTGGCTCACTATCAAGGAGAGTACCCCTGTGGATCGAGTCGATTGGGGGTATTTTAAAGTTAAATTTGAAGGAAAATATGTTGGAGCTAGCTACACCGGCTCCCAAAGAAAGGCATTCCTGAATCTAGTGCAAGGAAATAAGTCGATAGCTGAATATGAAGCAGAATTTTTGCGACTTAGTAGATATGCCAAAGGGATAGTGGCTACTGAATATGAACGGTGTGTTAGATTTGAGGATGGACTTAGAGATGAACTGCGAGTGATGATTGCTCCACACCGGGAAAGAGACTTTACAATCTTGGTGGAAAGGGCAAGAATAGCTGAAGAAGTTAAGTGGACTGAGAGACAGAACCGGGACAAAGACCAGAATAAGAATAAGAAGAGCTTTGGGTCTTCAGGGTCATCTGGGAATTTTAGAAGAAACCAAGAAATGATGGGCCGCAAAGTCAGCAGACTGCTACGGGTGGACAACATCGTGCTTGTGCTCAATGTGGGAAGATGCACCCGGGAGAATGTTGGAAAAAGACCGGGGGATGTTTCAAGTGCGGATCTAAAGACCATATGATCAAGGATTGCCCAAAGAATTCAGATAAAAATCGCCCAGCAGGTCAGGGTGTTAATCAGGCTGGCAGAGGTGATCAGTAGCCAATAAGGGGCCGTGGTCCAAATGGAAGGGGTAATAGTTCTGGTAGAGGTCGCAGGACTTCAAGCAAAGCGATAGTAACTCGAGGCGAGACGGCCAGTGTCGGTATGTGCGGTTAAATCATGAGAGAGGATAGTGATGTACTGATGTTATCACGGGTACGTTTTTGATTTCTGGGTTGCCCTTTATTGCTTTGATAGATATAGGGTCAACTCACTCATATATCACTAGTGAAGTATCTGGAACTTTGCATGTGACTTCTGAGACTGTACCTAGGAAGATGACTGTACTTAGTCCTTTAGGACAGACAGTAGTAATAGACAAACTTTTTAAGGAAGTGCCTTTAGAAGTTCAAGGGACGCAGTTTTCGGCTGATTTAATGGAGTTGCCATTCGGGGAATTCGACCTGATCTTAGGCATGGACTGGCTAGTGAAGTATCGTGCAAATGTGGATTGTGGTGCTAAGTGGATGTTCTTAAGAACTATTGATGACAAAGAAGTTATAGTGATGGGCGAGAGACGGAACTACTTATCAAATGTAGTATCCGCTCTTAAGGCAGAAAAAATGGTTAGAAAGGGATGTGTAGCCTTTCTGATGTTGGTGAGTGCCTTGGAGGCTAAAGAGGCAACTATTGAAGAAGTCAGTACTGTGAATGAATTTGTAGATGTTTTTTCGGAAGAATTGCCAGGATTGCCTCCGGACCGAGAGGTAGAATTTGGGATTGAATTATTACCTTGAAACGGCGCCAGTTTCTATTCCTCCGTATAGAATGGCACCAAAAGAGTTGGTTGAGCTTAAGGCTCACATTCAAGAGTTGCTTGATCGTGGATTTATCCGACCTAGTGTGTCTCCATGGGGAGCACCGGTCCTATTTGTGAAGAAGAAGGACGGATCGATGAGGATGTGTATAGACTACCGGCAGTTGAATAAGCTAACCATCAAGAACAAGTACCCTTTGCCGAGGATTGACGACTTGTTCGATCAGCTTAAAGGACCTGCGGTATTGTCAAATATTGATTTAAGGTCGGGGTATCATCAGCTTAAGGTAAAAGAAGCGGATATCCATAAGACAGCTTTCCGAACTAGATATGGGCATTATGAATTTCGGTAATGCCATTCGGATTGATTTAACGCCCAATTGCGTTCATGGATATGATGAACCGAATTTTCCAACCCTACTTTGATCGGTTAAATCGTGGTGTTTATAGGCGACATCTGGTGTATTCTAAGTCCGAAATGGAGCATGATAAGCATCTCCGGATTGTGTTACAAGTGTTAAGTGAGAAGAAGCTATATGCCAAATTCAGAAGTGTGAATTTTAATTTGAAGGAAGTCACGTTTTTAGGCCATGTGGTGTCTGCAGAAGGGATAAGGGTGGATCCTCGAAAGATTGAGGCTGTGCTAGATTGGAAACCACCTAAGTCTGTAACTGATGTTCACAGGTTCTTGGGATTAGCAGGCTACTACAGAAGATTCATCAAAGGATTCTCATCGATAGCTGCACCTTTAATGAAATTATTGAGAAAGGAGGTACCTTTCGTGTGGGCTGATAAATAGCAAGAGAGCTTTAAGAAGCTCAAGAGGGTTTTGACTGAAGCTCCGGTTTTGATTCAGCCTGAGGCAGGAAAGGATTTCATCGTGTATTGTGACGCTTCTCATACAGGATTAGGATGTGTTCTGATGAAAGATGGGAAGGTAGTTGCGTATGCGTCTTGACTGTTGAGACCGCACGAGGTTAATTACCCGACACATGACTTAGAGTTGGCAGCAGTAGTCTTTCCTCTTAAAGTTTGGAGACATTATTTATACGGGGAGAAGTCAGTGATATACACGGACCATAAGAGTCTGAAATATCTACTGACTCAGAAAGAACTGAATTTGAGGCAGCGAAGGTGGATTGAATTATTGAAAGACTACGACTGTTCTATCGAGTACCACCCGGGCAAGGCGAATGTGGTGGCAGACGCTCTAAGTCGAAAAGTGGTGTCAGATTTAAGGGCAATGTTTGCACATCTTAGTCTTTACGATGACGGAAGCTTATTGGCAAAATTACAAGTTAGGCCGACATGGTTGAGTCAAGTGAAAGAGAGGCAGTTAGTAGACGAAGATCTGAGTGTAAAGCTTCAGCAGGTGTAGAGTGGGGAACTGGAAGATTATGGTATTAACAGTGATGGGGTATTGTGTTTCAAAGGTAAAATCTGTATGCCGAGGGATCAAGAGTTGAGGCAAAAGATTCTTCAGGAGTCGCATAGTAGCCCTTATGCTATGCATCTTGGAGGAAGTAAGTTATACCAAGATTTGGAAGATCAATTTTGGTGGCCTAGTCTTAAACGGGAAGTTACGGAGTTTGTAGGAAAGTGCTTAACGTGTCAGCAAGTCAAGGCTGAACATCAAGTACCTTTGGGATTGCTTCAGCCGATAAAGATTCCGCAGTGGAAATGGGAGAGAATCACCATGGACTTTGTTAGTGGGCTTCCTCTGACACCTACTAAGAAAGACTCTATATGGGTAATAGTGGACCGATTGACGAAATCTGCACATTTTATCCCAGTTCGGGTTGATTACTCTTTGCAAAATTGGCGAAGTTATATGTGGCTGAGATTGCATGGAGTGCCAGTGTCGATTATTTTGGATAGAGATCCGAGGTTCATGTCTCGATTTTGGAAAGTATTGCATCAAGCTTTGGACACCAGATTGGACTTCAATACGGCATTTCATCCACAGTCTGACAGACAGTCTGAACGAGTAATCCAAATCTTAGAAGATGTGTTAAGGGGATTTGTGATGGATTTCAGGGGAAGTTGGGAAGAGATCTTACCGTTAGCAGAATTTGCGTACAACAACATTTACCAAGCCAGTATTCGGATGGCACCATATGAAGCACTATATGGATGGAAGTGTCGCACTCCTACGTGTTGGACAGAATTAGGGGAACGTCAGATTTTGGGTCTAGAAATAGTGGCTAAATCTAAAGAAAAGGTTAAGGTAATCCGGGCTCGGTTAAAGGAAGCATCTGACAGACAAAAATCATACGCAGATCTTAAGCGGAAAGAAATAGAGTTTGCTGTGGGGGATCAAGTATTCCTAAAGGCCTCCCTTGGAAAAAGGTGATGAGATTTGGTCGCAAAGGGAAGTTAAGTCCCATGTTCATTGGACCTTATCGAGTTTTGAAGCGGGTCAGACCGGTAGCATATCAATTAGATTTGCCTTCGGAGTTGAAGCAAATGCACGATGTGTTCCATGTTTCAATGTTATGCCGTTACCGGTCGGATCCATCTCATGTAGTGCCAGTTGAGGAGGTGGAATTAAGACCAGATTTGTCCTATGAAGTGGAGCCAATTCAAATCTTGGAGCGGGATGTAAAGGCTTTACGGAGAAAATCGGTTCCTCTCGTCAAAGTATTATGGCGTAATCATGGATCAGAAGAAGCTTCGTGGGAACCGGAGGAAGCGATGCGACAGTAATACCCTCACTTGTTCTAGCAAGGTAATTTCGAGGACGAAATTATTTTAAGGGGGTAGAACTGTAACATCCTAATAATTAGGGGTTATGCATCTCTACTTAATTGAATGTTGTTGCATGCTTAAATATGATTGAGTGTGTTTTGGAAGTTATTTTTGAACTTCATTAATTAATTGAGTGTTTAGTGATATATTAAATTTTTAATAATTAAGATGGAGCTAAGCAAGATAGGCTTTAAAAAATATTGACAAGAGGTTTAAAGCATAATAAGTCATTTGGCAAAGTGATAATGGTGCATGAGTGAATGCATGAGGAGAGAGGTTCGAATCCCCTAGCTAGCAAATGAAAGAATTTTATTTTTTTTTGTTTTCTTTCCTATAGTGTCGGCCAAGATCATTCTAGAATGAATAAACATCTTTTTAATTTTGGTTAGTACACCATATGAAAAAGGTAGCTAGAAGACATGGCATGGAATCATGAAAGGATGGTAAGATAGGGGGACAAAAGGCTTAAAGAAAGGACAATGTTATGGAAGCTTTTTCATGGTCATTTGACCATGAACCTAGTCGACTTTAGGGGCTAAGGGAGAAGGCTTAATTGTGTTAGGAAACATAGGATTAATGGGGAAGAAATGTGGAGGAAAAAGGGGGATTATGTTGGCATACATGTTGGTCGAATTTGACTTAAGATTAGGGGGTGATGGTTGGCCAAAAATTCTAGCATTTTGTACATCTTTTCTCATTTCTCCAAAAGCTTTCCTCCTAGATGAATTTTGTCAATGATTTTAGGTAAAAGTTTTGCCTTGTTTTTGCTTTCATTTTGACCATTTTGGTTAAAGTACCTATTTTCTCAAATTCTTGTCCTCTATAGTCAAAAGCATCAAAAAGTTTGGAAAACATTTCTTCTTTTTCTTTTCTCTCATTGCCGAAAATACCAAAGATCATAAACCAATTTTCTTCACTTTTTCCCTCTTGGCCGAATGCACCTAAGTCCCTAAACTCATCTCTTTTCTTTTGGAAATCATCATTATCATCATCTTTTTCTTCCTTTTCTCTTTCTTTCTCTTTTCATTTTTCTTTCTCCTTCACTCTCAACCGAAACTACCTTCTACCAAAATCAAAATCAACATTCTTTTCTTCTCTTTTGTCAAACCATATCACCTTTCTTTTTCATCTAAATCTTTCTTTTCTTTTGTTGGAACCCGAAACCACCATAGCCAAAGCACCATATTTTTCTCTTCTTTTAGTTCAAGCTGAATCATCATTTCTTTTCTTCTTTTTGTTCAAGGCCGAATCTTCAAGTGGTCAAGTAAGACTTTTTTCTCAATTGTTTTCTTATCTCCTTTTATTATAACCGACTTAGAAACATAGTTCTCTTATTTTTTTCTTTTCTCTCCTAGGCCGAATCCTTGGAAGGGATTTTTAAGAATCTTTTTGGAACCAACGTTTTAAGGGAAACCTTTCGAAATCATCCAAGGTAAGAACATCACTTTTGGTTATATCAATCCTTTTAGATAGTTTATTAACTAACTTTATTTTAGGGGTGATTTTGAGACTAACAAGATAGGTTTGAAAAGAGCAGTACGGAGTGTTTGGAAGAGAGGAGACACTGTTATACCCTCAAACCTCAAACGAAGGGTTGTATCGGCGATAAGATATTTTCCACCGGGTTGTGGACCCTCTGCTAACGAAGATCGGTTATTTGAAGTTGTGCGTACAACCGAACCACTTTTTGTTGGTGGGTTATCAGTGGGTTTTGATCCATCTAGCGGAGAAAAACCACAAATAACAATTGTTCGAGAATCCGAGGGTAAGGATGTAGATCTCTCATCAATAGTATAGTTTTATTAGTAATAGTGTATACTAATCAAGTGTGATAATTAACTAGGTGTTAACGAGCGGGAAGGTATCGTTCTCACAGTCATAAGGTGTGTAACCTTACAATAAAATCTCATAGATCTTTATTAAATGTGATTTATATGACAATATATTTGATATTGATTGTGGATACCATTCAGTGGTATACGATATTCAGGTATGTTTACCCCAATATTTTGTTAATTTTGCTATATGCATAATTGTGAGATAAATATGATTTTGTTATGATTTTGGTGTAAATGGCATGAAAATTGAATAATATGTATGTGCATGGGCATATGGGTAAAAATGATAAAGGGGAAGTATTCTGGTGGTTTTACCACATAATCCGGTGACTTCGGTCACATATGTGAATCTGGTGACTTCGGTCACATATTTTGAATCTGGTGACTTCGGTCACATTTGTCTGGCGGCTTTGCCACAAAATTATAAGGGCGATGTGCATGTTGACTGCAGCAACTGCCTTCGATGGTGTGTAGCGGATGGAGGGTCGATTTAGTAATCCCCACGGTGTGTTTGGTTGGTATGGGTGGTGTGTAGCGGACGGATATTTAGGTGGGCCGGGTTTGCATTCCATTATATGTACATATCCATGTGATTTTAAATGATTATTATTTAATCTGCTATGAAAATGGGCTTTTGGGCTAAATATGACTTAAATGGGCCTATGGCTATATGTGTAATTAATGGGCTTTAAGGCTATGATCAAATGGGCTTTTTAATGTACGTGTTACACATTGAGTTTATGACTCACCCCTTTTGTGGGATAATTTTTCAGACGACTCTTAGTGCGATGGATCGGGTCAGCGAGGACTACGCGGTGGCCAATGCTCAAACAAAGTATTTTGGAGATTTTCCAAATTAGACTTATTAAACTTATTTAGAATTTATTATGGGTTTTGCTATTTTTATGTAATAAGGCCACTATGAACTGTTTTTAATTTTTGTGTTTGGATTTATTTTTGCCATGGACAATTATTAATTAAATAACTAAATGGTTTTGATAAATACTTTTAAAATGTTTTTGACACTAATATATATATATATATATATATATATGTTTTGAAGCAATAAATAAAATTTTCATTAAGTTTGGTTTTTTTTACATATTAATTTCTCTTAAAAATAATGTTTTAAGAAGATATAAATTTACTTTACAATTTGATTTCAACCCGATCCTTAACTTAGTCTATTTTATTCAAAATCATCAAGTTTTTCTTAAACAAAGCGAGAATTTGCTAAAGTTTTACTCGAGAAACATATCAATTTGATTAGGGCTTTTTGGTAGGGTTTGGGGTGTTTCAACTTGGTATCAGAGCCCAATTTTAAACTCTCGGCCTTGGGTTGTGAAGCCCACAACATTTTCAAAATTAGGCCCAAATGACTTTTTGAAAATTTTCTTTAGTTAGAATGGTTTTATAGAAGCATGGCTTTTGAGTTCTCGACCGGATCCATCGGTAAGTACTTTTGTTGATAAAGTGATGTGAGTGTATGATATTCTAAAGTGATAAACCTAAGGAAATTATACTTTAGAGACATGGACCCTAGGTGTATGTGTGCTACTACGGAAAAACCACTGAATACCTATTGCATAAACTTTCTTTTAATAAGAAGTGAAAATACTCTAATACATAAGAATTTTTCGTAAAAACAGATAAGACACGTAGTAGACATGAGTTCTAGGGACGTGGTCGTCGTGGGACGTGGAAGAGGAAGAATGGTCGTGTCGGAACCAGTTAGATCCGGTCAAGGTTCCAAAATGAAGCTCGCCACCCATTTGTTGGGGTGGATTTTCAAGAGCAAAATGGAGGAGGTGATGCAGATCACAAGTCGTGCTTGAGTATTGGAACGAGTAGCAGAAGCTAGTACTGGAAATGGGTCTCAAAAGTCAGTAGCTGAGAGACTAAGATCAAATGGAGCTGAGGTTTCTAGGGGAGTATCTGGAGTAGCCCCAAATGTAATGGAGTACTGGTTGGAGGTAGTCAAAAGGATCATGGACGATTTAGACTGCACTGCTAAAAAAAAAAAAAGCTAAAAGGTGTTATTTCACTACTCCGTGATGAGGCCTACCAGTGGTGGCTCACTATCAAGGAGAGTACCCCTGTGGATCGAGTCGATTGGGGGTATTTTAAAGTTAAATTCAAAGGAAAATATGTTGGAGCTAGCTACATCGACTCCTAGAGAAAGGCATTCCTGAATCTAGTGCAAGGAAATAAGTCGATAGCTAAATATGAAGCAGAATTTTTGTGACTTAGCTGATAAGCCAGAGGGATAGTGGCTACTGAATATGAACGGTGTGTTAGATTTGAGGATGGGCTTAGAGATGAACAGCAAGTGATGATTGCTCTGCACCGAGAAAGAGACTTTGTAATCTTGGTGGAAAGGGCAAGAATAGCTGAAGAAGTTAAGCAGACTGAGAGACAGAACTGGGTCAGAGGCCAGAATAAGAATTAGAAGAGCTTTGGGTCTTTAGGGTCATCCGGGAATTTTCAGAAGAAACCAAGAAATGATGGGCCATGAAGTCACAGATCACACTGGTGGACAACATCGTGCTTGTGCTCAATGTGGGAAGATGCACCCGGGAGAATGTTGGAAAAAGACCGGGGGATGTTTCAGGTGTGGATCTAAAGACCATATGATCAAGGATTGCCCGAAGAATTCAGATAAAAATCGCCCAGCAGGTCAAGGCGTTAATCAGGCTGGCAGAGGTGGTCAGCAGCCGATAAGGGGCCGTGGTCCAAATTGAAGGGGTAATGGTTTCAGTAGAGGTCGCAGGACTTGATGAGGCGAGTAACTCTCGAGGTGAGACAAATGTGTCCGGTATATGCGGTTAAATCGAGAGGATAGTGACACACCTGATGTTATCACGGGTACGTTTCTGATTTTTGGGTTGCCCTTCATTGCTTTGATAGATATAGGGTCAACTCACTCATATATCGCTAGTGAAGTATCTGAAACTTTACATGTGACTTCTGAGACTGTACCTAGGAAGATGACTGTACTTAGTCCTTTAGGATAGACAGTAGTAATAGACAAACTTTTTAAGGAAGTGCCTTTAGAAGTTCAAGGGACGCAGTTTCTGGCTGATTTAATGGAGTTGCCATTTGGGGAATTCGACCTGATCTTAGGCATGGACTGGCTAGTGAAGTATCGTGCAAATGTGGATTGTGCTGCTAAGCGGATGTTCTTAAGAACTATTGATGACAAAGAAGTTACAGTGATGGGTGAGAGACGGAACTACTTATCAAATGTAGTATCCGCTCTTAAGGCAGAAAAAATGGTTAGAAAGGGATGTGTAGCCTTTCTGATGTTGGTGAGTGCCTTGGAGGCAACTGTTGAAGAAGTCAGGACTGTGAATGAATTTGTAGATGTTTTTTTGGAAGAACTGCCAGGATTGCCTCCGGACCGAGGGGTAGAATTCAGGATTGAATTATTACCTGGAACGGTGCCAGTTTCTATTGCTCCGTATAGAATGGCACCGAAGGAGTTGGTTGAGCTTAAGGCTCAGATTCAGGAGTTGCTTGATCGTGGATTTATCCGACCTAGTGTGTCTACATGGGGAGCACCGGTCCTATTTGTGATGAAGAACGATGGATCGATGAGGATGTGTATAGACTACCGGTAGTTGAATAAGCTGACCATCAAGAACAAGTACCCTTTGTCGAGGATCGACGACTTGTTCGATCAGCTTAAATGAGCTGCGATATTCTCAAAGATTGATTTAAGGTCGGGATATCATCAGCTTAAGGTGAAAGAAGCGGATATCCATAAGACAGCTTTCTGAACTAGATATGGGCATTATGAATTTCTGGTAATGCCATTCGGATTGATGAATGCCCCAGCTGCGTTCATGGATATGATGAACCGGATTTTCCAACCCTACTTGGATCAGTTCGTCGTGGTGTTCATAGACGACATCCTGGTGTATTCTAAGTCCAAAATGGAGCATGATAAGTATCTCCGGATTGTGTTACAAGTGTTAAGTGAGAAGAAGCTATATGCCAAACTCAGTAAGTGTGAATTTTGGCTGAAGGAAGTCACGTTTTTAGGCCATGTGGTGTCTGCAGAAGGGATAAGGGTGGATCCTCGGAAGATTGAGGCTGTGCTAGATTGGAAACCACCTAAGTCCGTAACTGAGGTTCACAGTTTCTTGGGATTAGCAGGCTACTACAGAAGATTCATCAAAGGATTCTCATCGATAGCTGCACCTTTAACGAAATTATTGAGAAAGGAGGTACCTTTCGTGTGGGCTGATAAACAGCAAGAGAGCTTTGAGAAGCTCAAGAGGGTTTTGACTGAGGCTCCGATTTTGATTCAGCCTGAGATAGGAAAGGATTTAAATGCCGTCGTGTATTGTGACGCTTCTCATACAGGATTAGGATGTGTTCTGATGCAAGACGGGAAGGTAGTTGCGTATACGTCTCGACCGTTGAGACCGCACAAGGTTAATTACCCGACACATGACTTAGAGTTGGCAGCAGTAGTTTTTACTCTTAAAGTTTGGAGACATTATTTATACGGGGAGAAGTCAGTGATATACACGGACCACAAGAGTCTAAAATATCTACTGACTCAGAAAGAACTGAATTTGAGGCAGCGAAGGTGGATTGAATTATTGAAAGACTATGACTATTCTATCGAGTACCACCCGGGTAAGGCGAATGTGGTGGTAGACGCTCTAAGTCGAAAAGTGGTGTCAGATTTAAGGGCGATGTTTGCACATCTTAGTCTTTACGATGACGGAAGCTTATTGGCAGAATTACAAGTTAGGCCGACATGGTTGAGTCAATTGAAAGAGAGGCAGTTAGTAGACGAAGATCTGAGTGTAAAGCTTCGGCAGGTGCAGAGTGGGGAATTGGAAGATTATGGTATTAACAGTGATGGGGTATTGTGTTTCAAAGGTAAAATCTGTATGCCGAGGGATCAGGAGTTAAGGCAAAAGATTCTTCAGGAGTCGCATAGTAGCCCTTATGCTATGCATCCTGGAGGAAGTAAGTTATACCGAGATTTTCGAGATCAATTTTGGTGGCCTGGTCTTAAACGGAAAGTTACGAAGTTTGTAGGAAAGTGCTTAACATGTCAGCAAGTCAAGGCTAAACATCAAGTACCTTCGGGATTGCTTGGTGATAAAGATTCCACGATGGAAGTGGAGAGAATCACCATGGACTTTGTTAGTGGGCTTCCTCCGGCGCCTACTAAGAAAGACTCAGATGGGTAATAGTGGACCGATTGATGAAATCGCACATTTTATCCCGATTCGGGTTGATTACTCTTGCGTAAATTGGTGAAGTTATATGTATTGAGATTGTGAGATTGCATGGAGTGCCGGTGTCGATTATTTCGGATAGAGATCCGAGGTTTACGTCTCGGTTTTGGAAAGTATTGCATCAAGCTTTGGGCACCAGATTGGACTTCAGTACGGCATTTCATCCACAGTCTGACGGACAGTCTGAACGAGTAATCCAAATCTTAGAAGATATGTTAAGGGGATGTGTGATGGATTTCCGGGGAAGTTGGGAAGAGTTCTTACCGTTAGCAGAATTTGCATACAACAACAGTTACCAAGCCAATATTCGGATGGCACCATATGAATCACTATATGGACGAAAGTGTCGCACTCCTACGTGTTGGACAAAATTAGGGGAACGTCAGATTTTGGGTCCAGAAATAGTGGCTGAATCCGAAGAAAAGGTTAAGGTAATCCGGGCTCGGTTAAAGGAAGCATCTGACAGACAAAAATCGTACGCAGATCTTAAGCGGAAAGAAATTGAGTTTGCTGTGGGGGATCAAGTATTCTAAAGGCCTCACCTTGGAAAAAGGTGATGAGATTTGGTCGCAAAGGGAAGTTAAGTCCCAGGTTCATTGGACCTTATCGGGTTTTGAAGCGGGTCGGACCTATAGCATATCAATTAGATTTGCCTTCGGAGTTGAAGCAAATGCACGATGTGTTCCATGTTTCAATGTTATGCCGTTACCGGTCGGATCCATCTCATGTAGTGCCAGTTGAGGAGGTGGAATTAAGACCAGATTTGTCCTATGAAGAGGAGCCAATTCAAATCCTGGAGCGGGATGTAAAGGCTTTACGGAGAAAATTGATTCCTCTCGTCAAAGTATTATGGCGTAATCATGGATCAGAAGAAGCTTCGTGGGAACTGGAGGAAGCCATGCGACAGTAATACCCTCACTTGTTCTAGCCAGGTAATTTCGAGGACGAAATTATTTTAAGGGGGTAGAACTGTAACATCCTGATAATTAGGGGTTATGCATCTCTACTTAATTGAATGTTGTTGCATGCTTAAATATGATTGAGTGTGTTTTGGAAGTTATTATTGAACTTCATTAATTAAGTGAATGCTTAGTGATATATTAAATTTTTAATAATTAAGATGGAGCTAAGCAAGATAGGCTTGAAGAAATATTGACAAGAGGTTTAAAGCATAATAAGTCATTTGGCAAGGTGGTAATGGTGCATGAGTGAATGCATGAGGAGAGAGGTTCGAATCCTCTAGCTAGCAAATGAAAGAATTTTAATTTTTTTTGTTTTCTTTCCTATAGTGTCGGCCAAGATCATTCTAGAATGAATGAGCATCTTTTTAATTTTAGTTAGTAGACCATATGAAATAGGTAAGCTAGAAGACATGGCATGGAATCATGAAAGGATGGTAAGATAGGGGGACAAAAGGCTTGAAGAAAGGACAATGTTATGGAAGCTTTTTCATGGTCATTTGACCATGAACCTAGTCGACTTTAGGGGCTAAGGGAGAAGGCTTAATTGTTTTAGGAAACATAGGATTAATGGGGAAGAAATGTGGAGGAAAAAGGGGGATTATGTTGGCATACATGTTGGCCGAATTTGACTTAGGATTAGGGGGTGATAGTTGGCCAAAAATTCTAGCATTTTGTACATCTTTTCTCATTTCTCCAAAAGCTTTCCTCCTAGAAGAATTTTGTTAATGATTTTAGGTAAAAGTTTTGCCTTGTTTTAGCTTTCATTTTGACCATTTTGGTTAAAGTACCTATTTTCTCAAATTCTTGTCCTCTATAGTCAAAAGCATCAAAAAGTTTGGAAAACATTTCTTCTTTTTCTTTTCTCTCATTGCCGAAAATACCAAAGATCATAAACCAATTTTCTTCACTTTTTCCCTCTTGGCCGAATGCACCTAAGTCCCTAAACCCATCTCTTTTCTTTTGGAAATCATCATTATCATCATCTTTTTCTTCCTTTTCTCTTTCTTTCTCTTTTCATTTTTCTTTCTTCTTCACTCTCAACCGAAACTACCTTCTACCAAAATCAAAATCAACATTCTTTTCTTCTCTTTTGTCAAACCATATCACCTTTCTTTTTCATCTAAATCTTTCTTTTCTTTTGTTGGAAACCCAAAACCACCATAGGCAAAGCACCATATTTTTCTCTTCTTTTTGTTCAAGCCGAATCATCATTTCTTTTCTTCTTTTTGTTCAAGGCCGAATCTTTAAGTGGTCAAGTAAGACTTTTTTGTCAATTGTTTTCTTATCTCCTTTTATTATAACCGACTTAGAAACATAGTTCTCTTATTTTTTTCTTTTCTCTCCTAGGTAAGAACATCACTTTTGGTTAATCCTTGGAAGGATTTTTAAGAATCTTTTGGAACCAACGATTTTAACCGGTTGTGGAAACCTTTCAAATCATCCAAGGTAAGAACATCACTTTTGGTTATATCAATCCTTTTAGATAGTTTATTAACTAACTTTATTTTTGATATTGGGTGATTTTGAGACTAACACGATAGGTTGAGATAAAAATTATAAATGGGCGATGTGCATGTTGGGATGATAAAGGGAAATCGCCTTCGATGGTGTGTGAGCATATTTTGAATGGAGGGTCGATTTAGTAATCCCCACGGTGTGTTTGGTGGTGTTTGGTTGGAATGGTGTGTAGCGGATGGATATTTAGGTAGGTCGGGTTTGCATTCCATTACATGTACATATCCATGTGGTTTTAAATGATTATTATTTAATCTGCTATGAAAATGGGCTTTTGGGCTAAATATGACTTAAATGGGCCTATGGCTATATGTGTAATTAATGGGCTTTAAGGCTATGATCAAATGGGCTTTTTAATGTACGTGTTACACATTGAGTTTATGACTCACCCCTTTTGTGGGATAATTTTTCAGATGACTCTTAGCGCGATGGATTGGGTCAGCGAGGACTACGTGGTGGCCAATGCTCAAACAAAGTATTTTGGAGATTTTCCAAATTAGACTTATTAAACTTATTTAGAATTTATTATGGGTTTTGCTATTTTTATGTAATAATGCCACTATGAACTGTTTTTAATTTTTGTGTTTGGATTTATTTTCTGCCATGGACAATTATTAATTAAATAACTAAATGGTTTTCGATAAATACTTTTAAAATGTTTTTGACAAGTAATATATATATATATATATGTTTTAAAGTAATAAATAAATTTTTCATTAAGTTTGGTTTTCTTTTTACCTATTAATTTCTCTTAAAAATAATGTTTTAAGAAGATATAAATTTACTTTACAATTTGATTTCAACCCGATCCTTAACTTAATCTATTTTATTCAAAATCATCAAGTTTTTCTTAAACAAAGCGAGAATTTGCTAAAGTTTTACTCGATGAACATATCAAATCCGGTCAGGCTTTTTGGGCCGGGTTTGGGGTGTTTCATGGAACATCCCAAAGTTGGGCCTAGTAGTATTGGGCCCATTAGGCTTTAGACGTACGAGCGTTTAAATTTTTTTGGGAATAAGAGAACGGCATTAGTGCAAGTTGGATATAGTTAGAGGGCTTTTATGAAGTCTCGGGTTTAAACTTTGGCTTCAGGGAAATTTGGGTTTTAGGTGAAAAAAACCCTGGAGTTAGTAGGTAGGCTTTAAGAATAAAATGTGGAGAAAAAGACACAAGTGGAGTGTATGGTGTAGTGGCAAAGTGACGCCACTTAGGGAGCAAGGAGGTGACGCCACAAAGAAGGAATGAGGTCCAAGGTTCAAGTCTTGGCCTTTGCATTTTGGTTTTCTTTTTAAATGGACTCTAGAATTTTGCCATAGGGTTATATTTAGTTGCGTATGGTTTTACACAAAAGGAAGCAAGTGGTCTAGTGGCAAGGCATCATTAAGGGTGCAAGGGAACCTGGGTTCGAATCTCATGGAAAGCAAAGGAGTATTTATTTTGCAGATTAGACGGAAAGAGTTTGATTTGGATTTAAACTCTACTGATGGAGGTATCCCACATCGGAAAGATACCAAGAAGGAAGGTAAGAAACTAGCTATATATAGAGCTGCCTAGGAGGTGAAGGACCATACCTGGTTGGTGTTGGGCATAGGAGTGCTCGGAGCACGGTTTAGCAGCTTCAGATTTCTATCAAGTGTGTGTATTCTCTCTACTCTAGTTGTAGAGCGGCATATGCCAAAATGTTAGTGACACGATGATAGTAACGACACGAGCATGCGAGCGCACGTGTGGGGCTTCAACGCGATAGTTGAGGCCATCAGTAGTGTTCTTGTGGGTGTGGGCTGTTGGGCCCGAGGGCCCATAGGAATAAATTGTATGATTGAGTAGTAGAGAGTGAACTAGACTATGTGAATCTCATATATGTGGCTAGGTTTGGGCTGAATGGGCCACACGAATGTGTGGGCCCACTTGGGCCGAGAATGGCCCTTAGGCCCATTTGCAACATTATCTCTGTTTAGAATACTTGAGTCATTCGAGGCGACAGTGGACCTTCTGTAGGGTCTTCAATTGTGAAAACTCCATTTTTTGAGCAAGAGACATTCCTCCAACATTCAAGTGTTGCATATGTAGGTGATATTCTTATCAATTTCTATTAATTTTTATGTTTTTGAGATCATTGCAACTAGGTCCAACTAGCTCGCACCTTTGTTTTCAAAACTGTTAAAGATTTTAAATGTTGCTATTGACGAATCTTTGTGATTTTAGATGTTAAATGATGAATTTAAAGTATTATTTGTTATTTATAAAGATTTTTTAAGTGATTTTAGATGAATTTAATAATTGGGGATTAAATTGTTGAAATTGTAAAATTCAATATAAATTGTGTGAAATGAGGAAAAATATCGGCTGTTATAGGATTAAAGGAAAATCAACTAACATGAATTTAAGTTAAAAATGATAAATTTGCATGTTTTGGGCTTAGGGACTAAATTGAATAAAAATAAAAAGTTGAGGGTAATTTTGTAAAAATATCAAAAAGATTAAATTGTATAAAATGAATTGGTTTTGCTGTCTAAATTAATGAATTGAATGAAATTGTTAATTTAGATCAAGAATGAGTGGAAAATTGTGGAGAATAGAAAATTTCCAAATAGCTCCTATACTTTGTCATTTCTGTAATTTAGCTAGGTAAGTTTGTATGTTTAAATAATGTTGTAATGTTATTTTGATATTTATGAATTGTGCTATATATCATGTAAAGAAATGATGAGAATCCAATGACGTTTCGATAATTATAGAGCCCCGTTTGAACTTTAGGAATATATAGGATACAAATGACATATCATTAGGGTTACTATATTTTGGATGCTGGTCTTGAATGTCCTACTGATGGTTGAGGTCTTGCATTTGTTGCGGATGCTTGTCAGCTTGTGTGAAAGGCATCATGTAGCTTACATTCCGACCGTTAGCTTGTGTGAGCAGACCCATTTTATGGCTCGAGTAAGCAACGATGTAAAGGAAAAGGAAAAGGAATGGTTTTGACCATATGTTTAGCACACTTTATGTGAGCTTTCCCGCGTATTCGATATTATTCTAAGTGGTTCAACAAGCATCAAAAGGGAAAGAACGGTAAATGTTCCAATGGTTATGTTATGGACCTATGTTATGAACCTATGTGTTAATGTACTAACAATTGTTGTTGATGATGCTTAGGCTTGTGCTAAGCTTATGGTTGGATTATATCATGCATAATCTTAATGATATACATTGAAATGGTAAGTGACCAAATGTAAACAAGCTTATGTCCATTAAAAGGTTGCATGAATCAAAAGATATATTTTCTTATGAAATGACTTACCATGTGGTTGATCCCAAAAGAGTTAGTACAAATGCACTAACTTGTGTATTGATGATGATACTTAGGTTTGCGTCAAGCTTGTGTAATTGGTTGATTTTTATGTTTATGCCTTGTATTATGCAAATGATACGGGTAAGAAAAGGTAATGAAATGGTAAGTTCATAATTGAGATGTAATATGATGATGTAAAAGGATTAATGAGTTAAAGGACTTACTTATATGTGAGAAATTTACTTATGCCAGGATGAATTTATCTATGCCATGAATAAGCACACCAATTTGTGAATTGATAATGTTATTAAAGCTTATGCTATATAAATGGAATGGAAAGTAAGTAAATGAAATGGAAAGTAAGTAAAAGAAATGGAACGTAAGAAAATGAAATGGAAAGTAAGCAAAAGAAATTGAAAGTAAGTAAATGTAATGGAAAGTAAGTAAATGGAGTGGTTCATAGTCTTATGAAAAGGTTAATGAATGTGCAATATGTCTTATAAATCCTATTATGTTAGGAATGAAAAACATATGTGATGTTGATGGACTTACTCATTTGTGAGTTGATGGTTATATAGTTTGATAAATCTTGTGGCATTGTTATAGATTCATATTTATACGATAAAGTTCATTATTGAAATGGAATATGATATTTAAAGTTTTTACGAACTTACTAAGCATTATGTGATGACATATTCTTCTTTCCTATGTTCTATAGATAATCGAAAGATCGATCAGTTTGGAAGATCGTTGGAGATCTATCACAATATCCTTCGATTATATCGGTAGCTTTGATGTGTTGGTCAAGGTTATAATGTCATGTATAGGTAGACTTGTGTTTGAAAGTTATTTGATGAATTTGGCATGTATATGTTATATTGGATTGATGTACTTTTCGTACTTTTGATGCCTTGCTGGAATATGTTAATATGGCTAAGTTTTGATGCATGTTTTAATTACCAATATGCTATGTGATGGAATAGTTGTAAAATGGTCAAGATAGGTTATGTTTTGGAAAGGTATTGGACTTGATGTGCGTGATTGAAATGTGGTATGTTTACATGTTTAGGTAAAATATGAACGAATGCATTTATGGTGCCTTCTATGGCATATTTGTTGTATGGATTTGGTCTTTTGAATTGGTCATTTCATGCATGTTTTGGTAAAGTTTTGAAGCTTTGAAGTGGTGCACAAAATGCTTGTAGGTACATGTTTTGGTTGGTGATGGAAATGGCTTGTTTTTGTCCAATTTCATGTCCACACGGCCTGAGACACAGGCATGTAACTCAGCCACGTGTGACACACTACCATGCAATACGATCGTGTGAACCCTATAGGTTTCAAGGTTTACAAGTCAGGCAGTTACACGACCTAGCATAGAGCCTGGCACACAGCCGTGTAAGGCCATTTTGAGAGTTACACGGCCTAGCAAACGAGCATGTGACTTGGCCATGTGACCCAACTTCGAAAGTTACATGGGCACAGACAAGGACTGGGACACGACTGTGTGACCCCTGCAGTTCAATTTTTTTAACTTTTCTTAAATGTTCCAAATGTTTTTTATTTAATCCCAAATAGTTTCTAAAGTATTTCTAAGCCTCGAGGGCTTGATTTAGGGACGATATACATCTTTATGTTTGGATTTTGATATGATTATATTAAAGTTTGCAATTTTATGTTTTAAAGTTATGTTTTTATGGTAATGCTCCGTAACCCTATTTCAATAACGAATACGGGTAGGGTGTTACACTGATTGAATATGTTCTCCTCTAGTCCTTGTGTTGCTCATTTGCTAATGGCTCCTCAAGGTGGCTTGCCTACAGATGATATTCTCAAGGTTTTGCTGGCTAAGGGAGAATGGAAATCTGGGATGGTATGTGTGGGAATGAAGAGAGGAAAGAAAGAGAGGAAGAATGCTTATGAAATGGGAGATGAGGGAAATGAGTAAGGGATGTTTGAAATGGGGAATGAGTGGGGGTATTTATACTTGAATTAGATAGCAGAGTTTACTAAATTTAGGGATTGGAATCCTTCCATTTTCTCCATTGCTTGACCGACCGTATTTTTTGGAAAAAGGTGGATGATGGTTCCTTTATTTGAGCATAGAGTCATGCTAAATTTAGGCATGGGTTGAAAATTTTCAAAGGTAATATTTGTGTTTTGATTTCCAATGATTCTCCAAATGTAGGGACCTCCAAATAATTGTCACAAACGTTGATTCTTGGGTGCCCAATTACCTTTGCCAAATTTGGGCCTCTCTTCTCTTTGTTGGACGATTTCAAGACCCATTAAACTTGTTAGACTTTTCCATCATGTATCATCTTTTTTTTCCCTGTGTCAAAGTAATATCTTTGTTAGCTCTAGTTTTTCAAGTATTTTGATATAAGAAAGAGTATATGAAAAATCACCTACTTAAATTTTCAAAAATTGTTTATAAGTCCGTAAAATTATTTTCAAAGTCCTATACAAAATAAACTTTTAAAAAAGCCTTGAATTAACTTAATTTTTAACGAATTTTTTAAGTCTGAAAGATTTATACCAATACATAGGTGGACAAGTATCGGTAAAACTCAAGATGAAAAGACCTTGAAAAAGCTATAGAATTCTACAAGTCGAACTAAGAGTTCTACTAGTACAACTCTGGGTTCTACCGATACAATCCAGACTTTTATTGGTACAACACACTCCAGTAAGCAAGGTAGCTTTGGCCCGGGACATCTATCAATACCCTGGTCTGATCAACCAATACAACCAAAGTGTTATCAATACCTTGAGTACTTTTACCGAAACAATTCAAGTTA
This sequence comes from Gossypium rotundifolium, assembly GCA_025506655.1. Classification (NCBI taxonomy): domain Eukaryota; kingdom Viridiplantae; phylum Streptophyta; class Magnoliopsida; order Malvales; family Malvaceae; genus Gossypium; species Gossypium rotundifolium. Next base: position 29,920,778 of record CP106732.1, on the reverse strand, counting down.
GTAGCCAAAGTTCAACATCCCTTGAACTTCTACTGATACTTTGATGGATTCTACTGATGCCAAATGATACCCTCAAAGTTATACTGATAAAAGAGGACTTATACCGATAGAATAAGCCCAAACGCAATATTTTGGAAAGACTTCTACCGATACAAGTTTCCTTCTATCGATACAAGTTTCCTTCTACCGATACAATGAATTTGCAGACTGCATTTAATGTTGGTTTTATAGTTGCAATGACTCCATTTTGTTTCTAACGCCTACAGATGTCCACATGGTTGTTAGAGGACTTCAATACAAGGTCAAGGCTCCCCATTGAAGTAAAAAAAAAAAAAAAGAAAAGAAACAAGTGTCTAAATTCTAAGAACTCAGTTTTCAATCTTTCTCAATCTTTTACTAAATATTTCTTGTACACACTTGTGGGTTAAGTCTTCTATCATTCTTTCAACTGTCGTAACTTTGTGTGAGAGTGCTTAATTATTGATTATCTACCTTTTAGAGGTATCATGTTATTCATCATTATTTTCTCTCATTTGTGAGGTGTTACTTAAGGTTTTGGGCAGAAAACCTTAAGGGGAAGTGGTTCTATCTTACCTTTGAAAAGATAGGAATTTGTATGGTTAAACATTGTCCTTAAAGGTTAAAATATAGTGGATTTGGGAAATCATTTGCTGAGGAAAGCTAAGGTAGTAGAGGTAGGCAATTGATGTCGAACCACTATAAATACTTGAGTCATTTTATTTTTACCATTTCCTGAAAATGTTTTAATACACCAATTCACCCCTCCTCTTGGTGTATTTCAATCTCAACAATTCATATCAAACCTAGAACTTTATAGATAGTTTTACCACTAAGAGAGAATATCCTCAAGATATCAAAGATGGAAGCCACAAGTCAAGAAATTTTCTTCATGGCATTGGAGCAAAATTCCACAATATTGAGAGAAGGGCATTCCACCATGAGGCCGCCTTTATTCAATGGCACGAACTACTCATATTGGAGAACAAGAATGAAGCTATTTATCCAAGCTATTAACTATAAAGTTTGGAGGATAATTACAAATGGACCATCCTTTCTAATAAAGAGGGTCAAAGATGTTATTATCCAAAGGAAGAGAGTGAATGAGATGATAATGATATCAAGAAGGTGCAATTAAATACAAAAGCTATGCATACTCTATTTTTTTCTTTTGGTCCAAATGAGTACAATAGAGTCTCATTGTGGTACAATGCAAAATAAATATGGGAAAAACTTAAACTTACCCATGAAGGGACAAGTAGAGTTAAAGAGTCCAAGATAAGCCTTGTCACCCTTGATTATGGGTTCTTTAAGGCAAAACTAAAAGAAGGAATCAAAGAGATGTCCAATTGCTTCACCCAGATCATCAATGGTCTCAAAGCCCTTGGAAAGATCTATCCTAAAAAGGAGATGATGAAGAATATGTTGAATAGTCTCCTAAAGTGTTCTAAACCTAAAGTGCCAGCAATAGAAGAATCAAATGACCTCAACTAACTCTCACTTGATGAGCTTATCGGTTCCTTGTTCACATATGAAATAAAGATTAACCACAATGCACAAGAAATCAAAGAAGCTTCAAAAAAATGGGAGTTTCCTTCAAATAAACAACTTGTGAGAAGGGTGAAGGCTCTACTAATGATGATGATGAGGATGAGATGGCTAGGTTTGCAAAAAAATTCAAAAATTCATGTAGTTCAACAAAGGAAAAAGATTCCAAGAAGAGACATCATCAAAGGTGAACCAAGCAATAGGGAGAATAACCCAATCATTTCCTATGACTGCAAAAAGTTAGGTCACATTAAATTTGATTGCCCACAATTGAAGAATAAAAGGGGCATTACAATAAAAGAAGAAAGCCATGATGACAATGTAACAACCCATTTTTAGTCAAATTTATAATATCTGGGATTTAGGGGTTATGCATTTTAACTCCAATGTATGTAGTAGTGTGCTTGTGTGTTGTTTGTATATGATTGAGGGCTTTGGAAACCATGGGGTGTAGGCAGGAGCCTTAGAATAATGTTTCACTTTAAGCTGATAGGGGGAAGAGCTAGGGAGCCAGGCCTTAAGAAAAGGTGTGTGTGGGTTATGACACAAGAATCGATTGGTAAAGTGGCAAGGGAGGCACCACTTGGAGCACAGAGCAGTGACGCCTCAGGGAGTGTGAAGAGACCTAGGTTTGAGCAGCACAGGTAGTGTTTTGGGCTTTTATTTTTTGGCAAGGAAGTGCAGTGGTGGACGGCACAAGGAATCTGAAGGGATGAGCATTGGACTTGGTCAAATTCATTTGAAGGGGCGGCTAAGAAAGTGGATGAGAGGTGGACTCATTCAAACTCTTTGAATGAGAAGTGGAGAGGAAAGGTAGGAGAAAAGGAAGGGATTTGAGAAGAGGGAGAGAGTTGGCTGGCCAAGGGACTTCTATGATGACCATTTCGGTCATGTAGGTAGGGGGAGAAGCCAAATATGCTTAGAAAGGTTTAGGCACTTTGTTTGTACGATTTCTTCTTCCTGAAAGCCTTTGTGTTCTTTTCCTTTGTGACCGAAAACTAAAATTGGAGACCTCTCGTCCACCTTTCTTCTCCTTTTAGTTTGTTCTTCTGTCTCCTTCATCTACTAAAAGCCAAATCCAACAAGCACCCTAGCCGAATCTTTAAGTCTCATTTCATCACTTTTCCATAGCTCTTTGATTGAGTTCTCTTCATATTTCCTTCAAGTCGAATCCTTGATTGAGCCATACCATCATTCTTTTCTTTCTCTTTCTCACCAAAGCCGAACCACACCAACTTTCAATCTCTTTTCTTCTTCTTCTCACGATTTCCTCTATCATTAAAAAAGCCAAAAACACATTTGACCATAGACAATTGCATCTTTAACCTTTGAAGCCAATTTATCCACCAGATCAAAAGCGAATCCACATCTAGTTGTTATTACTTTCTAAACTGAAAAGATTTATTGCATCTCTACTCTTTGAAATCGATTCACTTGCTCTTAAAAGCCAATCAACCTTCTTTGGTAGCCGAATCTCTCTGTGTTCCAAGCAAAGGTGTTCAATCGATTTCGGTAAGGGTCAATTATTAGTTGAGTTCTCTTCTTTTTCATTTGGTTAGCCAAAAATCAAAGACTCTAATCCCTTTTATTCTTTTGGCCAAAACCATGAAGGTAGGTTCAGAATCTTTGTAGTTGACGAGTAGAAGGAGACCTTTTGGGATTTGGATATCCAAGGTAAGCAGAATGTAACATTCGATCAAGGGCCATTCTTATAGATCTTATGCAATAATCCGAATCTGACATAAGTTATGTAGGGATTTTGACATCTTCAAGGGCAAACGATAGTTTCGGGATTTAGGCAAGCGAGGTAAGGGATAGTGATATTGACCAAAGGCCATAATATCTATTAGCCAATTTCTCATAAAAGGGTTGTGTAGGTACTCAATCAATTCTCAAGTAAAGCCGGAAGCTTTAGTATTCTATCGATCTAGCCAATCAAAGGAGGGGGTTGGAAACACAGTTCCTACCCCTAGATTTAGAAACGCTCGATTTTTACCATACGCGATTGGTCACCGCGTTGTGGGCCAGCACTGAAAAGGGACAAGCAGATCGCTGTTATCCCTGCTAGCAAGAGTGTCGTTCTCAGTGTTATCAAGTGTGTAAACCTACATTAATTTCCGATAGATTAATAGTATCAATATTAAACATGTGATTATGAAAATACGAGTAACGTGGCTAAGGGTACCATTCAATGGTACAGTCCATTCAGGTATGTTACCCCCTTAATACTCAGTTAATAATATTATAAACATTGATATGGAATATGGGTGATTTCGTTATGACTTTGGGGTAAGGAACATTGCATGATATCTGAATAATATGTATGTTGCATGGGCATATGGGTGATAATGATAAGGGGAAGTGTTCCGGTGGTTTTTACCATATTATCCGGTGACTTATGTCACATATTATGAATCCGGTGACTCCGTCACATTATCTGGTGGCTATGCTACGATTATAAGGGCGATGTGCAGTTGACTACAGCGACTGCCTTCGATGGTGTGTAGAGGATGGAAGGTCGATTTAGTAATCCCCACGGTGTGATTGGCAGGTACGGGTGGTGTGTAGAGGTTGGATATCTAGGTGGGTTCGGGTTGCATCATTGTCTTATATACATGTGGTTTAATGTGTTATGACATGGGCCTATGGCCAAATATGATTTCGGATGGGCTTTGCCCAAAACATTGTAAGTAAGGCTATAATCGATTGGGTCTTGATGGTTGGCATTGAGTCTGTTGACTCACCCTTCGTGGGCTAACATTTTGCAGGTGATACATAGTGCGATGGATCGGGTCGGCAGGGACTATGTGGTGGCCATGCTCAACAAAATTTTAGGTTTTCGAATAATGGAACTCTTTTCATTTTTCTTTAGTATGATTTCTTTCGAGGTTTATTTGGTATTTTAAATTTGTAATAAGGCCACTACTTAACTGTTTAAGTTTATGTTTTAGGTTTTATTTCCATACGATAATCAACGAACAAGTAATCAAATATTTTTCTTAAAGAAACTTCAAATGTTTTATCACCTACTCAACTTACGTTTTCAACCTAATGAGATCTAGAATCAGGCAAATCTTTTAATTTTTGAGATGTGAAGCAAGTGTTTTAATGAAATACAAACTTGAACGGTATCTTGGTTTTCAACTTGATAAAGATACAAACCTGTTTTTATTAAAAACCGTCATATTTTATAAGAAGATGAAATGAGATAAAGCTAAGTTTTCTTAAGGAACATGTCAGATCCGGTCGGGGCTTGTGGGTTGGGTTTGGGGTGTTTCAATTTGGTACAGAGCAGGGTTCAAAACTCGGCCTTGAGGGCTTTTGGGCCCAAAATGTTTTTTCGAAAGTGGGTTTTACTAAAAGATGATCAGGTTTTCTGGCATGGCACCTGTGTCTTTCACCCGTAGTCCACCAGGTAAGTACCCCTAATTATTGTATGATTTGTATGTGGGTATTACGGGATCATAGATTAGTAGATTAGGAGCTATTGAACTCTAGGATTAGCTTCCTCCAACACAAAATTACATAAAACTTAAAGACCAATCAAACAAACCTGTGAGTAAGTCACCGAGTTAAGGGTGTGGCAACAGTTGTGCGCATGTCTAGGATTGGATTTAGGGGGAGCTTGGTATTTAAGCAGTCTAGTGACTCACCTCTTCTTCGCTCAATCCTACCTGGTGCGTAGTAACGGTTCACCCTAACCAAGAGGACTTACCCACAGGCTAAATTCAATAATTAAAACCCGAAAGGGACTAGCTACACTGTTTTATAAAAACCCTAGTTTTAAAATCACCAAATTATGCCCCTTGACTTGCAAAAAACTACCTTAGATCTGAAAAAATTTTCCTAAGTACCTCGATTTGTTGAAATTACTAAAATACCCTCAGTTTATAAAATTACCATACTACCCTCAATTTTTACCAAAATAATCCTATTTTGCAAAAATACCAAAACCCCATTTTTCAAAATTACAAGATACCCTAATTTGGAAAATTACCAAAATACCCCTATAGGACAAATAACGAAAATACCTCTGGGTTGGAAAGGATGAAAATGCTCAAAGTGGTGAACGTGTGTAGTAGATACTATTGAATGAATGTGATTCTTTGAATTAGGGTAGAAGACTTGAAATGAAAACTTTGAATGATCGAAAAAACTTCTGTCAAATGCCTTTACATATAATTACTTGTGGGTAATTAGTGGAACAATAAGTAACGCATAAAATTTCTAAAATAGATAAGACGCGATGGTAGATATGGGTTCGAGGGATGTGGTCGTAATGTGCGTGGGCGTGGTAGAGGCAGAATGACCGTATCGGAACCAGTTAGGTCTGGTCAAGGGTCCGAGACTGAGATGCCACCACCACCAATTCTTTGGGGTTGAGTATCGTGATCGACGGGGTATGATGCACGATCGCAGCGGCGATCTGCGAGTTCTTGAGAGGGTGGCTGGAGCAGGTGGAGGTATGGGAGCTCGAAAATTTGTATCTGAGCGACTCCGAGCCAATGGAGCTGAGGTATTTTAAGGTGTATCTGGTGTGGCGCCCAATACGGCTGAGTATTGGTTGGAGGCGATGGAGCGAATCATGGATGATTTGGATCTGACTGCTGAGGAGAAACTGAAAAGGATGGTGTCACTCCTCCGGGTTGAGTCATACCAGTGGTGGCTCACGGTACAGGATAGTGCTGCAGTGGATGATCTCACTTGGGAGTATTTCAAGGCGGCATATCAGAATAAGTATATTAGGTCTAGCTATATTGATGCGCAGAGGAAGGTGTTTCTGAGGCTGGTTCAGGGGAGTAAGTCCGTAGTGGAGTACGAGGTAGAATTCTTAAGGTTGAGCCGGTATGCCCGAGGTATCGTGGCTATGGAGCATGAATGATGTGTCAGGTTCGAGGACGGACTGAGGGATGATCTGAGATTGCTGGTTGCTCCACAGCAGAAGCGAGAGTTTACCGTGTTGGTAGAGAATGCTAAGGTAGCCGAAGGGGTCAAGGAATCTGTGAGACAGAATTTAGATAGGAATAAACAAAAGAGAGGCTTTGGATCATCGGGGTTATCCAGAAGTCTCTAGAAAAGACCTAGAGTTGACATGCCCCGAGATCGGTAGGTTGTTGTGGGAGGTCAGTATCGTTCGTGTGCTCAATGGGGAAAGTTGCACCCGAGGAAGTGTTGGAAAAAGATAGGGGGATGTTTTAAGTGTGGGTCCAAAGACCATGTGATTAGGAACTGTCCATTGGAGACAGACAAGAGTCGACCAGCAAGTCAGGGCTTTAATCAGACTAGAAGAGGTGGACAGTAGTCACCGTGGGGTCGTCGTCTGGTTGGTAGAGGTAATAGTTTTGGTCGAGGTTACGGGACACTGGGCAGAGGTATTAGTTATGCAGATGCGAGACAGCCTGGTCTAGTGTATGCAATTCGTCGGAGGGAGGATGGTGACGCACCGGACGTTATAATCGGTACGTTCCTTATAGCTAACAAGCCTTTCTTTACTTTAATTAATGTTGGCTCGACCCACTCATATGTTGCATGTAAGTAGCTGAAACACTAGGTGTAGTATCTAAAATGTCCGTTAGGGAGATGACTGTAGTGAGCCCGTTAGGTCAAACGGTAGTGGTGAATAGGATATTCCGGAGTGTGCCTCTAGAGATTCAGGGAGTGGTATTTCCTGTCGACTTGATGGAACTACCTTTTAGGGAATTTGATCTCATTCTAGGCATGGATTGGCTAGTGGAACATCGGGCTAAATTGGATTGCGCAGGTAAGCGAATGGAGTTGAGGACTCCGGAGGATAAGGAGATAATTATGATAGGAGAAAGAAGAAACAATTTGGCTAACGTAGTCTCCGCGTTAAAGGCTGATAAGATGGTGCAAAAAGGGTGTAAGGCATTTTTGGCCTTCGTTAGTGCTTTGGATGCAAAAGAAGAGGGGGTTGGTGGAGTTAGAACAATAAGAGAATTCATGGATGTCTTTCCGGATGAGCTGCCTGGGTTACCCCCGAATAGGGAGGTGGAGTTGAATTAATTTCTTGCCTGTGCTGACATCGTGTCAATTGCTCGTATAGGATGGCGCCAAAGGAGTTGGTAGAGCTCAAGGCCCAGATCCAAGAGCTATTGGATCATGGGTTTATTCGACCTAGTGTGTCTCCATGGGGAGCACCGGTCCTGTTTGTGAAGAAGAAGGACGGGACTATGCGCATGTGCATAGATTATCGGCAGTTGAATACGCTGATGATCAAAAAACAAGTACCCATTGCCGAGGATAGACGACTTGTTCGATCAGTTTAAGGGGGCTGCGGTATTTTCAAAAATAGATCTAAGGTCGGGATATCATCAGCTTAAGGTGAAGGAAGTAGATATCTATAAGACAGCTTTTCGGACAAGATACGGACATTATGAGATCTTAGTAATGCCATTCGAATTAACGAACGCCCCAGCTGCATTCATGGATATGATGAATCGGGTTTTTCAACCCTACTTGGATCAGTTCGTTGTCGTGTTTATAGACGACATTCTGGTATATTCAAGTCTGAGGAAGAGCATGATGCACATCTCCGGGTAGTATTGCAGGTGTTAAGGGAGAAGAAGTTATATGCCAAGTTTAGCAAGTGCGAATTTTGGTTGAAGGAAGTTGCGTTTTTGGGTCATGTGGTGTCTGCAGAAGGGATAAGGGTGGATCCCCGGAAGATTGAGGCAGTATTAGATTGGAAACTACCTAAGTCTGTGGCAGAGGTTTGTAGTTTCTCTGGGTTAGCAGGCTATTACAGGAAGTTTGTTGAAGGGTTCTCATCAATAGCAGCACCTCTGACGAAGTTGTTGAGAAAGGAGGTACCTTTCGTGTGGGCGGATAAGTAGCAGGAGAGTTTTGAGAAGCTTAAGAGAGTATTGACAGAGGCTCCAGTTTTGATTCAGCCGGAAGCAGGGAAACACTTTGTGGTGTATTGTGATGCTTCCCACACAGGATTGGGATGTGTTCTAATGCAAGATGGGAAGGTGGTCGGTTATGCATCTCGACAATTGAGGCCATATGAGGTTAACTATCCGACGCATGATCTGGAGTTGACAGCGGTAGTATTTGCTCTAAAAGTGTGGAGGTGTTATTTGTATGGAGAAAGTTCGGTGGTCTACATGGACCACAATAGTCTAAAATATTTGTTAACTCAGAAGGAGCTGAATTTGAGACAGCGAAGGTGGGTAGAGTTGTTAAAATACTATGACTGTTCAATAGAGTATCACTCGGGCAAGGCGAATGTAGTGGCAGATGCCCTAAGTCAAAAAGTAGTGTCGGATCTAAGGGTGATGTTTGCACATCTTAGCCTTTATAATGATGGAAGTTTGCTAGCAGAGATGCAGGTGAAGTCGACATGGCTAAATAAGGTAAAGGAGAAATAGTTGGTAGATGGTAAACTAAGTGCTAAGCTGCTGCAAGTGCAAAATGGGGAGTTAGGAGACTATGCTGTAAATAGCGATGGAGTGTTGTGTTTTAGGGCAAGGTCTGTATGCCAAAGGATGAGGAGTTAAGGCAGAGAATTCTTCAGAATCGCATTGTAGCCTTTATGCTATACATCCTAGAGGAAGTAAGTTATACAGGGATCTATGGGATCAGTTTTGGTGGCCCGGGCTGAAACGAGAAGTTATAGAATTTGTGGGTAAGGCTAAACACCAAGTACCTTCGGGATTGCTTCAACCAATAAAGATTCCATAGTGGAAGTGGGAGAGAATCACTATGGACTTCGTTAGTGGGCTTCCCCTTACGCCTACTAAGAAGGATTCGGTATGGGTGATAGTGGAACGATTAACAAAGTCTGCACATTTCATACCAATGTGGGTTGACTATTCGCTGTAAAGGTTAGGAAAGTTGTATGTGGCAAAATTATGAGGCTGCACAGGGTGCCGGTGTCGATTATCTCGGATAGGGGTCCGAGGTTTATGTCTCGATTTTGGAGAGCATTGCATAAGGCACTGGGCACTAGGTTAGACTTCAGTACGGCATTTCATCCGTAGACGGACAGCCAGTGTGAACGAGTAATTCAAGTGTTAGAGGATATGTTGAGGGGTTGCGTGATAGATTTCAGACGAAGCTGGGAGGAGTTCTTGCCTTTAGCAGAGTTTGCGTACAACAACAGCTATCAAGCAAGTATTCGGATGGCACCGTACGAAGCGCTGTCTGGACGGAAGTGTCGCACTCATACGTGTTGGACAGAGTTGGGGGAACGTCAGGTTTTGGGTTCGAAGATTGTGGCAGAATCGGAAGAAAAGGTTAAGGTAATTTGGGCATGGTTGAAGGAGGCATCAGACAGACAAAAGTCGTATGCGGACCTCAAGCGAAAGGAGATAGAGTTTGCAGTGGGGGACCAGTGGCATATCAGTTAGAGTTGCCTTCGAAATTGAAGCAGATGCACGATGTGTTCCATGTTTCAATGCTACATCATTACCAATCGGATCCATCTCATGTGGTGCCAGTTGAAGAGGTGGAGTTGAGACCAGATTTGTCCGATGAGGAAGAGCCGATTCAGATTCTAGAATGGGATGTGAAGGTGCTACGGAGGAAATTAGTTCCTCTAGTCAAAGTGTTATGGCGTAACCATGGATCGAAAGAAGCTTCTTGGGAGCCAGAGGAAGCAATGCGGCAGCAATACCCTCACCTATTTTAGCCAGGTAATTTCGAGGCCAAAATTACTTTTAAGGGGGTAGAACTGTAATATCTGGGATTTAGGGGTTATGTGTTTTAACTCCAATGTATGTAGTAGTGTGCTTGTGTGCTGTTTGTATGTGATTGGGGGCTTTGGAAACCTTGGGGTGTAGGCAGGAGCATTAGAAAAATGTTTGACTTTAAGCTGATAGGGGGAAGAGCTAGGGAGCGAGGCCTTAAGAAAAGGTGTGTGTGGGTTATGACACAAGAATCCAATTGGTAAGGAATCCACACATATAAATTATGTCCCATAATTCACTTTGTAAAATTTTATATGATTTTTCCATAACAAAACAGAATACCCCGAAGTCATTCAGAACCAGTCTCACTAAAATTAACATATCTCAGAATATAATATTTCTTTTCCTTCTCCATTTCTTCCATATAAAAGTAGACACAGTAAGATTTAATCTGATATCTTACTTACTTCGTAATTCCTTTTATCCAATTTTTCGTGATTTTTCAAGTACATGTCACTGTTTCTAACCAAACTGTTTTATTACAAAATATCATTACCACTACCAATATACGCACTCCCGAGTGATCACGGATGTTGATTATCGATTTTATTCGATATTTCTGCCGAATCATAGAATATTTCATGTAAACTTTCAAACAGATGTGAGACTTACTCACAATTTCAAACATATATTCGGAAGGGAACGGGATTACACACCTTATTTGGAATCCATAACACGATATTCTCCGCGGCACCTAAAGATACAATCGGTCAACAATTAATCCAAAACTCAACTTACCACTTCAACTAATATTTCGATTGATTAAAAATCTATTTCACTTACCAACAATCCAAGTCTCTTATTACGAGGGATAGATCGAGCGATTAAGTACCTAAAACATATAGTCGATTAATTATCTTTCAATCCTCTTAATACAATAACCAAGGAAGTTATTGAAAAAGACTATAATAGAGCTTCCTTACCTTGAACAATGAAATTCCTGTTTCACGCGATCTTCCTATGGCTAAGGTCAATTAAGCGATGTGGTAGAAAATTGGCACTCCTCTATACCACTACAAAGAAAGAAATGATCTTATTGGAGTGATTACAAAAATATGATGTTTCGGTTCCTCCCAGATCAAAACTTATATTAGGCACCAAGAGAAAGAAAATGAGATAAATTTTGGAAGAACGCTTATTGATTGATCAACGATTGAATGTAAGTACGGATGAGAAGAAAGGTAGAAAGGAAATGAGAGTTCGATTTATAATGAAAATGAAAATGAATATTCGGCTATCAAGAGGGAGATAAACAAGAGATGAAAATCTTAATTAAACAAAAGAGTAAGAAGATGCACAAATGTGCTTGAAGAATTCGGCCAAAGTAAAAATGAAAGGAGAAAATATGGTCACCAAGACTAGGAATTGCAGCACAAAGCAAAAGAAAGGATTGAGAGAAAAACACCAAATTGAGCAAAAGTGATTTTTGGCCTAATCAACACCAAAAATCCTACCAAAAGACTAAGCAATTTCGGCTATCACTCTATAGCCCCTAAAACCGTCTACATACATGTTTGCCAACCACCATTTCCATAACCTTTCCCTTGAAATATGCCACATGTTCCCCCTACATTCTCTTTTTCTTTTGATTCCTTTCCCTAACTTCATCATTGCCTTATTCTTTTAGCCACCTTACCAAAATAATGAAGTCCACACTTGCCAAAATTACTCCTTGACCGACACAATAAAGAAGGGAAGCAAAAATAAAAGTCAAATTGCACACAAAGTGATTTGAACCTCTTCCCTTAAGGCACTTCACTTGATGCCATAACCTCTTTACTAATTGCTCATTTATGCTAACCATTTATTCTTTTATTTCCATATGCTTTAAGGTCACTTACTCCATCTCCTTAAAGTGCTAAAATACCAAATTTTTCCTAAGGCCAAATTAAACCCGAGACTTCATAGAAACCTTGTAACCTTCCAAATTCACTTAGCTAATAAGTCTAATTTGCAATAATGCCATTCTCTTGTTCTCAAAATTTTAAACATTCCTGCGCCCAAGGCCCATTGAGCCCAATTCTACTAGGCCCAATTTTGGGATGTTACAATTCTACCCTCCTTAAAGAAATTTCGTCCTAGAAATTTCCAACTATAGGAACAGTCGCAAATCGTAACCTAGCACATTACACTTTCGCTGCGCACTCTGATCTTAATAACACTAGTTCGCTTTCTATCTTAATCTTGGAAACTCTTTACATCATCAAATATTTAATCCTCAGAAGCAAACAAGTATTTATCACCCATTCATAAAATTTCCTACATTAAAACATCACGTCCCACCAAAACATACCTGACTTGATAGTGATAGAACAATCCCGAGCCTTATGCTCCTTAGAACCGCATGTCAAACATGCTCCTAACCTCCTCCAGCACTCACTTGGATGGCGCCTTCCGTAATAATCACAAGCCAGAAAGATTGGACGTGCATTAACACGCTTTACAAAACGAGGCTGCGATCCACAAGAACCACAATCTCCTTTCTTTTTTACAGTCCACAAACCAAACTCGAAGTGCTTCACTGATTTCCTTAACCTCCTTCAATACTTTTTTAACTATATGAGTCAGCTCATCAACCTTAAATCGAACACGAGATCCCGTCTCAGCCACTGGTGATGCCAACGTCTCCCTTTTGGGCACATGCCTTGGTACCGAAGATCTAGCCCTAGCACCTCAGCCTCTACCATGTCCATGTCCACCGCATCCACGTCTTCTAGCGCTCATGTTTACTAAGTTGATATAATCTGATTAAGAGTTTTATGAATCTTTATGCTATTCGGTGTTTATTAAACAATGTTTTATGGAGTATGAGTAGAAAAGTTGTTTTCGAGAGTCAAATCCGCATCCTAGAGTCTCAGTCTCTATAGTTTCAACTCCTAAAGCTAACAGGTCTAGAGTATTCTACTTTGTAGAATTTTCGTAACACAATAATCATAAAATGAAAACAATTACTTACTTGACTTGGTGCCAGATGCTCGTGGTGCTATACTTCCTTTCAAACATGTATTTATAAATCAATTTTCAAACGACTTTGAAAACTTTTTGAACCCAAACCACAACCGAAGTTTTGAAGCGGGCTCGATACCATAAAATGTAACACCTAAACCCGGCCCAAAAGTTAGGCCCGAATATGGCGTGTCACAATGAAGAAAAGCGATAAAGGACTTGAAATTCGTACTAAAATAAGTTTTGTTAAAATCAAGAAAAATAAGTTTGATTTGAGACATTTGATAAAATACTACTAACCTCGAAGATTGATTGATAAATTGTTAGATTTGAACTAATAATCTTATAAAACGTGACTTTTGAAAATGACATTGAAAATTTGAAGAAGATTTTCGTATTAAAAATATTTGTAAAAAATTTATTATGAATTCCATTTGTTAATCGATTTTGGAAAACCTTTATTTTAGCTTTTAGAAAAATTCTCGTTTAAAACAATTTAAGCAAAATAATAAGTAAACCAACCATAAAACAATAAAGTAACGGGAATAGAAAATTTAAAATTTAATAACACTATTTCTGAAGAATGGCCTCTACCGAGTCATCCATGGCCCAAGTCCACCTCATGGAGCATTACCTACAGGGTTAAGAATGAAACACCCCAAACCCGGCCGACAAGTCCTGACTGGATCTGGCATGCTTCTTGAGTAAAACGTAGTTAAGTCTCGTATGACATTTTTCAAAATCGTGGTGGTTTCGAAGAAAATAGATTTGGGTTGTTCTCAAGTTAAAAATTGAGTAGTAATTTGATTTTGTACTAAATCGATAATTTCATATTTCAAGAGTTACAAGTTAAGGAAATACTGAATTTTAGAGTTTAATATTTTTGTAACTTGGAAAAAAACCCGTAGGTGATTGAGTTTTAAAACAATTGATGTTGTTCGTATCATATCAGAAATTTAAAACGCAATGAAAATAAAACGGTTAAGTAATAATGGCCTTATTACATCAAAATATAGCCCAAAATAAATAAATATAAACTTAATAAGAAAACAGAAAATCTGAGCTGTGCATGGCCACCACTAAGTTCCTGCTGACCTGGTCCATCTACTGAGTGCCATCTGCAAAAAGTTAGCCCACGAAGGGTGAGTCAACAGAATCAGTGTGTAACTACCATCACTGATTCCCAAATCATACAAGGCATAATAAATCACATAAAATAATTGTAAACCATGATGCAACCCAAACCACCTAGATCCAACCTCTACACATCACCCGTACCTACCGATCACACCGTGGGGATTACTAAATCTACCCTCCATCCACTACACACCATCGAAGGCAGTTGCTGCAGTCAACTACACATCGCCCTTATAATTGTGGCATAGCCACCAGATAATGTGACAGAGTCACCAGATTCATATTATGTGACATAGTCACCAGATAATGTGACAGAGTCACTAGGTAGGAACCACCATATCACTTCCTCTTTCACATAATCACCCATATGCCCATGCAACATACAAAACATGCTATTTTTCATGCAATTTACCTTACCCCAAAATTATAACGGGATCCACATATTTTCACATCAATGTCATTTAACATTATTTACGAGTGTTAAAGGGGTAACGTACCTGAATGCACTCGTACCATTGAATGGTACCCTTAGCCATATTTCATATTTTCATTAACACATATCTAATATTATCAACTTAGGGGGAATTAGTGTAGGGCTACACACCTGATTATTCGTAGATCTAATCAAAATCCCAAAAATCCCGATCTAACGCACTAGGCCCCTTTTTCCTACATTCAGCCAACACTAAGCATATTAGCAAAAAGCCATTCGACTACACAGTCAAATCCCAAAGGGTTAACGAGACCAAAACCCTTACCTTGCTGCCAATTTGGTTACCAACCAAATCCCGAAACTTCGTGATGATCCCCCTTACAATCGGTTAGGCACTAGAACACTCAATTGATTAGTTTTCGGCTTTTGAACGAATAAGAAATTGATCTGAATCATTAGAACCCTTACCTAGATTGCTTGGCCAAATCCCGAAGATTTGTCGGAAATCCCCTAAAACACCATAGTTAGTATCGGCACCCTTAATAAGTAATATGGCCTTGGCCGAATATCAATATCCTTACCTTGATTGTCTAAATCCCAAAAATATCACTTGTCCTTGGAGATGTCGAAATCCCTACAGGGTATGTGTTAGATTCGATTCTAACATTTGATGAACATAGTAAATGGCCTTCGGCCTAAAATCACACTTCACTTACCTTGGATATTCAAATCCTGAATGATCACTTCTCCAAACATTAATTACAAGAATCCCGAAAGACCCCTTACATAGTTCGGCCAAAAGAATATAAGGGATTAGTTTTCTTAGTGTCGACTTAATTGAAGGTATAGGAAAGAAGATCAATTGACAAAGAGTTCCTTACCCCATTATTAGAACTGATCGAATGGCTTACATCAACTGATCAACCACGCCCCTTTGATTACTGAAAGATTTGGCCACAGGAGAAGGGTTGTCGGTTTTGAGAGATAACTAGAAGAAAATTGGTTTCAAAAGGTGACAAAGAAGTGAACTTTTCGACTTTAAAAAAAAATAGTAAAGAGATATAGATTCGCTAAGGTCAATTGTGTTTTCGACCTTTGATGAATCGTGAAAAGAAGAAGTGAGAGGGTTGAGATTTGATGCGATTCAGCCTTGGTGACAAGAGGGAGATTCGGCATTAACAAAAGAGAAGAGAAGTGTGAAGTTTTAAGGTGTTGTGGCAATGGTGGAAAATGGTAAAGAGGTTTTGGCTAGAGAGTAGATGAGAAAGAAAGAAAAGAAATCAAATGGTAAAGATGAACACTAGGCTTCAAAATTTCGGCAATACATAAGCATACACTCAGAGTTGGAATTTCAGCCAACTCTCTTCCTCCTGACAACCTCTATCCATCTTGATAACCCAACCTTTATCTCTCTTTTAAAAGAGGCACCTAAAATCCACCTCTTCCCTCTTAATTAACACCCTTTTTAATCCTAAAATAAAAGAAATAACACTCCAAAATTGTAGCTAGGTGCCATCCATTACTGCCCTTCCTTGCTAAAAAATAAAACTCCAAAAAGTTTCCCTTGCTGCTCGAACCTAGGCCCTTCTCACTCCCTGTGGCGTCACCTTGCAAGGCCCTAAGTGGCGCCTCCTTGCCACCTTACCACTGGGTTATTTGTGTTCTAAATCACACAATAAACTCCTTAAGGCCTAGCTCCCTTAATTCTCCTTTTTGGGCTTAAAAATCCAATAACTCCTAAGGCTCCTATCTACATCCCAAGGTTCTTGAAGCCCTCAAATCACATTCTAATCATACTCAAGCATGCATTCACATACATTTAAGCAAAAATGCATAACCCCTAAATCCCAGATGCTATATTTCTACCCCATTAAAAGTAATTTTATTCTCGAAATTACCTGGCTAAAATAAGTGAGGGTACTGCTGTCGCATCGCTTCCTCTGGCTCCCACGAAGCTTCTTCCGATCCATGGTTACGCCACAACACTTTGACTAGAGGGACTGATTTTCTCTGAAGCACCTTCACATCCCGTTTCAAAATTCGAATCGGCTCCTTCTCATAGGACAGATCTGGTCTCAGCTCCACCTCCTCAACCGATATTATATGATATGGATCCGATCAGTAACGACGTAGCATCAAAACGTGAAACACATTGTGCATCTTCTTCAACTCCGAAGGCAATTCTAACTGATATGCTACTGGTCCAACCCGCTTCAAAATTTGATAAGGTCCTATAAACCTAGGACTTAACTTTCCCTTGCGACCAAATCTCATCACCTTCTTCCACGGTGAAACTTTTAGAAACACATAATCTCCCACAGTAAACTCAATCTCCTTCCGCCTAAGATCTGCGTATGACTTTTGCCGGTCAGATGCCTTCTTCAACCGTGTCTGAATTACTTTAACCTTTTCTTCGAATTCTGCCACAATATCTGGACCCAAAACCTGACATTCTTCCAATTTTGTCTAACATGTAGGAGTGCGACACTTCCATCCATACTGTAGCTTAAATGCGGTGCCATCTGAATACTTGCCTGATAGCTATTATTATATGCAAATTTTGCTAAAGGAAAGAACTCGTCCCAACTCCCTCTAAAGTCTATCACGCAACCCCTCAACATATCCTCCAAGACTTGAATTTCCCGCTCAGATTGACCGTCTGACTGCAGATGGAATGTCGTACTGAAATCCAGCCTGGTGCCTAAAGCTTGATGTAGCGCCTTCTAAAACAGAGACATAAACCTCGGATCCTATCCGAGATAATCGACACCGGCACTCCGTGCAGCCTCACAATTTCTGCTACATACAACTTTGCCAATTTCTGCAACGAGTAGTCAACCCGCACTAGTATGAAATGTGCAGACTTCGTCAACCGATCTACTGTCACCCATACCGAGTCCTTCTTAGTAGGCGTAAGGGGAAACCCACTAACGAAGTCCATGGTAATTCTCTCCAACTTCCATTGTAGAGTCTTTATCGACTGAAGCAATCCTGACGGTACTTGGTGTTCAGCCTTGACTTGCTGACACGTTAAGCACTTCCCTACAAACTCTGTAACTTCCTGCTTAAGACCAGGCCACCAAAACTATTCCCGTAAATCCTAGTACAACTTACTTCCTCTAGGATGCATAACATAAGGGCTACTATGCGATTTCCAAAGATTTTTTGCCTTAACTCCTCATCCTTTGGCATACAGACCTTGCCCCAAAAACACAGCACTCCATCGCTATTTACACCAAAATTTTCCAATTTCCCATCCTGCACTTGTCGTAGCTTAGCACTTAGTTCACCATCTAACAATTGTTTCTCGTTAACCTGACCTACCCACGTTGGCTTCACTTATAATTTCGCTAGCAAGCTTCCATTATCATAGAGGCTCAAATGTACAAACATCGCCCTTAATTCCGACACTACTTTGCGTCTTAGGGCATCCGCCACAACATTCGCCTTGCCCGGGTGATACTCTATTGAGCAATTGTAATCTTTCAACAACTCCACCCACCTTCGCTGTCTCAAATTTAGCTCCTTCTGAGTCAGCAAATACTTTAGACTTTTATGGTCCGTGTAGATCACTGACCTCTCTCCATACAAGTAGTGCCTTTACACTTTTAGAGCGAAAACCACCACCGCCAACTCCAGATCATGCGTCGGATAGTTAACCTCATGTGGCCTCAATTACCGAGACGCATAAGCGACCACTTTCCGTCCTGCATAAGGACACCTCCCAATCCTGTATGGGAAGCATCACAATATACCACATAGTCCTTTCCTGCTTCAGGCTGAATCAAAATCAGAGCCTCTGTCAATACCTTCTTAAGCTTCTCGAAACTCTTCTGCTGCTTATCCGCCCATACGAAAGGTACCTCCTTTCTCAACAACTTCTTCAAAGGTGCTGCTATCGATGAGAATCCTTCAACAAATCTCCTGTAGTAACCTGCTAATCCCAAGAAACTACGAACTTCCACCACAGACTTAGGTGGTTTCCAATCCAATACTGCCTCAATCTTTCGAGAATCCACCCTTATTCCTTCAGCAGACACTACATGTCCTAAGAACGTAACTTCCTTCAGCCAAAATTTGCACTTGCTGAACTTGGCATATAGCTTCTTTTCCTTAATACTTGAAGCACAACTCGGAGATGCTGATCATGTTTTTCCTCTGACTTGGAATACACCAAGATATTGTCTATGAACACAACGACGAACCGATCCAGGTAGGGTTGGAAAACCCAGTTCATCATGTCCATGAACGCGGTTGGAGAGTTTCTCAATCCGAACGACATTACCAAGAACTTATAATGCCCGTACCTTGTCCGAAAAGCTGTCTTATGGATATCAGCCTCCTTCACCTTAAGCTGATGATATCCTGACCTTAGATCTATCTTTGAAAATACTGCGGCCCCCTTAAGCTGATCGAACAAGTCATCTATCCTTGGCAATGGATACTTGTTCTTGATGGGTCAGCTTATTCAACTGCCAGTAATCTATGCACATGCACATAGTCGCATCCTTCTTCTTCACAAATAGGACCGGTGCTCCCCATGGAGACATACTGGGTCGAATAAACCCACGATCGAGTAACTCTTAGATTTGGGCCTTGAGCTCTACTAGCTCCTTTGGTGCCATTTGGTATGGAGCAATTAACACAGGAGCTGTACCCGGCAATAAGTCAATTTCGAACTCCACCTCCCTATTTGGGGGTAACCCAGGCAGCTCCTCCGAAAAGACATCCACAAGTTCCCTTACTGTTCTAACTCCTCCTACAGCTGCTTCATTAGCCTCCAAGGCAGTAATCAACATCAAAAAAGCTACACACCCTTTTCTCACCATCTTCTTTGCCTTAAGGGCAGATACCACATTTGACAAGCAATTTCGTCTCTCACCCATCACCACAACTTCTTTTTCGTCAAGAGTTCTTAACAACATGCACTTAACGCACAATCCATATTCCCATGATACTTCACTAACCAATCCATGCCTAAGATTAGATCAAACTCCTCGAATGGAAGCTCCATTAAGTCAATCAGAAATTGCGCCCCCTAAACTTCCAAAGGTACTACTCTAAAGAGTTTGTCTAATACTACTGATTGCCCTAAAGGACTAAGTATAGTCATCTTCTAGGTATAGTTTAAGAGTTCACATGCAGAGTTCCAGACACCTTACTAGCAATGTATGGATGAGTTGACCCAATATCTATCAACGCAATAAAGGGTAATCCAGAGATAAGGAACATACCCGTTATGACATCAGGTGCATCACCATCCTCCCTCCGAGGAACTGCTTACACTAGACCCAGCTGTCTCACCTCTATGTTACCAACACCTCTGCCGGTGTTCCCCGACCTCTTCCAGAACCATTACCTCTGCCCTCCGGACCACGACCCCATGGTGGCTTCTGTCCTCCTCTTCCGCTTGATTAGGACCTTGACTTGTTGGTCGGCTCCCGTCTGTTTTCATAAGACAGTCCATAATCATGTGATCCTTGGACCTACACTTGAAACATCCTCCTGTCTTCTTCCAACACTCTCCCAAGTGCATCTTTCCACACTAAGCACAAGTGCGGTACTATCCCACCGTAGCAACTTGCTAACCTCGCGACCCATCCGTTCTAGGTCTCTTTTGGATATTCCCAGATGACCCTGATGATCCAAAACCTCTCTTTTGCCTATTCTCGTCCGTGTTCTGTCTTACAGACTCCTTAACTCCTTCAGCAACCTTAGCCTTTTCTACCAACACAGCAAACTCCCGCTCCTGCTGTGGGGCAATCAATAATCTCAGGTCATCCCTCAGTCTGTCCTCAAACTGAAAACATCGTTCATGCTCCGTAGCCACTATACCTCAAGCGTATCGGCTCAACCTTAGGGATTCTGCCTCGTACTCCGCTACGGACTTATTCCTCTGAACCAGCCTCAGAAATGCCTTCCTCTGCGCATTAATATAGCTGGTTCCAATATACTTCTTCATACGCCACCATAAAATACTCCCAAGTGAGATCATCTACTGTAGCACCCTCCCGAACCGTGAGCCACCATTGATATGACCCATCGAAGAAGCGACACTACCCCTTTTAGTTTCGCCTCAGCAGTCATGTCCAAATCGTCCATAATTCGCTCCGTTGCCTCCAACCAATATTCAGCCGTATTGGGCGCCACACCAGATATACCACAGAAAAACTCAACTCCATTGGCTCGGAGTCACTCAAGTACAGATTTTTGAGCTCCCATACCTCCACCTGCTCCAGCCACCCTCTCAAGAACTCGCAGCATCGCTTACGATACTGCATCATCTCCAATCTGATCCTGATATTCCCCACCAACAGCTGGTGGTGGTGGCATCTCATTCTCGGACCCTTGACCAGACCTAACAGGTTCCGACACGATCATTCGGCCTCTACCACGGCCACGCACATTACGATCATGTCCTCTAGAACTCATTCTTTCGAGTTGTGTTTATCTGATTAAAAATTTTATGATTTAGTTTTGTTCCACTAATTATCCACAACAATTTTATGTAAAGAAATTTAGGGGCAATTCTTTCGATCATTTCAAGGTTTTCATTCCAAGTTTTCTACCCTAATTCAGAGAAAACACATTCATTCAGCAGTATTTACTACACACATTCATCTCTCGAACATTTTCATTCGTTCCAACCCAGGGTATTTTTGTAATTTGTCCTATAGGGGTATTTTGGTAATTTTCCAAGTTAGGGTATTTGAAAATTTTACAAAATAGAGATTTTTGTATTTTTGCAAAATAGGAGTACTTGGTAAGAAGATTCAAGGGTAATATGGTAATTTCATAAACTGAGGGTATTTTGGAGATTTTCAATTGAGGTACTTCGACAACCTTCTATACTGTGGGTAGCTTGATAATTTTACAAGTTAGGGGTAATTTGGTCAATTTGTAAATCAGGGGTATTTGGGTCATTTTTCAAATCAAGGGTATTTTGGTAATTTCAAAATCAAGGTTTAATGTTAGGTTTGTACAAAATAAGGTGACTGGTCCCTTTCGGGTTTTAATTATTGAATTTAGCCTGTGATTGAGTCCTCTTGGTTAGGGTGATCCGTCACTACGCACCAGGTAGGATTCGAGCGGAGAGGAGGTGAGTCACTATGACTACTTAAATACCAAGCTCCCCTTGAATCCAATCCTAGACATGCGCACAATGGTTGCCACACACTTAACTCGGTGACTCACCCACATGTTTGTTTGGTTAGACTTTAAATTTTATGTAATTCGATGTTGGAGTAAGCTAATCCTAGGGTTCAACAGTTTCTAATCTACTAATCTACGTCCCCATACTACTCACATACAAATCACACAATGGTTAGAGGTACTTACCTGGTGGACTTCGGGCCAGAGACTCAGGTGCCATGTCAGAAAACCTACTCATTCTTTTGTAAAACTCAATTTCAATATAAAGAAAACATTTTGGGCCAAAAATGCCCTCAAGGCCGAGTTTTGAACCGGGCTCTGATACGAAATTGAAACACCCCAAACTCGGCCCACAAGTCCTGACCGGATCAGGCATGCTTCTTGAGTAAAATGTAGTTAAGTCTCGTATGACATTTTTGAAAATTGTGGTGGTTTCGAAGAAAATAGATTTGGGTTGTTCTCAAGTTAAAAATTGAGTAGTAATTTAATTTTGTACTAAATCGATAATTTCATATTTCAAGAGTTACAAGTTCAGGAAATACCGAATTTTAGAGTTTAATATTTTTGTAACTTGGAAAAAAAACCCGTAGGTGATTGAGTTTCAAAACAATTGATGTTGTTCGTATCATATCAGAAATTTAAAACGCAATGAAAATAAAACGGTTAAGTAATAATGGAATTATTACATCAAAATATAACCCAAAATAAATAAATATAAACTTAATAAGAAAACCGAAAATCTGAGCTGTGCATGGCCACCGTTAAGTTCCTACCAACCCAGTCCATCTATTGAGTGCCATCTACAAAAAGTTAGCCCATGAAGGGTGAGTCAACAAACTCAGTGTGTAACTACCATCACCGATTCCCAAAACATACAATGCATAATAAATCACATAAAATAATTGTAAACCATGATGCAACCCAAACCGCCTAGATCCAACCTCTACACATCACCCGTACCTACCGATCACACCGTGGGGATTACTAAATCGACCCTCCATCCGCTACACACCATCGAAGGCAACCGCTACAGTCAACTGCACATCGCCCTTATAATTGTGGCATAGCCACCAGATAATGTGACAGAGTCACCAGATTCATATTATGTGACATAGTCACCAGATAATGTGACAGAGTCACCAGATATTGTGGTAGGAACCACCAGATCACTTCCCCTTTCACATATGCCCATGTAACATACAAAACATGCTATTTTTCATGCAATTTACCTTACCCCAAAATTATAACGAGATCCACATATTTTCACATCAATGTTATTAAACATTACTTACGAGTGTTAAAGGGGTAACGTACCTGAATGCACTCGTACCATTGAATGGTACCCTTATCCATATTTCATATTTTCATTAACACATATCTAATATTATCAACCTAGGGGGAATTAGTGTAGGGCTACACACCTGATTATTCGTAGATCTAATCAAAATCCCAAAAATCTCGATCTAGCACACTAGTCCCTTTTTCCTACATTCGGCCAACACTAAGCATATTAGCAAAAAGCCGTTTGGTTAAATAGTCAAATCCCAAAGGGTTAACGAGACCAAAACCCTTACCTTGCTACCGATTTGGTTACCAACCAAATCCCGAAACTTCATGATGATCCCCCTTGCAATCGGCTAGGCACTAGAACATTCAATCGATTAGTTTTCTGCTTTTGAACGAATAAGAAATAGATCTGAATCACTAGAATCCTTACCTAGATTGCTTAGCCAAATCCCGAAGATCTGTCAGAAATCCCCTAAAACACCATAGTTAGTATCGGCACCCTTAATAAGTAATATGGCCTTGGCCGAATATCAATATCCCTTACCTTGATTGTCTAAGTCCCGAAAATATCACTTGTCCTTGGAAATGGCGAAATCCCTACAGGATATATGTTAGATTCGATTCTAACATTTGATGAACAAATTAAATGGCCTTCGGCCTAAAATCACACTTCACTTACCTTGGATATTCAAATCCTGAATGATCACTTCTCCAGACGTTAACTACAAGAATCCCGAAAGACCCCTTACATAGTTCGGCCAAAAGAATAAAAGGGATTAGTTTCCTTAGTGTCGACTTAATTAAAGGTATAGGAAAGAAGATCAATTGACAAAGAGTTCCTTACCCCATTATTAGAACCGATTGAATGGCTTGCATCAACTGATCAACCACCCACCTTTGATTATTGAGAGATTCGGCCACAGGAGAAGGGTTTTCGGTTTTGAGAGATAACTAGAAGAGAATTGGTTTCAAAAGGTGACAAAGAAGTGAACTTTTAACTTTAAAAAAAATAGCAAAGAGATATAGATTCGGCTAAGGTCAATTGTGTTTTTGGCTTTTGATGAATCGTGAAAAGAAAAAGTGAGAGGGTTGATATTTGATGTGATTCAGCCTTGGTGACAAGAGGGAGATTTGGCCTTAACAAAAGAGAAGAGAAGTGTGAGGTTTTATGGTGTTGTGGCAATGGTGAAAATGGTAGAGAGGTTTCGGCTAGAGAGTAGATGAGAAAGAAAGAGAAGAAATCAAATGGTAAAGATGAATACTAGGCTTCAAAATTTTGGCAATACACAAGCATACACTCAGAGTTGGAATTTCGGCCAACTCTCTTCCTCCTGATAACCTCTATCCACCTTGATAACCCAACCTTTATCTCTCTTTTAAAAGAGGCCACCTAAAATCCACCTCTTCCCTCTTAATTAACACCCTTTTTAATCATAAAATAAATTAAATAACACTCCAAAATTGTAGCTAGGTTCCGTCCATTACTGCCCTTTCTTGCTGAAAAATAAAACTCCAAAACGCTTCCCTTGCTGCTCGAACCTAGGCCCTTCTCACTCCCTATGATGTCACCTTGCAAGGCCCTAAGTGGCGCCTCCTTGCAACCTTACCACTGGGTTATTTGTGTTCTAAATCACACAATAAACTCCTTAAGGCCTAGCTCCCTTAATTCCCCTTTTTGGGCTTAAAAATCCAATAACTCCTAAGGCTCCTATCTATATCCCAAGGTTCTTGAAGCCCTCAAATCACATTCTAATCATACTCAAGCATGCATTCACATACATTTAAGTAAAAATGCATAACCCGTAAATCCCGGATGCTACAAAGAAAGAAGGGGGTGAGTTACTTAGAACTCAATATGTAACCCACTCACCGTTGTTCACTAGGCCAAATCCATAAAGAAAATATTTGGGCCTAAGCCCATTTACAAATGTAACAATATAACAAATATAAAATGCATGTGATATGCAATTCCCAACCAAGCCTAAATTTTCATCCGCTATACACCACCCGTACCAACCAACACACCTGTGGGGACCATGTCAACCCACCTCGCAAACACACCAATAGCAGGCATTAAGCCAATTATAATATTTGTGGCAGAGCCATGGAACTAGATTTTGGCAATAGGCCATTTAAAATATTTGTGGCACAGCCACCGAACTAGATTTTTGGCAACAGGCCTTTCTTCTCTTCGTTATTTATCCCAACCCATGCAGTCATGTATATACATATTTAATGCACAATAATATATTCATAAGGTAAATTTCCACAAAAAACCCGTATTACAAGTTATCAATTTTGCCCATTAGTCAAAATAGCAATTTGGCCCATTTAACGATCTAGCAAATTCTGGCCCATTTATCGATCTAGCAAACTTTGGCCTATTAGTCACATGAGGCCCTTTTCACAATATTCTCATTTGGCCAATTTATGAAAATAAATCATATGGCCGAAAATATCATTTTTTAACAATATAGCCCATAAAGTAATATGTGAATTCAATTCATTAAGCAATTTCGTATTTCGGCCCATTAGGGGCAATTCCGTAATTCAGCCCATAAGGGCATTTTCGTAATTCAGCCCATAAGGGCATTTTTGTAATTTTACTCGTCGAGGGTAATTCGGTAATCTCACAACCCAGGGGTATTTCGGTAATTTACCCTCTAAGGGTATTATGGTAATTTCACAACCTAGTCTTAACTACTAATTTGGAGCATAAAATCGAAACTATCCATCTGCATCATACTGACTAAATTGACCATAACGCGAGTTAGAAACTCGAAATCTAAATCCGTAAATTTTCCTTGAAAGTAGACAAATATATATTTCTCCTATAATTTTTCTAGAATTTTTAGCTTAACCATTTAGTACAGTTTATTCCTTAAAATTTTCCTTGTTTCCTTTGTCCAATGATTCGACCTCTCTTTCCTTAATCACAAATATCTCTTCTTTGACGCTTTTCATCTACTGCTCCCACTTGTTTCCATCAAAAATGAGTTCAGTAAGGAATCCATACATATAAATTATGTCCCATAATTGACTTTTTAAAATTTTATATGATTTTTCCAAAACAAAATAGAATACCCCGAAGTAATTCATAACCAGTCTCACTAAAATTAACATATTTCAGAATATAATATTTCTTTTCCTTCTCATTTCTTCCATATTAAAGTAGACACAGTAAGCTTTAATCTGATATCTTACATACTTTGTAATTCCTTTTATCCAATTTTTCGTGATTTTTTAAATACACATCACTGTTTTTAATCGAAACTATTTTATTACAAAATACGATTACCACTACGAATATACGCACTCCCGAGTGATCACGGATGCCGGTTATTAGTTTTTTTCAGTATTTCTACCAAATCACAGAATATTTCATGTAAACTTTCAATGAGATGTGAGATTTACTCACCATTTCAAACATATATTCGGAAGGGTACGGGATTACACACCTTATTTGGAATCTGTAACATGATATTCTCCGCGGCACCTAAAGATACAATCGGTCAACAATTAATCCAAAACTCATTTACCACTTCAACCAATATTTTGATTGATTAAAAATCTATATCACTTACCAACAATCCGAGTCTCTTATTACGAGGGATGGATCGAGCGATTAAGTACCTAAAACATATAGTCGATTAATTATCTTTCAATCCTCTTAATACAATAACCAAGGAAGTTATTGAAAAAGACTATGAGAGAGCTTCCTTACCTTGAACAATGAAATTCCTATTTCACACGATCTTCCTATGGCTAAGGTCGATTAAGCGATGTGGTAGAAAATTGGCACTCCTCTATACCACTACAAAGAAAGAAATGATCTTATTGGAGCGAGTACAAAAATATGATGATTCGGTTCCTCCCAAATCAAAACTTATATTCGGCACCAAAAGAAAGATAACGAGATAAATGTTGGAAGAACGCTTACTGATTGATCAAAGATTGAATGTATGTATGGATGAGAAGAAAGGTAGAAAGGAAATGAGAGTTCGGTTTATAAAAAAAATGAAAATAAATATTCGACTATCAAGAGGGAGATAAACAAGAGATGAAAATCTTGATCAAACAAAAGAGTAAGAAGATGCACAAATGTGCTTGAAGAATTCGGCCAAAGAAAAATGAAAGGAGAAAATATGGTCACCAAGGCTAGGAATTCCGGCACAAAGGAAAAGAAAGGATTGAGAGAAAAACACCAACTTGTGCAAAAGTGATTTTTGTCCTAATCAACACCAAAAATCCTTCCAAAAGACTAAGCAATTTTGGTTATCACTCTATAGCCCCTAAAACCGTCTACATACATGCTCTAAAGGTCAACAACTTTGCCAACCACCCTTTCCATAACCTTTCCCTTGAAATATGCCACATGTTCCCCCTACATTCCCTTTTTCTTTTGATTCCTTTCCCTAACTTCATCATTGCCTTATTCTTTTAGCCACCTTACCAAAATAATGAAGTCCACACTTGCCAAAATTACTCCTTGACCGACACAATAAATATGGGAAGAAAAAATAAAAGTCAAATTACACACTAAGTGATTTGAACCTCTTCCCTCAAGGTACTTCACTTGATGCCACAACCTCTTTACTAATTGCTCATTTATGTTAACCATTTATTCATTTATTTCCATATGCTTTAAGGTCACTTACTCCATCTCCTTAAAGTGCTAAAATACCAAATTTTTCCTAAGGCCCAATTAAACCCGAGACTTCATAAAAACCTTGTAACCTTCCAAATTCACGTAGCTAATAAGTTCAATTTGCAATAATGCCAATCTCTTGTTCTCAAAATTTTAAACATTCCTACGCCCAAGCCCCATTGAGCCCAATTCTACTAGGTCCAATTTTGGGATGTTACAGACTTATCTTGATTGAATCTTTAGGGTTCCTTGAGTTAAATTATCCATGTATAAATTATCTATGAATTATGATGAGACATTGTCAATAGGAATTAAGAATTATGGAAAGTTCGTTTTAATTGTATGTTGAGAATTTTGCTTGAGGACAAGCAAAAGCTTAAGTGTGGGGGGTATTTGATAAACCGTTAAAAGTAACATATTTTAATCCCACATTTAGTATGCTTTTGGATGAATTATCCTTGATTTATGTAAAAAGGTGCTCTTAATCCTTTCTTTTCATGTCTTATACTCAGGAAAGCACCTAAAGATAAAAAGAACATAAAACGGGCATAAAAAGGACTAAATTGGGCCAACCCAAGAATTTGACACGACCAGCCCAAAGACCACACGACCGTGCCTCACTGATTACCTATAGCACGGCCTCAACTCCGTCACACACGGTCGTGCATCATCCATTTACCACACATGGACGTGCTTGGTGATCTACATGGTCATGTCCCAATCGACAGACCTGAAGCACGACCTGAATCCCGACTTCCACGGTCGTGCCCAAAACGGCGAGAATCAAGGCACGGCCTAACCATGATTTACACGGGCATGTACCATGGCCGTGCCCCTACCGCGAGAAAGAGCAATTTCACTCAGATTTGGATGCTTGGAGGTAAAGAAATATATTCCTAAGTCTACTTAAACATCCTAGGAGGAATTCTATTTGAATTAGGATACTTAAGAGCCAAGTAAAGCATCTCAAAGCCTATATAAACACCCAAGGTAGCAACTAAAAAGGCGAGTTCGGTAGAAGCCGAAATGGACGGCTTTTGGCAGAGGCTTTTGGCCGAAGCATTCATCTTTTAGGAGTCACTTAAAGATAGCCAGTTGGTCCATCTCAAGAAGCAGGAGTTCTACTCAAGACGAAGGATCTCTCCTTCAATTCCTTCAAGGGGTTTTAGGGATTTCTTATGTTTTGTTTTATCTTTTCTCTTGAGATGTTTTCTTATTTAGCTATGAACTAAACCCTTCAGATACTTGAAGGGGATGAAACCTATTATGAATTTTGTTAGGTGATTTCTAAATTATATGATAAGTACTTAGTTTATTCTTAATTATGTTGCTTAATTTAATCTGATGTGCTTAGGTGGAGGAGCAATAGACCCTACCTAAGAGTAGATCTAGCATAATTGAGCGGAGTTGATCGGGCGCCTGGAGATAGGGTTACGAGATTTTGTCAAATTAGGGTGAAACCTAATATGGGAATTCATTGATCGATTTACTACTTCCTTAGGGGGTTATTATAAGAGAACAAGAGTTTCACTAATTAACATAAGGTTAGATGTTATTCGCCTCGAGAGAGGGTTTAATGTAGGTTAGGGAGTCTCGCGGATCAAGCTAAGTCAAGAAATCATATGGTTTGGGGAATAAATAATAAGTGAAGTCATAGGTGGACTCTTCCTGAGGGTATCGTCTTCATCAACTGAGTTTTCCTAAAGTCTTTCTCCCATTCATTCTTTTGTCTTTACATTTAGTTTAAGTATCTCTTTAGTTTAATAATCCAATCACTCCGTATTTTAGGCTAAAAAATAGAAAAGTGAGTAGTAGTACTTTTAGGTTCCCTTGGGTTCGATAAGATATTCTTGCCTAAACTATACTACTGTTCGATAGGTGCACTTACCTCTATCGTTGTCATAGTTAGTCTACAGGTTCGATCATTCTTCTTAAAAATATTAAAACTCGACTATTTGACACGATCATTTGGGGTGCTACATTTTTGGTATTAGAGCCAGGTTACAAAACTTGGGCTGTGAAATGGGTTCGCAAAGGTTGTATAAAATTGAAGTAAATATTAAGGTTTCAATCGAGATATGGCATCCGAGTCTACCGGAAACCATTCCACGCAGGTAAGTGTTCTAATTCCTAGTAATATGTGCATAAAATGCTTATTTGATTGGATGGATATGTTGTTAGCATAGGGAAATTTAAACTTTAGGAAGTGGAACCTCTAGCGTGTGACAAGTTTGCAAAAACTATTCTTTAAAGCCAAGTCACATAAAATTTTACTCGGTATTAAAATATTGGAAGATACTAACTCATAAAACTTTTAATCAAATTAAGTCGCAAACGTTAAATATGAGCACTAGGGGGTGTGGTATGCGTGGCCGTGGTAGAGGCATGATTGCTATTTCGGAGCTGGTATGGTCTTGTCATAGTCAAGAAATGAGATGCCAGTACCACCAGCTGTGGAGGTAGAATATCAAGACCAAAATCGAGAGCGATCACGGTGTCTCGGTGATGCTACTGGTCTTGGGAGAGTTGTTGGGGCAGGCATGGGTACAGGGGCTCAAAATGCGTGTCGAGCGACTGGGCTAATGGAGCGAAAATGTTCAGGGGTATTTCAGGCGTAGCTCCAAAAATAGCTGAGTATTGGTTGGAGGCAGTGGAACGTATAATGGATGATCTCAACTTCACGGAAGAGGAAAAGCTAAAAGGAGTAGTGTCTCTTCCCTGGGATGAAGCGTACCGATGGTGGCTTACAGTTAGAGATGGATCAGTGGCTGACCGCATTACCTAGGATTTCTTCAAGTCGACATTCCAGAGTAAGTACATCGGATCAAGTTATGTGGATGCACATCATAGGGCATTTTTGAATCAGATCTAGGGAAATAAATCGGTAGTAGAATACGAAGCAGAATTTTTACGCTTGAGTCATTATGCCCGAGGAATAGTGGCCATAGACCATGAGCATTGTGTTCGGTTTGAGGACGGTCTGAGGGATGATCTGCGTGTGCTGATAGCTCTAAGCGAGAAAGGGAGTTTGCGATTTTAGTGGAAAAGGCTAAGATAGCCAAGGAAGTTAAGCGGTCCGAGAAGTGGAATCAGGATAGAGACAAGGATAGGAATAAGATGGATGGGCCGAGTCGGAGGGTGATATCTGTGGGTAATAGTCAGCCTCAGAGGTGTGCCCAGTGTAGTAGATTTTATTCGGGTGAATGTTGGATGGGTGACAGAAGATGTTTCTGGTGTGGGTTTACTGATCATCAGGTTAGGGACTGTCCACAAGATCGGGGTGGCGCAGGGACGGTAGGACAGACTAACGCTCAGCCGGGTAGAGGAGGTCAACAACCAGAGAGAGGTCATGGTCCACTCAAAGGGGGTAATGGTTATGGTTGGAACCGTGGAGCACCAGACAGGGGTGCAGGGAATACAGATGCGAGACAGTCGAGGTTGGTTTATGTAGTGAGATGTCGAGAGGAGGGGGATTCACCAGATGTCATAACCGGTACGTTCTTGATTTTTGGTTTGCCTTTTTTCTACATTAATTGATATTGGATCGATGCATTCTTATGTTGCTAGTGTAGTATCTGGAACTTTAAGTATAGACTCTGAGATTATTTCTAAGGAGATGACGGTAGTTAGCCCGCTAGGTCAGTCGGTAGTGGTGAACAGACTGTATAGGGATGTACCTCTAGAAGTGCAAGGGGTAGTTTTTCTAGTGGATTTAATGGAACTGCCATTTGGGGAGTTTGACCTGATCTTAGGTATGGACTGGATAGTGAGATATCGAGCAAATTTAGACTGTGCAGCAAAGTGTATGGTACTAAGCACTCTTTAAGATGATGAAGTGGTAATAATATGGAAAGGAGAAACTACTTATCTAACGTAGTGTTCGCTCCAAAGGCTGAAAGAATGGTGAGAAAAGGATGTAGGACATTCGTAGCCTTTGTTTCTACTCTGAATGTCCAAGATTCAACTGTGGGGAATGTTAGAACGGTGAGGAAATTTTTTGATGTTTTCCCAGAAGAACTTCCAAGACTACCCCCGGATCGCGAGATGGAGTTGGAATTGATCTTCTTTCGAGGATAGCATTAGTGTCCATTGCACCATATAGAATGGCACCGAAGGAGTTGGTGGAATTGAAAGCTTAGATTCAAGAACTGTTGGATCGGGGTTTCATCCGACCAAGTGTATCACCTTGGGGAGCACCAGTGCTGTTCGTTAAAAAGAAGGATGGATCAATGCGTATGTGTATTGACTACCGTCAGCTGAACAAGTTGACTATCAAGAATAAGTATCCGTTGCCGAGGATTGATGACTTGTTCGATCAATTGAAAGGGGCGTCAGTTTTCTCAAAGATAGATTTGAGATCAGGATATCATCAGCTCAAGGTCAAAGAATCGGATATTCATAAGACAGCTTTCAAGACCCGTTATGGCCATTATGAATTCCTAGTGATGCTGTTTGGGTTGACCAACGCACCAATAGCGTTTATGGATATGATGAACAGAGTATTCCAACCCTATTTGGACTAGTTTGTCGTAGTATTTATAGACGATATACTAGTATATTCAAGGTCGGAGGAGGAGCACGATTCGCACTTTCGAGTGGATCTACAAATCTTGAGGGAGAAACAATTGTACGTAAAATTCAGTAAGTGCAAATTTTGGCTAAGTGAGGTTACTTTTTTGGGACACGTTGTGGCAGTGGAAGGGGTCAGAGTTGATCCCCAGAAAGTTGAAGCTATCATGGATTGGAAATCACCCAGGTCTGTGACAGAAATTCAGAGTTTCCTTGGTCTTGCTGGGTAGTACAAGAGGTTCGTTGAGGGATTCTCCTTGATTGCGGCACCTTTAACCAAGTTGTTGAGAATGGGAGTACCTTTTGTATGGGGTGATAAGCAACAGGAAAGCTTTGAAAAGCTGAAGAGGGTGTTGACGAAGCTCCGATTTTGATTCTACTGGAGGCTAAAAAGGAGTTCGTGGTTTATTGTGATGCCTCACACACATGGTTAGGATATGTGTTGATGCAAGGTGGAAAAGTTGTTGCTTATGCGTCTCAACAGTTAAGATCGCATGAGATAAATTATCCCACACACGATTTGGAGTTGGCAGCGGTGGTTTAAAATATATGTTTGAAGAGAAATATGTCATTTATATGAATCATAAGAGTTTGAAATATATCCTTACCTAGAAGGAGTTGAACCTGAGGCAAAGGAGGTGGATTGAGTTATTAAAAGACTATGATTGTTCGATTGAATACCATCCAGGTAAAGCTAACGTGGTGGCAGATACACTAAGTCAGAAGGTAATCTCAGATCTGAGGGTGATGTTTGCCCATCTGAGCTTGTATGAAAATAGGAGTTTATTAGCTGAGCTTTATGTGAAGCCGACGTGGGTAGATCAGATTAAGGAGAAGTAGTTGGAGGATGATGTTTTGAGTGCTCGACTATCTCAAATGCAACATGGTGAAGTAGGGGATTATAGTGTGAACGAAGATGGGGTCCTGTGTTTCTAAAAGAAGGTTTGCATGTCGAGGGACGTGGAGTTGAGGCGGATGATTCTTCAGGAAGCACATAATAGCCCATACGCTATGCATCTAGGTGGAAGTAAAATGTATCGGGATTTACGGGAATAATTTTGGTGGCCAGGTCTGAAGAGAGAGGTAACTGAATTTGTGGGTAGATATTTGACATGTCAGCTGGTAAAAGCAGAGCATCAGTTGCCATCGGGGTTATTGTGCTGGTACAAATCCCGCAATGGAAATGGGAGAGGATCACTATGGATTTTGTTAGTAAGCTACCCCTTACGCCCACTAAGAAGGATTCGATATGGGTAGTCGTTGATCGATTGACGAAGTCCACTCATTTTAAACCAGTTCAGGTCAATTACTCTCTTCAGAAGTTGGCTAAGTTGTATATAGCGGAGATTGTGAGGTTGCATGGAGTATTGTGTCCATCATCTCCGACAGAGTTCCTAGGTTTACGCCAAGATTTTGGATGGCATTGCATCAAGTGTTGGGACAAAGTATGATTCTAGTACGACATTTCATCCACAGATGGATAGACAGTCAGAAAGGGTGATTCAGATTTTGGAAGACATGTTGAGAGGTTGCATCCTCGATTTCAAGGGTAGCTGGGAAAAATTTTTACTGTTGGCGGAATTTGCATATAACAACATCTATCAGTCCAGTATTCAGATGGGGCCATATGAAGCGTTGTATGGGCGGAAGTGTCGTACTCCTACGTGTTGGACAGAGTTGGGTGAGCATCAGCTATTGGGTCCAGAACTAGTGTTGGAAACTGAGAACAAGGTTGAGTTGATCCGGGCTAGGTTGAACAAAGCTTCTGACAGGTAGAAACCTTACGCTGAACTGAAGCGGAGGGACATAGAATTTGCAGTGGGTGACTAGGTTTTCCTAAAGGTGTCACCGTGGATGAAAATTCTAACGTTTGGACGGAAGGGTAAGCTAAGCCTCAGGTTTATCGGGCCTTATCAGGTGTTGAAGCGTGTAGGACCAGTTGCTTATCAGCTCGAGCTACCTTCAGAGTTAAGTAAGATTCATGATGTGTTTTATATTTCAATGTTGAGACGTTACCATTCAGATCCATCCCATGTGATACCTTTGGAGAAACTCGAAGTAAGGCCTGATTTATCCTTTAAAGAGGAACCAGTTCAGATCTTAGAGCGAGATGTCAAAGTTTTGTGAAGGAAACGGTTCCTTTGGTTAAGGTTTTATGGCAGAATCACGGGACAGAGGAAGCTACATGGGAGCCAGAGGATGTTATGCAACAGCAATACCCTCAGCTCTTTTGACCAGGTAATTTTGGGGCCAAAATTCCTTTAAGGGGGTAGAACTATAACATCCTGAATAGGGGGCTCTGCATTTGCAATGTGTCATGTGTGTATGTTGTGCAATGTGTGTTATTCTGGTGTGTTTAAAGGTTTCGAGAAGGCTCAAGGTTAGGCCTGAGACTAGGTAGAAATTCTATTTTTAGGCACTGCAAGGGAGAACTAGTTGAAGTGGGCCTTAAGGGTACTTAAGTGGGGTAGTTGACACAAGAATCTAATTGGTAAAGTGGCAAGGAGGTACCACTAAGGGAGTAGGTAGGTGACGCCATAGGGAAGTGGTGAGGGAGCAAGTTCGAGTTGCGTTGACAGCAAATAGGACTATTTTTTTATGCGCCTAAGGAGCCTGAGAGGTGGTTTCAGCTGGGACTCTACATGGGTGAGGGTGGATTAAGTCAAAAGATAGGAAGATGAGGATAAGAGGAAAATGTGGGATAGGGTGTGAGTGTAGGTGGTGGCCAAATGTTGGACACTAGGAGCAAGGGGGAGGAATCAGTTTTGGTTGGTTAAGGGTGTGCCGAATGTCTTGAGGTTTTAGGCTTGGTTGCTTGTGATCAGTGTGTATTTTCGGTTACTAAGGGTGAGTGTCGAATTTACTGAGCCAATTTCTTTTGCTCCTCTCTTGTTTTCTAGCCGAATTTGCTTAGACCATTGGTGTTTTTTTTCCCTCTTTATCTCTTCTTCCCTTCTTCTCTTTACAAAAGACCTCTAACCCGAAATCATTTTTCCTCTCCAAACTTTTCTTCAGAGCCAAACACTCTTATCATCTTTTCCACTTTCCGTTCTATTCTTTTCATTGCTCCATTTAAACGACGAAATCTCACCTTTCTTCTCTTATTCTTCTTGACCAATTCCTCCCTTACAGACCAATCATCTCCTTGATTTCATCTTACTTAGCCGAATCTCATAAGTCTTTCTCCTTGACTTTCTTTTGCTGAAGCATATCCTGTCTCTTCTCATAGTAGTTGTCGTCACTCTGCTCCACAACTCTGCCAATCGGATTCTTTTGATCAGGGTAGGTATTATTCTTTTTATCTCAATTCTCTTTTCTCTCCTTTATAGATGCCAAAAGCATTAATCTTATCTTATGGCTTTGACCGATCAAAGTAGGGCTTGTCTTCGCATTTTCGTCTTTTGGTCGGCAATTGAAATGTGTTAAAAGGCATTCGGTTCTAGGCACTTAGACATTTAAGCGGTACTTAATCCAAGTTTTATAGTCTTCGGGATCTATCGATTTAGGTAAGGGATCTTTACATTGAGTGTTATTCATTTTCATTCTTTGCTTTAATGTTTTAATCTGGTATATTGACCAAGATCTTTTCCATGGATACAAACGCTAGTTAAGAAAAGGAAGGGGTTGGACCCGTAGTCCCAGTCCCAAAGTTCAAGAAATGCGCAGTGTCTGCTGTTCGAGATTGGCCACCGGGTTGTGGGCTGGCTTCTGAGCAGAATAGTAGACAGATAGCAATGGTTCCTATTAGCAATAGTGTCGACATAGAAAGCGTGGTATTGCGTGTTTTCAGGTGTGTAAACCTCCACAGACTTTATTTTGTCTGTACTAACATTTGTGCGGGCTGAAAAGTCGAAAAAGGCTGTGTAGACAGTCGTGGTGCCCTTAGGGGTAAGGAATGTCAAGTACGTGACTGTATCATTTTCTTTGCATGGATGAATTTATGTATGGTGATCCACTGTGTTATGGATAACATGTTGCATTCGTTAGGATATGTATGTAGTTCATGGGGTATGGGTTTTACATGAAGGGGAAGAGCATGATTATTTGGTCACGTAGTGATCGATGTCTATGCCATGATATATATATGTACATATATTAATTGGGTCACATAGTGATCGGTGACTAAGCCACGAGATATATATATTATTTGGTCACATTATGATCGGTGGCTAAGCCACGATGTAATATTTTGGTCACCTAGTGATCGGTTTATGATTGGCAGCATGCCTATCGAAATGGAGTGTAGCGGATGGAGGGTTGATTGTAGAAATTCCCACGGTGTGATGGGCTAGTACGGGTTGGTGTGTAGATGATGGGAAAACTAGGTTTGGGTTGGGCTTATTGCATTCATGTGTTTGTATGTTTTCCTTGTGGGCTAAGGCCCAATGTGTGATTGTGGGCCATGAGCCGTTTGTATAATGTGGGAGAATTTACACACTGAGTCCCGGTGACTCACCCCTTTCTTAAATTTTTCAGGTAATCAGTAGATCGTGGATGTGGGAGACGAGGTGGACTCGTGGAGGCCATAGTACCCTTTTCTTTCATAAACTCATTTCTTATTATACTTTATTTTTAATTGGGATTTTTGTTATGTAATAAGGCCTTTCTAAATTAAACTTGGGTTTTGATTAGTTATTGTTTATTCCAACCTCGACACTTAACCATTAAAGTGAAAAATGGGGTTTTTTTCAAAAACATACGGACAACATAAAATAATCAATTCTTTTTAATGTATCCACAAGCATAATTAAATGTTCGATTGGTGTAACTCAGAAATTTTCTTAATCCACGTATTGTTATATTCATGACTACGCTTTAATCGAAAAGTTTTTCAAACCTCTGGTTTTTTTCTAAATTCAACAAAAACTCATTTTTAAATCACCCTGTAACATACCGGATTCAATCGTAATGTTTAGGCCGGGTTTGGGGTGTTACATAAAATTTATTAAATTACAAAAATGCCCTTATGGGCCGAATTACGAATATACCCTCAATGGGCCGTTTTTATCAAAATGCCTTAACGGCCTGAATTGCTTAAACATCTTTAAAGTGCCAATTTATGAAAATGTCTCTATGGGCCAAATTGCTAGAATACCTTATTGGGACAATTTGCTAGAATGCCTTAGGGGCTAAATTATTAAATTGCTTAAATAGGTCGTTTCATCGTAATAATTTATTAGATTAATGGTTGTTATATATATGTGGATATTTAATTATGTTGCATTTTACATATTGCATGGGATGGGAAAATTGTATGGAGAGTAGTGTAGCCTGGTGGCATTGCCACAATTTGTTTACTGTCGTGCGTAACTATGATTTCGGTGGCTTGACCACAAAAATATTATAAATAGCTGCTTGACTGCAAATTTGGTGTGTGGCGGGGTGGGTTGCCTTGATCCCCACAGTGTGATTGGTGGTCGGGGTGTGATGGATGGATGGGTTGGGTTGCATACATTGCATATTTATCTTTGTTATGTAAATGGGCTTCGGTCCAAGATGATGCTATACGGGTTCAGGCCCAGTGGATGACGGTAAGGGGATTATACACTGAGTTCTTATAACTCACCCCTTTTTCTCAACCCTTCGGTAATGCTCAGTGACGAGGACTTGGGCCCATGGATGACTCAGTGGAGGCCATACTTTGGAAATAATGTTTTCAGACATTAGTAAACTTATTTTCTGTTTTAATTCATTACTTTTACTATTTTGGGTTTTAAAGTTGTAATAAGGCCTCTGGGATATTTTTATTTTGCTGTATGTTTAGTCGTACTTATTATCTTGCCTGAAATGTTTTAAAAGAGGATTTTCTAAAATCATAAATAATGGTTTTCCAAAATTGATTAACAAATAGATTTCATAACAAATTTGTACAAATAATTTAACTCGGAGTTTCTTTCGAATTATCAACAATATTTTCAAAAGTTACGGTTTTAAAAGATCACTAGTTCAAATATCGATTCTTCAATCTTCCTTTCAAAGATTAGTAGTATTTTTATCAAATATTTATAAACAAACTTGTTTTTCTTAACTATAACAAATTACTGTCACAAGTTCTTTAAACTCTTTCTTCATGTGACATACTAGATTAGGTCGTAACTCATGGGCCAAGTTTGGTGTGTTGCAACCTAGCACACTGACACGGCACTGCAGGTGTGTATGGCCACTTGAGCGATGCTGACTAGACACTTGGCATGAGTTACTTAGAACTCAGTGTGCAACTCACTTGCCATAGTCCACTGGGCCAAGACCATTTATACATTTATTTGGGCCTAAGCCCATTTCAAAATATAATAATTTAGTATTTAAAAATAATAATGCAAATTATATGCAATTCTCAAAACCAAACCTAGATTTCCATCCGCTACACACCCCCGTAACCAACCAACACACCTGTGGGGAGCTTTAGTCACCCACCCCGCCAACACACCGAAGTAGGCTTTAAGCCCAATATCATATTTGTGGCAATGACCATTTAAATAATTGTGGTGAAACCACTGATGTAGATTTCGAGCAACGGCCATTGTGACAGAGTCACCTATCTAGATTTCTGGCATT
The DNA here is from genome assembly GCA_025506655.1 of Gossypium rotundifolium. Classification (NCBI taxonomy): domain Eukaryota; kingdom Viridiplantae; phylum Streptophyta; class Magnoliopsida; order Malvales; family Malvaceae; genus Gossypium; species Gossypium rotundifolium. Next base: position 29,881,774 of record CP106732.1, on the reverse strand, counting down.
AAGCCTTTCTTCCCTTCATCATTGATCCCAACCCATGCAATCATGTTTATGCATTTCAAAATATTTATAAGGAAAACCATATTATAATTTATGAATTTTTGGCCCATTAAAACACATATCGTATATAGCCCATTTATCAATTATCACAATTGATCCAATTATCAAATTTCATTTATGGCCCAAATTTATCAAATATCAAATATGTGGCCCAAATTTACCAAATATCACATATGTCCCATAATTGCCAAATATCACATATAAGGCCTAAATTTACCAAATCTCACATATGGCCCATAATCGCCAAATATCACATATAAGGCCTAAATTTACCACATCTCACATATGGCCCAAATTTACAAAATTGCACATATATGGCCCAAATTTGCCAAATATCACATATATGGCCCAAATTTACCAAATTTCACATATATGGCCCAAATTTGCCAAATATCACATATATGGCCCAAATTTATCAAATATCACATATATGGCCCAAATTTATCAAATATTATCGTTTTATCCATTAAGGGCGATCTCAAAATTTTCACGATCCTAATACTGATTTTACGATCTTAACACTAAAGTGTCAATAATACCATATTCTCCGATTTGTCCAACTTTAATCGTTGTATAGTCATCTAACCCATGAGATATAGTGTGAGATTACACACCTGATTATGGTGAGAACTACACTCTCCCGCTCGTCAATATCTAAACACACATTACGAAGGATTAGAACACTAAAATTTAATATTAATCTATTCTAATATTGAGCGATCTAAATCTTACCCTCGGAATCTCGAATAACCACTATTTGCGATTTCTCTCCGATCAAAGGTTCAGTACCACGAGTAAACAATGGTTCGGGAGTACGTACGACTTCGAATAATTGATTTTCACCGAATGAAGGTCCACAACCTGGTGGAAAATCTTGGATTCCCGAAATAGTCCTTCTCTTAAACTTAGGGTGATTAATAGAACCACCCCTCTTCCAAGTACTATTCACTGCCCTTTTCGTCCCTATTTTGATTGTCTTCAAAGTCAAAGAAACATTAGTCCTAACAATATTTCGACAATCTTAAGACTAAAAACTTAAAGAGTGAAATCGGCTTACCTTAATATTCTAAAAAATCTCAAGAGAATCCTTTGTACGTTATTATCAAATCTTAAATGATCTTTAAGATTTCTCCAAGAAAATGAAGATTCGACCCTTCCACTATTTCACGATGATCCAAGATTGAATAAAAGAAAAAGAATGATTGAAGAATAGATGCTTATAGAAAATAGAAGATTCAGCTATGCAAAAACAAAGGAGAGAAATAATTGATTCGACTATGGAGGCAGTCTATCATTCGGCCATGAAGAAAAGAAAGTGTTAAAAGTGTGTTGAAAAGAAAAATCAAAATGTTGAAATGAAGAAATGAGGATGATAGAGTTATGATTAAATTTTCGAAAATAAGGAAAATAAGAAATGAGAGTTTGAGCAATGGTGCATTCGGCCAAGAGAGAGAGGAGAAGAAAATGTTTTGTTTTCAATGTTTTAGGCACTAAATGGAAGCAACAAATGAGCTACTGGAGTGATTAACAAATAAATGACCAAATGGTCAAAAGAATAACTAAAAGAAAACAAGGCAAAGATGGTTTTTCTCCTATCACAAGCACATTCTGCCAAGAGGAAAGATGAGAGAAAAAGTTTTGATTTTGGGAGAGCAAGAGATCAAAATGAAAAATTCTCCCAAGCTACTATCTTTTCCAATACTTGCCACAAAATTTTGGCTCCCTCTTTAGTCCACAAAACCGTCCATGTTCATGTACAATTAGCCATTCAAATCTTTCTAAAATAGAGCCCTTGTTTTAAGCCTTATGTTTCCCTTACATGCCTTTTCCATATGATTCCTTTCCCTAAGTTATCACTTGCCTTTTTCCCATGATCTTCTTGCCATAAAAAAAAAATAATCCAACTCAACAATCCTTATCCATGACCGACATTTGCTTAAGGAAAATTAAAAAATAAAACTTCAAGTTGCATGCTAGGAGATTCGAACCTCTCCCCTCAAACAAACATGCATGCGCCAACACCTCCTTTCTACTAGCTCATCTTATGCTAATTTTAACACCTAATTTTACTTCAACCTCAAGGTCACTTGATCCACTTCAATTAAATACTCCTTACTAAAATTTATTCTACTTCCGAATAGTTCTCAAGTCTTCTCAATACCATACTAAACATGAAAAAATTTATTATACACATGTTAAGCACTAAAATATGCATCAATTCGATACTCAAATTTTAGGATGTTACAACCCATATAGCAAACTTGCTCGTTTTCAGCGCTTGGGTTGTAAGGTGGTATTCTGTATTGCTCATCTCTCCTCCATTCATATCGCACTGGATAATTGGATGTACCTGCGTAGAACCATACAAACCATTAATTTTTTATTTAAAAACTCTACCTGCTTAGATAACATGGTGACCGCGTCAAGGTTGAAAACATCGGCTTCTTTAATACGCTTGTCCTCATGAATTCCCACTGATAATTATTAAGTGACATCTCTTTGGTTTCTGTGAGTGGTATGTTCTATTTCACTGTAAGAAAAATCAAGGGTCCCGTCGGGTTCCTTCTAGTCATAAAATAGAGGTACCTATCAGGAAAAGAGAAAAAGAAAGAAAATTAGAAAAGTAAAATTAAAATCTAATAGAAAAAATAAAATAAAAAATGGCTAAAGTAATAAAAATTGAGCGTTCTTAATATTTAGTTCCCCGGCAATAGCACCAAAAACTTGATCATGTGTCAGAGTCTTAAAAATTTATAAAAAGAATGATCAAACCTGGAAACTAACTAAGTATTCCTAATATCTTAGTCCCCGGCAAAGGTGCCTAAAACTTGATAGAGCTCGAAACTAACTATTATTTCGACAAAGGCAAGTGCACTGATCGGACAGTAGTATAGTTATGGCGAGTCCGGAATATCGTATCCTCAAGGACTAAAATTACTAGTAATAACTATCTTTTTATTATCTAGCCTAATAATTAAGGGATTTATTTTTAATCTAAAACTAACTAATTAAACTAACTAAATGACTATGAACGTGACAGAGAGTGAATTGGGAAAATACTCTTAGACAACTTATACGAGATAGGCAATACCTAAGGAAGAATCCACCTAGACTTCACTTATTACTTTTGATTCATATGATTTATTCACTTTACTTAATCCTTAGAAATACCTGATTTATGTTAATATCTCTTTTAAGACTAAAAACAGCTGACTCTAAGTTGATTAATTGAAATTTCTTTCTAATTAAAACCCCTATTGTCGCATTAACTCAATCTATGGATTCCCTTATTAGATTTGACTCTAATCTGTAGATTTTTGTCGCCCTATTTCTACGGTTGCAATCAACTCCGCTTAATTGTGTTGATCTACTCCTAAACAGGGAATTTTGCTCCACTGAATAAGCACATTCGGCTTGAATTAATAACCTGAATTATCTAAACAAGAATAAAAACTCACAATTAAGAATAAGAATAAGTATTTATCTTATAAATCAAATAATAATAAGATTCGTCTTAGGTTTCATCCCTTTAGGTATTTAAGGAATTTAGTTCATACTTATAGAGGGAAACATCATAAAATAGGGAAAACCACAAAACATAATGAAAACCTAAAAACTTCTAAAGAACTTGATGGGAGATCTTCAGTCTTGATGTAGATCCTTCTCCTAAGATGTTCCCGACGGCTATCTTCGAGTATTTTTCACCTCCTATTCGGCGTCTGTTCAATGTCCCTTTTTAGGTTGCCCCTATGGTGTTTATATAGGCTTTGGAACACCTCCCTTGACCCACAAGTAGCTTATTTCGAATAGAATTTATCTTTGCTACGGCAGGGACACGCTTGTGTGACATGTCTGTGGTGGACTCCTTCGTACGTGGTCGATTCTACTCACCACACATGGCCGTGTGATCTACCCGTGGTCGATAGTCCAGGCCATCTAATTTCTGCTGTAGGCCCATTTTGTCCCTTTTTGGCCCGTTTCTCATTCTTTTTGACTTCCTAAGCTCTTATGAGTATAAAACATGAAATTAAGGGATTAGAGCATCAAATTCAACAAATCTAATGAAAATTCATCCAAAAAAGGCCAAGCATGGGGTTAAAATATGTATAAATTATGGTTTATCAATACAAGTGGTCAAAAACGATAATATTTAGTTTAATATTCCATGAGTTTTATCACTTAGGTCATATAGGACTTTTTGACTTGTAATAGTCTATTTCTTAGGTTGGGTCGGGGTTGAAGAATTGACTATAACTAATTAACTAATCTACCAATAAATGCTTATCTCTCGACTACACTTTCTTGACTAGAGCTAGACAATCATTAAATCTCTCACATCCTGTTCCTGTTGTAGCAATGTCCTACAGGACTCCAAGAAGGAACGTAACGAAGCTAGGACCGAAGGCTTCAGCAAGAGTTTACATGATGCAATCAAAGGATAACATTGTAGCCTTCGATGTTATCACTTGTAATTTTACTTTACTCAACAACATCATTCATGCTTTGGTAGATCCTAGATCAACTTATTCATATATATGTGATAAGTTTACAAATGAAAAGAGTCTTAATGTTGTCCCTACTAAGAATAGTGTGATAGTTACCGACCCACTTGGTTAGAGTACTATTGTCAAAAGACTAATAAAGGATAATTCATTGGGTTTTGGTGAATATATATTTTTGGTGGGCTTGATCCTATTGAGTTTCCATGAGTTTAACGCCATCCTATGGTTGGATTGGTTGACCCAAAATAACGTGGTTGTTTAATGTAAATCCAGATGTGTTTGGTTATAACTGTAGATGGCAAAAATGTGTTTATTTTGGGGGTGATGTGTAATATTAGGAACCGTATAATCATACTTATTTCATATCGAAAGTTTATTGTTAAAGGTGAATACACTTATTTGGCATTTATCTTGCATTCAACATAGGTGAAATGTAGTAGCCCGAATTAGGGCCTAAATGGAATAGTGGTTTTGAAACCTTGAATTTGAGGTCAAAATATTTAATCTGATTAAGTTTTAGTGTTTATTGAGTGATTGAATGTTTGTGTGAAATTTTGGTTGAGAAATTGTGGCATCCCAAAATTGGGCCTAGTAGGACTGGGCCCAATGGGCCTTGGGCGTAGGAATGTTTTAAATTTTAAGAACAAGAGAATGACATTATTACAAATTGTACTTGTTAGTTAATTGAATTTGGAGTTTACGGGGTCTCTATGAAGTCTTGGGTTTAATTGGGCCTTAGGAAAAATTTGGTATTTTAGCACTTTATGGAGAGATGGTAAGTAGCTTCAATGCTTATTGAAATAAATGAATAAATGGTTAGCACAAGTGAGCAATTAGTAAAGAGGTTATGGTATTAAGTGAAGTACCTTGAGGGAAGAGGTTCAAATCCCTTTGTGTGCAATGTTTGGCTAATATTTTTGCACTCTTTCCTTAAGTGTCGGCCAAGGACTATTTATGGCAAGCGTGGACTTCTTTATTTTTGGTAAGGTGGCTATAAGAATAAGGCAAGGTTGAAGTTGGGGAAAGGAATCAAGAGAAACAGGTAAGTAAGGGGGACAAAAGGCTTACTTTGTGGATGGTGTTTTGGAAAGTTTTGGTGGCCAAACTCTTATCCTAAGGGGGGATGCATGTGGACGGTTTTGAGGTAGATAGGTGGCTGAAAATTTTACCTTGGCATTTGGTAAGGCCTTGGTTTTGTTTGGCCAAAAATCCTATTGCAACCTTTGTGTCATCTTCTCTCTTTTTGCTACTTTCTTTGCCGAAATTTTCTAGGACAATAGTTCATTTTCTCTTCTCTTGAATTGGTCACATATTCATCTTTTGTCTAATCTCCTTAATAGCCGAATATCATTGTTCATTCTCATCTATAACCGAAAACTTTCCATCGTTTTTTCTTTCTCATTCCTTAAGCAATCGTGATATAGAGGGAGGCCGAATACCACAAAATCGCCTAATCATCTCTAATCGTAGGACGATCGTGAGAAACAGGATTATAATCGATTAAGGTAAGGAAGATCTTTCATAGTCCATTTGATATCTCCATTTGGTTATTGAGTTAATCGGCTGAAGGTTGGCTAATTGATATTGTTGGTAGGATCGATTCTTGGTGCATCGAGGGAGATCACAGTCGTGGTAAGTGGAGTTAGCCTAATAAAGTGTTTCTAGTTACGATTATCGAAGTTGAGGCTAATCTTCTATCAACTATCAATATAGGTGTTGAAATCGGTAGAAAGCACAGCTCGTAATCGAGGTGTGTAATCCCGTACCGTTCATATGCATATTTGAAATGGTGTGTAATCTCACACTCCTCGAAAAGTTTGTTTGAAATATTCTGTGAAAGGGTCAAAATACTGAAGAAAACTGGAAACCAGCATCCGTGATCACTCAGGCATGCGTATGATCGTAGTGATAAACGTATTTTGTAATAAAATAGTTTCTATTAGAAGCAATGACGTGTTTTTTGAAAAATCACGAAAAATAGGAGAACGGGAATTAGAAAGTGAATGAGATATCGAATAAAACCTTACTGTGTCTATTTTGACAAGGATGAAACAAAGAAGGAAAAGAAATTTTATATTCTAAGATATGTTAATTTTAGTGAGACTGGTTCTAAATGATTTCGTAGTTCTCTGATCTGTCTTGGAAAAATCGTATAAAATTGTAAAAAGTGAATTATGGGACATAATTTATATATATGGATTTCTTAGTGAACGTATTATTAATAAAGACAAGTGGGAGCAGTATATGGAAACTGTAGAGTGAGATATTTGGATTTTGGATAAGAGAGGTCAGAAGTGTTGGACAGTGAAACAAGGGAAACTTTAAGGAATAAACTGTACTTAATGGTTAAGGTAAAAATCCTGGAAATATTGTAGTAAGAAGAAATATGAGTCTATTTTCAAGGAAAATTTATGGAATTAGATTTCGAGATTCCTAGCATGAGTTATAGTCAATTTAGTCACTATGACGCAGATGGATAGTTTCAAAATTTTATGCCCCAAATTAGTAGCTAAGCCTAGGTTACGAAATTACCATAATACCCTTAGAGGGTAAATTACCGAAATACCCCTAGGTTGTGAGATTATCTAATTACCCTCGACGAGTAAAATTATGAAAATGCCCTTATGGGTCGAATTACGAAAACGCCCCTAATGGGCTGATTTGATAGATTGCCTTAATGGGCCAATTTGATATATGGCATAATGGGTCGATTTTGCAAAGTGTTAATGGGCCAAATTGTTTGTAATAAATCTCTAATGTTGTTAATTATCGTTGTTATATTGTAAATATCATAATTTGCTATGAATGTTGCATTCACATAATTCTACATGGGTTTGGGATTTTGATGATTAGAGAAAGCTATTTGGTGGCTCTGCCACATATTTTGGTGACTCTATCACAATCTGTCTGGTGGCTATGCCACGTATATTCTGTTATTCTAGTGGCTTCGCCAAAAATTCTGATATTATAAATGGCTAAATGCCTGCGATTATAAATGGCCACTGGCCTGCAAATTATTGTTATAAATGGCTAAATGCCTGCGGTTATAAATGGGCAGCGGCACGCAAATTATTGTTATAAATGGCTTAATACTGCGATTGGTGTGTTGGCGGGGTGGGTTGATGATGATCCCCAGGTGTGTTGGTTGGTACAGTGGTGTTTAGCGAGATGGATTATTAGGTTTGGCTTGGGAGTTGCATACATTGCACATACATAAATATGTTACATTGTGTAAATGGGCTTGACCCAAGATTTTTCTTTATGGGCTCAGCCCAAGTTTTTTGCCAATTGGATTCAATCCGGTGGATGACGGTAAGGGATTATTCACTCGAGTTCTTGTAACTCACCCCCTTTCTTTCTTAACCTTTGTAGGTAATGCTCAGTGACGAGGACTTGGGGCCATGAATGACTCGGTGTAGGCCATACTTCAGAAATGGTTTTATTTGGACTTTAGTTTCTTACTTCGTTTGCTTTATTACTTTACTATTTTGGGTTATGTTTTGTAATAAGGCCTCTGGACTATTTTTATTTTGCTTTATGTTTGGGATGTTTTATTATTCTTCTTAAATTGTTTAGAAAGGAATTTTCTAAAAATATAAATAATGGTTTTCAAAATTGATTAATAAATGGATTTTATAGCAAACATTTACAAATAATTTAACTCGGATTCTCTTTCAAAATTTCAACGTCATTTTCAAAAGTCCTAATTTTAAAGTCCACTACTTCGATTTTTGACTCATCAACCAATCTCTCAAAAATACTTGTATTTTATCTACGTTTCATAATGTTTTCAAAATGTACGCAACTCTATTTCCAAACGTCATATTTTAGTAAATTGTTATTTCAAATATGTTTTTGCAACCAGAAAGGTTTTTAAAGATAAAACGTTTTCAAGTAGATAACAATTGCTTAAGTGTTTTGGGTTTTAACAAAGAGGTTGTAATTCTCAAACAAGTTTTTAACAATCGCAAAGACGATTTTGAAAAAAAAAACACTTCCATGTGACATGCCAGATTCGGGCCTAATTTTTAGGCTGGGTTTGGGGTGTTATAGAAATTTTATTGTTTGGATGTCCAATTTGATAAGTTAGACTAATTTTCAATGGATGAACCCGAAACTATCACCGGAATAGGGTTAAGAGGCATTACCGAACAATCGAAACATTTCATATCAATTTCATGACACCAAGTCAATTATCATTCAATCATATTCAAACATAACCATATAGTCCCTTAGTGAGGTCATCGAGACCTTAAACATGCTTTATGGGAAGGTTGGGACTAAACCAAACACTTATGAAAATTTCTAAATTCAAACATTTTTCTAAGTTACAGAGGTCACACGCCCATGTGAGTAGGCCGTGTGCCTCACACGGACTTGGACACGCCTATGTGTCCAAGCCCTGGCAAAACAGGGCATACCTACTAACTTGTCCACAAGGCCTGAGACACGCCCGTGAGACATGCCCGTGTGCCTCACCCGTGCTCGACATTGACTCGCACCACATGGCCAGTCACACGCTCGTGTGTCCAGCCCATGGTCATGCCTGACTTGATTCACTTGGAAAACTCAAATAACGCGGTCGAGCCACATGCCCGTGTGCTCAACCGTGTGGGCAATTGTAGTCCATTTTCAAGGCCAAATTTGCCTCCTACACATTGAATCACTCACAACCTCAAATCAATACAAATCATACCTCAAAATGCATCCTGATAAACCATAATATACACATATTTTAATCCCACATTTATCTAACTTTTGGATGATTTATCCCTTTAATTATGGAAATATGTGCTTCTAATCCTTTGTTTTCATGTTTTATACTCAGTAGAGCATCGGAGGGTGAAAAGAACAAGAAACGGGTCGAAAACGGAGAAAATGGGCCAAGTACAAATTGCACATGGCCTAAACCCAAGACCACACTGCCGTGCTCCTCTAGAAAGGCCGAACACGGCCTGGATCCTAAAACACATGGCCGTGCCTGCTTGACAGGTTCGACCACGGCCTAAAATCGACTTACACGGGCGTGTGCCTTGGGCGTGTCCCTGCCGCAGGAAAGAAGAGTTCTATTCGTATTAGGGTACTTAGAGGCAAAGAAATTCATTCCAAAAGCCTATATAAAGACCTTAGAGGCCAGCCTTCAAGGGGGCGGTTAGCTAGGTCAATGAGCCAAGCCAATGGGCCAGCATTGTGGGATTAACTCGAAGGAAGGCAATTGATTCATCACAGAAGCCGGAGTTATACTCAAAACGGAGGATCTCTCCTTTAATTCCTTTAGGGGGTTTTAGGGTTTTCTTATATTTTGTTTTATATTTTCTTTTGAGATGTTTTCTTTTATACTTATGAACTAAACCTTTCAAATACCTGAGGGGGATGAAACCTAAGACAGATCTTGTTATTGTTATCTAATCTGTATGATAAATACTTGATTTGTTCTTAACTATGTGTTCTTAATTCTTGTTTTGGTATTTCGAGATATTGATTCAAGTATTGATGTGCTTATGTGGTAGAGCAAAAGTCCCTACTTAAGAGTAGATCTAGCATAGTTAAGCGGAGTTGAACGCAACCCTAGAAATAAGATGACATAAATCTGCCGGATTAGGGTCAAACCTAATATGGGAGTCCATAGATCGAGTTAATGCAATTCTAAGGGTTTTAATTAGAAAGAAATTTCAATTAATTAAATTAGGGTTAGACGTTAGTAGCCTCGAAAGAGGTATTAATATAAATTAGGGAATCCTACGGATCAAGTCAAGTGAATAAATAAATGCAGTTCGAGTTAGATAACAAGTGAAATCTAGGTGGATTCTTCCTCTGGTATTGTCTTAATCAATTGGTTTTTGTCAAAACCAATTTTTTCGTTCTTAAAAAATAGGTATCAACTTTAAGATGGAGTCGCCACCAATCATTTTTGTTTAGGTGTGATCGAGTTATCTATAAAATATTTTGTTTTATTTTTAAAAGAAATCAGTTTTGGCCTATGAATTTCCAGAAGAAAACGAGTTCGGGAGTCGGTGACGTGCAAGGAAGGATTAGCACCCCCGCAAAGCCCAAAATTGGTACCAAATTGATTAATTGATGTCCTAATGTCGAAAAGTTTGAAATGATTTTAAAATTCTGTTCTTTTTAAAATTTTAAATAATTTGAATTGGATATTAAGATTCCTTTATTTTGAAGGAATAAAATATCATATCCAGCACGATAGGATATGACAATTTAAGTCCTCGAATTCAAGATCATCCTAAAATTCTCAAAGCTCATGCATTGAAATTTTGAAAGGGTATCTGGTTATTTGGACAAACGGAAAGCCGAAACCCAGCACAATAGGGCAGGATTCCTCGACTTTCCAAGCACAGATTTGCTATCTTTAATATACTCCACTACAAACTCAGGGAGACAAGATCTGTTGTCTTCGATCTGCTCCTGCAACTTCAGGATTGCTAGATCTGGTATCTTTGATCTGCTCCACTGTAAACTCAGGGAGACTAGATCTGATGTCTTCGGTCTGCTTCCTGCAACTTTAGGAATGCCAGATCTGCTATCTTCAACTTGCTCCACTGTAACTTCAGGGAGACAATATCTGATGTCTTCGATCTGCTTCTTGCAACTTCAGGAATGCAAAATCTGTTATCTTCAATCTGCTCCACTGGAAATTCAGGGAGACAAGATTTGTTGTCTTCGATCTGCTTCCTACAACTTCAGGAATGCCAAATCTACTATCTTCAATCTGCTCCACTGCAAACTCAGAGGGACAAGATCTGATGTCTTTGATCTGTTTCCTACAACTTTAGAAATGCCAGATCTATTATCTTTAACTTGCTCCACTGTAACTTCTGGGAGACAAGATCTGATTTCTTCGATTTGCTTCCTGCAGCTTCAAGAATGCCAAATCTGCTCTCTTCAATCTACTTGACTGCAGACTCAGGGAGACAAGATCTACTAAATCACCGATGTTGAGACACCGTCCTCTGGGGGACCTGTATTGTAAACTCATTTTTTATGTGTTTATGATTATGCAAAATAGTTAGGATGCAATGATCGGAATGAATCTAATGCTCCTAACTAAATGTATTATGGGCGACATTTACAATGATTTGTATGAATCAAATGCTCCTAGCTAAATGTGTCTTGCATGAGTGCAGAATTTCATGAGAATAATCCCATTTTTAAATGCTTAGGATTCACATTTCCCCATTATACTTTGATCACAATTTGAGCCGTCTTTTTCGGGTTTTCGACTCAAAACCCCTTTGGTCTCAAAGTACCCTTTGCGGGTTTTCACCTTAGCCTCTCTGCTTTTTCTTTTTTTTTAGATGGTCTCAAAGTGCCCTTTGCGGGTTTTCACTTTGGCCTCTTCTCCTCTTCAAGTGTAGTACTTCTTAACTGAATCTAAATTTATAGGATTGGGTAAGTTTTTCCCATCCATCTCAGCCAAGATCAATGCCCCTCCGGAGAAAGCCTTTTTCACCACATAAGGTCCTTCCAATTTGGCGTCCATTTCCCTTTGAAATCCTTTTTGTACGGGGAGGATCTTTCTCAAAACTAGATCTGCCTCATGAAATTCTCTTGGGTGAACCTTTTTGTCATAAGCCCGCATCATTCTCTTTTGGTACATCTGACCATGGCGGATAGCCCTTAGCCTTTTTTCCTCAATCAAGTTCAACTGATCGTATCGAGACTGTATCCATTCGGATTCGTCTAACTTTAGCTCTAACAAGACACGGAGGGAAGGAACTTCAACTTCAATGGGTAACACTACATCTATTCCATAAACCAATGAGAAAGGAGTTGCCCCGGTGGAGGTCCTGACTGATGTTTGATAAGCATAGAGAGAAAATGGTAATTTCTCGTGCCAATCTTTATAGGTTCGTCCATTTTCGCCACAATCTTCTTAATGTTTTTGTTGGCTACTTCCATTGCACCATTCATTTTTGGGCGATACGGTGACGAGTTGTGGTGTCTAATCTTGAACTGACTACAGACTTCGCTATCGTACTGTTGTTCAAGTTGAGTGCATTGTATGATATGATTTTCTCTGGCATCCAATTTTGACATATGATTATTTTTTTAAAGAATCTGCTAACTGCCAACTTAGTGACGTTCGCATATGAAGTAGCCTCTACCCATTTGGTGAAATAGTCGATAACTACGAAGATGAACCGATGCCCGTTTGAAGCTTTTGGAGAGATCGGCCTGATGATGTCCATGCCCCACATGAAGCATGGCCATGGAGAAGTCATAACATGCAAAGGTGAAGGAGGCACATGAATTTTGTCTCCATATATCTGGCATTTGTGACATGTTTTAGCATAATTGATGCAGTCTCCTTCCATGGTATACCAATAGTATCTGAATATCATGATTTGTCTAGCCATCGTGAAACCATTAGCATGCGTTCCACAAACACCCTCGTGGACTTCTTCCAAAATTTTCTTAGCTTCAATAGCAACCACACATCTCAAAAGTATCTGATCCTTTCTTCTTTTGTACAGGACATCCCCGTCTGAGACATAATCACAGGCCAACCTTCTCAATGTCCTTTTATCATTCTTAGTAGCCTACTCAGGATATTCATGATTTCTCATGTATCGCAATATATCGTGATACCAAGGATGATTATTTCTTTCCTCTTCATCCACATTGTAACAATGGACTGGGGCTACGTAGATACTCATTTGAATAGGCTTTACATCCTCCTATTTGCTTACTTTGATCATGGAGGCCAAAGTGGCCAAAACATCTGCCATGTGGTTTTCTTTCGTGGGAGATAACTAAAAGTGATATCATCAAAATCTTTCGTTAACCTCAGAATATCCTTCGGTAATTGATCAATTTTTGGTCTCTATTCCCCTTTTAGTTGGTAGATCACCAATGCAGAATCTCATATACTTCTAGCAATTTGATTTTACGTTCTATGGCTGCAAAGAGTCCCATGATACATGCTTCATATTCTGCCATATTATTCGTACAATAAAAATCTAATTTACACAAGAATAGATAATGATCTCCATTTGGGGACACCAAGACTACCTCGATTCCATTACCAACAATATTTGATGCTCTGTCAAAATTTAGCTCCCAAAGATGATCCTTTAGGGTGTCTTCTTTCATAGTCGCTACATACATTAGATCCTCATTGGGGAATCGAAATTCCATGGCTCATAATCTTCTAAAGCCTTGCTAGCCAAAAAGTCAGCTATTGCGCTTCCTTTCAGACCTTTTGGCTCACGTAAACTATATCGAATTCAGAGAGGAGAATTTTCCATCTGGCCATCCTTCCATTCAAATAAGTTGACTCTATCATGTACTTTAGGGGGTCTAATTTTGAGATTAACCGGGTCGTGTGGTACAACATGTATTGCCCCAATCTACGAGTTGTTCAAACCAAGGTACAACACAATTTCTCAATTGGCAAATATCTTATCTCACACTCAGTGAATTTGTAATATCCCGGGTTAAGGGCTATTTTATTTTTGGCATTGTTTGCATGTCTATGGTGTGCTATGTTGTGGTTTGTGTAGTTTCGGGGCTTAGTTGTAGGCTAGAAGTGTGCCTGAGCAGGTGGTAAAATTTTTATTTTTGGGCTTTAGGGGATAGGAGCTGAAGGCGCTAGGGTTTATAATTAATTTAAGTGAATTTTTAACACAAATGAAGAGCTAGCAAAGTGGCAAGCAAGGCGCCACTAGGAGCATGTGGTTGGCGTCAAAGGCAAGGGGAGAGGTCTTGTGTTGAGTTGCATAATGCCCCATTTTGGCTCCCATTTTTGACATGAAGGGAAGAGTTGTAGGAAGTTTGAACTCTACCATGGACTTGGTCAACATATTCAAGCAGTCGATGGAGAGCAAATGTAGGAGGAGACTTGGTCAAGGTATTTTGAATGAGTGGCTTGGGAGTGAATGGGGGAGTTTGGCGAATTTGGTGAGAGTTTGGGGAAGGGAATGTGTGGCGGTTGGTGTTTGGAGGGTCAGAAATTGCCTTTGGCATGTGTGTTTTCGGTCACCAAGTTCTCTTGGTAAGCTATTTTGTTGTTTAGTCAAAAGCTAACAAAAACTTTCTTCATTTGCAATAGCCTAAGCCGGAAAAAAACCTTCCATTTTTGCTTCTTGAAACCGAAACACAAAGCAACCTTATTTGCCAACATTGCACTCTTTCTACATTTTGGTGAGCCGAGTGTTCTTTTTGCATTCTTCTTCTTTTGTCACTTGTGTAAACCGAAACTCCAAGCACCATCACTGCCGAAATTCTACCTTGCTTTTCTCTTTTATCATTTGAACAAAGCCGACCCTAGTATCCCTTTTCAACTCTTTTCTCTCTCGAAACTTTGTTAGCCGAAAGTCTCTCCAAAACCTTCTTCTTCATTTCCTATTCTTTTTCAAGAACTCATTGGCCGAATATCCACCCATTTCCTCTCATTTACTCTCTTTTCTTTCACACAAAACCGAAAGCACCCCCTCTATTCATCCATTCATTTTTTCTTTGTATTCTTTCTTCTTCCAAAAAAACCTTTTGGCCGAACCTTACCACAACCCTTGTTGATTTTTCTTCTTTGTTCTCTTTGTAAACTTTTCTTTTCCTAATCAAGGGTGTTAGCCGAATCTATTCCTCCTATTAGATTCTTGTTACAATCGGTCTACTAAGAGGGTAAGTGCTAGGCCGAATGGCCATTTCTCTTTTCTCTGGTACCTTGTCGATTTTTGGTATGTTAAGGGCTGATTTCGGTATCGGTTAAAAGGTGTTAACTTCTTGTTGGTAATCATTTTTCGTATAGGGTCCCTTGGGTTCGAAATCAAGCAAGGAGAGGTTTCTTACTCTGTTAAGCAATCGGTAAGTGATGGTGAGATGATTGCTTGTGGTTATTTGTTTAGTTTTCGATTAAGTATATGGTTCCAAAGGATTAATCATTCTCTTTTTAGGGTGAAGCCGATTCCTGAAGGAACCATTGTTGGGTTCGGATTTGGTAGGAAACCAAATCAAGGCTAAGGTAGGGTTTAACGCAACCCCTTGGGTTATCTACTTTGTTGGCCGAATGGTATAATGAGTTAGTGTTAACCCTTTGTTGGCCGAATGTAGGATCAGTGTTGAGGTGATCAAAAGATTTCGATCGGTTCTTAGGATTTAATCTTGATATATCGTGTGTAAACCAACACACTATCTTAACTAAATAATGTGATAACCTGTTTGTGTAAATGAAGCAGTGTGATTGATTATTTCGATACCGTTGAGGTATGGATACGGATTCGGGTAAGTCCGTTTCATTATGAGTTATGTGATGATGATGATATCATGATTGTTGATACTGTGAGTTGCCATATTAAACATGTGAGCATGATAGCATGATTGCACGATTTTGCATGTAGTATGATATGTGATTGGGTGATATGAGAGGAGGGGGAGTATGATATCCGTGTCTTTGGGACCTTGTGTCTTTGGGACACCGGAGGTTTGGCACCTCGGTGGTTTGGTACCACGTATTTTGTGACTTTGGGTCACGAGAGGTTTGGCACCTCGGCGTCTCGTCGGTGGCTTAGTACCACGATGGGTTGGCCCTACGATTGATTATCTGGGATTGACGCCAGTGATTTGGTATCACACGATGGGTTGGCCCCATCATTGGATTTGTGACTACGGTCACCGTGATTTAGTATCACATTGTGTCTTTGGGACACGGAGGTTTGGCACCTCATTGCGACTCGTCCACGTGGTTTGGCACCACCAGTGGGTTGGCCCCACTTATGAGATATGGGATCGTCGCTAGTGATTTGGTATCACACGATGGGTTGGCCCCATCATTGGATTATTTGTGACTTGGTCACCGGTGGTTTGGTACCACAGTATGGATATCGTGACTTTGGGTCACGGTGGTTTAGCACCACCGGTGGTTTGGTACCACGCGGGGTAGAAGGAGATATGGTTGGCTAGGATCGGGTGCATTACTTGCATTATTTTGTTATGATGTATGTGTTGGCATGTTATCTGGGAGGGAATTATACTCTTGAGTCTTGCGACTCACTCTCCTTTTACTATTTCGGGTGACACATAGACGCGGACATGGGCCGGGATGGACTCGAGGTGCTCATGCCATGCTAATAAAGAATTTGCTCAGACTTTATAAAATTTGGTACATTAGTTATTTATTTCTATGTGGTTTTATTTTGGGTTGTAAAAGGCCTTTTAAAATTATGGTTGCTTATTTATGCTTAAAGTAAATGTTTAGTATGCCTTAATCTAATTAACTTCGGTTAAAATGTGCTAAAATTTGGAAAGATAACGATTTCAAAACTACAAAAGCGATATTTTTAAACTATACCATCGGTATCACACTAAGAGTTGGAATAAAGAAGTACTCAAATGTTTTCTAACCTAATCACGATTTTCTACTAAGACAAATGTTTTGTAACAATAAGATACAACTCAAACTTCTTAGCGAGATAAACTGCTTTTGTCTACCCATCAAGTAAGTTTTAAAAATTTAGGGTTTTCAAATACATCATCAAACTTCAATCAAACCTACTCAAGTTTTTCTTCAAATACACAACTTAGCAAAGTGTTTTCTCCAACTTTTAAACTCAAACCTAAACCTCTCAAAACCCTTTTTCCTGTAACATATCGATTCGGTCGTGGTGTATTAACAGGGTTTGAGGTGTTACATTTGTGGTATCGAGCCAAGTTCAAAGGCTCTACCAGGCCCGAGGCCCAAAATGTCTTAAAACTATAGTTTTCAAGTATTACATTTTTAAAAGTATGGTTTGAAAGGCATGGCACCGAGTCTCGGCACCACCCGCCTGTAAGTACCGTACTTTTGGTTGTGATATTAATTGATATGATTGGATGGCTAGTAAGACTACCTTAGAGATCAAACCGATAGGACTCGTGGACTCGCGAAACGAAACTTCTTTAATAAGCAATATTCATAAGACTTTGCTTCTAAACAAGTGAAATAATGGTGATACATAAAATTCTTTAATCGGACGAGGTTTAGTCATGAGTACCGAGGTGGGCGTGGTCGTGGGCGTGGTCGCGGTAGGATGAGCTTCGAGCCCGTAGGTTCGGGTGGGAGTTCGAGAATGAGATACGATTCGCCACCGCCTAGAGGTGGTGAGTTCAAGAGCGAACCGGCGATGACGCAGGTGATGTCTGGCGATCAAGGGTTTTAGAACCGTAGCTGGAGTAGGTGGAGTGTAGGTGCTAGGAAATCGTACTGGCGACTTGAACAAGCGAAATTTGAGTTCTTCGGGGTGTCTCGGTGTTGCTCCTAACCTCGCCGAATCTTGGTGGAAGCGACGAGAATGGATCATGGACGATCTGGACCTAATCGTCAAGAGAAATTAAAGGATCGTATCACTTCTCAGAGATGAGTCATACCGGTGGTGGCTCCTTTGTTGGACAAATACCGCAAATGAAGATCGACATGGGACTATTTCGGGCCGCTATCGGAAAAAATGCGTGGGGCTAATTATATTAATGAGCAATAAAAGCATTTCGAGGTTAGTTCAGGGAGCAAATCGGTCGAAATCGAGGCGAGTTTACGAGGTCGAGTCGGTATGCGAGGGTATGGTGGCTATGAACATGAGAGGTGTGTTCGTTTGAGGATGGCTGCGGGACGAATTAAGGTTGATAATTGCGCCAAGCAGGAGGCGTGAATTTCTTGTCCTAGTTGAAAAGCGAAGGTAGCCGAGGGCATTAAGGAATCTGTGAGGCGGTGGTATGGATAGGAACCGACACAAGAGGAGTTTTGGATCTTCAGGTCATCGAAATCAGAGAAAGGGCTAGACCAAGTGGGCGAATCGGTCGGGTAGGTTTGTTCTTCGCTAAAGGAGGGGCCGCATGATGTAACCGTTGTGGGAAGGCTCATTGGGGAGGATCTTTGGGTGATGGTAGATTTGTTTTGAGTGTGGCTCATTTGGACCACCGTGTGAGATTGTCGCGCAAGTTAGCTAGGATTGATCAGAGAATCGTACGTACTCGATCTGAAATAATGGACCACCGCAGAGGGCCGAGGTAATGGCGAGAGGAGGTAATGGTTACGTCGGGCCGTGGAGCACCGCGGAGGTGCAGTGTAGTTACGAGGCCGACGGTAGGGGCTAGTGTATGTTGCGAGGCGCCGATAATGGGAGAAGCTGCACATGCCGGACGTCATTACATGCGTTTTAATCTTTGGTTTTCCATTTCTTGCTTTGATTGATGTGGGGTCAACACATTCATATGTTGCAAGTAGCATAGTGAAGACCATGGATTTAGACTCGAAATATCTTCTAGGCGGATGACCATAATAAGCCCTCAGGTCACTCTGTAGTGGTAGATAAAGCGTATAGAGGCGTACCTCTAGAACTCCAAGGGGTATCTTTCGAGGTCGATCGATGGAGCTGCCGTTTGGGGAGTTTGATCGATTACGGGGATGGGGTTTGGTTAAGTACCGAGCAAAGTTGGATTATGTGGCTAAGCGCATGGTTTTAACGACTAAGGGGATGAGGTAGTTACGATCGGTAATAGGAGGAATTATCATCCAATGTGATATCTGCTCTGGCCAGAAGATGGTCGAGAAAGAGTACGTGAAGCGTATGTGGTTCATGTGTATGCCTTGGAGGCTAAAGAATTCTGCTGTGGAGCAGTTCGGACGATTAGGAATTTCTTGATGTGTTTCTGAGGAGCTTAGGGTTTGCCACCGATCGGGAGGTAGAGTTCGGGATAGATCATTGCTTAAGCTGCGCCGAGATTTATTACTCGTCATGGATGGCACCTAAAGAGTTAGTGGAGCTTAAGGCTCGAGATCCGGGAGTTTTGGACCGAGGCTTTATCGGGCCAAGTATTTCACCTTGGGAAGCGCGGTACTCTTTGTAAAGAAGAAAGAGCGGTACTATGCGGATGTGTATAGACTATCGCCAATCGAATAAGTCGACGATCAAAAACAAGTATCCACTTGCCTCGGATAGATGACTTGTTTGATCGGCTAAAGGGTGCGTCGCTTTCTCGAAGATCGACTTAAGATGCAGGTATCACCGATTAAGGGTAAAGGAGGCGGATATCGTAAGGCGGCATTTCGTACTCGGTATGGGCACTTTGAGTTCTTGGTTATCCGTTCGGGTTGACTAACGCGCGGACTTTCATGGATCGATGAATAGGGTGTTCCAACGATATCTAGATCATTCGTAGTGGTTTTTATCGGCGATATCTTGGTATATTCAAGGACCGAGGAGGAATATGATGCTGCGATTCTTGGTGGTATTGCAGATTCTAAGGGAAAACAAATCTATCTGAAGTTGATGAAGTCGAGTTCTAGCTCAGGGAAGTGACGTTCTTGGGTCATGTAGTGTCGGCAGAGGGGATTAGAGTGGATCCTCAAAAGATTGAAGCGATTTTGGATTGGAAGCCGCCTAAGTCAGTAGCGGAGATTCAGAGTTTTCTGGGCTTGGCAGGATACTACCGAAGATTTGTAGAGGGTTTCTCTTTGATCGCAGCACCAATGACTAAATTATTGAGAAAAGGGTTAGTTTATTTGGACCGAGAAGCGATGGGAGAGCTTCGATAAGTTGAAGAAGATTTTGATTGAAGCTCCGGTTACGATTTAACTTTGAAATTTGGTAAGGAATTCTGATGTCTTGCGATGCATCACATACTGGGATTAGGTTGTGTCTTGATGCAAGAAGGAAGGTTGTGGCTTACGATCTCGGCGATTGAGGCCACATGAGGTAAATTATCCAACGACGATCTGGAGTTAGCAATTGTAGTATTTGCCTTAAAGATATGGAGGCATTACTTGTGCAGAGAAAGATCGATAGTCTACACAGACCATAAGAGTCCAAGTACCTTCCGACTCGGAAAGACTGAATCTGAGGCGTGCAGATGGATTGAGTTGAAAGACTACAATTGCTCAATTGAATATCATCCGGCAAGGCTAACGTTGTGGCGACGCGTTAAGCCGTAAGGTTGTTCAGTTTAAGGCGTTGTTTGCCCACTTATGACGACGGAGTATTCTCGCGAGCTACAAGTTGCCTACTTGGGTTGAGCGGATCGAGAGAAAAGCAGTTGTTGGATGAGGTTACGAGTGCAGAGGACACAAGTGCGTAATGATGGTTTGAAGGGTTCTGACTTGTCTAGTGATGGGGTTACGTGTTTTCGGTGAAGGCTTGTATGCCGAGAGATTACGAGTTAAGGCAAAAGATTCTTCAGATGCACATAGCCCTACGCTATGCATCCCGGAGGTAGAAAAATGTATAGAGATCTCGAGAACAGCGATTACGGTGGTCAAAATGCGAAGTAACCGAATTTGTAGAGAAGTGTCGACATGTCAAGAAGTCAAAGTGAGCATCGACTATCGTCTGGGTTGCTTGACAAATGAAGATTCCACAGTGGAAGTGGGAAAGGATAACTATGGATTTAAATCGGTGGATTACCGCTTACACCGAGCAAGAAGGATTGATTTGGGTAATTGTGGATCTACCGACTAAATCACTCACTTTATTAGGTGAGGGTGGACTACTCACTGCAGAGGTTGGCAAAGTCGTATGTGTCGAGATAGTGAGGCCGCGGGGTGCGATGTCGATCATCTCGAATAGGGATCCGATTCATGTCAAGGTTACGAAGGCGTTGCATCGAGCTCGGGTCCACGGTAGATTTCGATCTGACATTTCATCCATGATCGATGGGCGATCGGAAAGGTTATCTGAATCTTGGAGGACATGTTACGAGGTTGTGTATTGGACTTGAGGTAGTTAGGAGGAGTATCTACCGTTAGCTGAGTTCGCCTACAACAACAGTTACCAAGCGAGTATCAAGATGGCACATTATGAGGCGTTGTACGGTAGGAAGTGTCGTTCACCTACTTGTTGGACGAGTTAAGTGAACATCGATTGTTGGGACGAGTTAGTTCTTGAGACTAAAGACAAGGTTAAACCGATTGAGCTCGATTGAAGGAAGCTTGAGACCGCGAAGTCCTATGCCGATCTCAGCGGAGAGATATTGAATTTCTTGTGGAGATCGGGTTTTCTGAAGGTCTCACCGTGGAAGAAAGTATTAAGGTTAGGGAGGAAAGGTAAGCTAAGTCCGAGGTTTATTGGGCAGTAATAAAATCGAGGCGAGTGGGACCAATTGCATATCAGCTCGAGTTGCCAGAGCTAAGTCGATTCACGATGTGTTCCACGTTTGATGCTTGGCGATATTGTTCAGATCCATCGCACGTGGTGACAGCAGAGGAGAGATTGAGGTAAACCCAGATATGACCATGGAGGAAGAGCACTGCTGATTTTAGATCGGGATGTGAAGGTTACTGAAGAAGTCTGTGCCCTTGGTTAAGGTTCTTTGGCGAAATCATGGCATGGAGGAAGCGGCGTGGGAACCGAGGATACGATGAGACAGCGATACCGTAACTCTTGACCGACTGTAATTTGGTCGAAATTATTTTAAGGGGTAGAAGCGTAATATCCGGGTTAAGGGCTATTTTATTTTGGCATTGTTTGCATGTCTATGGTGTGCTATGTTGTGGTTTGTGTAGTTTGGGCTTAGTTGTAGGCTAGAAGTGTGCACTGGCGGTGGTAAAATTTTTGTTTTTGGGCTTTAGGGATAGGAGTCAAGTATACTGGGGTTTATAATTAATTTAAGTGAATTTTAACACAAATGAAGAGCTAGCAAAGTGGCAAGCAAGGCGCCACTAGGAGCATGTGGTTGGCGTCAAAGGCAAGGGGGGAGAGGTCTTGTGTTCGAGTTGCATAATGCCCCATTTTGGCTCCCATTTTGAAGGCATGAAGGGAAGAGTTGTAGGAAGTTTGAACTCTACCATGGACTTGGTCAACATATTCAAACGGTGGGTGGAGAGCAAATGTAGGAGGGAGACTTGGTCAAGGTATTTTGAATGAGTGGCTTGGGAGTGAATGGGGGGAGTTTGGCCGGATTTGGTGAGAGTTTGGGGGAAGGGAATGTGTGGCCGGTTGGTGTTTGGAGGGTGCCAAAATTGCCTTTGGCATGTGTGTTTTTCGGTCACCAAGTTCTCTTGGTAAGCTATTTTTGTTGTTTAGTCAAAAGCTAACAAAAAACTTTCTTCATTTGCAATAGCCTAAGTCAAAAAGAACCTTCCATTTTGCTCCTTGAAACCGAAACACAAAGCAACGTTATTTGCCAACGTTGCACTCTTTCTACATTTTGGTGAGCCGAGTGTTCTTTTTGCATTCTTCTTCTTTTGTCACTTGTGTAAACCGAAACTCCAAGCACCATCATTTAGAAATTCTACCTTGCTTTTCTCTTTTATCATTTGAACAAAGCCACCCTAGTATCCCTTTTCAACTCTTTTCTCTCTCAAAACTTTGTTAGCCAAAAGTCTCTCCAAAACCTTCTTCTCCATTTCCTATTCTTTTTCAAGAACTCATTGGCCGAATATCCACCCATTTCCTCTCATTTACTCTCTTTTCTTTCATACAAAACCGAAAGCACCCCCTCTATTCATCCATTCATTTTTTCTTTGTATTCTTTCTTCATCCAAAAAAAACTTTTGGCCGAACCTTACCACAACCCTTGTTGATTTTTCTTCTTTGTTCTCTTTGTAAACTTTTCTTTTCCTAATCAGGGTGTTAGCGAATCTATTCCTCTGTTAGATTCTTGTTACAATCGGTCTACTAAGAGGGTAAGTGCTAGGCCGAATGGCCATTTCTCTTTCTCCGGTACCTTGGATTTTTGGTATGTTAAGGCTGATTTTGGTATCGGTTAAAAGGTGTTAACTTCTTGTTGGTAATTGTTTTTCGTATAGGGTCCCTTGGGTTCGAAATCAAGCAAGGAGAGGTTTCTTACTCTGTTAAGCAATCGGTAAGTGATGGTGAGATGATTGCTTGTGGTTATTTGTTTAGTTTTCGATTAAGTATATGGTTCCAAAGGATTAATCATTCTCTTTTTAGGGTGAAGCCGATTCTGAAGGAACCATTGTTGGGTTGGTTGGTAGGAAACCAAATCAAGGCTAAGGTAGGTTTAACGCAACCCCTTGGGTTATCTACTTTGTTGGCGAATGGTATAATGAGTTAGTGTTAACCCTTTGTTGGTAGAATGTAGGCTCAGTCGTTGAGGTGATCAAAAGATTTCGATCGGTTATTAGGATTTAATCTTGATATATCGGTGTGTAAACCAACACACTATCTTAACTAAATAATGTGATAACTTTGTTTGTGTAAATGAAGCAAGTGTGATTGATTATTTCGATACCGTTGAGGTATGGATCGGATTCGGGTAAGTCCGTTTCATTATGAGTTATGTGATGATGATGATATCATGATTGTTGATCTTGTGAGTTGCCATATTAAACATGTGAGCATGATAGCATGATTGCATGATTTTGCATCTAGTATGATATGTGATTGGGTGATATGAGAGGAGGGGAGTATGATATCCGTGTCTTTGGGACCTTTGTGTCTTTGGGACACCGGAGGTTTGGCACCTCCGGTGGTTTGGTACCACGTATTTTGTGACTTTGGGTCACGGAGGTTTGGCACCTCGGCGTCTCGTCGATGGCTTAGTACCACGATGGGTTGGCCCCACAGTTGATTATCTGGGATTGGCGCGGTGATTTGGTATCACACGATGGGTTGGCCCCATCATCGGATTTGTGACTACGGTCACCGGTGATTTAGTATCACATTGTGTCTTTGGGACACGGAGGTTTGGCACCTCATTGCAACTCGTCCACGTGGTTTGGCACCACCGTGGGTTGGCCCCACTTATGAGATATGGGATCGTCGCTAGTGATTTGGTATCACACGATGGGTTGGCCCCATCATGGGATTATTTGTGACTTGGTCACGGTGGTTTGGTACCACAGTATGGATATCGTGACTTTGGGTCACGGTGGTTTAGCACCACCAGTGGTTTGGTACCACGCGGGGTAGAGAAGGAGATATGGTTGGCTAGGATCGGGTGCATTACTTGCATTATTTTGTTATGATGTATGTGTTGGCATGTTATACCGGAAGGGGGAATTATACACTGAGTCTTGCGACTCACTCTCTCCTTTTACTATTTCAGCTGACACATAAATGCGGACATGGAGCCGGGATGGACTCGAGGTGCTCATGCCATGCTAATAAAGAATTTGCTCAGACTTTATAAAATTTGGTACATTAGTTATTTATTTCTATGTGGTTTTATTTTGGGTTGTAAAAGGCCTTTTAAAAATTATGGTGGCTTATTTATGCTTAAAGTAAATGTTTAGTATGCCTTAACGAATTAACTCGGTTAAAATGTGCTAAAATTTGGAAAGATAACGATTTCAAAACTACAAAAGCGATATTTTTAAACTATACCATCGGGTATCACACTAAGAGTTGGAATAAAGAAGTACTCAAATGTTTTCTAACCTAATCACGATTTTCTACTAAGACAAATGTTTTGTAACAATAAGATACAACTCAAACTTCTTAACGAG
Organism: Gossypium rotundifolium; assembly: GCA_025506655.1. NCBI lineage: Eukaryota > Viridiplantae > Streptophyta > Magnoliopsida > Malvales > Malvaceae > Gossypium > Gossypium rotundifolium. The sequence goes on along the minus strand of CP106732.1, from coordinate 29,856,820 downwards.
ATAAACCTGTTTTGTCTACCCATCGAAGTAAGTTTTTAAAAATTTCCGGGTTTTCAAATACATCATCAAACTTCAATCAAACCTACTCAAGTTTTTCTTCAAATACACAACCTAGCAAAGTGTTTTTCTCCAACTTTTAAACTCAAACCTAAACCTCTCAAAAACCCTTTTTCCCTGTAATATATCAGATTTGGTCGTGGTGTATTGACCCGGTTTGGGGTGTTACAGAATTTCTTGCTGAGGTAGTATATCGCCTTGTCTTTTTTTCCCGAATCATCGTGTTGACCCAACACGCACCCCATTGAGTGATCAAACACTGTTAAGTACAGAATTAGTGGCCTATCTAGGCAATGGGGTGACAAGATTGTAGGGTTTGACAAGTACTGTTTGACTTTATCAAAAGCATTCTGACATTCATCATCCCACACGCCAGGATTATGTTTCTTCAGAAGATGATATATGGGATCACATTTCTCGGTTAACTATGAAATGAACCTAGCAATGTAATTTAACCTTCCCAAGAAACCTCAAAATTTTTTTGAGTGCGTAGTGGAGGAAATTCTTGTATAGCTTGGACTTTGTCTGAGTCAATCTCGATTCCATTCTCGCTGACTATAAAGCCAAGCAATTTTCCCAATCTAGCTCTAAAAGTACATTTCGTTGGATTGAGCTTTAACTGGAATTTTCTCAACCTCAGGAATAGTTTCCTCAAAACTCAAATGTGTTCCTCTTCTATTTTAGACTTTAAAATCTTATCATCCATGTAAACTTTAATTTCTTTATGCATCATATCGTTGAACAAAGTCACCATAGCTCTTTGGTACGTAGCTCCCGCATTTTTCAACCCAAACGGCATTACTTTGTAATAGAACGCGCCCTCAAAATGTTATGAATGTAGTCTTTCCCATATCTTCAGGATGCATTTTTATCTAATTGTACCTCGAGAATCCATCCATGAACGAAAACAATGAGTAGCCCGCCGTGTTATCCACTAGAGTATCAATATGAGGCAAGGGAAAATTATCCTTCGGACTGGCCATGTTTAAATCTCTATAATCTACACACATTCGTACCTTTCCTTCTTTCTTGGGGACAAACACAATGTTGGCTACCCATCCTGAGTATTTGACCTCTTGCAGGATTCTAGCATCAAACTGCTTTTTGACTTCCTCTTTTATTTTCAGCACAATGTCTGGCCTCATTCTCTGGAGCTTCTTTTGAACCGGCTTGCAATCTTCTTTTATGGGGAGACGATGCACAACGACATCTATGCTTAACCCTGGCATATCTTGGTATGACGATGCGAAGATATCTTTGAATTCCTAAAGTAACTCTACGAGGTCTCGTTTCATATCTTTAGTTATGCACGTTCCAATTTTCACAACCTTTCCCTCTTCCAAGGTCACAATCTCCACTGTCTCTTCATGAGGTAGAATCTGCTTTTCCTCTTGTTTTACCATTCTTAACAAGTCCAGATATAAGCCACAGTTTATGTCATCTTCAAAGTCCTTGGATCCCTCTAAACACATGTCTTGCTCAAGAAGAGATTCTAAATTCGTAGCAGCGTTACTCACGTCATTGATATCTGGGGACCTGTTGTAGGTACAGAAGAATATATAAAAAATTGAATAAATTTGAGAATAACTATTTGCACTATATGCTTATGAATTAAATGAAAGAATGATTCAGAACAAAGGTCCTAAGAGAAAACAATGAATAAATTGAGAAGATTTTTATTCAAAATGATATCAAGTATGTATTTCATAATGAAGTTTAGACATAAACCTATTTCACAAAGGAATGCTTATTGCTTTTAGGCTAAAAGCAACAAGTGTGTTCAGAACATTTCTCTGAGAAAGCTCTAAAAACTACAAGAATTTCTTCTGTGGTCCAATTATTCAGAACACACCCAAGTTTGTAAGAGCGGATATCTGACAAGATCCTCCTTTTAGTGATTTCTTCATGTATGGCATTGATGTGCACATTTTCCAACATTTTTTTAACATTTTCTTTAACTCTTTCACGGAACTCAATCTCTTTACTGTCTATCAGACCTTGTACCAAGGCTCTGAAGTCTACGCATTGTTGGATCTCATGCCCCTCTTCATGATGGAACTCACAGTAATTCCTAAAGTTTTCACAACTTTTTTCAGGATCTAGCATGCTCAAGCCCCTTTTTACCATCTCTTTCCAAACCCATCTCAAAGGAGTTTGTACTTCTACAATATCAGCCTTGACTTTTCTCTCTGTCACTCCATCAATCGTATTTACTCCACCATCAGTGTGATTAGGTAGCGGATTATCAGCACTTGGTGTATCATCAAATTTTACAATGCCCATTTTAATAAGTCTTTCAACAAGTTTCTTAATGGCAGTGCAATTTTCTATTGAATACCCTAAAATTTCCGTATGGTAGTCACATTGAACATTTACATCATATCATTTGGGGTACAGGGGTTGCAATGGTGTTAGGTAGAAAGGGGACACCACGTGTACATTATACAGAGTTCTGATATGGCTCTCGGTACGTCATTGGGATAGAAGTGAACTGAAGTTTTTCTGTATTCGTCCTTTGGTTAGATTATTGCCTTGGAGGACTCTAAAGGCTAGTGGTCATCGTCTTTGGTTGGCCGTTAGTGATTTGCTTTGAGTAGCCCTTACTGTATGCTCCCACATTGTTTACTTCATTTTCTTTCTTTCTCGGGGCTGATCTTTTGGCGCTTTCCCCTGCGTCTATTTTACCGTTTCTCATAACATTTTCAATCATTTCACCAGACATTACAATATCAGAAAAGCTTTTAGTAGCGCTTCCCAACATGAGGTTGATGAAGGGAGCCTTCAAAGTACTGATGAAGAGCATAGTTATCTCTTTCTCTAAGAGTGGGGGTTGGACTTGCGTCGCCACCTCCCTCCATCGCTGGGCATACTGCCTAAAGCTCTTATTTGTCTTCCTCTCGATGTTCTGGAGTGTAATCTTATCAGGTGCTATGTCTATCATGTGGTTGTTCTATTTCATGAAAGCTTGAGCCAAGTCTTTCCATGAGCCAATTTGGGAATGGTTTAACTGATTGTACCACTTGGCCGCGGACCCTGTCAGACTTTATTTAAAGTAGCGAATTAATAACTGGTCATTGTTGACATATCCTATCATTCTCCGACAGAACATCGTTACGTGTGTAACAGTCCGATTTATACCCTAGTCAGAACAGTGGTTTTAGGGCCACAAATCTGAGTTTGTATAATATTTTAATATTATTTTCTGTGTTGTTGATATGTGATTAAGCATGTGCAAAATTTTCGTATGTTAAATTGTCCGTCTGTGTGCTTAATTTGATAAAAGGACTAAATCGCATAAAGTTTAAAAGTGGTTGTTTATTTGATTAGTGGCCAAATTGATGTGGCTTTTGTTTGCAAGGGACATAAGTGGCAATTAAGCCGTTTTAAAGTTAGTGGATGAGTAATGGACGATTGTGCCATTAAATGAATAAGTTTTATTTGTTATTAGTTAAGGGTAATTTAGTAAAAGGTGAATTATTATGTTAATATGATAATAATATGAAAATGGACATTATTCATGCATTCTTCCACCAAAATTCAAAGGAAAAAGAAAGGTTAAATCTGTCATACATTCGACTACTAGCAAGCCAAAATTCAAGGTTCATTTTTGATTGATTTTTGATAATTTCTACGTTTTTGCAATCATTGCTTAGAGAGCTATCAAACCCATGTCTCAATTTGATGAATTGATAATGTTTGTGTGAGATGCCCTTGATGTTATGTTAAGCTTTTTGATGATTTTTGGTGTTAAATGAAAGATATGAGCTAGATGAACATATTTTGTTCATGAATTTTTGATGAATTTAACTAAATAGGGCTTAATTGAGAAAATGGTAAATTGAGGGATTAAATAGAAAATTTGATGAAAAATGCGGGCTTGTATGTGATGTATATGTATTCGGCCAAGCATATATGTGTGAATTTTGTGAATTTGATGTTTTGTGAAAAATGGACTAGATTGGTAAAATATACAAATGTGGGGGCTAAATTGTGAATAGCCCAAAATATGTGTGTATGGATTGAATTGAAGGAATTAGTGAATAAAAGGTTTAATTCTTAATATGTTTAGATCAAGAACTGAGGAAAATAGACATAGACCGCAGGAAAGCGAAAGTTAACGAGTAGCCGTTTTCATTCCGATATATCGAATCTGAGGTTAGTCACTATGCAAATAAATGTACTTGTACGATACTATATTTGATTATATGACTATTGTTGATAACAAATGCTATTGAGAGAGTATGCGTAGGAATTTTGAGATGAGTCTGTTATAATGATTAAGTCTGAGAAGTCCCATTCGAACCTAGGAATATATAGGATTAGCTATGTCATGACATAGGTGTCTGTTCTATTTTATCATATAAGACCACGTCTGGGACGTTGGCGTTGATTTTAAGACCCGTGTAAGGCCACATCTGGGATGTTGGCATTGATATGAGTTTTACGTGTAAGACCATGTTTGAAACGTTGGCATCATTATGATCTGTACGTGTAAGACCATGTCTATGACATTGGCATCGTATTGAATTGTGTAAGACTCTGTCTGGGATAGTGGCAACAATATACGAGTGAATGTAAGACCTTGTTTGGGACGTTGGCATTGTACCACTATTCTGAGTTTTCTAAGTATCCTACTAGGTTCCTAAGGGTTTAATGGGCAAGTTTACAATACGAATGGTATATCCGAGGTATGATCAATTAAGTGAATGAATATCCGATTCAGGTACGTTGAATGTGCATTAAGTATGCATGAATGGTAAGTATGCATATGACTTTGATTTGAAGAAAAGTATGTTTGAATAGGGTAATGTGAATGAGATACAGGGAAGATTATGAATGAGCTATGTGTTTCAAATGAGTTTTGAATAGATAAATGTGACAAATGTAGTCATAAGTATGAATCAAGCATATACATGATAAATTGTTAATTGAATGAGATGTGAAATGTATCAAATTGCATATATGGTTTTTATGCCAAGTTTACTTGTATATGACTTACTAAGCTTTCAAAAAGCTTACTCTGTGTGTGTGTTTACTCTGTTTTATAGGTCGTCAAAGCTACTGAAGGCTCGGGATTGTGAAGGATCGTCATCACACTACAAAAACTTATTTTTGTACTCTTTTGGAAATATATATAGCTAAATATGGCATGTATAGGCTAGATATGTGTATATGTTTTTGGAAGTGAACTTAGCCATGTGTTTTGGCAAGTTTAATTTGGTAATATGCTTGAATGAATATGATATATGATGCATATTTTGGTAAGGTGGAAGCTTATGAAATGGCCAAGTTTTGAGTGAGCTATTCAATGAATTATGCTTGTAATGATATGAGCTTAGTTCTTTGGAATCATCATGGTTGGAATTGGTATTGAGTGTATAAATTGAATGTTCAATTTGGTATGTTTTGGTTGCCATATATACAAGGTATGTGTTGGTATACATATTGCTTGTAGGAAGACCCTAAGTGGGTGGCATAATTGCTTTGTAAAATGGCCTATAATGTCACACGGTTGAGGCATACGGATGTGCCTAAGACCGTTGATAAATGGGAAGAATGTGGCTTAAATTGCACACGGCCTCGACACAAGTGTGTTGAATGGCCGTGTGAGAAAGGGCAGTATGTGATCTAGTAGTACACGACCTTAGCACATGGGCGTGCTTGGTGACTATGTTGATTTTGGCAGTATACTACCACAGGGAGGACACACAAGAGTGTCAAGTAGCCGTGGATGAGGCACGGCCTACCCCCATGGCCGTGTGTCCCTGTATTTTGGAAAAGTTCCAAATTTTCATGAAATTACTTATGTGTTTCAGTTAAGTCCTGACTCGATTTATTGGCATGCTTAGGGTCTTGATGACTCATTTAAGGGACTCTATGATTGTAATCAAATGTGTTTGATGACGATTGACTTTTATCGTGAATGTGATGTGAAATGATCCTATTATTCAGTAATGCATCTTAACCCTAATTTGGTGATGGTTTTCAGGTTAGGGGTGTTACATTTTATATGTATCAGAGCTACGGTTTAGTCAATTCTCAGACTAACATAGCATGTCAGAGTCCAGCTATACATGCCATATATTTGAACTGTGATAGTGTGATGAATCCTGACATATGAAATATGATTTCTGTATAGCAATGGATCCCGAAAGAGCCGTAGCTGATGACGTAGAAAGTAATGCGCCTGCTCCCGCGCAAGGGACAGAGCCTTCTGATCCGAGACCGACTATAAGCGGTCAAGAGGGAGAAGCTAAAAAAGCTTTCTTTCAGATGATGAGTGAGCGGTTCACTCAATTTATGAGAAATAACCCGACTATTTCACAACCCCCACCCCCGATTAATCCCCCTCAGACATCTAATATACCTCTGGCTGCAAATCTGAATCTGTTGAGTAAGCCTCCGGTTGACAAGATCCATAAGTATGGGGCTGAAGAGTTCCAAGCTACCAATAATGATGATGCTGAAAAAGCTAAATTCTGGATTGAAAATACTATTTCGGTATTTGATGAGATGTCTCTGACTCCGGAAGAATGCATAAAGTGTGTTGTATCGTTACTTCGAGATGCAGCATATCAGTGGTGGAAAACATTGATTTTTGTTGTTCCGAGAGAACAAGTTACATGGGATTTCTTTCAGACCAATTTCAGGAAGAAATATATCAGTGAGAGATTTATTGATCAGAAACAAAAAGAATTCTTAGAACTAAAGCAAGGCCGTATGACTATTACAGAATATGAATGGGAATTTGTCAAGTTGAGTCAGTACGCTCGTGAATGCGTATCGTCTGAGGCAATAATGAGTTTTGAAGACGGTCTTAATGAAGATATTCGTTTGCTGGTTGGGATCCTAGAAATAAAAGAGTCTGTTACACTCGTTAACCGAGCTTGCCAAGCAGAAGCACTCGGGAAGGGTAAAAAAAGAGCTGAGTCTGAAGCTCGAGATACAATAAAGAGATTTTAGAATAAATCATTTCAGTCTGCTTCAAAGAGATACAAAGATGATTAAAGTCGTTCCCGAAAAATACGGGACATTTGAACAAAAATAGAGTAGATTACAAATGAGTTCCAAAAACCCAGCAACTTCAGTGGCTAGTGTTGGTAATGTTCGATCCGAGAGACCCAAATGTAAACATTGTGGAAAAAGACATCCGAGAAGCTGTAGATTATATGACAGAGCTTGCTTCAGATGTGGATCGCTCGATCATTTTCTCCATGATTTCCTTAAGCTTGTCGAATCAGAGACTATTCAGAATCCAAGATCTGATAATGTACCTGCGAGAGGTCGAACGTCAAAGAATGTAAATAATGTCAATGGTAGCGAGAACTATGAGAGACAATGTTGTCAGATTCTAAGCCAGAGCGCCTGTCAGAACGTATGCTATCGAGCTCGTGAAGAAGCTTCATCGCCTGATGTTATAACGGGTACTTTTACTCTTTATGATACTTCTGTGATAGTTTTAATAGACCCTAATTCTACGCATTCATACATATACATGAATTTAATATATGGTAAGACTTTGCCTGTAGAGTCTACTGAATTTGCTATAAAAGTGTCGAACCCCTTAGGTAAAAGTGTCCTTGTTGACAAAGTATGCAAGAACTGCCCGTTAATGTTTCGAGATATATGTTTTCTTACTGATTTAATGCTCTTGCCATTTGATGAATTTGATATTATTCTGGGTATGAATTGGTTGCTAATGCATGATGCCGTTGTGAACTATAAAAGAAAGATTATAGATTTACGATGTCCGAATGATGAGATTTTACGGATTGAGTCTAGTGATTTAAATGGATTGCCTGCTGTGATATTCGTTTTGAAAGCTCAGAGTTATGTGAAAAAGGGGTATGAATCATATTTTGCTTATGTGATCGATTCAAAAGCATCCGAGAAGAAAGTTGAATCAGTACCCATTATTTGTGATTTTTCTGATGTGTTCCCTGAAGAGTTATCGGGTTTACCTTTGATTAGTGAAGTTGAATTTGGTATTGAATTATTGCCAGGTACGACACCTATTTCGATAGCTCCGTATAGAATGGCACCAACAGAGTTGAAAGAGTTAAAGTCACAGCTACAAGAATTGACTGATAGAGGGTTTACTAGACCGAGTTTCTCGCCTTGGGGTGCTCCTGTTCTATTTTGAAAAAGAAAGATGGCACGATGAGAATGTGTATCGATTACCGTCAGTTGAATAAGGTGACTATAAAGAACAAATATCCTTTGCCCATAATTGATGATTTGTTTGATTAGTTTAAAGGAGCTACTGTGTTTTCTAAGATTGATTTGAGATCGGGATACTACTAATTGAGAGTTAAAGATTTAAATATTCTGAAAACTACTTTTTGAACGCAGTACGGGCATTGTGAGTTTTTAGTTATGCCATTCAGACTAACTAATGCTCCTGCTGTCTTTATGGACTTGATGAACAGAATTTTTAGACCGTATCTAGATTAATTTGTTGTTGTATTCATTGACGACATTTTGATTTACTCACGTGGTGAGAATGAGCATGCAGAACATTTGAATATTGTGTTGCAAACTTTGAGAGAAAAGTAATTGTACGCGAAATTCAGCAAATGTGAATTCTGGTTGGATGAGGTCAGTTCTCTAGGGCATATTGTGTCAGCTTTTGGGATTCATGTTGATCCGAGCAAGATTTTTCTATTCTAAATTGGAAACCTCCGAAGAACATGTCTGAAGTTCGTAGTTTTTGGGTGTTGAAGTGTGTAGGACCATTTGCTTATCAGCTTGAGCTACCTTCGAAGCTAAGTAAGATTCATGATGTATTCCATATTTCAATGTTGCGACGTTACCGTTCAGACCCATCTCATGTGATACCGTTGGAAGAACTTGAAGCAAAGCCTAATTTATCTTTTGAGGAGGAACCTGTCCAGATCTTGGAGCGCGATGTTTAAGTTTTGCGAAAAAAATCGGTTCCTTTGGTTAAGGTTCTATGGTGTAATCACGGATCAGAGGAAGCTACATGCGAGCCAGAGGATGTTATACGGCAGGAATACCCTCACCTCTTTTGACTAGGTAATTTTGGGGACGAAATTCTTTTAAGGGGGTGGAACTGTAACATTGTAGATTGGGGGCTCTGCATTTGTGATGTGTTGTGTATGTATGCCATGCTATGTGTGTGTGTCTGATGTGTTTAGAGCATTCAAGAAGACTTGAGGTTAGGTCTGAGCCTTGGTAGAAATTTCATTTTTAGTCACTAAAAGGGGGAACTAGGTGAAGTGGGCCTTAAGGGTACTTGAATGGAAAATTTAACACAAAAAATTCAATTGGTAAAGTGGCAAGGAGACGCCACTAAGGGGAGCAGATAGGTGACGCCACAAGAACGTTTGGAGGAGCAGGTTCGAATCCCATGCTAAGCAAAAAGGAGTTTTTTTTATATATGTGCCTGAAGAGTGAGAGGTGGTTTCGGCTGGGACTCTAAAGGAGTGGGTGTGGATTGAGTCAAAAGATAGGAAGATGAGGATAAGAGAAAAATGAAGGATAGGATAGAGGAGGAAGAGATGGCCGAATGTGGGACTGTGTGCAAGGGAAAATCAGTTGAATGGCTAAGGGTATGCCGAAATTCTCATTTGTGAATGGTGTGTAAATTTCATTATTTTTTAGAGCATAGCTTTTCAGTTTCTTTCTTTTCTTCTTTTCTCCTCCTAATTTCGGCAATTAAGGGTTCTTCTTCTCTTTTTCTGCCAAAAATTGAAAAAAACTCCTAACTCTATTCTTCTAAAGCCGAAAATGCCCAGCCTCTTTTCTTGTTCATCTCTTTTTCTAGTACTTGTTAAAAGCCGAAAACTCCTAGATCTCGTTTGTGGCTTGGTTTTATTTCTTTTATCGTTTCAATCTTCTTCTTTAATTGCCGAATCTTCTTGTAAGTGGTAGCCAAAATCCTCTGTAAAGGTAAGTGTCGACTTGTGCTATTATTTTTGTAATCTTTTTCAGCTTTTAAGGCCAAAGCCGAATGGCTAGTGGGTGGTTAGGGCCATCTTTAGTTTGATGTTTTCACTAATCTTGTGTTCTTTTTTGGGTGGCATTCCGGGATTTGAATGAGATCTAGTCGCCTAGATTTCTAAGCCAGAAATCATTAGCCTTCGTACCGTATTACTGTTTCGGGATTTCAAGGTAAGGGTTTTGATTCTCCTTGAGTGGTTCAATCGGTTTCCTTTCATTATTCGAGCATTAATCTAATGCTTCATTGAGCAGTCACTATAGTACCTTCTGACTAAGGTCATTCATGGACTCGAATGTCAGCAAATCGAAGGAAGGGGTTGGATCTATAGTCCCAGTCCCAAAGTTCAAGAAACACGCAGTATCTACTGTTCGTGATTGTCCATTGGGTTGTGGGCTGGCTTCTGAGCAGAATAGTAGGCAGATAGCGATAGTTTCGGCTAGTGATAGCGTCAACATAGAGAGTGTCGTCTTACGTGTTATCAGGTGTGTAAACTTTCATACACTATACTATAACTGTACTAACGCTTGAGTGGGCTAAAAAGCTAGAAAAAAGGGCTGTGTAGACAGTCGTGATACCCTTAGGGGTAAGGCTAGGATTGCCAAGTACGTGACTGTATCATTACTTTGTATCTAGGATTGCCAGGTACGTGACTGTATCATTACTTTGTATAGCCGAATGTATGTACGATAGACCGGTGTGTTATGATTAGCATGTTGCATTGTTAGGATTGTATGTAGATCATGGGTATGGGTTTGATATGAAGGGGAAGTGCTTAATTGGTCACGTAGTGATCGGTGGCTTTGCCATGATATATATACATATGTTCATACATTATTTTTGGTCAGATAGTGATCGGTGGCTCTGCCACGATGTATATATATATTTTATTTGGTCATATAGTGACCGGTGGCTATGCCACAAAATATTAATTGGTCACCTAGTGATCGTGTATACTTGGCAGCATGACTGTCGTGATGGAGTGTAGCGGATGGAGGGTCGATTGTAGAAGTCCCCATGGTGTGATTGGTTGGTACGGTTTGGTGTGTAGTGGATGGAAAAACTAGGTTTGGGTTGGGCTTATTGCATCTCATGCATTGTATGTTGATATGTGGGCTAAGGCCAATGCAGTATGTATAATGTGGGAGGTTTTACGCACTGAGTCTTAGTGACTCACCCCTTTCCTTAACTTTTCAGGTGAGCAGTAGCTCGTGGATACGGAGCCGAGGTAGACTCGTGGAGGCCATACTTTCGATTTCTTTTCCATATAGTTTCGGCATTTCTATAAGTTTATTTTAATTTGGGATCTTTCGCTATGTAATAAGGCCTTTCAAGGTTGCACTTCGGTTTATTTTATTATTTTGCGATTTATATCAAACACGACACCTCGGTGGTTTAAATATTAAAGTTAAATTGGAGTTTCATTAAACTAATGATCATGTTTTCAAAAGACCACATACTAAATGGGGAAAAAATTATTATCATTTAAATAGCCGGTTTTTCATAAATATAACTAAGTCTTGATTTTACTTCACCCTGTGGCATACCAGATTCGGTCGTAATGTATGGGTCGGGTTTGGGGTGTTACATACTCCGTTGACTATATTACTTCAGAAAGATGTCAGATTTGAATGGTTGGATAAATGTCAGAAAAGTTTTGACCAGTTGAAAACTCTGTTCCAGTGTTAGTACAGCCAGAATCGGGTAAGGAATTTGTTGTTTACAGTGATGCTTCGTTAAATGGTCTGGGATGTGTTTTGATGCAAGAGGGCAAAGTGGTAGCTTATGCTTCGAGACAATTAAAGCCTCATGAAAAGAATTATTCGACACATGACCTTGAACTCGCTGCGATTGTGTTTTCACTTAAAATTTGGCGTCATTATTTGTACGGTGAGAAATGTCATGTGTTTTCATATCATAAAAGTCTGAAATATCTAATGACCCAGAAAGATTTGAATCTGTGTCAGAGAAGATGGCTTGAATTGTTAAAAGATTATGAGATGGTGATAGATTATCATCCGGGGAAAGCAAATGTTGTTGCAGATGCTCTGAGTAAAAAATCATTGTTTGCACTAAGTACTCTGAAAGCTCAGTTAGACCTGTCTGATGATAGTTCTATGATGGCTGAGTTAAAAGCAAAGTTGTTGTTCTTACAACAGATATGTGATGCTTAGAAATCTGATAATGAATTGCTAGCAAAACGAACTCAGAGTAAAGTGAATTATGAATCTAAATTTAAATTGTGGATGGTTGTTTGAGATTTCGGGATCGTATCTGTGTTCCGAGAAATCTAGAGTTTATTCGAGTGATATTGAGGGAAGCACATAATAGTTGCCTATCTGTTCATCCAGGGAGTACTAAAGTGTATCATGATTTGAAATGACACTACTGGTGGTCTGGTATGAAACGAGACATTTCTGAATTTGTTTCAAAATGCTTAGTTTGTCAGCAAGTGAAAGCCAAACATCAAGTTCCGTCGGGATTGTTGCAGCCAATTCTGATTCCTGAATGGAAATGGGATAGAGTAACAATAGACTTTGTTTCTGGTTTGCCTCTAACTTTGAGAAAGAAAGACACAAGATGGGTCATAGTTGACCGATTAACTAAATCAGCCCATTTTATTTCGATAAGATCTGAATACTCAAATGAAAGATTAGCTGAGCTTTATATTTTCGAGATTGTGAGATTCCATTGGGTACCACTATCTATTGTGTCAGATAGGGATCCGAGATTCAAATCGCGATTCTGGAAGAAATTGCAAGACGCTTTGGGTACGAAATTGCATTTCAATACAGCTTTTCATCTTCAATCGAATGGTCAATCCGAGTGAATTATTCAGATTCTCGAAGATATGTAAAGATGCTGTGTACTTGAGTTTAATGGTTCGTGGGGACAATACCTGCCGTTGATTGAATTTGCGTATAACAATAGTTTGCAGTCGAGCATCAAGATGGAAGCTTATGAAGCTTTGTACAGACGTAAATGTCGTACACCCCTGTATTGGACTGAACTCAGTGAGAATAAGTTGCATGGAGCTGATTTGATTAGAGACTTAGAACAGAAAATGAAACTGATTCGAGATTGTTTAAAAGTAGCATCTGATCGTTAGAACTCCTGTGTAGACTTAAAATGAAAAGATATAGAATTTGAGATCAGTGAAAAAGTATTTCTGAAAGTGTCTCCGTGGAAGAAAGTGCTCCGATTTGGACGTAAAGGCAAGTTAAGTCCGAGATTCATCAGACCGTATGAGATCATTGAACGTGTTAGGCCTGTTGCATATAGATTGAAATTACCCTCTGAGCTAGAAAAGATTCACAATATATTTCACGTTTCGATGCTCCGTAGATATCGGTCTGATCCGTCATATGTGATTGCCCCATCTAAAACTGAAATCGATGACCGATATGACATACGACATACGAAAGGGAACCGATCCGTATCTTAGCTCGTGAAGTGAAAGAATAAAGAAACAAGAAAATTCCATTAGTGAAAGTAGTACGACATCATCACAGTATAGAAGTGGCTACGTGGCAGCTTGAGGACACAATGAGACAACAATATTCGATTCTATTTAATGGTAAGATTTTTGGGGATGAAAATCCTAAGGGGAGAATTGTATGATCGATTTATGCCCTAGTCGAATAAAGTGGTTTTGGGACCACAAACCGAGTCTCAGATAATATTTTAATATTATTTTCGTCTTGATTGATATGTGATTAAGCATGTGCAAAATTTCCGTATGTTAAATTGTCCGTCTGTGTGCTTAATTTGATAAAAGGACTAAATCGCATAAAGTTTAAAAGTGGTTGTTTATTTGAGTAGTGGCCAAATTGATGTGGCTTTTGTTTACAAGGGACTTAAGTGGCAATTAAGCCATTTTAAAGTTAGTGGATGAGTAATGGACGGTTGTGCCATTAAATGAATAAGTTTTATTTGTTATTAGTTAAGGGTAATTTAGTAAAAGGTGAATTATTATGTTAATATGATAATAATATGAAAATGGACATTATTCATGCATTCTTCCACTGAAATTCAAAGGAAAAGGAAAGGTTAAAGCTCTCATACATTCGACTACTAGCAAGCCAAAATTCAAGGTTCGTTTTTGATTGGTTTTGGATAATTTCTACATTTTTTGCAATCGTTGCTTAGAGAGCTATCAAACCCATGTCTCAATTTGATGAATTTGTTAAGCTTTTTGATGATTTTTGGTGTTAAATGAAATATATGAGCTAGATGAACATATTTTGTTCATGAATTTTTGATGAATTTAGCTAAATAGGGCTAAATTGTGAAAATGGTAAATTGAGGGACTAAATAAAAAATTTGATGAAAAATGTGGGCTTGTATGTGATCTATATGTATTTGGCCAAGCATGTATATGTGTGAATTTTGTGAATTTGATGTTTTGTGAAAAGTGGACTAGATTGGTAAAATGTACAAATATGGGGCTAAATTATAAATAGCCCAAAATATGTGAGTATGGATTGAATTGAACGAATTAGTGAATAAAAGGGTTAATTCTGAATATGTTTAGATCAAGAACTGAGGAAAACAGACTTAGATCGCGGGAAAGCGAAAGTTAACGAGTAGCCATTTTCATTCCGATATATCAAATCCAAGGTTTGTAACAACCCGAAATTGGGCCTAGAAGACTTGGGCACATTGGGGCCTCGGACACGGGAGCGTTTAAAATTTTTAAGAATAAGAGAACGGCATTAGTGCAAGTTGGACCTATTAGGTTAGTGATTTTGGAAAGTTAGGGGGCTTCTATGAAGTCCCGGGTTCAAACTTTGGCTTTAGGAAAATTTTGGTTTTAGGTGAATAAAACCCTGAGAGTTAGTAGTAGGCTTTAAGAATAAAATGTGGAGAAAAATGACACAAGTGGAGTGTGTGGTGTAGTGGCAAAGTGATGCCACTTAAGAGGCAAGGGGGTGACGCCAAAAAGGAGGGAAGGAGGTCCAAGGTTCAAGTCTTGGCTCTTGCAGTTTGGATTTCTTTTTAAATGGACTCTAGAATTTTGCCATAGGGTTATATTTAGTTGTGCATGATTTTAGACACAAGAAAGTGAGTGGTCTAGTGGCAAGGCTTCATTAAGGATGCAAGGGAGCTTGGGTTTGAATATCATGACAAGCAAGGGAGTATTTATTTTGCGGATTGGACGAGAAAAGTTTGAGTTGGATTTAAACTATACTAACAGGGGGATCCCACATCGGTAAGATGCAAAGAAGGAAGGTGAGAAGCTAGCTATATATAGAGCATTCTATGAGGAGAGTTAATATACCTTGGTGGGCGTTTGGGTGCAGACCTAGAGGATAATCGCTAATAGTAGCGAAGGAAGGGCTAATATAACGTGAGGTGCACAGTAAGGTTACGATAAGGTTTCAGTTTTCGATAAGTGTATATTAAGTTATAATCAATCGTTAGGTGATGTCGATTGTAGGTTCGTGACTAAGGGGTTTGCAACGCGCATGATTACTAGGTGTGTACAAATAGTACACACACGATGTCGGCAATGCTAAAAAGCCGAAAGTGGCTAAATGGGCCCGGTGGGCCCTGAGGCTAAGAATTGATTAAATGGTTTTATTGGTTATACGAATTGAATTAGTCATACATGATACATGAATTGGATTTGTTTTGGGCCTAATAGGCCATATGATGAGATTTGGGCCTAATGGGCTGTAAGGGTGTGATATGGGCTTGATGGGCTTATGGGACGTAGACATGTATGATAGGGTTTATGGACCTTAAGCTCAGTTTGAGCAACTCTTAAATTCCATAAGATTTAATTTTTAATTAAACATGTCTGTGAACAAGTCGTAGGGTTGGAGTGTGGCAACGGACGTACGCATGTCTAGGATTGGATCTAGGGAGAGCTTGGTACTTAAGCGGTCCTAGTGGCCCACCTCCTCTTTTCTGGAATCCTACCTGGTGCGTAGTGTCTGCTCACTTTATTTGCGAGTACTTGTTGATGGGCCAAAATTCATAGCTAAAACCCGAAAGGATCGAATACCCCCTGATTTGTGAAATTACCAAAATACCCTCAGTTTGTGAAATTATCGAAATACCTCAGATTTACAAAATTAGCAAAATACCCCCAGTTTGCGAAATTACCGAATACCCCTAATTTGCGAAATTACCAAATAACCCTGTAGGGTAGAATTACGAAAATACCCTTGGGTAGTGAAATGATGAAAATACCCCTATGTGACGAATATAAGTTTATAGATGTTACTTGTGTGTTTGATGCATTCATATGATATTCGGCTTAGGATGCATATGGGTGGGAATTATAGTATGAAGGAAGATTTTAGGATCGCATGTCGTATGGTATGGATCCAGGATCGCATGGCCGTATGGTATAGATCCAAAGGAGGCTTTAAGCCCAATATTTGATTAGCGACTTTCTTTGCAATGTTGATAGTATGTATTTGGGCTACCCTTGGTGTGTAGCGGAGGGGTGGGTCGAGCTAGAATTCCCCACAGGAGTCATAAGATTGGAAGGGAAATGGTGTATGTAGCGGATGGATTTTTGGGGTGGGTTTTGCATTATTTGTTTATGAATGATACGATATGATATGATATGAGGTCATTGTGGGATAAGGCCCAAGACCATCGATTCTGATAGGGCTTAGGCCCAATGTGGATATTTGTAAGTGATTTGTTTTCCAAGTGTTGTGTACACTGAGTTTCGAAACTCACACCCCTTTAATTTAATGTTTCAAGAAATCCCGATAGACGACTCGATGCGAGAGAGGACTCGGAGATGGCCACACTACAAGAGGCTTGAATTTTCATTTATTTGTTTCAAAATACATGTTTTATTTACTTAATTTTTAATGGACGTAATAAGACCTTGTACTCCGTTTTGACTTCAGATTTAATTTGGGTTTTGAGATTAAATGTTTATTTAATTATTAAACCTATGTAAGCTCTTATGTTCAAACATGGTTTACTAAATGCTTAAAATAATAAAAATGGGTTTTTATCTTTAATTAATAAGTCTATTAGATTTTGGGCTTTTGGGCCTTAATTTCTTAATTAGCAAAATCATTTTGAATTGTGCCTTTAATGTGACATTCCGGATTCAGGCCTAACTTCTAGGCCGGGTTTGGGGTGTTACAAGGTAAGTCACTATGCAAATAAACGTACTTGTATGATACTATATTTGATTATATGACTATTGTTGATAACAAATGCTATTGAGAGAGTATGCGTAGGAATTCCGAGATGAGTCCGTTATAATGATTAAGTCTGAGAAGTCCCATCCGAACCTAGGAATAGATAGGATTAGCTATGTCATGACATAGGTGACTATTCTGTTTTATCATATAAGACCACGTCTGGGACGTTGGCGTTGATTTTAAGACCCGTGTAAGACCACATCTGGGACGTTGGCATCGATATGAGTTTTACGTGTAAGACCACATCTGGGACGTTGGCATCGTTATGATCTGTACGTGTAAGACCATGTCTGGGACATCGACATCGTATTGAATTGTGTAAGACCCTGTCTGGGATAGTGGCATCGATATACGAGTGCATGTAAGACCTTGTCTGGGACGTTGGCATTGTACCACTATTCCGAGTTTTCTGAGTATCCTACTAGGTTCCTAAGGGTTCAACGGGCAAGTCTGCCATACGAATGGTATATCTGAGCTATGATCAATTAAGTGAATGAATATCCGATTCAGGTACGTTGAATGTGCATTAAGTATGCATGAATGGTAAGTATGCATATGACTTTGATTTGAAGAAAAGTATGTTTGGATAGGATAATGTGAATGAGGTGCAAGTAAGATTATGAATGAGCTATGTGTTTCAAATGAGTTTTGAATGGATAAATGTGACAAATGTAGTTATAAGTATGAATCAAGCATATACATGATAAATTGTTAAGTGAATGAGATGTGCACATGTATCAAATTGCATATATGCTTTTTATGCGAAGTTTATTTGTATATGACTTACTAAGCTTTCGGAAAGCTTACTGTGTGTGTACGTTTACTCTGTTTTATAGGTCGTCGAAGCTACTGAAGGCTCAGGATTGTCAAGGATCGTCATCAGACTACAAAAACTTATTTTGGTACCCTTTTGGAAATGTATATAGCTAAATATGGCATGTATAGGCTAGATATGTGTATATGTTTTTGGAAGTGAACTTAGCCATGTGTTTTGGCAAGTTTAATTTGGTAATGTGCTTGAATAAATGTGATATATGATGCATATCTTGGTAAGGTGGAAGCTTATAAAATGGCCAAGTTTTGAATGAGCTATTGAATGAATTATGCTTGTAATGATATGAGTTTAGTTCTTTGGAATCATCATGGTTGGAATTGGTATTGAGTGTATAAATTGAATGGTCAATTTGGTATGTTTTGGTTGCCATATATGCAAGGTATGTGTTGATATATATATATTGCTTGCAGGAAGACCCTAAGTGGGTGGCATATTGGCCTTGTAAAATGGCCTATAATGTCACACGGTTGAGGCACACGGGCGTGCCTAAGACCGTGGGTAAATGGGAAGAATATGGCTTAAATTGCACACGGCCTCAACACGGGTGTGCTTGATAGCCGTGTGAGAAAGGGCAGTATGTGATCTAGTAGTACACGGCCTTAGCACACGGGCATGCTTGGTGACCGTGTTGATTTTGTCAGTATACTACAACGGGGAGGACACACGGGAGTGTCAAGTAGTAGTGGGTGAGGCACGGCCTACCCCCACGGCCGTGTGTCCCTATATTTTAGAAAAGTTACAAATTTTCATGAAATTACTTATGTGTTTCAGTTTAGTCCTGACTCGGTTTATAAGCATGCTTAGGGTTTTGATGACTCATTTAAGGGACTCTATGATTGTATTCAAGTGTGTTTGATGGTGATTGACTTTGTGTCGTGAATGTGATGTGAAATGGTCCTACTGTTCGGTAATGCCTCTTAACCCTATTCGGTGATGGTTTTCGGGTTAGGGGTGTTATAACGTGAGCCTCAGGACAACTAGTCCCATTGTACCTCTCAAACTCTGGCATTTTAAACTTCAGTGGGAGCACTAGATTTAGGACCAAGCTTAAATCTTTATCGACCCCGCAACGGAAGTTAGTAGTTTCTATTGCTTTAAACTTCTCTTCCAGCCACTTACACTTCTCTTCTAGTTGTCTTTGGGATTTTGTCATCACTCTTTCATCTCCTACCACTTCATCCAAGTCAGGAATAATTGGATTGTTTGAATTATGGCCAGGGTTAGAGCCTGAGCCAGCTTGGAAATGCATCAGTGTCGAGGGTCTGGCCTGTTGCGGCCTGATAGAGATAGATGGCCTTTATGGATTTATCTCTCGTGGTGCATGTACATGCGTTGGAGTAAAACCAGGAGGATATTGATTACTTTCCATTATTTTATCCATAGGGCCTTTCCCTTTGTCTATTCCTCCCGCCAGTAATTGAGTCAATTGAGACATCATATTCTGTTGTGATTCCATCATCCGATCCATCATATCTTGTTGGATCTTAGCTAGTTGCTCCTGTATTTGCAGCTGATGTTTATCTTGCATCTCCCTTTGGAGTTGTTCAAGCTTTTCTAATCTCTAATCCATATCTTTCGTCTTGGTTTGGGTACCATAGCGATGTTTGGTTTTGCCGGTGTCCAGGTTAATATTGAAATAATTTCAACCAATCATGGTCTTCTCATGAAATCTAATGCATATGATGTAATGCCATGTGAATGCATCCAATGGATGCAAAAGGGTGTCGATTCTAATTTAATTTCCATTAGAAAACCTTTCTAGAGGGCAAAATTCTTTACATTAAACGGATTACAAATATACGGACAACCGTATTGTCTTGATTTTATCAAGAAATTTGTTCTCCATGACAAACATTCTAATTTAATAATCAAACATGAATCGACACTCTTTTAGATATTGAATAATATGTGATGCAATCATAACCAAAATGAAATGAAACACATTAAAAGTAAGCAAAAAAGAAACAAGTAAAGTACTTATTCGGATGACCACGATGGTTTATTGCGGCACTATTTAGGATGGGCTTTTAGGGTTCACTATATGTAGTTTAGTTCTAAGGAATAGGTACCTGAACCAGCAGATTCTTCAATCCTCAGTCATTATAGGCTTAAATGGATTGAGTTTGGTTTAGAGGAATACATTTCCCTATGGCCATGCAGAGATGAAAATCTCACGAAGCACATAGGTACATATGCATCCCAGAAGCAGTCCACTAGCCCATGCGGAGGTGAAAACCTCACGAAGGCATAGTTTCTCACTCCCACTTAAAAGGTGTAACAACAACGGTCTTGCAATGCCAAAGTATTTTATGAGACTCGACATTATTGCAATCATAGCACCAACAAATGCATCAAAAGAAACATGATTTTTTTCTAAAAACAATTTTCCAAATTTTCAATCAAACGGACAAGAATTAATCAATATATGGCCTGACTCTCAACCAGTCCCTAGTTGAGTCGCCAAGCTGTCGAAACCAATTTTTTGTTCTTAAGAAACGAGGATCGACTTAAAGATGGAGTCGCCACCAATCCTTTTTGTTTAGGTGTGATCGGGTCATCTATAAAATGTTTTGTTTTATTTTTAAAAGAAATCAGTTTTGGTCTATGAATTTCCAGAAGAAAATGGGTTCGGGAGTCAGTTACATGCAAGGAAGGATTAGTACCCTCGCAACGCCCAAAATTAGTACCAAATTGATTAATTGATGTCCTAATTTCAAAAAGTTTGAAATGATTTTAAAATTTTGTTTTTTTTTTAATTTTAAATAACTCGAATTGGATATTAAGATTCCCTTATTACGAAGGAATAAAATATCATATCCAGCACGATAGGATATGGCAATTTATGTCCTCGAATCAAAATCATCCCAAAATTCTCAAAGCTCATGCATTGAAATTTTGAAAGGGTATATGGTTATTTGGACAAACGGAAAGCCGAAACCCAGCACGATAGGGCACGATTCCTCGAATTTTCGAGCACAAAAATAATGCCTTATTTTGAAAATATGGACAGAATTTTAGAAAGATATTTGGTTATTTGGTCAAACAGAAAACTGAAACCCAACACGATAGGGCACGATTCCTTGAATTTCCAATCACACAAATATTGTCTTGTTTTGAAAACATGAACAAAATTTTAAAAGGATATTTGGTTATTTGGTCTAACAAAAAACCGAAACCCAGCACGATAGGGCACGATTCCTCGAATTTCCAAATATCAAATATTGCCTTGTGTTAAAAACTTTTAAATAAGTGATATTAAAATCGACTTAAAATGTTTTGATTGAAACTAGATAATAAGAAACAAAAATATAGTATCGAGCATGGAATAATAATAGGTGAATACAATTTTTGTACAAATGGATGACAAGGATGATAATATGAACATATAATTCAATATATACAAAATCAATAATCTCAAAATTTTATTTTGAAAATACCAACATTATTAATGAAGAAATAACGAAAATTAAAAATTATAACTAATTAAAAACAAATTAAAATAAAATATAGCAAATTTTAAAAGTAATAAGCAAATAATATACACGTAATAATAAGAAACTAGATATAAAATAATGTATTCATAAAAATAATAATGATATATATAAAAGTGTTTGGAATAAATAAATATATAATTTAGAATAGGGTCTTTTAAAGAAATAAATTATATGTATAATATATATAAAATAATATAAACCAATAATATATGCACAAAAATATTTTAATACAATTATCAGATAATATATATATATATAATTAATGAAAATAACATAAAATAGAAATAAATAACATCTAAAACCATTTAAAATTAAAAAATAATTACTAAACAAATAGTTAAATAAATAATTAAAGGACTGCATTGAAATCAGAACAAAATTAGAGAGCTAAAAAACAATAAATTAAAATGAAATCGAAAAAGGACTAAAATACAATGCGCGTAAATTAAAGGGATTAAAAACGCAATTTACCCAAGTTATTAAACACAGTATTTAAAGAGGGATTAAAATTAAAACGGTGCACAATTTAAAGGCAAAATTAAAATAAAATAAAACTTAATTAAAAAGAAATAAACTGCGGAAGGATTAAAATGGGAATTAGCCCATCCAAGGAAAAAGAGTGGATCTTGCCCCGGGTCGGGTCAACGCGTGGATCTTGGGTGCAAACGGCGTCGTTTTGGCGATAATGAGCCAGACGCAAAACAGCATCGTATCGAAAGGCTATTTAAACCCATATTTTAAGAAAAAAATAATTTCCTCATTTGTTTTTTTTTTTTAAATGAAAGAATAGAAAAAAAAAAAAACTTCCTCTCTTTCGATTAGGTGGATCGGGCCATATACATCCATCACCGATGACCACCGCACACGGTGGCTATAACCCCAAAAATCACATTTTCAATACAAATCAAGGTACGAGCCCCCTTTCCCTTTTTTGTTTTTCATATATATATATATATATATATATATATATATATATGTCAAAGGAAAAATAGAATTTATATGTATATATATACTGTTTCGAAAGAAGAAGAAAATAAAAATAAAGAGGGAATGATCGTTGTTAAATTCTTCTCTGTATTTGTATTCTCTCTATGTGTGTATACAACCAAAATCCAATCCTTTACAATATGAAAAAATCATCTGTATATAGTCGGAACCATAAATGAAAAAAAAAATAATCAAAAATTAAAATCCTTTTTTCCAATTTCTGTTATTTCTTTGCTGGCTTTTCTGTTTTGCTGTTGTTTGCTAGTTTGTTACGAAGAAGTCAGAGTCGGATGCTCACTGGCGTGGAGCCCGAGCGTGTGGAAGGTGGAAGCTATCATGGACGACTTGGAGGAAGGTCTTGGCGTTGGGGTTTCTTGAAACCCCTAGGGTTTTCCGAAACCTTTAAAATTTTGGGGCCTTTGGCATTGGGCTTTGGGTATTGGGTTTAATAATAGATTTGGGTTTGTTGGGCTAGTTAGTTATAATTTTATTGTTTTCTGGACTTTTAGTATTAGACTGTTATTATTATTTTTATTTGGTTTATTTTAGTTTTAAAACGGGCCCGGGCATAAATTGGCTCTTACAGCTGCCCCTCTTTGCTCATCGTTGTGTAACGAGAATGGAGCAAAGACCTTAAAAGAGCCAATTTTGCCCGGTCTTGCTGAATCTTGCTTTCTTCTGTGCTTCTCCTCTTCGAGTAGCTTCATTCCATCCCAGTGCATCTTCAAGGGTATAAGAACTAGCGTTTCGATCTAAATCAAGGAAATTAGACTCGTAGCTTCCATCTGCTCCACTGAAACTTCGAGGGGATGAGATTTGCTGTCTTCTATCTACTCCACTGCAACTTTAGGGAAGTAAGACTTGTATGGTAAATTCAATCTGACCTACTACAACTTCAGAGGTATGGGATTTTTCGTTTTAATCCGCTCCACTGCAACTTCAGGGAGATAGGATCTGATGTCTTCGAATTGCTCCTGCAACATCAGGAATGCCAAATTTGCTATCTTCAATCTGCTCCACTGCAAACTCAGGGAGACAAGATCTGATGTCTTCGATCTACTCCTGCAACTTCAGGATTGACAGATCTGCTATCTTCAATCCGCTCCACTACAAACTCAGGGAGACAAGATCTGATGTCTTCGATTAGCTCCTACAACTTCAGGAATGCCAGATGTACTATCTTCAACTTGCTCCACTAAACCCGGATTTTAGCATGCCACACAAATTTAACGTACATTCAAATCATTTAATGAAGTAGAAATCAAATTCCAAAACGATTAAGAGAATGACTTTATCAAAAAAAAAAATCGAAGTTCATTGAAAACCATAATTAAAAACACAAAATTTGTCGTTTGATCTATAGAGTAGTTATTGAGAAAACTTTGGATTTATTTAGTCAAATATTTCATCGAAAAGTTTTAAAAGAATTTCCTAAGTTTCAATGATATTTAAGAAAAACTTTTATTTTATACGAGAGTTATAGAAAAACATTTATAAAAACTAAACCAAACCAACTTGGGAAAACTAAAACATAATAAAATCCATCCACATAATAAAATCCATAATTAAAGAGGCCTTATTACATCGCCATAAAAATAGTACTTAATAAAATTATTAATGAAGTCTTAAAATTTTATAAACCACCATTTGTAGTATAGCCTCCACACGAAGTCATCTCCGACCCAAGCCTCCATCAAATATTTTTACCTGAGAAGGGTAAGAAAAATTAGGGCGAGTTACTTAGAACTCAGTGTGTAACTCACTTACCATAGTCCACTGGGCCAAAACCATTTTAGCATTTATTTGGGCCTAAGCCCATTACGAATATAATAATTTAGCATGTATGAAATGCAAGTGATATGCAATTCCCAAAACCAAACCTAGATTTCCATCCGCTACACACCACCCGCACCAACCAAAGACACCTGTGGGGAGCTTTAGTCACCCACCCCGCCAACACAATCAAGTAGGCATTAAGTCAGATATCAAATTTCATGGACAAGCCACCAAATTCACAGAGTTTACATGGCATTTGCCATTTTTCAGAATTGTGGCAGAGCCACCAAAATATTGTAGCAAAGCTACCAGGACTTCTCTTCGTCAAATAGCCCAACCCATGCAATCATGTATATAGCATGCATAACAATCCATTCATATAATTATTCCAACATAAGGCCTATTATAAAAATTATTACAAACTGGCCCATTTCACATTTTTGGCCCACGAAGTCTCATATCACATAGGACCCATTTATCAATTATCACATATGGCCCAATTGTCAAATATCACATATGGCCCAATTATCATATTTCAAATAAGGCCCAATTATCAAATATCACATATGGCCCATTTATCAAATATCACATATGGCCCATTTATCGATTATCACATATGGCTCAATTATCAAATATCACATATGGCCCAATTATCAAATATCACATATGGCCCAAATTGTCACTTTTATCGAATTAGCTCGTTAAGGCAAATTTCGTAATTTCCATGATCTTAATACAATTTCAAAATTTTACCATTAAGGTGATAACTATGTTATTCTTCCCGATTTCACTAACTTGTGATTTCATCCAACGATTTATATGATATAGTCATCTAACCCATGAGATACGGTGTGAGATTACACACCTGATTATGGTGAGAACTACACTCTCCCGCTCGTCGATATCTAAACACACATCACGATGGATTAGAACACTAAAATTTAATATTAAACTATTCTATTATTAAGCGATCTAGATCTTACCCTCACAATCACGAACAACCACTATTTGCGATTTCTCTCGATCAAAGGTTCAGAACCACGAGTAAACAATGGTTCGGGGGTACGTACAACTTCAAATGATTGATTTTTGCCAGATGAAGGTCCACAACCCGGTGGAAAGTCTTAGATTCTCGAAATAGTCCTTCTCTTAAACATAGGGGGAATAATGGAACCACCCCTCTTCCGAACACTATTAACAACCCTTTTCGTCCCTATTTTGATTGTCTTCAAAGACAATGAATCATTAGTCTAACCAATAAGTTATCGAAATTATGACTAGCGGTTAAGAAAAATGAGAATAACTTGCCACAAATATCCTCATTCCACAATATGACAATCGAGTGAGAGCGTCCCCTAAAACGAAATCGATTAATAAACTATTTATATCCATATGTCGAGTAATATGAAAATCCTTAATAATCCCTTACCTTTAACACTTTAAATCCATTTTCAACGATCTACGACGTTTACGAACACTTGAGTTTCAGCCCTCCACAATCACACTATTATCTAAGGCTTCAAAGAAGAAAAAGAAAAGATTGAAGAGAATACTTATGTATAAGAAAAGATTCGGCTATGAATAAACAAAGAAAAGAAGAATGATTCGGCAAAAGATTTTACCATCAACATTCGACCATGAAGAAAGGTTTTGAAAAAAAATAGTGATGTTTGAGTGTTCTTCACCAATAAGAAAGAAAGAAGAACAAAAAGAATAAAGAGAGAGTGTTTATGTGTCGATTTTCCAATGATGGAAGATGAACAAAGATAGGGTCTTTGGGTTGGTGTATATTCGGCCAAAAGGAAGAAAAAGAAAATGAATTATGCTTCTTCAAAGTTGCATGGTTTCGGTGCAAAAGAGAAAAAAAGAAGATGATACTAATTTGGTAAAAAAGAAATAGCCAAACAACCAAAAATTTGCCTATTGCTACAACTACATTCGGCTAGGGAAAAAGGGTTTTGAAGAGAATGGAAAATAATGCTCATATTGCTAAAGAAATTGACCAAACTAGCTCTTAATCCCTATCAAGCTACTAATAAAATTCGGCCAACCTCCCTAGCCCCAAAAACCGTCCAAGTTCATAGCCATCAAGGATCAACTTTTGCCAACCTTTCTTTCCATAGCACATTCCACAATTTAAGCAATTTGTTCCCTTACTTGCCTTATCCTATTGATTCCTTTCCTCAACTTCAATGTTTCCTTAATCCATTTAGCCACCTTACCATAAAAATTAAAAGTCTAACATGCCAAAAATGAAGCTTGGCCGACACTTGATAGGAGAAAGCAAAAATAAAAGCTTTCAAATTGCATGCTAGGAGATTCGAACCTCTTCCCTCAAGTCCAACTTATGGCGCCATCACCACTTTGCCAATTACTCATATTATGCTAGTTACTTACTCAAAAATTTCCATATGCTATAAATCCATTGACTCCCTCTCTTAAAGTACCACATGCTAAAAATTTTCACTAGGTCCAAATAGATCCCAAGCCTTCTCAAGACTATACTAATCATACAAAATTTTAATTATACACAAGTTAAGTACCAAAACATGCATCATATCAATACTCAAATTTTAGGATGTTACAACTCTACCCTCCTTAAAGGAAATTTCGTCCTCGAAATTTACCAGACTAAAAGAGATGAGGATATTGTTGTCGAATTGCATCCTCAGGCTTCCATGTAGCTTCATCCGCTCCGTGATTACGCCAAAGAACCTTAACCAACGGCACAGTCTTCTTTCTTATCATCTTAACATCGCGATCTAAGATTTTCACTGGTTCCTCCTCGAAAGACAAATCTAGCCTTAATTCCACTTCTTCTACTGGTACTATGTGCGATGGATCTGATTTATAGCGTCTCAGCATAGAAACATGGAAGACACTATGAATCTGACTCAACTCTAGAGGTAAATCAAGTTGATAGGCCACTGGTTCTACGCGCTTCAACACACGGTACGGTCCAATGAACCTAGGGCTCAACTTGCCTTTCCTCCCGAATCTGAAAATCTTTTTCCACGGTGAAACTTTCAAAAAGACCTTATCTCCCACCGCAAACTCAATATCTTTACACTTCAGATCCGCGTACGACTTTTGTCTATCTGAAGCTTCCTTTAACCGCGCTCGAATTACCTTTACTTATTCTTCCATCTCTAATATCAATTCAGGACCCAGCAACTATCGTTCCCCTATTTCAGTCCAACAAGTAGGAGTACGACACCTACGACCATATAACGCTTCATAGGGTGCCATCTCAATACTGGATTGATAACTATTGTTATACGCAAACTCTGCCAACGGTAGAAAATCCTCCCAACTACCTCTGAAGTCGATCACACAACCTCGTAACATGTCTTCCAAAATCTGGATTACTCTTTCCCACTGACCATCTGACTGAGGGTGAAAAGCCATACTGAAGTTTAACTTTGTACCCAGAGCCTCATGCAAAGCTTTCCAAAATCGTGATGTAAACCGAGGATCCCTGTCCAATATGATAGACACTGGTACCCCATGCAACCTCACGATTTCAGATACATACAGTTTAGCCAACTTCTGCAACGAGTAATCCGTACGAACTGGTAGAAAATAAGCAGTCTTCGTTAATTGATCTACTACCACCCAGACAGAATCTTTCTTAGTAGGTGTTAAGGGTAACCCACTAACAAAATCCATCGTTATCCGCCCCCATTCCCATAATGGAATCTTTACTGGTTGCAACAATCCCGACGATAATTGATGCATCTCCTTGACTTGTTGACAAGTCAAACATTTTCCTACAAACTCAGAAATCTCACGCTTTATCCCTGGCCACCAATCCATTGACGGAGATCCTGATACATCTAATTTCCTACGGGGTGCACAGTAAACAGTAAACTCTTTTTCGGCCTCTGGTTGAATCAGCATTGGCCCTTCGGTTAGAATCTTTTTCAGTTCCTCAAAACTTTCTTGTTGTTTATCGGTCCACACATACGGTATTTCCTTTCGCAACAACTTAGTTAGGGGTGCAGCAATCAACGAAAACCCCTCAACAAAGCGTCTACAATAACCATCCAAACCCAAGAAACTCCGAATCTCAGCTACTGACTTCGGTGGTTTCCAATCCAACACAGCCTCTACTTTTCGAGGATCAACTCTTATACCTTTGGCTGACACTACATGACCCAAGAAAATCACTTCCTTTAACCAAAATTCACACTTACTGAATTTGGCATAAAGTTGCTTATCTCGCAAAATTTGCAACACAGTGACCAAGTGAGAGTCATGCTCTTCTTCATTCCTCGAATATACTAAGATGTCATCTATGAACACTACTATGAACCGGTCTAAATAGGGTTGAATGACTCGGTTCATCATGTCCATAAATACAGCTGGTGCATTAGTCAAACCAAATGGCATCACTAAAAACTCATAATGTCCATAACGAGTTCGAAATGCTGTCTTATGAATATCTGCCTCTTTCACCTTGAGTTGATGATACCCCGATCTCAAATCAATCTGGGAGTAGACTGAAGCTCCTCTTAATTGATCAAACAAGTCATCGATTCTCGATAATGGATACCTATTCTTGATCGTCAACTTATTCAACTGCCTATAATCAATGCACATATGCATCGACCCATCCTTCTTCTTGACGAACAAAATCGGTGCTCCCCACAGAGACACACTTGGTTGAATAAATCCCCGATCTAGCATTTCTTGAATTTGAGCTTTAAGCTCAGGTAACTCCTTCGGTGCCATTCTATAAGGAGCAATGGTCACCGGAGCAGTTCTGGGCAAAAGCTCAATGCCAAATTCTACTTCCCCATCTGGAGGTAGACTCGAAAGTTCTTGGGAAAGACATCTGGAAATTCTTTCACCATTCCCACACCTTCTACTGATAAATCCTTGACATCCAAGGCATTAATGAATGCTAGGAATGCTCTATTCCTTTTCTGCACCAACTTTTCTTCCTTCAAAGCAGATACCACATTTGCCAAAAAGTTTATTCGCTCGCATATCATTATTATCTCCTTATCATCCACAGTCCTTTTTGAAATCCGCTTTTCGACACAATCCAATTGCGCCTGATGCTTCACCAACCAATTTATGCCCAAAATAAGATCAAACTCGCCGAAAGGTAATTCCATTAAGTCTGCTAGAAATAACTCTCTTTGAATCTCTAAGGGCACATCTTTAAATAATTTATTCACTATTACCGACTGTCCTAAAGGACTAATTATCGTCATCTCTCTATCGGTAATCTCAGATCTAATATTTAGGTTTCTAGATATAGCACTAGCAACATACGAGTGGGTAGATCCGATATCTATCAAAGTAGTAACAGGTACATCAGATATGAATAACGTACCAGTTATCACATCAGGTGCATCACCGTCTTCACGATGCTTGACAGCATAGACCAATCCTGGCTATCTTGCCTCCGTGTTACCTCTAACACCATTACCTCAACCCGGTGTACCTTGTCCACGTCCGTTACCATTACCACCACGACCTGGTCCACAACCTTTTGGTGGTCTTTGAGTACCTCTAATGGTCGAGCCTCGTGGTTCTGAGCTTCGAGTCATTTTAGTCCGTCGAGGACAATTCTTAAACTGATGATCCTTAGATCCACATTTAAAACAGGCTCTGATTTTTCTCTAACATTATCTGGGATGTCGTCTTCCATAGTCGGCACATTATCGAATCTGATTGGTAGTCACATGTGCCCTAACTTGAACTGGATCATCATTCCTTGGCCTCTTTTGAAACCTTTTAGAAGAACCAGAATACTTAAAATCCCTCTTGCCTCTTACTTTTTCCTAGTTCTGGGGTTTTGAATTCTTAGCCTCTTCGGCTATCTTAGCTTTTTCTACAAGAGAGTTAAAAGTTCGCACTTGTTGTGGGGCTATCAGTACCACAACTCATCATTCAGCCCATCCTCAAAGCATACACAGCGCTCATGATTAGTCTGTACTATAGCACGAGCATAACGACTCAAATGAAGAAATTTTGCCTCGTAAGCTGCCACCGTCTTACTTTCTTGAACCAAATTTAGGAATTCCTTCTTTCGGGCATCTACATAACTTGTCCCGATGTACTTCCCTTTGAAAGTAGTTTTAAAGAAATCCCAAGTAATCAATGCAGCCTCGGTGCCTTCTCGAATAGTAAGCCACCATTGATACGCCTCGTCTCTTAGCAAAGACACGGCTCCTCTCAGTTTATGCTCGACAGTGCGTTCCAGATCACCCATAATTCGTTCTACAGCCTCAAGCCAATATTCTGCCACATTGGAAGCTACACCAGAGACACCTCTAAAAACTTCTGTACCACTAGACTTGAGTCATTTTGATATTGATCCGCGAGCTATTAGCCCAGTTCTGGCCCCAGCTACTCTTTCTAGGACTTGCAACATTGCTTGAGTCAAAGCATTATCCTCATTGGCATGATCATGAGATCCAGTTTCACTCTCGAATGGCGCAGGTGCATCCATTTCTGGTATATGACTCGGTGCTTCAGACGCACCCCCTCGTCCTCTACCACGGCCCCGTCTGCCGCGTCCACGACCACGTCCTCTAGAGCTCATATTGACTAATTCGCTTTTAATCTGATTACAAGTTTTATGAATCAGAATATTATTTTAGGGTTTATTAACGATATTTTATGAGATATAAGAGATAGGGTTGTTTTCGCAATCACATCCTATAGTCTCGATCTCTATCGTTTTCAACACCTAAAACTAGAAGTTCTAGAGTGTTCCTAAGGTCTCGTCACAATAATAAACATTTAATAAACAAATACTTACTTGATTTGGTGTTGGATGCTCATGGTGCCATACTACCTTTAAAACGTAAAGTCTAGAAAATTAAGTAGTTTTTTTTAAAAAAAAATCATTGTTGAACCCAAACCACAGCCGAGTATTGAAACTGAGCTCTGAGACTATAAAATGTAACACCCCAAACCCGACCTATGCATTAAGCCCGGATTTTGGCATGCCACACAAATTTAACGTACCTTCAAATCATTTAACGATTTAGAAATCAAATTCCAAAACGATTAAGAGAATGACTTTATCAAAAAAAAAATCAAAGTTCATTGAAAACCATAACTAAAAACACAAGAATTTGTCGTTTGATCTATAGAGTAGTTATTGATAAAACTTTGGATTTATTTAGTCAAAATATTTCATCGAAAAGTTTTAAAAGAATCTCCTAAGTTTCAATGATATTTAAGAAAAACTTTTATTTTATACGAGAGTTATAGAAAAACATTTATAAAAACTAAACCAAACCAACTTGGGAAAACTAAAACATAATAAAATCCATCCACATAATAAAATCCATAATTAAAGAGGCCTTATTACATTGCCAAAAAAATGGTACTTAGTAAAAATATTAATGAAGCCTTAAAATTTTATAAACCACCATTTGTAGTATAGCCTCCACGCGAAGTCATCTCCGACCCAAGCCTCCATCAAACATTATTACCCGAGAAGGGTAAGAAAAATTGGGGTGAGTTACTTAGAACTCAGTGTGTAACTCACTTTCCATAGTCCATTGGGCCAAAACCATTTCAGCATTTATTTGGGCCTAAGCCCATTACAAATATAATAATTTAGCATGTATGAAATGCAAGTGATATGCAATTCCCAAAACCAAACCTAGATTTCCATCCGCTACACACCACCCGTACCAACCAAACACACTGTGGGAGCTTTAGTCACCCACCCGCCAACACAATCAAGTAGGCATTAAGTCGCATATCAAATTTCGTGGACAAGCCACGAATTCATCGAGTTTACATGGCATTTGCCATTTTCGTAAGTGTGGTAGAGCCACCAAAATATTGTAGCAAAGCTACCAGAACTTCTCTTCGTCAACTAGCCCAACCCATGCAATCATGTATATAGCTTGCATAACAATCCATTCATATAATTATTCCAACATAAGGCCCATTATAAAAATTATTACAAACTGGCCCATTTCACATTTTTGGCCCACGATGTCTCATATCACATAGGACCCATTTATCAACTATCACATATGGCCCAATTGTCAAATATCACATATGGCCCAATTGTCAAATTTCACATAAGGCCCAATTATCAAATATCACATATGACCCATTTATCAAATATCACAGATGGCCCATTTATCGATTATTACATATGGCCCAATTATCAAATATCACATATGGCCCAATTATCAAATATCACATATGGCCCAAGTTGTCACTCTTATCGAATTAGCCCGTTAAGGTAAATTTTGTAATTTCCATGATCTTAATATAATTTCAAAATTTTACCATTAAGGTGATAACTATGTTATTCTTCTCGATTTCACTAACTTGTGATTTCATCCAACGATTTATAGGAGATAGTCATCTAATCCATGAGATACAGTGTGAGATTACACACCTGATTACGGTAATAACTGCACTCTCCCGCTCGTCGATATCTAAACACACATCACGATGGATTAGAACACTAAAATTTAATATTAAACTATTTTAATATTAAGCGATCTAGATCTTACCCTCGGAATCTCGAACAACCACTATTTGCGATTTCTATCGAATCAAAGGTTCAGAACCACAAGTAAACAATGGTTCGGGGGTACGTACGACTTTGAATAATTGATTTTCGCTGGATGAGGGTCCACAACCCGGTGGAAAGTTTTAGATTCCCGAAAGAGTCCTTCTCTTAAACTTAGGGGGTATAATGGAACCACCCCTCTTCCGAACACTATTAACAAATCTTTTCATCCCTATTTTGATTGTCTTCAATGACAATGAATCATTAGTCTAACCAATAAGTTATCGAAATTTCAACTAGCGGTTAAGAAAAATGAGAATAACTTACCACAAATATCCTCGTTCCACAATATGACAATCGAGTGAGAGCGTCCCCTAAAACAAAATCGATTAATAAACTATTTATATCCATAAGTCGAGTAATATGAAAATTCTTAACAATCCCTTACCTTTAACTCTTTAAATCCGATTTCAACGATCTACGACGTTTTCGAACACTTGAGTTTCGGCCCTTCACAATCACACTATTGTCCAAGGCTTCAAAGAAGAAAAAGAAAAGATTGAAGAGAATATTTATGTATAATAAAAAAATCGACTATGAATAAACAAAGAAAAGAAGAATGATTCGGCAAAAGATTTTACCATCAATATTTGGCCATAAAGAAAGGTTTTGAAAAAAAAAATAGTGATGTTTGAGTGTTCTTTACCAAAAAGAAAGAAAGAAGAACAAAAAGAATAAAGAGAGAGTGTTTATGTGTCGATTTTCCAAGGATGGAAGATGAACAAAGATAGGGTCTTGGGGTTGGTGTATATTCGGCCAAAAGGAAGAAAAAGAAAATGAATTATGCTTCTTCAAAGTAGCATTGTTTCGGCACAAAAGAGAAAAAAAAGAAGATGATACTAATTTGGTCAAAAGGAAATGGCCAAACAACCAAAAATTAGCCTATTGCTACAACTACATTCGGCTAGGGAAAGAGGGTTTTGGAGAGAATGGAAAATAAAGCTCATGTTGCTAAAGAAATTGACCAAACTAGCTCCTAATCCCTATCAAGCTACTAACAAAATTCGGCGAACCTCCCTAGCCCCAAAAACCATCCAAGTTTATAGCCATCAAGGATCAACTTTTGCCAACTTTTCTTTCCACAGCACATTCCACAATTTAAGCCATTTGTTCCCTTACTTGCCTTATCCTATTGATTCCTTTCCTCAACTTCAATGTTTCCTTAATCCATTTAGCCAACTTACCATAAAAATTAAAAGTCTAACATACCAAAAATGAAGCTTGGCCGACACTTGATAAGAGAAAGCAAAAAATAAAAGCTTTCAAATTGCATGCTAGGAGATTCGAACATTTTCCCTCAAGTCCAACTTATGGCGCCATCACCACTTTGCCAATTACTCATATTATGCTAGCTACTTACTCAAAAATTTCCATGTGCTATAAATCCACTGACTCCCTCTCTTAAAGTACCATATGCTAAAAATTTTCACTAGGTCTAAATAGATCCCAAGCCTTCTCAGGACTATACTAATCATACAAAATTTTAATTATACACAAGTTAAGCACCAAAATATGCATCATATCAATACTCAAATTTTAGGATGTTACAACTCTACCCTCCTTAAAGAAAATTTCATCCTCGAAATTTACCTGACTAAAAGAGATGTGGATATTGTTGTCGAATTGCATCCTCAGGCTCCCACGTAGCTTCATCCGCTCCGTGATTACGCCAAAGAACCTTAACCAACGGCACAGTCTTCTTTCTTATCATCTTAACATCGCGATCTAAGATTTTCACTGGTTCCTCCTTGAAAGACAAATCTGGCCTTAATTCCACTTCTTCTATCGGTACTATGTGCGATGGATCTGATTTATAGCATCTCAGCATAGAAACAAGGAAGACACTATGAATCTGACTCAACTCCAGAGGTAAATCAAGTTGATAGGCCACTGGTCCTATGCACTTCAACACACGGTACTGTCCAATGAACCTAGGGCTCAACTTGCCTTTCCTCCCGAATCTGAAAATCTTTTTCCACGGTGAAACTTTCAAAAAGACCTTATCTCCCACCGTAAACTCAATATCTTTACGCTTCAGATCCACGTACCACTTTTGTCTATCCAAGCTTCCTCTAACTGTGCCCGAAGTTACCATTACTTATTCTTCCGTCTCTGATATCAATTCAGGACCTACCAATTGTCGTTCCCCTAGTTCAGTCCAACAAGTAGGAGTACAACACCTTCGACCATATAACGCTTCATAGGGTGCCATCTGAATACTGGATTGATAACTGTTGTTATACGTAAACTTTGCCAATGGTAGAAAACCCTTCCAACTACCTCTGAAGTCGATCACACAACCTCATAACATGTCTTCCAAAATCTGGATTACTCTTTCCCACTGACCATTTGACTGAGGGTGAAAAGCCGTACTGAAGTTTAACTTTGTACCCAGAGCCTCATGCAAAGCTTTCCAAAACCGTGATGTAAACCGAGGATCCCTGTCCAATATGATAGATATTGGTCCCCATGCAACCTCACGATTTCAAATACATACAGTTTAGCCAACTTCTACAATAAGTAATCCGTACGAACTGGTAGAAAATAAGCAGCCTTCATTAATCGATCTACTACCACCCAGATATAATCTTTCTTAGTAGGTGTTAAGGGTAACCCACTAACAAAATCCATCGCTATCCGCTCCCATTTCCATAATGGAATCTTTACTGGTTGCAACAATCCCGACGGTAATTGATGCTTCGACTTCACTTGTTGACAAGTCAAACATTTTCCTACAAACTCAGAAATCTCATGCTTCATCCCTGGCCACCAATACCTTTCACGAAAATCCTGATACATCTTATTTCCTCCGGGGTGCATAGCATAAAGGCTACTATGCGCCTCTAGAAGAATCATTTGCCTCAAATCTGAATCCTTGGGCATACAAACCCTTCCACAAAAACACAGTATACCATCCTTGTTCAAACCAAAATCCCCTATTACACCACTTTCAGCTTGTTGTATTAAAGAACCCAATTCATCGGATAATTGCTTTTTCTTGATTTGCTCCAACCACAGAGGCTTCACCTGAAGTTTCACTAGTAGACTGCCATCCTCATACAAACTGAGATGAGCAAACATTGCTCTTAACTCCGATACAACCTTTTGACTCAACGCGTCTGCCACAACGTTAGCCTTTCTAGGATGATACTCGATTGAGAAATCATAATCCTTTAATAACTCCATCCATCTCCGTTGTCTTAAAT
Source organism: Gossypium rotundifolium (assembly GCA_025506655.1). Classification (NCBI taxonomy): domain Eukaryota; kingdom Viridiplantae; phylum Streptophyta; class Magnoliopsida; order Malvales; family Malvaceae; genus Gossypium; species Gossypium rotundifolium. Next base: position 29,820,757 of record CP106732.1, on the reverse strand, counting down.
TCAACTCCTTTTGGGTAAGGAGATACTTAAGACTATTATGGTCCGTATAAATAATTGACTTCTCACCGTATAGATAATGCCTCCAAACCTTTAATGCAAACACCACCGCAGCCAACTCCAAATCTTGAGTAGGATAGTTGACTTCATGCGGCCTCTACTGTCGAGAAGCATAAGCTACCACTTTTCCACTTTGCATCAGTACACATCCTAAACCCGTGTGTGACGCATCACAGTAAACAGTAAACACTTTTTAGGCATCTAGTTGAATCAGTATTGGCACTTCTGTTACAATCTTTTTCAGTTTCTCAAAACTTTCTTATTGTTTATCGGTCCACACATACGGTACTTCCTTTCGAAACAACTTAGTTAGGGGTGCAGTAATCAATGAAAACCCCTCAACAAAGCGTCTATAATAACCAGCCAAACCCAAGAAACTCTGAATCTCATGTACTGACTTCGACGATTTACAATCCAACATAGCCTCTACTTTTCGAGGATCAACTCTTATACCTTCGGCTAACACTACATGACCCAAGAAAATCACTTCCTTTAACCAAAATTCACACTTACTGAATTTGGCATAAAGTTGCTTATCTCGCAAAATTTGTAACACAGTGCGCAAATGAGAGTCATGCTCTTCTTCATTCCTCGAATATACTAAGATGTCATCTATGAACACTACTATAAATCGGTCTAAATAGGGTTGAAAGACTCATAATGCAGCTAGTGCATTAGTCAAACCAAATGGCATCACTAAAAACTCATAATGTCCATAACGAGTTTGAAATGTCGTCTTATGAATATCTGCCTCTTTCACCTTGAGTTGATGATACCCCGATCTCAAATCAATCTTGGAGAAGACTGAAGCTCCTCTTAATTGATCAAACAGGTCATCGATTCTCGGAAATGGATACCAATTCTTGATCGTCAACTTATTCAACTGCCTATAATCAATGCACATACGCATCGACCCATCCTTCTTCTTGACGAACAAAACTGGTGCTCCCCACGATACACACTTGGTTGAATAAATCCCCTATCTAGCAGTTATTGAATTTGAGCTTTAAGCTCTGCTAACTCCTTCGGTGCCATTCTATAAGGAGCAATGGACACCGGAGCGATTCGAGCAAAGCTCAATGCCAAATTCTACTTCTCGATTTGGAGGTAGACCGGAAGTTCTTCTAGAAAGACATCCGAAATTCTTTCACCGCTCGACACCTTCTCTCGATAAATCCTTGACATCCAAAGAACTGATGAATGCTAGGAATGCTCTATTCCCTTTCCGTACCAACTTTTCTACCTTCAAATTAGATACCACTTTTGCCAAAAAGTTTCTTCACTCGCCTATCATTATTATCTCTTTATCATCCACAGTCCTTATTGACATCCGCTTTTCAAAGACAATCCAATTATGCCGATGCTTCACCAACCAATCCATGCCCAAAATAAGATCAAACTCGTCGAAAGGTAATTCCATTAAATCGCTAGAAATACCTCTCTTTGAATCTCTAAGGCACATCTTTAAATAATTTATTCACTATTACCGATCGTCCTAAAGGACTAATTACCATCATCTCTATCAAGTAATCTCAGATCTAATATTTAGGTTTCCAGATATAGCACTAGCAACATACGAGTGGGTAGATCCGATATTTATCAAAGTAGTAACAGGTACATCAGAGATGAATAACGTACCTGTTATCACATCATGTGCATCACCGTCTTCACGATGCCTGACAGCATAGACCAATCCTGGCTGTCTTGCCTCTGTGTTACCTCTAACACCATTACCTCGACCCAGTGTGCCTTGTCCACGTCTGTTACCATTAACACCACGACCTGGTCCACGACCTTTGGGTGGCTGTTGAGTACCTCTAATGGCTGAGCCTCAGGGTTACGAGCTTCCTGAGTCATTTTAGTCCGTCGAAGACAATTCTTAAACTGATGATCCTTAGATCCACATTTAAAACAGGCTCTGATTTTTCTCTACCATTATCCGAGATGTCGTCTTCCACAGTCGGCACATTCTCGAATCTAATTGGTAGTCACAGGTGCCCTAACTTGAACTGGCTCATCATTTCGTGGCCTCTTTTGAAACCTTTTAGAAGAACCAGAATACTTAAAATCCCTCTTGCCTCTTACTTTTTCCCGGTTCCGGTTTCAACTCTTAGCCTCTTCGCCTATCTTAGCTTTTTCAACAAGTGAGGTAAAAGTCTGCAATTGTTGTGGGGCTATCAGTACCCGCAACTCATCATTCAGCCGATCCTCAAAGCGTACACAGCACTCATGATCATTCTGTACTATAGTACGAGGATAACGACTCAAACAAAGAAATTCTGCCTCATAAGCTGCCACCGTCTTACTTCCTTGAACCAAATTTAGGAATTCCTTCCTCCGGGCATCTACATAACTTGTCCCGATGTACTTCCCTTGGAAAGCTGTTTTAAAGAAATTCCAAGTAATCAATACAGCCTCGGTGCCTTCTCAAACAGTAAGCCACCATTGATACGCCTCGTCTCTTAGCAAAGACACGGCTCCTCCCAATTTTTGCTCGACGGTGCGTTTCAGATCATACATAATTCGTTCGACAGCCTCAAGCCAATATTCTGCCACATTCAGAGCTACACTAGAGACACCTTTAAAAACTTTTGCACCACTAGATTTGAGTCGTTTCGATATTGATCCGTGAGCTATTGGCCTGGTTCTGGCCCCAGCTACTCTTTATAGGACTCGAACATTGCTTGAGTCAAAGCATTATCCTCCTTGGCATGATCATGAGATCCAGTTTCGCTGTCGAATGGCGCAGTGCATCCATTTTTGGTATATAACCCGGTGCTTCAGACGCAGCACCTCGTCCTCTACCACGGCCCCATCTACTGCGTCCACGAATGCGTCCTCTAGAGCTTATATTGACTAATTTGCTTTTAATCTGATTACAAGTTTTATGAACCAGAATATTATTTTAGTGTTTATTAAGGATATTTTATGAGATATAAGAGATAGGGTTGTTTTCGCAATCACATCCTATAGTCTCTATCTCTATCATTTTCAACATCTAAAACTAGAAGTTCTAGAGTGTTCCTAAGGTCTCGTCACAATAATAAACATTTAATAAACAAATACCTACTTGACTTGTGTCGGATGCTCGTGGTGCCATACTACCTTTAAAACGTAAAGTCTAGAAAATTAAATAGTTTTTTAAAAAATCATAGTTGAACCCAAACCACAGCCGAGTATTGAAACTGAGCTCTGATACCATAAAATGTAACACCCCACACCCAACCTATGCATTAAGCCCGAATTTTGGCATGCCACACAAATTTAATGTACATTCAAATCATTTAACGAAGTAGAAATCAAATTCTAAAACGATTAAGAGAATGACTTTATCAAAAAAAAATTGAAGTTCATTGTAAACTATAATTAAAAACACAAGAATTTGTCATTTGATCTATAGAGTAGTTATGGATAAAACTTTGGATTTATTTAGTCAAAATATTTCATCGAAAAGTTTTAAAAGAATTTCCTAAGTTTCAATGATATTTAAGAAAAACTTTTATTTTATGCGAGAGTTATAGAAAAGCATTTATAAAAACTAAACCAAACCAACTTGGGAAAACCACCCGTACCAACCAACACACTTGTGGGCAGCTTTAGTCACCCCCCGCCAACACACCGAAGTAGGCATTAAGCCGTATATCAAATTTCGTGGACAAGCCACCGAATTCATAGAGTTTACATGGCATTTGTCATTTTTCAGAATTGTGGCAGAGCCACCAAAATATTGTAGCAAAGCTACCAGAACTTCTCTTCGTCAAATAGCCCAACCCATGCAATCATGTATATAGCATGCATAATAATCCATTCATATAATTATTCGAACATAAGGCCCATTATAAAAATTATTACAAACTGGCCCATTTCACATTTTTGGCCCACGAAGTCTCATATCACATAGGACCCATTTATCAATTATCACATATGGCCCAATTGTCAAACATCACATACGGCCCAATTATCAAATTTCACATAAGGCCTAATTATCAAATATCACATATGGCCCATTTATCAAATATCACATATGGCCCACTTATTGATTATCACATATGGCCCAAGTATCAAATATCACATATGGCCCAATTATCAAATATCACATATGGCCCAAATTGTCACTTTTATCGAATTAGCCCGTTAAGGCAAATTTCGTAATTTCCATGATCTTAATACAATTTCAAAATTTTACCATTAAGGGGATAACTATGTTATTCTTCCCGATTTCACTAACTTGTGATTTCATGCAACGATTTATACGATATAGTTATCTAACCCATGAGATACTTGTGAGATTACACACCGATTACGTGAGAACTACACTCTCCCCTCGTCGATATCTAAACACACATCACGATGGATTAGAACACTAAAATTTAATATTAAACTATTCTAATATTAAGCAATCTAGATCTTACCCTCGGAATCTCAAACAACCACTATTTGCGATTTCCCTCCGATTAAAGGTTCAGAACCACGAGTAAATAATGGTTTTGGGGTGCGTACGACTTCGAATAATTGATTTTCACCGGATGAGGATCCACACCCCGGTGGAAAGTCTCAGATTACCGAAACAGTCCTTCTCTTAAACTTAGGGGGAATAATGGAACCACCCCTCTTCCGAACACTATTAACATCTCTTTTCGTCCCTATTTTGATTGTCTTCAAAGACAATGAATCATTAGTCTAACCAATAAGTTATCGAAATTTCGACTAGCGGTTAAAAAAAATGAGAATAACTTACCACAAATATCCTCGTTCCACAATATGATAATCGATTGAGAACGTCCCCTAAAACGAGATCGATTAATAAACTATTTATATCCATATGTCGAGTAATATGAAGATCCTTAATAATCTCTTACCTTTAACACTTTAAATCCGATTTCAATGATCTATGACGTTTACGAACACTTGAGTTTTGGCCCTCAATTATCACACTATTGTCCAAGGTTTCAAAGACGAAAAAGAAAAGATTGAAGAGAATACTTACGTATAAGAAAAAATTCGGCTATAAATAAACAAATAAAAGAAGAATGACTCTGCAAAAGATTTTACCATCAACATTCGGCCATAAAGAAAGGTTTTGAAAAAAAAAATAGTGATGTTTGAGTGTTCTTTACCAAAAAGAAAGAAAGAAGAACAAAAAGAATAAAGAGAGAGTGTTTATGTGTCAATTTTCCAAGGATGGAAGATGAACAGAGATAGGGTCTTAGGTTTGGTGTATATTCGGCCAAAAGGAAGAAAAAGAAAATGAATTATGCTTCTTCAAAGTTGCATGGTTTCGGCACAAAAGAGAAAAAAAGAAGATGATACTAATTTGGCCAAAAAGAAATGGCCAAACAACCAAAAATTTGCCTATTGCTACAACTACATTCGGCTAGGGAAAAAGGATTTTGTAGAGAATGGAAAATAATGCTTATGTTGCTAAAGAAATTGACCAAACTAGCTCCTAATCCCTATCAAGCTACTAACAAAATTCGGTCAACCTCCCTAACCCCAAAAACCGCCCAAGTTCATAGCCATCAAGGATCAACTTTTGCCAACCTTTCTTTCCATAGCACATTCCACAATTTAAGCCATTTGTTCCCTTACTTGCCTTATCCCATTGATTCCTTTCCTCAACTTCAATGTTTCTTTAATCCATTTAGCCACCTTACCATAAAAATTAAAAGTCTAACATACCAAAAATGAAGCTTGGCCGACACTTGATATGAGAAAGCAAAAAGTAAAAGCTTTCAACTTGCATGCTAGGAGATTTGACCGTCTTCCCTCAAGTCCAACTTATGGCGCCATCACCACTTTGCCAATTACTCATCTTATGCTAGTTACTTACTCAAAAATTTCCATATGCTATAAATCCACTGACTCCCTCTCTTAAAGTACCATATGCTAAAAATTTTCACTAGGTCCAAATAGATCCCAAGCCTTCTCAGGACTATACTAATCATACGAAATTTTAATTATACACAAGTTAAGCACCAAAACATGCATCATATCAATACTTAAATTTTAGGATGTTACAACTCTACCCTCCTTAAAGAAAATTTCTTCCTTTAAATTTATCGACTAAAAGAGATGAGGATATTATTGTCGAATTGCATCCTCAGGCTCCACGTAGCTTCCTCCACTCCGTGATTATGCCAAAAAACCTTAACCAATGGCACAGTCTTTTTTCTTAACATCTTACCATCGCGATCTAAGATTTTCACTGGTTCCTCCTCGAAAGACAAATGTGGCCTTAATTCCACTTTTTCTACGGGTACTATGTCCGATGGATCCGATTTATAGTGTCTCAGCATAGAAACATGGAAGACACTATGAATCTGACTCAACTCCAGAGGTAAATCAGGTTGATAGGCCACTGGTCCTACGCGCTTCAACACACGGTACGGTCCAATGAGCCTAGGGCTCAAATTGCCTTTCCTCCCGAATCTGAAAATCTTTTTCCACGGTGAAACTTCCAAAAAGACCTTATCTCCCACCGCAAACTCAATATCTTTACGCTTCAGATCCGCGTACGACTTTTGTCTATCGAAGCTTCCTTTAACCGCGCTCAAATTACCTTTACTTATTCTTCCGTCTCTGATATCAATTCAGGACCCAAAAATTGTCGTTCCCCTAGTTCAGTCCAACAAGTAGGAGTACGACATCTACGACCATATAACGCTTCATAGGGTGCCATCTGCCAACGGTAGAAAATCCTTCCAACTACCTCTGAAGTCGATCACACAACCTCGTAACATGTCTTCCAAAATCTGGATTACTCTTTCCCACTGACCATCTGACTGAGGGTGAAAAGTCGTACTGAAGTTTAACTTTGTACTCAGAGCCTCATGCAAAGCTTTCCAAAACTGTGATGTACACTGAGGATCCCTGTATGATATGATAGACACTGGTACCCCATGCAACCTCACGATTTTAGATACATACAGTTTAGCCAACTTCTGCATCGACTAATCCGGACGAATTGGTAAAAAATGAGCAGTCTTCGTTAATCGATCTACTGCCACCCAGACAAAATCTTTCTTAATAGGTGTTAAGGGTAACCCACTAACAAAATCCATTGTTACCCACTCCCATTTCAATAATGGAATCTTTACTGGTTGCAACAATCCCGACGGTAATTGATGCTCCGCCTTCACTCGTTGACAAGTCAAACATTTTCCTACAAACTTAGAAATCTCACGCTTCATCCCTGGCCACAAATACCATTCACGGAGATCTCGATACATCTTATTTCCTCCGAGTGCATAGCATAAGGGCTATTATGTGCCTCTAGAAGAATCATTTGCCTCAAATCCAAATCCTTGGGCATACAAACCCTTCCACGAAAACACAGTATACCATCCTTGTTCAAACCAAAATCCCCTATTACACCACTTTCAGCTTGTTGTATTAAAGGACCCAATTCATCGGATAATTCTTTTTCTTGATTTACTCCAACCACAGAGGCTTCACCTAAAGTTTCACTAGTAGACTGCCATCCTCATACAAACTGAGATGAGCAAACATTGCTCTTAACTCCGATGCAACCTTTTGACTCAATGCGTCTGGCACAACGTTAGCCTTTCTAGGATGATACTCGATTGAGAAATCATAATCCTTTAACAACTCCATCCATTTCGTTGTCTTAAATTCAACTCCTTTTGGGTAAGGAGATACTTAAGACTCTTATGGTCCGTATAAATAATTGACTTCTCACCGTATAGATAATGCCTCCAAACCATTAATGCAAACACCACCGCAGCCAACTCCAAATCTTGAGTAGGATAGTTGACTTCATGTGGCCTCTATTGTCGAGAAGCATAAGCTACTACTTTTCCACTTTGCATCAGTACACATCCTAAACCCGTGTGTGACGCATCACAGTAAATAGTAAACTCTTTTTTGGCCCCTGGTTGAATCAGTATTGGTGCTTCGTTAGAATCTTTTTAGTTTCTCGAAACTTTCTTGTTGTTTATCGGTCCACACATACGGTACTTCCTTTCGCAACAACTTAGTTAGGGGTGCAGCAATCAACGAAAACCCCTCAACAAAGCATCTATAATAACCAGCCAAACCCAACAAACTCTGAATCCTAGGTACTGACTTCGGCGATTTCCAATCCAATACAGCATCTACGTTTCGAGGATCAACTCTTATACCTTCGGCTGACACTACATGACCCAAGAAAATCACTTCCTTTAACCAAAATTCACACTTACTCATTTGGCATAAAGTTGCTTATCTCGCAAAATTTGCAACACAGTGCGCAAATGAGACTCATGCTCTTCTTCATTCTTCGAATATACTAAGATGTCATCAATGAACACTGCTACGAACCTGTCTAAATAGGGTTGAAAGACTCGATTTATCATGTCTATAAATGCAGCTGGTGCATTAGTCATACCAAATGGCATCACTAAAAACTCATAATGTCCATAACGAGTTTGAAATGTTGTCTTATGAATATCTGCCTCTTTCACATTGAGTTGATGATACCCCGATCTCAAATCAATCTTGGAGAAGACTGAAGCTCCTCTTAATTGATCAAACAGGTCATCGATTCTCGGCAATGGATACCTATTCTTGATCGTCAACTTATTCAACTGCCTATAGTCAATGCACATATGCATCGACCCATCCTTCTTCTTGACGAACAAAACTGGTGCTCCCTACGGATACACACTTGGTTGAATAAATCCCGATCTAGCCGTTCTTGAATTTGAGCTTTAAGCTCCGCTAACTCCTTCGGTGCCATTCTATAAGGAGCAATGGACACTTGAGTAGTTCCAGGCAAAAGCTCAATGCCAAATTCTACTTCTCGATCTAGAGGTAGACCCGAAAGTTCTTCGAGAAAGACATCTGAAAATTCTTTCATCGTTCCCACACCTTCTACTAATAAATCCTTGGCATCCAAAGCACTGATGAATGCTTGGAATGCTCTATTCCCTTTCTGCACCAACTTTTCTAAACAGATACCACATTTGCCGAAAAGTTTCTTCGCTCGCCTATCATTATTATCTCCTTATCATCCACAGTCCTTTTTGACATCCGCTTTTCGACACAATCCAATTGCGCCCGATGCTTCACTAACCAATCCATCCCCAAAATAAGATCAAACTCGCCGAAAGGTAATTCAATTAAGTCTGCTAGAAATTCCTCTCTTTGAATCTCTAAGGGCATATCTTTAAATAATTTATTCACTATTACCGACTGTCTTAAAGGACTAATTAATGTCATCTCTCTATCGGTAATCTCAGATCTAATATTTAGGTTTCAAGATATAGCACCAGCAATATACGAGTAGGTAGATCCGATATCTATCAACGCAGTAACAGGTACATTAGAGATGAATAACGTACCAGTTATCACATCAGGTGCATCATCATCTTCACGACGCCTGACAGCATAGACCAATCTTGGCTGTCTTCCCTCTGTGTTACCTCTAACACTATTACCTCGACCCGGTGTACCTTGTCCACGTCTGTTACCATTACCACCATGACCTGGTCCACGACCTCTTGGTGGCTGCTGAGTACCTCTAGCTGGCTGAGCCTCAGGGTTACGAGCTTCCAGAGTCATTTTAGCCCGTCGAGGACAATTCTTAAACTGATGATCCTTACATCCATATTTAAAACGGGCTCTAATTTTTCTCCAACATTCTCCGGGATGTCATCTTCAATAATCGACACATTCTTGAATCTGATTGGTAGTCACAGGTGCCCTAACTTGAACTGGCTCATCATTCCGTGGCCTCTTTTGAAACCTTTTAGAAGAACATGAATACTTAAAATCCCTCTTGCCTCTTAGTTTTTCCCGATTCTGGCATTCTGAATTCTTAGCCTCTTCGGCTATCTTAGCTTTTTCTACAAGCGAGGTAAAAGTCCGCCCTTGTTGTGGGGCTATCAGTACCCGCAACTCATCATTCAGACCATCCTCAAAGCGTAATAGTGCTCATGATTAGTCTGTACTATAGTACAAGCATAACGACACAAAGGAAGAAATTCTGCCTCATAAGCTTCCACCGTCTTACTTCCTTGAACCAAATTCAGGAATTCCTTCCTCCGAGCATCTACATAACTTGTCCCGACGTACTTCCCTTGGAAAGTAGTTTTAAAGAAATCTCAATTCATCAATGCAGCCTCGGTGCCTTCTCAAACAGTAAGCCACCATTGATACGCCTCGTCTCTTAGCAAAGACACGACTCCTCTCAGTTTCTACTCGACGGTGCATTCCAGATCATCCATAATTCGTTCTACAGCCTCAAGCCAATATTCTACCACATTCGGAGCTACACTAGAGACACCTCTAAAAACTTCTGCACCACTAGACTTGAGTCATTTCGATATTGATCCGCGAGCTATTGGCCCAGTTCTGGCCCCAGCTACTCTTTCTACGACTCGCAACATTGCTTGAGTCAAAGCATTATCCTCATTGGCATGATCATGAGATCCAGTTTTGCTCTTGAATGGCATAGGTGCATCCATTTCCGGTATATGACCCGGTGCTTTAGACGCAGCACCCCGTCCTCTACCACGGCCCCCGCTTCCGCGTCCACGACCACGTCCTCTGGAGCTCATATTGACTAATTCGCTTTTAATCTGATTACAAGTTTTATGAATTAGAATTTTATTTCAGTGTTTATTAACGATATTTTATGAGATATAATAGATAGGGTTATTTTCACAATCACATCCTATAGTCTCGATCCCTATCATTTTCAACACCTAAAACTAGAAGTTCTAGAGTGTTCCGAAGGTCTCATCTCAATAATAAATATTTAATAAACAAATACTTTCTTGACTTGGTGTCGGATGCTCGTGGTGCCATACTACCTTTAAAACGTAAAGTCTAGAAAATTAAGTAGTTTTTTTTTAAAAAATCATTGTTGAACCCAAACCACAACCTAGTATTGAAACTGAGCTCTAATATCATAAAATGTAACACCCCAAACCCAGCCTATGCATTAAGCCCAGATTTTGGCATGCCACACAAATTTAACGTACATTCAAATTATTTAACGAAGTAGAAATCAAATTCCAAGAGAATTAAGAGAATGACTTTATCAAAAAAAAATCGAAGTTCATTAAAAACCATAATTAAAAACACAAGAATTTTTCATTTGATCTATAGAGTAGTTATTGATAAAACTTTGGATTTATTTAGTCGAAATATTTCATTGAAAAGTTTTAAAAGAATTTCCTAAGTTTCAATGATATTTAAGAAAACTTTTATTTTATACGAGAGTTATAGAAAACATTTATAAAAACTAAACCAAACCAACTTGGGAAAACTAAAACATAATAAAATCCATCCATATAATAAAATCCATAATTAAAGAGGCCTTATTACATCGCCATAAAAATAGTACTTAATAAAATTATTAATGAAGTCTTAAAATTTTATAAACCACCATTTGTAGTATAGCCTCCACACGAAGTCATCTCCGACCCAAGCCTCCATCAAATATTATTACCTGAGAAGGGTAAGAAAAATTGGGGTGAGTTACTTAGAAGTCGGTGTGTAACTCACTTACCATAGTCCACTGGGCCAAAATGATTTCAGAATTTATTTGGGCCTAAGCCCATTACAAATATAATAATTTAGTAGGTATGAAATGCAAGCGATATGCAATTCCCAAAACCAAACCTAGATTTCCATCCGCTACACACCACCCATACCAACCAGCACACCTATGGGGAACTTTGAGCACCCACCCCGCCAACACACCAAAGTAGGCATTAAGACGTATATCAAATTTCGTGGACAAGCCACCGAATTCACAGAGTTTACATGGCATTTTCCATTTTTCAGAATGACAGCAGAGCCACCAAAATATTGTAGCAAAGCTACCAAAACTTCTCTTCGTCAAATAGCCCAACCCATGCAATCATGTATATAGCATGCATAACAATCCATTCATATAATTATTCGAACATAAGGCCCATTATAAAAATTATTACAAACTGGCCCATTTCACATTTTTGGCCCACGAATTCTCATATCACATAGGACCCATTTATCAATTATCACATATGGCCCAATTGTCAAATATCACATATGTCCCAATTATTAAATTTCACATAAGTCGCAATTATCGAATATCACATATGGCCCATTTATCAAATATCACATATGGCCCATTTATCGATTATCACACGTGGCCCAATTATCAAATATCACATATGGCCCAAATTGTCACTTTTATCGAATTAGCCCGTTAAGGCAATTTTAATAATTTCCATGATCTTAATACAATTTCAAAATTTTACCATTAAGGTGATGACTATGTTATTCTTCCCGATTTCACTAACTTGTGATTTCATCCAACGATTTATATGATATAGTCATCTAACCCATGAGATACAGTGTGAGATTACACACCTGATTACGATGACAACTACACTCTCTTGCTCGTCGATATCTAAACACACATCACGATGGATTAGAACACTAAAATTTAATATTAAACTATTCTAATATTAAGCGATCTAGATCTTACCCTCGAAATCTCGAACAACCACTATTTGTGATTTCTCTCCTATCAAAGGTTCAGAACCACGAGTAAACAATGGTTCGGGGGTACGTACGACTTCGAATAATTGATTTTCGCGGATGAGGGTCCACAACCCGGTGGAAAGTCTCAGATTCCTGAAAGAGTCCTTCTCTTAAACTTAGGGGGAATAATGGAACCACCCCTCTTTCGAACACTATTAACAACTCTTTTCGTCCCTATTTTGATTGTCTTTAAAGACAATGAATCATTAGTCTAACCAATAAGTTATCAAAATTTCGACTAGCGGGTAAAAAAAATGAGAATAACTTACCACAAATATCCTCGTTCCACAATATGACGATCGAGTGAGAACGTCCCCTAAAACGAAATTGATTAATAAACTATTTATATCCATATGTCGAGTAATGTGAAATTCCTTAATAATCCCTTACCTTTAACACTTTAAATTTGATTTCAACGATCTACAACGTTTACGAACATTTGAGTTTAGGCCCTCCACTATCACACTATTGTCCAAGGCTTCAAAGAAGAAAATGAAAAGATTGAAGAGAATACTTATGTATAAGAAAAGATTCAGTTATGAATAAACAAAGAAAAGAAGAATGATTCGGCAAAAGATTTTACCATCAACATTCGGCCATGAAGAAAGATTTTGAAAAAAAATAGTGATGTTTGAGTGTTCTTTACCAAGAAGAAAGAAAGAAGAACAAAAAGAATAAAGAGAGAGTGTTTATGTGTCGATTCTCCAAGGATGGAAGATGAACAAAGATAGGGTCTTGGGGTTGGTGTATATTCAGCCAAAAGGAAGAAAAAGAAAATGAATTATGCTTCTTCAAAGTTGCATGGTTTCGGCACAAAAGAGAAAATAAAGAAGATGATACTAATTTGGTCAAAAAGAAATGGCGAAACAACCAAAAATTTGCCTATTGTTACAACTACATTCGGCTAGGAAAAAAGGGTTTTGGAGAGAATGGAAAATAATGCTCATGTTGCTAAAGAAATTGACCAAACTAGCTCCTAATCCCTATCAAGCTACTAACAAAATTCGGCCAACCTCCCTAGCCCCAAAAACCGTCCAAGTTCATAGCCATCAAGGATCAACTTTTGCCAACCTTTCTTTCCATATCACATTCCACAATTTAAGCCATTTGTTCCCTTACATGCCTTATCCTATTGATTCCTTTCCTCAACTTCAACGTTTCCTTAATCCATTTAGCCACCTTACCATAAAAATTTAAAGTCTAACATTCCAAAAATGAAGCTTAGCCGACACTTGATAGGAGAAAGCAAAAAAATAAAAGCTTTCAAATTGCATGCTAGGAGATTCGAACCTCTTCCCTCAAGTCCAACTTATGGCGCCATCACCACTTTGCCAATTACTCATCTTATGCTAGTTACTTACTCAAAAATTTCCATATGCTATAAATCCACTGACTCCTTCTCTTAAAGTACCATATGCTAAAAATTTTCACTAGGTCCAAATAGATCCCAAGACTTCTCAGGACTATACTAATCATACAAAATTTTAATTATACACAAGTTAAGCACCAGAACATGCATCATATCAATACTCAAATTTTAGGAAGTTACATCCACTGCAACTTTAGGGTGACAAAATCTGATGTCTTCGATTTGCTCCTACAACTTTAGTAATGCCAGATTTGCTATCTTTAATTTACTCCACTGCAATCTCAAAGAGACAAGATCTGTTGTCTTCGATCTGCTCCTGCAACTTTAGGATTGTCAAGTCTGCTATCTTCGATCTGCTCCACTGTAAACTCAGGGAGACAAGATCTGATGTCTTCGATCTGCTTCCTGTAAATTCAGGAATGCCAGATCTGCTATCTTCAACTTGCTCCATCGCAACTTCAGGGAGACAATATCTGATGTCTTCGATCAGCTTCTTGCAACTTTAGGAATGCCAAATCTGCTATCTTCAATCTATTCCATTGTAAACTCAGAGAGACAAGATTGTTGTCTTCGATCTGCTTCCTGCAGTTTCAGGAATGCCAAATCTACTATCTTTAATCTGCTCCACTGCAAACTCAAGGAGACAAGATCTGATGTCTTCGATCTGTTTCCTGCAACTTCAGGAATACCAGATCTGCTATCTTTAACTTGCTCTACTGTAACTTCAGGGAGACAAGATCTGATGTCTTCGATCTGTTTCCTACAACTTTAGGAATGCCAAATCTACTCTCTTCAATCTGCTCCACTACATACTCAAGGAGACAAGATCTGCTAATTCACCGATGTTAAGACACCACCCTCTAGGGGACCTATCCTGTAAAATCATTTTTTATGTGTTTATGCTTATACAAAATGGTTAGGATGCAATGATCGGAATGAATCTAATTCTCCTAACTAAATGTATTATGGGCGACATTTGCATGAATGCAGAATGTTAAGAGAATGATCTTTTACAATGATTAGGATGCAATGATCTGAATGAATCAAATGCTCCTAGCTAAATGTGTCTTGCATGAGTGTAGAATTTCATAAGAATGATCCCATTTTTAAACGCTTAGGATTGACATTGCTCGTTGTTCGTCCAAGTTGTATCACTGATGTAATATCCTTACATTTTTTATAGAAAGTCTAAAAAAATGGTCACTGTTTAGAGTTTTCTTCTCAAATATTTCCAACCCTTAGGCTTGGTGAGTTCTAAATAAAAGTCTTGTTTCAAGTTCTTCTATTATTTAGAAGTTTCCAGAATAATGTACAAAACTCCTGTTGTGAAAGTGTTATTAGTCCCTTAATCATTATTTCAATACAAAATGCTTGAAAATGATCGTAATGATAGACAAAAATGGAATTTATCAGAAATGAAATTTGAAAAGAATAGGCTGAATAAAGAAAGAAAACATTGCTAGAATATGAAATGATGAAGGAAAAGATAGGTGCCCCAGATATCGCAGCCTGAGCTTCTCTATACAGGCTTTCTGAAGACCAATTTAAGCTCAATATGTGCTTAAGAGATCAAAAGTACTTTGTTGATGCTCCAAAAAGTAACATCTCCCTCCTCTTAATTTAGGTATAGCAGGATCCTAGGGTGCAAATGGCGTCATTTTGGCGATAATGAGCCAGGCACAAAACGACGTCGTGTCGAAAGGCTATTTAAACCCATATTTTCAGAAATAATCATTTCCTTATTTATTTTTTTAAATGGATGAATAGAAAGAAACTTCCTCTCTTTCGATTCTAGTAATTGGGCCACCGCCTGTCTGTCACTAATGACCAATGTACACGGCAGTTATAGCCCCAAAACTCACATTTTCAATACAAATCAAGGTACGGGCCCCCTTTCCCTTTTTTGTTTTTCCTTTATATATATATGTCAAAGAAAAAATAGAATTTATATGTATATATATACTGTTTCGAAAGAAGAAGAAAATAAAAATAAAGAGGAAATGACCGTTGCTAAATTATTCTTTGTACTCGTATTCTCTCTATGTGTGTATACAACCAAAATCCAATCCTTTACAATATGAAAAAATTGGCTTTATATAGCCAGAACCAAAAATGAAAAAAAAATAAAAAATTAAAATCCTTTTTTCCAATTTCTGTTATTTCTCTGTTGGCTTTTCTGTTTTGCTGTTGTTTGCCAATTTGTTACAGATGAAGCAGTAGCCCAGATGCTCTGCTGGCTTGGAGGCCCGAGCGTGTGGAAGGCTGGAAGCTACTGCGGGGCATGCATGGAGGAAGGCTGCGGTGCTGGGGATTTCTGGAAACCCCTAGGGTTTTTCGAAACCTTCAAAATTTTGGGCCCTTTGGCATTGGGCTTTGGGTATTGGGTTTAATAATAGATTTGGGTTTTTTGGGCTAGTTAGTTGTAATTTTATTATTTTCTGGACTTTTAGTATTGGACTGTTATTATTGGTTTTATTTGGTTTATTTTAGTTTGAAAATGGGCCCAGGCATAAATTGGCTCTTACAGCTGCCCCTCTTTGCTCATTGTTATGGAACGAGAATGGAGCAAAGACCTTAAAAGAGCCAATTTTGCCCGGTCTTACTGAATCTTTCTTTCTTTGGTGATTCTCCTCTTCGAGTAGCTTCATTCCATCCCAGTGCTTCTTCAGGGGTATAAGAACTAGCGCTTCAATCCAAATCAAGGAAATTAGAGCCATAGTTTCCATCTGCTCCACTGCGATTTTAAGAAGATGAGATTTGTTGTCTTCTGACTACTCCACTATAACTTCAGGGAAATAAGACTTGTATGGTAAATTCAATCCGACCTACTACAACTTTAGAGGCATAGGATTTGTCGTTTTAATTTGCTCCACTGCAACTTTATGGAGATAGATGTCATGTCTTCGATCTGCTCCTACAACTTCAGGAATGCCAGCTTTGCTATCTTCAATCTGCTCCACTGGAAACTCATGGAGACAAGATCTGATGTCTTCAATCTGCTTCTAGAACTTCAGGATTGATAGATCTACTATCTTCAATCTACTCCACTACAAACTTAGAGAGACAAGATTTGATGTCTTCGATCTGCTCTTGTAACTTCAGGAATACAATATCTACTATCTTCAACTTGCTCCACTGCAACTTCAGGGAGACAAGATCTGATGTCTTTGATTTGCTCATGCAACTTCATGAATGCCAGATTTGGTATCTTCCATCTGCTTCACTGCAAACTCAAGCAGACAACATCTGTTATCTTCGATCTACTCCTTCATCTGCTATCTTCAATATACTCCACTGTAAACTCAGGGAGACAAGATCTGATGTCTTCGGTTTGCTTTCTGCAACTTTAGGAATGCCAGATCTGCTATCTTCTACTTGCTCCACTGCCCGTTCAGAGAGACAATATCTGATGTCTTTGATCTGCTTCTTGTAACTTCAAGAATGCCAAATCTGCTATCTTTAATCTGCTCCACTGCAAACTCAGGGAGACAAGATCTGTTGTCTTCAATCTGCTTACTGTAATTTCAAGAATGCCAAATCAATATATAATTCAATCTGCTTTATTGTAAACTCATGGAGACAAGATCTGATGTCTTCGATCTGCCCCTTGCAATTTCAGGAATACCAAATTCGCTCTCTTTAATCTACTCCACTGCAAACTCAGGGAGACAAGATCTGCTAGTTCATTGATGTTGAGACACCGCCCTCTAGAGGACTTGTCCTGTAAAATCATTTTTTATGTGTTTATGCTTATGCAAAATGGTTTGGATGCAATGATCGAAATGAATCTAATGCTCCTAACTAAATGTATTATGGGCGACATTTGCATGAATGCAAAATGTCATGAGAATGATCTTTTACAATGATTAGGATGCAATGATCCGTATGAATCAAATGCTCCTAGCTAAATCTGTCTTGCATGAGTGCAAAATTTCATGGGAATGATCCTATTTTTAAATGCTTAGGATTGATTGCTCATTGTTCGTCCAAGTTGCATCACTAATGTAATATCCTGACATTTTTGACATAAAGTCTGAAGAAATTATCACTGTTTAGAGTTTCCTTCTCAAATATTTCCAACACTTAGGCTTGGTGAGTACTTTATTGATGCTCCAAAACGTAACATCTCCCTCCTCTTAATTCAGGTATAGCAAGATCACCGCAAGCCCCATTATACTCTTATCACATTTTAAGCCACCCTTTTCGGGTTTTCGACTCAAAACCCCTCTGGTCTCAAGGTGCCTTTCGCGAGTTTTTCCTTGGCATCTCCACTTTTTTTTTTTTTAAGAAGGTCTCAAAGCACCCTTTACGTGTTTTCACTTTGGCTTCTTTTCCTCTTCAAGTGTAGTACTTCTTAACTGAATCTAAATTTATAGGATTGGGATTAGTCTTTCCTATCCATCTCGGCCAAGATCAATTCCCCTCTGGAGAAAGCCTTTTTCACCACATAAGGTCCTTCCAATTTGGCATCCATTTCCCTCTAAAATCCTTTTGTTTGGGGAGGATCTTTTTCAAAACCAGGTCTCCCTCGTGAAATTCTCTTGGGTGAACCTTTTTGTCATAAGGCCGTATCATTCTCTTTTGGTACATCTGACCATGGCAGATAGCCCTTAGCCTTTTTCCTCAATCAAGTTCAACTGATCGTATCGAGACTGTATCCATTCGGCTTCGTCTAACTTTATCTCTGACAAGACTCAGAGGGAAGGAATTTAAACTTCAATAGGTAACACTGCCTCTATTCCATAAACCAATGAGAAAGGAGTTGCCCCGGTGGAGGTCCTGACTGATGTTCAATAAACATAGAGAGAAAATGGTAATTTCTCGTGCCAATCTTTATAGGTTTCAGCCATTTTCCACACAATCTTCTTAATGTTTTTGTTGGCTTCTTCCACTGCACTATTCAGTTTTGGGCGATACGGTGACGATTGTGGTGTCTGATCTTAAGCTGACTATAGACCTCTGCTATCGCACTATTGTTCAAGTTGAATCTATTGTCTGATATGATTTTCTCAGACATCCCATATCGACATATGATTTCTTTTTTTAAGAATATGCTAACTGCCGATTTAGTGACGTTGGCGTATGAAGCAGCCTCTACCCATTTCGTGAAATAGTCGATAACTACGAAGATGAACTAATGCTCGTTTGAAGCTTTTGGAGAGATCGGCTTGATGACATCCATGCCCCCAAATGAGAATGGCCATGGAGAAGTCATAAGATTCAAAGGTGAAGAAGGCACATGAATTTTGTCTCTATATATCTGGCATTTGTGACATGTTTTAACATAATTGATGCAGTCTCCCTCCATGGTAGACCAATAGTATCTGAATCTCATGATTTGTCTAGCCATTGTAAAACCATTTGCCACTACACCAAAACTCCTTTTGTGTCTTATTTTACCCCAATTTATTTTAAAGCCTACTTACATACTTCCAGGGTTTTATTCACTTAAAACCAAAATTTTTCCTAAAGCCCATGTTTGAACCTGGGACTTCATGGAAGCCCCCTAGCCTTCAAAAATCACTCACCTAATAAATCTAACTTGCATTAGTGTCGTTCTCTTATTCTCAAAAATTTTAACCGCTCCCATGCCCAAAGCCTAATAGGCCCAATTCTACTAGGCCCAAATTTAGGGCATTACAATATCGACCCACCCAGCCAGCACACCAATGTCACAGCATAGTTGCCAGTAATAATAACGCAGCAGAGCTACCGATGTGATATCACACCAAAGTCGCCGATTACAATAATGCGAAGAAGTCGCCAATCACGATAATACAACAAAGTTGCGAATGAAGATAGCGGCAAAGCCATTAGTATAGTATACTTCCTCCATACCAGTATCCCAACCCAATGCAGTATGTCATGTCATAAATCATACGAATTTGTAGAATGTCATACTTAGTAACAATCATATACAAATCATGCACACATCAGTCAACCTACCCTTATGGGTATTTCAATCATTTACTAATTTAAGGGTCTCGATACAGATAACAACCCTTCAGAAGGTCTACAGTCGTCTAGCGTGACTTAGGAATCCAAAATGGTCATAACAGTGTATTTGGGCCTGAGGCCCATTACCCAGCCCATGTGGGCCCACACGCTCGTGTGGCCCATTTAGCACAGGTTCACTCACTATTAAGCGAACTACATCGACCAATCCAAAATTTGTCATATTTCATAAATTTTATCCGCGTGAGGCCCACGAGCCCATTGGGCCCATATGGCCCAATTCGACCCATGTGGCCCAATAACGGCCTAAGCCCATGAGAATGCTCATGGTGGCCTGCGCCCATGTTTTGTGGGCTCGCGTTACCACCCATGCGCCCGCACGCTCGTGTGGTATCAATGCTCAGCCTTTTTTCTTTTTCGCTTTTCAGCCTTTGCTGATATGCAGTTTAAACGGGCTGTTTACACAACTATTTAGCGAGATGCATGAAAAATCCAATGTGTACCGAATCTACACTCAACAAGACCTTTAGTTAATCAACTGATGATTCAAGTTAACCATTTCTTAACATTTAGCACAAAAATAGACCACCTTACCTTGATTAAATGAGGGTGGCTCAATCCTCTAAGATCGTTAACCCAAAACGGATCACACGCCTTGTCGAGAATCTTAATTATAAACAGATCTTGTTAGATAGGATCAACTACTATCTCATCAACATAAAGACAACGTTCACTTAACCCCATAAAGTGAGGTAACATATTCCCTTAATTGAATACTTGAGGAAAAAGGTTGTGGTTGCTTTAAAACCACTTGTACACCATCAATCCTTGAGGAAACCCTAGAAATAAGGAAGGAATCATAAATCGGTACCCAAAAAATAAAACGAAAAACATTCGGCTTAGATGAATGAAAAGAAGCCTAAATTAAACCCTTACCTATTGTCAGGAAATCTTATGAAAATAAAAATAGCAAAATAATAGTAGAATAGAAGAGTACTCGGCCAATCTCCTAATAGCAGAGTAACCAAAAAATGGCTAGCCAAAATGGTGAAGTGTATTCGGCCTAAATAATATAAGTATATCGAAAGAAAAAAAAAATGGAATGAAGTAAAAAGATGAAGAGAGAATTCGGGAAGAAAAGAAACCAAGAGAAAATCAAATAGAGAGGGAGGGATGAAGCTATATTCTGTCAAAAAGAAATAATAAGTAAAAGAGGGTGAAAGCAGCAAGCAATTCGACAAAGGCTTAATTGAATAGTAAGAGGAAATAAAGGGAGAGAAAGAAAATAACTCAACTAGATTGTGAAGAGGAGGAGTCGGCACTAGAATGGACAGTACAAAACTTGAAAGGAAAATAAAATAAAACGGCACTAAAGTTTGACAAAAGTCACAATTTGGCACACCAAAAATAGCAAAAATGCCAAAACTGAACAAAGAGTAGGGAAAACACTTAAAATCCTTCTAGCAGAATTTGCTTGCCTAAGACTCCCTATTTGGCTACACAATACTAACATTTGAATTTCCTTGATATCCACCTCCTAAATATCCTCCATAACCTTACCAACATTATCAAACTCCTTGATCTTCTTCCTTGACCAATTCCACAACCACCTCAATAGAGTTTCAGTCAAACTATACCTCTCACACCACAAAGGTATAAAATAAATACTCCTTTGCATGCTAAGGAATTCAAACCCAAGCTCTCACACCAGCCATTTCACGCCATCACCACCATGCCACCAGCTCATTTGAGTCTCCTTTCCCCTACAATTATTTATAAAGCCCATCTGCTAATGCTTAACCCCTTTAATTAAGAAAAAACAAATTTTTGCTAAAGACAAGGCTCGAACCCAAAGATTTTCAGAGACTCTTAACCACTCCTAAACCACTCAAACAGTCCATTATTCAAGTCAAAGCACATAAAATCAAAACATGGATTTTTGGGCTGTTATGTATCTCTTTTCATACCCAGCCACCAATACAATTTCTTCAAATCATTGTACATTTTTGTATTGCCTGGATGCACTGATAAGCAACCATTGTATGCTTCATATAAAATTTTTCGAATCAACTCATCATCCTTTGGTACAAAAACTTTATCACGAAACATCAAACAATCATCTAAACCAACCTAAAAATCAGAGTCATTTCCCAATTCGGACTGAGCTGTCTTAACTTGCATTTCACTATCATTCTTTTGAGCTTTACATATCTACTGAAGAAATAATGGTTTAGCCCTTAACTTGGCCAATATATCACCATCATCAAACAATGCTAATCTTGTACTCATAGCTCTCAAAGATACATCATTTTCTGCTCAAGGCATCCGTAACCACATCCGTTTTTACTGGGTGGTAATCGATTACTAGCTCATAATCCTTCAGTAATTCGAGCCATTTCCATTGTCACAAATTCAAATCCTTTAAATCCATCAAGGTTTTCAAAATCTTGTGATCAGTGAAGATTTGACACTTTTCACCATACAAATAATGACTCCAAATCTTCAAAGCAAAAACAACAGCAGCCAACTCCAAATCATGAGTCAGATAATTCTTTTCGTGCGGTTTTAGCTGTCTCAAGGCATAAGCTACTACTTTTCCTTCTTGCATCAACACACAGCCAAGACCATTTAAGGAAGCATCACCATAGACTACAGACTCCTTCCCGACTAAGGTTGTGCTAAAACCAGTGCTTCAATCAACAAAGCTTTTAGTTTCTCAAAAATCTATTGGCACTTCTTGATCCATTAAAACTTAACATCTTTATGTAATTGTCTCATCATTGGTGTAGCAATCACGGAGAAACCTTTAACGAATCTTCTATAGTACCTAGCTAAACCCAAGACGCTCCTAATCTCTGATAAATTCCTTGCGGTTTCCACTCAACAATAGCCAAAATCTTGCTCGGATCAACTCTAATGCCATCACTCGACATAATATGTCCTAAGAATCTGACCTCTTGGTGCCAAAACTCACTCTTGCTAAACTTAGTATATAACTACTTATCCCTTATAATCTGCAAAATAATTCTCAGGAGCTCTGTATGTTCACTCTCATCCCAAGAATAAATTAGTATCTCGTCAATAAAAAAAAAACTATGAACTTATCCAAATATTGCCAGAAGATACGATTCATTAAATTCATAAAGATCGCAAGACCATTCGTTAAGTCAAAAGGCATGACAAGAACTCATAATGTCTATACATCACCCGAAATGTAGTTTTCGACACATCTTGCTCCTTAACTCTCAACCGTAATAATTAGACCTTAATTTTATCTTAGAAAACACCGTAGCTCCCTTCAATTTATCAAACAAATCATCCATCCTTGGCAAAGGTTACTTATTCTTCATTGTCACCTTGTTGAGGCTGTCTGTAGTTTATGCACTGTCTCATCGACCCGTCTTTCTTCTTCACAAAAAGTATCGAAGCACCCCACGGTGAATAGCTCGATCTTGCAAAACCCTTATCCGTTAACTCTTGCAATTGAACCTTCAATTATTTTAACTCCAGTGGTGCCATCCTATATGCGGCAACCGAAATAGGTGTTGTACCCAAAGCTAATTCAATACCAAACTCAACCTCTCTAACTAGATGCAATCCAGGTAACTCTTCTTGTAACACGACTGGATACTCACACACCACAGGCACTGATTCAATCTTTACTCTGACTCTTGAGTATTCAACACAAAGGCAAGATAAGACTCACACCCTTTTCTCATGTATTTCTCAGCTATCATAGACGAAATCACTACAGGCATATTATATAATTTACTTGATTCAACCCAAATGACATCTCCATTTACACATATCAATTCAATAAACTTACTACCACAGTTTACTAAAACGTTATTATAATAGTCCGATTTAGGCCCTAGTTGAAATAGTGGTTTTGAGACCACAATTCTCAGTCAAAAAATATTTTAATACTATTTTCTGAGTCCTCAACATGTGAATTAGTATGTGTGAAATTTTTGTGATTTAATTTGATCATTTGTTTGCTTAATTTGATAAAAGGACTAAATCGCATAAAAGGTAAAAGTGATATTCTATATGTTAATATGCTAAATTGAGTTGGATTTTGAATGTAATGGCCTTATGAGGCAATTAAACCATTCCATAAGTGAGTGGATGATAATGGACATAAATGGCCATATATTACATGAATTTTAAATGTTTTCATTAATGGTAATTTGGTAAATTGTAAATAATGTCATTAAATTAAAACAAAACAATATTTTGTTCATCATTTTAATGAATATTGTAGAAAGTTAAAAGGAAAAACACCATTGTTGAGCAAGCTAGGTTTCAGCCATTATCTAAGCTTAGATTAAGGTATGTTTTGCTTCGGTTTTTGATAATTTCTACATTTTTGTAATCGTTGCTTTGTGTTCTTTCAAACCCAAGCCTTAATTTTGTGAATTGATAAAGATTTTCAAAAGTTCCATTGATGGATTCATGAGCTTTGTGATGATTTTTGATGAAATATGAAATATATGTGTTAGATTAGCATGTTTTTTCTTTAGATTCTTGGTGAATTTGAGTAATTTGGACTAAATTGAGAAAATGATATTTTAAGGGACTAAAATGTGAAATAAATGAAATGTATGGACTTATATGAGCATGGGTAATATTCGGCCTAAGCATGATGTGTGTAAATTTTGTGATTTTATGAAATAGAGACTTAAATGTCAAAATGTGAAAATCTGAGGGGTAATTTGTAAATTGCCCTAAATATGTGTTTTTGGACTGAATTGAATGATTTGGTGAATAAATAAGTTAAATTTGAACATGTATAGATCAAGAATTGGAGAAAACAGATTTAGACCGAGGGAAGTCGAAAGTAGTTGAATAAACGTTCGTTTCCGTTCTTTCCACAAGAGGTAAGTCTATATACAAATAAATGTATTTGATTTGGTTTATTTATGTACCTATGAAATTTAATTGTGATGAATGTGTTCAAGATGATATATACCTGGAATCCGGGAAAGTATCGACCAAGTGTCAATATCCGAAAAGTCCCGTTCGAACCTAGGAATAGATAGGATTTTATATGTCATGACATAGATTTTTGATATGTGATATCATGTAAGACAACGTCTGGGATGTTGGCATCGATCTAAGATTTACGTGTAAGACCACATTTGGGACGTTGGCATTGATCTGAGATTTACGTGTAAGACCATGTCTGGGACATTAGCATCGTATCTGATATCGTGTAAGAACGTGTCTGGGACAGTGGCATCGATACTTGGTTACATGTAAGACCACGTCTGGGATGTTGGCATTGTACGATTATTCGTAGTATCCTCTTTGATTCTGAATGGTTCAACGGGCAGATCCGAGAAATGAAAGACTATGTGAATTGTGTAACTGTTTCATGTACGTTTGATGTGTATGCTTTGTTTAAGCATGAAAGGTGAGTATTCATGGACTTGCAAAAGAGAAATATGTGCATAGATGTAAAGTGATAAAATGTGATATATATATATATATATGACTATGGTATGAGCAAAAGTGATGCTTTGAGATATGATATGTTGATAAGCTATGGCTAAATAATTGACCCAAAAGGAAAATATTATGAATATGCACTTGAGAAACATCAATGATATTGAATTAATATGATTATGTGCATTTTATGTTAGGTTTATTTGTATATGACTTACTAAGGTTTTGAAAGCTTACTCTGTGTGTGTGTTTGCATTGTTTTATAGATTGTTAAAACTATGGAAGGCTTAGGGATCGTCGAGGATCGTCATCACACTACCCAATCCTATTTTGGTACCTTTTGAAAGTGTATATACTAAAGTATGGCATGTATAGGCTAGTCATTTTGAATTATGTTTAAGATGTTTATATAGCCATGTGATATGGCTAGATGAATGAATGTGATAAGAATTAGTAGTCAAGTTATAAAATGCTTTGTTTGGTATGGTTAATGGCTAGTGAAATGGTCAAAATAATGGTAAGTTTATTGATGCAAAGTTAGCATATATTTGATGAATGGTTGTTACAAAGAAAAGATATGTCTTGGTTGGTTTATACTTAAAAATGCTTGTAATCTAGTTGAGCTAAATGGTACTTGAGTTGGTGTGTTTGTGATGTTTATGAATAGGTAGAAATAATGCACAATTTGGTATGTATTTGTTTCCACTGGTGTATGAAATGATACTTGTATGTGCATGTAGATTTAACCCAATGTGTGGGTGGCATTTTGGCTTTGCAAATGGCCTATAATTTCCCACACGGTTGAGCACACGGGCGTGTGGCTCGATCATGTCCCTCATGGTTGCATTTCAAAACAGGTTAGTTTTGACCACATACTAGACACAATGGCGTATGACTGGACCGTGTGGCACAAGTTAGTAGCGACCATAGGTAAGGCACAAGGCATGTCCTCGACTGTGTGGATGAGTGAGTATGTATGCCCTATTTTGCCACGTCTTAGAAACCCAAGTGTGTTTGAAGCCGTGTGAGGCACATGGCCTGACCACACGGGTGTGTGACCTCTATAGCTTCAAAAATTTTAAATTTCTTAAAATTTTGTATGTGTTCTGTTTATTCTCGACCCATTTCTAAACAATGTATAAGGTCTCTTAGACATTATTAAGGGACACTTTGATTTAATTTATTGAATTATAATATGAAATGTCCGTAAATGATTCGATTTATTTGGTAATGCCTCTTAACCCTAGATCAACGATGGTTACGAGTTAGGGGTGTTACAGTTATGAGTAGTCAACCAATCCATGACAAGATTTAAATCAAATTCATCAAACGAAAACAACATGAGATTTGTCGAAAAATATTGACCTCTAATTGTCAATGGACAATTCCTACACATTTTATCAATTAGCACATGTTTGCCTAACGGGTTTGACACTTTTACCACAAGTTCTGCAGACTCCACAATCATACTCATACTAGATACCAATTTCATGCAAATATAAGAATGGGTAGACCCCGGATCAATCAAAGCAACAACAATGATATCATGAAGAGAAAAAGTATCTGTTATCACATATGGAGATGATGCCTCTTCGCGAGCGCAAATGGCATAAGTCCTTGCAGGTGCTCGACCCTCTGATCTCATAATAGAGTCTCTAGGCACACTTCTACTACTAGTCCCACTCCCGGGTTCCTTTATGGTCTACCTCTCGAAGGTACATTGCTAGCTCTTACTTCTTGTTTTTAATCCTTCTCATCCTCTCTGGATAGTTTCGAATAAAGTGGTCTGGTGAACTACACTTGTAGCAAGCACGGTTGTTTCCCCAACACTCTTTGGTATGTTTTCTACCACAATTTGGACACTCTGATTTATTTTACTTTGTATTGCCAATGCTTGCCATCGAGGTGGCTTGAACTCTTGAGCCCAAATATGTATTACCTCGATCTCAGTGTGAATACCCAACTGAAGCAGTCGTCCGAGGGTTCATTTCCTTGGACCTCTTGGATTGAGTTTGGAACGATTTACTCACTGGCCTCTTCCTTGCATCTCGAGCCTCAATCATGGCCTTTCTCTTTTCCTTGTTCAACTCTTCAACCTCGCCAGCTCTATCAACCAACACCACAAATTCCTTCAATTCCAAGATCCTAACTAGCAATATGATATCCTCATTTAGCCCATCTTCGAATCTCTTGCACAAAATAGCTTCCATAGACATACACTATTGGTAAATGTAACACCCCAAACCCGACCTAGACGTTATGGCTAAATTCGGTGACGTCACATAATAGTGCTTTGGAAAAACATAACTATGTTAAAACCATTTGTAGATATCTTGGCTTTCGTCAAAACGTGTCATTTAATTATTATCCATTTTCAAAACATTATATGTTGCGAAAGCTTTTAACATAATTTGTGAGTTCATGTATTTTTGACAAAATATTTATTTCTTTTGAAAATTCGCGTCGTATCTTACTACTAGCAGTTTATAAAATAGTAATCCCAAATTTTAAACAAAAATCTATAAAGGCCTTCTTACATGAAATTTACCCAATGATTACCAAATCATAATTAAAAATATACCGTAAATAAGTTTCCAGAACTGTGGTCACTGCCGAGCCCCTCTTTGACCGATCGACTCATCACTGGGATTAATCGAGCAGATTAAACAGAAAAGGGTGAGTTTTTGTAAACTCGGTGTTTAATCCCCACAGAAAACATGCACACAATCCTATAAGAAAATAGAAAAAATTCATAGTTCAGGTCTGTGCCCATTACAAAAATGGTGTGGACTTTAGCCCACTTAAATACAGAATCAAATATATTACAGGGCCTTGTCCCATTTCAGACAGAATATGTAGAAAACAGAGTCCTATCCACCAGCCTCTACACACTAACTTCGTCCAAACCTACACACCATATGGGGTTAAAATCAACCCACCCAAATTTCTACACACCATGTTAAAATTAATATAACACATACTAGAAATTTACAAAGAGTTTGCTAGATAATAGGCTTAAAAGCCTTTTAGATACTTCCTCCAATCATAATCAATCCACCCTAATGTAATGAAACATATAAGAATGACATGATATTATGCAATTAACTCATATATTTAGATCAGTATACATGCTTAGTGCAGAAATCAGACAGACAAATCATTCATTTAGGAGTCTAAGTATTGCTTACAGACCCTACGGTAGGTCCACAGTCAACTTGAGTGACCTGTGCAACCTTACAGAGTTTCAAAAAAATGGCTCAGACACCCATGTGGGCCCACACAACCCAATTGGTCAAGCCCGTGTACCACACACAACCTCTCTCAGCCCTCAAGTGCACGACCGGGCTCGTCGATCACATGACCGTGCGGTGACTTACAGTGTTGCACACAGCCTACCACACGGGCGGCCACATGCCCGTGTGGCATCGACAGAAAGGTTTTGGGCTTTCGTTGAAACCTTATTTTTTTTGTTTTCGGGTACACACCTGGTTCGATTTTGACGCGTAAGCTCCCTAAGCCTCTAGAACCTAAAAATCAACTAACGAAACACTTATTAACCACTTGTGTCATCATTCAATCAAAGTCTATCAAAATCTAATGTTGATAATCTAACGAACCCCTTACCATTAGCAACCAAAATCGCAAGTCCTACTCTCTGTAGCAGCTCCGATCACTTATTGCCTTCCACCTGATCAAAAAGAGCAAACAGACCCTTCATCAGATGCCTACCTCAAAGTACACAGATTAAGCGAAGAGAGACTTACCGTAATAGAACACCACCTTTTCACAAGGAGGAAACAAATCGAGAAAGCCGAAAAAGAGGGGAAGTCAAGGGAATTTTACCAGGAAATTCAGTACAAAATGTAAAAAATGAAGAATATTTGGGGGAAACAATATGATAGACAAAAATTCAAAAAGTGAAATCTATTAATCCCCTAATGTCTCCCCTTAATTCTCACCACTATCAGAATTTTAGTCCATCTCAACCTCTTCACACGGCACGAGCAGTAAAAATAAATCCTCTGTTCGCATAGGGATTCAAACTCAAGGCCTCAACCATAACCAACAATTCCCTTAACCACCAGACCAGTAGGCCCATTCTGTTACTTACACACTTTAACTTATAAGCTTGTAATATTCGGAATAGGGCTTATGCACTATGGCTAAAATTACATGAAATAGTATGCCTTATGTGTTGTGAATGTGTTGTGTGCATTTTAGAACCTTGGAAATGTAAGGAAATGCTTTAGAAAATATTAAGTCTTAAGAGGAAGCTTGGAAATGTAAGGAAATGTAAGGAAATGCTTTAGAAAATAGAAAATATTAAGTCTTAAGAGGAAGCTTGGAAATGTAAGGAAATGCTTTAGAAAATATTAATTCTTAAGAGGAAGCTTGGGAATGTAAGGAAATGTAAGCAAATGTAAGGAAATGGAAGGAAATGCTTTAAAAAATATTAAGTCTTAAGAGGAAGCTTGGAAATGTAAGGAAATGTAAGGAAATGTAAGGAAATGTAAGGAAATGTAAGGAAATGCTTTAGAAAATATTAAGTCTTAAAAGGAAGCTTGGAAATGTAAGGAAATGTAAGGAAATGTAAGGAAATGCAAGGATATGTAAGGAACCTTGGAAATGTGACAAAATTGGGCTTGGAAAAATGGCCCGGAGACGCCACTTAGGGCTCTGGAAATGATGCCATATGCTAGGATAACTTGGGCCTAGTATGGCCACATGAAGCCCAAAATAATGGGTTAAAATTCAGCACTCCTAAGGTAAGGAGATGGACGACATAGGGAGACTAAGGTAGGAGTTTAAGTTGAAGTCAAATTCTTTTAGAATTTCAGCTAAGCTAGGAAAATAAAGATATGAGAGTGATGGCCAAGAAAGGGGACTCTCTAGGCTTAGTAATTTCGGCAAAAGGAGGGAAACTAAGGCCATTCAACATTCTTTCTTCTCTTTTTTAAATCTCTGTCTAATTCTCTCTGCTGAATTTCCTAAAGCATCTCTTCTTCTTCTTTTTGTTAGCCAAAGCCGAAAACTAAAGTAAGCCTACTCGAATTCTTCATAGATTTTGTGATCTCGATTAAAATCGAATCCATAAACTCCTCAAGATACCATCATTAGCCGATTTCTTTATACCAATCAAAAGCCGAAATTAAGATCCTTCTAGCCTACATAGCCGAATATTGCTAAAGGTTCAAGCAAAGATTGTCGATCTCTAAAGTAAGGGTGAGATCTCATTTAGTTTCATCCTTTTTCTTTTAAGATTTGCTGAAATCTAGGACTAACCCTATTAATATCTTGTTGCCAAAACTTTGAAGACGTCTTTCGGGATTTACTAAGTGTCGATTATAATGAAGGAGAAGTTCTTTTCCCGAAGGTACACCATAGGCCACATGTTCCCTAGTTATTCGGTGAGTTTCGGGATTTAAAATCCACAAGGTAAGTACCTATAGCATTCGGCCAAGGCCTGTATTGATACTAAGACCTATTTCTTACATGTTAAAAAGCCGAAACTAACCTATGTAGAGATCCAGTGTTTGGCCAAATACAAGGAAGAGTATAGCAAAGTTTTCGAGATTTGAGTGATAAGCAAATCGGCATCAAGGTAAGTTTTAGTGTACAAATCCTACTAGGATTTGGTTTTGTGGCCGAATTGGTTTTTATTAAATCTTTAATATGGGCCGAATGTAGGGAGTTAAAAATCTAATGCGAGAGATCGATTTGGGATTTCGGTGAATTTGTTAACAAATCGGTGTGTTTACACTATCTTTTAATAATATTTATGGCAATATTAAATATATGCATGAATATGAATATGGCTAAGTACCATGTTAAGGTATAAAGTACTCAGGTACGTTTCCTACTCCTATTAGGATTATGTTAAATAATTGTTATGACACATATATGACATTATAAGAATGTGAAATAAGAATTTGTCATGTTAATGCATGATATGTATGATATAGGGCATATGGGTTATATGAAAAGGGGAAGTGAATGCGGTGACCTAAGACCACGATATCTGAATGTGGTGACCTAAGATCACGATATCTGAATGTGGTGACCTAAGACCACGATATCTGAATGTGGTGACCTAAGACCACGACGTTTATAAGGGCGATGAGCACGTCGACTGCAGCGAATGCCTTCGATGGTGTGTAGCGGATGGAGGGTTGACTTAGTAGTCCCCACGATGTGCAGGTTGGTACAGGGGACGTGTAGCGGATGGCATATAGGTTTGGGTTCGAGTTGCATCATTATTTCCTATCTGTTATATGAATGTGCATGTAATATGTGATCATATGCCTAAATTGTTAAATTTTAGTGTTGGTTACACATTGAGTCTGTTTGACTCACCCCTTGTGGGATTACTTTTTAGGTGACGATCAGTGATGGGCCGGGTTGGCAGGAGCTTAGTGGAGGCCATGTGAAGTTTAGAATTCTTTTATTTGGACTATTTTACTTTAAGTATTTTGAATTTAAATTTTGGGAATTACTTGATGTAATAATGCCTTAGTAGAACTATTTTATTCTATTTTTATTTATTAAGCTTACAACTTTTATTTATTAAAAGATTAAGTAGATCTATTTTAAAAACAAAGCCCAAACATTTTGTCACCTAAAGTAAAGGATTTTAATAATGAAATAAACTTATTTTCAACTCAAGCCCAACCCAAAACGATTTTTCTTTCAAATCACACAAGTTTTTCCTAAGTAACAAAAGAATTTGAAACAATTTACACCGGGAACATACCAGATCTGGTCAAGGCTCGTGGGCCGGGTTTGGGGTGTTTCAAAGCCTATTAGCTAGAGTTTGGGTTTTGTTCATAAAAATACCAAAATTTTCCCAATTTGAGACTTAAACTTGGGACCTCTCAAACACACCCAAACACACCCAAATCACTCAACCACTAAAGCTGATAGATATTTGTGTCTTGAAATTACAAAAGCTAAAATTAACGAAAAAATAGGGCGTTACACGCATACTTACTGAGCCTAACAAATTCCTGCTCATACTTTGCCACAGTCATCTTGCCTTACTTCAATCCAAGGAACTCCTTCCATTTCTGGTCAACAAATCACTGACTTATGTACTTATTTTGGAACTCTTCTAGGAAGAAGTCCATGTTATTCTCTTCCTTGGTACTACGGATGTCAGCGTTTTCCACCAACGATATGCTGAGTCCTTCAGCAATGACACAACACATTTTAAGCTCTCCTCAGGCGTGCAAGAGAGTTCATCGAATACTTTCATAGAGTTCTCAAGCCAGAACTCCACTCTCTTAGGGTCATCATCTATGTTGGCTCTAATTTCCTCAGCCCCTTTTTTCCGAATCTTGTCGACCGGGGTTTAGTCACTCTAACCAAGTCTATACCTTGCGGAGCCACGAGGAATGGCTAAGGTATAGGTGGGGGAGGAGGAGGTTGAGCATTAGGGTTTGCTTATAAAAATTTGGTGTATCAGTTACTCATCATGTGGCGAAAGGCTTCCGAGCCTCTTCTCCTTGACCCAAAGTCTCAGGTCTACTTTCTACAGGTGTTGTCCCTTGCGTAGGAGCTAGCGCATTACTAGCAAACATCATCGCAATAAAATTTCGGTTGGGATCCATTCACTATACTAAAACACAATTTTAAAAATTGTCAGGAGTCACCACACTATTAATATAGCATGTATAGCTAGACTCCTACACATGCTATGGTAGCCTAAGAATCGAATAAACCATAGCTCTAATACCACTAAATGTAACACCCCTTATCCGTATTCAACAATAGAATAGGGTACGAGGCATTACTAGACTTATACACAACAATTATGCTATACCGAAATATGACCTTCCACCCTAATTTAAAACTTTTCATAACACCTCTTAAACAAGTCTACGAGGCCTCAATTACACTTTGGGAATGGTTCGAGACCTATCGAACCCTTTTGAAGCTCTCTAGAAAAACTTAGAAAAATTATCACTAAAACAGTCCACACGCCCTTGTGGCATATCACATGCCTGTGGTTCACACTTGTGTAGATTTATTGTTCAATTCGAACCTACAGGTGTTTTCACATAGCCAGACACATTCTATGTCCTCCACATGGCCTCGACACGCCCATGTCTTAGCCCGTCTGCCAAAAACCATGGCATTCTATTTCTGACGTCATCACCCCATGAATGTCATACGGCCAAGACACATGCTAGTGTCCTTCAGCCGTGTGGAGAATTAAATTCCAAATTTTAGGTGCAGACTTTACACGGCCTGGGAACAAGCCCATGAGGCTGACCGTGTGTCACACACGGCCTAGACATACACCCGTGTGTCTCCCAGTGTAGATAAGGACAAGGCTATTTGTCAAGCTCTTTCTATCACCCCAACTCATACAAACATAAAGCACATTAAACCTTCAACTCATTCATGCATAAATAAACTAAGTAAACCAATCATGCAACTTGTAAACAATAAGCATCATACATATGCTAATCAATCACAAACATTACATATTATGTAAGAACAAATTGCATTTTCATAATCATGCTTACTCATCTCATCTCATACCACAACCCAACCATTTATCATATACTTTGCTCATATTTACCTGTACTTATGCCCTGCAGTTATCACTACAAAGCCACATGAAATATTTACTTAAACAGGTTTCTAGATGAACCCTTCAGAATGATACAAAGTACCGGTGGTTTCACACATAGCCTACCATTAATCAATAATAGGGTGGTATCGCACATAACCCACCAACAATGATAGTTACGATGATATCTCACATAGCCCACCGAATGATAATATAAACGATGGTATCGCACATAGCCCATCATGAATAAATAACATGGTGGTATCACACACAGCCCACCAACATTTACATATTTATGGATATTTATCTGTACCCACATTTATTTTCTGAGGTTCATTCAAAAATTACTCATTTTCTATCATTTTTAATTAATCTCACCAATAAGTATTTACATTCATACAATACATCAATAGGTAAAAACATACGTATTAAAGATGTATCGTTTACACATAAACTTACCTTGGTGCAAAATATGTTAATTTGCGGCTTAATCCGTAACCTTGCCTTTTCCCTAATCAAGGTTGTTTCCGCATTCATTTTGATATATAATAAAATTTACTTATTTAATCACTACATAAACCATGATACTCCAAAATTTCTATTTAGGCAAAAATGATCGTTTTGCCATTATACTTTGGCAAAATTACAATTTTACCCCTAGGCTCATAAATCATTTTTCATCACATTTTCTCATTAAACAAGTCTAGCTGAACACTTATTACACTTATAACAATTCACATAAAAATCATTTCATGCATTTACTACTCAATTTATAACTTTTATAATTAGGTGTTTTTAGGTGTTTTCATGGTAAACCCTTTGACAAAAGTTGTATATCTAACAACCCCAATTCATTTTCTTCCTTAAAAACTCAGCAAACATCACAAGCACTCACATGGAAAATCCCTAAACTTTCAACCATTTTGCAAATTAGTCTCCTCATTAGCTAGCTTAAGTTTAGGGGTTCCAAAAGTACAAAAATTATTAAGAAAGAACACCAAAATCACTTACTTGCAAGGAGAGAAGCTTGGCTGTAATTTTTGAGTTCTCAAACCCCTATTTTGCTAGTAATTTCAGTGGACAAAGAAAATGAACAAGGATGATATCATCTTTTCTTTATTTTATTTATTTCTTTCAATTTAGTCACCTAATTCACCCACTTTGACCAAATTTTGACATTTCTTGTCCCTTAAGGCTGGCCACTCATTTTCTAAAGGTCTAATTACACCTTTAGGGCTTTCAATTAATATTCTACAGTTATTAGACACTTGTAGCTTATAAAGTAGAACTTTTCCACTTTATGCGATTTAGTCCTTTTTCGCAATTAAGCATACAATTGCCAAAATTAAAGCACCAAAATTTTCATACACCCATATAATTATGCCATAACACATAAAATAATATTTAAAATAATTTTCTTTGACCTCAGATTATTGGTCCCGAAACCACTATTTTGACTAACCCAAAATCGGGCTGTTACACACGAGCTATCACATGGTTGTGTTAAGCACTCGGGCAACCTACATGGGCGTGTGCCCGGAGTGTGTTTTTAAACAGTATATGCGTAGATGTAACATCCTAAAACTAGGGCTATTTGTGATTAAATGTTTTTCTTTGTGTTTGAATTGTTATGGTATTATTTATGGAATGATAGGATTTAATTAAGGGTCTTAAGTTGGCTCGAGATAGTAGAAATTTTATTTGGAAGCTTTCAAGGTAGGGAGCCTTAGCAAGTAGGGGTTACAAGAATTAATAAGGGATAATTTGACATAAAAATCAGCTTGGTATTAGTGGCGTGATCGCCTAAGAGCTTCTTTGGGGTCTCAAGTTTAAGTGCAAAGCGACATTTTGGTTTTATTTTGCGTCAATTAGGGAGGCTGGGCCAGGTATATCTTAAAAATAAATAGCCGGGGAAATGGATATGAAAGTCCAGTTGGCAAAGTGGCTCCATGAGCTGCTTAAGGGCTGGAAGTAGCGCTAAAGAGGGCTTGGGTTCAAGGCACGGCAGCAGCAAGTGGCATTTTATTTTTGGTTTTGGTGTGAGACAAGGGGGCTTAAGTAGGAAGGCCTTAAAATTAAATGTTGTGGGTAATTGTCATGAAAGTTAAATTGGGAGAGTTGGTCGGGGCACTTAAAGGGGGCTACGGCAGATGCTGCTTGGGGTCGCTGGTTCGAACCCCCGGGGCTGCACTTTGGTTATTTTTTTATTTTATTTTTATTCTATTGCTGCTGGCATGAATTGGTCTGCACGTGGGGTCTTCAATTGGGATAGGGATCAAGCTAATTTTGTTGCTTAATATTAGGCTGGAAATTGATGAGCACATGGGTCTTTTTAATGGGTATTTTAAATTGAAGAGGTGATGAAGGGATAAGGATATTATAAGGATATTATTTGGTTTTAATGGGATTTTAATTGATGAATTCCAAGGAGAAAATTTAGGACTTTATTTTATTCTTTTAATTTGAATATTTTTTTTTCAAACAATTGGTCAAGAGCAATTCAAGGAATTGATTGAATTTTAAACTCCTTATTGATAGGAGTGGACGGCATGGGGGGGATTAGTGTCGATTTTCTTAGCCTCTTCCTCATAACTTTCGGCTAGCTTTCATTATTTTTTTATTCTTTCTTTTCATTCTCTCTCAAACCGAAAATACCATTTGCCATCTACCTCTCTTATTCTTTTGTATCCTTAGTCAAACACCTACCCTTACTCTTCTCAAAATTTCACCTTCAACCTTGAGTTAGCGAATCTCTCCATTCCCTTTTTGTCAAATCCCTTTTCCCCTGTTAAACTCTCTCTAGTCGAACCTACTCCTAGGCATAACCGAATTTTCCTCCTCCATATTTTGAAGTCTTGGCGAATATTAAAGCAAGGGTAAGTATGTGAAACTCCTCTCCCATACCCTTCTCTCTGTCGACTTGATTAAATGGAAAAGTCAAATTATTTCAGAGGCTAATCAGTGATGGAATCGATTCTGTTTAGGTACTGGGATCTTAAGGTATACGATCCAAGCCCATTCCCTGTCAAGTGATTTTGGTAAGGATCTATATTTATTTATTATTCGTTTAAGCCGAAGGCTAATAACTCTAGTGATGGCCAAATGTAGGAGTGAAGCAAGAATCGCATATCAAGTACCGAAGTGAGTACTCAAGGGGTGATAGGTAAGAATTCGGGATCACAAATGACCCTTTGGATTAATTGGGTTGGTTAATAGGCCATAATACTAACCCATGTATTTGGCCGAATATAGGGACAAGTAGATCTAGGGTGGCCGATTTCTCTTTTCGGGATTTAAACTTCTCGTTGGTGACAGGTGTGTACATACACACGTTATGACTTATTAACTGTGCTAAATGTTGTGAATGCTAACTCTGGTTTATGTAGCATTGGATTTAATACCGTATTGGTATAAGTGACGATTCAGGTAAGTACCTGTTAATATGTGTTGCTATTTAATGCTTTTGGGAAGCATGGCATGAATTTAGTTGTAACTTAAATATCTGATGGCATGAGATTTGTTACACAATGATTTGATATGGGTTGATGAGTGGAGGCAGTTACATTGTGTCGCGGACGGACACGGTGTTTTAGTAACACTGCTGTGACTACGATCACCAGAGGTTTGGTACCTCCGAGGTTTGGCACCTCATAGTGTCTCGTCCCAATGGCTTAGTACCACGATGGGTTGGCCCCATGATGATGATATCTGGGATTGACGCCCGGTGATTTGGTATCATGCGATGGGTTGGCCCCATCAACCGATTTGTGTCTTCGGACACCAGAGGTTTGGCATCTCCATTGATTTGGTATCACATCTGTGACTATACGTCACCAGTGGTTTGGCACCACCAATGGTTTGGTACCACAATGGGGTAGACAGAGGCGTTTGGTTGGCTAGGTTGGGTACATGACTTTATGCATGTTAATTTGTCATAAATTGTGTATGATGTGGTATTTACCCGGGGGAAGGGTTACATACTGAGTCTTGGTTACTCACCTTCTCCTTTATTTTTTTCAGGTGACACGTAGTTCGCGGATATGAAGCTGGAGGGACTTGAGGTGGCCATGCAGTGGGATTTAAATTTAATAGACTTTGAATTTCGGTTCATTTATATTTTTTTTATTATTGTTGGTTGATTTTAATTGGGTTGAAATAAGGCCTCCAATAACTCTTTTTTATTATTTTGTTATTGTTACCTGCTTTGAATATTAGTTAAACTATTTAATCATGGTAATAATAAGTTCACACGTTTTTCTAAAGTAATTTGAAAATGTTTTTTTTTTGTACCATCGGGTACATTTTAAAATATAGATAATAACTTGATTCAATAAATATTTCCAAAATAAATCTAAGTATAGGTTTTATACACCTCAATTTGTTTAACAAGACGCTATCTTTAATCGAAGACTAAAACCGATTTTAAAAGATTTCAAAAATGTTTTCTCCGTAGCAAACCAAATTCGGTCGTAATGTTTGGGCCGGGTTTGGGTTGTTACAAAATTAGTATCAGTGCCAAGTTCAAAGCTCGGCTGTGGGGGCCCAAGGCCCAAAAATGTTTGGTAGACCTTTTTGTTTTTGAACAGCATGGCACCGAGTCTCCGCACCTATCCGCCTGTAAGTACTTCGAACCTTTTGTGAATTATTTCACAGTAGAAGGGTAGGAAGCATGGAGCATAGAATAGTCTTATAGGAATTGAACCTTAGGATTAGATTACTCAAACACACAAATAGAACATAAGACTTAATGAACTCAACCAATCTATGACCAAGTCACCGAGCTAGGTGTGGTAACCCCAGACGCATGTCTAGGATTGGATCCCAAGAGCACGGTATTTAAGCGATTCGAGTGACTCACCTCCTCTTCGCAGTATCCTACCTAGTGCGTAGCTTCATTCACCCTAACTCGAGGGTCGGTGGTGTGGCAACCTCATGCGCATGTCTAGAAAGGTTCGGTGGGAGCTTGGTATTTAAGCGATCCGCGTGACTCACCTCCTCTCCTCGAATCCTGCACAGTGCGTAGCTTTGGTTCACCACGACCAAGAGGGCTCGGTCATAGGCTAAACATAACGACTAAAACCCGAAAGGGAACTAACCATGTTTTTGAAAAAGAAGAAAACAACAAAACTCTAGTTTTTCAAAACTTTTAAATCACTCTTCCAAATTTGAGAACAACCATTTTCACAACTTTTTCCGAAAAAAATTTACAGAAATGCCCTTAGGGGTAAAATTACTAAAATACCCTTGGTTCATAGAATATTGACTCAATGGTTTTGCCCAAAAATTTTATTATTTCTAGAAATATTCAAAAACTTCACTTTGCAAATCACCAATAAAATACTTTGGTTTTGGAAAATTACGGAAATACCCTCAACTTGTAAAATTACTAAAATGACCTCGAATTCAAAATTTTTGCAACATCATCGTTTAAAAAGAGAGAAACTCGCAAAAAGGAACCCTCAGAGTTTTACAACTGTTAAAATACCACGGATTTGTTAAAAATTACAAAATTACCCTGATTGACAAAATTACCAAAATACCCCTAGTTTCTAAAATGATGCCATAACTTCAAATTTTACAAATTCTCGTGAATGCTCTTGAGTTTGGGAATTTCAAATGACACGCTTTATTAAAGTTTAAAATCTCTGATTCTATTACAAAAATACCTCGTAGGGAAATGACGAAAATACCCCAGGTTAGAAAGCAGACGTAAATGTCAGGAGTGAATAGGTATAGAAAGTATTAGGGAATGAATGTGGCCTTTTGTGTGAACTAGGGTAGAAGACTTAAAACATGGTTTGATCGAAAGAATCCCTATTAAACTTTTCATAAAATTCTTCGCGGATAATCGAGTGGAACAAATTACTAATTCATAAAATTTTTCTTAATCAGATTAAAAGCGCGTTAGATAGAATGAGTTCTAGAGGACGTGGCCGACGTGGACGTGGTAGGGGAAGGATGACCATATCTGAACCCGTTAGGTCAGGACAGGGTTCTAAAAATGAGATACCACCGCCACCACCACCCCCAACTTTTGGAGCTGAGGAGCAAGATCAGACGGGAGGTGAGGCAATATCACAAGCTGTGTTGCGAGTCTTGGAATTGGTGGCTGGGGCTAGTGGAAATTTTGGGGCTCAAAAATTTATTCCCGAGCGAATTCGGTCTAACGGAGCTGAAGTGTTCCGAGGTGTATCAGGAGTGGCACCAGTCTGTTGAAATCTTGGCTAGAATCTATAGAAAGGATCATGGACGATCTTGACCTGTCTGATGAGGAGAAACCGAAGGAGCCGTGTCACTCGAAGGATGAAGCATATCTGTGGTGGCTCACGGTCCGAGATGGCGCCACAGCAGAGGATCTTACATGGGAGTACTTTAGAGTTGCTTTCCAGAAAAAGTATGTGGGTACCAGATACACTGACACGCAGAGAAAGGCTTTTCTGGGGTTGGTACAAGGAACTAAGTCTATGTCGAGTATGAGGCGTAATTTCTAAGGCTAAGTAGATATCACGAGAGGCATCGTGGCTCTGGAACATGAGCGCCGTGTCCGCTTTGAGGACGGGCTGAGAGATGATTTGAGGCTGCTGATTGCTCCGCAACACGTTCGTGAGTTTTCGTCTCTAGTAGAAAAGGCTAAGGTAGCCGAGGGTATCAAGGCATCTATGAGGCAAAACTATGATAGGCTCAAGCAGAAGAGAGGTTTTGGGCCATCTGGTTCAGGTAGTAATGGTCAGAAAAAGGCTAGGCGAGTGGGCCAAGTCAAAAGAAGGCCCATGATCGCTAATTAGAAACCGATTCGATGTAATCATTGTGGAAAAGCCCATTGGGGAGGTTGTTGGGTGGTGAGCGAGGTTGCTTTGAATGTGGGTCTTTGGAACACCGCGTGAGGATTGTCCCGAAGAGAGCTTAGAATCGTCGGAGGGGCGTAACCATACGCAATAGAATTGTGGGATCACGGAGAGGTCGTGGTAATGGTAGAGGGGAAATGGTGCTAATCGTGGTCGCTGAAACTCGAAGCGGAGGCACGAGCAATCTGAGGCAAGGCACTGGCTTAGTCTATCGGCAAGGCATCGCGAGGAGGGTGGCGCACGGATGTCATAACCGCACGTTCTAATTTTGGTCTTCCTTATGTTGCATTAATTGATGTGGGTTCAACGATTCATACGTAGTGAGTAGTGTGGTAGAGACTTTGAACCTAGACTTTGAGGCTGCTTGCTAGGGAGATGATCGTAATTAGGCCTTTAGGCCATTCTATAGTTGTGAACAAGCTTTATAGGGATGTACCCCTAGAACTCCAAGGGGTCGTGTTTGTGGCTGATCTGATGGAACTACCGTTTGGGGAGTTCGATTTGATCCTTGGAATGGACTGGTTGGTTAGGTACAAGCGAGGTTGGATTCTTTTGCTAAATGCATGGTTCTTAAGATGGTAGAAGGGATGAAGTGGTTATGATCGGTGAATCGAAGAAATTACATCTAATGTAGTGTCGGCCTTGAAATTTGAAAAGATGGTTAGGAAAGGGTGAGGCGGTTATAGTTCAAATTTGTGCCTTGGAGGCTAAGGAGTTAGCGATTGAAAAGGTCCGAACAGTAGGGGAATTCGCTGATGTATTCCCAGAGGAACTTTTGGGTTTGCCTCCGGATTAGGAAGTTGAATTTGGTATAGATTTGCTACCTAGAACGGCACCTGTATCTATAGCACCGTATCGAATGGCACCAAAGGAATTGGTAGAGCTGAAGGCTCAAATTCAGGAGCTCTTAGATAGAGGGTTTATTCGACCTAGTATATCTCCGTGGGGAGCACCTGTGTTGTTTGTCAAGAAGAAGGACGGTTCTATGCGGATGTGCATTGACTACCGTCAGTTAAACAAGTTAACGATCAAAAACAAGTACCCGTTACCTCGGATCGATGACTTATTTGACCAACTAAAGGGTGCGTCGGTATTCTCAAAGATAGACCTTAGGCCAGGTTACCATCAACTTAAGGTGAAGGAGGCCAATGTTCACAAGACGGCATTTCGAACTCGGTATGGGCATTACGAGTTCCTAGTGATGCCATTCGGGTTGACCAATGCACCAGCGGCATTCATGGACTTAATGAATAGGGTGTTTTAGTAGTACTTGGATCAATTTGTCGTAGTGTTCATAGACGACATATTGGTTTACTCAAAGACGGAGGAGGAGCACGACAAGCATTTGCGAATAGTTCTGCAAGTACTGAGGGAGA
Source organism: Gossypium rotundifolium (assembly GCA_025506655.1). Taxonomy (NCBI): domain Eukaryota; kingdom Viridiplantae; phylum Streptophyta; class Magnoliopsida; order Malvales; family Malvaceae; genus Gossypium; species Gossypium rotundifolium. The sequence continues at coordinate 29,778,595 of CP106732.1, read as the reverse complement.
AACAGTTATATGCCAAATTGATGAAGTGCAAATTTTGGCTAAGGAGGTGGCTTTCTTAGGTCACGTGGTGTCGTGGAAGGATTAGAGTGGATCCCGCAAGATTGAAGCGGTGTTGGAGTGGAAACCGCCTAAGTCGGTGTGAGATTCAAGTTTTCGGGTCTAGCGGGTACTATCGAAGGTTTATGGAAGGATTCTCGTTAATTCTGCACCATTAACTAAGCTATTAAGGAAGGAGTACCATTTGTATGGTGGAGAAGCGTAGGGGAGTTTTGATAAACCGAGGAAGATTCGACGGAAGCTCGGTTTTGGTACAACTAAAAGGGAAAAATGTTCACATTTATTGTGATGCATCCCATACGGTTTGGGATGTGTGTTGATGCTGAGGAAGGAAAGTAGTGGCTTATGCATCCCGTCAGTTAAGACCACACGAGGTAAACTATCCAACGACGATTTAGAGTTGGCGGCAGTAGTCTTTGCTTTGAAGATATGGAGACATTACCTTTATGGGGAGAAGTCGATAGTTTACACAGATCACAAGAGTCTAAGGTATCTCTTGACCCAGAAAGACTTGAACTTAAGGCAGCGCCGATGGATTGAACTGTTAAAGGACTATGACTGTTCCATCGAGTATCATCCGGGTAAGGCCAACGTGGTGTTTGCTCATTTGAGTCTATACGACGATGGAAGTCTTTTGGCGAAGCTGCAAGTTAAGCCAAATTGGATCGAGGAAATTAAGGATAAGCAGTTGGTAGACGAGGGATTGAATGCCAAGAGATTGCAAGTCCAAAATGGTGGTTTGGAAGGGTATAGTTTGGTGATCATGGTGTATTATGTTTTCAAGGACGGCCCTGTATGCTGAAGGATGTGGAGCTGAGACAAAGAATTCTCCAAGATGCACATAGCAGCCCATACGCTATGCATCCTAGAGGTAGCAAAATGTACGGAGATTTGCGAGGCAGATTACGGTGGCACAGGTTGAAGCGTGAAGTGACTGAGTTCGTGGGAAGGTGTCTGACGTGTCAGCAGGTTAAAGCTAAACATCAGTTACCATCAGGACTACTTCAACCAGTAAATATTCCTCAATGGAAATGGGAGAGGATCACTATGGATTTCGTCAGTGGTCTACCCCTCATGCCCAGCAAGAAAGATGCAGTTTGGGTAATTGTGGACCGCCTGACTAAGTCAGCTCACTTCGTACTAGTGAGAATGGATTACCTAGTCCAGAAGTTAGCAAAGTTGTATGTGGCCGAGATAGTCAGATTGCATGGAGTACCAGTATCAATTATCTCATATAGGGATCCAAGGTTCACGTCAAGGTTTTGGAAAGCGTTGCATCAAGCTTTGGTACGCGATTGATTTCAATCTGACTTTCCATCCACAATGGATGGGCAATGAAAGGTCATCTGATCTTAGAGGATATTTGAGGGTTGTGTCTTGGAATTCCGAGGTAGTTGGGATGAATTTTTACCATTAGTCGAGTTCGCCTACAACAATAGTTACCAAGTGAGTATCCAGATGGCACCATACGAAGCATTGTATGGACAAAAATGTCGAACTCCGACGTGTTGGACAGAGTTGGGTGAACGATAAGTGTTGGGTCCAGAATTGGTAACGAAAACTGAGGATAAAGTGAAGGTGATTCGAGCTCGTCTTAAGGAAGCGTCAGATAGGCAGAAGTCCTATGCTGATCTAAAGCGCAAGGAAATGGAGTATGCAGTAGGGGATAAGGTCTTCCTGAAGGTGTCGCCTTGGAAGAAGGTATTAAGATTTGGGCAAAAGGAAGCTATGCCCAAGGTTTATCGGGCCATATACAGTGTTAAAGCGAGTAGGACCGGTAGCTTATCAGCTCGAGCTACCGATAGAGTTAAGTCAGATTCATGACGTCTTCCACGTGTCGATGCTTAGGCGGTATCGGTCAGATCCATCACACGTGGTGCCTGTGGCAGAAATTGAGGTCAACTCGGACTTATCTTTTGAGGAAGAACCGGTTCAGATTTTGGATCGAGATGTGAAGGTTCTGCGTAGGAAGTCAGTGCCCTTAGTGAAAGTGCTATGGCGGAACCATGGTGCAGAGGAAGCTACGTGGGAACCCGAGGATGTGATGCGGCAGCAATACCCCCGCCTCTTCTGATCAGGTAATTTTGAGGATGAAATTCTTTTAAGGGGGTAGAACTGTAACATCCTAAAACTGGGGCTATTTGTGATTAAATGTTTTTCTTTGTGTTTGAATTGTTATGGTATTATTTATGGAATGATAGGATTTAATTAAGGGTCTTAAGTTGGCTCGAGATAGTAGAAATTTTATTTGGAAGCTTTCAAGGTAAGGAGCCTTAGCAAGTAGGGGTTACAAGAATTAATAAGGGATAATTTGACATAAAAATCAGCTTGGTATTAGTGGCGTGATGCGCCTAAGAGCTTGCTGGGGGTCTCAAGTTCGAGCTGCAAAGGCAGCATTTTGGTTTTATTTTGCGTCAATTAGGGGAACTGGGCCAGGTATATCTTAAAAATAAATAGCCGGGGAAATGGACATGAAAGTCCAGTTGGCAAAGTGGCTCCATGCGCTGCTTAAGGGCTGGAAGTAGCGCTAAAGAGGGCCTGGGTTCAAGGCACGGCAGCAGCAAGTGGCATTTTATTTTTGGTTTTGGTGTGAGACAAGGGGGCTTAAGTAGGAAGGCCTTAAAATTAAATGTTGTGGGTAATTGTCATGAAAGTTAAATTGGGAGAGTTAGTCGGGGCACTTAAAGGGCTACTGGTGATCGCTTGGGGTCGTTGGTTGAACCCAGAAATTTGCACTTTGGTTTTTTTTATTTTATTTTTATTCTATTCTGTCTTTGGCATGAATTGGTCTGCACGTGGGGTCTTCAATTGGGATAGGATCAAGCTAATTTTGTTGCTTAATATTAATTTGAAATTGATGAGCACATGGGTCCTTTTTAATGGGTATTTTAAATTGAAGAGGTGATGAAGGGATAAGGATATTATAAGGATATTATTTGGTTTTAATGGGATTTTAATTGATGAATTCCAAGGAGAAAATTTAGGCCTTTATTTTATTCTTTTAATTTGAATATTTTTTTTCAAACAATTGGTTAAGAGCAATTCAAGGAATTGATTGAATTTTAAACTCCTTATTGATAGGAGTGGACGGCATGGGGGGGATTAGTGTCGATTTTCTTAGCCTCTTCCTCATAACTTTCGGCTAGCTTTCATTATTTTTTATTCTTTCTTTTCATTCTCTCTCAAACCGAAAATACCATTTGCCATCTACCTCTCTTATTCTTTTGTATCCTTAGCCGAAACACCTACCCCTTACTCTTCTCAAAATTTCACCCTTCAACCTTGAGTTAGCCGAATCTCTCCATTCCCTTTTTGCCGAAATCCCCTTTTCCCCTGTTAAACTCTCTCTAGCCGAACCTACTCCCTAGGCATAACCGAATTTTCCTCCTCCATATTTTGAAGTATTGGCCGAATATTAAAGTAAGGGTAAGTATGTCGAAACTCCTCTCCCATACCCCTTCTCTCTGTCGACTTGATTAAATGGAAAAGTCGAATTATTTCAGAGGCTAATCAGTGATGGAATCAATTCTGTTTAGGTGCCGGGATCTTAAGGTATACGATCCAAGCCCATTCCCTGTCAAGTGATTTTGGTAAGGATCTATATTTATTTATTATTCGTTTAAGTCAAGGCTAATAACTCTAGTGATGGCGAATGTAGGAGTGAAGCAGAATCGCATATCAAGTACCAAGTGAGTACTCAAGGGTGATAGGTAAGAATTCGGGATCACAAATGACCCTTTGGATTAATTGGGTTACTTAATAGGCCATAATACTAACCCATGTATTTGGCGAATATAGGGACAAGTAGATCTAGGGTGGCGATTTCTCTTTCGGATTTAAACTTCTCATTGGTGACGGTGTGTACATACACGTTATGACTTATTAACCGTGCTAAATGTTGTGAATGCTAACTCTCGGTTTATGTAGCATTAGATTTAATACCGTATTGGTATAAGTGACGATTCTGTAAGTACTGTTAATATGTGTTGCTATTTAATGCTTTTGGGAAGCATGGCATGAATTTAGTTGTAACTTAAATATCGATGGCATGAGATTTGTTACACAATGATTTAATATGGGTTGATGAGTGGAGGGGCGGTTACATTGTGTCGACGGACACGGTGTTTTGGTAACACACTATGACTACGGCCGCCAGAGGTTTGGTACCTCGGAGGTTTGGCACCTCATAGCGTCTCGCCCCCGGTGGCTTAGTACCACAATGGGTTGGCCCCTGAGATGATATCTGGGATTGACGCCGGTGATTTGGTATCACGCGATGGGTTGGCCCCATCAACCGATTTGTGTCTTCGGACACCGAGGTTTGGCACCTCTAGTGATTTGGTATCACATCGTGACTATCGTCACGGTGGTTTGGCACCACCAAAGTGGTTTGGTACCACAATGGGGTAGACAAAGGCGTTTGGTTGGCTAGGTTGGGTACATGACTTTATGCATGTTAATTTGTCATAAATTGTGTATGATGTGGTATTTACCCGGGAAGGGTTACATCTTGAGTCTTGGTGACTCACCTTCTCCTTTATTTTTTCGGGTGACACGAGTTAGCGGATATGGAGCCGGAGGGACTTGAGGTGGCCATGCAAAGGATTTAAATTTAATAGACTTTGAATTTGGTTCATTTATATTTTTTATTATTGTTGGTTGATTTTAATTGGGTTGTAATAAGGCCTCCAATAACTCTTTTTATTATTTTGTTATTGTTACCGCTTTGAATATTAGTTAAACTATTTAATCATGGTAATAATAAGTTCACACATTTTCTAAAGTAATTTGAAAATGTTTTTTTTTTGTACCATCGGGTACATTTTAAAATATAGATAATAACTTGATTCAATAAATATTTCCAAAATAAATCTAAGTATAGGTTTTATACACCTCAATTGTTTAACAAGACGCTATCTTTAATCGAAGACTAAAACTGGTTTTAAAAGATTTCAAAAATGTTTTCTCCGTGACAAACCAAATTCGGTCGTAATGTTTGGGCTGGGTTTGGGTTGTTACAGTAGATGTCACATGGCCAAACACATGGTCTGTAACACGATTATGTGATCCACATCAAATAGTTACATAGTTTATGCACACAAGCATGTAAGGTCGCACACGAGCATATAGGTTAATCACATGGCCATGTTTGGAGCCACGCTACTTGGACACACGGGCGTGTGACCCCTAACATGAAATTTTTTTTAATTTTTCCTAAAAGTTTTGATTTGTTTTGATTTGGTCCCTAAATGTTTGTAACCTATTTTAAAGCTTTGAAACCTCGATTTAAGACCCGAAATCGAATGACGTATTTTATATTAAATATTACTTGTAAATATGGGATTGAATTTATTATTGGATGTAAACCTTATTAATTGTTCCAACTTGATTGGTAATATTCGGTATCCTATTCCAGCAATGGAAACAGGATATGGATGTTACATTTAGTGGTATTGAAGCTATGGCTTAGTCAATTCTCAGATTGAATCTAATGTGATTACATATTAGAAAGTACATGCCATATAAACAGGTGATTGTGTGGTATTGATTGGTCCAATCTAAGCCATGTTTCATTGTAGATTTTAATTATGTCATTTGATTCTGAAAGCGATGAAATTAATGAAGTTAACAACAAAATTTCGACTACTGATTATGGTCCAAGTCATAGTATAACTGATTCGACAACTATCTAAAAATGAAGGTAACAATATTTTCTTATAGATTTAATAAATGTTAATAGATTCCGGTCATATTGACATTGATGAGGAAAAACGTTAAGGTAATATTTTGACTTTTAAACATGAAGTAAGTTCATAATGATTGTTGCTCAATGTAATTCACTTGTAATTTATTGTTGTTTTCTAGTTAATTGATTGATATATAAATGGGAAATTTCTTTGGTTATTTATATAACAATTAGAGTTGCAATTATTTACGATATATATATATATATATATATGAAACCGAGAACAACTTATTAGTAGTGTTTCTTGATATTCTATTAAATTTATATGTGAATAAAATGAATTTTAGTGTGCATACGGAAATAAAAAATTGCCCCTAAATGCTCATCTATGCCCCTATTTGCACTTCGATGCCCCTGAATATATGCGAGTACGTTTAGACAACTAAAGGGGTTTCTTTTCCTAGTTAAAATTTAATCACTACAAAGGTATTTTAGGTTTACCTAGTACTCCTAGTTTAGCCTTTATATGTAACATCCTGATAATTATGGGCTATGCATTTCACTTAATTGAATGATGTTGCATGTTTAATTATTATTAAGTGTATTTTTTTTGGAAGTTATTTGAGCTTCATTAATTAAGTGCATGCTTAGTAAAACTTTTAATTCCTATTAATTAGAGAGAGCTAAGCAAGTTAGTCCTTAAGAATTAATGACAAGAGGTTTCTAGCATGAATTGAGTAAATGGCAAGGTGGTTAAGATACATGGATGTGTGCTTGAGGTGTGAAGTTTGAATCTCCTAGCTAGCATTAGGGAGGATATTAATTTTTTTTGTTTTCTTCCCTATAAGTGTCGGCCAAGAAAGTTCTAGAGTGGATGAGCATTCATTCATTTTTGGCTATTTGACCATATGAAAAGGAAGCTAAGAACTTATGGCATGGAATCATAAGTTGATGATAAGATGAGGGGACAAAAGGCATGATATGGGGCAAGGTTTGGGAGTGTGTTCATGGTCAATTGACCATGAACCTAGAAGGCATGAAGGGCTAAAGGAGTGGTTTATTGTTGATAGCAAATCAAGAGTTGATGGGGAAGAAACAAGGAGGAAAAAGGGATAATGTTGGCATTGATTTGGTAGAATTTTGCTTTGCCATTAGGGGAAGTTGGCCAAAAGTCTTGCATTTTTTTGTTGTTTGTCCATCTTTTCTCATTTCTCCAATAGTTTCTCTCCTAGCCGAATTTTTCATTGAGTTTAGGTAAAACTTTCTTTTGTTTTGGCTTTCTTCTTTTGACCAATTTTCTCCAAAACTCCCACTTTGGCCGAATGTACCTTAGGCACTTTGGTACACTTTTGCTTTTCATTTAGCCCTCAATTGTGTTTGAACCAAATACAATTTTCTTTCTCCCATCTTTCTTTTGAAACCGAAACTACAAAGTTCAAAGAGCCAATTTCTTCATTTCTTCCTCCTTGGCAGAATGTGCAAAGACTCCTAAACACATTTCTTTTCATTTGAGAAATCACCATCATCATCTTCTTCTCCTTTTTCTCTTTTCTTCCTTCTTTTTTTCCTTCTCTTTTCATTCTCTTTCTTCTTTCTTTCAAAACCAAAACCATTATATTGAACCCACCATTTCTCTTCTCTTTTTGTTAAGGCCGAATCATCATATTCTTTTCTTCTTATTCAAAGCCGAACCTTGAAGAACTCAAAGTAAGATTTTATCAATTATTTTCATCATTCCCTTTTACTTTAGCAAACTTAAAATCATGATCTTTTAATTTCTCTCCTAGGCCGAATCTTTTGAAAAGATTTTTCAAATATCTTTGTTGAAGACAACCTTTAAGTGACTATTCGAAATCATCAAGGTAAGGTTATTAATTTAGATCATATCAACTTCTTTAGATGGATCACTAATCTACGTTATTTTTAGGGACGATTTAAGATCAACAAGATAGGTAAGAAAAGAGCCGTACGGAGTGTTTGGAAGAGAGGAGGTATTCCTTTACCATCGAACTACAAACGAAGAGCCATATCGGGAGTAAGAGACTTTCCACCGGGTTGTGGACCCTCTGCTAACGAGGATCGATTATTTGAAGTAGTGCGCACAACCGAACCACTTTACGTTGGTGGATTATCGGCGGGTTTTGATCTATCTAGTGGAGAAAAACCACAAATAACTGTCATTCGTGAATCCGAGGGTAAGGATTTAGATCCATCGTCAATAAGTGTAATATTGTTAACAAAAGTTTATACTAACCAAGTGTGTCAATCAATTAGGTGTTGACGAGCAAGAGGGTATTGTTCTCACTCTCACTAGGTGTGTAACCTTACATTAAAAATCTCATAAGATTTACATATATTTAATTGTGACTATATGACTATGTGTATGATTGTGCTTTTGGATACCATTCAGTGGTATACGATATTCAGGTATGTTTACCCCAATATTTTGTTTATTTTGCTATATGCAACAATATGAAATAAGCATGACTATATTATGATTTGTGGGGTAAATAACATGAAAATCTAATTTGAAATGCATGTGCATGGGCATATGGGTATATTTGATAAAGGAGGAAGTATTCTAGTGGTTTTACCACATTTCTGGTGACTTCGGTCACATATGTGAATTTGGTGACTTCGGTCACGTATATTTGACTCCGGTGACTTCGGTCACATAATTGAACTCTGGTGACTTCGTTCACATATGTGAATCTGGTGACTTCGGTCACGTATTTGAAATTTGGACTTGATCAGTGACTTGGTCATATCTATTTTGGTGGCTTTGCCACAATAAGGGCGATGTGCATGTTGGCAAAGAATCGCCTTCGATGGTATGTAGCGAGATGGAGGGTTGATTTAGTAATCCCCGGTGTGTCTTAGTTGGTACAGGGTGTGTAGCGGATGGATATTTAGGTTGGTAGGGCTTGCATTTCATTTCATGAACATAACCATGTAATATTGAATGATTATTATTTGTTTTGCTATGAAATGGGCCTTTGGGCTAAATATAAGCTAAATGGGCCTTTGGGCTAAATTTAAGCTAAATGGGCCTTTGGGCTAAATATGAGTTAAATGGGCCTAGGGCCATATGTGAAATTTTGAGATTAAAAGCATTTGATAAAATGGGCTTTTTAGTGTATGTGTTATACATTGAGTTTATAACTCACCCATTTTATGGGATAACTTTTCAGATGACTCAGATTGCGATGGATCTAAGGCGTAGGATTTCGAGGTGGCGATGCTCGTATCAAGTATTGTGGAGATTTTCCAACTTAAACTTATTAATTTTTAAATTTTATTACTTAGACTTTATTATGGATTTGCCAATTTTTATGTAATAAGGCCACTATAAACTATTTTATTTAATTTTGTGTTTGGATTTATTTTAAATTCGCCATGAATAATTATCAATTAAATAACTAAATGGTTTTCGATAAATAATTTTAAAAAGGTTTTTGTCATTAATATATATATATATATATATGTTTTAAGAATGTACAATTCTATTTTTCAACTAAGCCCAACTCGATCTTTAAGTTAATTCGTTTTACTTAAAATCATCAAGTTTTCTTGAACAAACGTTATTTTCGCTAAAGTTTTACTCGAGGAACATACCGAATCCGGTTAGGCTTTTTGGCGGGTTTGGGGTGTTTTAGCTTGGTATCAGAGCATAGTTTTAAACTCTCGGCCTTGGGTTTTGAAGCCCACAACGTTTTCAAAAGTTGGCCCAAATGACTTTTGAAAGTTTTCTTGAGTTAAATGATTTTATAAGAGCATGGCACTTTCGAGTTCTCGGCCCAGATCCATCAGGTATGTACTTTATCGATATGTGATATGTATGATAGTTTAAACTTAAACTATACTTTAGAGACATGGACCCTAGGTGTTTATGTGCTACTACGGAAAAACTACTGAATATCTGTTTCATAAAACTTTCCTTTAATAAGAAGTGAAAAGACTCTAATACATAAGACTTTTTCGTAAAAATAGATAAGATACGTAGTAGACATGAGTTCTAGGGGACGTGGTCGTCGTGGACATGGAAGAGGAAGGATGACTGTTTCGGAACCAGTTAGATCTGGTCAAGGTTCCGAGAATGATGCTCCGCCACCGGCTGTTGGGGTGGAATTTCAAGAACAAAATGAAGGAGGTGACGCAGTATCACAAGCTGTGCTGCGAGTTTTAGAACGTGTAGCAGAAGCTAGTTCTGGAAATGGGTCTCGAAAGTCAGTAGCTGAGAGACTTAGATCAAATGGAGCTGAGGTTTTCAGAGGAGTATCTGGAGTAACTCCTAATGTAGCTGAATATTGGTGGAGGCGATCGAGAGGATCATGGACGATATAGATCGACCGATGAAGAGAAATTGAAAGGTGCTATTTCACTTCTTCGTGATGAAGCCTACCGGTGGTGGCTCACTATCAAGGAGAGTACCTCGTGGATCGTCGGATTGGGTGTATTTTAAGATTAAATTGAAGGAAAATATGTTGGAGCTAGCTACATCGACTCTCAGAGGAAGACATTTCTGAATTTAGTCCAAGGAAACAAGTCGATAGCTGATTATGAAGCAGAATTTTTGCGACTTAGCCGTTATGCCAGAGGGATAGTGGCTACGGAATATGAACGGTGTATCAGATTTGAAGATGGACTTAGAGACAAATTACAGTGATGATTGCTCCACACCGTGAAAGAGATTTTACAATCTTAGTGGAAAGGGCAAGAATTTATCAAGAGGCTAAACAGATCGAGAGATGTAACCGGACAGAGGCCGAGTAAGAATAAGAGAAGCTTTGGGTCCTCGTGGTCGTCAGAATTTTAGAAGAAATCAAGAAGTGATGGTCCGCAAATCAACAGACTACTACGGTGGACAAAATCGTACTTGTTCTCGGTGTTGGAAAATACACTCGGAGAATGTTGGAAAAAGACCCGGATGTTTCAAGTGCGGTTCAAGGATCATATGATCAAGGATTGCCCAATGAACTCGAAAAGAACCATCCAACAAGTCGTGGTGCTAATTAGTCGTGTGAAGCGGACAAAGACCGATAAGGGCCGTAGTCCAAATGGAAGGGTAATGGCTCGTAGAGGCCATGGAACTTGCAGAGGCGATGGTAGCTACGAGGTGAGACAACCAGTTTGGTGTATGCGTTCATCGCAGAGAAGAAAAGTGACACACTGATGTTATCACGGCACGCTTCGATTTTGGGTTGCCCTTTATTGATTTGATAGATATAGGGTCAACTCATTCCTATATCGCTAGTGAAGTATCTCGGGACTTTGTATGTGACTTCAAATCAGCATACCTAGGAAGATGATCGTACTTAGTCCTTTAGGATGACGATGAGTTGTAGACAAACTTTTAAGGAAGTGCCTTTAGAAGTTCAAGGATACGATTTTTACCGATCTAATGGAGTTGCCATTTGGAGAATTGACCTAATCTTAGGCATGGGTGGCTTGTGAAGTACCGTGCAAATGTAGATTGTCTTTGCTAAGCGGATGTCATTAAGAACTCTTGATGACAAAGAAGTTGTAGTAATGGGTGAGAGACGGAACTACTTATCTAATGTAGTATCCACTCTTAAGGCGAAAAAGATGGTTAGAAAGGGATGTGAAGCCTTTCTGATGTTAGTGAATGCTTTGGAGGCTAAGGAGACAACTACTAATGAAGTCAGGACAGCGAAGGTGGATTGAGTTATTGAAAGACTATGACTGTTCCATCAAGTACCACTCGGGCAAGGCGAACATGGTGGCAGACGCTCTAAGTCGAAAAGTGGTGTCAGATTTGAGGGCAATGTTTGCACACCTTAATCTTTACGATGATGGAAGCTTATTGGCAGAACTTCAGGTTAAGCCAACATGGTTAAGTCAAGTGAAAAGAGGCAGTTAGTAGATGAAGATCTGAGTGAAAAGCTTTGACAGGTGCAGAGTGGGAAATTGAAAGATTTTGGTATTAACATTGACGGGGTATTGTGCTTCAAAGGTAAAGTCTATATGCCAAAGGATCAGGAGTTGAGGCAAAAGATACTTTAGGAATCGCATGGTAGCCCCTATGCTATGCATCCTAGAGGAAATAAATTATACCGAGATTTGCGAGATCAATTTTGGTGGCCTGGTCTTAAGCGGGAAGTTACGGAGTTTGTGGGAAAGTGCTTGACGTGTCAGCAAGTCAAGGCTGAACATCAAGTACCATCGGGATTGCTTCAACCGATAAAGATTTCGCAGTGGAAGTGGGAGAGAATCACCATGGACTTTGTTAGTGGGCTTCCTCTTACGCCTACTAAGAAAGACTCTGTATGGGTGATAGTGGACCGATTGACGACATCTGCACATTTTATCCCAGTTCGGATTGATTACTCTTTACAAAATTGGTGAAGTTATATGTGGCTGAGATTGTGAGATTGCATGGAGTGCCGTTGTCGACAATTTCGGACAGAGATCCGAGGTTTACGTCGCGATTTTGGAAAGCATTGCATCAGGCTTTGGGCACCAGATTGGACTTCAGTATGGCATTTCATCCTCGATCGGATGGTCGATCCGAAAGAGTAATCCAAATCTTAGAAGATATGTTAAGGGATATGTGATAGATTTCAAGGGAAGTTGTGAGGAATTCTTACCGTTGGTAGAATTTGCGTACAACAACAGTTACCAAGCTAGTATACGGATGGCACCATATGAAGCATTATATGGACGAAAGTGTCGCACTCCGACGTGTTGGATGTAATTAGGAGAACGTCGATTTTGGGTCCGAGATAGTGGTGAATCAAGAAAAGGTTAAGGTAATCCGGGCTCGGTTAAAGGAAGCATCTGACAGACAAAAATCGTACGCAGATCTAAAGCGAAAAGAAATAGAGTATGCAGTGGGAGACCAAGTTTTCCTAAAGGTTTCACCTTGGAAAAAGGTGATGAGATTTGGACGCAAAGGGAAACTAAGTCCCAGGTTCATTGGACCTTATCGGATTGTGAAGCGGGTCGGATCTGTGGCATATCAGTTAGATTTGCCTTCGAAACTGAAGCAAATGCATGATGTGTTCCATGTTTCAATGTTACGCCGTTATCGGTCGGATCCATCTCATGTAGTGCTAGTTGAGGAGGTGGAATTAAGATCAGATTTGTCATATGAAGAGGAGCCAATTCAAATTCTGGAGCGAGATGTAAAGGTCTTACGGAGAAAGTCGGTTCCTCTCGTCAAGGTATTATGGCGTAATCATGGATCAAAAGAAGCTTCGTAGGAACCGGAGGAAGCGATGCGACAGCAATACCCTCACTTATTTCAGCCAGGTAATTTCGAGGATGAAATTATTTTAAGGGGGTAGAACTGTAACATCCTGATAATTAGGGGCTATGCATTTCACTTAATTGAATGATGTTGCATGTTTAATTATTATTAAGTGTATTTTTTTTGGAAGTTATTTGAGCTTCATTAATTAAGTGCATGCTTAGCAAAACTTTTAATTCCTATTAGTTAAAGAGAGCTAAGCAAGTTAGGCCTTAAGAATTAATGACAAGAGGTTTCTAGCATGAATTGAGTAATTGGTAAGGTGGTTAAGATACATGGATGTGTGCTTGAGGTGTGAAGTTCGAATCTCCTAGCTAGCATTAGGGAGGATTTTAATTTTTTTTGTTTTCTTCCCTATAAGTGTTGGCCAAGAAAGTTCTAGAGTGGATGAGCATTCATTCATTTTTTGCTATTTGACCATGTGAAAAAGGAAGCTAAGAACTTATGGCATGGAATCATAAGTTGATGATAAGATGAGGGGGACAAAAGGCATGATATGGGGCAAGGTTTTGGGAGTGTGTTCATGGTCAATTGACCATGAACCTAGACGGCATGGAGGGCTAAAGGGAGTGGTTTATTGTTGATAGCAAATCAAGAGTTGATGGGGAAGAAACAAGGAGGAAAAAGGGGATAATGTTGGCATTGATTTGGCCGAATTTTTGCTTTGCCATTAGGGGGGAAGTTGGCCAAAAGTCTTGCATTTTTTTTGTTGTTTGTCCATCTTTTCTCATTTCTCCAATAGTTTCTCTCCTAGCCGAATTTGTCATTGAGTTTAGGTAAAAACTTTCTTTTTGTTTTGGCTTTCTTCTTTTTGACCAATTTTCTCCAAAAACTCCCACTTTGGCCGAATGTACCTTAGGTACTTTGGTACACTTTTGCTTTTGATTTAGCCCTCAATTGTGTTTGAACCAAATACAATTTTCTTTCTCCCATCTTTCTTTTTGAAACCGAAACTACAAAGTTCAAAGAGCCAATTTCTTCATTTCTTCCTCCTTGGCCGAATGTGCAAAGGCTCCTAAACACATTTCTTTTCATTTGAGAAATCACCATCATCATCTTCTTCTCCTTTTTCTCTTTTCTTCCTTCTTTTTTTCCTTCTCTTTTCATTCTCTTTCTTCTTTCTTTCAAAACCGAAACCATCATATTGAAACCACCATTTCTCTTCTCTTTTTGTTAAGGCCGAATCATCATATTCTTTTCTTCTTATTCAAAGTCAACCTTGAAGAACTCAAAGTAAGATTTTATCAATTATTTTCATCATTCCTTTTACTTTAGCAAACTTAAAATCATGATCTTTTAATTTCTCTCCTAGGCTGAATCTTTTGAAAAGATTTTTCAAAGATCTTTGTTGAAGACAACCTTTAAGTGACCATTCGAAATCATCAAGGTAAGGTTATTAATTTAGATCATATCAATTTCTTTAGATGGATCACTAATCTACGTTATTTTTAGGGACGATTTAAGATCAACAAGATAGGTAAGAAAAGAGCCATACGGAGTGTTTGGAAGAGAGGAGGTATTCCTTTACCATCGAACTACAAACGAAGAGCCGTATCGGGAGTAAGAGACTTTCCACCGGGTTGTGGACCCTCTGATAACGAGGATCGATTATTTGAAGTAGTGCGTACAACCGAACCACTTTACGTTGGTGGAATATCGGCGGGTTTTGATCCATCTAGTGGGGAAAAATCGCAAATAACTGCCATTCGTGAATCCGAGGGTAAGGGTTTAGATCCATCGTCAATAAGTGTAATATTGTTAACAAAAGTTTATACTAGCCAAGTGTGTCAATCAATTAGGTGTTGACGAGCAAGAGGGTATTGTTCTCACTGTCACTAGGTGTGTAACCTTACATTAAAAATCTCATAAGATTTACATATATTTAATTGTGACTATATGACTATGTGTATGATTGTGCTTTTGGATACCATTCAGTGGTATACGATATTCAGGTATGTTTACCCCAATATTTTGTTTATTTTGCTATATGCATCAATATGAAATAAGCCTGGCTATATTATGATTTGTGGGGTAAATAACATGAAAATCTGATTTGAAATGTATGTGCATGGGCATATAGGTATATTTGATAAAGGAGAAAGTATTCTGGTGGTTTTACCACATTTCTGGTGACTTCGGTCACATATGTGAATTTGGTGACTTCGGTCACGTATATTTGACTCCGGTGACTTCGGTCACATAATTGAACTCTGGTGACTTCGGTCACATATGTGAATCTAGTGACTTCGGCCACATATTTGAAATTTGGACTTCGGTCAAGTGACTTCGGTCACATTTGTTTTGGTGGCTTTGCCACAATAAGGGCGATGTGCATGTTGACTGCAAAGAATCGCCTTTGATGGTGTGTAGCGGATGGAGGGTCGATTTAGTAATCCCCGGTGTCTTTGGTTGGTACAGGGGTGTGTAGCGGATGGATATTTAGGTTGGTAGGGCTTGCATTTCATTTCATGATCATAACCATGTAATATTGAATGATTATTATTTATTTTGCTATGAAATGGGCATTTGGGCTAAATATAAGCTAAATGGGCCTTTGGGCTAAATTTAAGCTAAATGGGCCTTTGGGCTAAATATGAGTTAAATGGGCCTAGGGCCATATGTGAAATTTTGAGATTAAAAGCATTTGATAAAATGGGCTTTTTAGTGTATGTGTTATACATTGAGTTTATAACTCACCCATTTTTATGGGATAACTTTCAGATGACTCGAGTGCGATGGATCTAGGCGCAGGATTTCGAGGTGGCGGTGCTCGTATCAAGTATTGTGGAGATTTTCCAACTTAAACTTATTAATTTTTAAATTTTATTACTTAGACTTTATTATGGATTTGCCAATTTTATGTAATAAGGCCACTATAAACTATTTTATTTAATTTTGTGTTTGGATTTATTTTAAATTCGCCATGAATAATTATCAATTAAATAACTAAATGGTTTTCGATAAATAATTTTAAAAGGTTTTTGTCAATAATATATATATATATATATGTTTTAAGAATATACAATTCTATTTTTCAACTAAGCCCAACTCGATCTTTAAGTTAATTCGTTTTACTTAAAATCATCAAGTTTTCTTGAACAAACGTTATTTCCGCTGAAGTTTTACTCGAGGAACATACCGAATCCGGTTAGGCTTTTTGGGTCGGGTTTGGGGTGTTTCATTATAAGTCACATTTTAACCATATTGAAGGAGTAGGCGAAGGAAGCCATCACACGATCTTCCATACTTTTAATTTAGTTTCTTTTTTTTTTTTTTTTTGTTTTTTGCTTTCATTAGTTTTTAGTTTAGTTTTTATTATGTTCACTTAACCTGGAGAATCCTATTCAGATGTTAGTCGATCGCGAGCAGAGGATGTTTCGAAACTACTCTATTTCATTGATTAATTCAGCAGCATTCTCGTCCCTTTATTTTTCCGTTTATATTGTGTTTGATAATTTTATTAATTTAATGTTTGTAAAAATATTTGAATGTATTTTGTGTTTCATACTCATTTTGAATGATTTGATTGTTTCATTAATTAATTGATTAAATAAATAATAACATAAAATTGAGTGTTTATTTGAGAATACTTAATATATAAGGAAGTGACACCCTAGTAGAAGATTTAGACAGGTGAGATTGAGAGGGTATCCTGTTGAGTAGAACTCGTACCAAGTCGTGGGACCGAGAGAGTATCTGTATGCCTAGGTGAGACTGAGAGGGCATCTTAGGTGGTAATTCTTAGTGAAGATGAAACTGAGAGGGTACTCATAGCTAAGGGTAGTAAATACTTAATTAAAGGTTATTGTTGACTTAATTAATAATTAGGGTTAAAATTTATTCTTGGCTGAGAGGGCTCACGTTGTCAAAACTAGGAATAGGAGAAATGAATAGTTAACTTAGGGTTAGTTTTAGTTTCCTGTTAAAATAATTAGTTAATTTTATTATTTTTTTTAGATTTACACTACTTATTTGTAACTCGACTAGATTAGTACTTAATTTCTATAATTAATTTATTAGTGATTTTCTCCAATCAATAATCTATTGGGTACGATCCTCGGAATACTTAATAAGTGTTTCGATGTAAACAATACTATTTTACAATTAGACATGTTCACCTGCAAATATCTCACTTAACTCTACATCTTTTATTTGCGTGATTTTTAGCCGAAACATTCAAACATTGGGCTGTAGTCTGTCACAACTTAGGGAATGACTTATAAACCATTTAGTTAAATGACTATTATTATCATTTTGATCTCCTTTTTGTATTTTCATACATTTATATAGTTTTGAGTTAAAAGAACTAAATTTACCATGTTTAGGATTAGAACTCATGTTTAATGGATTTACAGAGAAATTTTTAACCACTACATCAATAATTTTTCTTGAGTAAACTTCTAAAAATTATTTTTAATGTAAAATGTTTTCTCTCACCAAGTTTGTTATTATTTTAGTTTTGAACCATACATTTCATTATTTATTGTACATTAGTTTTAAAAACATTTATATTGTAAATATGTAATTTCCACAAGTATACGATATAATAGAATTTCTAATAATAAAAAATTAGAAGAAATAATAAAATTAAAGTTAGCATAAAAATAATAATAGTAAGCTCTTAAAACTATAGCCCAAATTTAACCAGACAAAATAGGATTACCACATGCTTTAGGAAATAAGAACAAAAAAAAAAAAGTGAATAACTTATTATTTCAAATAAAATTGCACACTCGACTTTAGTTAAATAAATTATTTTAAAGTTGTATGGGATAGTAACAGTTTGTAGAAAAAGAAAGGGATGAGATTTCCTTTATATTTTCATTGAAAAGCATTACACAAATTGGTAGTTGATAAAGAAAAGTGACATTTAACATGTCATTTTTTCATCTAGTATTGCATGTATAATTTTGGAAAGGATGAATAGTGTTGACAGAGACTGGGGAATTTTGTTTTGAATTCATCGTCTTATTTACTAAAATGTCTTAAAAAATGTAGAAATCATGCATTTATGGTTAAACATTTTACTAAATATACAACTACCATGAAGCTATATAAAACCCAAACTTGTGATTGAAAGATAGTGTAAAGTTTTAGTTAAATAAAGAATTGTATTCTTCTTGAAAAAAATGGGAGTGGAGAAGAACATAATGGTGTTGTGAATTTGTGCAATGGTGATAAGCTCAATGGTAATGGAAGAGGGTGCGAACAGGACACCAATTAGCTACACAGGACTGGGAAAAAATCGTCAAGTTCTATGCAAACGAGGAGGTGGTAATTGCCTCCCACCACCATCTAACGGTTATGATAGACGATGTTCACACCTAAAAGGATGTCAAAATCATCATTCGATCGGTCATTATACAACACCCATCCTTCATTGACCACAACTAGAAAATGCACATCATGAACTTCTCCCTTTTCTTTTTATAAAATTATATGAAAAAAAGAAAAATAAGAATTAATCATTTCATCTATTAATTCATTCCTTATTCTTGTAACCCATGAATTCCAGAAATATATACTTCAACTATTTTTTAAACATTTTGAACAAAGATCACCCTCATTCAAACAAGCTAATCTCTTCCTCTCTTCTTGGTCGAACCTAACATCTATTTTTTCTTACCCATTTTCTTTCTAATCAATTCTTTCCTAGCCTAGCCTAACCTTCCTTTCTTCTTCTTTTAACTTCTATTCATCTTCTATTCTAGGTTGGTGAATATCATCGTTGTAAGAAGGTATTTTGATTAAGCGTCAATAAAAGGGTGGTTTACCCTATCGGTTAAAAGGATAACTTTTGATATTGTTTCAATCTAGGTTGGGTGCTCGTGGAGTATAGAGCAATATCGTAATTAGATGTGTAATTACACTATCACTTTTGTGTGTCGGCAAAAGACGAAAAGCTAAAACTTTGGCATTTGAGGCCTCACGAGCATGCGATGGCTCATGTGGTAAACTGAGCCCACAATCATAGGTGATAGACTGGAAAGGCCACCATGAGCATCCTCGTGCTCTTGGGTCATTATAAGTGTCGTTTGGCTAAAATGGGTCGTGTGGGCTCAATGGGCTTGTAGGCCCCACATGGAATAAATCTACGATAAGTGGAAAATACTGGACTGGGCTATATCATTTGCCTAGTCGTAATTGAAATTGGACTGAATTGGCCACATGAGCGTGTGGGCCCATTTGTCTGAATATTAGGCTCAGGGTCCATTTACACCATTTTGACCATATATGTTATCTGTGTCACTCGAGGTGACTGTAGACTTATGGGAAGGAATAAAATGACTTAAATACCCCTAAATAGTTAAATGACTAAAATACCACTAAATAGTGAAATGACTAAAACACCCTTAAAGAGTATAAGGACTAAAATACCCCTAAATAGTAAAATAACTAAAATACCCTTAAGTAGTAAAAGGACTGAAATACCCCTAAAGAGTGAAATTACTACAATACCCCTAAGGAGTAAAATGACTGATGTGTTCATGATTTATATATGATTGTTACTGAGTATGACATTCTGCATATACGTATGATTTATGACATGACAGACTGCATGGGGGTGGGATACTGTTATGGAGGAAGTATACTTGCATCGTTGACTCGCCACATATATCGTTATTGGTAGCCTTGTCATACATTATTTCAAAACTTTGTTGCGTTTCATATTAGTGGCTTTGCCACATATACTATTATTACTGGGAGCTATGCTGCAATATTGGTGTGTTCGTTGGGTGGGTCGATTTTATCCCACATGTGTGTTGGTTGGATTGGGGTGGGTTACATACGTGCACCATATTGATCCTGTATTGGGCTTCGGCCCACATTGATTACTATAATGGGCTAAGGCCCACACTGTAATAGGGCCCAAATTGTTACTACATATAAGGGATGACACATTGAGTTCTCGTAACTCACCCTTTTCTTTTAACTGTACAGGTAATCCCCAGCCTTAGATGATTTGGAGCTATGAGGAACTCGGAGGTGGCAACACGTTTGCTACTATTTTATTTTAGACCTAGTTATTTAAATTTTATATTAGGTTGATGTTTATATAATAAGGCATCTAGTGATTTTAATTTCTTTTAATTGGGTTGAAATTCTCTTTTTAGAACTGCCAACTGATACAAATAGGTTTTCAAAAATAATAATTATTTTAAAAGACAAACACACATTTTCAACCTTAAGAAATGACATTAATTAGAGTATCTTCCGCGAGATTTTAAACTAAGAAACCAACAAACATGGAAATCGTTTAAAAAATGTTTTCTCTCAACAAGCCTGATTTTGAAAAACACTCCAGTGTGACATGTAAGATTTGGTCATAACATTTAGGCCAAGTTTAGGGTGTTACATTTAGTGGTATCAGAGCTAGGTTGCAAAACTCGGCTGTGAATGGATTTTGAAAAGTCTTTCTGGAAGTGGATTTCAAAGACTTAAAACATTTTTGAAGAATGTATAAGTGTGGCACATCAAGTCTTCGGCGCCAAATCTGTAAGTTTTCGAATTCTAATTACTGCTATACTGTGAAACTCTAGATAGAGGAAATGGAGACCTTAGAAGACTTTAAACTGTAGTGAGACCTCGTGATCTTGTCTATCGAGTTTTTAAAATTTATAAAAAGAATGATCAAACCTAAAAACTAACAAAGACAACGATTACGGCAAGCGCACCTATTGAACAGTAGCATAGCTAGCAGCAAGATCGAATTGTCAGACACAAAAGAACCAAAAGTACTAATATTAACTCTCTTTCTATTATTTAGCCTATGAATTAAGGGAATTTTTATCTAATCTAAAATTAACTAATCAACTAAGCTAAAGGAGCTAAGACAAACAAGGAATTGGGGAAAGACTTGAGGGAAAATTGATTGATTTAGACAATACCTAAGGAAGAATCTAGCTAGACTTCACTAGTTATCTAACTCTGAACCAAACGATTTATTCACTTGACTTTATCCGTAGGATTCCCTAAGTTATATTAATACCTCTCACGAGGCTACTAACGTGTAACCCTAGGTTGATTAATTGAAATCTCTTTCTAATTAAAAACCCTAGAATTGTATTAACTCGATCTATGAACTCCTTTATTTGGTTTGACCATAATCTGGAAAACTTTTGTCACCCTATCCCTAGGTGCGAGCAACTTCGCTTAACTATGCTAGATCTACTCTTAGACAGGGTCTCTTCCTCCTCTTCCTAAGCACACCACACTTGAATCAATATCCCGAAAATACCAAAACAAGAATTAAGAACACATAGTTAAGAACAAATCAAGTATTTATCATATAGCTTAGATAACAATAACAAGATCTATCTTAGGTTTCATTCCCTCAAGTATCTGAGGGTTTAGTTCATAATTGTAAAAGAAAACATCTCAAAAGAAAAGATAAAACAAAACATAATAAAACCCTAGCTGAATGCCCCCTAAAGGTTGGCCTTTATTGTCTTTATATAGACTTTTGAAATATGTTTCTTTGCCTCTAAGTACCCTAATCCGAATAGAGTTCTTTTTATCTGCGGCAGAGACACGCCTATGGCACACGCCGTGTAAATCGTGGCCAGGCCATGGTCGAACCTCTTGATGAGGCACGACCATGTATTTTGGGGTCCAGGCCGTGGTCGACTTTTCTTACAGGGCACGACCGTGTGGTCTTAGGCCTAGGCCGTGTGGATTTCATACTTTGGCCCATTTTCTCTGTTTTCGGCCCATTTATCGTTCTTTTCATCCTCCAGCACTCTATTGAGTATAAAACATGAAAACAAAGGATTAGGAACATCTATTTCCATAATTAAAGGGTTAAATCATCCAAAAAACATGTTAAATGTGGGATTAAAATATGTTCATATTATGGTTTATCAGCTCGATCTGTGAAAACAAACCCTTAATGATTATTTTTCATAATACATTTGTTAATAATGACTGAAATTCTAATCTGATGCAAAAAACTTTTTAATTAGATAAAACACATATCGAAGTGGGCACAAGAGGTACTCGCGAAAGGGGCACATGGGGCCGCGGTAGAGGTCGAAGAAGTGCTCGGGTTTGATCATCGACATCGGGCCATATGCCTATTGGGGAAGCCCCAGCTTCACCAGTAATTGAGATCAGGTCTTATGACCGAACGGTTGGGGATGATGCTCTACCCCAAGCGATGCTCTGTGCTCTAAAGAGGTTGCTGGAACTAGTGTTGGAACATGGGTCGAGGGTCAATTTCAGAGCGACTCTAGTCTAATGGAGCGAAACTTTTTAGGGATATTTTTAGAGTAGCCACAAATTTGGTAGAGTACTAGTTAGAGGCTACTGAATGGATAATTGACAGCCTTGACTTTACTATGAAACAAAAGTTAAAAGGGGCAAGCAGTGTCCTTACTACGAGATGAGGCATACCAATGGTGGCTTACCATAAGAAAGGGTACACAAGTCGACCGAATGACATGGGATTTCTTTAAGGCAACCTTCTAAGGAAATATGGGCGCAAGTTATGTGGACGCCCAAAGAAGGGAATTTCTAAACTTGACCAAAGGAAATAAGACAGTGGTAGAGTATGAGGTAGATATCTTGTGGTTGAGTCGGTATGCTCGAGGGATAGTAGCAACTGAGTATGAACACTGTGTGCATTTTGAGGATGGCCTTCGTGATGAGTTAAGTGTATTGATAGCTCCGTAGAGGTAGTGAGATTTTGCTGCTATTGTAGAAAAGGCAAAGATTGCTAAAGAGGTGAAGTGCTCGGAGCGCCAGAACCGTGAAAACGATAAGGGAAAAAATAAGAAGGACTTTGAGCCCTCAAGTTCTTCTGAGAGGCCTATTAAGAAGGCTAGGTTTGATGGACCGGTTCAGACTGGAGTTCCTGTTGCTATTGCTAGACTGCAGCCTAGCACTAATTGTGAGAGATCTCACCAGGATGAGTGCTGGATGAGGATGAGGGCGTGCTTCAGATGCGGATCCATGGATCATCAGGTTAAGAATTGTCCCAGAGGCCTGTTAAGATGCAAGCCGCAGGATGTGGTTATGGTCACCAAGAAGAGGTGGCCAGCAGCCATTGAGAGGCCGTGGGCAGGCCAGAGGTGGCAACGGTAGGGGACGAGGTTGTGGAGAACCAGGCGGAGGTATTGGTAACACTAAGGTGAGCCAGCCAGCTCTGGTATGTGCTACTCATCGCAGAGAGGATGGTGATGCTCCAAATGTTATAATTGGCACGTTTTTATTCATAATGTACAGTACACTGCTCTGATTGATATAAGGTCTATGCATTCATACATTGCATGTTCTATGTCTGGCATCTTGGGTATCTTCTGTGAGAGTATTGTTAAAGAAATGAAGGCGATAAGTCCGCTAGGACAGTCAGTGAGGGTAGGCAAATTGTCCAAAAATGTGCCCCTAGAGGTTCAAAGGGTTGTCTTTCTGTCGGACTTGATAGAATTTTTGTTTGGTGAATTTGACCTTATATTGGGTATGGATCGGCTGGTGAAACACCGTGTAAGTTTGGATTATGCTACAAAGCGTATGGAGTTGAGAACTACTGAGGATGAGGAAGTGGCGATAATTAGGGAACGAAGGGACTTCTTGTCTAATGTGATTCCTGCACTAAGGGCCAAAAATTGGTTCGCAAGGGTTGTGAGGCGTTTCTAGCCTATATTGGTGTATCTAAATCTGAGGGTCCTTCTATTGGAGATATTAGAACAATTAATGATTTTTCTGATGTATTTCCTGATGAGCTCTCTGGGTTGCTTCCGAACCACAAAGTGGAATTTCGTATTGAACTCCTGCCTGGAACAGCCCTAGTGTCCATCGCCCCTTACAGGATGGCACCAAAGGAGTTGGTTGAGCTAAAATCTCAAATTCAAGAACTACTAGACCGAGGATTCATTAGACTGAGTATGTCTCTATGGGGAATACCAGTGTTGTTTGTGAAGAAGAAGGATGAATCCATGCGCATATGCATCGATTATCGATAGTTGAATAAACTAACCATCAAAAATAAGTATCCCTTGCCGAGAATCGATGATCTGTTTGATCAGCTGCAAGAAGCGTAGGTTTTCTCTAAAATAGAACTCCGTTCTGGGTACCATCCGCTTAGGGTTAAAGAGGCTGATGTGTATAAGATTGTGTTTAGGACACGCTATGGTCACTACGACTTCCTAGTGATGCTGTTTGGGCTGACGAATGCACTAGCTACTTTCATAGATATGATGAACCGAGTATTCCAGCCCTACTTAGATCATTTCATGGTGGTATTTATAGATGATATCTTGGTGTATTCGAGAGTTGAGGAGGAACATGATACACATCTCTGAATTATTCTACAAATTTTAATGGAGAAACAATTGTATGCTAAGTTCAGCAAGTGTGAGTTCTGGCTGTGAAAATTGACATTTCTTGGTCACGTGGTATCTACGGAGGGGATTAGAGTGGATCCTCGAAAATTTGAAGTCGTACTGGATTGGAAACCACCGAAGATTATATCTGTGATTCGAAGCTTTCTGGGTTTAGCAGGGTATTACAGACGTTTTGTTGAGGGGTTTTCCTTAATTACTGCACCTCTGACTAAGTTGCTATGTAAAGGGGTACCATTTAATTGGACTGATAAGCACCAAAAAAGATAAGAAACCAAAGAAAGTTCTGACTGAGGCCCTGTCTTGATACAACCAGAGTCTGGGAAGGAATTTATTGTCTATAACAATGCATCACACATTGGATTGGGTTGTGTGCTGATGCAGGAGGGTAAGGTGGTTGCTTATGCGTCTCTTCAGCTTAAGCCTCACGAGGTGAACTACCCAACACATGACTTGGAGTTAGCCGCGATGATATTCGCACTGAAAAATTGGACGCATTATTTATACGGTAAAAATGTATTATCTACACAGATCACAAGAGCATCAAGTATCTTCTCACTCAAAAGGAGCTGAATCTTAGGCTGTGAAGATGGATAGAGCTACTTAAGGATTATGACTGCTCGATTGAGTATCACCCTGGTAAGGCTAACGTGGTAGCTGACGCACTGAGCCGTATGGCTGTATCAAAATTTGAGAGCAATGTTTTCTTGTATTAGCTTGTATGATGATGGTAGCTTGTTAGCTGAGCTTCAAGTGAGAACGATGTGGACTGAGCAAATTAAGGGGAATCAGATGATGGATGAATCATTGGTTCCTTATTTTGACAAGTTGAGAATGAAGAGACTGTGGATTTTGGGTTGAATGGTGAGGAAGTATTGTGTTTCCGTGAGAGAGTCTGTGTACCAAGGGATTTTGATCTAAGGCAGTCTATACTATGAGAGGCGCATAGTAGTCCATACACCATGTATCCTGGCAGAAACAAGTCATATCAAGATCTCTGTAAGCTGTACTAGTGACGAGGTGGAAATATGAAGTTACTAATTTTGTGAGTAAGTGCTTGACATGTCAGCAAGTTGAGGTTGAGCATCAGCTACCTTCTGGGATTCTGTAGCCAGTTAAGATTCCACTTTTGAAGTGGGAGAGGGTAATTATGGATTTTTTGAGTGCGCTACCCTTAACGCCTACTAAAAAGGATTTGGTATGGGTTATTGTAGATCGATGGACTAAATCTACCCATTTTATACCATTCCGTATTGATTACTCGTTGTAGAAGCTGGCAAAGTTGTATGTAGCTGTGATTGTGAGGCTGCATGGTTATCGATTTCTATTATATCTGACAGAAACCCTCGATTCACATCTCGATTCTAGAAGAAATTACACGAGGCTTTGGGTACTAGGTTGGACTTCAGTACTGCGTTCCATCCTTAGACAGATGGGTAGTCAGAGAGGGTGATTCAGATACTAGAGGACATGTTAAGGAGTTATGTAATTAATTTTTGAGGCAATTGGGAAGACTATTTGCCACTAGCAGAGTTCACGTATAATAATAGCTATCAGTCTAGTATCCAAATGGCACCATACGAGGCATTATATGGTTGTAGGTGTTGTACTCCTACCTGTTGGACCAAACTGGGTGAGTGGCGAGTTTTAGGGCTAGAGGTAGTTATTGATATCGAAGAAAAGGTAAAATTGATTTGAGACCGGTTGAAGGAGGCGTCTGTTTGGTATAAATCTTACGCAGATCTTAAACACCAAGAGATTGAGTATTCCGTGGGAGACTTCGTATTTCTTAAGGTCTCTCCATGGAAAAAGATACTGAGGTTTGGGAGAAAGGGTAAGCCTAGCCCTAGGTTCATTGGGCCTTACTATATACTGAAGCATGTGGGACCAGTCGCCTATCAACTTGAGTTGCCTCTAGAAATAGACTGAATTGGTGATGTGTTACATGTCCCCGCGTTGAGGTGTTATCGCTCTGATCCCACACATATAGTACCAGTTGAGGAGATCGAAGTTAGACCAAATATGACCTTCAAGGAAGAACCAGTACAGATATTAGACCGTGAGGATAAGGTACTAAGGAAGAAAATGATTCCACTGGTTAGAGTGCTTTGGAAAAATCACGGTATCGAGGAATCCACATGGGAACTTGAGGAGCCAATGCGACAACAATACCTTCACCTATTCTTACCAGGTAAATTTTGAGGCCGAAATTTCTTTTAGGGGGTAGAATTGTAACGCCCCAAAAAATCCATGTTTTGATTTTATGTGTTTTGACATGAACAATAGACTGTTTGAGGGGTTTAGGAGTGGTTGAGAGTCTCTGAGAAGCTCTGGGTTTGAGCCTTGTCTTTATTAAAAATATTTGTTTTTCTTAATTAAAGGGGTTGAGCATTAGCAAGTAGGCTTTATAAATCATTGTAGAGGAAAGGAGACAAAAATGTGCTAGTGGCCTAATACTGATGGCGTTAAATGGCTATTGTGAGAGCTTGGGTTAGAATCCCTTGGCATGCAAAGGAGTATTTATTTTATTTCCTTGCAGCATGAGAAGTTGAGTTAGACTGAAACTTTGTAAGGTGAAGTTTGAATTGGTCTTGGAGTTGTTGTGGAGGATATCAATGAGTAAATCAAGGAGGGATAAAAGGAGTAATTTGTGGAGATTTTCAAGGAATTTGAAGTGTGAGGGGAGTTGCGGTCATTTGGGAGTCTAAGGACTTAGTGAAATTCAGCTTGGGAGAAAATAGGGAGCATTTTTTGCATTAGAATTTCCTTTTTCGGTTTTGTGAGTGTTGATAGTGGAGCTGCCGAATTCCCTTTCTAGCAGTTTGGGTTTTTGCACTTTTGCATTTTAGGTCTCTCTAGTTCTTTTTGTGCTACGAAACTGACTATTCGTGTCATTCCTTCTCTGCATCTTTGCTACTCTCTTCCTCTCTCCCTGGCTGAACCTGACATCTATTTTTCCTTACCTCATTTCTTCTGCACATGGATTCTTTCCTAGCCTAATCGAACCTTCCCTTTCTCTTCTTTTAAATTCTATTTATCTTCTATTCTAGTCTGGCTAAATATCACTGTTGTTAATCCTTCTATTCATCGATCTATTGCAAAGGTTCTAAATATCGATAAGTGATCAAAATCTATTCTCTACTTTTCTTTTTAAAACCGAATACACCATGATCTTCTTTTACTTTTCCAAAACTGAATACCCCTTTTTGCTAATCGATTGTCATTTCTTCTTTCATGTACAGTACTCGTTGCGATTCTAGGGTCATCCTCAAGGAGTGGTGAAGTGTGAACGGTTTGGAGGAGTCACACTTTCGTCCTCAACATACAAGTAAGGTAAAAGTGTTACCTTATGTTATTTGGGGTTGGTCGAATGGGCCATATCACTTACTAATCGGATTTTGATTGTACTATAGGAAACCAACAATGTTGTGTGATCGTTTTTGAACAGCGATCGTAGAGGGGCTAAGATCACCCTCATTCAAACAAGGTAAGAAGGGTGTTTCAGATTCAGCATTAATAAGAGGGTGCTTTACCCTATCGGTTAAAAGGCTAACCTTGGATCTTGTTTGAATCTAGGTTGGGTGCTCGTGGAGCGTAAAGTAATATCGTAATTAGGTGTGTAATCACACTATCGTTTCTGTGTGTCGGCAAAAGCCGAAAAGCCAAAACTTCGGCATTTGAGGCCTCATAAGCATGCGATGGCTCATGTGGTAGACCGAGCCCACAATCATGGGCGATAGACTAGAGAGGCCACCACGAGCGTCCTCGTGCTCTTGGGCCTTTATGGGCCTCATTTTGCTAAAATGGGCTATGTGGGCTCAATGGGCTCGTGGGGCCCACACAGAATAAATACATGATAAGTGGCAACATCGGGCTAGGCTATATCGCTCGTGATAGTAGAATCGAAATTGATAAATGGGCCACACGAGCGTGTGGCCTCACTTGGGCCGAATATTGGGCTTGGGGCCTATTAACATCGTTTTGACTATATATGTTATTTGTGTTGCTCGAGGTGACTGTAGACCTTCGGGAATGTATAAAATGACTGAAATACCCCTAAAGAGGGAAATGACTGAAATACCCTTAAAGAGTGAAATGACTAAAATACCCCTAAGGAGTAAAAAGAGTAAAATACCCCTAAAGACTTAAATGACTAAAATACCCCTAAAGAGTCAAATGACTAAAATACCCTTAAGGAGTAAAATGACTAATGTGTTCATGATTTATATATGATTGTTACTGAGTATGACATTTTGCATATACGTATGATTTATGACATGACATACTACATGGGGGTGGGATACTGTTCTGGATGAAGTATATCGTCGGTGGCTCGCCACATATATCGTTATTGGCGACCTTCTTTGCGTTATTATTACTAGCAACCTTTTGTCGTTATCACATCGTGGCTTTGCCACATATGCTGTTATTACTGGCAGCTATGCTACAATATTTGTGTGTTGGTTGAATAGGTCGATTTTATCCCCACATGGTTTGTTGGTTGGATTTGGGTGGGTTACATACGTGCACCATATTGATTCTGTATTAGGCTTAGGCCCATATTGATTACTGTAATGGGCTAAGGCCCACACTGCATCGCTCGAGCATGGCTTAGGCCTGCATCACATCGCATGATAGGCGATTACACACTGAGTTCTCGTAACTCACCCATTTCTTTTAACTGTACTGGTACCCCAGCCTTAAATGATTTGGAGCTACGAGGGACTCGAAGGTGGCCACATATTCGCTACTATTTTATTTTAACTTATATAAATTTTTATAGTTATTTAAAACCTATGATTTGGAGCCTTAGATGATAGTTATTTAAATTTTTATATTGGGTTGATGTTTATGTAATAAGGCCTCTGGTGATTTTAATTTATTTTAACTGGGTTTAAATTCTTATTTTGGAACTACCAACTGATACAAATAGGTTTTAAAAACTAATAACTATTTTAAAAGGCAAACACACATTTTCAACCTCAAGAAATGACATTAATTAGAGTAGCTTCCGCGGGATTTTAAACTAAGAAACCAATAGTAACAAACATGGCAATCGTTTAAAAAGTGTTTTCTCTCAACAAGCTTGATTTTGAAAAACACTTTGATGTGACATGTCAGATTCAGTCGTAATGTTTAGGTAGGGTTTGGGGTGTTACACATTGATAATTTAACTAAGAGAGCACTAAAGATTCAAATAATCCAAGTCACACATTTTTATAACATGGAAACATAGGTATTTCCCCTTATCTAAATAATTACCTTTAATTCAAAACCGATAAGATTCGACATCCACACTACAGATTCGCTCAAATCACTCAAAGTGTTTAAGGTTCAAAAATTAAGTACTCAAAAAGTCAATCCTGAAAAGTTATTACCATAGGCTTGCATGAAAATCAAATCTCCACCACTATAAAATGAGATGATACACAAATCAAACGGTCTTTAAAGGGTTGTAATGGGGCTTGGGTTAAAGGTGTAGATAAAGGATGAAAAAAAGGTTACAATCGAGATCAAATTGATAAATTACCTACTAGAAAAATAAATAATACTAAAAAGTACGTCAATTGGAATGAAATAAAATCACGAGCTGCTTCTCATAAAATGAAATTAATTACTTACGCTCAGACTTAAAGGAGTAGTAATAATGAACATAAATGAATAAATATTTCCACACTTTTTTTATGTATAACAAAAAAGAATTTAGTAACTGAAACACAAGAACATAGTTAGGCAATGAACCAAATCAAATCTCGACAAAAAGGGAGTCAATAAAATGGGAACAACGAATAAAAAATGATTTTCTTGGTTAATATTAATGGGTGAGTCAAGAAACGGTTTATTAAGCTCAAAGGGGTTCACTAGGGGTTAATTATGAAGGTAGGCTTTTAATGGAATAAGTGGGTTAAAACCTAGGTGCCTTTATCATCTCAGTATATCAAATCAAAGGTGTGGTCTCAACATGTATAATCGAAGCAAGTTCTAGAATAACAAATCAATATTAACACACTCATAACCAATATTAAAGTGAGCAAGAAAAGTGTATGCTCTAAAGGCTCAAAATCTAACAAAAATTAGAGTTATTGATGTCAATCTCATAAATTTCAAACTTCAAGGTAACATTTAAAATAGAGAAAATGACCTAATGATAAACCGAAATAGTAACATAATTTAATCCCACTTTTAGCATGTTTTTGGATGATTTTTCCCCTTAATTATGGAAATAGGTGCTCTTAATCCTTTATTTCCATGTTTTATACTCAGTAGAGCACCGGGTGATGAAAAGAATGAATAACGGGCCGAAAACGGAGAAAATGGGCCAAAGCATGAAATCCATATGGCCTGGCCACAAGTCCACACGGTCCGTGCCTCGTGAGAAAATTTGACCACGGCCTTGACCCGAATACATGGCCGTGCCTTATCAAGAGGATTGACAACGGCCTAGCCACGATTTACATGGGCATGTGCCATGGGCGTGTCTCTGTCGCAGGAAATAAGAATTCTATTCGAATTAGGGCACTTAGAGGCAAAGAAACATATTCCAGAAGCCTATATAAAGACCCTAGAGGCCAACCTGTAGGAGGGCATTCAGCTAGGCCAAAGAGACGAGCCAGAGCAGTTAATTTCATGTATTTACTTGATGAAAGCCAATTGATTCATCTCAAGAAGCTAGAATCATATTCAAGACGGAAGATCTCTCATTCAATTCCTTCAAGGGGTTTTAGGGATTTCTTATGTTTTGTTTTATCTATTCTTCTGAGATGTTTTCTTTTATAATTATGAACTAAACCCTCAAATACTTGAGGGGGATGAAACCTAAGACGGATCTTGTTATTGTTATCTGAGATGTATGATAAATACTTGATTTGTTCATAACTAAGTGTTCTTAATTCTTGTTTTGGTATTTTCGGGATATTGTGTAACAGCCTCAATTTAGGTCCTAGTCGAAATAGTGGTGCGAGACCACAAAATCGAGATGAAACTATGAGGTTTAAGGTTTATGTCATGTTTGCATGCTAGTATGAAGGTTTCATAAAGCAATTTCACTAAATTGTGATTGAATGGTCAAAAGGACTAAATTGTAAAAGTTACAAAATATGAATTTCTAGAAGGTTTTTGTATGAAATAGCTTTAGAATAATAATTATGAACCCCTAGATAGCAATTTTCCCAAAATTTAATTTTTAGACAAAATTGGTCATGAGATAGTTTTATGAAAATTTTTAAAAAGAGGGGCATTTTGGTCATTTGCCTAATAAATGATTAAAATAGGGAAAAGATGACAAAAAAATCCATTCATCTTCTTCCCCAAGCTGCCGAAAAATTCCAATAGCCATTGTTAGGGCTCTTTCAATTTTCCAAGCTTACTAATAAGTGCTCCTAAGCCCAATTTTTTATATTCTTCGTATTTTTTAAGTCCTAGTAGCATGAGTATCCCATTATTTGTTGAGCTATAATGGATGTTCAAAAATGTGGTCATGTATGACATACATGTATTTTGATGTTCTATGGAAGATTATGAAAGCTTGATGTAGTAGAAACATCTTTTGTTAAGTGATTTTCCATGAAAATGCATGTAGGGACTTGATTGTGAAAATATTAAGTTTGGTCATACATGTGTGATTTTGTGAGAATTGATGATTGCTATAGTTGAGACTATTAATTAGCTAAGCATGTAGTTTAAGAAAGTTGTATAAAAATCATTTTACGAGCCTAGGGGCAAAAGTGAAAATATGAGAAAGATAGCGGGAAAATAGTAAATTTTCCAAAGAATGAGTTATGAGTTAATTTAGTCAATATACTTATTAAATGGTCTAATTATTATTATAGATCAAGAAAAATGGAGCCCGGATCGAAATTGAGGCAAGAACAAAGTCAAGGACTAAATTGCATATCTACATACATTTTGTATATTGAGGTAAGTTTGTATGATTTCTAAGCTTTATGATTTCTATCATTGAATTGCTTAGTATAATGTACATTGTTATCATGGAATGCTTAATGTTTGTTAAATAAGGAAATCAATGTGATTAAGTATGAACAAGTTATCATGTAAGTCCAAGGACCCAAGCTTGGCATTGAACAAGTTATCATGTAAGTCTAAGGACCCAAGCTTGGCATTGACCCAAGCTTGGCATTGAATAAGTTATCATATAAGTCCAAGGCAAGCGTGGCATTGATTCAAGAAGAAATATATCATGTAAGACTGTATCTAGGATATGGCTTTGGCATTAAGTTACGTGGGATGAGATTTAGTATCCTCAATTATTCGTATAAATTCATCGAGCAAATGAGTAAAGTTAAAAGGAGATAATAAGAAAGCTAAATAAGCAAAGATATTACCAAGTTGAAATTGAATATTATTTATGTTATGAATGATGAATTAGAGATCATGATTATTAAATTAATGTATATTAATCAATGTGATCAAGTAATATAGACACCATGTTTACTTTACAAGTATGTGGATAGTAAGTATCTTGAGACATGTGAAAATCAGTATGAGTAAGTAAGCTTTAAAGCTGAAATTATGATACCATTGTTATGTCAAACGGTTTATATTAAGCAAATTTATTAATCTATGTTTTACACGAAAACTTACTAAGCTAAATGCTTATGTCTTTAATCCTTTCTTTCTATGTAGTCCTGCCAAGCTAACTTGTGGATTGTTGGAGTCAAAGCTCATAGCACACTATCAATCCTTGTTTTGGTATAGCCAAGTTATTTTACTAAGTATGGCATGTATAGGAAGCATTCATTTTGAGAACATGTTTTAAGAAGGGCCATTGTATAGGTTATCAAACCATTATTCCTTTGTATATGGCTAAGTGGATAGCCAAAATTGGTTATATGTATGTTGTTGTATTCAATGAAGCATGTTGTATAGTTTTTGAAACATATTGGTTTGATTTTGATTTGTGGTGGTAAATGGCTTGGTAAATAGCCTCTAAGTGTTTCACACTGCTAGACACACAGGCAGTGTCAGGCCGTATGAACCTTGCACCTTATTATTATTAATCATGATAGGCCACAGTACAACCCCAGGATGTGTGTATGAACCATGTAGAATACATGGTTTGAACATGGGCTTGTGCCCATACCATGTGGATCAAGTCAGTATATCAATGTTTATCACACGGTTTAAGCCCATGGGCATGTTCAGGCCGTGTGAAAATAGTCAGTAGCTCCCACTGTTGATAACATGGGCGTGTCAGGGGTACACTGGCATGTCCCAAGCCACATGGGCGTGTGACCCATACTTTAAAGAAAGGTTTCAATTAAGTTCTGAAAGTTTTTAGATATGTGCTTAATGCCTCGTAGGCCATGTAAATCGTGGCATGGCCATTTCTTAGTTAATTGTCGAGGCACGGTCGTGTGGCTTGAAGTATAGGTCATATCGATTTCTTCTTTGGCCCAAATTGGCCCATTTTAAGCCCGTTTATTGTTCTTTTCGTCCTCGAGTGCTTTCCTAAGTAGAAATATAAGAAGAAAGGATTAAAAGCACCTTTTTACATAAATCAGGGCTGAATCATCCTAAAAGCATACTAAATATGGGGTTAAAATATGTTACTTTTATGGTTTATCAAATACCCCTACACTTAAGCTTTTGCTTGTCTTCAAGCAAAATTCTCAACTTACAATTAAAATGAACTTTTCGTAATTCACAATTCCTATCAATGTTTCATCATAATTCACAGATAATTTATACATGGATAATTTAACTCAAAGAGTTTTAAAGATTCAAACAATATAAGTCATGAATTTTGTAGTACGAAAACATAGGTGTCTCCCCTTATCTAAATGATTACCTTTAATTTGAAATCGACAAGGATTGACATCCTCACTAAGGATTCACTCAAGGCACTCGAAGTGTTTAAGTTTCAAGAAAAAAGCACTCATAAGTCGAACCTGAAAAGTTAATCCCATAGGCTTGCCTAAAAATCAAATCTCCATCACTATAATATGAGATGATACACAAACCAAAAGGTCTTTAACAGGGTTGTAACGGGGCTTCGATTAAAGGTGTGGATTAAGGCTGAATTAGAAGGTTTTAGAATCGAGATTGACTTGACTAATTGCCTAACTAACAATAACGAACCTGAAAATAAATGATTACATCAAATGAAACTAAGAATAATACCTTTTTTAATACGAGCTTTTTCAACAATTTGGAATTTAAATACATAAGCTCCTTTAATCATATACTAATACTTGAATATACTTTGGGAATTTTATTTTTTAGTTTTTTGAATAAACTAGAAACATAATAGAGAGAACTTTAATAATTGAAATAATCTAATTTGGCAACTGATCAAATCAATTCTCGATAGAAGGGTGGTCAAAAGAATGGTGATAACAAATACGAAGGGTTTTGGGTTAATATTAACCTGTTAATTCAATAAAAAGGGATTAGGATCAAAGGGGTTCACTAAAGGTTAATTATGTAGGTAAGCTTTTTAGTGGAGTGAATGGGTTAAAACCTAGGTGCCTTTATCATCTTAGTATATCAAATCATTAATGTGGTCTCGACGTGTATAATCGAGGTAAGTTCTAGAATAACAATTCAGTATTGACACACTCATAATTAATAAAGCGAGCAAGAAAAAGAATATATGCTCTATACGGCTCAAATCTCACAAAAAATTATGGGTATTTGACATCAATCATGTAAATTTCAAGCTTCAAGGTAATATTCAATTTCAGCTCAACAACCGAGGAAATTTTTATTCCTGAAAAATAGACTTATCATGCTTGATTCTCTAGAATTCTTCACGTATAAATCATCAATGCACAATTATCAATGACTTACTCAAAAACGTGTCAATAACAACCATAAATTATTAAAATTTCACCCTAATTAATAATATGAGAAAATTACTTATGGACAAAACTAAGATTCAGGATTTGAGAATTATGAAAAAAGTTAGGTACTTTTACCCCTACACTTAAGATGTACATTGCCCTCAATGTAGAAAGATAGATAAACAATTATGTAATTAAAAGAAAAGGGGAGAAGTAACACTTCCCTAATTTTGGATGATTCCAGGAGTTGGCGTCTTTGATGGTAGAAAGTAGGTGGAAGAGGTGGTGTTGGCATTTTCTATAGGCTTGGTGGGGTGTCTACTGATGATCTTTGTGCTAGATAAAGAAATTGGGTAACTTGCAAAGATATAGCCAAGAAATCTAAAGAAACATTAATAATATATTAATACTATAATTAAAGACAAAGGAAATAAAGAGAATGAGACTAAGAAGAAAACTGAAATTGAAAGAAAAGACTAATGGACTAAGGAGTCCTTATTGTTGGATGGTTCGCGAGGTGGGTGTGACATCTAAGGCTGTGATGCGTGATTCCCAAGCAGCCTTTAAAACCTAAAACCAAGAAACTAGAAGAATTTAAAATATATTAAGCAGAAGAGAATTATAGATAAGTAGGATAAAGGGGAAAATAAACATAAAGAAGAATTTAAATGGTCTAAAAGACCGTAGGCTTGGTTTTTACATGAAGCAACCTGCATGAACTTATGTGTTGGGGTCTCCTTTAAGGAGACAATGCTTGCCTTCTTACGCTTCTTCGGCATGATTCTAGTGTAGCTCAAGAGTCTGGACACTTATTCGAAGAAATGAAATAGAGAGAAGAAGGAAAAAGTATAAGGTAATAGGATGGGGATAAGGGGAAGGGCTATGGGGTTTAAATAGAGATTTTCTCTCTGTCGGTGTGTCATGTCCATGTATGGAGGGCGTGTTTGTTTACATGGCCATGGTTAGGTTACTATGCCCGTGGTCGATAAGTCAATGTCTTCATACGGTTGCATCATACGGCCGTGTGCTAGGCGTGTTTGGTATGTCACGCCCATTCCTCTAATGGCACGCTCGTTTCTCTAATGGCAGTGTTGACCCACGACCGCCTCGCATGGCCGTAGTGGGGTAGGTGAGCCCGTGACTTCGCAGCTTGGTTGAGGCAGATTCGAACGGCCTCGCTATGTCAAGACGTTGATTGTGGTACCACAGACGACCACACCACTACCGTGTGCTAGGTCGTGTGGTCTCGAATCAGCATTTTCAGTTTATTAACATTCTAAAAGAGAATGTAGTAATAAAAATAAAACTAAGACTACAGAATAAAACTTAATGTTAGTATTCGGGTTGTGTAACACCCCTAACCCGAGACCATCACCGAAATAGGGTTTAGAGGCAATACTGAACAATAGGATCATTTCATATCACATCCACTACACAAAATCAATCATCATCAAACACATTCATATACAATCATAGTGTCCCTTAAATGAGTCATCGAGACTCTAAGCATGCTTATAAACCGAGTCGGGACTAAACTGAAACACATATAAAATTTTCATGAAATTTTGAAACTTTTCTAAAATACAGGGGAGACACGCCCATGGGGGTAGACCGTGCCTCTCCCACGGCTACATGACACACCCATGTAACCTCCCTGTGGTTACATGCTGCCAAAATCAACACGGCCACCAAGCACGCCCATGTGCTAAGGCCGTGCACCACTGGATCATATACTGCCATTTCTTGCACGACCTATAGGCACGCATGTGCCATGGCCTTGTGCAGTTTAAACCACATTCTGTCAATTTACCCACGATCTAAGGCACGCTCGTGTGCCCCAACCATGTGACATTATAGGCCATTTTTGCAAGGCCAACATGCCACCCACTTAGGGTCAAACCTACAAGCCAATCAACCAAACATCTCATGCACATATTGCCATCTAAAAACATACCAATTTAGGAATTTAAAACTTGTAATCAATACCAACTCTAATCATACCCAATTCAATGCCAATACCTATTCTATCACAAGCATAATTCATTCCCAATCTCACTACCCCTTCTAGCATTTATCAAGACAAAGTTACCACTCAATAAAAAATTTATCAATCTACAAATCATGCCAAAAGATGCATCACACATATCACATTCATTCATACCAAACCTATCACATATCTATGTAACAGTCTAGTTTATACCCTTGTTAGAATAGTGGTTTCGGGACCACAAATCTGAGTCCGTATAATCTTTTAATATTATTTTCTGTGCCATTGATATGTGACTAAGCATGTGTTTAAATTTCATAAGCTAATTAGTCCGTCTGAGTGTTTAATTTGAGCAAATGATTAAATTGCAGTGATTATGAAAGTTGCTTGCTATTTGTAAAAGTGCTTATGTGTTGTGGCTCTATAAAAGGAAGGTCTTAAGAAGCAAATGAATCAATAATTAGTTAGTGGATGACTAAACGTCATTAATAGCCTTGTGAATATAAGTTATAAATATTTTATAATAAGGATGATAAGGTAAATTAGTATTAATATCAATAATAATAAAAGGAACAAAGGAAAGATGATAGTTATCATCTTTTATGAGTGCCGAATATTGAAGAAAGGAAAAGAAGAAGTTGAGCTCGGTTTCGACAATTGTAAGCTTAAATTTGAGGTTAGTTTTTGATTTATTTTTGATAATTTATACGTTTTTGTAATCATTGCTTCGAGTGCTATCTAACCCATGTTTAAGTTTTGTGTTTTGATGATGTATGGGAAATATGCCATTGAAAATGTTACAAGCTTTGTGATGTTTGAGGATGATATATAAAAGATTTGAGCTAAATGAACATGTTATGTTCTTGAAGTTTTGATGAATTTAGCTAAATAGGGCTAAATTGTGAAAATGGTAAATTAAAGGACTAAATAGTAAATTTCATGAAATATTTGGGCTTATATAGTCCCTAGAGAGTTTCAGCCAAGCATGTGTGTGTGTGGATTTTGTGAATTTGATGTTTTGTGAAAAATGGACTAAATTGTTAAAGTGTGCAAATATGAGGGTTAATTTGGAAATAGCCCTAAATATGTGTCTATGGATTGAATTGAATGCAATGGTGAATAAAAGAGTTAATTCTGAATATGTTTAGATCATGAACCGAGGGAAACGAATTTAGATCGCGGGAAAGCGAAAGTAACCGAGTAGCTATTTCCGTTCAATAAACTAAATTTGAGGTAAGTCACTATGCAAATAAACTTATCTGTATTGAATTGAATATATGTATTCATATGTCTATCTATGAAAATGAATGAGTATAAGATGTTAAGTGCGTGAATTTCGAAATAAGTTCAATATAGTGATAAAGTCGAGAAGTCCCGTTCGAAACTAGGAATAGATAGGATTAGCTATGTCATGAGATAGGTATCTGTTCTATTTTATCATGTAAGACAATGTCCAGGACGTTGGCGTTGACTTGAAATTTGGTGTAAGACCTCATCTAGGATGTAGGCATCGATATGAGTTATATGTAAAATACCTCGTCTGGGACGTAGGCATCGATATGAACTTTATGAGTAAGACCATGTCTGGGACATCGACATTATATTGACTCGTGTAAGACCACGTCTGGGACGTTGGCATCTTTATGATCTGTACATGTAAGACCCTGTCAGGGACAGTGGCATCGATGTATGAGTACATGTAAGGCCTCGTCTGAGCCGTTGGCATTGTATTACTATTCTGAGCTTTCTGAGTATCCTACTAGGTTCCTAAGGGTTCAACGAGCAAGTGTACAATACGAATGGTATATCCGAGCTATGATCAATAGGTGAGTGATTATCTGTTTCAGGTACGTTGAATGCACATTAAGTGTGTATAAAAGGTAAGTACCTATATGAATTTGATATGAAGAAGAGTATGATTGAAAATGAGAATGTGAATCCTAAAATGTTGAATGTGGCAAATGTGGCCATAAGTTCATGAACCAAGCTATATAAGTGATAGTTACTAAGTGATTGATATGTGTCAATGTATTTATTTGTATATGACTTACTAAGCTTTCGGAAAGCTTACTCTGTGTGTGTATTTTCTCAGTTTTATGGTCGTCGAAGCTACTGAAGGCTCGGGATTGTCAAGGATCGTCATCACACTACAAAAACTTATTTTGGTACCCTTTTGGAAATGTATATAGCTAAATATGGCATGTATATGCTAGTATGTTGGTATAAGTTGTTATGTGATCTTGGCCTTGTGATTTGGCTATTTATGAGAGAAGACTTTGCTTAAATGAATGAGCTATATGACACAAATTTTGGTATGGTTTGGAGGATAAATAATGGGTAAGTTATGAGTAAGCAAATGAATGAAGATATGCTTTGGTTATATATATGTTTTATCATGAAAGTTGGCATGATTAAATTGGATAATGAATGTATAAATTGAATGGTCAATTTGGTATGTTTTGGTTGCCATATATGCATATTATGTTTTGGTATATATTACTTGTAGGAAGACCCTAAGTGGGAGGTATATTGGCCTTGTAAAATGGCCTATAATGTCACACGGTTGAGGCACGCGGGCATGCCTAAGACCATGGGTAAATTGGCAGAATGTCACTTAAATTGCACACGACTTCAACACGGGTGTGCTTGATGGCCGTGTGAGAAATGACAGTATGTGATCTAGTAGTACACGGCCTTAGCACACGGCCGTGCTTGGTGATCGTGTTGATTTTGGCAGTATACTACCACGGGGAGGACACACGGGAGTGTCCAGTAGCCGTGGGTGAGGCACGGTCTACACCCACGGCCGTGTGTCCCCTGTATGTTAGAAAAGTTTCTAATTTTTGTGAAATTACTTACGTGTTTCGGTTTAGTCCTGACTCAATTTATAAGCATGCTTAAGGTCTCGATGTCCTACTTAAGGGACATTATGATTGATATTGACAAATGGTTATACGATTAATTTAGTAAATGTTATCTATCTGTCTTGTAACGCCTTTAACCCTAATCTGGTGATCAGACACGGGGTAGGGGTGTTGCATTTGGTTGGTATCAAAGCTACGATTTAGTCGATTCTTGGACTAACGTAGCGTGTCAGAGTCTAGCTATACATGCCATATATTTGAACTGTGATAGTGTGATGAATCCTGACGTGTAAAATGTGATTTCGATAGCAATGGATCCCCAAAGAGCAGAATGATGACGAAAAATAATGCGCTCGCTCTCCCCGCAAGGGACAGAGCCTTGTGATTCAAGACCGCTATGAATGGTCGGAGGAGAGGCTAAACAAGCTTTCTTCCGATGATGAGTGAGTGGTTCACTCGGTTCAGAAGAATAACCCGATCGCTTCTCAACCCCCGCCCCAGCTTAATCCCCATGACTATAGTTGTGCCATCGGTTGTGTATCTGAATCTGATAAGTAAGCCTTCGGTTGACAAGATTCGTAAGTATGGTGCTGAAGAGTTCTGAGCTACCAATAATAATGATGCTGAAAAAGCTGAATTCTGGATTGAAAATACTATTCGAGTATTTGATGAGATGTCTCTGACTCCGGAAGAATGCATAAAGTGTGTTGTATCGTTACTTCGAAATGCACCATATCAATGGTGGAAAACTTTTATTTTTTTGTTCCGAGGGAACGGGTTACATGGGATTTCTTTTAGACCGAGTTTCGAAAGAAATATATCAGTGAGATATTCGTCGATCAGAAATGAAAAGAATTTTTTGAGCCTAAACAGGGCCAAATGACTTTCACTGAATATGAACGAGAGTTTGTGCGACTAAGTCAATATGCCCGAGAGTGTATATCTTCTGAAGCTATAATGTGCAAAAGTTTCGAAGATGGTCTTAATGAAGATATCCGTTTGCTAGTCGAGATATTAGAAATAAAAGAGTTTTTTACATTCGTTGATCGAGCATGCAAAGCTAAAGCACTTAGGAAAGATAAAAGAAAAGTTAAAACTGAAGCCCGAGATATGAGAAAGAGATTTCAGAACAAATCATTTCAATATACTCCGAAGAGATTTAGAGATGATCAAAGTCGTTCTAGGGATAACGCAAGACATTTGAACAGGACCCGAGATAGATTACAAAAGGGTTCCAAAATCCCAGCAACTTCTGTGGCCAGTGTTGGTAATGTTCGATCTGAGGGACCTGAATGTAAACATTGCGGAAAGATACATCCGGGAAGCTACAGATTAAATGATAAAGCATGCTTCAGATGTGGATCGCTTGATCATTTTATTCGTGATTGCCCTGAGCCTATCGAACCAGAGACTGTTCAGAATCCAAGATCTGATAATGCATCTGCGAGAGGTCGATCATCAAATAATGTAAAGAATGTCAGTGGTGTTAGAGAACTATGCGAGATAATGTTGTCAGATCTAAAGCCAGAGTGCCTGTCAGAGTGTATGCTATCTGAGCTCGGGAAGAAGCTTCGTCGCCCGATGTTATAATGGGTACTTTTACTCTTTACGATACTATTGTGATTGCTTTGATAGACCCTGGTTCTATACATTCACATATATGCATGAATTTATTATTTAGCAAGATTTTTCCTGTAGAGTCTTCTGAATTTGCTATAAAAGTATCAAACCCCTTAGGTAAAAGTGTCCTGGTTGACAAAGTATGCAAGAACTGTTCGTTAATGTTTCGAGATATCTATTTTCTTGCTGATCTGATGCTCTTGCCATTTTATGAATTTGATATTATTCTGGGTATGGATTGGTTGTTTATGCATGATGCCGTGTGAACTGTAAAAGAAAGACTATAGATTTACGAGGTCCGAATGATGAGATTGTACGGATTGAGTCTAGTGATTTAAATGGATTGCCTTCTTTGATATCCATTTTAAAAGCTCAGAGTTATGTGAAAAAGAGGTATGAATCATATTTTACTTATGTGGTCTATTCAAAAGCTTTCGAGAAGAAAGTTGAATCAGTACCTATTGTTTGTGATTTTTCTGATGTGTTCCCTAAAGAGTTACCGAGTTTACCCCCGATTCGTGAAGTTGAATTTGGTATTGAGTTGATGCCTGGTACTACACCTATTTCGATAGCTCCGTATAGAATGGCACCAACATAGTTGAAAGAGTTAACGTCACGGCTACAAGAATTGACTGATAGAGGATTTGCTACACCGAGTTTTTTGCCTTGGGGTGCTCCTGTTCTGCTTGTGAAAAAAAATAGATGGCACGATGAGAATGTGTATCGATTACCGTCAGTTGAATAAGTTGACTATAAAGAACAAATATCCATTGCCCAGAATTGATGATTTGTTTGATAAATTAAAAGGAGCTACTGTATTTTCAAAGATTGATCTGAGATCAGGATACTAGCAGTTGAGAGTTAAAGATTCAGATATTCTGAAAACTGCTTTTAGAACGAGGTACTGGCAATATGAGTTTTTAGTTATGCCATTCGGACTAACAAATGCTCCTGTTGTCTTTCTGGACTTGATAAACAAAATTTTTAGACCGTATCTGGATCAATTTGTTGTTGTATTCATTGACAACATTTTGATTTACTCACGTGATGAGAATGAGCATGCAGAACATTTGAATATTGTGTTGAAAACTTTGAGAGAAAAGTAATTGTGTCAGCTTCTGGGATTTGTGTTGATCCGAGCAAGATTTTTGCTATTCTAAATTGGAAACCTCCGAAGAACATGTCTAAAGTTCATAGTTTTCTCGGTTTAGCTGGTTATTACCGCAGATTTGTTAAAGGCTTCTTGATTATAGCTACTCTGTTGACTAGATTACTTCAGAAAGATGTCCGATTTTAATGGTCGGATAAATGTCAAAAGTTTTAACAAATTGAAAACTATGATAATAGAAGCTCTAGTGTTAGTACAGCCAAAATCGGGTAAAGAATTTGTTGTTTACAATAATGCTTTGTTAAACGGTCTGGGATGTGTTTTGATGCAAGAGGGCAAAGTGGTAGCTTATGCTTCGAGACAATTAAAGCCTCATGAAAAAGAATTATCCGACACACGACCTTGAGCTCGCTGCGATTGTGTTTGCACTTAAAATTTGGCGTCATTATTTGTACAATGAGAAATGTCGTGGGTTTTCAAATCATAAAAGTCTGAAATATCTAATGACCCAGAAAGATTTGAACCAGTGTCAAAGAAGATGGTTAGCAATGTTAAAAGATTTCAAACTTGTGATAGATTATCAACCGGGTAAAGCAAACGTGGTTGCTGATGCGTTGAGTGGAAAGTCATTGTTTGCACTACATGCTTTGATTGCTCAGTTAGATTTTTCTGATGATAGTTATGTGATAGCTGAATTGAGAGCGAAACTATTATTTATACTGCAAATATGTGATGCTCAGAAGGTTGATAATGAATTGTTGTTGAAATGAGCTCAATGTGAATTGAATTCTGAATCTGAATTATGAGTTGTTGATAATTGTTTGAGATTTCGAGATCGACTCTGTGTTCCAAGAAATTCGGAGCTGATTCAGTTGATTTTGGGTGAAGCACATAACAGTCGCCTATCTGTCCATTCAGGAAGTACAAAGATGTATCATGATTTGAAGTAACACTATTGGTGGTTTGGCATGAAATAAGACATTTTTGACTTTGTTTCAAATGCTTAGTTTGTCAGCAAGTGAAAGCAAAACATGAAGTTCCGCTTTGGTTTGTTACAAATTGATTCGATTCTCGAATGGAAATGGGATAGAGTAACTATGGACTTTGTTTCTGGGTTGTCTCTGACTCCGAGAAAGAAAGATGCAATATGGGTAGTAGTTGACCGATTGATGAAATCTACCCATTTTATTCCGATAAGATCTGATTTCTCACTGGAGAGATTAGCTGAGCTTTATATTTTCGAAATTGTGAGATTGCACGAGGTGCCACTATCTATTGTGTCAGATAGGGATCCGAGATACACATTGCGATTCTGGAAGAAATTGGAAGACGCTTTGGGTACGAAATTGGATTTCAGTACAGCTTTTCATCCGCAAATAGATGGTCAATCCGAGTGAATTATTCAGATTCTCGAAGATATGTTAAAATGTTGTGTACTTGAGTTTAATGGTTTGTGGGAACAATACCTGCTGTTGATCGAATTTGTGTATAATAATAGTTTTCAGTCGAGCATTAAAATGGCACCATATGAAGCTTTGTACGGACGTAAATGTCTTACACCTCTGTATTGGACTGAACTCAGTGAGAAAAAGTTACACGGGGTCGATTTGATAAAAGATACCGAACAGAAAGGGAAACTGATCCGAGATTGTTTAAAAGCAACATCTGATCGCCAAAAGTCCCGTGCAAACTTAAAACGAAAAGATATATAAATTGAGATCGGCGACAAAGTATTTCTGAAAGTGTCTCTATGGAAGAAACTGCTCCGATTCGGACGTAAAGGCAAGTTTAGTCCTAGATTCATCAGACCGTATGAGATCATTGAACGTGTTGGGCTTGTTACATATAGATT
Source organism: Gossypium rotundifolium (assembly GCA_025506655.1). Taxonomy (NCBI): domain Eukaryota; kingdom Viridiplantae; phylum Streptophyta; class Magnoliopsida; order Malvales; family Malvaceae; genus Gossypium; species Gossypium rotundifolium. The sequence continues at coordinate 29,734,010 of CP106732.1, read as the reverse complement.
GAAGTTACCCTCTGAACTAGAAATGATTCACAATGTATTTCACATTTTAATGCTCCATAGATATCGGTCTGATCCGTCACATGTGATTGCCCCATCTGAAATTGAAATCTGATCCAATATGACATACGAAAAGGAACCGATCTGTAGCTTAGCTCGTGAAGTGAAAGAGTTAAGAAACAACAAAATTCCATTAGTGAAAGTATTGTGGAATCGACACGGACTAGAAGAGGCTATGTGGGAGCCTAAAGATTCAATAAGACAACAATATCCAACTCTGTTCAACGGTAAGCTTTTCGAGGACGAAAATCCCTAAGGGGGAGAATTGTAACAGTCCGGTTTATACCCTAGCCGGAATAGTGGTTTCGGGACCACAAATCCTATTCCGTATAATCTTTTAATATTATTTTCCGTGTCATTGATATGTGACTAAGCATGTGTTTAAATTTCGTAAGCTAATTAGTCCGTCTGAGTGTTTAATTTGAGCAAAGGATTTAAGTGCAGTGAATATGAAATTTGCTTGCTATTTGTTAAAGTGCTTATGTGTCGTGGCTCTATAAAAGGGAGGTCTTAAGAAGCAAATGAACCAATAATTAGTTAGTGGATGACTAAAAGTCATTAATAGCCTTGTGAATATAGGTTATAAATATTTTATAATAATGATGATATGGTAAATTAGTATTAATATCAATAATAATAAAAGAAACAAAGGAAAGATGATAGTTATCATCTTTTATGAGTGCCGAATATTGAAGAAAGGAAAAAGAAGAAGTTGAGCAAGGTTTCGGCAATTGTAAGCTTAAATTTGAGGTTTGTTTTTGATTCATTTTTTGATAATTTCTATGTTTTTATAATCGTTGCTTCGAGTGCTATCCAACCCATGTTTCAATTTTGTGTTTTGATGATGTATGTGAAATATACCATTGATGTTTTTACAAGCTTTGTGATGTTTGAGGATGATATATGAAATATTTGAGCTAAATGAACATGTTATGTTCTTGAAGTTTTGATGAATTTAGCTAAATAGGGCTAAATTATGAAAATGGTAAATTAAAGGACTAAATAGCAAATTTGATTAAATATTTGGGCTTATATAGTCCCTAGAGAGGTTCGGCCAAGCATGTGTGTGTGTGGATTTTGTGAATTTGATGTTTTGTAAAAATGGACTAAATTGTTAAGGTGTACAAATATGTGGGTTAATTTGCAAATAGCCCTAAATGTGTGTTTATGGATTGAATTGAATGGAATGGTGAATAAAAGGGTTAATTCTGAATATATTTAGATCAAGAATCGAGGAAAACAGATTTAGATCGCAGGAAAGCGAAAGTAACCGAGTTGCCGTTTTCGTTCGATAAACCAAATTCGAGGTAAGTCACTATGCAAATAAACTTATCTGTATTGAATTGAATATATGTATTCATATGTATATCGATGAAAATGAATGAGTATGAGATGCTAAGTGCGTGAATTCTGAAATAAGTTCGATATAGTGATAAAGTCAAGAAGTCTCGTTCGAACCTAGGAATAGATAGGATTAGCTATGTCACGACATATGTATCTATTCGTGTAAGACCACGTCTGGGACATTGGCATCGATATGATCTGTACGTGTAAGACCTTGTCTGGGACAGTGGCATCGATGTACGAGTACATGTAAGGCCTCGTCTGGGACGTTGGCATTATACTACTATTCTTAGCTTTCTGAGTATCCTACTAGGTTCCTAACGGTTCAACAAGCATGCCTACAATACGAATGGTATATCCGAGCTATGATCAATAAGTGAGTGATTATCCATTTCAGGTACGTTGAATGCACATTAAGTGTGTATAAATGGTAAGTACCTATATGACTTTGATATGAAGAAGAGTATGATTGAAAATGAGAATGTGAATCTTAAAATGTTGAATGTGGCAAATGTGGTCATGAGTTAATGAACCAAGCTATATAAGTGATAGTTGCTAAGTGATTGATATGTGTCAATGTATTTATTTGTATATAACTTACTAAGCTTTCGGAAAGCTTACTCTGTGTGTGTATTTTTTCTATTTTATAGGTCGTCGAAGCAACTGAAGGCTCAGGATTGTCAAGGATCGTCATCACACTGCAAAAACTTATTTTGGTACCTTTATGGAAATGTATATAGCTAAATATGGCATGTATAGGCTAGTATGTTGGTATAAGTTATTATGTGATCTTAGCCTTGTGATTTGGCTATTTATGAGATAAGACTTTGCTTAAATGAATGAGTTATATGACACAACTTTTGGTATGGTTTGGAGTATAAAGAATGGGTAAGTTATGAGTAAGCAAATGAATGAAGATATGCTTTGGTTATATATATGTTTTGTCTTGAAAGTTGGCATGATTAAATTGGATAAGGAATGTATGAATTGAATGGTGAATTTGGTATGTTTTGGTTGCCATATATGCATATTATGTTTTGGAATATATTGCTTGTAGGAAGACCCTAAATGGGTGGCATATTGGCCTTGTAAAATGGCCTATAATGTCACACGGTTTAGGCACACGGGCGTGCCTAAAACTGTGGGTAAATTTGTAGAATGTGGCTTAAATTGCACACGGCTTCGGCATGGGTGTGTTTGATGGCCGTGTGAGAAATGGCAGTATGTGATCTAGTAGTACACGGCCTTAGCACACAGGCGTGCTTCGTGACCGTGTTGATTTTGGCAGTATACTACCATGGGGAGGACACACAAGAGTGTCCAATAGCCGTGGGTAAGCCACGGTCTACCCCCACGGCCGTGTGTCCCCTATATGTTAGAAAAGTTTCTAATTCTTATGAAATTATTTTTGTGTTTCAGTTTAGTCCCGACTCAATTTATAAGCATGCTTAAGGTCTCGATGACCTACTTAAGGGACATTATGATTGATATTGATGAATGGTTGTATGATTAATTCAGTAAATGCTACCGATCTGTCTGGTAACACATTTAACCCTAATTCGATGATCGGACACGGGATAGGGGTGTTACAATCTAGCCACATCTCATGGCTAATTACAAACCTCAAACTCGATTCAGTTTACTAGCCTATACATGCCATATTCTGGCTATATACATCTTTCCAAAGTACCAAAATAGAATGCCAATAGTGTGATTGAGAAGCTGACGATCCTGGATCTGAGCTAGCTTTACTGACACTGCAAGGTAGAGAAACAAATCACACAGTAAGCTTTCCAAAGCTTAGTAAGTTTGTAATATAATACATATTACTCGACACTACAACATCAATATATATATGTACCATCACATAGATAAAGGCACACCTAGGCACATTATCAATCTCAACCACATACCCAATTATCTATTCATTCAACTCTTAAATCTATCATCAACCACATAGGTTCAAACGTACCTTGATCAACACCTAGTTACTTAGCAATTATGCTACTCAATTATTAGATATTACCTCTCGTTCAACCCTTGTTATTACTTTGATTTATTTGCACACTTAGTGCAAATTTCATAACTGAAATGTATTCATCACCGTACACTTAGTGCCAGTACATTAAATCGAACTTATATCGGTATCGTACACACAGTGCCAAGTCGATAAGTCAAGCTTCTATCTTTTCACACACACAAGGCCAATCATCTCTTTCTCGTTTCAAATTTCGCACACTTAGTGCCCTTTATCTCAATTCAGCACATAGCATTTCAAATCTCATAGATATATATACATCCATTCAATTTATATCACGTAGATAAAGTTTACAACTAATATTATATCTGAGCTTACCTTGGATGTCAAAATATCGAAACGGTTGACTAATCCAGCACTTTATCTTTGCCTCGATCTCGATCCAAACCTCTCCTCTCTTGGTCTATACACATTCAAATTCAATCCATTCAATCATTAACTCATTCAATTTAGTCCACATACACACATTTAGGGCATTTTACAAATTAGCCGTTACATTTTTCACATTTCGACAGTTTAGTACCTATCCCACAAAAACATCAAATTCACCAAATTCTACCTAGCACAAGCTTAGCCGAACCTCTCTAGGAATTATACAAGTGCAAATATTTCATCAAATTTTCTATTTAGTCCCTCAACTTTCTATTTTCTCAATTTAGCCCAAAATACTCAATTTCATCAAAAATATCAATACAAACTATGATAATCCAACACTAAGTTTTCATATTTCAAAATCAACTAGCACATAGCTCAACATTCATCAATGGCTCATGACAACAGCATCATCAATACATGTAATTTGAGCATGGGCTTTGTAAAGCACAAAGCAACGATCACAAAAACGTAGAAATTATCAAAAACTAACCGAAAACATACCTTGAATTAAGCTAAGTAAGTGCCAAAAATATCAAAGCTTCAATGGCTATTTCTTTTCTCTAGTTTCGGTGGAAGAAAGATGAAATAAAAATGGCCATCAAATTGTTTTATTTTTCATTAATAATAACTTATTAATCTAATCCCAATTTTGCCCTTTATGAAGCATATAAAACAAATACTTTTTAAGACTAATTTGTCCTTTAACACTCCACTAACTTAAAAATGGTTCATTAGCAACATAAGGCCTCCTCCTTAAGAAGCCATCAACATTTAAGTACTCACCACTCAGCACACAACAACTTACTCTCTATGCGATTAAGTCCCTTTTCTTAAATCGATATTAAAACGATCAAATCATCACACAAAAATTTCACACAGGCTATGTCACATATCCTTCACATAGAAAATATCATTAAAATATTTTTACGACCTCAAATTTGTGGTCTCGAACCACTGTTCTGACTAGTGTCTAACCAAGGCTGTTACAACTCTACCTCTTAGGGATTTTCGTTCCCAAAAATCATACCAGTGAATAGTTGTGGATGTTGCTTTCTCATAACGTTCTCAGGCTCCCACGTATCCTCTTCAATTCCGTGTTTGTGCCATAATACTTTCACTAGAGAAATTTTCTTATTTCTCAACTCTTTAGTCTCTCGTGCCAAAATTCGGATCGGTTCTTTACTATACGACAAATCTGATAGAATCTCAACCTTAGTAGGTGCAATTATATGAGACGGGTCTAATCGATATCGTCGAAGCATTGATGCATGAAACATGTTATGGAAACTTTCCAACTCTGATGACAATCTCAATCTATAAGCAACCAGCCTAACTCGTTTAATAATCTCATGCGGCCCGATGAATCTCAGACTCAGCTTGCCCTTTGGCCAAATCGAAGTATTTTCTTCCACGGTGACACTTTCAAAAACACTTTATCACCAGCCTCGAATTCAATATCCTTTTGTTTCAAATCTGCATAAGACTTTTGATGATATGAGGCTACTTTCAAATTGTCACGGATTACTTTCACTTTCTAGTCTCTTTTATAAGATCAACCCCGTGAATCTTATTCTCACTTAGTTCGGTCCAATACAATGGAGTTCGAAACTTTTGACCGTAACGAGCCTTATATGGTGCCATTTTGATACTAGACTGAAAACTATCGTTATACGCAAACTTAATCAATGATAGATGCTTTTCCCATGTGCTTTCAAATTCTAGTATACAACATCTTAGCATATCTTCAAGAATCTGAATAATTCATTCGGATTGACCATCTGTTTGTGGATGAAAAGTATACTGAAATGTAATTTCATGCCTAAAGCATCTTGCAATTTCTTCCAAAATCACAAGGTAAATATGGGTCTCTATCAGACATAATAGATAATGGTACTCCGTGTAATCTCACAATCTCATCGATATACAGTTTAGCCAACTTATCTAAAGAATAATCAGTTCTCACCAGAACGAAATGAGCTATTTTCGTCAATCTATCCACTATTACCCAGATCGCATCTTTCTTGTTCGTAGATAAGGGTAAATCTGACACAAAGTCCATCGTGATCCTCTCTCATTTCCACTCAGGAATCATAATCGATTGTAATAAACCAGCCGAAACTTGATGTTCAGCCTTAACTTGCTGACAAATTAAACATTTCGACACAAAGTCAGAAATATCTCTCATCATACCATGCAACCAATAGAACTGTTTCAAATCATTATACATTTTCGCACTCCCTAGATATACAGTCAAATGACTATTGTGAGCTTTAGCTAAAATCATTTGAATCAGCTCTGAATTTCTCGGAACACAAATCCTATCTCTAAATCCCAAACAATCATTATTATCAACTCCAAATTCGATACGGCATCAGAATCATACTGAACTCTTTTTGTTAACAACTCATTATCAATCTTCTGAGCATCATAAATCTGTTGTACAAACATCGGCTTAACTTTCAATTCAGTTACCGCTGCATTAGTATCATATAGATCTTTCAGATTACTCAAAGCTCGCAAAGCGTATAATGATTTCTGACTCAAGGCATCAGTTACAACATTAGCTTTACCTGGGTGGTAATCTATCATAAGTTTGTAGTCTTTCAACAATTCTAACCATCTTCTCTGTCGCAAGTTCAAATCTTTCTGAGTCATCAAATACTTTAAACTCTTATGATCAGTATATATATGACATTTTTCACCGAATAAATAGTGATGCCAAATCTTTAATGCGAATACAATTGCAGCCAACTCAAGATCATGCGTTGGATAATTCTTTTCATGCGGTTTTAACTCTCTCGAAGCATAAGCGATGACTTTTCCTTCTTGCATCAGTACACAGCCCAAACCATTTAACGATGCATCACTATAGACTATAAACTCTTTGCCTGATTCATGTTGAACTAACACCGGTGGTTCTCTCAACAATACTTTCAATTCTCAAAACTCTGATGACACTTTTTCGACCACTCAAATTTAACATCTTTCTGTAAAATCTATCAATGGATTCACAATCATCGTGAAGCCTTTAACAAATCGTCTATAATATCTCGCTAGTCCCAAAAAACTACGGACTTTAGACACATTTCTCGGAGGCTTCCAATCTAAAATAGTAGAGATTTTATGCAGATCGACTCGTATCTCAGCAGCAGATACAATATGCCCCAAAAAAATTGACCTCATGCAACCAAAATTCACTTGCTAAACTTTTCATAGAACTATTTCTCACGTAGAGTTTGTAGCACGATTCTCAAATATTTAGCATGCTGCGTCTCATGTAACACCCTAAATTGGGGCCTTTGCATTTTATCTGTTTGCATGTGGATGGTATGGATGCCACGCTAGTTTAGGCTATTTTAGGGTCTAGGGAAGAGTCAGGGATAGGCTAGAACCTCAGGGGAATTTGCATTTTGGGCTTTTGAAAGGGAAAGCTGATTAGAGGAGGTGTTAAGTGTGGTTGGTTGTAGGTTTTGACGCAAGTTGGGCATTGGTAAAGTGGCAAGGGACGCCACTTAAGGGTCAGGGAGATGACGCCTTATGTAGTGGGGAAGGCTTGGGTTTAAAATGGGAACCTACTTTTGTGTGTTTATTTTGACGCCAAGATTATGGAGTGTTGTTCACAGGATGGACTCTAGTGGATGAGGGTTAAAGAAGTCAATAGTTTTGAATAGGTGGAGGAGGGGAGATTTAGGAGTTTGAAGTATTCAAACTCATTTGAATAGGTGGTCAGAAGGAAAATAATGAGGAAAAGAAGGGATAGAAGTAGGGGTGTGTTAGCAAAATTTGGAAGAGTTAGAGGGGAGGAGGGATTTTCGATTTTGGGTGCTAGTTAGGGGGTGGCCGATTATGGTATAGGCCTTGGTGAGGTGTGGTTTTCGGTTAGTTGGAAAGCACTTAGGGCCTTACCCCTTTTATTTTCTCTTGTGCTGAGTTGAGCCACTCCCACATCTCACATTTTACATTTTGGTTATTTCTCTTCTTTTCTCTTTAAAGCCAAGTCAATTCTTTCAACTCTTTTTCTCCATCTTTTTTCCAAGCTAAAATCATCACTCTTCCTTCTCCTTCGACTCCTTTTTTCCCTAAATCTCTCTTGTGCCGAAAACTCTTAAACTACTCTACTCTTTTCTCATCTTTTGACCATGGCCAAAACCACTTCTTGTCTTGTTCTCGTTTTCTTTTAAGCACCATAGCCACATCTATTGCTCATATCTTATTCATCTTTCTATTGTTTCAAAGCCGAAAACCCCTAACTCTATTATCATCTTCAACCTTTGTGTGTTAGCCTAATATCCCCATCCAAGGTTCTCAACTCTGACTTTCCTTCATAAACCGAATCCTAGTGCCCTACGCTTCTTCATTTTTCTTCTTTTGAGTTGCCAAATTTCTAATACTTCTGTGCTAGTGTTAAATCCTCTTATGTGTAAGGTTAGTAACGATTTCTTCTATTGTGCGTTATCTTTTTCGGGTTCTGGGGAACCAAAGCCAAATGGCCATATAACCTTATGTTTGGGTGCTTGACCGATTGTAGGTGGAAGTTTGTCGCATTCTTTGATCTTTGGGATTCGGTTGGCTGGTGAATTAATTTTAAGAGCTTCGAGAGTTGGTGGTCTAGGTAAGGGCCTTAGCCTTAAGCGTAATTCCTTTTGATTCATTTTCTCTACTTTAATCTGAAATTAGTGATTAAGGTGTTCATGGACTCAAATGATAGCCACTCGTTAGGGGGGGTTGGATCTGTTAACCCAAATTTCTAAGTTCAAGAAGAGGGCTATGTCTCATAGCTCAAGGACACACGGGGTGTGGGCCAAAGATCGAGAGAGACAAGCAGATCAGTAGTTTCTTCGAGTGAGGACCTTATGGAGATTGATAGCCTAGTTCTTCGTTTCCTGTGTGTAATTACCACACTATTTTCTTAAGTTGTTTAGTTAAAATGTATAAACATACGTGGTAGCCGTAATAGTGGTCGTGGAGATGTGGTACCCACTTTGGGTAATCCGGGAAACCAAAGTTAGTATACTACCTATGTCGAGGTTGTGGTTAATAATTGTGGATTTATGCAAGCATGTTATATACGCGTGTCTGGATGTATTTATACATTATTATATTGTCATTTCATCATATTATGCTGTATGTGCATGGGTTCTATATACATATTGATAAAGAGGAAGTGTGTACATTTATGTTTGTGGGTGACTCTGTCACGATTAATGATGGCTTCGAGCCTCATTGTGGATTGATGATGACCATGAGTCTCATCGTGGATATTTGTGATTTAATCACGTGGATCAGTGGCTAGACCACTAAGTGGACTTTGAGCAGTGTGTCCGTCGGCATAGTCTGCCAAAGAGGTGTGCTAGGTCATGTGGTGTGGGAATCTGCATTTTCAGTTTATTAAAATTCTAATAGAGAAAGTAGAAATAAAAGTAAAACTAAGACTACAGAATAAAACTTAATGTTAGTATTCGGGTTGTGTAACACCCCTAACCCGAGATCGTCACCAAAATAGGGTTTAGAGGCATTACCGAATAATAGGATCATTTCATATCACATTCACTACAAAAAATCAATCATCATCAAACACATTCATATACAATCATAGTGTCCCTTAAATGAGTCATCGAGACTCTAATCATGCTTATAAACCGAGCCAGGACTAAACCGAAACACATAAAATTTTCATGAAATTTTGAAACTTTTCTAAAATACAGGGGAGACACGCCTTCGGGGGTAGACCGTGCCTCTCCCACGACTACATGACACACCCATGTAACCTCCCTGTGGTTACATACTGCCAAAATCAACACGGCCACCAAGCACGCCCATGTGCTAAGGCCGTGTACCACTAGATCATATACTGCTATTTCTCGCACGACCTGTAGGCACACCTGTACCATGGTCGTGTGCAGTTGAAACCACACTTTGCAAATTTACCCACGATCCGAGGCACGCCCGTGTGCCCCAACCATGTGACATTATAGGCCATTTTTGCAAGGCCAACATGCCACCCACTTAGGGTCAAACCTACAAGCCAATCAACCAAACATCTCATGCACATATTGCCATCTAAAAACATACCAATTTAGGAATTTAAAACTTGTAATCAATACCAACTCTAACGATACCTGATTCAATGCCAATACCTATTCTATCACAAGCATAATTCATTCCCAATCTCACTACCCCTTCTAGCATTTATCAACACAAAGTTACCACTCAATAACAAATTTATCAATCTACAAATCATGCCAAAAGATGCATCACACATATCACATTCATTCATACCAAACCTATCACATATCTATATAACAGTCCGGTTTATACCCTTGTCAGAATAGTGGTTCCGGGACTACAAATTTGAGTCCGTATAATCTTTTAATGTTATTTTCTGTGCCGTTGAAGTGTGACTAAGCATGTGTTTATATTTCGTAAGCTAATTAGTCCATCTGAGTGTTTAATTTGAGCAAATGATTAAATTGCAAAGATTATAAAAGTTGCTTGCTATTTGTTAAAGTGCTTATATGTTGTGGCTCTATAAAAGGGAGGTCTTAAGAAGCAAATGAATCAATAATTAGTTAGTGGATGACTAAAAGTCATTAATAGCCTTGTGAATATAAGTTATAAATATTTTATAATAAGGATGATGTGGTAAATTGGTATTAATATCAATAATAATAAAAGAAACAAAGAAAAGATGATAATTATCATCTTTTATGAGTGCCGAATATTGAAGAAAGGAAAAAGAAGAAGTTGAGCTAGGTTTCGGCAATTGTAAGCTTAAATTTGAGGTTAGTTTTTTATTTATTTTTAAAAATTTCTACGTTTTTGTAATCGTTGCTTCGAGTGCTATCCAACCCATGTTTAAGTTTTGTGTTTTGATGATGTATGTGAAATATTCCATTGAAGATGTTACAAGCTTTGTGATGTTTGAGGATGATATATGAAAGACTTGAGCTAAATGAACATGTTATGTTCTTAAAGTTTTGATGAATTTAGCTAAATAGGGCTGAATTATGAAAATGGTAAATTGAAGGACTAAATAGTAAATTTTATGAAATATTTGGGCTTATATAGTCCCTAGAGAGGTTCAGCCAAGCATGTGTGTGTGTGGATTTTGTGAATTTGATGTGTTGAGAATAATGGACTAAATTGTTAAAGTGTGCAAATATGAGGGTTAATTTGTAAATAGCCCTAAATGTGTGTTTATGGATTGAATTGAATGGAATGGTGAACAAATGGGTTAATTCTGAATATGTTTAGATCAAGAACCGAGGAAAACAAATTTAGATCGCGGGAAAGCGAAAGTAACCGAGTAGTCGTTTCCGTTCGATAAACCAAATCCGGGGTAAGTCACTATACAAATAAACTTATCTGTATTGAATTGAATATATGTATTCATATGTCTATCGATGAAAATGAATGAGTATAAGATGCTAAGTGTGTGAATTCCAAAATAAGTTTGATATAGTGATAAAGCCGAGAAGTCCCATTCGAACCTAGAAATAGATATGATTAGCTATGTCATGACATAGGTATCTATTCTATTTTATCATGTAAGACAACATCTAGGACGTTGGCGTTGACTTGAAATTTGGTGTAAGACCTCGACTAGGACGTAGGCATCGATATGAATTATATGTAAAATACCTCGCCGGGACGAGGCATCGATATGAACTTTTCGAGTAAGACCATGTCCGGGACATCGGCATTATATTGACTCGTAAGACCACGCCCGGGATGTTGGCATTGTTATGATCTGTACGTGTAAGACCCTGTCCGGGATAGTGGCATCGATGTACGAGTACATGCAAGACCTCGTCTGGTACGTTGGCATTGTATTACTATTTCGAGCTTTCTGAGTATCCTACTAGTTTCCTATGGGTTCAACGTGCAAGTGTACAATACGAATGGTATATCCGAGCTATGATCAATAAGCGAGTGATTATCCATCTCAGGTACGTTGAATGCACATTAAGTGTGTATAAAATGCAAGTACCTATATGACTTTGTTATGAAGAAGAGTATGATTGAAAATGAGAATGTGAATCTTAAAATGTTGAATGTGGCAAATGTGGCCATAAGTTTATGAACCAAGCTATATAAGTGATAGTTGCTAAGTGATTGATATGTGTTAATGTATTTATTTGTATATGACTTACTAAGCTTTCGGAAAGCTTACTCTATGTGTGCATTTTCTTTGTTTTATGGTCGTGAAGATACTGAAGGCTTGGGATTGTCAAGGATCGTCATCACACTACAAAAACTTATTTTGGTACCCTTTTTGAAATGTATATAGCTAAATATGGCATGTATAGGCTAGTATGTTGGTATAAGTTGTTATGTGATCTCGGCCTTGTGATTTGGCTATTTATGAGAGAAGACTTTGCTTAAATGAATGAGCTATATGGCACAAATTTTGGTATGGTTTGGAGGATAAAGAATGGGTAAGTTATGAGCAAGCAAATGAATGAAGATATGCTTTGGTTATATATATGTTTTATCTTGAAAGTTTGCATGATTAAATTGGATAAGGAATGTATAAATTGAATGGTCAATTTGGTATGTTTTGGTTGCCATATATGCATATTATGTTTTGGTATATATTGCTTGTAGGAAGAACCTAAGTTGGAGGTATATTGGCCTTGTAAAATGGCCTATAATGTCATACGGTTGAGGCACACGGGCGTGCCTAAGACCATGGGTAAATTGGCAGAATGTGGCTTAAATTGCACACAGCTTCGACACGGGTGTGTTTGATGGCCGCGTGAGAAATTGCAGTATGTGATCTAGTGGTACACGGCCTTATCACACGGGCGTGCTTGGTGACCGTGTTGATTTTGGCAGTATACTACCACGGGGAGGACACACGGGAGTGTCCAGTAGCCGTGGGTGAGGCACGGTCTACACCCATGGCCGTGTGTCCCCTGTATGTTAGAAAAGTTTCTAATTTTATGAAATTACTTATGTGTTTCGGTTTAGTCCCGACTCAGTTTATAAGCATGCTTAAGGTCTCGATGACCTACTTAAGGGACATTATGATTGATATTGATAAATGGTTGTACGATTAATTCAGTAAATGTTACCGATTTGTCTGGTAACGCCTTTAACCCTAATCAGGTGATCAGACACGGGATAGGGGTGTTACATTTGGTTGGTATCAAAGCTACGGTTTAGTCGATTCTCAGACTAACGTATCATGTCAGAGTCTAGTTATACAAGCCATATATTTGAACTGTGATAGTGTGATGAATCCTGACGTGTAAAATGTGATTTCTGTATAGCAATGGATCCCGAAAGAGCCGTAGCTGATGACGTAGAAAATAATGCTCCTGCTCCCGCGCAAGGGACAGAGCCTTGTGATTTGAGGCCGGCTATGAATGGTCAGGAGGGAGAAGCTAAACAATCTTTCTTCCAGATGATGAATGAGTGGTTCACTCAGTTCGTAAAGAATAACCCGACTGTTTCTCAACCCCCGCCTCAGTTAATCCCTCTCAGACTATAGTTGTGCCATCGGTTGTGTATCTGAATCTGTTAAATAAGCCTTCGGTTGACAAGATTCGTAAGTATGGGGCTGAAGAGTTCTGAGCTACCAATAATGATGATGCTGAAAAAGCTGAAATCTGGAATGAAAATACTATTCGAGTATTTGATAAGATGTCTCTGACTCCGAAAGAATGCATAAAGTGTGTTGTATCGTTACTTCAAAATGCATCATATCAATGCTGGAAAACTTTGATTTCTATTATTCCGAGAGAACGGGTTACATGGGATTTCTTTCAGACCAAGTTCTGGAAGAAATACATCAGTGAGAGATTTGTCGATCAGAAATGAAAAGAATTTCTAGAGCCTAAACAGGGCCAAATGACTATCACTGAATATGAACAAGAGTTCACGCGACTAAGTCAATATGCCCGGAGTGTATATTTTCTGAAGCTATAATGTGCAAAAGATTCGAAGATGGTCTTAATGAAGATATCCGTTTGCTAGTCGGGATATTAGAAATAAAAGAATTTTTTACATTATCGAGCATGCAAAACTAAAGCACTTAGGAAAGGTAAAAGAAAAGCTAAAACTGAAGCCCGAGATATGAGAAAGAGATTTCAGAAAAAAATATTTAAATCCACTCCGAAGAGATTTAGAGATGATAAAAGTCATTCTAGGGATAACGCGAGACATTTGAATAGGACCCAAGATAGGTTGCAAATGAGTTCCAAAATCCCAGGAACTTCGTGGCTAGTGTTGGTAATGTTCAATCTGAGAGACCTGAATGTAAACATTGCGGAAAGAGACATCCGGGAAGCTGCAGATTAAATGATAAAGCATGCTTTAGATGTGGATCGCTTGATCATTTTATCCGTGATTGCCCTGATCCTGTCAAACCAGAGACTGTTCAGAATCCAAGATCTGATAATGCACCTGCGAGAGGTCGATCATCAAAGAATGTAAAGAATGTTAGTGGTAGTCAGAGAACTATGAGAGATAATATTGTCGATCCGCGAGCGCTACCGCCGAGTGTATGCTATCTGAGCTCGTGAAGAAGCTTCTTCGCCTGATGTTATAATGGGTACTTTTACTCTTTACGATACTACTGTGATTGCTTTGATAGACCCTAGTTCTACGCATTCATATATATGCATGAATTTAGTATTCAGCAAGACTTTGCCTGTAGAGTCTACTGAATTTGCTATAAAAGTATCGAACCCCTTAGGTAAAAGTGTCTTGGTTGACAAAGTATGCAAGAATTGTCCGTTAATGTTTCGAGATATCTGTTTTCTTGCTGATCTGATGCTCTTGCCATTTGATGAATTCGATATTATTCTGGGTATGGATTGGTTGTTTATGCATGATGCCGTTGTGAACTATAAAAAAAAGACTATAGATTTACGAGTTCCGAATGATGAGATTGTACGGTTTGAGTCTAGTGATTTAAATGGATTGCCTGCTTTGATATCCATTTTAAAAGCTCAGAGGTATATAAAAAAGAGGTATGAATCATATTTTACTTGTGTGATCGATTCAAAAGCTTCCGAGAAGAAAGTTGAATCAGTACCAATTGTTTGTGATTTTTCTAATGTGTTCCCTGAAGAGTTATGGGTTTACCCCCGATTCGTGAAGTTGAATTTGGTATTGAGTTGATGCCTGGTACTACACCTATTTCGATAGCTCCGTATAGAATGGCACCAATAGAGTTGAAAGAGTTAACGTCACGGCTACAAGAATTAACTGATAGAGGATTTGTTAGATCGAGTTTTTCGCCTTGGGGTGCTCCTGTTCTGTTTGTGAAAAAGATAGATGGCACGATGAGAATGTGTATCGATTACAGTCAGTTGAATAAGTTGACTATAAAGAACAAATATCCATTGCCCAGAATTGATGATTTCTTTGATAAGTTAAAAAGAGCTACTATATTTTCAAAGATTGATCTGAGATCGGGATACTACCAGTTGAGAGTTAAAGATTCAGATATTTTGAAAACTGCTTTTAGATCGAGGTACTGGCATTATGAGTTTTTAGTTATGCCATTCGGACTAACCAATGCTCCTGCTATCTTTTTGGACTTGATGAACAGAATTTTCAGACCGTATCTGGATCAATTTGTTGTTGTATTCATTGACGACATTTTGATTTACTCACTTGATGAGAATGAGCATGCAGAACATTTGAATATTGTGTTGAAAACTTTGAGAGAAAAGTAATTGTATGCAAAATTTAGCAAATGTAAATTATGGTTGAATGAGGTCAGTTTTCTAGGGCATATTGTGTCAGCTTCTGGGATTTGTGTTGATCCAATCAAGATTTCTACTATTCTAATTTGGAAACCTCCAAGAACGTGTCTAAAGTTCGTAGTTTTCTAGGTTTAGCTGGTTATTACCGCAGATTTGTTAAAGGCTTCTTGACTATAGCTACTCCGTTGACTAGATTACTTCAGAAAGATGTCAGATTTTAATGGTTGGATAAATGTCAAAAAGTTTTAACAAATTGAAAACTCTGTTAACAGAAGCTCCAGTGTTAGTATAGCCAGAATCGGGTAAAGAATTTGTTGTTTACAATGATGCTTCGTTAAACGGTCTCGGATGTGTTTTGATGCAAGAGGGCAAAGTGGTAGCTTATGCTTCGAGAAAATTAAAGCCTCATGAAAAGAATTATCCGACACACGACCTTGAGCTCGCTACGATTGTGTTTGCACTTAAAATTTGGCGTCACTATTTGTACAATAAGAAATGTGTTGTGTTTTCAGATCATAAAAGTCTGAAATATCTAATGACCCAGAAAGATTTGAACCTATGTCAAAGAAGATGGTTAGAACTGTTAAAAGATTACGAACTTGTGATAGATTATCAACCGGGTAAAGCAAACGTGGTTGCTGATGCGTTGAGTGGAAAGTCATTATTTGCACTACATGCTTTGAATGCTCAGTTAGATTTTTCTGATGATAGTTCTGTGATTGTTGAATTGAGAGTGAAACCGTTATTTATACCGCAAATATGTGATGCTAAGAAGGTTGATAATGAGTTGTTGTTGAAATGAGTTCAATGTGAATTAAATTCTGAATCTGAATTTTGAGTTGTTGATGATTGTTTGAGATTTCAAGATCGACTCTGTGTTTTAAAAAATTCGGAGCTGATTCAATTGATTTTGGGTGAAGCACATAATAGTCACCTATCTGTCCATCCGAGAAGTACAAAGATGTATCATGATTTGAAGCAACACTATTGGTGGTTTGGCATGAAATGAGACATTTCTGACTTTGTTTCAAATGCTTAGTTTGTCAGCAAGTGAAAGTAGAACATCAAGTTCCATCTGGGTTGTTACAGCCGATTTTGATTCCTGAATGGAAATGGGATAGAGTAACTATGGACTTTGTTTTTGGGTTGCCTCTGACTCCGAGAAAGAAAGATGCGATATGGGTCGTAGTTGATCGATTGACGAAATCTGCCCATTTCATTCTGGTAAGATCTGATTTCTCACTAGAGAGATTAGCTGAGCTTTATATTTCTAAAATTGTGAGATTGCACGGGGTGCCACTATCTATTGTGTCAGATAGGAATTCGAGATACACATCGCGGTTCTGGAAGAAATTGCAAGACGCTTTGGGTACGAAATTGGATTTCAGTACAACTTTTCATCCACAAACGGATGTGAATCCGAGTGAATTATTTAGATTCTCGAAGATATGTTAAGATGCTGTGTACTTGAGTTTAATGGTTTGTGGGAACAATACCTGCCGTTGATCGAATTTGCGTATAATAATAGTTTTCGGTCGAGCATCAAAATTGCGTATAATAAGTTACACGGGGTCGATTTGATAAAAGGTACCGAACAGAAAGTGAAACTGATTCGAGGTTGTTTAAAAGCAGCATATGATCGTCAGAAGTCCTATGCAGACTTAAAACGAAAAGATATATAATTTGAGATCGGTGACAAAGTATTTCTGAAAGTGTCTCTATGGAAGAAACTGCTCTGATTAAAACATAAAGGAAAGTTTAGTTCTAGATTCATCGGACCGTACGAGATCATTGAACATGTTGGGCTTGTTACATATAGATTGAATTTACCCTCTGAACTAGAAAAGATTCACAATGTATTTCACGTTTTAATGCTCCTTAGATATCGGTCTGATCCGTCACATGTGATTGCCCCATTTGAAATTGAAATCTGATCTGATATGACATACGAAGAGGAACCGATCTGTAGCTTAGCTCGTGAAGTGAAAGAGTTAGGAAACAACAAAATTCCATTAGTGAAAGTATTATCGAATCGACACGGATTAGAAGAGGCTACGTGGGAGCCTGAAGATTCAATGAGACAACAATACCAACACTGTTCAATGGTAAGATTTTCGGGGATGAAAATCCCTAAGGGGGAGAATTGTAACAGTTAGGTTTATACCCTAGTCGGAACAACGGTTTCGGGACCACAAATCCTAGTTCGTATAATATTTTAATATTATTTTCTTTACCGTTGATATGTGACTAAGCATGTGTTTAAATTTCATAAGCTAATTAGTCCGTCTGAGTGTTTAATTTGAGCAAAGGATTAAATTGCAGTGATTATGAAAGTTGCTTGCTATTTGTTAAAGTGCTTATGTGTTGTGGCTCTATAAAAGGGAGGTCTTAAGAAGCAAATGAACCAATAATTAGTTAGTGGATGACTAAAAGTCATTAATGGCCTTGTGAATATAGGTTATAAATATTTTATAATAAGGATGATATGGTAATTTAGTATTAATATCAATAATAATAAAAGAAACAAAAGAAATATGATAGTTATCATCTTTTATGAGTGCCGAATATTGAAGAAAGGAAAAAGAAGAAGTTGAGCTAGGTTTCGACAATTGTAAGCTTGAATTTGAGGTTGGTTTTTATTCTTTTTGATAATTTCTACGTTTTTATAATAGTTGCTTCGAGTGCTATCCAACCCATGTTTCAATTTTGTGTTTTGATGATGTTTGTGAAATATGCCATTGATGTTTTTACAAGCTTTGTGATGTTTGAGGATGATATATGAAATATTTGAGGTAAATGAACATGTTATGTTCTTGAAGTTTTGATGAATTTAGCTAAATAGGGCTAAATTATGAAATTGGTAAATTGAAGCACTAAATAGCAAATTTGATGAAATATTTGGGCTTATATAGTCCCTAGAGAAGTTCGGCCAAGCATGTGTGTGTATGGATTTTGCGAATTTGATGTTTTGTGAAAATGGACTAAATTATTAAAGTGTGCAAATATGAGGGTTAATTTTCAAATAGCCCTAAATGTGTGTCTATGGATTGAATTGAATGGAGTGGTGAATAAAAGGGTTAATTCTGAATATCTTTGCAACAAGAATTGAGGAAAATAGATTTAGATCGCAGGAAAGCGAATGTAATCGAGTTGCCGTTTTCGTTCGATAAACCAAATCTGAGGTAAGTCACTATACAAATAAACTTATCTGTATTGAATTGAATATATGTATTCATATGTCTATCGATGAAAATGAATGAGTATGAGATGCTAAGTGCGTGAATTCTGAAATAAGTTCGATATAGTGATAAAGCCGAGAAGTCTCGTTCGAACCTAGGAATAGATAGGATTAGCTATGTCATGGCATAGGTATCTATTCGTGTAAGACCATGTCTGGGACATTGGCATCGATATGATCTGTAACTGTAAGACTCTGTCTGGGACAGTGGCATCGATGTACGAGTACATGTAAGACCTCGTCTAGGACGTTGGCATTATACTACTATTTTTAGCTTTCTGAGTATCCTACCAGGTTCCTAACGGTTCAACGAGCATGTCTACAATACGAATGGTATATCCGAGCTATGATCAATAAGCGAGTGATTATCCATTTCAAGTACGTTGAATGCACATTAAGTGTGTATAAATGGTAAGTACCTATATGACTTTGATATGAAGAATAGTATGATTGAAAATGAGAATGTGAATCTTAAAATGTTGAATGTGGCAAATGTGGTCATGAGTTAATGAACCAAGCTATATAAGTGATAGTTACTAAGTGATTGATATGTGTCAATGTATTTATTTGTATATAACTTACTAAGCTTTCAGAAAGCTTACTCTCTGTGTCTATTTTCTCTGTTTTATAGGTCATCAAAGCTACTGAAGGCTCGGGATTGTCAAGGATCGTCATCACACTACAAAAACTTATTTTGGTACCCTTATGGAAATGCATATAGCTAAATATGGCATGTATAGGCTAGTAAGTTGGTATAAGTTGTTATGTGATCTTGGCCTTGTGATTTGGCTATTTATAAGATAATACTTTGCTTAAATGAATGAGCTATATGACACAAATTTTGGTATGGTTTGGAGTATAAAGAATGGGTAAGTTATGAGTAAGCAAATGAATGAAGATATGCTTTGGTTATATATATGTTTTGTCTTGAAAGTTGGCATGATTAAATTGGATAAGGAATGTATAAATTGAATGGTCAATTTGGTATGTTTTGCTTGCCATACATGCATATTATGTTTTGGAATATACTACTTGTAGGAAGACCCTAAATGGGTGGCATATTGGCCATGTAAAATGGCCTATAATGTCACACGGGCGTGCCTAAAACCATGGGTAAATTTGCAGAATGTAGCTTAAATTGCACACGGCTTCGGCACGGGTGTGCTTGATGGCCGTGTGAGAAATGGCAGTATGTGATCTAGTAGTACACGGCCTTAGGACATGGGTGTGCTTCGTGACCGTGTTGATTTTGGCAGTATACTACCATGGGGAGGACACACAGGAGTGTCCAGTAGTCGTGGGTGAGGCACGGTCTACCCCCACGACCGTGTGTCCCCTATATGTTAGAAAAGATTCTAACTTTTTTGAAATTATTTATGTGGTTCAGCTTATTCCCGACTCGGTTTATAAGCATGCTTAAGGTCTCGATGACCTACTTAAGAGACATTATCATTGATATTGATGAATGGTTGTATGATTAATTCAGTAAATGTTACTGATCTATCTGGTAACGCCTTTAACCCTAATCCGATGATCGGACACGGGATATGGGTGTAACAATCTAGCCACATCTCATGGCTAATTACAAACCTTAAACTCGATTCAGTTTACTAGCCTATATATGCCATATTCTGGCTATATACATCTTTCCAAAGTACCAAAATAGAATGCCGATAGTGTGATTGAGAAGCTGACGATCCTGGATCTGAGCTAGCTTTACTGACACTGCAATGCAGAGAAACAAATCACACAATAATCTTTCCAAAGCTTAGTAAGTTTGTAATATAATACATATTACTCGACACTACAACATCAATATATATATGTACCATCACATAGATAAACGCACACTTAGGCACACTATCAATCTCAACCACATACCCAATTATCTATTCATTCAACTCTTAAATCTATCATCAACCACATAGGTTCAAACGTACCTTGATCAATACCTAGTTACTTAGCAATTATGCTACTCAATTATTCGATATTAACTCTCATTCAACCCTTGTTATTATTTTGATTTATTTGCACACTTAGTGCAAATTTCATAACTAAAATGTATTCATCACCGTACACTTAGAGCCAATACATTAAATCGAACTTATATCGGTATCGTACACATAGTGCCAAGTCGATAAGCCGAAACTTCTATCTTTTCGCACACACAGTGCCAATCATCTCTTTCTCGTTACAAATTTCGCACACTTAGTGCCCCTTTATCTCAATTCATCACATAGCATTTCAAATCTCATAGATATATATACATCCATTCAATTTATATCACGTGGATAAAGTTTACAACTAATATTATATCCGAACTTACCTCGGATGTCAAAATACCGAAACGGTCGACTAATCGAGCACTTTATCTTTGCCTCGATCTCGATCCGAACCTCTCCTCTCTTGCTCTATACACATTCAAATTCAATCTATTCAATCATTAACTCATTCAATTTAGTCCACATACACACATTTAGGGCATTTTGCAAATTAGCCGTCATATTTTTCACATTTTGACAGTTTAGTCCCTATCCCACAAAAACATCCAATTCACCAAATTCCACCTAGCACAAGCTTAGCCGGACCTCTATAGGAATTGTACAAGTCCAAATATTTCATCAAATTTTCTATTTAGTCCCTCAACTTTCCATTTTCTCAATTTAGCCCAAAATACTCAATTTCATCAAAAGTATCAATACAAACTATGATAATCCAACACTAAGTTTTCATATTTCAAAGTCAACTAGCACATAGCTCAACATTCATCAATGGCTCATCACAACAACATCATCAATACATGGAATTTGAGCATGGGTTTTGTAAATCACAAAGCAACTATCACAAAAATGTAGAAATTATCAAAAACTAACCGAAAACATACCTTGAATTAAGCTAAGTAAGTGCCAAAAATATCAAAGCTTCAATGGCTATTTCTTTTCTCTAGTTTTGGTGGAAGAAAGATGAAATAAAAATGGCCATCAAATTGTTTTGTTTTTCATTAATAATAACTTATTAATCAAATCCCAATTTTGCCCTTTATAAAGCATATAAAACAAATACTTTTTAAGACTAATTTGTCATTTAACACTCCACTAACTTAAAAATGGTTCATTAGCAACATAAGGCCTCCTCCTTAAGAAGCCATCAACATTTAAGTACTCACCACTCAGCACACATCAACTTACTCTCTATGCGATTAAGTCCCTTTTCTTAATTCGGTATTAAAACGATAAAATCATCACACAGAATTTTCACACAGGCTATATCACATTTCCTTCACATAGAAAATATCATTAAAATATTTTTACGGCCTCTAATTTGTGGTCTCAAACCACTGTTCTAACTAGGGTCTATCCCAGGGTGTTACAACTCTGCCCCCTTAGGGATTTTCATCTCCAAAAATCATACCAGTGAAAAGTTGTGGATGTTGCTCTCTCATAGCGTTCTCAGGCTCCCACATAGCCTCTTCAATTCTGTGTTTCTGCCATAATACTTTCACTAGAGAAATTTTCTTATTTCTCAACTCTTTAGTCTCTCGTGCCAAAATTTGGATCGGTTCTTCACCATACAACAAATCTGACTGAATCTCAACCTCAGTAGGTGCAATTATATGAGACGGGTCTGATCGATGTCATTGAAGCATTGATGCATGAAACATGTTATGGAAACTTTCCAACTCTGGTGGCAATCTCAATCTATAAGCAGCCGGCCCAACTCGTTCAATAATCTCATACGGTCCGATGAATCTAGAACTCAGCTTACCCTTTCGGCCAAATCAAAGTATTTTCTTTCACGGTGACACTTTCAAAAACACTTTATCACCAGCCTCGAATTCAATATCCTTTCGTTTCAAATCTGCATAAGACTTTTGATGATCTGATGCTGCTTTCAAATTGTCACAAATTACTTTCACTTTCTTCTCAGTCTCTTTTATAAGATCAACCTCGTGAATCTTATTCTCACTTAGTTCGGTCCAATACAATGGAGTTTGACACTTTCGACCATAACGAGCCTCATATGGTGCCATTTTGATACTAGACTGAAAACTATTGTTATACGCAAACTTAATCAATGATAGATGCTTTTCCCATGTGCTTTCAAATTCGAGTATACAACATCTTAGCATATCTTCAAGAATCTGAATAATTCGTTCGGATTGACCATCTGTTTGTGGATGAAAAGCAGTACTGAAATGCAATTTTGTGCCTAAAGCATCTTGTAGTTTCTTCCAAAATCACGAGGTAAATCTAGGTCTCTATCAGACACAATAGATAACGGTACTCCGTGTAATCTCACAATCTCATCGATATACAGTTTAACCAACTTATCTAAATAATAATCAGTTCTCACCAGAACGAAATGAGATACTTTCGTCAATCTATCCACTATCACCTAGATCACATCTTTCTTGTTCGGAGATAAGGGTAAACCCAACAGAAACTCTATCGTGATCCTCTCCCATTTCCACTTAGGAATCATAATCGATTGTAATAAAGCAGACGAAACTTGATGTTCAGCCTTAACTTGCTGACAAATTAAACCTTTCAACATAAAGTCAGAAATATCTCTCTTCATATCATGCCAACAATGGGACTGTTTCAAATCATTATACATTTTTGCACTCCCTAGATATACAGTCAAATGACAATTGTGAGCTTTAGCCAAAATCATTTGAATCAGCTCTGAATTTTTGGAACACAAATTCTATCTCAAAATCTCAAAAAATCATTATTATCAACTCTAAATTCTGATACGGCATCAGAATCATACTGAACTCTTTTTGCTAACAACTCATTATCAATCTTCTGAGCATCACAAATCTACGTTGTACAAACATCGGCTTAACTTTCAATTCAGTTATCGCCGCATTAGCATCACATAGATCTTTTGGATTACTTAAAGCTTGCAAAGCGTATAATGATTTCGACTCAAGGCATCAGTTACAACATTAGCTTTACCCGAGTGGTAATCTATCACAAGTTTGTAGTCTTTCAACAATTCTAACCATCTTCTCTGTCGTAAGTTCAAATCTTTCTCAGTCATCAAATACTTTAAACTCTTATGATCAGTATATATATGACATTTTTCACCGAATAAATAGTGACGCCAAATCTTTAATGCGAATTCAATTGCAGCCAACTCAAGATCATGCCTTGGATAATTCTTTTCATATGGTTTTAACTCTCTCGAAGCATAAGCGATGACTTTTCCTTCTTGCATTAGTACACAACCTAAACTATTTAACGATGCATCACTATAGACTATAAACTCTTTGCCCGATTCATATTGAACTAACACCAGTGCTTCTGTCAACAACACTTTCAATTGCTCAAAACTCTGATGACACTTTTTGACCACTCGAATTTAACATCTTTCTGTAAAAACTTTGTCAATGAATTCACAATCATCGAGAAGCCTTTAACAAATCATCTATAATATCCCCGGACTTTGGCCACATTTCTCGGAGGCTTCCAATCTAAAATAGTAGAGATTTTATGCGGATCGACTCGTATCTCAGCAGCAGATACAATATGCCCCAAAAAACTGACCTCATGCAACTAAAATTCACACTTGCTAAACTTTGCATACAACTATTTCTCACGTATAGTTTGTAGCACGATTCCCAAATGTTCAGCATGATGCGTCTCATGTAACACCCTAAATCAGGGCCTTTGCATTTTATCTGTTTGTATGTGGATGGTATGGATGCCATGCTAGTTTAGGCTATTTTAGGGTCTAGGGAAGAGTCAAGGGTTGGTCAGAACCTCAGGGGAATTTGTGTTTTGGGCATTTGGAAGGAGGAAGCTAATTGGAGGAGGTGTTAAGTGTGGTTGGTGGTAGGTTTTGACGTAAGTTGGGCCTTGGTAAAGTGGCAAGGGACGTCACTTAAGGGTCAGGGAGGTGACACCTTATGTAGGTGGGGAAGGCTTGGGTTCGAAATGCGGGAACCTCCTTTTTGTGTGTTTATTTTGACGCCAAGATTAGGGCCTTACCCCTTTTATTTTCTCTTATGCTGAATTGAGCCACTCCCACATCACACATTTTACATTTTGGTTATTTCTTTTTTTTTCTTTCTAAAGCCAACCCGAATTCTTTTAACTCTTTTTCTCCATCTTTGTTACAAGCCGAAATCATCACTCTTCCTTCTCTTCGACTCCTTTTCTTCCCTCAATCTCTCTTGTGCCGAAAAACTCTTAAACTACTCTAATCTTTTCTCATCTTTTGACCATGGCCGGAACCTCTTCTTATCTTGTTCTCGTTTTCTTTTGAGCACCATAGCCACATCTATTGCCCATCTCTTATTCTTCCTTCTTTTGTTTCAAAGCAAAAAAACCCCTAACTCCATTATCATCTTCAACCTTTGTGTGTTAGCCCAATATCCCCATCCAAGGTTCTCAACTCTGACTTTCCTTCATAAACCGAATCCTAGTGGCCTACTCTTCTTCATTTTTCTTTTTTTGAGTTGCCAAATTTCCACTAATTCTGTGCTAGTGCCGAATCCTCTTAGGTGTAAGGTTAGTAATGATTGCTTCTATTGTGCGTTATCTTTTTCGGGTTTTGGGGAACCAAAGCCGAATAGCCATATGGCCTTATGTTTGGGTGCTTGGCCGATTATAGGTGGAAGTGTGTCACATTCTTTGATCTCTGGGATTCGGTTGGCTGGTGGATTAAGTTTAAGAGCTTCGAGAGTTGGTGGTCTAGGTAAGGGCCTTAGCCTTAAGCGTTAACTCCTTTTGATTCATTTTCTCTACTTTAATCCGGAATTAGTGATTAAGGTGTTCATAGACTCAAATGATAGCCACTCGTTGGGAGGGTTGGATCTGTGAACCCAGACCCTAAGTTCAAGAAGAGGGTCGGGTCCAGCTTTTGCGATTGGCCATGGGGTATGGTCCAATATTCGGAGAGAGACAAGCAGATCGCTATAGTTTCTTCGAGTGAGGACATTAGGGAGATTGATAGCCTAGTTCTTTAGGTTTTAGGTGTGTAATTACCACACTATTTTCTTAAGTTGTTTAGTTAAAATGTATAAACATACGTGGTAGCCACAATAGTGGCTGTGGAGATGTGGTACCCACTTTGGGTATTCCGGGAAACCAGGTTAGCATACTACTTATGTCGAGGTTGTGGTTAATAATTGTGGATGTATGCAAGCATGTTACATACTCATATTTGGATGTATTTATACTTTATTATATTGCCATTTCATCATATTATGCTGCATGTGCATGGGTTTGATATATATATTGATAAAGGGGAAGTGTGTACATTTATGTACGTGGGTGACTCTGTCACGATTAATGATGGCCTCGAGCCTCATTGTGGATTGATGATGACCATGAGTCTCAACGTGGATATTTGTGATTTAATCATGTGGATCAGTGGCTAGACAACTAAGTGGACTTTGAGCAGTGTGTTCGTCAGGATAGTCTGCCAGAGAGGTGTGTTGCGGATGGAGGGTCGATTTAGTAATCCCCTGGTGTGTGGTGGTTGGATGTACGGGTGGTGTGTAGTGGATGGATACTAGGTTGGGGTGGGTTGGCATGTTGCATCTTCGTGCATGATATATTGATTTGATGTGAATTTGGGGCCAAGCTCAATTGTGGATATGTGTGGACTAATTGCACACTGAGTCTGGTGACTCACTCTGTTGTTCAAAACAATGAGGTAACTCGTGATTCATTGGATCGACTGGAGCGAATTTGAAGTGGCCATGCAAAAGTTGTTTTTGTAAACTCTATTTCTATTTTAAACTGTTTGGATATTATTTGGGTATGTAATAAGGCCACTTTAACTATTTTTGATATTATGGATTTAAGTCGGATTTCTTAATTAAAATGACTTTAAGCCATTTACAACCTGGAAATAAAATTGAAATTTTCAAAATTCGGTTTACTTATGAACAATTTGTTTTCTCGAAATTCTCGCACAAACAATGATTTGAACTTTACACAACCCGCAGGATTTGATTCGTCGGCAAATTGCTATTTTGAACGACAAACCCTTTTCTAAAGCGGAATATTTATTTTAGAACTTAAAACTTATTTACACCTTCAAAACAAAATTCTTGTCAACACTTTTCCAGTAACATCCTGGATCCGACCGTGGTGTTTAGGGCCAGGTTTGGGGTGTTACATCTCATCACAGGAATAGATCAAAATATTATCAACGAACACCAGCACGAAGCGATCCAAATACGGTCTGAATATCCAATTCATCAAGTCCATAAATACTGCAGGGGCATTTGTTAGTCCAAAAGGCATCACTACGAATTCAAAATGTCCATAACTCATTCTGAAAGCAGTTTTCGGCACATCAGGTTCTTTAACTCTCACTGATAGTAGCCAGATCTCAAATCTATTGTAAAAAACACTGTAGCTCCTCTCAACTGATCAAACAAATCATCGATCTGAGGTAATGGATATTTGTTCTTTATCGTCACTATGTTCAATTGTCGATAATCAATACACATTCTCATAGTTCCATCCTTCTTTTTCACAAATAACACAGGAGCTCTCCAGGGTGAAAAACTCGGTCGTGCAAATCCTCTGTCAGTCAATTCTTGCACTTGAGATTTTAACTCTTTCAATTCAGTTGGGGCCATTCTATATGGAGCTATCGAAATAGGAGTAGTTATCGGCACTAACTCAATACCAAATTCAACTTCTCTAATTGGAGGTAATCCTGGTAACTCATCTGGAAACACATCTAAAAACTCACATATCATAGGCACAGATTCAATTTTCTTTTCCGACACCTTTGTCTCAATCACATACGCCAAATAAGCTTCACAACCTTTTCTCACATAGTTCATAGCTTTCATCACAGATACAATGCTGGTAGTCCTTTCATATAACTAGACTCAATTCGAACTATCTCACCATTCTGACTCTTTAATTCAACATTCTTTCTCTTACAATTCACGATGGCATTATGCAAAGTAAGCCAATTCATACCCAGAATTATGTCAAATTCATCAAATTGTAGCAATATCAAATTGACCGGGAAACATAAGTCACGAAACATCAACGGGCAATTCTTGCACACCTTATCTACCAAAACACACTTGCCTAAGGGGTTCGATACTCTAATTACAAATTCAGTAGACTCAACAGGTAGAATCTTATTCGATACTAAAGTCATACACACATAGGAATGATTTGATCCATGGTCTATCTATGCAATGACATCAGTATCAAATAAAGTGAAAGTACCAGTGATGGCGTTTGGAGATGATGCTTCCTCTCGTGCACGTATAGCAAAGGCTCAGGCAGGTGCTCTCTCTTCTGACCTCACAACTGTATCAATTGTTCCTCTCTGGCTTTCGCTCACATTTCTGATGCTTCTGGGTGGTCTACCCCTCGTTGTCACATTACTCGGTATTTTATTCTGAATATTTTCTTCTTCAACTATTTTTGGGCAATCTCGGATGAAATGATTTCGAGATCCACACTTATAGCATGTTTTATTGTTATACTTGCCCAGCACTCTCCTACATGTTGTCTCCCACATTGTCTACATTCGGGCTTGTTACTCTTAACATTGCCAACACTTGTTTCACTTAGAGCTTGAATTTGTAAACCAATACTCTGTCTCAAACGATCTCTATTTGGATGTCCAAATGAGGCATTTGAACGATTGCTTGCATCTTTATATCTCTTTGCTGAAGATTGAGAGAACTTATTCATCGATCTCTTTCTTTCATCATGAGCCTCAGAATCAACTTTCCTCTTTTATTTACCGAGCTCTTTAGCTTTGCATGCTCTTTCGAATAACACAACAAAATTCATTTATATCCACTATTCCAACCAACAACTTAATGTCTTCATTCAATCCCTATATAACACGTTTACACATAGTAGCTTTAGTCGAAACACATTCCCTTGCATATTGACTCAATCTTACGAATTCACTTTCGTCAGACTCAAGAATGCATTAACGTCCCCTGTTTCACTCTAAAACTCCTTACGTTTCTGATCAATAAAGCATTGATTGATATACTTCTTTCTAAACTCAGATTGAAAGAAATCTCAAGTTATTCTGCCTCTCGAAACTAAAGATATCAATGTTTTCCACCAATTGTAAGCCGTGTCTCTCAACAAGGAAACTACACACTTAATGTACTCTTTATGGTTCAATGACATCTCATTAAATAATTTGATTGTATTTTCAAGCTAAAACTCGGCTCGCTCAACATCGTCATCAGCTGCGGCCCTAAACTTTTAAGCCCCATACTTGGGAATCTTATCTACAGGAGGTTTATTTAATCTGATCGGATCTACAACTTGTGGCACAATAGGTACTTGCAGGGGTGGAGGTTGTGGAGTAGTTGGATTTGTTCTAACAAATTCTGAAAACCATTCACTCATCAAACGGAAGAATGCTTGCCTAGCCTCACCTCTCTCACCACTATAATTCGGACTAGATATGGCCGGTGCTGTCCCTTGAGCGGGAACAGGAGTATTACTCTCTACGTCATCAGCAATTGCTCGATCGGGATATATTACTATATTAAAACACATTTCAACTGTCAGATTTCATCACACTATCACAATTTCACAATATGGCATGTATAGCTAAACTCACACACGCTACGTTAGTCTGAGAATTGACTAAATCATAGCTCTGATACCAATAAAATTGTAACACCCCTAACCCGAGACCGTCATCAAAATAGGGTTTAGAGGCATTACCGAACAATAGGATCATTTCACATCATATTCGTGACACAAAATCAATCATCATCAAACACATTCATATACAATCATAGTGTCCTTTAAATGAGTCATCGAGACTCTAAGCATGCTTATAAACCGATTCGGGACTAAATTGAAACACATATAAAATTTTCATGAAAATTTGAAACTTTTTTAAAGCACAGGGGTGACACGCTCGTGGGGGTAGGCCGTGCCTCTCCCACGGCTACATGACACACCCATGTGACCTCCCAGTGCTTACATACTGCCAAAATCAACACGGCTACCAAGCACGCCCGTGTGCTAAGGCCGTGTACCACTAGATCATATACTGCCATTTCTCGACGACACAGCAAGGCATCGCTCTGCCATGGTCGTATGCTTGATTTAAACCACATTCTGCCAATTTACCCACGGTCCGAGGCATGCCCGTGTGTCCCAACCATGTGACATTATAGGCCATTTTTAAAAGGCCAACATGCCACCCACTTAGGGTCAAACCTACAAGCCAATCAACCAAACATCTCATGCACATATTGCCATCTAAAAACATACCAATTTAGCAATTTAAAACATGTAATCAATACCAACTCTAATCATACCCAATTCTTATTCTATCACAAGCATAATTCATTCCCAACCTCACTACCCCATCTAGCATTTATCAACACAAAGTTACCACTCAATAACAAATCTATCAATCTACAAATCATGCCAAAAGATGCATCACACATATCATATTCATTCATATCAAACCTATCACATATCTAGCCACATCTCAGGCCTAATTACAAACCTCAAACTTGATTCAGTTTACTAGCCTATACATGCCATATTCGAGCTATATGCATCTTTCCAAACCACCAAAATTGAATGTCGATAGTGTGATTGAGAAGCTGACGATCCTGGATCCGAGCTAGCTTTACTGATACTACAAGGCAGAGAAATAAATCACACAGTAAGCTTTCCAAAGCTTAGTAAGTTCGTAAATAATACATATTACTCAATACTACAACATCAATATATATATGTACCATCACATAGATAAAGGCCCGCCTAGGCACATTATCAATCTCATCCACATACCCAATTATCTATTCATTTAACTCTTAAATCTATCATCAACCATATAGGCTCAAACGTACCTTGATCATCACCTAGTTACTTACCATTTATGCTACCCAATTATTCGATATTACCTCTCGTTCAACCCTTGTTATTACTTTGTTTTATTCACACACTTAGTGCTAATTTCATAACTGAAATGTATTCATCACTGCACACTTAGTGCAAATACATTAAACCGAACTTATATCGGTATCGCACACACAGTGCCAAGTCGATAAGTCGAAGCTTCTATCTTTTCGCACACACAGTGCCAATCATCTCTTTCTCGTTTCAAATTTCGCACACTTAGTGCCCCTTTATCTCAATTCAGCACATAGCATTTCAAATCTTATAGATATATATACATTCATTCAGTTTATATCACGTAGATAAAGTTTACAACTAATATTATATCCGAACTTACCTCAGATGTCAAAATACCGAAATGGTCAACTAATCGAGCACTTTATCTTTGACTCGGTCTCGATCCGAACCTCTCCTCTCTTAGTCTATACACATTCAAATTCAATCCATTCAATCATTAACTCATTCAGTTTAGTCCAAATACACACATTTAGGGCATTTTGCAAATTAGCCCTCACATTTTTCACATTTCGAAAGTTTAGTCCCTATCCCACAAAAACATCAAATTCACCAAATTCCACCTAGCACAAGCTTAGCCAAACCTCTCTAGGAATTATACAAGTCCAAATATTTCATCAAATTTCCTATTTAGTCCCTCAACTTTCCATTTTCTCAATTTAGCCCAAAATACCCAATTTCATCAAAAATCTCAATACAAACTATGATAATCCAACACTAAGTTTTCATATTTCAAAATCAATTAGCACATAGCTCAACATTCCTCAATGGCTCATTACTACAACATCATCAATACATGAAATTTGAGCATGGGTTTTGTAAAGCACAAACAATGATCACAAAAACGTAGAAATTATCAAAAATTAGCCGAAAACATACCTTGAATTAGGCTAAGTAAGTGCAAAAAATATCAAAGCTTCAATGGCTATTTCTTTTCTTTAGTTTCGGTGGAAGAAAGATGAGATAAAAATGGCCAACAAATTGTTTTATTTTTCATTAATAATAACTTATTAATCAAATCGCAATTTTTCCTTTTATAAAGCATATAAAACAAATACTTTTTAAGATTAATTTGTCATTTAACACTCCACTAACTTAAAAATGGTTCATTAGCAACATAAGGCCTCCTCCTTAAGAAGCCATCAACATTTAAGTACTCACCACTCAGCACACAGCAATTTACTCTCTATGCGATTAAGTCCGTTTTCTTAATTCGGCATTAAAATGATCAAATCATCACATAGAATTTTCACACAGGCTATGTCACATATCCTTCACATAGAAAATATCATTAAAATATTTTTACGACCTCGAATTTCTAGTCTCAAACCACTGTTCTGACTAGGGTCTAACCCAGGCTGTTACAACTCTCCCCCCTTAGGGATTTTCGTCCCCAAAAATCTTACCAGTGAATAGTTATGGATGTTGCTCTCTCATAACGTTCTCAAGCTCCCACGTAGCCTCTTCAATTCCGTGTTTGTGACATAATACTTTCACTAGAGAAATTTTCTTATTTCTCAACTCTTTAGTCTCTGGTGCCAAAATTCGGATCGGTTCTTCACTATACGACAAATCTGACTGAATCTCAACCTCAGTAGATGCAATTATATGAGACGGGTCTGATCGATATCGTCGAAGCATTGACAATGAAACATGTTATGGAAACTTTCCAACTTTGATGACAATTTCAATCTACAAGCAACCGGCCCAACTCGTTCAATAATCTCATACGGTCCGATGAATCTCAGACTCAGCTTACCCTTTCGGCCAATTTGAAGTATTTTCTTCCACGGTGACACTTTCAAAAACACTTTATCACCAGCCTCGAATTCAATATCCTTTTGTTTCAAATCTGCATAAGACTTTTGATGATCAGAGGCTGCTTTCAAATTGTCATGAATTACTTTCACTTTCTGCTCAGTCTTTTTTATAAGATCAACCCCGTGAATCTTATTCTCACTTAGTTCGGTCCAATACAATGGAGTTCGACACTTTCGATCGTAACGAGCCTCATATGGTGCCATTTTGATACTAGACTGAAAACTATTGTTATACGCAAACTCAATCAATGATAGATGCTTTTCCCATGTGCTTTCAAATTCGAGTATACAATATCTTAGCATATCTTCAAGAATCTAAATAATTCATTCGGATTGACCATCCATTTGTGGATGAAAAGCAGTAGTGAAATGCAATTTCGTGCCTAAAGCATCTTGCAATTTCTTCCAAATTCACGAGGTAAATATGGGTCTCTATCAGACACAATAGATAACGGTACTACGTGTAATCTCACAGCCTCATCGATATACAGTTTAGCCAACTTATCTAAAGAATAATCAGTTCTCACTGGAACGAAATGAGCTACTTTCATCAATCTATCCACTATCACCTAGATCGCATCTTTCTTGTTCAGATATAAGGGTAAATTCGACACAAAGTCCATCGTGATCCTCTCCCATTTACACTCAAGAATCATAATCGGTTGTAATAAACTGGACGAAACTTGATGTTTAGCCTTAACTTGCTGACAAATTAAACATTTTGACACAAAGTCAAAAATATCTCTCTTCATACCATGCCACCAATAGAACTGTTTCAAATTATTATACATTTTCGCACTCCTTGGATGTACAGTCAAATGACTATTGTGAGCTTCAGCCAAAATCATTTGAATCAGCTCTGAATTTCTTGGAACACAAATCCTATCTCTAAATCTCAAACAATCATTATTATCAACTCCAAATTCGATACTAAGATCGTAATCACATCGAACTCTTTTGCTAACAACTCATTATCAATCTTCTGGACATCACAAATCTGCTATACAAACATCGGCTTAACTTTCAATTCAGTTATCACTGCATTAGCATCACACTGATCTTTCTGATTACTCAAATCTCGCAAAGCGTATAATGACTTTCGACTCAAGGCATCAGCTACAACATTAGCTTTACCCGGGTGGTAATATATCACAAGTTTGTAGTCTTTCAACAATTCTAACCATCTTCTCTGTCGCAAGTTCAAATCTTTCTAAGTCATCAAATACTTTAAACTCTTATGATCAGTATATATATGACATTTTTAATCGAATAAATAGTGACGCCAAATCTTCAATGCGAATACAATCGCAGCCAACTCAAGATCATGCGCTAGATAATTCTTTTCTTTCAGTTTTAACTCTCTCGAAGCATAAGTGATGACTTTTCCTTCGTGCATCAGTACACAGCCCAAACCATTTAACGATGCATCACCATAGACTATAAACTCTTTGCTCAATTCAGGTTGAACTAACACCAGTGTTTCTGTCAACAACACTTTCAACTGCTCAAAACTCTGATGACACTTTTTCGACCACTTGAATTTAACATCTTTCTGTAAAAACTTTATCAATGGATTCACAATCATCGAGAAGCCTTTCACAAATTGTCTATAATATCTCGCTAGTCCCAAAAACTACGGACTTCAAACACATTTCTCAGAGGCTTCCAATGTAAAATAGCAGAGATTTTATGTGGATCGACTCGTATCCCTGCAGCAGATACAATATGCCTCATAAAACTGACCTCATACAACCGAAATTCACACTTGCTACACTTTCAATACAACTATTTCTCACGTAGAGTTTGTAGCACTATTCTCAAATACTCAGCATGCTGCGTCTCATGTAACACCCTAAATCGGGGCCTATGCATTTTATCTGTTTGCATGTGGATGGTATGGATGCCATGCTAGTTTAGGCTATTTTAGTGTCTAGGAAAGAGTCAGGGGTAGGCCAGAACCTTAGGGGGAATTTGTGTTTTGGGATTTTGGAAGGGGAAAGCTGATTTGAGGAGGTGTTAAGTGTGGTGGTGGTAGGTTTTGACGCAAGTTGGGCCTTGGTAAAGTGGCAAGGGACGTCACTTAAGGGTCAGTGAGGTGACGCCTTATGCAGGTGGGGAAGGCTTGGGTTCGAGCTGCGAGAACCTCCTTTTTGTGTGTTTATTTTGTTGAATTGGTGGAGGAGAGGAGATTTAGGAGTTTGAAGTATTCAAACTCGTTTGAATAGGTGGTTAGGAGGAAAATAAGGAGGAAAAGAAGGGATAAGAGTGGGGGTGTGTTAGCCGAATTTGGAAGAGTTGGAGGGGAGGAGGGACTTTCAGTTGTGGGTGCTAGTTAGGGGGTGGCCAATTATGGTATAGGTCTTGGTGAGGTGTGGTTTTCGGTTAGTTGGAAAGCACTTAGGGCCTTACCCCTTTTATTTTCTCTTGTGCCCAATTGAGCCACTCCCACATCTCACATTTTACATTTTGGTTATTTCTCTTCTTTTCTCTCTAAATCCCAGCCGAATTCATTCAACTCTTTTTCTCCATCTTTGTTCCAAGCTGAAATCATCACTCTTCCTTTTCCTTCGACTCCTTTTCTTCCCTCAATCTCTCTTGTGCCGAAAAACTCCTACACTACTCTACTCTTTTCTCATCTTTTGACCATGGCCGAAACCTCTTCTTGTCTTGTTCTCGTTTTCTTTTGAGCACCATAGCCACATCTATTGCTCATCTCTTATTATTCCTTCTTTTGTTTCAAAGCCAAAAACCCCTAACTCCATTATCATCTTCAACCTTTGTGTGTTAGCCAAATATCCCCATCCAAGGTTCTCAACTATGACTTTCCTTCATAAACTGAATCCTAGTGGCCTACTCTTCTTCATTTTTCTTATTTTGAGTTGCCAAATTTCTACTACTTCTGTGCTAGTGTCGAATCCTCTTAGGTGTAAGGTTAGTAACGATTACTTCTATTGTGCATTATCTTTTTTGGGTTGTGGGGAACCAAAGCCGAATGGCCATATGGCCTTATGTTTGGATTCTTAGCCGATTGTAGGTGGAAGTGTGTCGCATTCTTTGATCTCTGGGATTCGGTTGGCTGGTGGATTAAGTTTAAGAGCTTCGAGAGTTGGTGGTCTAGGTAAGGGCCTTAGCCTTAAGCGTTAATTCCTTTTGATTCATTTTCTCTGCTTTAATCTGGAATTAGTGATTAAGGTGTTCATGGACTCAAATGATAGCCACTCGTTAGGGGGGTTGGATCTGTGAACCCAGCCCCTAAGTTCAAGAAGAGGGTTGTGTTTGCATTTCGCAATTAGCCACCGGGGTGTGGGCCAGCGTCGGAGAGAGACAAGCAAATCGCTGTAGTTTCTTTGAGTGAGGACATTAGGGAGATTGATAGCCTAGTCATTTAGGTTTTTAGGTGTGTAATTACCACACTATTTTCTTATGTTGTTTAGTTAAAATGTATAAACATATGTGGTAGCCGCAATAGTGGCTGTGGAGATGTGGAACCCAATTTGGGTAATCCGTGAAACCAGGTTAGTATACTACCTATGTCGAGGTTATGGTTAATAATTGTGGATGTATGCAAGCATGTTATATACGCATGTCTGGATGTATTTATACTTTATTATATTGCCATTTCATCATATTATGCTGCATGTGCATGGGTTCTATATATATTGTTAAAGGGGACGTGTGTACATTTATGTACGTGGGTGACTCTATCACGATTAATGATGGCATCGAGCCTCATTTTGGATTGATGATGACCATGAGTCTCATCGTGGATATTTGTGATTTAATCACGTGGATCAGTGGCTAGACCACTAAGTGGACTTTGAACAGTGTGTCTGTCGGCATAGTCTGCCAAAGAGGTGTGTAGCAGATAGAGGGTCGATTTAGTAATCCCCCGGTGTATGGTGGTTGGATGTACGGGTGGTGTGTAGCGGATGGATACTAGGTTGGGGTGGGTTGGCATGTTGCATCTTAGTGCATGATATATTGATTTGATGTGAATTTGGGGCCAAGCCCAATTGTGGATATGTGTGGACTAATTACACACTGAGTCTGGTGACTCACTCTGTTGTTCAAAACAATGCAGGTAACTCGTGATTCATTGGACCGGGCTAGAGCGGATTCGAGGTGGCCATGCAGAAGTTGTTTTCGTAAACTCTATTTATATTTTAAACTGTTTGGATATTATTTGGGTATGTAATAAGGCCACTTTAACTATTTTGGGATATTATTGATTTAAGTCGGATTTGTTAATTAAAATGACTTTAAGCCATTTACAACCTAGAAATAAAATTGAAGTTTTCAAAATTCGGTTTACTTATGAACAATTTATTTTCTCGAAATTCTCGCACAAACAATGATTTGAACTTTATACAACCCCAAGATTTGATTCGTCGGCAAATTGCTATTTTGAACGACAAACCCTTTTCTAAAGTGGAATATTTGTTTTAGAACGTAAAACTTATTTACACCTTCAAAACAGAATTCTTTTCAACACTTTTCCAGTAACATTCTGGATTCGACTATGGTGTTTTGGGCCGGGTTTGAGGTGTTACATCTCATCACACGAATAGATCAAAATATCATCAATGAGTACCACCACGAAGTGATCCAAATACGGTCTGAATATCCGATTCATCAAGTCCATAAATACTACAGGGGCATTTGTTAGTCCAAAAGGCATCACTGCAAATTCAAAATGTCCATACCTCGTTCTGAAAGCAGTTTCCGACACATCAGGTTCTTTAACTCTCAACTGATAGTAGCCCGATCTCAAATCTATTTTAAAAAATATTGTAGCTCCTATCAACTGATCAAACAAATCATCGATCTGAGGTAATGGATATTTGTTATTTATCGTCACTTTGTTCAATTGTCGATAATCAATACACATTCTCATAGTTCCATCCTTCTTTTTCACAAATAACACAGGAGCTCCCCAAGGTGAAAAACTCGGTCGTGCAAATCCTCTGTTAGTCAATTCTTGCAATTGAGATTTTAACTCTTTCAATTTAGTTAGGGTCATTCTATATGGAGCTATCAAAATAGGAGTAGTTATCGCTACTAACTCAATACCAAATTCAACTTCTCTAATCGGAGGTAATCCTGGTAACTCATCTGGAAACACATCTGAAAACTCACATATCATAGGCACAGATTCAATTTTATTTTCGACACCTTTGTATCAATCACATACGCCAAATAAGCTTCACAACCTTTTCTTACATAGTTCATAGCTTTCATCACATATACAATAGCTGGTAGTCCTTTCATATCACTAGACTCAATTCGAAATATCTCACCATTCTAACTCTTCAATTCAACACAATTCAACATTCTTTCTCCTACAATTCACGATGGCATTATGCAACGTAAGCCAATTCATACCCAGAATTATGTCAAATTCATCAAATTGTAGCAATATCAAATTGACCGGGAAACATAAGTCACGAAACATCAACGACCAATTCTTGCACACCTTATCTACCAAAACACACTTGCCTAAGGGGTTCGATACTCTAATTACAAATTCAATAGACTCAACAGGTAGAATCTTATTCGATACTAAAGTCATACACACATAGGAATGATTTGATCCATGGTCTATCTATGCAATGACATCAGTATCAAATAAAGTGAAAGTACCAGTGATGACGTTTGGAGATGATGCTTCCTCTTGTGCACGTATAGCAAAGGCTCAGGTAGGTGCTCTCTCTTTTGACCTCACAACTGTATCAGTTGTTCCTCTCTGGCTTTCGCTCACATTTCTGATGCTTCTGGGTGGTCTACCCCTCGTTGTCACATTACTCAGTATTTCATTCTGAATATTTTCTTCTTCAACTATTTTTGGGCAATCTCGAATGAAATGATTTTGAGATCCACACTTATAGCATGTTCTATTGTTATACTTGCCCAGCACTCTCCTACATGTCGTCTCCCACATTGTCTACATTCGGGCTTGTTACTCTTAACACTGCCAACACTTGTTTCACTTAGAGCTTGAATTCGTAAACCAATACTCTGTCTCAAACGATCTCTGTTTGGATGTCCAAACGAGGCATTTGAACGATTGCTTGCATCTTTATATCTCTTTGCTGAAGATTGAGAGAACTTATTCATCGATCTCTTTCTTTTATCATGAGCCTTAGAATCAGCTTTCTTTTTTTCTTTACCGAGCTCTTTAGCTTTGCATGCTCTTTCGAATAACACAACAAATTCATTTATATCCAGTATTCCAACCAACAACTTAATGTCTTCATTCAATCCCTCTATAAAATGTTTACACATAGTAGCTTCAGTCGAAACACATTCCCTTGCATATTGACTCAACCTTACGAATTCCCAATCGTACTTAGTAACAGACAAACGGCCCTGTTTTAGCTCTAAAAACTCCTTACGTTTCTGATCAATAATGCATTGACCGATATACTTCTTTCTAAACTCGAATTGAGAGAAATCCCAACTTATTCTCTCTCCCGAAACTAAAGATGTCAATGTTTTCCATCAATTGTAAGCCTTGTCTCTCAACAAGGAAACTACACACTTAATGCACTCTTCATGGTTCAATGACATCTCATTAAATACTCTAATTGTATTTTCAAGCTAAAACTCAGCTCGTTCAGCATCGTCATCAGCTGCGGCCCTAAACTTTTCAGCCTCATACTTGAGAATCTTATCCACAAAAGGTTTATTCTATCTGATCGGATCTACAACTTGTGGCACAACATATACTTGCGGGGGTGGAGGTTGTGGAGCAGTTGGATTTGTTCTAACAAATTTTGAAAACCATTCACTCATCCAATGGAAGAAGGCTTGCCTAGCCTCACTTCCCTCACCACTATCATTCGGCCTAGATGTGGTTGGGCTGTGTCTCGATTCTGTCGATTGGGTCACGGAGTGTAAATCGTGGCACGGCCATGTGGCTTGAAGTTCAGGTCGTGTCGATTTCTTCTTTGGCCCAAATTGGCCCGTTTTAAGCCTGTTTCTTGTTCTTTTTATTCTCGGGTGCTTTCCTAAGTAGAAATATGAAAAGAAAGGATTAAAAGTACCTTTTTACATAAATCAAGGCTAAATCATCCTAAAAGCATACTAAATATGGGGTTAAAATATGTTACTTTTACGGTTTATTATAATACTCATAAAAATAATTAATCAATGGTATTAGCTGACCACACAAAGTCAAAACTACTTGACCTTAATTACTTACGATTGCCCTTATCTAGCACATACCTTGCCACATATCGAGCCAATTTATCTTGACTTAGTCATTAGTATATGCATTCATTCACTCGCAGGACCTAAATATCATTCACATCTCTATTTTTAAATTGACCCACCTATCCCACCATGCACAGGGAATAATCAAAGATGTGTTTTTATAATCACTACGATAAGTGTAAAACCATTGCCACACTCTGGAAGTGGTCTTGCATGGAGACTCTTCTAGGTAATCATGCCATATCCCAGACATGATCTTATATGGGATTACCCCTCGGTGCTCATGCCATATCCCAGATATGGTCTTACATTAGCTTTCATCTCAATGTCGATGCCATGTTCCAAACATGGTCTTACACTGGCTCTTGTAATGTGGCCGATGCCATGTCCCAGACATGGTCTTACACTTACCCTCATAATATGACCGATGCTATGTCCCAGACATGGTCTTACACTGACCCTCATAATATGGCCGATGCCATGTCCTAGACATGGTCTTACACTGACCCTCATAATATGGCCGATGCCATGTCCCAGACATGGTCTTACACTGACCCTCATAATATGGCCGATGCTATGTCCCAAACATGGTCTTACACTATCCCTCATAATATGGCCAATGCCATGTCCCAAACATGGTCTTACACTGACCCTCATATTCATTATTTTCCATTCGGACTTCGGTATCATATTCAACATCAAATTCTCAATTTAATGGAGTGCCATGCATCAATGTGATACCAAGCATCCACAACTTTGCTAATATAAATATTTCATTAATTCACATACAACTCACCTTGTTTTCAAAATGAGCTAGTTCTTCGGTTTAGCCTACGACCTTATCCTTTCCACGATTGAGGCAGATTCTCGTCTCCTCTTACTCTATAATAGCAAATTAGCTCATTTTAATCGCCACATTAACATAAGCATCTCAATAATCTTGCTTAATCAAAATTACCATTTTACCCCTAGATTTTGGTAAAATAACCTTTTTGCCCCTAAGCTTGGAAATTAATTTTAATCATATTTTTATCCCCAACAAGCCTAGGTAAACATTTAATGCTCTTAAAGCTAATCATCATAAATCAACATTTCACATACATTAAGCAAATCGCTCGATTCTTATCATTTTACCGTCATTAAGTTCTTAAGCAACATCGATCGATTTTTATAACATGATGATAAATCACAGATTTGCGAGATTTCGGTGTGAGATTACACACCTGATTAGGATTAAACCTTCTTGATCATCGGCACCTAAATCACCATTATACTCGATTAACCAACAAACGCGATTTTATTAATCTAAATCTAAATCAGACGATCTAATGAAATGCTTACCCTCAATATCGTGAACGACCACGATTTGTCTATTCTCACCGGACGATGGTCCACAACCCGATGGAAAATCCCGAACTACTGGTACTGCCCTTCGTTTGAACTTAGGATAGGAATTACAAATCTACTCCTTTTGTGTTCTCCAATCACTTTTCCTTTCAAATCGTTATAACTTGCCTCCATTGAAAAAGTCTCGGTTAGAAAAATACTATGATGAGTGAACGTATTTATCTAAGGAGAGGTTTCAGCTTACCACTATTTTTGAAGGATTAACAAGTAAAGAATATCGATTGTCCCTAAAATAATCAATTAGTCGAAACTTCGATCCGATTTGCAACATAGTTGAGTAGAGATATAACGAAAAATCCAAGAAGAAACTCTTTACCTTAATGATGATGAACCCGATTTCCACCGATTGACTTATGGCTACAAATGAGACAAGGATATGAGATTTGACTTTCCACTATAATACTACAACAAGAAGATGATCAAGATATGAGGGATTAGGAGAGAATGGTATTTTAGTTTAGGACAAAGTGAAACATCCGAATGTTATTAGACACACATTCAGCTAAGGAAAAAGAAAATGAAAAGAGTAGAATGGAATCACTTACCAATTCGGCTAATGGAGAGAAAAGGACAAGGAAGGTTCAGCCTTCAAATATTATTGACAAATGAAAAGAGAGAAAATAAAAGAAATGGTGAGAAAAAAGAAAGAAAAATGGAGAAGAAGTGTTAGGGTGTTCGGCTATCACCAAGGAGAAGATGATCAAAATGAGGTGAGTGTTTTGGCAACAAAAGAAGAATGAACAAAGATAGATTGATGGTTACGACACAATAAGGGAACAAGATGAACAATGGCTAGAGTGTTTTGGCCAAAACAAGAGAAAATGAGGTGAACATATGGCTTTAGAAATTCAGCAAGCAAAGGGAAAGAATTGGAAAAAGAGAATACCAAAATGCTAAAAGAAAACAATCCTTACAAGCACCAAAATTTGCCAAATGACTATTGCAAAAATTCGGCTACCAAGACCCCTTCCCAAAATCATGTATCATATTTACCAAAAAGATGAGTGTTGATTCTTAGGCAACTCCTCATAGTCGGCCAACATGTTCCCTCCCTTGCCTTTTTTTTTTTTATTTCCTTCCTTACCTTTCCCTTGTTTTCCTCCTTACCTTATTTTCTTAGTCTTCTTTCCATCAATAAAATGACTCCCTTACCATATTTAGAACCATGGCCGACACTTGGAAAGAAAGCACAAAATAAATCAAAAATTTGCAATAGGTGAGATTTGAACCCCTTCCCTCTATGCTCTCCATTTGACGCCACACCACTCCACCATGTGCTTCACTTGTGCTAGCAAAATACAAACTTATTTCGTTAAGTCTTGATACCACTTACCTTCTCTCCTTAAAGTGCTTAAACACAAAAATTTTGCTAAGGCCCAACTCAACCCCGAGCCTTCTTAGGACCCCTAAACATACAAAATTTATAACCAGTCTATTCGGACGGACATTGCCTGTACTAGCAACTGATGTAGTTTGCCCTTTTGATCTCGAAAATTGCTCGCCCTTATTTCGGGTTGAAAACCCCACTGAAGTGGCTGTTCGAGTAATGAAATCCCTCGATTTCTTAGATGAGGATTGGTGAGACTTGTTCAATCATCTCTTCCTCAAGTCACGTGATTCGTACTCAGCTTTTCACTTATCTCTGGGCAACTCTTGGCTTTACAAGCCCTATCCACCAATACTACAAACTCCTTTAATTCAAGAACTCCTATGTATAGGCAGATATCATCATTTAATCCGTCCTCGAATCTCTTACACATGATGCCCTCATAGACACGCACTCTCTTGCATACTTGCTAAGACTTACAAACTCCCGTTCATAGTTAATCACTAACATACAACCTTGCTTCAGCTCCAAGAACTCTTTTCTCTTGTGGTCGATGAACCTCTGGCTACTATACTTCTTCCGATATTACTCTTGGAAGAATTCCCAACTAACTCTCTCCCTTGGCACTACTGACACCAATGTGTTCCACTATCATAGGCTAAGTCTCTCGGAGAGATACCACACATTTTAAGCACTCCTCAGGTGTGCAGGATAACTCATCAAATACTCGGATGGTGTTCTTGAGCCAGAATTTTGCTATCTCTGGGTCATCATCCTTATTTGCCCAAAATTCCTCAGCTCTCTGTTTTCGGATCTTATCCACTAGAAGTCTTTCTCTCCTCACCACCTCAACCACTTGAGGAAATACTAGAGCGGGTTGAGGAATAGGTGGGGGCAGAGGGGGCTGAGCATTGGGATTTGCTCGAGTATACTCATTATACCAGTTGCTCATTATGTGGAGAAAATCTTCTCGAGCTTCATCTCCCTGACCCAAGGTCTCCGGTTTACTATTAACTGGCGCAGTCCCTTGAGCGGGAGCCGGTGCATTACTTGCAGCATCTTCAGCTGCAGTTCGATCTGGATCTGAATCAATCTATTACATAAAACACAATTTTATACGCTAAGAGCAATCACACTATCATTACTCATACACTCTTACATGTGGCATGTATAGCTAGACTCGTACTTATGATATGTTTGTCCTAGAACCAACTAAACCGTAACTCTGATACCACTAAATATAACACCACATACCCAAGTCTGATGATAAGATTGGATACGAGACATTACCATATATGACTCACTTAGACATACTCTTACAGCTGTTAAATTTTGTTACTACTTAAAAACTTCTCTTTCCTAGACTAATCATACATTTCATG
This sequence comes from Gossypium rotundifolium, assembly GCA_025506655.1. Taxonomy (NCBI): domain Eukaryota; kingdom Viridiplantae; phylum Streptophyta; class Magnoliopsida; order Malvales; family Malvaceae; genus Gossypium; species Gossypium rotundifolium. The sequence goes on along the minus strand of CP106732.1, from coordinate 29,690,184 downwards.
GGCCTACGAGGCCTTAAGCTTTTATCCAAAATTTTCTGGACTTAATCAAAAAATCTTCTTTGAAGTAAAGTTCAGATGCCCATGTGACTTGGGACATGCCCGTGTACCCTTAGACACGCCCATGTCTTCCAACCGTGGGGACTTACTAACTATATTCACACGGCTTTGACACACCCGTGGGCTTAGACCGTGTATTATTCCTTGATATATTGACTTGATCACACGGTCGGATACACGCCCGTGTATCCTGGCTGTGATAATTTTACAATTTCATGGACAAGGTGCAGACTTCACATGGCCTGGGTACACGCCCATGTGTTGGTTGTGGCCTTCACATGGTTTGACACACGCTTATGTGTCACACTAGGTGGATGAATTAGTAGGTTATATACCAAGCCATTGGATCCTTAAAATGCACACTCTCATACTTCATCTCAAAATAATCAATTTCTATCTCATAATCAAGTCTAAGAACTCATTTCCATCATACAAGGTAAAAAAAAGGCATTCAATTCATGAATTTCATTTTCATTGAAAGAAAGAGTTTGACAAGTATTTGCCTAACTTATAAAACCATATACAAAATGACTTACAAAACAGACACATTAAATAACAATTATGAATTGACAAAATACTCCAGTCCTATACATGCCATACTCAAAATAAGTCTAAAATTGTTATACCAAAGTGTTGTCGATAGTGTGATTTCTGAACTCCGTAGTCACGATCCTCAAGTTATCTTGGCAATACTACAAAGAAGAAGGACAATGAAAAAGGGGTAAGCATAAAGCTTAGTAAGTTGTATGGAAATAAATAGCAATTGTAATACTCATAAAAATAATTAATCAATGGTATTAGCTGACCATACACAAGTCAAAACTACTTGACCTTAATTACTTACGATTGCCCTTATCTAGCTCATACCATGCCACATATCGAGCCAATTTCTCTTGACTCAATCATTTGTATCTGTATTCATTCACTCGCAGGACCTAAATATCATTCACATCTCTACTTTTAAATCCATCCGCCTATCCCACCATGCACAGGGAATAATCAAAGACGTGTTTTATAATCACTACGATAAGTATAAAACTATTGCCACGCTCTTGAGATGGCCTGCCATAGAGACTCCACTAGGTAATAATGCCATATCCCAGACATGATCTTATATGGGATTACCCATCGGTTCTAATGCCATATCCTAAATATGGCCTTACATTAGCTCTCATCTCAATGCTGATGCCATGTTCCAAACATGGTCTTACACTGGCCCTCATAATGTCGCTGATGCCATGTCCCAGACATGGTCTTACATTGACCCTCATAATATGGCCGATGCCATGTCCCAGACATGGTCTTACACTGACCCTCATAATATGGCTGACGCCATGCCCCAGACATGGTCTTACACTGACCCTTATAATATGGTCGATGCCATGTCCCAGACATGGTCTTACACTAACCCTTATAATATGGTTGATGCTATGTCCCAGACATGGTCTTACACTGACCCTTATATTCATTATAGTCCATTTGGATTTAGGTATCATATTCAACATCAAATTCTCAATTTAATGGAGTGTCATGCATCAATGTGATAGCAAGCATCCACAACTTTGCTAATATAAATATTGCATTAATCCACATACAGCTCACCACATTTTAAAATGTGCTAGTTCTTCGGTTTTGTCTACGACCTTATCTTTTCCCCAATTGAGGCGGATTCTCGTCTCCTTTTTCTCTATAATAGCAAATTAGCTCATTTTAATTGCCATATTAACTCAAGCAACTCAATAATCATGCTTAGTTAGAATTACCATTTTATCCCTAGATTTTGGCAAAATGACCTTTTTTCCACTAGGCTCGAAAATTAATTCTAATCACATTTTTATCCCCAACAAGCCTAGGTAAACATTTAATTCTCTTAAAGCTATCATCATAAATCAACATTTCATATACATACTACAAAATTAATAACCTTTTCATTAAGGTCCTATTTAGTGTTCTCATGCTAACACCCTTTTTAAAAGTTATTCATCTAACAACTAAGGATCAAGTTCTTCCATAAAAAAATGCAACAAATAAATAAGGTAGCTCTCATGGTAGAACTTTAAACCTTTCACAACATTGCAAAATTTTCCCTCATTTGAAAGCTTAAGCTCTAGGCATCTCAAAAGTATAATTTTTTTCAAGAAAAGTTCACTAAAACACTCACTGGAATAGATGAAAGCTTGCTGAAGTTTTTGAAGGTTTCTACCCCTTATTTGCTGCTAATTTTCGATGGAAGATGATGGGAGAAAAATATGATGACTTTTCTCTCTTTATTTTATTAATACAAGTCAAATTAGTCCACCTACTACTACTAACTTTTACTAAAATTGACAACTCTTGTCTCCCATGTTCTCCTATGGCCGGGAAAGCTTCTTCCAAAGGATAAATTTCCTTTTAAAGACCTCCCAATAATGTTATATGGCGATTTTGTACTTTTGACAAAAAAATGGAACTTTTGCACGTTATGCGATTTAGTCCTTTTTCACGATTAAACATGAAATCGCTAAAATTAAAGTACCAAAATTTTTATGCTCATATGCTATCATGTTCTAAATCATAATATAGCATGAGAATAAACTCTTAAATCTCAGATTAGTGATCTAAGATCACTATTCTGACTAGCCTCTAAATCGGGCTATTACAGTTTTGATTAGTTGCCTAATTAGATTATTTCAATTGTTAAAGTTCTATTTTATATTTGATTTGCTCTTAAAAAAATCAAAATCAATTAAAAATTCAAAGAATATTCATTATTATTTATGTGATTAAGCGAGCCTATACGTTTAATTTCAATATCTTGAAGAAGAAGCTCGTATTATTAGTATTACAAGTTTTCAATTGATGTAATTATTCAGGTTATTAGTCATTTTTTCTAGTTAGGTGATTGTCAATTCAATCTTGGTTCTAACCCCTCTAATTCAACCTTTATCCACACTTTTAACCTAAGCCCCGTTACAACCCTTTTTAAAGACCTTTTGATTTGTGCATCATCTCATTTTACAGTGGTGGAGATTTGATTTTCAAGCAAGCCTATGGTAATAACTTTTCATGTTCAACTTTTGAAAGTGATAAACCGTAAAAGTAACATTTTTAACCCCATATTTAATATGCTTTTGGATGATTTAGCCCTTGATTTATGTAAAAAGTTGCTTTTAATCCTTCTTTTCATATTTATACTCAGGAAAGCACCCGAGGATAAAAGAACACAAAACGAGCTTAAAACAGAGTAATTGGGCCTTAGCAAGAAATCAACACGGCCTGGCATAAAGCATACATGACCGTGTCTTGATGATTACCTAGAGCATAGCATCAACTATGTAACGCACGGCCATGTAGCATCCATTGATCACACGGACGTGCCTGGTGATCTACATGGCCGTGCCCAAATCGACAGACCTGAAGCACGGCTGAATCTCGACTTACACGACCGTGCCCAAAATGACAGAATCAAGGCACGACCCAACACTAAAATTACACGGACGTGTGCCATGGGCGTGCCCCTGTCGCAGGAGAGAGCAATTTCACTCAGATTTGGATGCTTGAAGCCAAAGAAACATACTCCTAAGTCTACTCCAACACCCTAATAGTAATTCTACTTGGAGGAGGTACTTAGGAGCCAAGGATATCCCATCTATATAAACAAATCGAGGTAGACATAAAAAGGAGGCTTTTAAGCAGAGCTTTTTGGGGCAGAGGCTTTTTGGCCGAAGCATTCATCTTTTAGGGAGTCACTTGAAGATAGCCAGTTGATCCATCTCAAGAAGTTGGAGCTCTATTCAAGACGGAGGATTTCTCCTCCAATTCCTTTAAGGGGTTTTAGGGATTTCTTATGTTTTGTTTATTCTTTACTCTTGAGATGTTTTCGTATTTAGTTATGAACTAAACCCCTCAGATACCTGAAGGGGATGAAACCTATGATGGATTTTGTTATTTGATTTCTCAATTATATGATAAATACTTGGTTTGTTCTTAATTATGTTGCATAATTCAATCTGATGTGCTTAGGTGGAGGAGGAATAGACCTTACCTAAGAGTAGATCTAGCATAATTGAGCGGAGTTGATCGGCGACTAAAGATAGGGTTACAAGATTTTGTCGGATTAGGTGAAACCTAATATTGGAATCCATTGATTGATTTACTGCTTCCTTAGGGGGTTATTATAAGAGAACGAGAGTTTCGGTAATTAACCTAAGGTTAGACGTTATTCGCATCGAGAAAGGGTTTAATATAGGTTAGGGAGTCTCACGGATCATGCTAAGTAAAGAAATCTTATGGTTTGGGGAATAAATAATAAGTGAAGTCATAGGTGGATTCTTCTTGAGGGTATCGTCTTCATCAACTGAGTTTTCCTAAAGTCCTTCTCCCATTCATTCTTTTGTCTTTGCATTTAGTCTAAGTAATTTGTTAGTCTAATAATTCAATCACTTCATATTTCAAGCTAAATAATAGAAAGAAAGTGAGTAGTAGTACTTTTAGGTTCCCTTGGGTTCGATAAGATATTCTTGCCTGAGATATACTACTATTTGATAGGTGCACTTGCCTCTATTGTTGTCACAATCAGTCTACAGGTTCGATCACTCTTTTATAAATATTAAAACTCGATTTTTTGACTGGATCAAGTTTTTGGCACCGTTGCCGGGGAACTCCTAAAATATTAAGAAAGTTCTATTTCTATTACTTTAGCCATTATCTTAATTTTTAAATTGTTCTTACTTTTATACATATATATTTATTTTTTTCTGAATTTCTTTTTTTCTTTTCATACAGGTACCTCTAGTTTATGTCTAGAAGAAATCTGAGAGGACCATTAGAATACGAAAGTGACATTGAAGCTACCGTTCGAAAAAATCACAGAGAAATTAGATGAGCCCTAGACTATCAAAGAAAAGAACAGCAAAGGTCCAATCTTACTGAAGAGATGGACGAGAACAATCCACCAAATGTGTAAGAACAGAATGCTCCGCATACTATGTATGATTATGCTAAACCTAATTTGGCAGGAGCAGAATCTAGTATTGTTAGGCCCACTATAGCTGCTAATAATTTTGAATTAAAGCCTAACACAATACAAATGATTCAACAATTTGTACAATTTGATGGTTTGCGGGATGAGGATCCAAACACTCATATATCTAATTTTTAGAATTCGTGATACCTTCAAAATAAATGGCATTTCGGCGATGCCATCGTCTTTGGTTATTTCCTTTTTATTATGGAACAAAGCAAGCGTTGGTTGAACTTCGTTACGAGGATCAATCACCACATGGGATCAAATATTGAAAATTTTATTTTAAAATATTTTCCACCACCAAAATGGCTAAATTTAGGAATGACATATCTTCTTTTGTGTAGAATGACGCAGAACCATTATATGATGCATGGGAAAGATACAAGATCTCCTAAGGAGATGCCCACACCACGGATTACCTTTGTGGCTTCAAGTCCAAACTTTTTACAATGGTGTGAATTCTCCAACTAGGTAAATGATTGATTCATCACCCGGTGGAACTTTGAACAACAAAACTCTTGAAGCGGCTTATGATTTTATTGACGTGATGTCGTTAAACACCTATCAATGGCAAATTACAAGGGCTAAACCGAAAAAATTAGCTAGAGTTTTTAACACAGACGCAGTGACAATGATGTCGACACAAGTGGAGTTAATAAATAAAAAGCTTGATAATTTATGTTCTTCATAGGTACATCCAGTCATGCAATGTGAAGTGAGCGGCAAAGTGGCAAATCCTGAGTACCCACCTTACCAACCAGGAGTAGAAAATGAGCAGACAAACTATATAGGTAACAATTTCAAATCTAATAATAATCCTTATAGTAACACTTACAATCTAGGTTGGAGGAACCACCCAAATTTTTCGTGGGGAGGACAAGGAGATCAAAGGTGAACCTCCTCCAAATTACCAAAATCAACCTTATCCACCGAAAAAGAAACAAAGTCTTGAAGAGATGCTGAAAAAGTTCATGGTAGCTACAGATTCTCCTCTCCAAATGACGGAAGCAATACTTGATGAATAGCAAATCTTACTCAAGGAAATCAAGACACATGGGGGAGAGCTCATTACGTCAGTTGAAATACTTACTGAAATAGTATGTGAATTAAGGACGAAAATTTTTTTCCAAAGACAGAGCAAGTAAGAGCAGTCACACTAAGGAGTGGCAAAGAGCTAGTTGAACCACAAAGAAAGACACCACATGATATCATCAAGGAAAAAAAATGTAAAAGTTGAGAACGACAATACATTGCATAAAGATAATAGAACACAAATTCCATATCCAGAAAAATTGAAGAAAGAAAAGTTGGATGCTCAATACTATAAGTTCCTTAAACTCTTTAAACAAATACATATTAACTTACCTTTTGTTGAAGCCATTTCCCAGATGCCCAAGTATGCAAAATTCTTAAAGGAACTTCTCACAAACAAAAGGAAGCTTGAGGAAGTATCAAAGGTGGAGCTTAATAAAGAGTGTTTAGACATTCTCCAAAATAGACTACCACAGAAGTTAAAAGATCCAGGGAGTTTCACTATCCCCTGTTTAATTGGTCGTTTAAACATCACGAAAGCCTTAGCAGATCTAGCGCTAGTATCAACTTAATGCCTTATCGATTGTTTAAACGGCTAGATCTTGGGGAACCAAAACACACTAGGATGAGCATTCAATTAGCTGAAGGATCTATTAAATATCCTAGAGGGGTTATTGAAGATGTCTTGGTAAAAATTGATAAATTTATTTTCCCCGTTGATTTCATTGTGTTAGACATGGATGAGGACATCAATGTTCCTTTAATCTTAGGGTGTCCTTTTTTAGCCACTGCTAGAGCTATTATTGATGTAGGTGATGGCAAACTAGCACTAAGGATAGGTGATGAAGAAATTATTTTCCAAATTTATGATGCCATGCGATATTCTAAAGAGCAAGATGATTCCTGTTATTTTGTTGACACTACTGATCATATTATTAAAAATTCAATACAGGAAATCGGGTAGGATGACACAATAGAACTATGTCCGTCTCAAGGAGAGGGGGAAGAGGACAGAGGTACTGAGATTAGTTTGAATACATCATCATTCAAACAAATGAAAGAAGAAAACATTGAAGAAGATGATGTATTAAAATAGAAACCCTCCATCGAAAAGCCGCCCAAATTGGAATTAAAACGGTTACCAGAACATTTAGAATATGCATTCCTCAGGGACAATTCTACGCTACCAGTAATCATCTCTTCAGAACTAGAACCCAAGGAAAAGGAGGAGCTGATAAAGATACTAAGAGAACACAAGAAAGCCATAGCTTGGAAAATTTTCGACATCAAAGGAATAAGCCCCGCGTTCTGCACTCACAAAATTTTAATGGAAGAAGAATATAAACCGTGTGTGCAACCTCAGAGACGATTAAACCCCAACATGAAAGAAGTGGTTAAAACCGATGTACTAGATGCAGGAATAATTTATCATATTTCTGATAGCACTTGGGTAAGTCTTGTGCAGTTAGTTCCAATGAAAGGAGGAATGATGGTAGTGCCTAACGAAAAGAATGAGTTAATTCCCACAAGAACGATTCTAAAGTTGGAGAGTGCATCTAGACTATAGAAAGTGAATGATGCCACCAAAAAGATCACTTTCCTCTACCCTTCATTGATCAAATGTTAGAAAGACTATCCGGGCATATGTACTACTGCTTCTTGGATGGACTCTCCAGCTATTTCCAAATTCCCATAGCTCCTGAAGACCAAGAGAAGACAACACTTACATGCCCATACGATACGTTTGCTTATCGAAGAATGCCTTTTGGATTATGTAATGCTCCTGCCACTTTTCAGCGTTGTATGTTGGCAATATTTGACGAACTCGTAGAGGACATCATGGAGGTATTTATGGATGATTTCTCGGTATTTGGTAATTCTTTCCAACTTTGCCTTAAAAATTTAAAACAAGTTCTAATTAGATCTGAAGAAACAAACCTTGTTCTGAATTGGGAAGAATGCCACTTTATGGTTAGAGAAGGGATTGTTTTAGGACATAAGATTTCTAAAAAAGGTATTGAGGTAGATAAAGCGAATGTTGAAACCATAGAAAAATTACCTCCTCCTACTTCAGTGAAGGCTATTAGAAGCTTTTTAGGACATGCAGGTTTTTATAGAAGATTCATTAAAAACTTTTCTAAAATAGCTAAGCCTTTGACAAAATTACTAGAAAAAGATGTCCCTTTTAATTTCAATCAGGAATGTTTAGATGCATTTAATGTTCTTGAAGATAAATAAATAAATGCACCAATTATAATCACACCTGATTGGAATTTACCCTTTGAACTAATGTGTGATGCAAGTAACTTTGCAGTAGGCGCAGTTTTGGGACAACAAAGAGACAAGCATTGTTAGCCAATTTACTACACTAGCAGAACATTAACACCCGCGCAAGAAAATTACAACATGACTGAGAAAGAACTGCTAGCTGTAGTTTTTCTTTTGATAAATTTAGACAATATCTAATATTATCGATAGTTCTCGTTTACACTAACCATTTAGCTCTTCATTATTTTTTAACTAAACCTGATGCAAAACTTAAACTCAGATGATGGATTTTACTCTTACAAGAATTTGATCTTGAAATACAGGATAAGAAGGGAGCTGAGAATCTAGCGGCAGATCACTTTTAAAAGCTTGACGAACAAGAAATAAATGATTCGTTTCCTGAAGAACAACTCTTTTCTTTAACGCACTCTGAAGTACCATGGTTTGCAAATATTGCAAATTATTTAGCAGCTAACGTCTTGCCAAGAAAATTAACACATCACCAAAAGAAGCGATTCTTCGCTGATGTGAAAAATTATTTTTGGGAAGATCCTTTCTTTTCCGTATATGTGCAGATCAGGTAATTTGAAGATGCATTACAAAGAGAGAAGCAAACAAAATCCTGGAACATTGTCATTCAGGACCATCCGGAGGACATTAAAGTGGTATTAAGACAACACACAAAATACTCGAATCAGGTTATTACTGGCCTACTCTATTTAAAGTTGCTAACAGGTACGTTACCGGCGCGTGATAAATGCCAAAGAATAGGTAATATTTCTAGACGTGATGAAATGCCTCAAACATATATGTTGTCATGTGAAATATTTGATATATGGGGCATTGATTTTATGGGACCCTTTCCCTAGTTCATTTGGAAATAAATACATCCTAGTAGCAGTTGATTACATGTCAAAATGGGTAGAAGAAAAAGCCTTTCCTATCAATGATGCCAGGGTAGTAGTTAAACTTCTCAAGAAACTATTCTCCCAATTTGGGACACCTAGAGCCATCATTAGTGATAGGGGTACCCATTTCTGTAATACGCAATTTGAAAAAGTTCTAAAGAAATATGGAGTATGCCCCCATATCATCTTCAAACTAGCAGACAAGTTCAGGTAGCAAACCAAGAGCTTAAGCACATCCTAGAAAAAACTATTGAATCAAATAGAAAAGATTGGGCAGTTAAGGTAGATGATGCTTTATGGGCCTACAGAATAGCACTCAAAACACCTCTAGGAACATCCCTATATAAATTTGTATACGGGAAAAGCTGTCATCTACCATTTGAGCTAGAACACAAAGCTTTTTGGTCAATAAAATTTTTGAATACTGACCTCACAATTGCAAGAAAGAGAAGAATGATGCAGATGAACGAGCTGGATGAATGGAGAATAGAAGCCTATGAAATCTCAAAACTGAACAAGGAAGCAACAAAGCGACGCCATGATGCTCGTCTCAAGCAATCAAAACAATTCGAGGTAGGAGACCTGGTCTTACTATACAATTCAAGGCTTAAACTATTCTCGGGAAAACATAACTCAAATGGTCAGGCCCATTCATGATCAAAAAAATCCTTCCGTGCTGCACCATTGAGGTAACTCATCCCACAAAAGGCACATTCAAGGTAAATGGTCACCGACTTAAAATTTATAATGGTACAGATCCTGGAAATATCAGAGAGGAGCTTCTGCTCCACGAACCCTCCTTTAATATCAATAACAGGGAAAGTCTAGCTTAAGACTATAAACAAGCGCTTCTTGGGAGGCAACCCGGTGCTAAAACACTAACATTGACTTGGAGTTTCAAAAATTTTTCTAAAATAATCTAACAAAAATTTAGGACTATTAACACAGCCTTGAACACGGGTATGCCAATGACCGTGTATAGGGTAGGGGGCACACCACGGGCGTGGCGGGATCCGTGTACAAGCAGGGAAAAATTAATTTCAAACAAACACGGGCTGCAATATAAGACACGTCCGTGCCGTTCAAACGTGCGAGGTTACTAACTTATCAAGCATGTGCTAGACACGGCCGTTTCCCCCGACCGTGTAAAGCTACTGACTTAGTGAGCACGGCTAGAACATGGCCGTGCCCATGATCGTCCGAACATACTGACTTATAAAGCACGGGCTACACACGCCCATTCGACCCAACCGTGTGAATCAAAACACGGGCATGGCAAACATCGACACGATCGTGGCAAACCCATCTAAACGCGCCTAAAACCCAAAATCGTGAAAAGCACGGGCAAGTTTAAAATGACATAGGCATGTAGAAAGGTCGTGCCTCAAACCCTATTTATAAAAATAACCGTTCTCTTCCCCAAACCCAAACCCTAAAATCAGATTCCAACACCCTACTTCTTTAATCCCGCCACCAAATTACCCCCTCCCTCCAACTTACCTCCTTCCGATCATTCCTCTCAAAATACTTATCAAAACCAACCACACGTCCGTAGAACACACCCTTACTAGGCCGTGCCCATATTGAAGAACCCAGCAGCACCACCGTACGCCCCACCCGTGCTCGTCAAGCACCACCGTGCCTGGTTCTTTTCCCTTCAAATTTTTGCATATTTTGTCTTAAGTTTTGTTTGATTTTAGATTTAATTCATATTGTTTAAGTTTATTTTCATTCTTGTCTAAGTCTATATTAAAACATGATTCTTTATTTTTGTTGGTTGTTTTATTTTTCTTTTTGGTTGCTTTAATCTATTTTTAATATTATTGATTTCCACTATTTAACGCATTGTCTGATTGACTATTAACACATGTTAGATTTTATTGCCTCACCTCATGGAAGAATTGATGTTCTAATGAAAATCATAGTTAAAATCAACATGTTTGGTTCCATGAACTTTATTATTTTATTAACCATGATTTTAGTAAGAAATTAGTCTAATGAATAATGAAATTTTAGTTATTAACTGTAATTTCGTTTTGAGAATTGCTGATTTTAGTATTTGCTCTTGAAGAAATATTTCAATTTGCTATTGATTTTTGATTATTTTTTAGGAAAATTCTTGCTTATATAAAGGAATATTTCTCAGGTATTATGTTGTCATCACGCATAAAAGAGCCATCCCGAGCAAGAAAAGGAAGGGGCCCAGATTATCTTCGGAAGTGCCTCCACCGAATTCCAACACCTATTCCTCCGATTCCCTCAACCAACTCAGGAAGAAGGATACAGAGTATTTCGGGATAGACCCCCTGGAACCGGTAGATGCATTATTTGGAATGCCCTACAATAAGTTGGACTCGCTAGAGATGTTCGAGCTCTCATCTCAACGAAACCATGGTAGCAATATTTTGCGATCGTAGAACCCACATACTTGGAACTCACTCTCGAGTTCTGTGCCACATTCACCCTACAGATGGTAATGACACAATTTTACGATGCCGGCACAATTTAATTCCGCCTAGGGGCACAGTACGTTGACTAAGCGTACCTCAATTCTGATCGGCACTCGGACTTTATACGCCAGAATTTATAGAAGAAAATTCACTTTCTGACTTAAACAGAGAACTCCACTGCACCCCTATCGCATGTTGGCACAACTTATAAACCACTAAACGCGACTACAACCCGAGTCACTCCAAATCGACTACCCTTCTTCCAGCTCTCAGGTATCTTCATGCTATTCTTGCTCATACTATTACAGGTCGCAAAGAAAGCGCTGGCGTTGTCAACAAACAAGATGTTTATTTCTTATCACGCATGTCCGAAGGACATGTTTTCGACACCAAACCGATCAGCACAGGAAAAGAATCCTGTCATTGGGGCCTTACATCACGAGACTAGCCCGACATTTCGATCTTCTCAACATCGGCAATTAGATTGCCTCTCTGACACTGATAGGGAACATGACACCTCAAAGCATCCAGACGATGCTCCACATGAAGATAATCAAGCACCATCGAGGCACCGATCCCCCTCAATACAGACTTGCCACAAATGAGGAGGTGCCTAAGGACATTACTGATGATGTCCCACCAGTCTCAAGCCATCAGCCATCCTATCCAGTAGCTTCAATGGCAGATATCTCTGCATGCCTCACACACGTTGAAAGCGAGATTGCACCCGGTGATTTCATCGGCATCGCTCGACATTTTGATGGGATGGAGGCTACCCTTCAGCAAATCTGCCATAACTTCCACATATCACCACCAACACCGCCACAGGATCCAGTCGACAATGAGGACCTCTGAATCCTCTCTTTCATATATCTATCATTTACTTCCTTTATTTTAAAACTTTTCATTTGATGTTGCGTTTAAATTTGAACTTTTGCTAGTAATAAAATGTTTTCCCTTTCCTCTCATTTACCATTGGCTATCTAATTTCTTAAGAATCCCTAACCAATTATATACTACAAGCTCGTTAACAAAGTGACTTAGCAGAATTACACACCTTACACACACAAACTCCGGGATCACCCAGATTTCAGGGAGTATTACTTTCCCCTCTTATCTTTTTGATTTGGCATTTAATTATCATTATCTATCTTTGTACATTGAGGGCAATATACATCTCAAGTGTGGGGGTAATAGTGCCTAAAATTTTGCATAATTCTCAAAACCATGAAATTAGTCTTGATCTTAAGTATTTATCTCATATTACTAATTAGGGTGAAATTTCTAATGATTTATGATTTTTACTGATATGTTTTAGAATAAGTCTTAGTTACTTGTGCATTGATAATTAAATTTGAAGAATACTAGAGAATCGAGCATGATAAGTCTACTTTCTAAAAATTAAAATTGATAGGTTGTTGAACCGAATTTGAGTATCACCTTGAAGTTCAAATTTTATAAGGATTGATGTCAAAACACCCATAATTTTTGTGAGATTTTGAGCCTTATAGAGCATATACCCTTTTTCGTACTCACTTCAATTGATTATGAGTGTGTCAACTGTGAACTGTAATTCTAGAACTTACCTTGTTTATACATGTCGAGACCATATTAATGATTTGATACACTGGGATGATAAAGGCACCTAGGTTTTAAACCGTTCACTCCACTAAAAAGCCTACCTATACAAAATAACCCCTAGTGAACCCCATTGAATCCTAACAACCTTTTTATTGACTCACCCACTAGTGTTAATCCAAAATCCCTTTGTATTTGTTATCAACATTCCTTTGACTACCCTTTATCGAGAATTGATTTGATCAGTTGCCGAATTAGGTTATTTCAATTATCAAAGTTCCTTCTATTAAGTTTTACTTGGTTTGTTTTAAAAAAAAATAAAAAACAAAATAAAAACCCAAGTATATTCAATATTAGTAGTATATAAAAGAGCTTAGAATATTTAAACTCCAATTGTTGCAGAAAAAGCTCGTATTAAAGTATTATCAAAATACTCCTTATTATAGTGTAATATCAATAGTGCTATTATTAGTGTTCATTCGAATTAAATATTCATATTTAGTTTAGTGTTTCTAGTTAGGTGATTTGTCAAGTTAGTCTCGATTCTAAACCTCTAATTCAGCATGTATCCACACCCTTAACCTTAAGCCCCGTTACAACCCCGATTGAAGACCTTTTGATTTGTTAATCATCTCATATACAGTGGTGGAGATTTGATTTTCAGGCAAGCCTATGGGATTAACTTTTCAGGTTCGACTTTGAGTGCTTATTCTTGAACCTTAAACACCTTTGAGTGATTTGAGTGAATCTTTAGTGAGGATATCAGTCCTTGTCAACTTTGAATTAAAGGTAATCACTTAGATAAGGGGAGACACCTATGTTTTCGTGCTATAAAGGTATGACTTATCTAATTAAATCCTTAGGGTTCTTTGAGTTTAACTATCCATGTATAAATTATCTATGAATTATGATGAGACATTGTCGATATGAATTATGAATTATGGAAAGTTTGTTTTAATTGTAAGTTAAGAATTTTGCTTGAGGACAAGCTAAAGCTTAAGTGTTGGGGTATTTGATAAACCGTAAAAGTAACATATTTTCACCCCATATCTAATATGCTTTTGGATGATTTAGCCCATGATTTATGTAAAAAGGTACTTTTAATCCTTTCTTTTAATATTTATACTCAGGAAAGCACCCGAGGATAAAAAGAACACAAAATGGGATTAAAACGGAGTAATTGGGCCTCAGCAATAAATCAACACGGCTTGGCACAAAGCCTACACGACCGTGTCTTGACGATTACCTAGAGCATGGCCTCAACTATGTAATACACGATCGTGAAGCATCAATTGATCACACGGACGTGCCTGGTAATCTACATGGCCGTGCCCAAATCAATGACACAAGCACTACTAAATCTCGACTTACGGTAGTGCCCAAAATGAAAGAATCAAGGCACGGCCCAACCTTGAAATTACACGGGCATGTGCCATGGGCATGCCCTTATCGCGGGAGAGAGCAATTTCACTCGAATTTGGATGCTTGAAGCCAAAGAAATATACTCCTAAGTCTACTCCAACACCCTAATAGTAATTCTACTTGAAAGAGGTACTTAGGAGCCAAGGATAGCATCCCAAAGCCTATATAAACAACCCAAGGTAGACAAAAAAGGAGGCTTTTAAGAAGAGCTTTTTGGGGTAGAGGCTTTTTGGCCGAAGCATTCATCTTTTAGGGAGTCACTTAGAGATAGCCAGGTGATCCATCTCAAGAAGTCGGAGCTCCATTCAAGACGGAGGATCTCTCCTTAAATTCCTTCAGGGGTTTTAGTGATTTTTTACGTTTTGTTTATTCTTTATTCTTGAGATGTTTTCATATTTAGTTATGACCTAAACCCCTTAGATACCTGAAGGGGATGAAACCTATGATGGATTTTGTTATTTTATTTCTCAATTATATGATAAATACTTGGTTTGTTCTTAATTATGTTACTTAATTCAATCTGATGTGCTTAGGTGGAGGAGGAATAGACCCTACCTAAGAGTAGATCTAGCATAATTGAGCGAAGTTGATCGGGCGCCTAGAGATAGGGTTACGAGATTTTGACGAATTAGGGTGAAACGTAATATGGGAATCTATTGATCGATTTACTGCTTCTTTAGGGGGTTATTATAAGAAAACGAGAGTTCCACTAATTAACCTAAGGTTCGACGTTATTCACCTCGAGAAAGGGTTTAATATAGGTTAGGGAGTCTCACGGATCAACTAAGTAGAGAAATCATATGGTTTGGGGAATAAATAATAAGTGAAGTCATAGGTGGATTCTTCCTAAGGGTATCGTCTTTATCAACTGAGTTTTCCTAAAGTCTTTCTCCCATTCATTATTTTTTCTTTGTATTTAGTCTAAGTAAATTGTTAGTTTAATAATTCAATCACTTCATATTTCAGGCTAAATAATAGAAAGAAAGTGAGTAGTAGTACTTTTAGGTTCCCTTGGGTTCGATAAGATATTCTTGCTTGAGCTATACCACTGTTCAATAGGTGCACTTGCCTCTATTGTTGTCATGATCGATCTCTGAGTTTGGTCACTCTTTTATAAATATTAAAACTCAACTATTTGACACGATCAGAAAGCTTAATTTTTGAACTTTAAACACCTTGGGTGATTTGAGTGAATCTTTTGTGAGGATGTCAACTTTTGTCGATTTTGAATTAAAGGTGATTATTTAGGTAAAGGGAAACACCTATGTTTTCGTGCTACAAACTCATGACTTTGGTTGTTTGCATCTTTAGGACTCTTTAACTTGAACCATCCATGTATAAATTAGCTATGAATTATGATGAGGCATTGTTGATGAATATTATGAATTGAGGAAGTTCATTTTAATTATGAGTTGAGAATTTGCCAAAGCATGATGTAACACCCAAACCCAGCCCATACATCATGACCGGATCTGGTATGCTACGGGTTGAATGTTGAAAACTTTGCTTGTAGGGTTTTGAAGAATCTCAATTTACTTTAACCGATTAATCATTAATTGTGATATTTTGAAAAAAAATCTTAAAATTTTGCGTTGAACATGCTTGAGAAACCCATTTTAATTTCACTTAATAATTAGGACTTTGGAAATATAAGTTTGTATGACGTATAGAATAAATAGAAAAACATAAAACGATAACCTAAGTTATGGGGTCCATATTAAAAAAATAATCCTAAATTTAAACATAAAGGAAAAAATAGAAATAGTCCATGAAGATAGAAAAAAAAATTTGATGGCCCCTCGAGTCCGTCTAGGCTCCCATGTCCACGATCTACTGCTCATCTGAAAATTTGGGAATAAATAAAAGGGTGAGTCACCAAGACTCAGTGTGCAAATCCAGAAAACACATAAACGCCTTGGGCCTACAAACACATTATGGGCCTAGGCCCATTAACAATGGCACAGAATATATTACATGCAACATGGCCCATCCCAAACCTAAAAGTCCATCCTCTACACACCCCCGTACCAACCATCACACCATGGGGATTCCTACAATCAACCCTCCATCCGCTACACACCATATCGATCACTATGTGACCTATGTGGCAAAGCCACCGATCGCTATGCGACCTTAATAATGTATCGACAGCTGCACTGCCTATCACAAAGACCAATCACTATGTGACCTATGTAGGAAAGCCACCGATCGCCTCGCGACCTGCTCCACTTCATCATATCAATCACATCCCATGCATACATACATGCAAGAATCAGAACATTAAACTATCTAAATAGATCACATACTTTCGCATACTTGATACACATAGAAGTTTCTATGATTACTTTTGGCATCCCTTGCCTACCCTTTTTGGGTATTACATTTGTTCATCTGACCTCAATTTGTGGCTTTTAGCCCATAACATATACATAATCTGGTTTAACTAGTGTGATAGAGATCTACACACCTGATTACCGAAGGACAATACTTTCTATGTCGACACTATCAGAAGTCGATACGACTGCTAACTGCCTAAGATTTTGCTCCAAAGCCAGTCCACAACCCGGTGTCCAATCCCGAATTACTGACACCGCGTTTCTTGAAATTTGGGGCTGAAACTATAGATCCAACCCCTTCATTTGATTTGCTTGAAATCCTGAAAAGAGATTGAGACTCCACGACTAGCATTTCTGACTTTTAAACCTAGGTGATCTACCTAAATTTTTTGAATGTCGGCCAACAAGAAATTATACAAAACCATTAAACCATTAACTTTTCAGCTTTGTCTTCCAAAAACCGAAAGAGAAAGTGAAGAGATAGGAAAATTGGCGCTCACCTTAACAATAAGAATTCGACTACCCTTAAAGATTCTGGCTTTTAAGAAGATCAGAAGAAAAGATGATAGGAAGAAGTCTATGTAGATTCGACTTTAGTGAAGAAATCAGCATAAGGGAATAGGAAGTATTCAGCTTTAGAAAGAAAAGATGTTGAGAATAATCAGGAGGTTTTGGCTTTTGAAAGAAAAAAGAAAAAGAAAAGAGAACAGAATAATGGACTTTCGGCTTTTGCATAAAAGTGATGATGAGAGAATGGAAAAAGAAAATAGGGACCAAATACCGAAATTGAAGAGATATCCCCTCTATTTAAAAAGAATTTCGGCACCCCCTAGAGTTGGAAATTCGGCCACCACTATGCTCAGCAGATAAATCCTAAACTTCCTCCCTTATATTTATTTGATCACTCCTTCAGAAGAGGCCTAAATAGCACCACCTCTTCCTCCCTTTATTCACACATTATCTATATTATCCACTTGGATAAATTAACCTATTTTTAAGCCTTGTTGTGCCCAACTCCACCTAATTAATTGCCAAAATTTAGCTAACTTTCATAAAAAGAATTGGGCTTCATGGAACTTGAATTTGGCCTACCCAGTTGACGCCACCTCCTTGCTTTATAAGTGACGCCATTTTGCCACTGGGCCACAAGCCCATTTGTGTTTTAAAACATAGATAACATCCTTTAAGCCCTATCTTAACTGGCTTTCCACTAGAGTGTCCGAACAGAAAATTTGATTAAGGCCTCGGCCCAAACCCTGAGCCCATTTTTGTGTCCTCTCTTCTCTTAATCTGCTTATGACCCCTCATGCCTGAGACTAGGGTCCACTAAGCAGGAAAAATAAATTTTCCCTATAGTCTCCCCTAACTCTAAAGCATCAAATAATCCTGATAATACCTTAATATTATTAGTCTAAGTGCTACACATACATATTAACTCCCATGCATAGAAATTATAAGTTTCGAGATTTTTGGGCGTTACAACCTAATAGGCCCAAATCTACTAGGCCCAAATTCGGGATGTTACAGTTCTACCCCTTAAAGAAATTTCGTCCTCAAAATTTTAACTAACTATAAATTGTACTACCCAAGTCTCACCACTACGCTTTCACTGCGCACTCTAATTCTAAAAATAAACATTAGTATACTACGGTAGGGTACGCACCATTATTCGCATCTGGAGCGTCTTCGTC
This sequence comes from Gossypium rotundifolium, assembly GCA_025506655.1. Classification (NCBI taxonomy): domain Eukaryota; kingdom Viridiplantae; phylum Streptophyta; class Magnoliopsida; order Malvales; family Malvaceae; genus Gossypium; species Gossypium rotundifolium. The sequence goes on along the minus strand of CP106732.1, from coordinate 29,671,437 downwards.
CCCTTGGAAATGTGCTGTATAGACCAAAGCTGGCTACCTCGCCTCAACATAACCTGCACCTCGGCCTGGTGCTCCACGGCCCCGACCAAAATCGTTACCACCTCTAGCTAGACCATGACCCCTCTGCGGCTGTTCACCTCTTCTGCCCTGCTGAGCATTGTCCTGCCTTGCGGATCCTGCATCGCTTTGTGGTCGTGGATAGTCTTTAATCTCATGGTCCAAAGATCCACACCTAAAGCACTTCACTTGCCCAACACTCACCTACATGGAATTTACTACATCAAGCACATACGTATACATTGGCGTGACGGGTCTCTCATCCGTCTCGGCCTATCGACCTAGGTCTTTTCTGATAATGCCCAGCTGCCCCTGATGATCCAAAATTTCTCTTACTTCCACTCCTACCTTTATCCCTATTCAGTCTTTTCGTCCTCTTCACCTCCTCAGTTATCTTAGCTTTCTCCACAAGCACAGCAAACTCTCTCTCGCTGTGGAGCTATCAAAACACGTAAAATATCCTTTAGGCCATCTTTAAATCGAACACACCGTTCATGCTCTGTGGCCACCATCCCTCGACCATAACGGCTCAAGCGTAAAATTACGCTTCATACGCCGCCACCGACCTACTTCCCTGAACTAGATTCAGGAACGCTCTGTGCTGCGTATCCACATAAGTCGTTCCAATGTACTTACTCTAGAACGCCGTTCTGATGTAATCCCAGGTGATACGGTCAGCCACCGTACCATCCTTAACTGTAAGCCACCATTGATACGCTTCATCCTAGAGAAGGGACACTACTCCTTTCAGCTTCTCTTCTCCCACAAAATCTAAATCATCCATTATGCATTCGACCGCCTCCAACCAATACTCAGCTGTACTCAGGGCTACACTAAAAATTCCCTTAAACACTTCTACCCCATTGGCTCTAAGTCACTCCGGCACAAATTCCTGGGCTCATGTGCCCATGCCTACCCTAGCTACCCTCTCTAAAACCCTCAACATCGCTTTGAGATCTTGCATCATCTCCGATCGTCGATCACGAATTACGCCTCCACGGTGGTGGCACTGATACCTCATTCCCCGACTCGTGACTGGACCCTATCGGTTCTGACACAATAATCCTACCTCTACCTCGGCCACGCACACCACGTCCTCTTGTGCTTATTCTACCGATTCAAGTTTATCTGATTAGGAATTTTATGAATTATTAATTTCTTCCACTGATTAATAGCGAACAATCTTATAGAGAGTAGTTTTAATAGTAGTTCTTTCGAATTCGAACTCTATCTACAAGGTTCAATTCTCAGGTTTATATTTCTTAACTCTAGAATCCACATACATTCAACCATCGCATATCAGCATACAAGTAGCATCCATGAACTCACATTCATCATGTAAGGGTATTTTTGTCATTTCACTACCCAGGGGTATTTCCATAATTGTATCCTACATGGGCATTTTTGTAATTTTCTAAGAAAGGGTTTTTTGGTGATTATATAAAATAGGGTATTTTGGTAATTTTACAATTCGGGGGTATTTCGGTAATTTTATAAATTGGGGGTATTTTAGTAATTTTACGAATCCAAGGTATTTTAGGAAGTTTTCATAAATCAAGGGAATTTTGGAAATTTTACAAAACTAGGGATAATTTTACAAAAATAGGGTGGCTGGTCCCTTTCGGTTTTTAGTTATAAGTTTTGGCCCGTCAACAAGCCTTCTTGGTTAGAGTGAACAAACACTACGCACCAGGTAGGATTCCAGAAAAGAGAAGGTGAGCCGCTAGGGCCGCTTAAATTCCAAGCTCTTCCTGGGTCCAATCCTAGACATGCGTATGCCTGTTACCACACCCTAACCCTGTGATTTGTTCACAGACATGTTTAATTAGAGATTAAGTCTTATGAGATTTAAGAGTTGTTCAAAACTAGGCCTAAGGTTCATAAATTCTAGTATACTTATGTCCCATAAAACCCATCAAGCCCAACATGCCCACCACATAGTGAGTTTAGAATACTTACCTTCGTGGATCGGGTGCCGGTAGACTCGAAGGCCATACCTCAACTGAACTTTTCTCAAACTTACATCATTTTTTACAAATCACTATTGGACCCATTTCACAGCCTAGTTTTGAATTGGGCTCGATACCAAAATGTAACGCTCTAAACCCGGCCCATACATCATGACCGGATCTGGTATGCTACGGGTTGAATGTTGAAAACTTTGCTTGTAGGGTTTTGAAGAATCTCAATTTATTTTAACCGATTAATCATTAATTGTGATATTTTGAAAAAAACCTTAAAATTTTGCATTGAACATGCTTGAGAAACCCATTTTAATTTCACTTTATAATTAAGACTTTGGAAATATAAGTTTGTAAGACATATAGAATAAAAAACATTAAATGATAACCTAAGTTATGGGGGCCTTATTACAAAAATAATCTCAATTTTAAACTTAAAGGAAAAAAACGGAAATAGTCTATGAAGATGGAAAAAAAAACTTGATGGCCCCTCGAGTCCGCCTCGGCTCCCATGTCCATAATCTACTGCTCATCTGAAAAGTCGGGAAAAATAAAAGGGTGAGTCACCAAGACTCAGTGTGCAAATCCTGAAACACATAAACACCTTGGGCCCACAAACACATTATGCGCCTAGGCCCATTAACAATGGCACAGAATATATTACATGCAACATGGCCCGTCCCAAACCTAAAAGTCTATCCTCTACACACCCCTGTACCAACCATCACACCGTGGGGATTTCTACAATCAACCCTCCATTTGTTACACACTGTATCGATCATAATGTGACCTATGTGGCAAAGCCACCGATCGCTATGCGACCTTAATAATGTATCGATAGCTGCACTGCCTGTCATAAAGACCGATCACTATGTGATCTATGTAACAAAGCCACCGATCGCCTCGCGACCTGCTCCCCTTCCTCATATCAATCCCATCCCATGCATACATACATGCAAAATCAGAACATTAAACTATCTAAACAGATCACATACTTTCGCATACTAAGATACACATAGAGAAGTTTTTATGATTACGTACCTGACATCCCTTGCCTACCCTTTTTTGGGTATTACGACTGTTCATACAGCCTCAATTTCTGGCTTTCAGCCCATAACATATACATAATATAGTTTAACTAGTGTGATAGAGATCTATGCACCTGATTACCGACAGGACAATACTTTCTATGTCGGCACTATCAGAAGTCGATGCGACTGCTAACTGCCTAAGGTTTTGCTCCGAAGTTGATCTACAACCCGACGGCCAATCCCGAACTGCTGACACCACACGTTTCTTTAACTTTGGGGCTGAAACTACAAATCCAACACCTTCCTTTGATTTGCTTGAAATCCCGAAAAGAGATTGAGACTCTGCGACTATCATTTCTGGCTTTTAAATCTAGGAGATCTACCTAAATTTCCCGAATGTTGGCCAACAAGAAATTATACAAAAACATTAAACCATTAAATTTTCAGATTTGTCTTCACAGAAAAAGAAAGTGAAGAGATAGGAAAATCGGCACTCACCTTAACACAAAGAATTCGACTACCGCTTAGAGATTCTGGCTTTTGAGAAGATCAGAAGAAAAGATGATAGGAAGTAGTCTATGTAGATTCGGCTTTAGTGAAGAAATCAGCAAAAGGGAATAAGAAGTATTCTGCTATGGGGATGAGAAGAGAGTTCAGAGTTTTGGCTTTAGAAAGAAAAGATGTTGAGAACAATTGGGAGGTTTCGGCTTTTGAAAGAAAAAAGAAAAAGAAAGGAGAACAGAATAATGGACTTTCAGCTTTTGCGTAAAAGTGAAGATGGGAGAATGGAAAATAAAAATAGGGACCAAATACCGGAATTGAAGAGATATCCCCTATATTTAAAGATAATTTCAGCACCCCCCTAGGGTTGGAAATTAGGCCACCACTGTGCTCAGTAGATAATTCCTAAACTTCCTCCGTTATCTTTATCTGATCACTTCTTCAGAAGAGGCTAAATAGCACCACCTCTTCCTCCTTTTGTCCGCACATTATCTGTATTATCCACTTAGATAAATTCACCTATTTTTAAGCCTTGTTGCCGTCCAACTCCACCTAATTAATTTCTAAAATTTAGCTAACTTTAATTAAAAGAATTGGGCTTCAGGCAACTTGAATTTGGCCTGCCCAGTGGACGCCACCTCCTTATTCTCTAAGTAGCGCCATTTTCCCAGTGGGCCACAAGCCCATTTGTGTTTTAAAACACAGATAACATCCTTTAAGCCTTATCCTAACTGGCTTTCCACTAGAGTGTCCGAACAAAAAATTTGATTAAGGCCTCGGCCCAATCCCTGAGCCTATTTTTATGTCCTCTCTTCTCTTAATCTGCTTATGAGGCCTCATGCCTGAGACTAGGATCCACTAAGTAGGAAAAATAAAATTTCCCTATGGTCTCCCCAACTCTAAGGCTTCAAATAATCTTGATAATACTTTAATATTATTAGTCTAAGTGCTACACATACATATTAACTCCCATGCACAGAAATTAAAAGTTTTGGGATTTTTGGGGTGTTACAACCTAATAGGCCCAAATCTACTAGGCCCAAAATTGGGATGTTACACATAAAATCCACACGGCCTGGGCACAAGACCATATGGCTGTGCCTCGTAATAAAAGTTGACCATGGTTGGACCCCAAAATACGTGGCCGTGCCTCATCAATAGGATTGACCACGGCTTGGCCACGATTTACACGGGCGTGTACCATGGGCCTGTCTCTATCGCAGGAAATAAGAATTCTATTCAGATTAGGGTACTTAGAGGCAAAGAAACATATTCCAAAAGCCTATGTAAAGACCCTAGTGGCCAACCTTTAGGAGGTCGTTCAGCTAGGCCAAAAAGCCGAGCCAGAGCAGTTAATTTTAGGGATTTACTTGAGGAAAGCCAGTTGATTCATCTCAAGAAGCCATAATCATACTCAAGACGGAGGATCTCTCCTTCAATTCCTTCAGAGGTTTTACGGATTTCTTATGTTTTGTTTTATCTTTTCTTCTCAGATGTTTTCTTTTAAAATTATTAACTTCACCCTCAAATACTTGAGGGGGATGAAACCTAAGACGGATCTTGCTATTATTATCTGAGTTGTATGATAAATACTTGATTTGTTCTTAACTATGCGTTCTTAATTCTTGTTTTCATATTTTTTGGATATTGGTTCAAGTGTGATGTGCTTAGGCAGAGGAGGAAGTGACCCTGTCTAATAGTAGATCTAGCATAGTTAAGCGGAGTTGCTCATGAGCCTAGAGATAGGGTGACGAAAATTTGCCGGATTAGGGTCAAACCTAATATGGGAGTCCATAGATCGAGTTAATGCAATTCTAGGGGTTTTAATTAGAAAGAGATTTCAATTAATCAACCTAGGGTTAGAGGTTAGTAGCCTTGAAGAGGGGTATTAATATAAATTAGGGAATCCTACGGATCAAGTCAAGTGAATAAATCGTCTGGTTCAGAGTTAGATAACGAGTGAAATCTATGTGGATTTTTCTCGGTATTGTCTAAATCAATCGGTTTTTCATTCAAGTCATTCCCCAATCTATTATTTTTCTTAGCACCTTTAGCTTAGTTAATTAGTTAATTTTGGATTAGATAAAAATCCATTTAATTCTTAGGCTAAATAATAGAAAAAGAGTTAATATTAGTACTTTTGGTTCCTTTGGGTTTGACAATCTGGTCTTGCTGCTAGCTATACTACTGTTCGATATGTGCACTTGCCTCCATTGTTGTCTTAGTTAGTTTCCAGGTTCGATCATTCTTTTTTATTATTTTTTAAGACTCGACAGACACGATCACCTAACAAACTTTTAATTCTGAAAATTGAATTGTCATGCTTAATTCTCTAATGTCTTAAAGTTTGAACAATCAATGCACAATTACCTATGACTTAATCCAAAACATATCATTAAAAATCATAAGTCATTAGAAATTCATTCTAATAGTAATATGGGAAAATTACTTAAGAACGAGACATAATTCAGGGATTTTCTAATAATGGTATAATTATCCTCCCCACACTTAAGATGTACATTATCCTCAATACCAAAATAGATAATAATAATATAATGAGAATATCTTAAGAGAGGAGAATTTAAACTTCTTGAATTTTTGGATGAAATTCATGAAATAGTGAACACAAAATTGTGGATATAGCTGAGTGAAGTGCATGATTTTGAGGAACTATTAAAAAAAATAAACACAACTGTGGAAGAAGATTAAGGGATTACTCGATTAGAAATAATTATAAAAACTAAAATAGAGTTCAAAAGATAAAATACAAGTCTTTGAAAAGATGATAATAAACATAAAAAGGAAATAGACTAAACATAAAAATAAAAATAAAAATAAAAATAAAAATAAAAATAAAGATAAAAGCAAAATAAAATAAATGGACTCAATGGTCCTTATTGTCAGATGCACTGTGAGTCGTTGGCGCCAAAGATGAAATATGGAGATGGTGGCAGATCTGCTGCAATGTAGCCTCGAGACCATCGAACCGCTGAAAGCACTATTACTCGAAGTGAGTGAGACGCTCTGGTATGTCTGTGAAAGTAGTACCAGAAGAAGAGGTCAATGACTTAGAGGTGGAGGATGAGGTGGATCCTCATAAGAGAGAGGAACATCATCATATCATCCTGATCATCAGAACGAGACAATCGGTACTAGAGAGGATCAAATCCATGATGCTGCTTGATCATCCTCATGTGTAGCATGGTTGAGATGCCCTGAAGGGACATCTGGCTGACAAGTGTGAGTGTGGAGAACTGCTCTGGTGTGTTGAGGAGACCGAAGTGTCGAGCAAGGCGAGTCACGTAAGGGCCTAGGCAGATGGGGCCATTCCTGTGGCGGTCAGTCTGATGGCGGAAGCAAAAAGTGATGAAGTATGCCAGATCAAATATATGGCCATGTGCCATGCTCCATAGAAAATAAGCGTCATGAGTGGTGACGACTCCGGTGCTCTCTCTCCGTCCTGTCAGAGTGTGAGCTAAGAGGGCGTAAATATACCGTAGGGCTGGAGAGAGAGTAGTCGCCTTCGAGCGACTAGGGCCTTAGGTTGTTAGTCCCCCCGTTAGATCAGTCCCACAACATGAAAGCGATTGATGAATATGTCGATGAAGCTGAAGAAAGTCCTCGACGCACATGAACTCCTCTGTATAGAGTTCCAAAGCAGCACCGAATTCTGGGACGCTCATGTGTTGCACCAAATCGCCAAGGTGGCCCGATGGTGCTCGCTCCTCATGGGTGACATGGCCTTGAAGGTGAAACGTCGTGCAAAACTCCAAGGTAAGGTCCATATATGTCGGCTCAATGATACTAAAGAAACGGTCCCATGGGGCTGTGATGATGAAAGCGCAAACCTCATCAGCGAGGTGGACCTGCTCCAACGCGTCCTAGTCAATGCATTGGCCTAAACCTATGGGTCGTACATGAAGGAGATGAAATAAGTCCTCCAATGGGTTCGCAGAAAATCTAAGGTAAGGATGGCGAACTTCAGCGGAGGCGCTTGAGAAGGTCGCACCAGGACCCTTCTGCTTTTTCGAAGCAGGAACTGCAACCTTAATCTTGCCACGAGTATTAGTCATGATGTACCTGAAAACGTAGAAAATTTTCAATAAATAAATAATTCAAGCATCACCATAAGCCAATGATGTATTATCCAAATAGTTCTAAATAATAGTGTATTCCTAAAATATTGAATTTGAATATCAAGTTTTGCAAAAATCGACATTGAAATTATTATGACCGGTTGTGAAACAATATGATACCTTAAATATAATAACCAAAAACACTAAAATATAAAATCAACCTAATTATAATAAGTAACAAAAAATATAAAAACAATCAACCTAATAAAATAATAATAATAAACAAAATAAAGAAATATAAAAATGAAAAAAAATATAATAAAATGAAATAAAAAATGAACTAAAAATGGAGGGGAAAAAAGGGTGACCGACGGTGGGGGCGGTGGTCGGTGGTTAACGATGCGACGGTCAGTTAGGCAATGGCAAGGGGGAATCAGGTGAAAGGTGGGGGGGCAGCGAGTTTGATGTGGTTAAAAAGATGGTAAGAAAAGGAAAAAGAAAAGGAGGAGAAAAGGATATGACGGTGGTAAGGGTGATTTGGAAGGATGAGAGAGCATAGGGATGGGAGAAAAGAGAAGGGAGGGAGAAAGAGAAGAGGGCGAACGGTGGAGGTGGGGGTGAATGGCGTAGGACTGGTGGTGATTGGGGTAGCGGATGTGTAGAAGAAATGAAGAAAAGAGGAAAAATGAAGGGAAAGGAGGGGAATAGAAGAAAAGAAAAGAAAAGGGAAGGGGGAGTTTAGGTTGGGGATGAAAAAAGGGAAAATAAGAAATAAGGGGGGTCGACGGTGGCTGAAAGTGTGGAGGCTACGGCTTGGGTTTGGGAGATTTTGGGAAAAAAGGAAGAAGAAAGAAAAAAAAGAAAATTTGGGGTTTATAGGTGACATGATCGTGTAACAGCCCGTGTTGGGCCACAAGGCCGTGTTATCTAGCCCCAGCCCATGTTCGTCACGATATTTTTGAATCCATCCTTCACACGGCCTTAGACACACCCGTGTGTCGTCTTGTGGTCCACACGGTCATGTCGCACAGCCGTGTGTGAAGTCCTTCACTTCTCCCATGCCCGTGTGATATTCTACATGCCCGCGTGACCTCACACATGGCCGTGTGTGTTGCCCGTGGATCCCCTGACTTGTTTTAAATTTTAAAATTTGAAAAATGAGGCTCTAATTTTCACACGACCTAGGACACGCCCGTGTGTACAGGCCGTTTGGTCCACACAGTCGTGTCTCACACCTGTGTGGACTATATTTAGGCCGTGTCTCTGTCAATTTTTGGGGATTTTAAGCTCCAAGATCTACATGGCTAAGGACACGCCCGTGTGTCTAGGCTGTATGGGTGACACAGACCATGTCGTCAGGCCGTGTACCTCTCTGTCGAGTTCTTTAAAATTTAAAAACCAAGTCCCAGGATCCACATAGCCAAGGACACGCTCGTGTGTCCAGGCCTTGTGGGTTTTAAAACATTTTTTAATTTTGAAAATATATTAAAATATAATTAGTAAATTAGGTATGTTAATACTCAGGTTGCCTCCCAAGAAGCGCTTGTTTAGAGTCTAAGCTTGACTTACCTTGTTTTCACTCGGTTACAGTGGTTCACAGATTCGAGACTCCTCTTTCTCCCTATTAATTCTATTATCAATATATGATTTCGAGTCGAGTAGTATTTACCTTAAAAGTGTCAAAATTAGAATGAGTTGCCTCGACTGTTCGGTATGGGAAGACATTGGGTACTGTAAAAGGAGTCGCTCCATTTGCATTAAGCTCTGAAGTGGTTATTCGAGGGTCAGTTTCATCTAACAGTACCTGGTCCCCAACCTTGAAGTGGTTCATTCCATCTTTAAGCTCGTCATGGAGTCGCTTCGGTTTTGCTTCGTGTTTTCACAGTTTCTCCTTGACTGTGTCTTTCATTCGTCTAGTTCATCGATCTGAAGCCTTCGCTCCTTATGAGTCATTTTGTGTTCATCACATAGGATAGAATATGGCTCCATCACTTTCTTCCTAGGGATTTCCTGCAAAGAAGTTTGAGCCACAACGTTATTCACATTAACATAACTCGTAAAATCATCTCGATCACTAGATATTCTAACAGAATCACGAGTTTGGAGTTTAATTGTAACAGATCGAATCTGACCCTAATCGGAACGGTGGTTTCGGGACCACAAATCCGAACCTGAGAAATATTTAAATATTATATTTAGTGCTTATTATATGTGAATTTATGTGTGTGAAAGTTTTGTAGAAAAATTTTATCGTTTGATTATCGAATTTGATTAAAAGGACTTAATCGCGTAATGCGTAAAAGTTGCATGCCAAAGTGAAAAGTGCTTATATGTGGATGGCTTTTTAATATGGAGTATTAAAAGTGAAATTAACCCATTTTATGAGTTAGTGGGTGGCAAAAGTCTAGTATAACCTTAAGTATTATATGGTTATTATTTTAGTATAAAGGTTAGTTTGGTAAACCAAGTTATTTTAATATATATGTTAATTAAAACATTAAAAAAAATAAAATGGCCATTATCATCTTTTTAGTTCTTCCTTGACCGAATGTTGGAGAAAGAAGAAAGCTTTAGGTTCTTTTGATTTTCGACAATTCTAGGCTTAAATTCAAGGTGAGTTTTTAGTCGGTTTTTGTTAATTTCTACGTTTTTGAGATCGTTGCTTCGGACCGTAACCGACCCATGTTGTAATTTTTGAATCTAAGTATGCTTGATGTTCGGCCATTGTTGTGTTCATGTGGTTTTTGTTATTTGATGATTTTAGATGATAGTTAGGTTAAAAATTAGCATGTTATGTGTTGGAAGTTTTGATGAAATTGAGTTTTAGGGCTAAATTGTAAAATAAATTTTAAAGGGCCTATTTGCAAAATAAATGAAATGCGAGGACTTGTAAGGTCCCTAGGAACATTCGGCCTTTCCATAGTTTTGGCTAATTTGGTGTATTTTGTGTGTTATGCAAATAGGACTAAATTGCAAAGTTGTGAAATTCTAGGGTAAAATAGTAATTTGCCCATTTATGTGCTTAAGGACTAAATTGAGATGAATTGTGGTTGAATGAGCTAAACTTTAATGTGTTTTAGATCAAGAGCAAAGAAAAACGGAATTAGACCAGGGAAAGTGAAGGTTCTCGAATAATGGATTCGCACGGACTATCGACAACCGAGGTAAGTCCTTTAACTAAAGAATGTTAATGACTTAATTATGATTATAAACAATGGTATGAATTGCTGAATTTTTGTACCTATTTTCATTATGGCTGAATGTATGGTGGGATAGTTGGTTGATGATTGAAGTTGGTTATGTGAAATAAATTGTTGGATTGCATAATGATATAGTAAATTTTATTGGTTTAATGTGAATGAGCTCAATTGAGTTAAACATAAGTATATATTAGTTGTGAAGAGTGTGTGTAGAATGTTTGGTTATATTGATTTAATTCAAAGCCGTGCTAGCGAGACTTAATCTTGGTGACATATTCGGGCCGTGCCTAGCGTGCTTAATCTTAGGTGACATATTCGGGCTTCGTGCCTACTTGAGTGCTCGTCTGGGTGATAAATTAGACTTCGTGCCTAGGAGGCCTTGTCTTAGGTGTTTGATTTCGGGCTTTAGTGCCTAGCGGGCTTTATCTGTGATGTGTTATAAATGGAGAAATCATGAATCATACAAGGAGAAATGTATTTAAACTCATGAACTAAAAATGCATGTATGTTTAAGCCTTCTATATTTACCAAAGGTAAGGTAGATGGTATAGTATTATTTAAATTAAGTGTGTTATGATATGGTTGATTGTAACAACCCAAACCCGACCCAAACACTATGGTGAATCGGATCGTTACGAGGAAAAACCTTTTGAAACCATTTCTAAACCCATTAAGCTTTGTTGAAAAACTTTTGGATTGGATTATCTTGATAAAATCATACTTAGTGTTTATTTTAAAAAAATATTTAAGTCAAGTTATGAAACAAATTTCAAGCTGTGCTTAGATGGCATTTTAAAATATTTTCGTGTTTAATTGGAAAATGTGTAATCTAAATTCAACAATAATAATATCCGAGTTTAAAATAATATCCAACATAAGAAAATAAAAAAATAAAGTATCGGAGGCCTTATTACATCCAAATAAAATAAACCCAAAGTAAAATTATTAAACTAAAATTAAAGTCATTTAAATTTAATTCCTTTGCATAGCCACCTCGAGTCAACCCGGCTCCACATCCGCGATCTAAGTGTCACTGAAAAATATAAAGGAGAGGGTGAGTCACCAAGACTCAAGATGTAACCCTTCCCCATTTTAAAGCATTTTCATACACATCAAATAACAATTAATATGCGAATAATGTGTACCCAACCTAGCCAACCATACGCCATTGTCTACCCGTTGTGGTACCAAACCACTTTGGTGGTGCCAAACCACTTGTGACATATAGTCACAATGTGTTACCAAAACACCGGTGTCCAGAGACACAAATCGGGTGATGGGGCCAACCCATCGTGTGATACCAAATCAGCGGGCGATCCCATATCTCAAGTGGGGCCAACCCACGGTGGTGTTAACCACGAGGGATAAGTCGCTATTGAGGTACCAAACCTCTGGAGGTACCAAACCTCTGGTGGCCGTAGTCACAGTGTGTTACCAAACACTTGGTGCCCGTCGGCACATTATCACCGCCTCCACTCATCAACCCATATCACAACCATAACAGAGTTTATACATTTATCATATGTATTAAAATAAAACATGCTTCCCAAAAGCATCACAATAATCTCATATAAGCAGAGACTTACCGAGGTTCTCGCTTGTACCATTTAAGGTACCAAATCCATATCTACATCAAGCGATTTACAAACAACAAATATTTATCACACATATTAAGCGCTATAAGTGTGTATGTACACACGATATCGATGGTAGTCCTAAATCCCGAAAGAAAGCGTTGGTCACCACAGATCCACTTGTCCTATATTCGCCAAATCCATGGATTAGTCTTATGGCCTATTCGGCCTAATTAACTTATTTGGGAGGGTTCCTTGTGAACCCGAGATCTTCTATAACACTCTTTGCTATTATCTACCGTACTTGATACTCGAATCGCTGCTTGACCATCATTGATTAGCAAGTAAACCAATAACCTTGACTTTTAATCGAATTGCTAGAATAAGAGATTGATCTTACCACCACTTACGAAATTGAACACTAGAGATCAGTGTGAGTCGATTGTTTTACTTCCACGAATACCTATAAGAAATTGGTTACTAACCGTTTAGAAGCCATTGCGAAATCGGCACCTCTCCTGTAAAAGAAATTGTGAGAAAAAAGAAAAAAAAGGGAAGATGGACATTCGGCCAAGATAACTTACCATCTTATGAACCGATTGAAGGAGAGTCTAGAGGAGATTATTCACCTTGCTATTCGCCAAGTCTTGGAATATGAAGAGGGAAATCGGCTATCGAGAAAGGAAAAAGGAAAGGAAGACAAATGAAGAAATTGGTACTTCCAATGGTATATTCGACGAGAGAGTTAATAGGAAGGAAAGAAGTTTGGCTAAAGAGCTTGAGAGAATGGTGAAAACGCAAGAGCAAAAAGAGGGCTAGGGAATTGACACTTAGCAAAAATTTGAAGAAAAGAAAAATAAGGAGATCAACTCATGTATTTATAGCCACCAAGCACCCTTGCCGTCCACCCCTTTCTAATTAATTCAAATAAATTTTGAATTAATCCCAATAATCCTTTGATAATCCAACTAATATCCAATAATTCTTTTAATCTAATAATCCCTCAATTATCCTACATTTATCACATTATCAAAATGATAGTAATATCCTTAATTTATCTTCTTAATATTAAGGAATTAAAACCAATTAAAATGCTCACAATATCTTATTATCCAAGTAAAAATCTAATTAATAATCCCTTTATAAATAATAATAATATCCTCATTATTATCTCTATTATCTAAATAGATAATAAGAAGAATTAAGGAGAGAAAATCTCTCTCCTTGTGCCGTCAAATAAAGAACAAAAGAGGGATTTCATGACTCGAACACAAGCTCTCCCTTGCTCCTTGGTGGCGTCACATGTAGCTCTTAAGTGGGCTTACTTTGCCACTTAGTCTAGGCTCATTTTATGTCCAAATTATCCCCATTTATTCTTATAACACCCTCCCGCTAAGGCTCCCTACCTTAAAAGTTAAAAACTAAAATTTCCTACCAAATCGAGCCACCACAAAGCCTTAAATTAATCATTATTATTCCATAAATAATGACACAATGAGTTCATACATAAGAAAAATAATTTATTTCCAAATAGCCCCGTTTTTGGGATGTTACGATTCTACCCCTTAAAATAAATTTAGTCCAAATTCCTTGATCAAAAGCAGTGGGGGTATTCTTTGCATCACATCCTCGGGCTCCCACGCGGCCTCTTCCATCTTGTGGTTCCGCCATAGTACTTTCACTAAAGTCTTGACTTCCCACGTAAAACCTTCACATCTCGATCCAAGATCTGAATGGTTCTTCTTGAAAGATAAGTCCGCATCCACCTCGATCTACGCCCTTGGCACAACGTGCGATGGAGTGCGACCGATACCGCCTCTCGACATTGATACGTGAAAGGCGTTATGTATCGAGACTTCGATTCTGCAAGCAACTCTAGCTAATAAGCTCTGGGTCCCACTCGCTTTACAACTGTATATGGGCCAATGAACCTTAGGCTCAGCTTCCCTTTTCGCCCAAATCTCAACACCTTTTTCCAAGGCGACACCTTAAGAAAAACCTTGTCACCTACCTCATACTCCATCTCCTTGCGCTTCAAGTCAGTATAAGACTTCTGTCTATCCGATGCTTCCTTAAGACGATCCTGAATCACCCTAACTTTGTCCTCAGTTTCTGCAACCAAATCTGGACCCAAGACTTGTCTTTCACCTAACTCCGTCCAACATGTAGGAGTACGGCATTTCCGTCCATACAATGCTTCGTATGGTGCCATCTGGATACTCCCTTGATAGCTATTGTTGTAGGCAAATTCGCTAATGGTAGAAATTCTTCCCAACTACCTCGAATTCCAAGACACAACCCTCAAAGATATCCTCTAAAATCAGTATCACTCTCCGATTGTCCATCGAATTTGTGGATGGAAGGTCATCTTGAAATCCAGTGTACCCAAAGCTTGATGCAACGCTTTCCAAAACCTCGACGTGAACCTCGGATCCTATCCGAGATAATCGACATTGGCACACCATGCAATCGACTATCTCGACCACATATAACCTTGCTAGCACGGGTGAATAATCCATTCTTACTGGTACAAAGTGGGTGACTTGGTTAACCGGTCCACAATCACCCAAAGCTGCGTCCTTCTTCTTTGGCGTAAGGGTAGCCACGACGAAATCCATAGTGATCTGTTCCCACTTCCATTGAGGATTTTTAGGTTAAAGTAGCCACGATGGCAATCGATGTTCAGCCTTAACACGCTAACACGTCGGACACTTCCCTACAAATTCAGTTACTTCACGTTTCAACTCGGGCCACCGAAGCATGTTTAGTAGATCTCCATACATCTTGCTTCCTCCGGATGCATAGCGTATGGCTGCTATATGCATCATGGAGAATTTTCGCCTCAACTCCATATCCTTTGGCATACAAGCTCGCCCTTGAAAACATAACACTCCATCACTAGACATACTGTATCCTTCCAAACCACCATCCTGGACTTGCATCCTCTTAGCGTTCAACCCTTCATCCACTAGCTGCTTTTCCTTAATCTCATCGATCCATGTCGGCTTAACTTGAAGTTCTGCCAAGAGACTCCCATCGTCATATAGACTCAACCGAGCAAACATCGCTCTTAAGTCCGTCACAACCTTCCGGCTCAACGCGTCAGCTACTACGTTAGCCTTGCCTGGATGGTATTCGATTGAACAATCGTAATCCTTAATGATTCAATCCATCAGCGTTGTCTCGTGTTCGAGATCCTTACGAGTCAAAAGATACCTCAAACTCTTATGATCCGTGTAGACTATCGACTTCTCCCCATAAAGGTAGTGTCTCCATATCTTCAGTGCGAAAACGACTGCGGCTAACTCCAAGTCGTGAGTTGGGTAGTTCAATTCATGTGGTCTTAACTGACGGGACGCATAGGCTACAACCTTTCCTTCTTGCATTAACACACATCCCAGACCAGTATGGGATGCATCGCAATAGACAGTAAATAACCTTCCGCTTCAGGCTGTACCAAAGCCGAGCTTAGTCAAAATTTTCCTTAGCTTATCAAAGCTTTCTTTTGCTTCTCCGTCCATACAAATGGAACACCTTTTCTTAGCGACTTCGTTAATGGTCTTTGCGATTAAAGAAAATCCTTCTACGAATCTCCGATAGTACTTCGCTAAACCCAGAAAACTTCGTATTTCAGCCACTGTTCTTGGTGGTTTCCAATCCAATACTGCTTCAATCTTGCGAGGATCTACTCTAATTCCTTCTGCTGATACCACATGACCTAAGAAAGCCACCTCCTTCAGCCAAAATTCGCACTTACTGAATTTGGCATATAACTGCTTCTCCCTCAATACTTGCAGAACTATCCGTAAATGCTTGTCATGTTCCTCCTCCGTCTTAGAATAGACCAATATGTCGTCTATGAATACCACGACGAATCGATCCAAGCACTGCTGAAATACTCTATTCATTAAATCCATGAACGCCGCCGGTGCATTGGTCAACCCAAATGGCATTATGAGGAACTCGTAGTGCCCATACCGAGTTCAGAATACCGTCTTGTGAACATCCACTTCCTTCACCCTTAATTGATGATAACCCGACCTAAGGTCAATCTTTGAAAATACCGATGCACCCCTTAATTGGTCAAATAAGTCGTCAATCCGAGGCAACGGGTACTTGTTCTTGATTGTTAACTTGTTCAGCTGACGGTAGTCGATGCACATCCGCATCGAACCGTCCTTCTTCTTGACAAATAACACGGGTGCTCCCCACGGAGATATGCTTGGTCGAATAAATCCTCGTCCAAGAGCTCACGAATTTGAGCCTTGACTCCACCAATTCCTTGGTGCCATTCAAGTATGGTGCTATAGACACAAGTGCTGTTCAGGGTAGCAAGTCTATCCGAATTCGACTTCCGATCCGGAGGCGGACCACAAGCTCTTACGGGAACACATCAACAAATTCCCCAACCGTTCGGACCCTTCCAACTCACGACTCCTTAGCTTCCAAAGCCTGATTCGAACCAAATCGCCTTACAACCCTTCTTGACCATCTTTTCCGCCTTCAAGGCGGACACCACATTGGATAGGTAATTCCTTCTATCACCTATCATAACCACTTCACCACCTTCATTGTCTTAAGAACCATGCGCTTAGCCAGCGCAATCCAAATTCGCCGATACTTAACTTGACCGGTCCATTCCAAGGATCAAATCGAACTCCCAAATGGTAGTTCCATCGGATCGAGAACGAAAACTACCCTTGGAGTTCTAGAGTGCGTCTCTATAAAGTTTGTCTCGACTACAGAGTGTCCTAGAGGGCTTAATACCGTCATCTTCCTAGAAGTAATCTCGAGTCTAGGTCCATAGTTCTTACCACACTACTAGCAATGTATGAAAGTCGTTGAACCCACATCAATCAATGTAACATAAGGAAAACCGAGATTAAAACATACAGGTTATGACATCCGGCAAGCGTCACCCTCCTCATGACGCCTAGTTTGCATAGACTAAGCCAGTCGCTTAGCCTCTGTGTTGCCGAACCTCGCCTGAGTTCCACGACCTCGGTTAGGACCGTTGTTTCTCTGCCATTACCACGACCCTCTGTGGTCCCATATTTCTATCCTGCGTGCGATTACGCCCCTCTGGTGATTTTGGCTAGTTTCGGGACAATCTCTAACACGATACTCCACCGACCCACACTCAAAACATCCTCTATCGCGGTCGAACAACTTTCCCAATGGGTCTTTCCACAGCAGTTACATCGAGTCGGCCTCTGGTTAGTAGTCATGGGCCTTCTTTTTGATTTGCCCACTTAGCCTAGCCTTTTTACGGATATTACCACGACCCGGTGGCCCAAATCCTCTCTTACGATTATTCCTACTATAACTTTGCCTCACGACCTCCTTGATCCCTTGGCTACCTTAGCCTTTTCTATCGAGATGAGAACTCACGAACTTGTGCATGGGCAATCGGTAACCTCAAATCATCTCAAGGTCAGTCCTCAAAGCGGACGCAGCGCTCATGCTCGATGGCTCACGATTCCTCCGCATACCTACTCACCTTAAAAACTACGCCTCATACTCGACCACGGACTTAGTTCCTTGTACTAGACCGGAAAAGCCTTCTCTCTGGCGTCGGTGTAGTGGTGCCCACATACTTCTTACAAAAGTTTAAAGTAGTCCCGTGAGATCATCAAGCGTGGCTCCATCCCGAATCGTCACCACCACTGATGCGCTTCATCCTTTAGAAGCGACACCGCCTTTCAAGTTTTCCTCCTCGGTCGGTCAAGATCATCCATTATCCTTTCGTAGATTCTAGCCAATACTATCTGACCGGGCGCCACTCGACACACCTCAAATACCTCGGCTCCATTAGCTGGATTTGCTCGGGAATGATTTTTGAGCTCCTAGATTTCCATGGCCCGACCACAATCTCGAACTCGCAATACTGGCTATGACACCGCCTCACCACCGATGCGATCCTGCTCCTCACCTCTAAAAGTAGGAGGTGGTGGTGGCGGTGGTACTTCATTTCGAACCCCGTCCCGACCTAATGGAGTTTCGACACGGTCATCCTACCCCTACCGCATCCACGGCGTCCTCGTCCTCTAGAACTCATTCTATCTACTTGCGCTTTTAATCTGATTAAGAAAATTTTTATGCGTTAGCATTTGTTCCACTTTATTACTCGCGAAGAAATTTTATGGATAAGGTTTAATCAGAGATTCTTTCGAGCAAACAAGTTTTCAGTCTTCTATCCTAGTTCATACAAAGGAGTTCATGCATCCATTCCTTAATGCTTTCCATACCTATTCACTCCTCGGACATTTCTGCCCATTTCTACCCAGGGGTATTTCGTCATTTTCTGTGGTATTTTCGTAATAAAAGAAATTTTAAAACTTTAGTAAAGTGGGTCGTTTTGAAATTCCCAAAACTGGAGGGTTTTTCTGAAAAAGTTGTAAAATTTTAAAGATACAACATCACGTTGAAACCAGGGGTATTTTGGTAATTTGACATTTGGGGCAATTTCATAATTTTAATAAGTCGAGGTATTTTTAATAGTTGTAAAACTACGAGGATTCCTTTTCAAGTTTTTCTTTCCGAAACGTTCTTTGTTTGCAAAAGTTCCAAAAGTCAAGGTCATTTTGGTAATTTTACGGTTTAATGCGTTTCGTAATTTCCAAAACCAAAATATTTTGTTGATGATTTTCAAAACTAGGTGGTTGAATATTTGTGAAATAATTGAAATTTTGAGCAAAACCATTGAAGCTGATGTTTTATGAGCGAGGTATTTTAGTAATTTTACCCCAAGGGCATTTTTGTAATTTTCCACAAATCAAGTTTTTCGAGGAAAGCGTTGTAAAAATGAAGTTCTCGATTTGAAAGAGTTATTGCGAAATTTTGAACACATTAGGGTTCTGTTGTTTCGTTCCTTTCAAAACATGGCTAATTCCCTTTCGGGTTTTAGTCATTAGGTTTAGCCTATGACCGAGCCTTCTTGGTCAGGGTGAACCAAAGCTACGCACCAGGCAGGATTCGAGTGAAGAGGAGGTGAGTCACACGGACCGCTTAAATACCAAGCTCCCACTGAACCTTTCTAGACATGCGCACAGAGGTTGCCATACCACTGAGCCCTCTGAGTTAGGGTGAACCGAAGCTACGCACCATGTAGGATACCTGCGAAGAGGAGGTGAGTCACGAGGACTATTTAAATACCAAGCTCTTGGGATCCAATCCTAGACATGCGTCATGTGGATTACCACACCTAGCTCAATGGCTTAGCCATAGGTTGGTTTAGTTCCTTAAGTCTTATGTTCCGTTTGTGTTTGAGTAATCTAACCTTAGGGTCCAAGTCCTATAAGTCTATCTACGTTCCATGCTTCCTACCCTTCTACAGAATATAATTCACCAAGAGGTTTAAAAGTACTTACAGGCGGATCGGTCTTGGAGACTCGGGCCATCTTGCTTAACCCAAAAACAATTCAAAAGGCCTACAAAACATTTTTGGGCCTTGGGCCCCACAAGTAGAAGCTTTGAACTGGCTCGATACCAATTTTGTAACAACCCAAACCCGGCCCAAACACTATGGTCGAATCTGGATCGTTCTGAGGAAAAACCTTTTGAAACCATTTCTAAACCCATTAAGCTTTGTTGAAAAACTTTTGGATTGGATTATCTTGATAAAATCATACTTAGTGTCTATTTTAAAAAAATATTTAAGTCAAGTTATGAAACAAATTTCAAGCTGTGCTAGATGGCATTTTAAAATATTTTCGTGTTTAATTGGAAAATGTGTAATCTAAATTCAACAATAATAATATCCGGAGTTTAAAATAATATCCAACATAAGAAAAAAAAAAAATAAAGTATCGGAGGCCTTATTACATCCAAATAAAATAAACCCAAAGTAAAATTATTAAACTGAAATTAAAGTCATTTAAATTTAATTCCTTTGCATGGCCACCTCGAGTCAACTTGGCTCCACATCCGCGATCTAAGTGTCACTGAAAATATAAAGGAGAGGGTGAGTCACCAAGACTCGAGATGTAACCCTTCCCCATTTTAAAGCATTTTCATACACATCAAATAACAATTAATATGCGAGTAATGTGTACCCAACCTAGCCAACCATACGCCATTGTCTACCCGTTGTGGTACCAAACCCTTGGTGGTGCCAAACCCTTGGTGACATATAGTCACAATGTGTTACCAAAACACGGTGTCCGTAGACACAAATCGGTGATGGGGCCAACCCATCGTGTGATACCAAATCACTGGCAGACGATCCCATATCTCAAGTGGGGCCAACCCACTTGATACTCTTTGCATGGGAGGGGTTCCTTGTGAACCGAGATCTTACCTTAACACTCTTTGCTATTATCTACCGTACTTGATACTCGAATCGCTCGTCGCCACCATCATTGATTAGCAAGTAAACCAATAACCTTCGACTTTTAATCGAATTGCTAGAATAAGGAGATTGATCTTACCACCACTTCTTGAAATTGAACACTAGAGATCGGTTTGTGAGTCATTGTTTTACTTCCACGAATACCTATAAGAAATCGGTTACTAACCGTTTAGAAGCCATTCGAAATCGGCACCTCTCCCTGTAAAAGAAATTGTGAGAAAAAGAAAGAAAAGGGAAGATGGACATTGGCCAAGATCACTTACCATCTTATGAACCGATTGAAGGAGAGTCTAGAGGAGATTATTCACCTTGCTATTACCAAGTCTTGGAATATGAAGAGGGAAATTGACTATCGAGAAAGGAAAAAGGAAAGGAAGACAAATGAAGAAATTGGTACTTCCAATGGTATATTCGGCCAGAGAGAGTTAATAGGGAAGGAAAGAAGTTTCGGCTAAAGAGCTTGAGAGAATGGTGAAAACGCAAGAGCAAAAGAGGGCTAGGAATTTGGCACTTAGCAAAAATTTGAAGAAAAGAAAAACAAGGAGATCAACTCATGTATTTATAGCCACCAAGCACCCTTGCCGTCCACCCCTTTCTAATTAATTCAAATAAATTTTGAATTAATCCCAATAATCCTTTGATAATCCAACTAATATCCAATAATTCTTTTAATCTAATAATCCCCTCAATTATCCTACATTTATCACATTATCAAAATGATAGTAATATCCTTAATTTATCTTCTTAATATTAAGGAATTAAAAACCAATTAAAATGCTCACAATATCTTATTATCCAAGTAAAAATCTAATTAATAATCCCTTTATAAATAATAATAATATCCTCATTATTATCTCTATTATCTAAATAGATAATAAGAAGAATTAAGAGAGAAAATCTCTCTCCTTGTGCCGTCAAATAAAGAACAAAAGAGGGATTTTCACGACTCGAACACAAGCTCTCCCTTGCTCCTTGGTGGCGTCACATGTAGCTCTTAAGTGGGCTTACTTTGCCACTTAGTCTAGGCTCATTTTATGTCCAAATTATCCCCATTTATTCTTATAACACCCTCCTGCTAAGGCTCCCTACCTTAAAGTTAAAACTAAAATTTCCTACCAAATCGAGCCAACACAAAGCCTTCAATTGATCATTATTATTCCATAAATAATGACACAATGATTCATACATAAGAAAAATAATTTATTTCCAAATAGCCCGTTTTGGGATGTTACATTGATGATTTGATAGGAATTTTGATATAAGCTTTTGAGCTTACTATTGTTGAGTATGAACATTATAATGGAATTTGAGCTTATATGTGATATTTTGGAGAACCGATATTAAGTGAAAATGTTAAGAGTGAAAGAGTTAAGATGTGTTTGCATAAATATTCAAATAGGTATATATGATTAACGTAAATGTTGTACTCACTTGATTTGGAATATGAATATATGTGATATATTTTGGTGTTTTAGTGAATTATGTGATTATGGTTATAAAGTGCAAATACTTGAGTTAAGGAATTGATAGCATTGGCCATGTTCAAATTTACATGTTAAAATGTTTTTGAGCTTGGGACTTACTAAGCTAGTAAGCTTATTTGTGTGAAATGTTCTCCTCGGTTTCTGATTTTGTTTACGCTCACGGGCTCGAGTAGGATCGTCAAGCAAGTCGACCACACTATCGATCGCTATTTTGGTATTTTAAAAGCTTAAACTACAAACCTATGGCATGTATAGGCTGGTTTTATATGTTTGGTTTTGGAAAATTGTATATAGACAGCCATGTGAGTATGGCTTAATTATAATGTCAAAGTTTGTGTGTATGTAGCCATAACCTAGATTTATTTTGAAAGCATGTTTTTGGCATATATTTTGTGATGTTTGGTAATATAGGTTCGGTTGCTAAATGATAAGAGTGAATATGTTTCGTGACCATTTTTGTTGTGAAACAGTTTTTAGTTACAGCAGTGATGTGATTTTGAAAAATCACCAAAAATAAGAGAAATTGAATTAGAAAGTGAATAAGACATAGAATTAAATTTTATTATGTCTATTTTGATATGAAAGAAACAAGTTAGGCAAAGGAATTATATATAATGATATATTTAAGTTTTAGTGAGACTTGTCCTGAATGAATTCGTGAGTCCCTGTTCTGTTTTGGATAAATTGTCAAAAATTGTACAAAAATCATTAAGAAGCATAGTTTATATGTGTAGAACCCTTAATGAGTCTATTTTTCATTGGTATAAACAAGAACATTATATGAAATTTGTGCAATGAGATAACTGTATGTTTGTAGAGACAGGTCAGAATTGTCAAGCAGTGTAATAAGGGTAATTTTGATGAATAAACTGTACTAATTGGCCACATGAAAATTATGGAAAATTATGGTGAAAAGTTATATGAGTCTAGTTGCAAGGAAAATTTACGGATCTAAATTTTGAGTTTTGTAACTCGAGTTATGGTCGATTTGGTCAAGTATGACGTAGTTGGACAACTTTAAATTTTCATGCCCCGAGATAATAGTCAAGTCTAGTAATGCCATGTACTCGATTAAGCAAGGGTTTGGGTATGGGGTGTTACATTTATTGGTATCGAGCTACGGTTTAGTCGATTCTAGGACTACCGTAGTAATGCGTAAGAGTCTAGCTATACATGCCATAGAATTTTATATGTGATAGTGTGGTGACTTCGATAATTTCAATTGTATTTTATATAGTAAATGGATTCCGATCCCGATAGAGCCGTAGTGATGATGTGGAGAGTGTTGCTTTGGTCTCGCACATGGATCAGCACAATTAGACTCTCAACCAGTTATGGGTAACCAAGAGGAGAGGCTAAACAAGCCTTCTACCAAATGATGAATGAATGGTTTACCCAATTTGTTCAAAATAATCCGTTGTACAACAACCTCCACCCTGAATAATCCAACTCCGGTTCCTTCAAATTTTCGATGATAGATCCGATGAGATCTAGTAGACCTCGATTGATAAAATCGAAAGTTTGGGATCAAGAATTGAGGCCAATGATGATGATGATTGAACGAATTTGAAATGTGGCTTGATAATACTATTCGGTACTTGATGAGTTATCTTGTACTCGGAGGAATGCTTGAAGTGTGCTATATCTTTACTTGGGACACCGCGTATCACCGGTGGAATACACTAGTATCGTGGTCCCGAAAGAAAAAGTGACGGGATTTCTTCCGAATGAATTTCAGAAGAAATATATCACCAAAGGTTCATCGACCGTAAACGAAAAGAATTTCTTGAATCAAGCGAGGCGAATGACCGTGATGTAATATGAACGGAAATTTGTCGGGCTCAGAGATATGCTAGAGAGTGTGTTTCTCCGAGGCTATTATGTGCAAAAGGTTTGAAGACGGTCCGAATGAAGATATAAAGTTGTTTGTTGGCATCCTTGAAATCCAAGAGTTTGTGACATTAGTTGAGCGAGCTTGCAAAGTCAAGAGCTCGGGAAAGAGAAGAGAAGGTCGAGCGAAGCTAGAGACACTCGAAAGAGATCGTCGGGTAAGAATTTTCATTCTACATCTAAGAAGTTTAGAGATGACTTCAGTCGACACAAAGCTACTTCAGATTCATCTAGACGTGATCGACCTCCAGTGGATTCCCGAGCTACCTCGATGACAAGTGTTGGTAACGTCTCACGGAATTGAGTTGAATGTAAACATTGTGGAAAATGGCATCCTGGGAGTTGTAGAGTTCGTGATCGGTCTTGTTTTAAATGTGGATCCTCAGACCATTTTATTCGAGAGTGCCCGATGTTAACTGAGTCGAATACAGCACAGAACTCTAGACCAAGTAGTGCATCAGTACGGGGCAGACCACCCAGACATT
This sequence comes from Gossypium rotundifolium, assembly GCA_025506655.1. NCBI lineage: Eukaryota > Viridiplantae > Streptophyta > Magnoliopsida > Malvales > Malvaceae > Gossypium > Gossypium rotundifolium. Next base: position 29,646,828 of record CP106732.1, on the reverse strand, counting down.
CTGGCAATGTAGGTGGTAGTCAGAGAGGGACAAAGAACACAACAGATCGATCAGAGGCTAGAGCTCCAGCAAGAGCTTATGTTACTCGAGCTAGAGAGGATGCTGCTTCTCCAGATGTCATTACTGGTACTTTCACCCTTTATGATACTCACGTGATTGCATTGATTGATCTGGTTCGACCCATTCATATGTATGTGAAACTCGGTATTGAAGAAGACTCGCCATTGAGTCTACCGAGTTTGTGATTCGTATCCAACCCTTTGGGTAGATGTGTGTTTGTTAATAAAGTGTGTAAAAGTTGCCCATTGATGATTCGGGATTTTTGTTTCCCAGTTGATTTAATGCTGTTGCCTTTTGATGAGTTTGATATAATTCTGGGAATGGACTGGTTAACTTCGCATGATGCAGTGGTGAATTACAAAAGAAAGCTTATCGATTTGAGACACCAGAATGGTGAGATCATTAGAATCGAATCCAGTGATTCAGGTGGGTTTCCTACAATTATATCATCGATGTTAGCTCAAAAGTATGTGAGAAAAGGGTGTGAAGCTTATTTGGCTTATGTGCTGGATAATAAAGTGTCTGAGAAACAGATTGAATCTGTACTGATAGTATGTGAATACTTAGATGTGTTTCTGAAGAACTACCGGGTTTACCCCTATATACGAGATTGAGTTTGGCATTGAATTAGCTCAAGGAACGACTCGATCTCAATAGCTCCATATCGGATGGCACCTCTTGAGCTAAAAAGTCGAAAGCACGAGTTGCAAGAGTTAATGATAGGGCTTTGCACGACCAAGTTTCTCTCCTTAGGGTGCACAGTTCTTTTGTGAGAAAGAAAGATGGAACGATGCGAATGTGTATTGATTACGGCAACTAAATAAGGTGACTATAAAGAACAAGTACCGTTACCTCGGATTGATGATTTGTTTGATCGGTTGAAAGGGCTTGATATTTTGAAGATAGATTTGAGATCGGGTTATTATCGACCATGAGTCGAGATACGAGATGTGCCAAAAGGCGCATTTGACGAGATGCGGACATTTTGAGTTCTTGGTAATGCCTTTTGGGCTTACTAATGCACCTCATTGCTTTTATGGATTTGATGAATCGGGTTTTAGACAGTTTTAGATCGATTTGTGGTAGTGTTTATTGATGACATATTGATCTACTCCAAAGATGAAATTGAACACTGTTGAACATTTGAGGTTAGTGCTACAAACTTTGCGAGATCATCAATTTGTATCGAAGTTTAGTAAGTGTGAGTTCGGATGAAAGAGGTCACTTTTGGGACATGTGGTTTGAGATCGGGCATTCGAGTTGATCCGAACAAAATCTCGGCTATACTTGATTGGAAGCCACCGAAAAATGTTTTCGAGATTCGAAGTTTTCTGGGACTTGTGGGTTACTATCGACGATTTGTGAAAGATTTTTCTATGATAGCTACCCGTTAACAAAGTTCTTGCGAGAAAGATGTCCGGTTTGAATGGTCGGAAAAATGTCGAAAAGTTTTGATCGGTTGAAAGCCCTTTTGTGAAGCTCCAGATTAGTTCAAATTTGAATCGGGTAAAGAATTTGTTGTGTACTCGATGCTTCTTTAAATGGTTTGGGCTGCGTTTTGATGCGAGGAAGGCAAAGTTGTAGCCTACGCTTCAAGACAATTGAAGCCGCATGAAAGAAATTACCCTACGCATGATTTAGAGCTTGCGACCATTATGTTCGTGACCAAGATTTGGCGTCATTACTTATTTGGCGAGAAATGTCATGTTTACTCGGATCATAAAAGTCCAAGTATCTAATGACTCGAAAGACTGAATTTGAGACAACGCGGTGGCTAGAATTGTTGAAAGACTATGAATTGGTGATTGACTATCACGGGAAAAGCTAATGTTGTTGCGGATGCATTAAGTAGGAAATCATTATTTGCTCTTCGTGCATTGAATGCACGAGATGGCTATGTCTAGTGATGGTTCGATCATAGTGAGTTCTGAGCAAGACCGATGTTTATCCAACAAATTTGTGATGCACAAAAGTTGACAAGAATATGATTGCTAAATGAATTGATTGTGAAAAAGGTCAGAGTCGATTTTCAGATTGATGCAAATGATATTTGAATTTTAAAGCCGAATGTGTGTTCCAAAGAACTCAGATTTGATGAGATGATTTTGAGTGAGGCTCATAGTGGCCGACTATCGATACATCCGGTAGTACGAAAATGTATAACGACTTGAAAGCAGTTCTATTGGTGGCTGGTATGAAATGAGATATATCGAATTTGTTTCAAAGTGCCTAATTTGTCAACAAGTAAAAGCCGAGCATCAAGTGCCTACAGGTTGCTTCACCGATCATGATACCGAGTGGAAATGGGATAAAATTACAATGGATTTTGTATCCGGTCTTCCTATGACACCAAGTAAGAAAGATGACGTATGGGTGATAGTTGATAGACCGACTAAATCACTCATTTTGTGCGGTTAAATGCAGATTTTTCACTTGATAAACTTGCTGAATTGTATGTATCGCAAATTGTAAGATTGCATGGTGTACCGAGCTCCATTGTGTCGACGAGAGACCGAGATTTACATTGCGGTTTTGGAAGAAGTTGCAAGATGCTTTAGGTACTAAACTACATTTTAGTCTGACCTTTCATCCGCAGATGACATTTCGGTCCGAGCGAACTATTCAAATACTTGAGGACATGTTGAGATGTTGCGTTCTCGAGTTTGAAGGTGCGTGGGAACGATACCTACCTTTGATCGAATTTGCTTATAATAATAGCTTTCAATCAAGTATCAAAATGGCACCTTATGAAGCCTTATACGGTGAAAATGTTGAACACCACTATACCGGATCGAGCTCGGTGAAAATAAGGTACACAGGGTTGATTTGATTAAAGAGACTGAACAGAAAGTGGCCATAATCAGAGATAATTTGAAAGCTGCATCAGATCGACAAAAGTCCTATGCGGATTTGAAATGTAAAGATATTGAATTCTAGATCGGAGATCGAGTCTTTTAAAGGTTTCACCATGGAAGAAAGTGCTCCGTTTTGGTAGGAAAGGCAAGTTGAGCCCGAGGTTCATTGGACCGTATGAAATCATTGAACGTGTTGGGCTGTTGCTTATAAATTGAAGCTACCCTCCGAATTAGAAAAGATACACGATGTATTTCATGTTTCTATGCTCAGAGATCTGATCGATCCGTCACATGTGATTGCTCCATCGAGATTGAGATACGGTCTGATATGACGTATGAGGAAAAGCCGATCCGTATTCTAGCTCGGGAAATGAAAGAGCTAAGAAACAAAAAGATTTCCTTAGTAAAGGTGTTATGGAATCGACATGGAGTTGAAGAGGCAGCGTGGGAGCCTGAGGATTCAATGAGGCAACAATATCCGACATTGTTTAACGGTAAGATTTTCGGGACGAAAATCCTTAAGGGGAGAGTTGTAATGCATCGAATCGACCCTAATCGAAGCGGTGGTTTCGGGACCACGAATCCGAACAGAAATATTTAAATATTATATTTAGTGCTTATTATATGTGAATTTATGTGTGAAAGTTTTGTAGAAAAATTTTATCGTTTGAGTATCGAATTTGATTAAAAGGACTTAATCGCGTAATGCGTAAAAGTTGCATGCCAAAGTGAAAAGTGCTTATATGTGGATGGCTTTTTAATATGGAGTATTAAAAGTGAAATTAACCCATTTTATGAGTTAGTGGGTGGCAAAAGTCTAGTATAACCTTAAGTATTATATGGTTATTATTTTAGTATAAAGGTTATTTTGGTAAACCAAGTTATTTTAATATATATATGTTAATTAAAACATAAAAAAAAATAAAATGGCCATTATCATCTTTTTAGTTCTTCCTTGACCGAATGTTGGAGAAAGATGAAAGCTTTAGGTTCTTTTGATTTTCAGCAATTCTAGGCTTAAATTCAAGGTGAGTTTTTAGTCGGTTTTTGTTAATTTCTACGTTTTTTAGATCGTTGCTTCGAACCGTAACCACCCATGTTGTAATTTTTGAATCTAAGTATGCTTGATGTTCGGCCATTGTTGTGTTCATGTGGTTTTTGTTATTTGATGATTTTAGATGATAGTTAGGTTAAAAATTAGTATGTTATGTGTTGGAAGTTTTGATGAAATTGAGTTTTTAGGGCTAAATTGTAAAAATAAATTTTTAGAGGGGCCTATTTGCAAAATAAATGAAATGTGAGGACTTGTAAGGTCCCTAGGAACATTCGGCCCTTGCATAGTTTTGGCTAATTTGGTGTATTTTGTGTGTTATGCAAATAGGACTAAATTGCAAAGTTGTGAAATTCTAGGGGTAAAATAGTAATTTGCCCATTTATGTGCTTAAGGACTAAATTGAGATGAATTGTGGTTGAATGAGCTAAACTTTAATGTGTTTTAGATCAAGAGCAAAGAAAAGCGAATTAGACCAGGGAAAGTCGAAGGTTCTCGAATAAATGATTCGCATGGACTATCGACAACCGAGGTAAGTCCTTTAGCTAAAGAATGTTAATGACTTAATTATGATTATAAACAATGGTATGAATTGCTGAATTTTTGTACCTATTTTCATTATGGCGAATGTATGGTGGGATAGTTGATTGATGATTGAAGTTGGTTATGTGAAATAAATTGTTGGATTGCATAATGATATAATAAATTTTATTGGTTTAATGTGAATGAGCTCAATTGAGTTAAACATAAGTATATATTAGTTGTGAAGAGTGTGTGTAGAATGTTTGGTTATATTGATTTAATTCAAAGCTTCGTGCCTAGTGTGCTTAATGCGGTGACATATTCGGGCTTCGTGCCTAGCAAGCTTAATCTTGGTGACATATTAAGCTTCGTGCCTAGCGTGCTCAGTCTTGGGTGATAAATTCGGCTTCGTGCCTAGCGGGCCTTGTGCGGTGTTTGATTTCGGGCTTTAGTGCCTAGCGTGCTTTATGCTTGATGTGTTATAAATGGAGAAATCTTGAATCATACAAGGAGAAATGTATTTAAACTCATGAACTAAAAGTATGTGTATGTTTAAGCCTTCTATATTTACCAAAGGTAAGGTAGATGGTATAGTATTATTTAAATTAAGTGTGTTATGCTATGGTTGATGATTCGATAGGAATTTTGATATAAGCTTTTGAGCTTACTATTGTTGGGTATGAACATTATAATGGAATTTGAGCTTATATGTGATATTTTGGAGAACCGATATTAAGTGAAAATGTTAAGAGTGAAAGAGTTAAGATGTGTTTGCATAAATATTCAAATAGGTATATATGATTAATGTAAATGTTGTACTCACTTGATTTGGAATATGAATATATGTGATATATTTTGGTGTTTTAGTGAATTATGTGATTATGGTTATAAAGTGCAAATACTTGAGTTAAGGAATTGATAGCATTCGCCATGTTCAAATTTACATGTTAAAATGTTTTTGAGCTTGGGACTTACTAAGCTAGTAAGCTTATTTGTGTGAAATGTTCTCCTCGGTTTTACAGATTTTGTTTACGCTACTGCCTCGAGTAGGATCGTCAAGCAAGTCGACCACACTATCGATCGCTATTTTGGTATTTAAAAGCTTAAACTACAAACCTATGGCATGTATAGGCTGGTTTTATATGTTTGGTTTTGGAAAATTGTATATAGACAGCCATGTGAGTATGGCTTAATTATAATGTCAAAGTTTGTGTGTATGTGGCCATAACCTAGATTTATTTTGAAAGCATGTTTTTGGCATATATTTTGTGATGTTTGGTAATATAGGTTCGGTTGCTAAATGATAAGAGTGAATATGTTTCATGACCATTTTGTTGTGAAACAGTTTTTAGTTACAGCAGTGATGTGATTTTGAAAAATCACCAAAAATAGGAGAAATTGAATTAGAAAGTGAATAAGACATAGAATTAAATTTTATTATGTCTATTTTGATATGAAAGAAACAAGTTAGGCAAAGGAATTATATATAATGAGATATTTAAGTTTTAATGAGACTTGTCCTGAATGAATTCGTGAGTCCCTGTTCTGTTTTGGATAAATTGTCAAAAATTGTACAAAATCATTAAGAAGCATGGTTTATATGTGTAGAACCCTTAATGAGTCTATTTTTCATTGGTATAAACAAGAACATTATAGGAAATTTTGCAATGAGATAACTGTATGTTTGTAGAGACAGGTCAGAATTGTCAAGCAGTGTAATAAGGGTAATTTTGATGAATAAACTGTACTAATTGGCCACATGAAAAATTCTGGAAAAATTATGGTGAAAAGTTATATGAGTCTAGTTGCAAGGAAAATTTACGGATATAAATTTTGAGTTTTGTAACTCGAGTTATGGTCGATTTGGTCAGTATGACGTAGTTGGACAGCTTTAAATTTTCATGCCCCAAGATAATAGTCAAGTCTAGTAATGCCATGTACTCGATTCCGGCAAGGGTTTCGGGTATGGGGTGTTACATTAATCGTATTATCACCTACACGAAGTATCAATTCACTTGTGCCAACATCAATGATAGTTCTATCAGTTGCTAAAAAGGGTCATCCTAAGATTAAAGGTGCATCACTGTCCTCATCTATGCCTAGAACAACAAAGTCAACTGGAAAAATAAATTTATCAATTTTTACAAGCACATCCTCAACAATTCCCCTAGGAAATCTAATAGTTTTATCTGCTAGTTGAATGCTCATCCTAGTTTGTTTAGGTTTCCCAAGACCTAGTTGCTTAAACATTTTATATGGCATGACATTAATACCCAGCCCTAAATCAGCAAAGGCACTATTAACATCTAAACTACCAATTAAACAAGGAATGGTGAAACTCCCTAGATCCTTTAATTTTTTAGGTAGTTTATTTTGTAAAATGGTTGAGAGACTGCATTTAGCTCCACGTACGACACATCATCTAACTTCCGTTTGTTTTCCAAAAGCTCCTTTAGAAATTTAACTGAGTTGGGCATCTGCAAAAGAGCTTTAATAAATGCTAAGTTAATATGTAACTTTTTAAGAGTTTAAGAAATTTACCAACTTGTTGATTGGTATGGTCTTTCTTCGTCGCCTTAGGATATGGCACACGAGGTATCCGCTCTTTACTTACCAGTTTTTGTGTACTGTGGCTTACTTCAACCTTACCTTTACTTTCCACAATTTCTTGCCTCAGTTTAGATTCAAATTCTACTAACCCTTCTTCATCGTGCATAGTGATGGCATAAAGTTGCTCCCTTGGGTTAAGTTCAGTATTACTCGGCAAGCTACCTTGTGGTCATTCTGAGATAAGCTTAGCAAGCTGACCTATTTTGTTCTCGAGCCCTTGAATCGGTGCTTGCTAATTTTTTAGTGTTGTTTCGGTGTTTTGAATATAGGTTTCTGACACCAAGATGAATTTTGTTAGCATCTCCTCAAGGTTCGGCTTCTTCTCCTATTGGTAGGGTTGTTGTTGAAAGCCTAGAGGGGGTTGTGGTCTTTGATTTCTTTGACCACCCTATGAGAAATTGGGATGATTCCTCCAGCCTGCATTGTAAGTGTTACTATAGGGATTATTCTGAGGTCTAGAATTGTTACCCATATAGTGAACTTGTTCATTCTCTGTGCTCAGGTTGTAAGATGGATTTTCTATGGTGTTAATCCCTCCTCCATTTGTGTTGCATTGCATCACCGGATGTACCTGAATAGAAACACATAAACCATCAATCTTTTTGTTTAAGAGCTCTACCTAGTTTGATAACATTGTGACCGCATTGAGGTTGAAAACACCAGCGGCTTTTGTCGGCTTTGTTCTCATGACTTGCAACTGATAATTATTCAGTGACATCTCCTCTATGAATTCATACGGCTCCTCATGTGTTTTATTATTTAGGGATCGACGAAGGCTACATCAATCAGTTGCCTACTTAAGGGGTTCAAACAACTGTAACAGGTTTGAACCTATAGCCATAGAGGAAGCCCATGGTGAGGGCACCTTCTCAATAAGTCCTTATACCTCTCCCATGCATCGTAAAGAGTTTCTGTAACAATCTGGTTTAGACCCTAGTCAGAACAGTGATTTCAGAACCACAAATCCAAGTCTAAATAATATTTTAATATTATTTTCTGTGCCTTTGATATATGACTAAGCATGTGTGAAAGCCTCGTAGGAAAATTTGATTATTTGTGTGTTTAATTTGGCAAAAGGATTAAATCGCATAAAGTGTAAAACTGACTTTCTAATTGATTAAGTACCTATGTGTTGTGGCTTTTAAATGTGGAGGCCTTATGAGGCAATTGAGCCTATATTTACTTAGTGGATGTTTAAAAAACATAAGTGACCTTATGTATATATGAAATTAAATGTTTATTAAAAGGGTTGATATGGTAAATGTATGTTAATATGTTTGTAATAAAATAAACAAAAGAAAAGATGAATGTTATCATCTTACTTGGGTGCCAAAATTGAAGAAAGAAAAAGAAGAAAAATTTGCTAGGGCATTTGGCCATATATAAACAAAATAAAGGTATGTTTTGACTTTGAATTTTGATGATTTTTATGTTTTTGAGATTGTTGCTTAGTCTACTATCAAGCCCATGTTGTAATTTGAAGAATGATGAGGTTTATGAAATGTACCATTGATGAAATGGTGAGCTTTGTGATGAGTTTAGGTGTTAAATGAAAGATATGTGTTAAGTGAACATATTTTATTCTTGAAATTTTGATGAATTTAGCTAATTAGGGCTAAATTGTGAAAATAGCTTATTGAGGGATTAAACTGTGAGTTTGATGAAATGTTTGGACTTGTATGAGATACATGGGCATTCGGCTAAGCATGGATATATAGTGATTTTGTATATTTGATGTTTTGTGAAAAAAGGACTAAATTGTCTAAATGGGTAAAGGTGAGGGATAATTTGCAAAGTGTCCTAAATATGGGTTCTTGGATTTAATTGAATGTGTTGGTAAATAAAAGGGTTAAATTTGAATATGTATAGATCAAGAACCAAAGAAAACAGACTTAGATCGCGGAAAGGCGAAAGTTATTGAATAATCGAACCTGATCGAATATCCGAACTCGAGATAAGTCAATATACAAACAAATGTTGTAATAAACCGAATGGAGCCTGATGTTCTGCTTGAACTTGTTGACAAACTAAACATCTCAAAACAAACTCTGAGATATCCCATTTCATAACATGCCACCAATAAAACTATTTTAGATCGTTATACATTTTCGTACTCCCTAGATGAAAAGCCAAACGACTATTGTAAGCTTCATTCAAAATCAGCAGAATCAACTCTGAATTCCTTGGATCATAAATCGATCTCTGAATATCAAACAATCAACATTATCAACTCAAAATTCTAAATTAGAATTCAAACCACATTGAGCTCGTTTTGTCATCATCTCATCATCACTTTTCTGGGCACCACAAGTCTGACGTATAAACATCGGCTTTACTTTCAACTCAGCCAAAACCGCACTATCTTCACATATATCAATCTGGGTACTCGTTGCCTGCAAAGCACATATAGACTTTCGGCTCAAAGCATCAGCAATAACATTAGTTTTACCCGGATGATAATCAATCACAAGTTAGCAGTCTTTCAACAATTCTAACCATCTCCTCTATCGCAAATTCAATTCTTTCTGAGTCATCAGATATTTCAAGCTCTTTTGATCCATATAAATATGACATTTCTCACCAAATAGGTAATGACGCCAAATCTTCAATGCAAATACAATCGCAGCTAATTCAAGATCGTGTGTCAGGTAATTATTTTCATGTGGCTTTAGTTGTCTCAAAGCATAAGCGATGAATTTGCCTTCTTGCATCAATAAATAGCCTTAACCATTCAATGATGCATTACTGTAAACTATGAATTATTTACCCGATTCAGGTTGGACTAACACGGGTGCCTCTGTCAACAATGCTTTTAACTATTCAAAACTCTACTTCCACTTTTCTGACCACTCAAATTTAACATCTTTTTGTAGCAACTTCATCAACGGAGTCGCAATCATCGAGAAGCCTTTCACAAATCGCCTATAGTATCCCTCTAGTCCTAGAAAACTAAGGGCATTAGACGCATTTCTCGAAGGTTTCCATTCTAAAATAGTCGAGATCTTACTCGGATCAACTCGTATTCCCTCAGCTAACACAATATGCCTGAGAAAACCAACGTCATGCAGCCAAAACTCACATTTGCTGAACTTTGCATACAATTGCTTCTCACAAATAGTCTATAACACAATTCTCAAATGCTCAGCATGTTGCATCTCATCACATGAATAAATCAGAATGTCATCAATGAACACCATAACAAAATGATCTAAATACGGTCTGAATATCTGGTTCATCAAATCCATAAACACTACAGGAGCATTCATTAGTCCAAAAGGCATAATTAAGAATTCATAATGTCCGTACCTCGTTCTGAAAGTAGTCTTCGGTACATCTGAATCTTTAACTCTCAACTGATAGTAGCAAGATCTAAAATCTATCTTAGAAAACATTGTAGCTCTTTTCAGCTGATCAAACAAATTATCAATACAAGGAAAATGATATTTAATCTTTATCGTCACTTTGTTCAATTTTCGGTAGTCAATACACATCCTCATAGTACCATCTTTCTTTCTCACAAACAACATAAGAGCACCCCAGGGCTAGAAACTCGATCGTGCAAATCTTTTATCTGTCAACTCTTGTAACTGGGACTTTAACTCTTTCAATTCTGTTGGTTCCATTCTATACGGAGCTATTGAGATTGGAGTCGTTCCCAGCACTAATTCAATACCAAACTCAACTTCTCAGATCGGAGGTAATCCCGATAGTTATTCAGGAACACATATAGAAACTCACAAATTACATGTACAAATTCAATTTTCTTTTTAGTCACTTTTGTATCTATCACATATGCAAGATAAGCTTCGCAACCCTTTTTCACATAATTCAAAGCTTTCATCGAAGATATAACAGTCGGTAACCCATTTAGATCACTGGATTCAATTTGAACTATCTTACAATTCTAACTTCTAAAATCAATACTCTTCCTTTTACAATTCACAATAGGATTATGCAAAATGAGCCAATCCATACCAGAATTATGTCAAATTTAGCATCAAATTAGCCAGAAAAAAATGTCTCGAAACATCAACGGACAGTTCTTGCATACTTTATCAACCAAAAAACACTGACCTAAGGGGTTCATTACTCTAATCATAGATTTAGTAGACTCAACAGGTGGAGTTGTACTTGATACTAGTTTCACACATACATATGAATGAGTAGATCCTGGATCTATCAGTGCAATCACATCAGTATCAAATAGAGTAAAAATACCAGTTATGACGTCTGAAGATGACGATTCTTCACAAGCACGAATAGCATAGGTTCGGACAAGTGCTCTCACCTCAGATTCATAGTTGTATCCGTCATCCCTCTCGACTACCACTTACATTTCCAGTGTTTCTAGGCGATCTACCCCTAGCCGTTGTATTGTAAGGCCTCACATTCTGAATATTGTCTTTCTCAGCTAACTCTAGGCAGTCTCGAATGAAGCGATCTCATGATCCACATTTGTAGTAAGTTCTATTATTATACTTGCCCAAGCATTCTCCAACGTGTCATCTTCCACACTGTCTACACTCAGGCTTGTTGCTTTTAACACTAGCAACACTTGATTCAATTGGAGCTTGAGTTTTTTGGACCAACACTTTGTTTCACACGATCTCTACCCGAATGTCCAAATGAAGGATTTGAAAGATTACTTACGTCTCTAAATCTATTCGTCGAAGGTTGAGACGTCTTACTCATCAATCTTTTTCTTTCATCTCTAGCCTCAAAATTGGCTTTCTTCTTTTCTTTGCTAAGCTCCTCGGCTTTGCAGGCTCTTTATGCTAACATAAAATATTCATTTAAGTCGAGTAATCCAACCAACAATTTAATGTCTTCATTCAACCCTTCATTGAAACGTTTACACATAGTAGCTTCGATCAAAACACATTACCATGCATATTGGCTCAGTCTCACAAACTCCCGTTCATAGTCCATAACTGACATATGGCCTTGTTTCAGCTCTATAAACTGTTTACATTTCTGCTCTATGAATCGTTGGCTGATATATTTCTTTCAGAATTCAACTTGCAAAAAATCCCAAGTGATTCTCTCTCTCAGAACCACGGATATAAACATCTTCCACCAATTATGTGTTGTATCTCTCAACAAGGAAACAACACACTTAATGCATTCATTAAGAGTCAACGACATCTCATCAAACGCTCAAATGGTATTCTCGAGCCAGAACTCAGTTCGCACAGCATCATCATCAATTGTGGCCCTAAACTCCTCGGCCCCATACTTTCAACTTTTATCTACAGGAGGTTTATTCAATCAGATCAGATCTAAAACTTGTGGCACAATCGGTATTTATGGGGCTTGAAGTTGTTGAGCAGCCGGATTCGTTTGAACGAACTCCAAAATCCACTCACTCATCATTCGAAAATAGGCTTGCTTAGCCTCTCTTTCGTCGCTACTAGCAATTGGCCTAGATTCGGATGGCACTGTCCCTTGAGCGAGAGCAGGTGCATTGCTCTTTACGTCATCAGCAACTGCTTGATTAGGATCCATTTGCTATAGGAAAACATTTTTAACTGTCAGGATTCATCACACTATCACAAATATATATATGGCATGTATAGCTAGACTTACACGCGCTACGTTAGTCCTAGAATTGACTAAACTGTAGCTCTGATACTAATAAAAATATAACCCTAACCCATAACCGTTACTGAAATAGGGCTTAAAGGCATTACTTATCAATTTAGAACATTCAATATCATTCCACATCCAAACGTAGCAATTCACATTCAATTAGTCCCTTAATGAGGTCTACGAGACCTTAAACACTTGTTAAAAAGGGGTTGGGACTAAATCAAACTCATTCAAAAATTTCTGAAATTCAAACATTTTTCTAGGTTACAGAGGTCACACACCTATGTGGGTAGGCCGTGTGCCTCACATGGCCTCAGACACGCCCATGTGTCCAAGCCGTGGCAAAACAGGGCATACGTACTGACTTGTCCACACAGCCTGAGACACCCTCGTGTGTCTCACCCGTGGTTGACACTAGCTTGCACCACACGGCCAGTCACATGCCTGTGTGTCCAGCCCGTGGTCGAGTCTAACTTGTATCAATTCACCAACCTGAATGACACGGTCGAGCCACACGCCCTTGTGCTCAACCGTGTGGGCAATTATAGACCATTTTCAAGGCCAAATTACCATCCACACTTTGGAATCATCTATAAACATCAAATCAATGCCAATTCATGCCTCAATTGCAACCAAAATCATACCAATTCAAGCACCAATTAATTATCAACTACATCATTTATTTCCATACTCAATTCCTACTCAAATAAGTCCATCCAAAACATCATTTTCACAACTCAAATCATATAAACTAAGCATCATATAGTTCATACCACAAATTCACACTTAAACTACTATTCTCATAAACCAATTTAAGCATGAAACAAACTATTATCAACATTCACATAACCACTTGTTTATATACCAACAACATTCAAATTTCAAGCCATTATACATGGCAAAACTATGCAACTCAAAACATGCCATAATCACTAGTGTAACGGCCCGATTTTAGGGCTAGTCGGAATAGTGGTTTCGGGACCACTAATTTGAGGTTGATAAAAATTATTTTAGTATTATTTTATGTGTTATGGCATTAATATATTGCTATATGAAATTTTTGATGCTTTAATTTTAGAAATTGTATGTTTAATTTTGAAAAGGACTAAATCGCATAAAGTGCGAAAGTTCCATTACAAGTGGTAGAGGTGTCTAATAGCCAAAGAATATCAAATTGGAGGTCCTAAAACTGAAATTAGGCCATTATATGTGTGATGTTTGACCATATAGCTTAGGGGGACAAGAGCATTAATTTTAGTCAAAATTTGGTGACTTTAGGTGATAAAAAATGAATAAAATAAGATAAAAGATGAGATGTCATCTTTCACTATTCATAGTTATTCTTCCACCAAAAATTGAAGGGAAAATAGGGGATTTTTGAGACCAAACTTTCATCCAAGCTATCTCCTTGCAAGTAAGTGATTTTGGTGGTTTTATTTGATAATTTTGTACTTTTGGAAACCCTAAAGCTTAAGCTAGCTAATGAGGGGACTAATTTGTTAAATGGTTGGAAGTTTAGGGATTTTCCATGTTATGTTGTTAGCTAAGTTTTTATGGAAGAAAATGAATGTTAGGGAGATGAGAAACAACTTTTGTGAAGAAAACACCTAACTGGGACTAAGATGTGAATGTTGTAATTTGGTAATAAATGCATGAAATGGTTGGAATTATGAGTAGTTGTAAGAGTAATAAATGGTCATCTAGGCTTGTTAATGAGAAAATTTGATGAAAAATTATTTACGAGCCTAGGGAAAAAATCGTAACTTTGCCATGGTACAATGGCAAAATGGTCATTTTTCCTAAGTAGAGATTATGATGTATTATGGTTAGAAAATGATTGAATTAGTGAATTTTGTTGTTATAGATCAAGAAGAATGTAAAATTAACCTTGACCGGGGAAAAGACAAGGTTTCAGATTAAACCGTAAATTAACACATTTTGCATCGAGGTAAGTTTATGTGTAATCGATGCATCTTTAATATACATGTAATTGCTTATTGGTTTATTGTATGATTGGGGATACTTAGGATTTAAATGGATGGAATTTGGTAGGAAATGAATAAATTTTCGTATGAATGTTGAAATAGATATGTAGATGTGGAATATTATCATTTTGTAGGCTATGTGGGATACCACCTTATCACTTATCCACAATGGGCTGCGTGCGATACCATCGTTAGTATTATCATTTGGTGGGATATGTGTGATACCACCTTATCCCTTATTCACGATGGGTTGTGTGCGATACCATGGACTATGTGCAATACCACCGTAAATATTCTTGTTGGTGGGCTATGTGCAATACTATCCTATTCAAGAAAAATGGTGGGCTAAGTGCGAAACCACCGAGTGTTTGGTATTACTATGAATGGTTATTGTGAAATTGTTAACTGTTGTCTCATGATAACATATGGTGATAAGTGCAGGGTTGTATGCTAAATAATGTGAGCATATGGCTTGTGATATGGTTGGATTGTGGGAAGGGATGAAATGAGTAAGCATGACCATGAGATGTGGATTGTTCTTGCTTAGTATGCAATCATATTTATTGATTAGCATATAGTATGATGTTTATTGTTTACATGTAAACTTACTAAGCTTTAAGCTTACTCCCCTTTCTTTTCCCCTGTTTTGTAGTGTCAAAGAGTCGGGTCGGGATACGAAGATAATTAGAAGATCACCTACACTATCAGCTCATCTCGGTATATTTAGAACTACCATTTTGAATATGGCAATAGCATGTATAGGGGCTAGACTAGGTAAATTGTTTTTTTATTTTGGCCAAATGTATTGGCTCCATATAGATGAAACTTTTGTATATTGCCATAGTAAATGGCTCTTTACTATCAATCAATGATAAGAAGAGGTTATTCATGATTGTGTAAAGTATATGATTGGTTTGTTTGGTTATGAAAATGCATGATTGAATTGATGGTGGAGCGTGAATTATGCTTGAGTGAGTTAGGGTGATGAAGGAGCTTGGCAAATAGCCTTGTTCTTGTCAACACAGGTAGGCACACGGGCATGTGTCTAGGCCATGTGTGACACACGGTCAATTGTATGGGTGTATGATCAGGCCATGTGTCCCCTTGCATGTTAGAATTGCAAGTCAACAAGTTCAGTAGTAAACGCACGGACAGAGACATGGCCGTGTGTCTAATCCGTATGGGAGGCACGGCCACAGACATGGGCGTGTGCTCAGGCCATATAAACTCTGCACCTTGAAATTGGAATTTAAATCGCCACACGGTTGAAGCACAAGGGCTTGTGACAGGCCGTATGGAGTAAGTCATTGTCGACCACGGGTACAGTACACGCAGTGTGGTGACCGTGTGATGGAAGTCAGTGTCCACCACAAGTGCAAAGCATAGGCGTGTGAAATGCCACATGGGCGTGTCCCATTTCACATGGGCATGTCCCATTTCACACGGGCATGTGGCTCTGTTTAGGTAAAATTTTCCTAAGCACGTGCAAATTTTTGATTTATTTTTGAAACCTTCCGAAAGTATGTTTAGGGCCTCTTAGGCCCATTATAAGGATGTTAGATATGTGAATGGAAAATGTTTTAATTTGGAATGATATTTGGTAACCCAAAGTTGTCTGATTATGTGAGTTAAGTGTTGTAATGCCTCATACCCGGTTCAGGTGTAGATGATCCCTAGATCCGAGCTAGCTTAATTAATAGTATAAAACAGAGAAACACTTCACACAGTAAGCTTTAAAGCTTAGTAAGTTCATAATATAATGCATATTAGTCATTAATGCAATATCAATACATAAATAAACCATCACTTAGATAGATTCACAACTAATCACAATATCATCCTCAAGCATATATTCATACATCTACCTATTCAACCTTCAACAATACCATCAGCCATATAGGTTCGAAATATACCTTTTCCAACACTTAGTTAACAAATGTTCTTGCTATTCAATGCTTGATATTGTAATTCATTCATTGTTCACTAACTCTTTAATTCAATCGCACACTTAGTGCTTAATTCATAGCGAAGCTTAAATAACACTGTACACTTAGTGCCTCAATATAAAACCGAACTTAATTTGGTATTGCACACACAGTGCCAATCAAAAAGCCAAAGCTTCTATTATTTCGCACACATAATGCTAATCATCTCTGTCTCATTTCTAATTACGCACACTTAGTGCCACATAACTCGATTCGACACATAGCATTTCTAATCCAATAATCACATATCTATTCATTTCATATTATTTAAACATAATTTGAGGACATGTATTATATCCGAACTTACCTCGGATGTTAAAATATTGAGACTAGTCGATCAATCAAACACTTTGTCTTTGCCTCAATCTCGATCCAAATCTCTCCTTTCTTGGTCTATACATATTCAAATTTAGCTCATTCAATCACCAATTCATTCAATTTAGTCCAAACACACATATTTAGAGCATTTTACAAAATAGCCCTCACATTTTCACATTTTGACACTTTAGTTCCTATTTCACAATATCACAAAATACACAAAATTTCACTTCACCCATGCCTAGTTGAATTCTCCCTATGTCTATACAAGCCCACACATTTCATTTATTTCACATTTTAGTCCTCTAATTTCTCATTATCACAATTTAGCCCAAATTACTCAATTTCACCAAAAATTCAAAGACAAAACATGTTAATCCTTCACATATCTTTCATATTTCATCTTCAGCTATCACAAAGATCAAACATTCATCAATGACATATCTCAAAATCACCATCAAATTCTAAAATTAAAGCATGGGCTAGCTAGAACACTAAGCACGATTACAAAAACATAGAAATTATCAAAAACTGAGTTAAAAACATACCTCAATCAAGCTAAACCTTAGCCGAATATCACAAAGCTTCAATGGCTATTTCTCCTTTCTATTTTTGGTGAAAGAAAGATGAGAAATGGCAATCTAATTTGTTTTGTTTAATTATAATGACTTAATAACTCAATTACCATTTTAACCTTTATTGGCAATACATTTGGTACTCCCACTTAAAACTTTTCATTCGTACCTATAACGTCCCTATTATGGGCCTACGAAACCCAAAACATACACATGGTGTGGTTTGGAACTGACCTAAAAACTTACGAACACTTAGAAATTTTTTACACAAACAGGGCCACACGCCAATGTCTATAACCCGTGTCCCTCACACGGCTATGACACGCCCGTGTCTTAGCCCATGTGTGAAAACCTTGACATTCTATTTATGACGTTGATGGTGTGTCAGAGTCTTAAAAATTTATAAAAAAATAATCGATCCTGAAAATTAACTAAGACAATGATGGAGGCAATCGCAACTATCGAACAATAGTATAGTTTAGTGGCAAGACCGGATTGTCGAACCCAAAGGAACCAAAAGTACTAATACTAACTTTCTTTTTATTATTTAGCCTAAGAATTAAGAGAACTATTATCTAATATTAAATTAACTAACTACTAAGCCAAACATGTGAAGACAAAGACAATAAATTAGGGAAATACTTGTGGGAAAAACCAATTGATTAAGACAATACCTGAGGAAGAATCCACCTAGACTTCACTTGCTACTTAACTCTGAACCAGACGATTTATTCACTTGACTTGATCTGTAGGATTCCCTAATTTATATTAATATCTCTTTCGAGGCTACTAATGTCTAACCCTAGGTTGATTAATTGAAATTTCTTTCTAATTAAAATCCTTAGAATTGCATTAACTTGATCTATGGACTCCCATATTAGGTTTGACCCTAATCTAGCAGATTTTGTCATCCTATTTCTAGGGTTGCGATCAACTTCGCTTAACTATGCTAGATCTACTCTTAAACAGGGACTTTTGCTCCACTACCTAAGCACATCAATACTTGAATCAATATCTTTGAAATATTAAAGCAAGAATTAAGAACACATAATTAAGAACAAATCAAGTATTTATCATATAGTTCAGAAAATAATAACAAGATTCGTCTTAGGTTTCATCCCCCTCAGGTATTTGAGAGGTTTGGGTCATAATCATAAAAGAAAACATCTCAGAAGAAAATATAAAATGAAACATAAGAAAAGCCCTAAAACCCCCTGAAGGAATTGAAGGAGAAATCCTCTGTCTTGAGTATAATTTTGGCTTCTTGTGATGAATCAATTGGCTTTCTTCGAGTGAATCCCACAATTAGGCCCCTCTGGCTTGGCTCTTTGGCCTAGCTGAACACCCCCTTGAAGATTGTCCTCAAGGGTCTTTATATAAGCTTTTGGAATGCCTTTCTTTGCCACTAATTACCCTATTCCGAAAAGAATTCAAATAGGTCATGTCAAGGACACGCCCATGGCACACACCGAGTAAGTCGAGGCCAGGCCGTGTTCGGGTCTGTTAATGAGGTACGGTCGTGTGGTCTTAGGCCCAAGCCGTGTCGATTTTGTAATTAAGCCTGTTTACTCTTTTTTTTTTCCTATTTCTCGTTCTTTTCATCCCTCGGTGCTCTCTTGAGTATAAAACATGAAAACAAAGGATTAGGAGAACCTATTTCCATAATTGATGAACCGTACAATGAACATATTTTAATCCCACATTTAGCTTACTTTTGGATGATTTATCCCTTTAATTATGGAAATAGGTGCTTCTAATCCTTTTTTTCATGTTTTATACTTAGTATAGCACTGGAGGGTGAAAAGAACAAGAAACGGGCCAAAAATGGTGAAAATAGGCCAAGTACAAATTACACACGTCTTGGCCCTCGAAATACACAGCCGTGCCTCTTTAACAAACCCGAACACGACCTAGCCACGATTTACACGAGCGTGTGCCATGGGCGTGTCTCTTTTACAGAAAAAAGAGTTTCATTCGGATTAGGGTACTTAGAGGCAAAGAAAGATATTCCAAAAGCCTATTTAAAGACACTTGAGGCCAACCTTTAGGGGCGCGTTAGGCGCTGATTCACTTGAAGAAAGACAGTTGATTCATCTCAAGAAGCCGGAATCATACTCAAGATAGAGGATCTCTCCTTTAATTCCTTCAAGGGGTTTGAGGGTTTTCTTATGTTTTGTTTTATATTTTCTTTTGAGTTGTATTCTTTTACAATTATGAACTAAACCCTTTAGATACTTGAGGGGGATGAAACCTAAGATGAATCTTGTTATTTTTTTCTGAGCTGTATGATAAATACTTGATTTGTTCTTAACAATGTGTTATTGATTCTAGTTTTGGCATTTCTGGGATATTGATTCAAGTATTGATGTGCTTAGGTGATAGAGCAAAAGTCCTTGCCTAAGAGTAGATCTTGCATACAAACGTAATAAAAATGATGACGAATCGCCCGATTAGGGTCATACCTACTATGGGAGTCCATAGACTGAGTTAATGCAATTCTAGGGGTTTTAATTAGAAATAAATTTCAATTAATCAACCTAGGGTTAAACGTTAGTAGCCTCGAAAGAGGTATTAGTATAAATTAGGGAATCCTACGGATCAAGTTAAGTGAATAAATTGTCTTGTTCAGAGTTAGATAACTAGTGAAGTCTAGGTAGATTCTTCCTTGGGTATTGTCTTAATCAATTGGTTTTCCCACAAGTATTTTCCCCAATTCAATCTCTTTATCTTTGCATTATTAGCTTAGTAGTTAGTTAATTTTAGATTAAACAACAACTCTCTTAATTCTTAGGTTAAATATAAAAAAAAAGTTAGTATTAGTACTTTTGGTTCCTTTGGGTTCGCAATCCGGTCTTGCCATTAAACTATACTATTGTTCGATAGGTGCACTTGCCTCCATCGTTGTCTTAGTTAGTTTCCAGGTTCGATCATTCTTTTCTATAAATTTTTAAGACTCTGACACACGATCAAGTTTTTGGCGTCGTTGCCGAGGAACTGAAATATTAAGAAAGCTCAATTTTTATTACTTCACCCATATTATATTTTATTTTATTTTTCTTCAATTAAATTTTATTTTTACTTTTCTAATTTTATTTTTCTTTTATCTTATCCTAGTAGGTACCTCTAGTTTATGACTAGAAGGAACCCGACAGGACCACTACTTTATGACAGTGATATCGAAGGATCGATTCGTAGAAATCGCAAAGAAATAAGGTGAAGCCTACAATACGTACAAGAAGAGCAAGAGAATGAAATTAATACGAACGAAGAGATGGCTAAAAATAATCCACTACCTCATGAGGTGGCCGAACATCATTCTCCTCGAACTATGTATGATTATTCTAAACCTAATTTAATAGGAACTGAATCAAGTATTGTTATACCTGCTATTGATGCTAATAATTTTGAACTGAAACCTAACACTATACAAATGATACAACAATTTTTTCAGTTAGATGGTTTGTAGAATGAAGATCCAAATAATCACTTGGCAAACTTCCTAGAATTTTGTGATACTTTCAAAATAAATGGCATTTCTAATGATGCCATTCGTCTTCAGTTATTTCCCTTTTCATTAAGGAATAAAGCTAAACAGTGGTTGAATTCTCTTTCATGAGGGTCAATCACTACATGGGAACAAATAACCAAAAAATTTTAATTGAAATAATTTTCGCCGGCTAAAACGGAAAAATTAAGGAATGATATCTCTTCTTTTGTGCAGATGGATTTAGAAACACTTTACGATGCATGGGAGATATACAAAGATCTATTGAGAAGGTGCCCACACCATGGATTACCCTTGTGGCTACAAGTCCAAACTATTTATAATGGTGTGAATCCTTCAACAAGACAACTAATTGATTCAGTAGCCAGTGGAACACTGAATAACAAAACTCCTAAGGTGGCCTATGAGTTTATAGAGGCGATGCCACTGAATAACTATCAGTGGCAAGTTAGAAGGACAAAACCAACCAAAGCAGCAAAAGCTTACAACTTCGACGCAGTGACCATACTATTAAGGTAGGTAGAACTATTAAATAAAAAGATTGATGGTTTATGTGATTCTTTGTAGGTACATTCAGTTATGCAATACAATACAGATGGAGGATGGATGAATAATACAGAATATCTACCTTACAACCCAAGCGCTGAAAACAAGCAAGTCACTATATGGTAACAATTTTAGACCTCAAAATAATCCTATTAGTAGCACTTATAATTCAGGTTGGAGATACCATCCCAATCAAAGACAACAAACCTACTCACAAAAAAAAAAAAAAGAAACCAAACCTTGAAGAGATGCTAACAAAATTCCTAGAGGTGTCAGAAACCCGTTTCCAAAATACTAAAATGATATTGAATACTCAGCAAGCATCAATCTAAGGACTTAAGGATCAAATTGGACAATAACTAAGTTAGTTTCTGAAAGGCGACTAGAAATTTTAACTGGTGAAAAAGAGCATGTGAGGGCGGTTACACTAAGAAGTGGAAAAGAGTTGGTTGAACCAAAGAAGAATATTCCATATGAAACTTACAAGGAAAAAGCTAAGGAAGCAAACAAGAAAGCAATTCCAGTACGTGCAGAAACTAAACCACCAATCCCATGTCTAGCAAAGTTGAAGAAAGAACGCTTAGACGCGCAATACGGCAAATTTCTTGAACTTTTTAAATAGTTACATATCAACTTACCTTTTGGTGAAGCTATTTCACAGATGCCAACATATACAAAATTTTTAAAAGAACTTCTAACAAATAAAAGAAAGTTTGAAGAAATGCCAATAGTGGAGCTTAATGAAGAATGTTCAGCTGTTCTCCAAAACAAGCTACCAACCAAATTGAAAGATCCAGGAAGTTTCACTATTCCCTGTTCAATTGGTAGTTTAAACATAAAGAAAGCACTAGCTGATCTAGGTGCCAGTATTAATTTAATGCCTTCTAAAATGTTTAAGCAACTTGGTCTCGGGGAACCTAAAACCATTAGGATGAGTATTCAATTAGCTGACAGATCTGTTAAATATCCTAGTGGAATTATCGAAGATATCCTGGTAAAAGTTGATAAATTTATATTCCCTGTTGACTTTGTTGTGCTTGACATGGATGAGAACGTTGAAGTGCCTTTAATTTTGGGATGCCCTTTTTTAGCTACTACTAGGGCTATTATTGATGTAGGTGATGGTAAACTTGCACTAAGTGTAGGCGACGAAGAAATTACTTTTCAACTTTACGATGCGATGCGATATTCTAGAGAACAAGATGGTTCCTGTTATTTTATTGATGCATTGATCATTCTATTCAAGATTCTTTGCATGAAATCATACATAACGAAACATTGGAACTGTGTCTTACTCAAGATGAGGGGATAGATGATGATACTGATGAATTGGATTCTAACACATTTCCCTCTAGACAAACGAAAGAAGAGGGCATTGAAATCAATGACGAACTAAAACAAAAACCCTCTATTGATGAGCCACCCAAATTAAAATTAAAACAGTTGCCAAAACACTTAGAATATGCATTCCTCGAGGATAATTCTACACTACCAATAATTATCTCTTCATAAGTGGAACCCAAAGAGAAAGACGAGTTACTACATGTACTAAGGGAACATAAAAGAGCCATAGCTTGGAAAATTTCTAACTTTAAAGGAATAAGCCCATCATTTTGCACCCACAAAATTCTAATGGAAGAGGAGTATAAACCATGTGTGCAACCTCAAAGACGATTGAATCCTAGCATGAAAGAAGTTGTTAATCTGAGGTAATTAAACTTCTAGATGCTACAAGAATAGTCACAGGCTGACATTACTTGGGTAAGTCTTGTGCAGGTCATTAAAAGAAAGGAGGCATGATTGTTGTAGCAAAATAAAAAAATGAATTGATTCCTTCAAGAATAGTCACAGGCTGGATAGTTTGTATTGACTATAGGAAGTTGAAAGATGCGACTAAAAAAAATCACTTCCCTTCACCCTTTATTGATCAAATGTTAGAAAAATTATTCGAGCATATGTACTACTGCTTCTTGGATGGACTTTCCTCCTACTTCCAAATTCCAATAGCCCTTGAGGATCAAGAGAAGACTACATTTACATGTCCATACAGTATGTTTTCTTATCATAGAATACCTTTCAGATTATGTAATGCTCTTGCTACTTTTCAGCGCTGCATGCTGGCCATCTTTACCTTAAAAATTCAAAATGAGTTCTAATGAGATGTGAGGAAACAAACCTTGTTTTAAATTGGGAAAAGTGTCACTTTATGGTTCGAGAGGGGATTGTGTTAGGACATAAAATTTCTAGTAAACAGATTGAGGTAGATAAAGCAAAGGTTGAAATCATAGAACAATTACCCCTTCCTAGTTTAGTTATGGCTATTAGAAGCTTTTTAGGACATGCTGGATTTTATAGAAGATTCAATAAAGATTTCTCTAAATTAGCTAAACCTTTAACAAAATTACTAGAAAAAGATGTACGTTTCAATTTTGATCAGGAATTTTTAGACGCATTTAATATCCTTAAGGATAAATTAATAAATGCTTTAATTATAGTTGCACCTGATTGGAACTTACCCTTTGAACTAATGTGTGATGCGAGTGATTTTACAGTAGGTGTAGTTTTGGGACAGCAAAGAGACAAGCATTTCCTACCAATTTATTATGCTAGCAAGACAATAACGGCCGCACAAGAAAATTACACCACCACAGAAAAAGAATTGCTAGCTATGGTCTTTGCATTTGATAAATTTAGACAATATTTGATACTATTTAAAGTTGTCGTTTACATTGACCATTCAGCTCTTCGCTATCTTTTAACTAAACATGATGCAAAACCTCAGCTTATAAGATGGATTCTACTCTTACAGGAATTTTATTTGGAAATTCAAGATAAGAAAGGAGCTAAAAATCTTGTAGCAGACCATCTTTCTAGGCTTGAAAATCGGCATATCAAAGAACTCGACAAGAGTGAGATAAATGACTCGTTTCCTGAAGAACAACTCTTTTCTATAACCAACTCGGAGGTACCTTGGTTTGCAGATATTGCAAATTACTTAACTGCTAACGTCTTATCAAAAAGGTTAACACATCATCAAAAGAAGCGATTCTTTGCTGATGCGAAAAACTATTTTTGGGAAGATCCTTTTCTTTTCCATATATGTGCAGATCGAGTAATTCGGAGATGTGTTACAAAAGAAGAAGCAAGTAAAATCCTAGAACATTGCCATTTAAGTCCTTCAGGAGGACATTATAGCAGGATTAAGATAGCATACAAAACACTCGAGTCAGGTTTTTATTGGCCAACTCTATTTAAAGATGCCAACAAGTATGTTGCTTCATGTGATAAATGCCAGAGAACAGTTAATATCTCTAAACGCGATGAAATGCCTCAAACTTACATACTATCATGTGAAATATTCGATGTATGGGGTATTGATTTTATGGGTCCATTTCCTAGTTCATTTGGAAATAAATACATCTTAGTACCAGTAGATTATGTGTCAAAATCGGTGGAAGATCAAGCTTTACCTACTAACGATGCTAGAGTAGTAGTAAGGTTTCTGAAGAAACTCTTCTCTCGATTTGGAACACATAGAGCAATTATTAGTGATAGGGGCACTCACTTTTGTAATACTCAATTTGATAAAGTCTTAAAGAAATATGGAGTACACCACAGGACAGCTACCCCTTATCATCTGCAAACCAGTGGATAAGTAGAAGTAGCAAATCGAGAACTTAAGCATATTTTAGAGAAAATAGTAGAAGCAAACAGTAAAGACTGGGCAATAAAAGTAGACGATGCTTTATAGGCATATAGAACAACATTTAAAACTCTGATAGGAAGATCCCCATACAAACTCGTTTATGGAAAAAGTTATCATCTACAATTTGAGTTAGAGCACAAAGCTTTCTGGGCTATAAAATTCTTAAATTACGATCTTAAAACTGCAGGTGAGAAGAGGATGATACAGTTGAATGAGCTAGATGAATGGCGAGCTAACGCCTATAAGAGCTCACGATTATATAAAGAGGCAACAAAGCAACGTCATGATGCCCGTTTAAAGCAATCAAAGAAATTCGAAGTAGGAGACTTAGTCCTATTGTACAACTCAAGGTTAAAACTATTCCCTAGAAAGCTGAAATCGAGATGGTCAAGTCCATTCATAATCAAAACTATTTTCCCCTACAGCATAATAAAGGTAACTCATCCAAATTATGGCACATTCAAGGTAAATGGTCAGCGACTAAAAATTTATAATGGTGAAGGCTTTAGGGATATAAGAGAGGAGCTTAGGCTCTATGAACTTTCACTTAGAAATGAAAACAGGAGAAGTCTAGCTTAAGACTTTAACGAGCACTTCTCAGGAGGCAACTCGAGCACTAACTTTACTAATATTATTCTCAATTTATAGCATCTAACTACAAACTAACCGATTCAAAAAAATACAGGTTTCTATACCATACGTCATTGAACACGGGCGTGGCTGTGGCCGTGTGGAAACCACGAACAGGTACATGGGCATGGCAAAGATGGTGTAGAAAAAAGACAAAAAAATTTTCCCAAAACCATGGGCTCCGACTAAATGGCACAGCCATGCGTCTTGACCGTGGTCAAAATTGCCTAAAGACCATGGGCTGAGATAAACTCACATGCCCGTGTACTATGATCGTGGTCGATACTAATTAATTGGCACTAGTGTGAGACATGCCCATGCCTCCAACCAGTGGTCAATTCTGAGTAAACGAAGTGGGCGTTCGACACGCCCATACCTCAAAGCCGTGGACGACACTGACATACCTACACGAGCAAATGACCGTTGACACAGGCGTTGGAGGAACGAACAAGCCTAGGGACACCCATGCGATACAAGCGTACGATACCTCCCAAAAGCTCCTAAATTTGAAATTCTTGAAAAACACAGGCTGAATAAAGGGAACATGGGCGTGGCCCCTGACCGTGTTTCCCACCCCCTGCTTAAAGCAATGAACGACCTAATCCCACCCCCAAAATCTTCCCCAAACCTAACCGTTTCTCTTCAAAAAATCACAATCCCATTTCGGCCACCAACAAAATTCCCCCTCTCTTGACTTTCCCCATCCCTTACCTCTTTCCCCCTTACATATACACATAAAAGTAGTCCACGATTGT
Organism: Gossypium rotundifolium; assembly: GCA_025506655.1. Taxonomy (NCBI): domain Eukaryota; kingdom Viridiplantae; phylum Streptophyta; class Magnoliopsida; order Malvales; family Malvaceae; genus Gossypium; species Gossypium rotundifolium. Next base: position 29,620,136 of record CP106732.1, on the reverse strand, counting down.
GCCAACACGTTTGTCACAGCCGTATTCCCCCATTTATTTGCAGCACACACTAGTGTAGCACCCCTCAACACCCTTGCTCTGACCAACCACGCTGTCTGTCTCCAAAAACTCCACCGGACCATAATTTCATCATCCCAAGTCAAGAAAATCGCGGTCCCTAGTTCCAAAAAATGAAAGGGACTCTGTTCGTCATCAGCTAGCGGATCCGCCAAATTACACCACCCATTCTTACAATTCCCTCAAGGACCCCAGGAGGAACTTTATAAGATACTTCGTGCACGACCCCTCGGTGCAGGTAGGTGTGTTGATTGGGCCACTTTAGAGCAGGTTTGGTTAGCTGACGACGTACGAGCTCTCCTAACCACCGATCCATGGGACCAATTCCTTACTATCATTGAGCCCACATTTCTAAATCTCACTTTAGAACTCTGTTCCACGTTCCACCTTCAGACGGTGATGACAAACTACGATGACTCTGGCACGATCAAATTTCATCTCGGAGGTATTATATGAGAAATGAATGTATCGCAATTTAGGGCCGCATTGGGACTCTATGCTGATGAATTTATGGAGGAACATGGTCTTTCGGAGCTCCATCGCCACCTCCACAATTCTCCTGTGAAATGTTGATATAATATAGCACCCAGCTCAGACTCTTATGACCCTAGTCGCTCAAAAACAATAGCTCTCGCCCCATCCTTGCAGTACTTACATGCCATTCTAGCTCACACATTGACAGTAAGGCGAGAGAGCACCGGCATCATTAACACTCACGATGCCTACTTTCTATGGTGCATGGCAAACGGACATGTTTTCGACCTAGCTTATTTCATAGCTCGTGCCATTCAACATCAAACAGAGAAACATAGGAGGGGGTCATATCTATGGGTCCATACATCACACGCTTGGCTCGATATTTCGGGCTCCTCAACACCGCCGCTCAAATCTCCTCACTCACACTGATAGGTCAGATGTCCCCATGGGGCATCTAGACAATGCTACACATGAGGATGATCCAACGTCGACGTGGGACCGATCCGCCCCAATATCAACTAAGACCTACTATTGAGGAGGAGGACCTTGAGGACATTCCTGACAATGTCCCACACCCACATGAGTAACCACAACCAATCCATCGCCTATCTCATACGGCTACTTCACTTTCATACATTTCTACATGTCTCACTCAGTTCGAGCAGTACTGTACCCAACAATTCAATGACACCACTCAACAATTCGATGGCATTAAGGCAACTCTTTAGTAGATTTGTCATCACTTTAACATATCACCGTCGCCTCCACCTACCGATCCAGCCGATGATGAGGACCTTTAAGTCCTTTTATTTTCATTATTTTTCATTTTTCATATTTATTTTTCATTTTTATATTTATTTTTAGTTTATTTTCATTTTTAATTAAACTTTTTACCTTTCTTGTTTAAAACTTTTATTAGGACAGTTTAATTTCTCTTATCACTGGCTGTCTAACTCTCGAGTATATCTAACAACATCCATTAAGTAGTACTCCCTAAAAATTTAACTGATGACTTCGTAGTTTAAAAAGGTTCAATGTGCCACTTGAAGAACGAACACATTACTGGAGTATTCACCACCACATTCACCTATGCCTAAGTCATCATCATTAATCATCCTCCAAGGATTTCATCCAAAATTTAGGAACTTTCACTTCTCTCCCTAACTTAAGATTGTCAAAGAAATCATTATCTATCCTTGTACATTGAGGGTAATGTACATCTTAAGTGTAGGGGTAAATTTTATGTCTAACTTTTTAAATCCCTTAATTATATATTGTTCCTAAGTGAATTTTATCATGTTACTAATTAGAATGAAATTCCTGATGATTCATGATTTTTACTAATATGTTTTAGATTAAGTCATTGATAATTGTGCAATAATGATTTAAACTTTAAGATACTAGAGAATAAAGCATGACGAGTCTATTTTCAAAAATTAAAATTTTGTTAGGTTGTCTACCTGAATCTAATTGTTACCTTGAAGTTTGAATTTTACAATGGTTGTCAACAAAAACCCATAACTTTTATGAGATCTTGAACCTTTTAGAGCTACATTTTTTTCGTGCTCACTTTATTGATTATGAGTGTGTCAACATTTATTTGTTATTCTAGAACTTGCTTCGATTACACATGTCAAGACCACACCATTGATTTGATATAGAGAGATGATTAAGGCACTTAGGATTTAATTCACTTACTTCACTAAAAGCCTACCCTCACAATTAACCCCTAGTGAACCCCTTTGATCCTAACAACCCTTTTTGTTGACTCACCCACCAATATTAACCCAAAGCCTATCTTGTATTTGTTATCACTATTCCTTTTGACTACCTTTCTATTGAGACTTGATTTGATCAGTTGCCTAATTATATTATTTCAATCGTTAAAGTTTTTAATTGATTTGTTCTTTAAAAAATCAAGTATATTCATTATTAGTTCTATGTTAAGTGAGTTTATACATTTAAATTCAACATCTTGAAGAAAAAGCTCGTATTATTAGTATTATTAAATATAAACTTCAAGGTAATACTTAGATTCATGTTGACAACCTAACAAAATTTCAATTTTTGAAAATAGACTCATCGTGCTTGATTCTCTAGTACCTTAAAGTTTAAATCATCATTGTATAATTATTAATGACTTAATTTAAAACAAATAAATAAAAATATTGAATCAAGAGGAATTTTATTCTAATTAGTGATATGAGAAAATTACTTTAAGAGCAAGATAAAATTCTGGGATTTTCAAATAATACTATAGTTGACCCCCTAACACTTAAGATGTACATTGTCCTCAATGCACAAAGATAGATAATAGAAAAATAATAATAAAATCATAAGATAGGGAGAGAAGTGAAACTTCCTGAATTTTGGATGGAGTCAATGATAAGAAACTGGATAGGATTGGCAGATGTGAACATTGGGGAGCGCCTCAAACCGTTTGAAATTGGATCCTTGAAGAAGCCGGTCTAGTCTTATTTTATCCTAAGCTAAATCTAAATGGCATGAAGAATAAGAAGAAAATGATAAAGAAAATAAAAATAAAAATAAAAATAAGAATAAAAGTGAATAGAAGAAGGGGATTTTAAATAGAGGTTAGGGATCTGGTGGTTGCCCACGCCCTTGTACCTTCTTGTGGTGGCCACACGGCCGTGTACAAGGCCATGTGGTATGGAAATCTGTGTGGTTAGTTTGTAGCTCGATGATGAAAGTAAAAAAAATGAAAATAAAATAAAACAATAAAATAAAAATATGAAAAATAATGGGGTTAGTGCTTGGGTTGCCTCCCGAGAAGTGGTCGTTTAAAGTCTTGAGCTAGACATACCTGTTATTAGTATGGCCATGGTGGTTCATGGAGTCGAAACCCCTTTTTCTTTCTATTAATACTATCAACATATGGTTTGAGTCGGGTAATATTTACCTCAAAAGTGCCAAAATTATAATATGTTACCTTGATCGTTTCGTATGGAAAGGAATTACGTGCCGTAAAAGGAGTCGCACCATTTGTATTAAGCTCAAGCGGCTATTCGAAGGTCTATTGCATCTGACAGTACTTGGTCCCCAACTTTGAAGTGATTGGTTCCACCTTTAATACTTGATGTCCTAGCCGTGTTAAGAACTGCATTTAGCTTCACATGCGATATATCGTCTAACTTCCATTTTTTTTTGTCAAAGATTCTTTTAAAATTTCCTTGAATTTCGCATCTGTGAAAGAGCTTCAAGAAACGGCAAGTTAATATGAAATTTCTTTGAAAGTTTAAGAAAATTACTGAATTGCTCCTCTGTGTGGTCTTTCTTTATCGCATTGGGATATGGCACACGTGGTTGGTACTCTATAATTACCGGGTTTGGTTTATCATGGCTTACCTCAACCTTACCTTCCTCTACCACATTCTTTTGCGCCAATGTTGGTTCATCTAACCCTTCACTGTCGTGAGCAGTTATTGCTTGAGGTTGCTCTCTTGGGTTAGTTCCGGTGTTGCTAGGCAAGATACCTTGTGGTCTTGCTGAGATCAGCTTAGTAGGCTGACCTAACTGGTTCTTGATTCATTGATTGATGCTTCCTGATTTTTTAGTATTGTTTTGGTGTTTTGGAAATGAGTTTCTGACACTGCTATAAATTTTTCAGCAACTCCTCAAGGTTCAACTTCTTTTCTTGCTGGTGAGGTGGTTGTTGAAAGCCTAGAGGAAGTTGTGGTCTTTGATTACCTTGACCACCCCATGATAAATTGGGATGGTACCTCCAACTTACATTGTAAGTGTTACTGTATAGATAATTTTGAGGTCTAGAATAGTTACCCATATAGTTTACTTGTTCATTCTCTATGCTATGGTTGTAGGATAGATATTCTGTGTTGTTCGCCCCTCTTCCATCTGTATCATACTGTACTACTGGATGTACCTGCGTAGAACCATACCAACCATCAATTTTTTTATTTAAAAGCTCTACCTGGTTAGATAACATGGTGACCGCATCAATATTGAAAACATCGGTTGCTTTAGTAGGCTTTGTCCTCATGACTTGCCACTAATAATTATTCAGTGTCATCTTTTCGATTTCTACGAGTGGTATGTTCTATTTCACTGTAAAAAAAATCAAGGGTCCTGACGGGTTCCTCCTAGTCTTAAACTAAAGGTACCTGCTAGGAATAAAAAGAAAAAGAAAATTAGAAAAGTAAAAATAAAATTTAATTGCAAAATTAAAAATATGGCTAAAGTAATAAAAATTAAGCGTTCTTAATATTTCAATTCTCGCAACGGCGCCAAAAACTTGATCGTGTGTCAGAGTCTTAAAAATTTATAAAAAGAATGATCAAACCTGGAAACTAACTAAGATAAAGATGGAGGCAAGCACTGTAACATCCCAAACCCAGCCTAGATGTTATGACCGGATCTAGCATGTCACATGGAAGAGTTGTTTAAAAACTAAGCGTTCATTGAAAATGTTTACACCTCTTTTGAAAACTTCGAGTTACGTTGTTGTTTATAAAAATCCTATTTACTTAGTGTCCATTTTAGAATGTTGTAATTAACTTGCAAATTGCCTTTGTAATGAAAATCAATTTTGGATATTTGTAGTAACGTGATATTTTTGAAAGCAATGGTTAATGTTTTAAGAAAACCCCGTATTTATGAGTCTAACAGTTATAATTGAAAGTTTAAAAGAAAAATATACCAATGGCCTTATTACAAAATATCTACCCAAAATAAATAAATAATCTTAAAGAAAACATAAAAACCAAATTTACTAAAGTTTGAGAGAAATCTCTGTTGTATGGCCAGCACTGAGTCCTCTACGGCTCCAAATCCTCTATCGTAGAGGGTTACCTGCGAGGTTAAAGAAAAAAGGGTGAGTTACGAAAAATTAGTGTGAAATCCCCTAAACGACATTAACTGGGCCGAGCCCATAAGACATCCATCTGTGCCTAAGCCCTATAATCATAAAAGTGCAAATGAAGTAGTGCAGCCCAACCCAATCCAACCAACACACTCTCATACCAGCCAATCACACCTGTAGGGATCAAGTTAACCCACCCCGCCAATCACACCAATATTGCAGATAGGTTGCTAATCACAATATTTGTGGCTGAGCCACCATAGTCATAATTATGTATATATATAAATATATTGTGGCTATGACACAAGGCTACACTGCTCTTCAATCATTAACCCGCCCCATGCAACATGATAAAATGCAACATACATATCAACATAGACAAGTGTGATGTAAACATACATTTGTTACAAGACAACACTGAGGGTAAAACGGTCATTCAACCCATCAAGGGTATTTTAGTAATTTTGCAACCCAGGGGTATTTCGATAATTTACCCTCCAAGGGTATTTTAGTAATTTTGCAACTTAAGGGTATTTCGATAGTTTACCCTCCAAGGGTATGTTAGTAATTTTTCAACCTAGGGGTATTTCGATAATTTTCTCTATCATGGCCTTTTCGAAGGCCTACTGTCGCCTCGAGTGACTAGGACCCTTTTTGGGTCCTTACAACACTATTAGGCCTAAAATCCGTTTTAGACCCAAATGGGCCCACATGCTTGTGTGGCCTAAAATGCTTGGTTTCGGTTACAGATTTGCAGATTTCAAATTCGGACCTATCATTGGCTAGTTTTCCAACAGTTCTGTCCAAGTGGGCCAGTTACCCGTTGGGCCCATTTTGCCCATTTTAGCCTGGTTAGGCCCATTGCAGCCTCTACATCACGAAAGTGTTGGTGACACCCCTAACGACCTAGAATCACAATTTGTATCTCGGTTTACCACTACGAACATTTGTACACTCGAGTAGTCACAATTGCTAGCTTTTCGACTTTTTGACTTTTTCCATTTCAGAACTTCACAAGCAACCATCGAAGTGGGTGTGAGATTACTCACCTAATTTGGATTTCCTAAAGAACCACTCTTCATTTCCCCCTAAAGATAAAACCGATCAAAAGTTAGCCTCGACTTCTTAAAAGATTCCATAAGCCCAAAAGTATTAACTCACAAGAGTCACTTACCACAATCATGATTAATAAACCGTAAAAGTAACATATTTTAATCCCACATTTAGTATGATTTTGGATGAATTTATCGTTAATTTATGTAAAAAGGTGCTCTTAATCCTTTTTTTAATGTCTTATACTCAGGAAAGCACCCAAGGATAAAAAGGACGCAAAATGAGTTTAAAACGGACCAAAGTGGGCCAACCCAAGAAGTCGGCACAGCCAGGACTTCATGCCACACGACCGTGCCCCAATATTTAGATTGCACATGGTCACACCATAATTTACACGACCGTGCCTCGTCAACAAAAAGCCCAACACGGCTTGACCTAGATGTACACGGCCGTGCCCCAATTTGCAGACCCGAAGCACGACCTCTACCCAGATATTGCACGGACGTGTCATAGCCGTGCCTAAATCGACAAGATGGAGACACGGGCTAGACCACGATTTACACGGGCGTGTCAAGGCCGTGCCCCTGCCACGGGAAAGATGAATTTCACTCAGAATTGGATGCTTGGTGTAACATCCTAGATTAGGGGTTATGCGTTTGTGCATAATTCATGAGTAGCAGGTTTTGGCAGTGTTTGGAAGTGAATTAAAGGTTTTTAAAATCCTAGGATGGAAGAGAAAGCTTTGGACAATTATTGGTTTTTAAGTTAAAAACAAGAAGTGATGTGGAAAAGTGGCAAGGGACGCAACCTAAGGTGCAAGGGTTATGGCATCAAGTGAAGTACTTTGAGGGAAGAGGTTCAAATCCCATCGTGTGCATTTTTGCTTAATTTTATGAAATAGCATGTTTACTATGATATAGATGTACGGTGTGCATTTTTAAAACCTTGGAAATGTAAGGAAATGTATGAAAATGCATGGAAATGTATGGAAATGTATGGAAATGTATGGAAATGTATGGAAATGTAAGGAAATGTATGGAAATGTAAGGAAATGTAGAGAAATGCAAGGAAATGAAAGGAAATGTAAGGAAATGTAAGGAAATATAAGGAAATGTAAGGAAATGAAAGGAAATGAAAGGAAATGTAAGGAAATGAAAGGAAATGAAAGGAAATGTAAGGAAATTAAAGGAAATGTAAGGAAATGAAAGGAAATGTAAGGAAATGTAAGGAAATGTAAGGAAACTTGGAAATGATTTAGAAATGTTAAGTTTCAAAAGGAGGAAAGTAAACATTTTGGAAACCTAAGCTAAAAGAGGAAAGTAAACATTTTGGAAACTTAAGTTAAAAGAGGAAAGTGAACATTTTGGAAACCTAGGAAATGTCAAGCTTAAAGAGCCAAACAAAAATTTTGGAAACTTAGAAATGACCTAGAAATGTTGAGTTTTAAAGTTTAAAAGAGGAAATTAAGGCAAGGTGGCCTTAAGAGAAAAAGTATGTGAAAATTAACACACAAACAGGCTTGGAAAAGTGGCCTGAAGATGCCACTTAGGACCTCTGGAAATGGCGCCACATGCAAGTGTATTTGGGCTGAGGATCGAGTCACTTAGGAAGCAAATAAAAGAAGTTTTATTTTGCTACAAAGAGAGAGAGGTGGGCTGCATGTGGGCTCTTAAAGAGGAGTTTTATTTCCTTTAGAATTTGACTAATTAGGAGATAATTGTTGGATTAATTCTTTTGATAAAGTGATAATTATCACATAGGAAGAGTGGTGGCCAAGTAGGGACTCTAGCCTAGTAATTTCGGCTATAAAAGGGAAAGAAGGCCATTCATTCATTCATTCACTCTTCATTTGCAAATTTCTTAAGCGATTCTCCTCTCTCCGCCAAAATTCCTTGATTTTATTCTTCCTTCTCTTTTCTTTCTAATCCTCCAAAAGCCAAAAGTTGTGAGAACATCATTTAGCCATAGCCGAATCTCGAAGGTTGAAGTGAAGGTGCAATCGATTCCTTCAAATAAGGGTAAGATCCAAGTTTAGTTTCCATTCTTTTATATTTTAGACTTATCAAAATTTAGGGACTAATTTCGATTATTAATCTTGGCCGAATCATGGAAGGAGAAGTTCTTTTCAGAAGGTACACCATAGGCGCATGTTCCCTAGTTATTCGATGAATTTCGGATTTAAGATCCTTAAGGTAAGTGACTATGAATATTCGCCAAGACCCTATTTTTGTAGTAGATCTATTATTATGTGTTATAAGTGAAAACTAACCGATTCAAGGGATCTAGTGAGTAGCCGATTCAAAGGGGAAGAATACAAGTTTCGAGGATTTGATTTTTTATTCAATCGGCATTAAGGGAAGTACACAAATCCTACTAGGATTTGGTTTTATGGCCGAATAGGCCTTTGATAAATATTATCATGTTGGCCGAATGTAGGCATTAAAAATTTAAGGTAGTAGATCGGATTTCGGGATTTCAAGTGAAATCGTTAAGCGAATCAGGTGTGTACCCTACACTAAATCTTGATAGATTTACGGCTTTAATTCATTGTATGTGTTAAGATGAAAGTGTAAGAATATGGCTAAGGTACCATGTGTACCCCACACTAATCTTAATAGATTTATGGCTTAAACTTGATATATGTGTTAATATGAAAGTGTAAGAATGTGGCTAAAGTACCATGTTATGGTACAAAGTACTCAGGTACGTTTTCCTACTCCTACTAGGATTACGAAATATGTTAAACTTAACATATGAAAAGTGACATGAATGTGAATTTAAGTATGATATGCATGATATGAATAATATGGGGCATTCGGGTTATTTAAGAAAGGGGAAGTGAATGTGATGACTTCGATCTCACTATCTGAATGTGGTGACTTTAGTCACATTATCTGAATGTGGTGACTTCGGTCACATTATCTGAATGTGGTAACTTCGGTTACATTATCTGAATATGGTGTCTCATGACACAATTATCTCGTGGCTATGCCACGAATTTTATATAGGCGATCAAGACGTCATCGCAATGACGCCTTCGATGGTGTGTAGCGGATGGAGGGTTGACTTAGTAGTCCCCACGGTTGTGTCTGAGTTGGTGCGGGGATGTGTAGCGGATGGCATCTAGGTTTGGGTTCTATCATTATCTTGAATCATTAAATGTGAAATTATGATATGTATGAATATGATTTGTTATGCCCGAATTTGTTAAGACTTAGTGTTTGTGTACACATTGAGTCATTTGACTCACCCGTTGTGGGAACATGTTTCAAGTGACAATCGGTGATGGACCGGGTTCGATGAAGCTTAGGGATGGCAATGCACAAAGAACAAATTCTGACTTGGACTTTTATTTTAATTTAAGTATTTTAAAGTTTATTTTGGTTTTAATTTTGGGAAATTATTTGATGTAATAAGGTAGTAGTAGCGTTTACTTTATTTTTTTATTTTGAGCCTACAATCTGTGTATTTATTAAAAGATTAAGTAATTTAATACAAAGCCCAAACGTTTTGTCACCTAAATCAAAAGGATTTTTAATAACGATGTAAACTTGTTTTCAACTCAAGCCCAACCCAAAACAAACTTTCCTTCAAAATGCTCAAGTTTTTCCTAAATACAAAAGAATTTGAAATGGTTTTCACCGGGGAACATACCAGATCCGGTCTTGGCTCGTGGGTCAGGTGTGGGGTGTTTCACTTGGAGCCCAAGAAACGCAGTCCTAAGTCCACTCAAACACTTAGGATGAATTTCACTTGAATTACGAGTACTTAGGAGCCAAGTAAAGCATCCAAAACATCTATATAAACAATCCAAGGCAGCAATTCAAAGTCGTCAGGTTTTAGCAGAGTTTTCTGCCAGAGCTTTACTTGTTTAGGGAATTACTTGAATATTGCCAGTTGATCCATCTCGAAGAGTCGAAATTTTACTCAAGACGGAGGATCTCTCCTTCAGTTCCTTCAGGGGGTTTTAGGGATTTCTTATGTTTTGTTTTATCTTTTCAATTGAGATGTTTCCTTGTTTTATTATGAACTAGATCCTTTAGATACCTGAAGGGGATGAAACCTATGATGGATTTTGTAACATTCTAAATTTTTGGGCCTATGCGTTTAATGGGTGAATATATGGTATGAGTTAATTTAAGTGTTAGGGGTTCAAATTGGGCTCAAGCTTAGGCAGAGGCCTTGATTAAAATTATCTGTTTGGGCATTATAGAGTTTAAAAGGTAGTATCTATGTTTAAAATACCAAAGTGGGCTTGTGGCCCAATCTTAGGAGGTGATGCCACACACAAGGAGTAAGGGACCCAAATTTAAGTTTCATGGAGCCCAATTCTTTTAATTTAAGTTAGCTAAATTTTGGGCATTAGGATTAGGTGGAGTGGATGGCAACAAGGCTAAAATTTAGGGGTTTTAATGTTTCAAATATGTGGATAATATGCTGATAAAAGAGGGAGGAGTTAGAGATAATTAAGTCTCTTTTAGATGAGCTAATAGATTAAGATAAAGGAGAAAAGTTAGGAATTTATCTACAAAGAGAGTGATGGCCAAGAATCCATCACTGGGAGGAGTAAAGAAACCAGCTACTACATGGCAAAGGGTTGCCGAATTTCCTATAAATAGGGGCTAGCTCCTTGATTCTGACATTAAATCCTCTCCCTTTTGTGCCGAAATTCCTTAGCTTCTTTTATCCAAATTTCTTTCTCCAATTTCTCTAAAAGCCGAAAACTCCATTATTCTCTTCTTTCTTCTAAAAGCCAAAAACTCCATTATTCTCTTCTTTCTCCTAAAAGCCGAAAACTCTATTATTCTCTTCTTTCTTCTAAAAGCTGAAAACTCCATTATTCTCTTCCTTCTCTAAAAATCCAAAATCTCTATAGTTTTTATTTTATTCATCCTATTTGAGAAATTATTCTATACCTCCGGCATTTAAATCCTCCATTAACATTGTCGAATTCTCTCTCTAGTACTAGTCGAATCTCCTAAGTTAAGGTAAGAGTAGATTTTTGATTAGTTCTCATAATCTATTCCCGATTTTTTGAAAAGGAAAAAGCCGAAAGCTAATAGTTTAATGGTTTATGATGGGCGGCAAGTCGAGATTTGAAGGAAGCCTAGTCGACTAGATCTAAAAGCCAAAATTTATAAGTCTCCAATTTCTGGATTTTTAAGGTAAGAAGATTTTCCTAGATTTCTATTAGATTTCATCATTATATACAATATTTTAAATTTATAAGGAGGATTAACGATTAAATATTATTATAGTAACTCGATAAGGATTTATGATGGAATTAAATATGGATCGTGCAAAAGAAAGAATCCTAAGTTTAAGAAACGAAAGCGATATCGCTATTCGAGATTGGCCAATTGGTTATGGGACCGCTTTCGAACAACACCTTAGGCGGATAGCGGTTGTGTCAACTAAGGATAGCGTCGATATAGAAAGCCTCGTTTTATCGGTAATCAGTGTGTAGATTCTTGACACATAAGCTTTGTTATATTATATGTATGTTATGGGCTAAAAGCCAGAAAAAGGTGTGTAGATCTCTATCACACTAGTTAATCTGAATTATATGTATGTTATGGGCTAAAAGCTAAAAAATGAGGTTGTATGAACGGTCATATTACCTAGAAAGGGTAGGCAAGGGATGCCAGGTACGTAATCATAGAAACTTCTCCATGTGTATCGAAGTATGTAAAAATATGTGATCTGTTTAGATCGTTTAATGTTCTGATTCTTGCATGTATGCATGGGATGGGATTGATTGATTTAAAGAAGGGAAGCAGGTCGCGAGACGATCGGTGGCTTTGCCATATAGGTCACATAGTGATCGGTCTTTATGAAAAAGACAAATTGTCGATATATTATTGTCGTCGACAATGATCGGTGGCTTCACTACATAGGTCACATAGTGATCGGTCTTTGTGATAGGCAGCACAACTGTCGATATGGTGGTAGCAGATGGAGGGTTGATTGTAGAAATCCCCACGGTGTGATGGTTGGTACGGGGGTGTGTAGAGGATGGACTCATAGGTTTGGGATGGGCCATGTTGCATTTTTTGTTACCCTTGTATACGGGCCAAGGCTCATAATGTGTTTGTGGGCCTCAAGCCTTTTTATGTATTCTCAGAATTTGCACACTGAGTCTTAGTGACTCGACCTTTGATTTTCCCAACATTTGGTGAGCGAGAGATCGTGGACATGGGAGCCGAGGCGAACTCGAGGGCCATCGTGTTTTAAATCTACAAATAATTTTTGGGATTTCTTTAAATTTTATTTTATTTTATTTAGGAATATTTATGTAATAAGGCCCTAGTTTTATTCAACTAAGTAGTTTTAATGTTAAGCAACTTGTGAATTTTATGATAAGGTTTATTTATACTTGATAATACTAATATAAGGTTTTATTTTTAAAATGCTGCTTATTTACTTAAATATTGTCCAATTAACTCACAGATTTCAAGTACCATCAAAGAAAAGGTTTTCAAAGTACAAGCCGTGACATGCCAGATCCGGTCGGAACTCATGGGCCGGGTTTGGAGTGTTATAGATTTTGTTATTTGATCTATTGGTATATGATAAATACTTAGTTTGTTCTTAATTATGTTGCTCAATTTAATCTAACGTGCTTAGGTGGAGGAGGAATAGACCCTGCCGAAGAGTAGATCTAGCATAATTAAGCGGAGTTGATCGGGCGCCTAGAGATAGGGTTACGAGATTTTGTCAGATTAGGGTGAAACCTAATATAGGAGTCCATTGATTGATTTACTGGTTCCTTAGGGGTTTATTATAAGAGAACGAGAGTTCCACTAATTAACCTAAGGTTAGACGTTATTCACTTCGAGAGAAGGTTTAATATAGGTTAGGGAGTCTCACGGATCAAACTAAGTAAAAGAAATCATATGAATTGAAAGTTAAATAAAAAGTGAAGTCATAGGTGGATTCTTCACGAGGGTATCGTTTTTATCAACTGAGTTTTCCAAAGTCTTTTACCAGTTTATTCTTTTGTCTTTGCATTTAGTTTAAGTACTTCATTAGTCTTAGATAAGTTGATTAATCACTCCATATTTAAGGCTAAATAATAGGAAGAAAGTGAGTAGTAGTACTTTTAGGTTCCTTGGGTTCGATAAGATATTCTTGCCAAAGCTATACTCTTTGTTCGACAGTGCACTTGCCTCTATCGTTGTCATAGTGAGTCTACATGTTTGATTATCCTTTATAAATTTTAAAACTAGGCTTTTACAATGATCAAGTTTTTGGCTTGAATTCTTTGGGAATTTTAAATATTACTAAAGCTCTATATTTATTACTTTAGCCATTATTTCGATTTTATTTTATTAAATTTCTAATTTTACTAATCCTCTTTCTTTATTAAACTTGCAAGGTACCTCTAGTTTATGACTAGAAGAAACCCTAAAGGACCATTAGAATACGACAGTGATATTGAAGCTACCGTTCGCAGAAATCGCAGAGAAACTAGACAAGCTCTAGACTATCAAAGAGAAGAACAACAAAACAGATCCAACCCTACTGAAGGGATGGCCGAAAATAATCCGCCTGATGCGTAAGATCAGAATGCTCCGCGTACCATGTATGATTATGCTAAACCTATTTTGACAGAAGAAGAATCTAGTATTGTTAGGCCTGCTATAGCTGCTAATAATTTTGAATTAAAACCTAACACAATACAAATGATCCAATAGTTTGTTCAATTTGATGGATTCTAAGACGAAGATCCAAATACTCATATAGCTAATTTCTTAGAGTTTTGTGATACTTTCAAAATAAATGGCATTTCTGATGATGCCATACGTCTTTGGTTATTTCCTTTTTCATTAAGGAATAAAGCAAAGTAGTGGTTGAACTCGTTACCACGAGGGTCAATCACCACATGGGACCAAATGACCATAAAGTTTCTTTTAAAGTAATTTCCACCAGCCAAAACGGCCAAATTTAGGAATGACATATCTTCTTTTATGCAGAATGACGCAAAAACATTATATGATGGATAGGAAAGATACAAGGATCTCCTAAGAAGATGCCCACACCACGGATGACCTTTGTGGCTTCAAGTCCAAACTTTCTACAATGGTGTGAATTCTTCAACAAGGCAAATGATTGATTCATCAGCCAGTGGAACTCTGAACAAAAAAACTCCTAAAGCGGCCTATGATTTTATTGAGGAGATGTCATTGAACACTTATCAATGGCAAATCACAAGGCCAAAGCCGACAAAATCAGCCGGAGTTTTCAACATAGACGCTTGATGATAATCTTGTCAACACGGTGGAGTTAATGAATAAAAAGCTTGATAATTTATGTTCTTATTTGGTACATCCAGTAATGCAATGTGAAGCAAGCGAGAATATGGCAAATGCTGAGTACCAACCCTACCAACCAGGAGCAGAAAATGAGCAAACAAACTATATAGGTAACAATTTCAGATCCAATAATAATCCTTATAGTAATACTTATAACCCAGGTTGGAGAAACCACCCAAATTTTTCGTGGGGAGGACAAGGAAATCAAGGAATTCAAAGGCAGCAACCTCCTCCAAATTATCAAAATCAGCCCTACCAACAGGAAAAAAAATCAAGCCTTGAGAGATGCTGAAAAAATTCATGGCAGCCACAGAATCTCGTCTTCAAAAGACTGATACAAACCTTGATGAACAACAGAAGTCGATGAAAGGTCTCAAGAATCAAGTTGGAGAACTTACTAGGTCAGTGGGACACCTCACAAAGCTAATTTCTAAATGCCAACAAGGACGTCTACCAAGCAACACAGAAATAAACCCAAAAGAGCAAATCCAAGCCATTACAACTCAAGAGGGTACAGAAGTAGATAGACCCACATCAGCGCAAGAAAAGAAGGATAAGACCGAGGTAGCTCAAGAAAAGACAAAATCGGTAATCAAAGAATACCAACCTCGCATACCTTATCCCGAAGCATTGAAAAAAGAAGATTCAGAGGAACAATTCGGTAAGTTTTTAAAACTCTTGAAGAAATTACATATTAACTTACCTCTTCTTGAAGCTCTTTTTCAGATGACCGATGCAAGGTAATTCTTAAGCAAGCTCTTGACGAACAAACGCAAAATAGATGAAGAGCACCATGTAGAATTAAACGCAACATGCTCAGCAATGCTACAGAACAGGCTACCACAAAAACTAAAAGATCCAGGGAGTTTTACGATTCCATGCTTAATTGGTAGTTTGAATATTGATAATACGTTAGCTGATTTAGAGGCAAGTATAAATGTTATGGCTTATGCACTATTTAAACGACTAGGTTTAGGGAAGCCCAAACAAACTAGGATGAGTATTCAACTAGCTGATAAAACTGTTAGAATCCCTAGGGGCATTATTAAAGATGCTTTAGTCAAAATCGATAAATTTATTTTCCCAGTAGATTTTGTTGTTTTAAACATGGATGAGGAAAATTCATTCCCTTTAATTTTAGGAAGACATTTTCTTGCAACTGCAAAGACTAAAATTGATGTTGCCACGGGAGAACTCATACTTCGTGTAGGAGATGAATCAGTCAATCTTCAAGCTCTTGACTCAGCCAGAACCACAGAAGATGAAGGTAAGAAAGTCGTTTCAATAGATAATCAAATTATTCAACCTCCATCGCTGGAAACATCACGAAACATCAAAACTGAGCCAACATAGAAGCATACGGTCAACAATTTAGAAGAGCAGAAGATATACACCAAAGAAAAGCTGGATCCACACGAAGTAAAACATAAGGAACCACCAGAAGAGCTCATAGGAACATCCAATCACTTTAAAATAGGAGACCAGGTGCTGTTAGACAAAGTCGATCTTCACATCACTTCAATAGACTTGAGGGAAAAGGGAGAAATTCTTCCCAAGGTACACGAAATCTTTCCCCACAACACAGTCGAGGTAAGTAACCCAGAATTTGATAAATTCAAGGTAAATGCTTCTCGACTCCAACTTTATCATGAAAATAAAATCGCAAGCATGAGGGAAGATATTCAAACCTTTAAACCTCCCTGAAATTTTCAAACATGAGGACAGTCTAGCTTAAGACTATAAAGGAGCGCTTCTTGGGAGGCAACCCGAACATTAACACTATTTATTTTCAAATTTGTTTCAGTTTCTTTTTTTTTTTCATCTTTCTTTACTAAGTATTTAGTTGGAAACTAACGGAAAAGTGTAGATTTCCAGACCACACGGCTTTACACACGGCCATGTTTGTGGCCGTGTGGACCACTGAAACCACCACACTGACAGGAGTAGGGCCGTGCAAGTCAGTCCAACCACTCCCCAACGTCACTAGCCCAACAACCCTAAAGCACGGGTATCGACAAGAAAAGCACGGGCGTGCCTATGAACCATGTAAAGCTACTGACTTTCTCAAAACGGGCGTGGTTGACTAAGAAACGGGCGTGTAAGAAGCAACACGCCATTAGCCATAGTCGTGCTCGGCAGCCGTGTGAATGGACACGCCCTCAGCACACGAGCGTGGAAACAAGCCAGATTTGAAATTTTATTTAAATCCCCACAGCCTTCCCTTCCCTCCCACATTCCTTCTTCCTTCTATTCTCTCAAATTTTTCTTCTTATTCATAGAAAAGATCCAAGACACTTGAGCAACACAAATATCATGCCGAAGAAACGTAATCATCATCTCCTTAGAGGAGACCTCAACATGAGTTCATGCCGGCAGCTTCACTTAATTGACACGCCAAGGGTCTCGAAAACCTTTTTGGTTCTATTTTTCTTTTCTCGTCTCATTTATTTTCCTTATCTATACTTCTTTTCTACTTAATTTAATTTATTTCATAGTAGTTTCATGGTTTTAGGATCTAAAGGCTGCTAAGGAATCACACACCACAGCCTTCGAGGTCATACCCAGTTTGCAAACCATCCAACAATAAGGATTCCTTAGTCCATTAGTCTTTTCTTTCAATTTCAGCTTTCTTCTTAGTCTCCTTCTATTTATTTCCTTAATCTTTCAATTTATTATTAGTATATTATTATTATTTTTCGAGATCTCTTGGCTATATCTTCACAGACTACCCAATTTCTTCATCTAGCAAATTGCTTCTCGGTATCCACTCCACCGGGCCCATAAAAAACACCATCACTGCCACCAAAGACGCCCGGGATCATCCAGATTTCAGGGAGTATTACTTTCCCCACTTATCTTTTTGATTTGGCCCATAAATTTCATTATCTATCTTTGTACATTGAGGACAATGTACATCTTAAGTGTGGGGGTAATAGTGCTTAACTTTTTGCATAATTCTCAAAACCCTAAAATTAGTCTTGATCTTAAGTATTTTTCTCATATTATTAATTAGGATGAAATTTCTATGATTTATGATTTTTATTGGTATGTTTTAGAACAAATCATAGTTAATTGTGCATTGATGATTAAATTTGAAGAATACTAGAGAATCAAGCATGATAAGTCTATTTTCAAAATAAAAATTGATATGTTGTTGAACTAAATATGAGTATTACTTTGAAATTTGAAATCTATAGGATTGATGTCAAAAACACCCATACTTTACGTGAGATATTAAGCCTTATAGAGCATATATTATTTTTCATGCTCACTTTTATTGATATTGAGTGTGTCAACTTTGAACTGTTATTCTAGAACTTGCCTTGTTTATGCATGTCGAGACCACAATAATGATTTGATATACTGAGATGATAAAGGCACCTAGGTTTTAACCCATTCACTCCACTAAAAAGCCTACCTACATAAATAACTCCTAGTGAACCCCATTGAATCCTAACAACCTTTTTATTGACTCACCCACTAATATTATCCCAAAATCCCTTTGTATTTGTTATCAACATTCTTTTGACTACCCCTCTATCGAGAATTGACTTGATCAATTGCCAAATTATGTTATTTCAATTATCAAAGTTCCTTCTATTAAGTTTTTCTTAGTTTATTCTTAAAAATAATCCAAGTTTATTCAATAAAAGAGCTTAGAGCAATTAAACACCAATTGTTGAAGAAAAAAAGCTCGTATTAAAGTATTATGAAATTTTAAAGTGAAGAAAATATTCTTTATTATAGAGTAATTATCAATAGTGATGTAAATATTCATATTTAGTTCATTATTTTTAGATTAGGTAATTAGTTAATTCAATCTCGATTTTAACCCTCTGATTCAGCCTTTATCCACACCTGTTAACCCAAGCCCCATTACAACCCTAATAAAGACCTTTTGATCTATTTATTATCTCATATACAGTGGTGGAGATTTGATTTTCAGGCAAGCCTATGGGATTAACTTTTCAAGTTTGACTTTTGAGCGCTTTTTCTTAATCCTTAAACACTTTGAGTGCTTTGTGTGAATCTTTAGTGAGGATGTCAATCCTTGTCGGTTTTGAATCAAAGGTAATTATTTAAATAAGGGGAGACACCTATGTTTCATGCTACAAAATCATGACTTATCTTGTTTGAATCTTTAGGGCACTTCGAGCTAAATGATCCATGTATAAATTATTTGTGAATTATGATGAGGCATTGTCAATGAGAATTATGAATTTTGGAAAGTTAGTTTTATTTGTATGTTGAGAATTTTGCTTTAGGATAAACAAAAGCTTAAGTGTGGGGGTATTTGATAAACTGTAAAAGTAACATATTTAAAACCACATTTAGTACGCTTTTGGATGAATTTATCCTTAATTTATGTAAAAAAGGTGCTCTTAATCCTTTCTTTTCATGTCTTATACTCAGAAAAGCACCCAAGGATAAAAAGGACGTAAAACGGGTTTAAAACGGACCAAAGTGGGCCAACCCAAGAAGTTCGCACGGCTTGGACTTCATGCCACATGGTCGTGCCCCAATATTTAGATTGCACACGATCGTACCCTGATATACACGACCATGGCTCGTCGACAAAAAGCCCAACACAGCCTGACCCCGATACACACGGCTGTGCCCCAATTGGTAGGCCCGAAGCACGACCTCTACCCAGATATTGCACGGCGTGTCGTATCCGTGCCTAAATCGACATGATGGAGACACGGCCTGGACCATGATTTACACAGACGTGTCAAGGCCGTTCCCCTGCTGCACGGAAAGAGTAATTTCACTCAGAATTAGATGCTTGGAGCCCTAGAAATGCAATCCTAAGTCCACTCAAACATTTAGAATGAATTTCACTCGAATTACGAGTACTTAGGAGCCAAGTAAAGCATCCCAAACGTCTAAATAAACAATCCAAGGCAACAATTCAAAGTCGTCAGGTTTTAGCAGAGTTTTTGCCAGAGCTTTACTCGTTTAGGGAATTACTGATAGCCAGTTGATCCATCTCAAAGAGTCAAAATTCTACTCAAGATGGAGGATCTCTCCTTCAATTCCTTCAGGGGTTTTAGGGATTTCTTATGTTTTGTTTTATCTTTTCTCTTGAGATGTTTTCTTATTTTGTTATGAACTAGATCCTTTAGATACCTGAAGGGGATGAAACCTATGATGGATTTTGTTATTTGATCTATTGGTATATGATAAATACTTAGTTTGTTCTTAATTATGTTGTTCAATTTAATGTAATGTGCTTAGGTGGAGGAGGAATAGACCCTGCCTAAGAGTAGATCTAGCATATTAAGCGGAGTTGATCTGGCGCCTAGAGATAGGGTTACGAGATATTGTCGGATTAGGGTGAAACCTAATATGGGAGTCCATTGATTGATTTACTGCTTCCTTAGGGGGTTGTTATAAGAGAACGAGAGTTCCAAAAAATAACATAAGGTTAGATGTTATTCGCTTCGAGAGAAGGTTTAATATAGGTTAAGGAGTCTCACAGATCAAGCTAAGTAAAAGAAATCATATGAATTGAAAGTTAGATAAAAAGTGAAGTCATAGGTGGATTCTTTCCGAGGGTATCGTTTTTATCAACTGAGTTTTCTAAAGTCTTTTCCCAGTTTATTCTTTTGTCTTTGCATTTAGTTTAAGTATTTCATTAGTCTTAGATAAGTTAATTAATCACTCTATATTTAAGGCTAAATAATATGAAGAAAGTGAGTAGTAGTACTTTTAGGTTCCTTGGGTTCGATGTCATAGTGAGTCTACATGTAGCATCCTAAATAATTGGGTATCATTATGTTGCTTAATGTTGGTTCGGGTTACTTGGAGATAGAATAAATATTATTATTTAAGTGTACATTTGAGTAAAGAAATTAAATGACCATAAGACTTAAATCAATTAAGTGCTAAAAGTTGGCATAAGATGAATTAGTAGTAAAGAGGAGATGGTACCATAAGTGTTCCTGGAGGGAAGGAGTTTGAAACACCTGGCAAGCAACAAGGAAATTTTATTTTTTTGCTTTAACCTATGCATGTGTCGGCATGGGGATAAGGATGGATGAGTTGTATTGTTTTATTTTTGGTAAGTAGACTAAAGGAAAAAGGTAATTGTTAACTTATGGTAGGGAATCAAGAAAGTTTGGAATGATATGGGGACATAAGGCAAATATCAAAGTAAAAGTTTTGGAAACAAATTCATGGCCATTTGACCATGAATTTGGACTGCATTGTGGCTAAAGGGGAGGTGGCCAAATATGTTAGTAGTTTGGCTAGGATTAGGAGTTAGTTTTTGGTCATTCCTATCATCTTGTGCAAGTTTTGCATTTTCTCTCAACCTTTCTCCTTTGGCGAATTTGAGCTTTTGGTAAGCCTTAATTCTTTTGACCATTTGGTCATTTTGCTTATCACTTTAGTATTCTTTTGTGTGCCTTTTCATAGTGCCAAAATTACCAACACCAAAGATCATTCTTTTCTTCCTTCCTCCATTCCGAATATACTTTGCCCTAAACACATCTCTTACTTTCTCTTTTCTTCTATTTGAAAACCGAATCACCATCATCATCATCTTTTCTCTCACCTTTTATTTTCTTTTCAATCATACCTTCTCCATTATTTTCTCTCATAGCGAATCTCTTTCTTTTCCTAAACATCATTCTCAATCATTTCTTTTCAACCGTGGAGAATAGGAGAGTTCTTTTAGTTCATGTTTAATAGTGGCTTTGGCCGAATATTGATGGTGGTAAGAAGGATTTCTTGGATCGAAATAATCGTTCATTTCATTAACGTTTTCTTTATTATACTTTAGTCCGATAGCGAAGATCGAACTCGAGTGTTCGTGAGTATCATAGAATGTTGGAATCGATTTAAGGTGTTGAGGAGCGTTTTGGACGATTCTCTTATTGCGGAACAAGGATATTTGTGGTGCGAAATCTTACTCTTAAAACCTTTAGTTATATTTTCGATATATTCTTAAGTTGGATTAATGATCTTTTGTCATTGAAGACATTCAAAATAGGGCAAAAAAGGCGTCCATAGTCTTCGTAAGAGGGTTGGATCCGTTATTCCCACTAAATATAAAAGAAGGGCTGTTTTGGGAATCCAAGATTTTCCACCGGGTTGCGGACCATCAACCGAGGGAAGTCAGTTAGTTGAAGTAGTTCGTACTCTCGAGCCTTTGTACGTTAGTGGATTTTTAACGAGCAACGAATCGATAAACGAGGATAAACCGAAAATAGAAGTGATTCAAAATCAAAGGGGTAAGGATTTGGATCAAATCCCAATAGAATATTTTTGATAAATGATAGTGTTCTAATAGATCGTATTATGTTTAGGTGTTGAAGAGCGAGAAGGATTAGTACTCACGATATTAAGGTTTGTAACTTCACACTTTTTTGGGTTGGATGTCATTCGTGGTATTGAGTAAAATCGTAAAGACGACTAAATCGGTATAATACGTGTAAATCTATATCTCGGTGAACATACATGAAAACGATTAAAATTGTGAAAATTATAAAAATGCCCTCGTGAAGTTAGTTGTTAATATGTAAATTATATGTCTCGTAAAAGTGGGCCAAAAAATATGCTAGTTAGTAAAATGGGCCGAAATCTCTGTTAGATCGATAAATGGACCGAAATCTCTGTTAGATCGATAAATGGGCCAAAATCTCTGTTAGATCGATAAATGGGCCAAAATCTCTACTAGATCGATAAATGGGCCAAAATCTCTGCTAGATCGATAAATGGGCCGAAAAGCCTGATAAATTGTTAAATGGGATGAAAAGCTTGATAAATTGTTAAATGGGCCAAACTTTTAGCTAGATTGTAAATTAGGTTTAAAATGATATATTGCTAAATGGGCTAAATGCTATTTCGAAATTTTGGGCCTTAACAAAAACTAGAAATATTAACTCTTATGTTATTCAAATCTTTTGATAAAATCATCATATAAACTTAGACAAAAAATTTTCATACATGTTGCATGGGTTGGGATTAATAATGAAGAGAAGAAAGGCCTGTTGCCAAAATGTAGTTCGGTGGCTCTGCCACAAAATAATTAAATGGCTAATTGCCTCTAGTTCGGTGGCTCTGCCACAAATATTAATGGCTCAATGCCTCTAGTTCGGTGACTTTGTCACAATCTAGTTCGGTGGCTCTGCCACAAATATAAAATGGCTTAATGCCTACGATTGGTGTGATGGCGGGGTGGGTTGACTTGATCCCCACAGGTGTGATGGTTGGTACGGGGGTGTGTAGCGGATGGAAACTAGGTTTGGGGTTGGGAACATCATTTTTGCATACATATTATTATTTATATTGTTAATCCTGCTAATGGGCTCAAGCCCAAAACTATGATTTGATGATCGGCCCAATGAATAAGTAGTGAGTTATACCTTTGAGTTCTAAGTAACTCACTCCTCAAATTTTTCATCTCGGGTAATGGAAATTGGCGTGGACTTGGGCGAGGATGACTTCGTGGGGCCATACTACAAATAAGGGTTAATGAAACTTTGAACTTTTATTAAAGACTTTCTATAATTTACTATTATGGGTTTGATGTAATAAGGCCTCTATAAATGTTTTATGGATTTTATGTGTGGATGGATTTAAATTATGTTTTGGACTATTAATATGGGCTTATAATTATTTTGTTTTCTTAAAATAATTTGGGTTTTCAAATATATGAAATTCCTTTATCATTTTCTTAAAACTTTTGAACTCTTATAAAATTTACTTTAAGGATTTTATCAATACAATATTAATGATATTTTCAATTAATGTTTTTCTCATCAAATTTAAAATACTCTTTTGGTTTTTATTAAACCTTGTAATTATAAATGATTTCTATTTTAAATTCCTATTCTTCGTAATTATTAAGATAGTTTGATTTAGGTAACAAACCAGACATAGTCTTAACGTATAGACCGGGTTTAGGGTGTTACATTTAATGGTATCAGAGCCAGTTTCAAAAACTCGGCTGTGGTTGGGTTCAACAAATAATTTCCGTAGGAAAAATATTTTAATTATGTTTTAAAGATCAGTATGGCACCACAAGCATCCGGCACCAAGTCAAGTAAGTATTCATTGTTAAATGATTATTATTATGATGATGATATGACCATAGGAACACTCTAGAACTTCTAAGTTTTAGGTGTTGAAAAATCGTAGAGATTGAGCCTATAGGATGTGTTGCGAAAAATAACTTTATCTCTCAAATCTCATAAAACACCGTTAATAAACACTAAAATAATTTTCTGATTCATAATACTTGTAATCAGGTAAAATTGAATTAGTCACCATGAGCACTAGAGGACGTGGTCGTGGATGCGGTAGATGTGGCCGTGGAAGAGGACGAGGTGTTAGAGGTGCAACTGAAGCACCAAATCATATGCTGGAAATGGATGTACCTGCATCATTTGAGAGTGAGACAGGTTCACAGGATCATATGGAAGAAGATAATGCCTTGACACAAGCAATGATGTGAGTCCTAGAAAGGGTTGTTGGAACTAGAATTTGGCTAACAACTCGTGGGTCAATTTCGGAACGACTCAAGTCAAATAATGCAGAAGTTTTTAGAGGAGTTTCCGGTGTAGCCCCGAATGTGGCTGAATATTGGCTCGAAGCTGTGGACGGATTATGAATGATATGGAATGCACTGTTGAGCACAAACTGAAAAGAGCTGTGTCCTTGTTAAGAGATGAGGCGTACCAGTGGTGGCTCACTGTTCGAGAAGGCACCGAAGCTGCACTAATTACTTGGGAATTCTTTAAAACTGCCTTCCAAGGAAATATGTTGGAGCGAGTTATGTAGGCGCCGAAGGAAGGAATTTTGAATCTTGTCCAAGGGAGTAAAATAGTGGCGGTGTATGAATTTGAATTTCACGCTTGAGTCGATATGCTCGACAATAGTGTCAACAGATCACGAACGTTGTGTACGTTTGAGGATGGGCTAAATGATGAGTTGAGGGTTACGATTGCCCCACAACAAGTTAGAACTTTTGCCACGCTTGTGGAGAAGGCCAAGATAGCAAGAGGCTATGAACTCGTAACGTCGTAATCGAGAAAGATTTAGAAACAAGAGAGACACGAGAGTCGGGTTCTTCAAAGAGATTTTAGAACAGCCTCGGAATGATGAATCAGCCCAAGGTAGAGCACCTGTAACTAATAATTGAGGTCAAGATTGTGCTGAATGTGGGAAAAGGCATTCTGAAGAGTGTTAGAGGAAAAGCAGGCGCTTGTTACAAATGCGGTTCAATGGGTCACCAAGATAGAAAGCGCCTCGACGATCGTCGACTCATGAAGTTCAGAATAATGATGCATGCACGGTCCAGAGGTACTCAGCAGCCACCGAGAGGCCGTGGACCAGGTCATGGTGGTAATGGGGCTAGACGTGGTCAGGGTGCACCGAGTCAAGGCAATAGTCCTAGAGGTAACACGGATGCAAGACAGCCTGGATTGGTCTATGCAGTTAGACGCCGCGAGGATGGCAATGCACCTGATGTAATAACTGGTACGTTCTTCATATTCGATGTACCTATTACTACCTTAATAGATATTGGTTCTACCTACCCGTATATTGCTAGCGCCATATCTGGAAACCTAAATCTAAATTCTAAAATTATCGATAGTGAGATGACAGTAATTAGTCCTTTAGGACAGTCGGTAATTGTAAATAAATTGTTTAGAGACGTACCCTTAGAAAATCAAAAGGAGGTATTCTTGGTGAATTTGATGGAATTGCCTTTCGCGAGTTCGACCTCATTCTGGGCATGGATTGGTTGGTTAAACATCGGGCGCATTTGGATTGTGCTGAGAAACGGATGTCAATAAGAACCTCGGACGATAAGGAAGTCATAATGATTGGTGAACGAAAGAACTACTTGGCGAACGTGGTATCGGCGTTGAAGGCAGAAAAGTTGGTGCGAAAAGGGTATGGAGCATTCCTAGCCTTTATTTGTGCTTTGGATGCCAAAGAGATATCTGTGGATGATGTGAGAACGGTGAAGGAATTTCTAGATGTTTTTCCTGAAGAACTTCCTGGTATACCTCCAGATCGGGAAGTAGAATTTGGCATTGAGCTTTTGTTCGAGCGACTCCGGTGTCCATTGCTCCTTATAGAATGGCACCGAAGGAGTTGGTGAGCTTAAACCTCAAATTCAAGAATTGTTGGATCGAGGATTTATTCGACCGAGTGTGTCTCCGTGGGGAGCACCAGTTTTGTTTGTCAAGAAGAAGGATGGATCAATGCGTATGTGCATTGATTACAGACAATTGAATAAATTGATGATCAAGAATAGGTATCCTTTGCCGAGAATTGATGACCTGTTTGATCAATTGAAGGGAACTTCAGTTTTCTCTAGAATTGATTTGAGATTGGGTTATCATCAGCTTAAGGTGAAAGAAGCAGATATTTATAAGACGGCATTTCGAACTCGTTACGGACATTATGAGTTTGTAATGATGCCGTTCGGATTAACCAATGCACCAGCCACATTTATGGACATGATGAACCGAGTCTTTCAACCATATTTAGACCAGTTTGTGATAGTGTTCATAGATGACATTTTGGTCTATTCAAGAAATGATGAGGAGCATGACACGCATTTGCGTATAGTATTGCAACTACTTCGTGATAAGCAACTTTATGCCAAATTCAGTAAATGCAAATTTTGGCTAAAGGAAGTGACTTTCTTGGGTCATGTGGTATCAGCTGAAGGAATAAGGGTAGATCCTCGGAAGATTGAGGCCATTCTGGATTGGAAACCACCAACGTCGATAGCTAAAATTCAGAGTTTCTTGGGTCTGGCTGGTTATTATAGACGCTTTGTTGAGGGGTTTTCATTGATTGCTGCACCCCTAACTAAACTGTTGTGGAAGGGAGTTCCGTATATTTGACCGGAAAACAACGGAGAGTTTGAGAAATTGAAAAGATTCGACGGAAGCTTGGTTTGATTCGTAGAAGGCTGGAAAAGAATTCACTGTTTATTGTGATGCGTCTCACATGGGTCTGGGTTGTGTGCTAATGCAAAATGGAAATGTGGTGGCCTATGCTTCTCGTCAATTAAGACCGCATGAAGTAAACTACCCTACTCATGATTTGGAGTTAGCTGCGGTGGTCTTTGCTTTAAAGATTTGAAGGCACTATCTCTACGGTGAGAAATCTATCATCTACACGGATCACAAGAGTCTTAAATACCTCCCTACCCAAAAGGAGTTAAATTTGAGAC
The DNA here is from genome assembly GCA_025506655.1 of Gossypium rotundifolium. Taxonomy (NCBI): domain Eukaryota; kingdom Viridiplantae; phylum Streptophyta; class Magnoliopsida; order Malvales; family Malvaceae; genus Gossypium; species Gossypium rotundifolium. The sequence continues at coordinate 29,593,192 of CP106732.1, read as the reverse complement.
AACGAAGATGGGTGGAATTGTTAAAGAACTATGATTTCTCAATCGAATATCATCTTGGAAAGGCTAACGTGGTTGCTGACGCATTAAGTCGTAAGGCAGTATCTGATTTGAAAGCATTGTTTGCTCATCTGAGTTTGTATGAGGATGGTAGCTTGTTAGCAGAACTTTAGGTGAAACCTCTGTGGTTAGAACAAATCAAGGAAAAGCAAATATTAGACGAAAAGTTGGGACCCTTACTTCAGTAAGTCGAAAATGGTGAAATAGGGGATTTTGGAATAAACACGGAAGGTGTGTTGTGCTTTCGTGGAAGGATTTGTATGCCTAAGGATTCAGATCTGAGATAAATGATTCTACGGGAGGCGCATAGTAGCCCTTATGCTATGCATCCCGGAGGAAATAAGATGTATCGGGATCTTCGTGAACTATATTGGTGGCCAGGGTTGAAGCGTGAAATTTCTGAGTTTGTAGGAAAATGTTTGACTTGTCAGGAAGTGAAGGCAGAGCATCAATTACCATCAGGATTGTTACAACTGGTAAAGATTCCTCTTTGGAAATGGGAGCGGATAACGATAGATTTTGTTAGTGGGTTACCTTTAACGCCTACTAAGAAAAATTTCGTATGGGTAATAGTCGATCGTTTGACAAAGGCGCTTATTTTCTTCGGTTAAAGACGGATTATTCATTGCGAAATTGGCTAAAGTTTGTATGTATCCCAAATCGTGAGGTTGGATGGGGTACCGAGTGTCTATTATTTGAGCATGGGATCCTAGATTTACGTCACGATTCGGAAAGCTCGCATGAAGCCTTGGGGACAAAGTTGAATTTCAAGATCGGCTTTTCATCCTCGGTCGATGGACAGTCGGAAAGAGTAATTTAGATGTTGGAAGACATGTTAAGGGGATGTGTAATCGACTTCAGGGGCAGTTGGGAGGATTTTCTACCACTGGCAGAATTTGCGTATAACAATAGCTATCAGTCTAGCATTCAGATGGCACCCTATGAGGCATTGTATGGTCGTAGGTGTCGTACTCCCACTTGTTGGACTGAATTAAGCAAACGACAGATGTTGGGTCCTGAGATGATATCTGAAACAGAGGAAAAGGTAAAAGTTATTCGAGCACGGTTGAAGGAAGCCTTAGATAGGCAGAAGTCATATGCAGACCTGAAGCGAAGGATATCGAGTTTGCTATGGGAGACCGGGTCTTTCTGAAGGTCTCACCTTGGAAGAAAATTTTTAGATTCGGAAAGAATGGTAAGTTGAGCCCTAGGTTCATCGGGCCATATCGTGTGATGAAGCGTGTTGGCCCAGTGGCTTATCGGATTGAATTACCACCGGAGCTGAGTCAAATTCATAATGTTTTTCATGTTTCCATCTTTGAGGCGTTATAGATCGGATCCATCTCATATAGTACCGGTTGAAGAAGTGGAATTAAATTGAGACTTGTCTTTTGAAGAAGAACCGGTGGAAATTTTAGACAGGGATGTTAAAGTGTTAAGAAAGAAGACTGCCGTTGGTCAAAGTTTTGTGGCACAATCAACGAGAGGAGGAAGCTACGTGGAGTGCGAGGAAACTATTAAGCAACAATATCCTCACCTCTTTTAATCAGGTAAATTTCGAGGATGAAATTTTCTTTAAGAGGGGTAGAACTGTAGCATCCTAAATAATTGGGTATCATTATGTTGCTTAATGTTGGTTCGGGTTACTTTTAGATAGAATAAATATTATTATTTAAGTGTACATTTGAGTAAAGAAATGAAATGACCTTAAGACTTAAATTAATTAAGTACTAAAAGTTGGCATAAGATGAATTAGTAGTAAAGAGGAGATGGCACCATAGGTGTTCCTAGAGGGAAGGAGTTCAAAACACCTGGCAAGCAACAAGGAAATTTTATTTTTTTGCTTTAACCTATGCATGTGTCGGCAAGGGGATAAGGATGGATGAGTTGTATTGTTTTATTTTTGGTAAGTAGACTAAAGGAAAAAAGGTAATTGTTAACTTACGGTAGGGAATCAAGAAAGTTTGGAAAGATATGGGGACATAAGGCAAATATCAAGGAAAAGGTTTTGAAACAAATTCATGGCCATTTGACCATGAATTTGGACGACATTAATGGCTAAAGGGAGGTGGCGAATATGTTAGTAGTTTGGCTAGGATTAGGAGTTAGTTTTTGGTCATTCCTATCATCTTGTGCAAGTTTTTCATTTTCTCTCAACCTTTCTCCTTTGGCCGAATTTGAGCTTTTGGTAAGCCTTAATTCTTTTGACCATTTGGTCATTTTTTCTTATCACTTTAGTATTCTTTTGTGTACCTTTTCATAGTGCCGAAATTACCAACACCAAAGATCATTCTTTTTCTTCCTTTATCCATTGTCGAATGTACTTTGCCCCCAAACACATCTCTTACTTTCTCTTTTCTTCTCTTTGAAAACCGAATCACCATCATCATCATCTTTTTCTCTCACCTTTTATTTTCTTTTCAATCATACCTTCTCCATTATTTTCTCTCATAGCCAAATCTCTTTCTTTTCCTAAACATCATTCTCAATCATTTCTTTTCAACCGTGGAGAATAGGTAAGAGTTCTTTTTAGTTCATGTTAGTTAATAGTGGTTTTGGCCGAATATTGATGGTGGTAAGAAGGATTTCTTGGATCAAAATAATCATTCATTTTATTAACGTTTTTCTTTATTATACATTAGTACGATAGCGAAAGATCGGAACTCGAGTGTTCGTGAGTATCATAGAACATTGTAATCGATTTAAGGTGTTAAGGGAACGTTTTGGTCGATTCTCTTATTGCGGAACAAGGATATTTGTGGTAAGGAAATCTTACCCTTAAAACCTTTAGTTATATTTTCGATATATTCTTAAGTTGGATTAATGATCTTTTGTCATTGAAGAATTCAAAATAGGGCAAAAAAGGGCAGTCCATAGTCTTCGTAAGAGGGGTGGATCTGCTATTCCCCCTAAATATAAGAGAAGGGCTGTTTCGAGAATTCGAGATTTTCCACCGGGTTACGGACCATCAACCTATGGAAGTCAATTATTTAAAGTAGTTCATACTCCCGAGCCTTTGTACGTTAGTGGATTTTCAGTGAGCAACGAATCGATAAACGAGGATAAACCGAAAATAGAAGTGATTCAAAATCAAAGGGGTAAGGATTTGGATCAAATCCCAATAAAATATTTTTGATAAATGATAGTGTTCTAATAAATCGTATTATGTTTAGGTGTTGAAGAGCGAGAAGGATTAGTACTCACGATATCAAGGTGTGTAACTTCATGCTTTTCTCGGGTTGGATGTCATTCGTGGTATTGAGTAAAATTGTAAAGATGACTAAATCGGTATAATACGTATAAATCGATATCTCGGTGAACATACATGAAAACAATTAAAATTGTAAAAATTACGAAAACGCCCTCGTGAAGTTAGTTGTTAATATGTAAATTATATATCTCGTAAAAGTGGGCCGAAAAATATGCTAGTTAGTAAAATGGGCCAAAATCTCTGTTAGATCGATAAATGGGCCAAAATCTCTGTTAGATCGATAAATGGGCCGAAATCTCTGCTAGATCTATAAATGGGCCAAAATTTCTGCTAGATCGATAAATGGGTCGAAATCTCTGCTAGATCGATAAATGGGCCGAAATCTCTGCTAGATCGATAAATGGGCCGAAAAGCCTGATAAATTGTTAAATGGGCCGAAAAGCCTGATAAATTGTTAAATGGGCCAAACTCTTAGCTAGATCGTAAATTGGGTTTAAAATGCTAGATTGCTAAATGGGCTAAATGCTATTTCGAAATTTTGGGCCTTAACAAAAACTAGAAATATTAACTCTTATGTTATTCAAATCTTTTGATAAAATCATCATAGAAACTTAGACAAAATTTTTTTCATACATGTTGCATGTGTTGGGATTAATAATGAAGAGAAGAATGGCATGTTGCCAAAATCTAGTTCGATGGCTCTACCACAAAAAAATTAAATGGCTAATTGCCTCTAGTTCGGTGACTCTGCCACAAATATTAATGGCTCAATGCCTCTAGTTTGGTGACTTTTTCACAATCTAGTTCGGTGGCTCTACCACAAATATAAAATGGCTTAATGCCTACGATTGGTGTGATGGCGGCGTGGGTTAACTTGATCCCCACAGGTGTGATGGTTGGTACGGGGTGTGTAGCGGATGGAAACTAGGTTTGGGGTTGGGAACATCATTTTTGCATACATATTATTATTTATATTGTTAATCCTGCTAATGGGCTCAAGCCCAAAACTATGATTTGATGATCTGGCCCAATGAATAAGTAGTGAGTTATACATTGAGTTCTAAGTAACTCACTCCCTCAAATTTTTCATCTTAGGTAATGGAAATTGACGTGGACTTGGGCCGAGGATGACTTCGTGGGGGCCATACTACAAATAAGGGTTAATGAAACTTTGAACTTTTATTAAAGACTTTCTATAATTTACTATTATGGGTTTGATGTAATAAGGCCTCTAGAAATGTTTTATGGATTTTATGTATGGATGGATTTAAATTATGTTTTGGACTATTAATATGGGCTTATAATTATTTTGTTTTCTTAAAATAATTTGGGTTTTCAAATATATGAAATTCCTTTATCATTTTCTTAAATATTTTGAACTCTTATAAAATTTACTCTAAGGATTTTATCAATACAATATTAATGATATTTTCAATTAATGTTTTTCTCATCAAATTTAAAATGCTCTTTTGGTTTTTATTAAACCTTGTAATTATAAATGATTTCTATTTTAAATTCCTATTCTTCGTAATTATTAAGATAGTTTGATTTAGGTAACAAACCAGACCTAATCTTAACGCATAGACCGGGTTTGGGGTGTTACACTACAGGTTTGATTATCCTTTATAAATTTTAAAACTAGACTGTTTTGTAGCGATCAGTGATCTTTCCCTGCAAGGATCTAAAATCCGCCTTGCACCTTGGCTATTGCAACGAGTTCCTAAAAGTAAAAAAGTGATATACCAAGGGGGTTAGCTTTAATCCAATATTCAACCCTTCCACAAGAGCAGGAAGTTGATATCATTACCACAAAATACAATCACCTGAGTGATGCAAAACATCAAAATAGAAGAGTAACATCTTACCACCAATATTTAGTCTAAACACCCACTTACAAATCAACTTCCGAAACCAAGGCAAAGAGAATGATAAGTAGTAGCAAAGGGACTTGATTCGGCCCTTACCAAAAGAGAAGAAAGAGCGAACAATGATGAAAGAATGAGAGAATCCTTACCTTAATATCAAGGATAAGCCGAATGAGATAACAAGGTTCGGCACTAGAAGTAAGACAACAAACTCTAGGTTCGGCTATGGAGACTACACCAAAAAGAAAACCAATCAAAGAATAAGCTATCGAAGAACACAAATCGGAATGGCAGCTATAAGAGAGGTTCGGCTAAGGAATAAAAAGGGCTAGAAAAGAATTCAACTATTGAAGTTTTGGCAAACACAAATGAAAGAAGAAGAAAAGAAAATGTTTGAAAAGAAAAGAGTAGGAGTCAATAGCAAATTGAAGTTTCGGCAAAGAGAAAATGCAACCAAAAGAACCAAAATGTTTAGCAAAGAAAAATGACCATAATGCTAAAATTGCCTAAGAAAGCTAAAGAGAATTCGACACTTCCTTCACACTTGACCGAATATGCTACCTAGCACCCCCCTCAATCGAAATCCTCCGTCTCACAATCCCACTCATGGCCAACTCTCTCCCACATTCTCAAATCCTTTGATTCATTCCTCAAAGTGCTCCACAATTCACTATCCACCTTCTATTCAAACATTTTGACCAAGTTCTATCTCTCTCCTATAGAGTTTAGTCTCCACTCAGCTACATCCCCTTACTGAGCACAAAAATAAACTCCCTTTTGTAGCAAGTGGCATTCGAACACTCTCCCTCTTCCATGCTCCCTTGTGACACCACCCACTAGGCCACCTTGCTCCTTGTGTTATCAAAATACAATCAATTATGCTTAAGTCTTGCCTTCACTAGCTCACCTCACTAAAGTGCCCAAAACCAAAATTTCACCAGGACCTGGGCTCGAACCCGAGCCTCCCCAGGACCCCCAAACACATCCAAATAACAAGCTTATCAAGAACAACGTATGCAATAACACAAAAATGCCAGACCTCTATTTTTAGGATGTTATAGTTCTACCCCCTTAATGAAATTTTGGCCTCAAAATTTACCTAATTAAAAGAGGTGAGGGTATTTGATAAACCGTAAAAGTAACATATTTTAATCCCATATTTAGCATACTTTTGGAAGATTTATTCCCTAAATTGTTTAAAAGGTGCTCTTAATCCTTTGTTTTCATGTTGTATACTAAGGAAAGCACTAGAGGATGAAAAGAACGAGAAACTGGCCTAAAATGGACCAAATGTGTAACACCCCAAACTCGGCGCAGAAGTTAGGCCCGAATCTGGCGTGTCACAATGAAGAAAACGTATAAAGGATTTGAAATTCGTACTAAAATAATTTTTGTTAAAATCAAGAAAAATAAGTTTGATTTGAGACATTTGATAAAATACTACTAACCTCGAAGATTGATTGATAAATCGTTAGATTTGAACTAACAATCTTATAAAACGTGACTTTTGAAAATGAAGTTGAAAATTCGAAGAAGATTTCCGTATTAAAAATATTTGTAAAAATTTTATTATGAATTCCATTTGTTAATCGATTTTGGAAAACCTTTATTTTAGCTTTTAGAAAAATTCTCATTTAAAACAATTTAAGCAAAATAATAAGTAAACCAACCATAAAGAAAATAATAAAATAGTTTAGAGGCCGTATTACAACTTAAACCAAAATAATAAAATAACGGGAATAGAAATTTAAAATTTAATAACACTATTTCTGTAGTATGGCCTCCACCGAGTCATCCATGGCCCAAGTCCACCTCACGGAGCATTACCTATAGGGTTAAGAAAGAAGGGGGTGAGTACTTATAACTCACTGTGTAACCCACTCACCGTTGTTCACTGGGCCAAAATCCATAAAGCAAATATTTGGGCCTAAGCCCATTTACAAATGTAACAATATAACAAATATAAAATGCATGTGATATGCAATTCCCAACCAAGCCTAAATTTCTATCCACTACACACCACCCGTACCAACCAACACACCTGTGGGGATCAAGTCAACCCACCCCGCCAACACACCAATAGCAGGCATTAAGCCAATTATAATATTTGTGGCAGAGCAACCAAACTAGATTTTGTCAACAGGCCATTTAAAATATTTGTGGCAGAGCCACCGAACTAGATTTTGGCAACAGGCCATTTAAAATATTTGTGGCAAAGCCACCGAACTAGATTTTGGGAACAGGCTACTTAAAATATTTGTGGCAGAGCCACCGAACTAGATTTTGGCAACAGGCCTGTCTTCTCTTCGTCAATTATCCCAACCCATGCAGTCATGTATATACATATTTAATGCATAATAATATATTCATAAAGTAAATTTCAACAAAAAGCCCATATTACAAGTTATCAATTTGGCCCATTAGTCAAAATAGAAATTTTGGCCCATTTAACGATCTAGCAGACTTTGGCCCATTTAACGATCTAGCAAATTTTGGCCCATTTAACGATCTAGAAAATTTGGCCCATTAAACATATTTTTGGCCCTCATAACAAAATATATCAGATTGGCCCATAAAGTAATATGTCAATTCAGTTCATTAAGCAATTCCGTAATTCGGCCCATAAGGGCATTTTCGTAATTTGACCCATAAGGGCATTTCGTAATTTTACTCGTCGAGGGTAATTCGGTAATCTCGCAACCCAGGGGTATTTCGGTAATTTACCCTCTAAGGGTATTATGGTAATTTCACAACCTAGGCTTAACTACTAATTTGGAGCATAAAATCGAAATTGTCCATCTACATCATACTGACTAAATTGACCATAAATCGAGTTAGAAAGCTCGAAATCTAAATCCGTAAACCTTGAAAGTAGATACATATATCTTTCTCCTATAATTTTTCAAGAATTTTTAGCTTAACCATTTAGTACAATTTATTCCTTAAAGTTTTCCTTGTTTCACTGTCCAACGATTCTGACCTCTCTTACCCAAAATCCAAATATCTCACTGTATCGTTTTCATATACTGCTCCCACTTGTTTCCATCGAAAATAGGTTCAGTAAGGAATCCATACATATAAATTATGTCCCATAATTCACTTTGTACAATTTTATATGATTTTTCCAAAACAGAATAGAATACCCCAAAGTCATTCAGAACTAGTCTCACTAAAATTAACATATCCTAGAATATAGTATTCCCTTTTCTTCTCCGTTTCTTCCATATTAAAGTAGACATAGTAGGCTTTAACCTGATATCTTACTTACTTTGTAATTCCTTTTATCCAACTTTTTGTGATTTTTCAAATACACGTCACTATTTCTAACTGAAATTGTTTTATTACAAAACACGATTACCACTACGAATATACGCACTCCCGAGTGATCACGGATGCCGGTTACAGGTTTTCTTCAGTATTTCTACAGAATCACAGAATATTTCATGTAAAGTTTCAAAGAGATGTGAGACTTACTCACCATTTCAAACATATATTCGGAAGGGTATGGGATTACGCACCTTGATTACGAGTTGTGGTTTCTATAGATTTCAACACCACAACGGTGATCTCCCTCGATGCACCAAGAATCGATCCTACCAACAATATCAATTACCAACCTTCAATCCAATTTGCAACATAGCCAAATAGGGATATAACAAAAATCCAAAAATGAACCCCATTACTTTATCGATATTGTATCCAATTACAACCGTTTGACTTCGGCTAGAACAATACACAGTCTCCCACTTAAAGCACTACGAAAAGAGTGAGTGAATAAAACATGAAGAAGTGGAGGATAACACCATTTTCGGTTACAATCACAATTTACAACTGAATAGTGATAATTACTTATTCGGTTAAAGAGGAAAGAATATGATCATAGAAAAGAATTCACTTATCGATTGTACATAAATGACCACTCGAATGGAAAAGAGAGCTCAATAGAAGGGTGGAATATTCAGCTATCAAAAAAGGGAGATAGACAAGAGATGAAAATCTTGATCAAACAACAGAGCAAGAAAGTGCACAAATGTGCTAGGGGAATTCAGCCAAAGTAAAAACAAAGAAGAAACATATGGTCACCAAGGCTTGTAATTTCGACACAAAGCAAAGGAAAATGAAAAGAATTTGAGAGGAAAACAATGAACTATTACTCTACTATGTTTTGGCAAGGTGGGTTGCAAAATTGAGAGAAATGGCACAAAGTTGCCAAAAGGATTTCTGGCCAAAACAAAGCTATGATTTTACCAAAAGCCAAAATAAAATTTCAGCCACCTAACTACTCCAAAACTATCCACATGCATCCCTCCTTAGGATTAGTGTTTGGCCTCCTAAGCTTTCCAAAACATCATCCATGGAATTAGCCTCATGTCCCCCTTTCTTTCCTATTTCTTTTGATTCCTTTCCCCAACTTCAACCTTGCCTTATTCTTTAAGCCACCTTACCAAAATAATGAAGTCCACATTTGCCATATTTATTCCTTGACCGACACATAAGGAAGGGAAGCAAAAGTAAAAGTCAAATTGCATACAAAGTGATTCAAACTCCTTCCTTCAAGGTAATACATGTGGTGCCATAACCTCTTTACTAACTGCTCACTTATGCTAGCTATTTAATCAATTATTTCCATATGCTTTAAGGTCACTTACTCCATCTCCTTAAAGTGATAAAATACCAAATTTTTCCTAATGCCCAATTAAACCCGAGACTTCATAGAAACCTCGTAACCTTCCAAATTCACTTAACTAACAAGTCCAATTTGTAATAATTCCATTCTCTTATTTTCAAAATTTTAAACATTCTTATGTCCAAGGCCCATTGGGCCAAATTCTACTAAGCCCAATTTTGGGATGTTACAAAATGGGCCATATAACGAAAATGGCATGGCCTAGACTTAAGCCCACACGGTCGTGCCTCTTAAGAGAAGTCCGAACACGACCTGACCACAATTTACACGGCTGTACATCATTAACAGGCTCCCATACGACCTGGCCACGAAACACACGGATGTGTGCCCATAAGCGTGTCCCTGCCGCGGCAAAGAGCAATTTCACTCGGAATAGGGTTCTTAGAGGCAAAGAAACACATTCCAAAGCCTATTCAAACACCTTAGTAGGAATTCTACTTGAATTAGGATATGTAGGGGACAAGTAAAGCATCTCAAAGTCTATATAAACACTCTAGGGGGCAACTTATGTAAAGAGTTCGGCAGAAGCCTTCTACCAGGGCTTTTGGCGGAGAGCTACGCCAAGGAGCCGAGCCAGAAAGGTCTGATTTGTGGGAATCACTCAAAGATAGCCAGTTGATCCATCTCAAGAAGCCATAATTCTACTCAAGACGGTGGATCTCTCCTTCAATTCCTTTAGGGGGTTTTAGGGATTTCTTATGTTTTGTTTTATCTTTTCTTCTGAGATGTTTTCTTTTATTATTACAAACTAAACCCTTTAGATGCCTCAAGGGGATGAAACCTAATATGAATCTTGTTATTGTTTTCTAAACTATATGATAAATATTTGATTTGTTCTTAATTATGTGAGCTTAATTCTTATGTTAATATTTTCGGGATATTGATTCAAGTTGAATGTGCTTAGGTGGTGGAGCAAAAGTCCCTGTCTAAGAGTAGATCTAGCATAATTAAGCGGAGTTGATCACGTGCCTAGAGATAGGGTGATGAGATTTTGTCGGCTTAGGATGAAACCTAATATGGGAGTCCATAGATCGAGTTAATGCGATTCTAGGGGTTTTAATTAGAAAGAGATTTCAATTAATCAACCTAGGGTTAAACGTTATTCGCCTCGAGAGAGGGTTTAATATAAATTAGGGAATCTTACAATCAAGTCAAGTGAATAAATCATCTAGTTCAGTGTTAGATAACAAGTGAAGTCTAGGTGGATTCTTCCTAAGGGTATCATCTTAATCAACTGAGTTTTCCCAACAGTATTTCCCCAATTCATTCTTTTAGTCTTTGTGTCTTTAGCTTAGTATTTAGTTTTAGGTTAAACAACCAATCACTTAATATTTAGGTAAAATAATAGAAAGAAGGTTACTATTAGAACTTTTAGTTCCTTTGGGTTCGTAAATCCGGTCTTGCCTAAGTTATACTACTGTTCTATAGGTGCACTTTCCTTAAATCATTGTCAGAGTTAGTTTCCAGGTTCGATCATTCTCTTTATAAATTTTAAAACTTGACAAATCAACGATCAAGTTTTTGGCACCGTTGCCAGGGAACTAAAATATTAAGAAAGCCCTATTTTTATTACTTTAGCCATTATTTTTACTTTTCCGCAATTTATTTTTATTTTTATTTTAGTTTTAACTTTGCTAATTTTTCTTTTATTTTCTTTTGACAGATAATTTAGTTTATAGAGGAGATGGCACTAAATAACTATCGGTGGCAAGTTATGAGGACAACGCCAACAAAAATAGCCAATATTTTTAACCTCGACACGGTCACCATGTTATCTAACCAGGTAGAGCGTTTAAATTAAAAATTTGATGATTGGTATGATTCTACATAGGTACATCTGGTAATACAGTACGATACAATTGGAGGAGGGGTGAACAACACAGAATATCTATCCTACAACCCTAGCACTAAAGACGAACAAGTCAACTACATGGGTAACTATTCTAGACCTCAAAATAATCTTTGTAGTAACACTTATAATATAGGTTGGAGGTACCATCCCAACTTCTCATGGGGTGGTCAAGGAAATTAGAGACAACAACCCCTCCCAGGCTTCCAACAGCAACCCTACCCATAAGAGAAGGAGCTGAACCTTGAAGAGATGCTGAAAAATTCATGGCAGCCACAGAAAACCGTTTCCAAGACACTGAGACAACACTTAAAAACCAACAAACATCGATTGAAGGAATCAATAACCTAGTTGGGGAACTTATTGAGTCATTCGGGAACTTACTAAGTCAGTTGGACAACTTGTGAAACAAATTTCTGAAATACCACAAGGTCTCTTACCAAGCAATACTGAAACTAACCCAAGAGAGAAAAATCAAGCCATTTACGATAATGGTAAGGTTGAGGTGAGCCATGATATATGATAACCAGCAATTATAGGGTACCAACCTCATGTGCCATACCCCAATACAATAAAGAAAGACCACACAGAGGAACAATTCGGTAAGTTTCTTAAACTTCCAAAGAAATTCAATATTAACTTGTCGTTTCTTAAAGCTCTTTCGCAGATGCCAGATCCTAGACCTCGTGTCAATAAAGAAGAAATTCATAAGGAACGAAGTCATTGGATCGATAAACTAAACGAATGGAAGACACACTTCGAGGAGAGACTAAAAACAAACGAAGCAAAAAATGAGGTAAATCCACAACGAACTTAAAGATGGGACAACCCAGCTTAAGATAGGAGATCAGGTACTCAAAATCTTTCTAGATGGAATAGTCGAGGTAACTAGTCCTAAAATCAGCACCTTTAAGGTAAACACTACTCGAATTAAACTTTATATCCATAACCGAATTGATCGCATGAGAAAGGAATTCCACCTCCTCAAACCACCATGATTGTGTGAATGACAGGTAAGTCTAGCTTAAGACTTTAAACGAGCGCTTCTTGGGAGGCAACCCGAACACTAACCCCTTTTTTATTTGTTCATTTTTTTATTTTTTTATTTTTTTATTTTTATTTTCCCTTTTTAGCATTCAAATAAACCAAAAGTGCACATTTCCAAACCACACGGCCTTGTAAACGATGTGGCCGTGGCCGTGTGGGCACCACAAGTAGGTAAAAGGGCGTCACCGTATACGTGTGGCAACAGGACAAAATTTTCCCCAAAACATGGGTCACATCTCTATTTAAACCTCTTTCTTACTTTTTATTTTCCAATTATCTTTCTTCTTTCATTTTCTATTATTTACTTTTACTTTTATTTTTATTTTTTATCTTTATTTTTATTTTCTTTATTATTTTCTTATTATTCTTCATGCCATTTAGATTTAGCTTAGGATACAATAAAATCAGACCGACTACTTTGAGGATTCAATCTCAAATGGTTCGAGGCACTTCCCTACGTTCACCTCCAACCCTATTCGGATTCTTTTCATTAACTTCATCCAAAATTCAGGAAGTTTCACTTCTCTCTATCTTTTGATTTTCTACTATGTTGATATTTATCTATCTTTGTACATTGAGGGCAATGTACATCTTAAGTGTGGGGGGTAAAAGTGCCTAACTTTTTGCATTATTCTCAAATCTCTAAATTTTATCTAGTTCTTAAGTAATTTCCTCATATTACTAATTAGGATGAAATTTCTGATGATTTATGATTCTTATTGATATGTTTTTGAATAAGTCATAATTATTTGTGCATTGATGATTTATACTTTAAGACATTAGAGAATCAAGCATGATAAGTCTATTTTTCAAGAATAAAAAATTTCCTCGGTTGTCGAACTGAATTTGAATATTAACTTGAAGTTTGAAATTTATAGGGATTGATGTCAAATACCCATAATTTTTGTGAGATTTGAGCCTTATAAAGCATATATTCTTTTTCATGCTTACTATATTGATTATGAGTGTGTCAACACTGAATTGTTATTCTAGAACTTGCCTCAATTATACATGTCAAGACCACATTTTTTATTTGATATACTGAGATGATAAAGGCACCTAGGTTTTAACCCACTCACTCCACTAAAAAGCCTACCTTCACAATTAACCCTTAGTGAACCCTTTGATCCTAACAACCCTTTTATTTGATTCACCAATTAATATTAACCCAAAACCCGCTTGTATTTGTTATCACCATTCCTTTGACTACCCTTCTATCGAGAATTGATTTGATCAGTTGCCTAATTACTTTATTTCAGTTGATAAAGTTCTTTATTATATTATGTATTTATTTGATTTGTTCTTTAAAAAATAAAGTATATTCATTATTAGTTCTATGTTCTAATAGCTTGTACGTTTAAATTTAGCATCTTGAAAAAGAAGCTTGTATTATTAGTAATTTGAATTTTCATACGATGTAATTATTCAGGTTATTAGTTCATTTTTTCTAAAGTTAGGTAATTTGTCTGGTCAATCTCTATTCTAACCTTCTGTTTCAACCTTTATCCACACCTTTAACCTAAGCCTCATTACAACCTTGTTAAAGACCTTTTGATTTGTGTATCATCTCATATTATAGTGGTGGAGATTTGATTTTCAGGCAAGCCTATGGGATTAACTTTTCATGTTTGACTTAAGAGTGCTTTTTCCTAAACCTTAAACACTTCAAGTGCTTTGAATGAATCTTTAATGAGGATGTTAATCCTTGCCAATTTTGAATCAGAGGTAATTATTTAGATAAAGGGAGACACCTATGTTTCATGCTACAAATATATGACTTAGAATTGTTTGAATCTTTAGGAGTCTTTGAGTTAAATTATCCATGTATGAATTTCCTATGAATTATGATGAGACATTGTTGATGAGAATTATGAATTGTGGAAAGCTCGTTTTAATTGTAAGTTGAGAATTTTGCTTGAGGACAAGCAAAAGCTTAAGTGTAGGGGTATTTGATAAACCGTAAAAGTAACATATTTTAATCCCACATTTAGCATACTTTTGGATGATTTATTCCCTAAATTGTGTAAAAAGGTGCTCTTAATCCTTTATTTTCATGTTTTATACTCAGGAAAGCACTGGATGATGAAAAGAACGAGAAACAGGCCTAAAACGAACCAAATGGGCCATATCACAAAATCAGCATGGCCTGGACTTAAGCCCACACGGCCGTGCCTCTTAAGAAAAGTCTGAACACGGCCTGACCATGATTCACACGGTCGTACCTCATTGATAGGATCGCACATGGCCTGGCCACGAAACACACGGGCATGAGCCCATGGGCGTGTCCCTGCCATGGAAAAGAGCAATTTCACTCAAAATAGGGTACTTAGAGGCAAAGAAACACATTCCAAAGCCTATTCAAATATCCTAGTAGGAATTCTACTTGAATTATGATATGTAGGGGCCAAGTAAAGCATCTCAAAGTCTATATAAACACCCTAGGGGGAAACTTAAGTGGAGAGTTTGGTAGAAGCCTTCTGCCAAGGCTTTTGGCGGAGAGCTAGGCCAAGGAGCCGAGCTAGAAAGGTCAGATTTGTGGGAATGTAACATCCCGAATTAGGGCCTAGTAAGAACAGTGATTTTGATACCACAAAATAATTATTTTATGATTATTATAAGGTCTATGATATGTTTACATGCTTGTATGAAAATTTCATGAAGAAATTATATGTCTAAGGTGCTCAATTAGACTTTAAGGACTAAATTGAATAAGTTCAAAATGCATGTTCTAGAAGCCTTTTGTATGAAACTGCTTTGTATTATGAATTAGGAGCCCTTAAATAGCAATTTTACCAAATTCTAAAATTTTGGACAAAAATGGGCTTGTGTGGCAAAATATCTAAGAAAGGCATTAAAGGTATTTTAGTAATTTGGCATATAAAGCCAAAAAAGCCTAATAAAAAAAGATGTCATCTTATTCATTCTTTTATGTTGCTGCCGAAAATACCATGCAAGCCATTGTTGAGGTTTTGTCCAAGCTTTCAAGCTCAATAGTAAGTTCGTTCTTGTCTCGTTTTTATTGATTTTCGTATTTTTGAAATCCTTGTACCTTAATCTACCTATTTCTAACCATATTTTGAGATATAGTTAAAGTCAAAAATTTTACCCATGATGGATAATTGTATATTTTGATGCTTGATGGTAGTTTATGCATGTTTATGAGTAGAGGAATGATTTTTACTAAGTGATTTTCGGTGACAACGAGTAAAACGAGCTAATTGGTAAAAGTTGTTAGTGTTCATAATTATGTGTTATAGTAAGAATTTGAAGTTGCTATAGAAGGTAAAAAAGTTCAGCATGTCATAAAAAATAATAAAACGGAATAAAGTTTAATTTTTGAGCCTAGGGGCAAAATTGTAATTATGCAAAAGTTTAGGGGCAAAATTGTAATTTTGCCAAAGTTTGAGTTAGGGACTATTTTGAGTAGTAAATTAATTAAATAAGTGAAATGTGATGTTTTAGACCCGAAAAATGAGATTTAGACCTAGAATTGGAGGAAAATCGAAAATCGAGAAAGTTGGTAAAATGGTCGTTTCAGCATTCGAGGTAAATTCGTGTGTTAATAATAATGCAACACCATGCTTGACTTGTAATTCTCTATTGACTGGTAAAATTGTATGATTTAATATGTTTATGAGAAGTTGATTTATGGTATGGAAAATGTGATGTTTGTTGTGTTATGTGAAATTGATTAGCAAATTAATGTTACCTGAATTGAATGTTAAATTAATATTACATGGGTTGTATGAGTTGCTACACGGTTGTACCTGACGAGATTTCGACAAGTAAGTTCGAATAATCTAAAGTAAACCTATAATATGCCTAAATGCATGTTTTATGAATGTATGATAGTTGTATAAAATGATGGCATGAAAATTTATGAATTATTAAAATGTTGAAAAGTGAGAATTCCCGGTTGAATCTTTGGAATAAAAAAGATACGAATGAGGTAGCTAGGTCACATGTGTGGTACTAAGTGTAGGCCACTATGTGTACAAGAAAGCTATGAGATGGTTTTAGGTCACATTTGTAGTACTAAGTGCAGGCTACACGTGTACCAGACGGATAGGTCGCATTTGTAGTACTATGTGCAGGCTACTATGCGTACCCGATAGTTTCGATTACATGTGTGGTACTAAGTGCAGGCCACTATGTGTAAGTGATGGTTTTGGTCACATGTGTAGTACTAAGTGTAGGCTACTATGTGTACCATATACCTTTGGCTACAAGGGTGGTACTATGTGTAGGCCACCGTGTATCTATTATTATTCCGATGAGTTTAGCGGAAATTGACTAAGTGAAAATACATGTGATCGTATAACGACTAAGTGTAATTGAATACGATCATGTTATGAATAAGTGCAAGTGTGAATGTGACAAATTGAGAAATGTGGAAAATGTACGTATGAACAATATGCTCGATATGTGATCGAAAATTGGAAAGATTGGTATAGGCAAGTGATGAACACAACTAAAGTGTGAGAGAGCAAATATTTACAATAGAACTGCTTTGGACAGTAGCAGTGATGTGAATTTGAAAAATATCCAAAAATAGTAGAAATTGATTTATAAATTTCATGAGATATTGATTTAAATCTTATTGAGTATATTTCCATATAAAATAAGTATAGCAAAAAAATGGTTCGTATATTTTGAGATATTTGAATTTCTATGAGACTGGTTCAGAATGATTACGTGATCCCCTCTTCTACTTTCAAAAAAACATTAAAACTTGTACAAAAATAATTGAAGGAAATAATTTATATGAATGAAAACCTGAATGAGTCTATTATCAAATGAACTAAATAAGAAGGTCATATGAAATTTGTACGAGGATAAAATTGATTTGTAGTGAAGAGAGGTTAGAATAGTCAAATAGTCAAACAGGGGCATCTTTATTGAATAAACTGTATTGATTGGCTAAATAAAAAATTTTGGAAGTTTTATGGTAAGAATATATGAGAGTATAGTTTTAGGGAAAGTTTACAGATCTTAATTTAGAGTTTTTAGCTCCAGATATAAATAATTTAATGACTGTGACTCAAGAAAACAGCTTAACTGGAATTTGAATAAATAGGAAGAATATGAAAATAGCATGTTATTTCATTGCTTATTATTTTCATGTGAGCTTACTAAGCATAAAGTTTGCTCCCTCCTTTCCATTTCTTTTAGTTTTGTCCAGTCAGCCAAGGGTTGGAGATCGTCGGAGGCAACATCACACTATCAAGCCATTATCTTTGGAGTATTGGCATGTGTTTGAAAAGTTTTAAATTTTGGGCGAAATTTGGTAACCCAGTTTTGTATGATTGTGAATGTTGAAGTACGGTAACGCCTCGAACCCTATTTCGGAGTTGGACACAGGTAAGGGGTGTTACAGGGAATCACTTAAAGATAGCCAGTTGATCCATTTCAAGAAGCCAGAATTTTACTCAGGGGGTTTTAGGGATTTCTTATGTTTTGTTTTATCTTATCGTTTGAGATGTTTTCTTTTATTTTTATGAACTAAACCCTTCAGATATCTGAAGGGGATGAAACCTAAGATGAATCTTGTTATTGTTTTCTAAACAATATTATAAATATTTGATTTGTTCTTAATTATATGAGCTTAATTCTTGGGTTAACATTTCTGGGATATTGATTCAAGTTGAATGTGCTTAGGTGGTGGAGCAAAAGTCCCTGTTTAAGAGTAGATCTAGCATAATATAGTGGAGTTGATTCGCGCCTAGAGATAGGGCGACGAGATTTTGCCAGATTTGGGTGAAACCTAAAATGGGAGTCCATAGATCGAGTTAATGTGATTCTAGGGGTTTTAATTAGAAAGAGATTTCAATTAATCAACATAGGGTTAGACGTTATTCAACTCGAGAGAGGGTTTAATATATATTAGCGAATCTTACGGATCAAGTCAAGTGAATAAATCGTCTAGTTCAGTGTTAGATAACAAGTGAAGTCTAGGTGCATTCTTCCTAAGGGTATCATCTTAATCGACTGAGTTTTCCCAATAGTATTTCCCCAATTCATTCTTTTTGTCTTTGCGTCTTTAGCTTATTAGTTAGTTTTAGATTAAATAACCAATCACTTAATATTTAGGCTAAATAATGGAAAAAGGTTAATATTAGTACTTTTAGTTCCTTTGGGTTCGACAATCCGGTCTTGCCTAAGCTATACTACTGTTCGATAGGTGCACTTGCCTTAAATCGTTGTCAGAGTTAGTTTCCAGGTTCGATCATTCTCTTTTTAAATTTTAAAACTCGACAAAACAATGATAAGTATTGCTGTCGCATTGCCTCCTCTGAATCCCACGTGGCTTCCCCTGAACTGTGATTATGCCATAGCACTTTGACCAACGGAACCAATTTCCTCCTCAACACTTTCACATCCCGATCCAAAATCTGCTCGAGTTCTTCCTCAAAGGATAGATCGGGTCTAACCTCGATTGTTATCTGTTGGCACTATATGAGATGGATCTGAATGGTAGCGCCTTAGCATCGATACACAGAATTTTTGCACAGACCATGTCACATACTATCCACACAGAAAATAATATTAAATTGTTATTCTAACCTCAGATTTGTGGTCTCAAAACCACTGTTTTGACTAGGTTTTAAACCAGGCTGTTACATACAGCCTCGGCATCGCGAGAGTGTTCATGACACCCTCAATGACCTAGCGTCACAATTCGTATCTCGATTTACCAGTACGAACATTCGCACCCTCGAGTAGTCATAATTGTCGGCTTTCCAGCATTTTGACTTTTCGCTGTTTCACAGAACTTCACAAGCAACCATTGAAGTGGGTGTGGGATTACAAACCTGATTTAGATTTCCTAAAGAACCACTCTTCGTTGCCCCGTAAAGATAAAACCGATCAAAAGTTAGCCTTGACTTCTTATAAGATTCCATAAGCCCAAAAGTATTAACTCACAAGAGTCACTTTCAAAAATCGTGATCTTTCCCTATAGGGATCTAAAATCCGGCCTTGCACCTTGGCTATTGCAACGAGTTCCTAAAAGTAAAACAGTGATGTACCAAAGGGGTTAGCCTTAATCCAATATTCGGCCCTTCCACAAGAGCAGGAATTTGATATCATCACCACAAAATAGAATCACATGAGTGACGAAAAATATTGAAATAGAAGAGTAACATCTTACCACCAATATTCGGTCTAAACACCCACTTACCAATCAACATTTGAAACCAAAGCTAAGAGAATGATAAGTAGCCACAGAGGGACTTGATTCAGCCCTTACCAAAAGAGAACAAGAGGAGTTTAAAATAAAACAAGTGGCTAAATTTGGCTTAGCCAAGTCAAGAGAAGAAATAACGAACAATCATGAAAGAAGGAGAAAGAATCCTTACCTTAATGAGATAACTAGGTTTGGCACTAGTAGCAAGACAACAAACTCTAGGTTCGGCTATGGAGACTACACCGAAAAGAAAACCAATCAAAGAATAAGCTATCGAAGAACACAAACTGAAATGGTAGCTATAGGAGAGGTTCAGCTAAAGAAGAAAAAGGGCTAGAAAAGAATTCAACTATTGAAGTTTTGGCAAACACAAATGAAAGAAGAAGAAAAGAAAATGTTTGAAAAGAAAAGAGTAGGAGTCAATAGGCGAATTAAAGTTTTGGAAAAGAAAAAATGCAACCAAAAGAACCAAAATGTTTAGCAAGGAAAAATGACCATAATGCTAAAATTACCTAAGAAAGCTAATGAAAATTCGGCACTTCCTTCACACTTGACCGATTATGCTACCTAGCACCCCCTCAACCGAAATCCTCCGCCATCTCTCTCCCAAACTCTAAAATCCTTTGATTCACTCCTCAAAGTGCTCCACAATTCACTCTCCACCTCCTATTCAAACATTTTGACCAAGTCCTCTCTCTCTCCTGCAGAGTTTGGTCTCCACTCAGCTACCTCCCCTTCCTGAGCACAAAAATAAACTCTTTTTTGTAGCATGTGGGATTCGAACACTCTCCCCCTCCATGCTCCCTTGTGACACCACCACTAAGCCACCTTGCTCCTTGTGTTATGAAAATACAATCAATTAAGCTTAAGTCCTGCCTTCACTAGCTCATCTCACTAAAGTGCCAAAAACCAAAATTTCACCAAGACCTAGGCTCAAACTCGAGCCTCCCTAGGACCCCCGAACACATCCAAATAACAAGCTTATTAAGTACAACGTATGCACTAACACAAAAATTCCAAACACCTATATTTAGGATGTTACAAGCGCACTTATCGATCAATAGTATAGTTTAGTGGAAAGACCAGATTGTCGAACCCAAAAGAACCAAAAGTACTAATACTAACTTTCTTTTTATTATTTGGCGTAAGAATTAAGAGAATTATTATCTAATCTAAAATTAACTAACTACTAAGCTAAAGTTGTGAAGACAAAGAGAAGGAATTGGGGAAATAAACTAATTGATTAAGACAATAGCCAAGGAAGAATCCACCTAGACTTCACTTGCTATCTAACTCTGAACCAGACGATTTATTCACTTGACTTGATCCGTATGATTCCCTAATTTATATTAAAACCTCTTTCTAGGCTATTAACGTCTAACACTTGGTTGATTAATTAAAATTTGTTTCTAATTAAAACCCCTAGAATTGCATTAACTCGATCTATGGACTCTCATATTAGGTTTGACCCTAATCTGGTAGATTTTTGTCAACCTATTTCTAGGGTTACGATCAACTCTACTTAACTATGCTAGATCTACTTTTAAACAGGGACTTTTGCTCCACTGCCTAAGCACATCAATACTTGAATCAATATCCTAAAATATTAAAGCAAGAATTAAGAACACATAATTAAGAACAAATCAAGTATTTATCATGTAGTTCAGAAAACAATAACAAGATTCGTCTTAGGTTTCATCCCCCTCAGGTATTTGAGAGGTTTAGTTCATAAACATAAAAGAAAACATCTCAGAAGAAAATATAAAACAAAACATAAGAAAAACCCTAATACCCCCTGAAGGAATTGAAAGAGAAATCCTCCGTCTTGATTATGGTTTTGACTTCTTAAGATGAATCAACTGGCTTTCTTCGAGTGAATCCCACAATTCAGCCCCTCTGGCTTGGCTCTTTGGACTAGCTGAACACCCTCTTGAAGGTTGGCCTCTAGGGTCTTTATATAGGCTTTTGGAATGCCTTTCTTTGCCTCTAAGTACCCTATTCCGAATAGAATTCAAACAGGTCTTAGGCCTAGGCTATGTAAATTTCGTAATTCGACCCATTTACTTCGTTTTTAGCCCATTTCTTATTCTTTTCATCCTCCGGTGCTCTCTTGAGTATAAAACATGAAAGCAAAGGATTATGAGCACCTATTTCCATAATTAAAGGGATAAAACATCCAAAAGTATGCTAAATGTGGGATTAAACTATGTTCAAATTACGGTTTATTTGACGTCAATAGACCTTTAGGGCCACACGGCCAGGTCACACGCACGTGTGCTAACCCGTGTTACAAACTAATTTTTTGTAATTTATGTGCAGACTTTGCACGGTCTGGCACACGCCCATGTCCTGAGATCGTGGCCTTCACACTTCTGAGACACACAGCCATCTCTGCCCGTGTGCTAACTACTGAGCATTCGATTTTGCTAATTTTGGATGTAGGGGAACACATGGCCTATCAACACGCTTATGGGGCCAATGTGTATCATACACGACCTAGATACTCGCCCATGTGTCTACCCGAGTGGACAAATATAAGGCCATTTACCAAGCCATTTACAACCCTGAAAAGTAACTACACTCATACCATGTCAAGCAACACATAGCATAACAATAATGCACTACAACATCACTACTTCATTACGCATCTACTTCTAACATTACTCATTCAATTTCATAAACTTGCACTTCATGAACATCATCATCATTGAATAGATATAACTTAACTAGTATTGGCCAATTTCAGTGACCATTTACAAAATGAAATGAATAACATTAATAGCCAACACCTTGGCTAACCAATATGACATATAACAAAATGACCAAGTTTCTATACATGCCATACCCAATAAAATCAAACATTACTATGCCAAAAGAATAGTTTGATAGTGTGAATCAAACTCCGACGTCCTTCAATCCTCGAGCTAGCTTGGTGATACTACAAGGAAATGGAAAAGAGAGGGAGTAAAAATAAAGCTTAGTAAGTTTGCATGTAATAGATAGCAACATAAAGTCTTAAGATAATATCCACGCGTTTCATTAATGAATTAACATAAAATTCTCAAGCAACATTAACATGGCTTACTCATTCTCTCTCTTACCAACCACATATCACATAATGGACTCATATCCTGTGAGTTTCTCATATATACCTGTATCACTCCATCACATAACTTTAGCACTGTTTCCATCTTTAACATAAACTTAGCTCATTATCCTATTGAAACACTTGGAATACTAAAGGATACTCAGGGATTTTTCATGCACATAATAAGATGCCGACGCCATATCTCAGATATGGTTTTATACGGATCTCATATCAATATTGATGCCATATCCCAGAAATGGTCTTATACGAGATCGTATATCGATGCCATGTCCCAAACATGGTCTTACACGATTTTCATACTGAAGCCAGGTCCCAGACGTGGTCTTACCCGGAATTACTACTCGATGCCTATGCCATATCCTAGATACGGTCTTATACGGGATCTCAATTTGGTACTGAAACCATATACCAGACATGGTCTTATACGGGACCTTAATAATCTCATGTGTGACAATGGTATCCTTTCTATCCCTAAGGTTCAATCGGGACTTCGATATAATATAATTTCATAATACTTTCATCGATACCTCATTAACCAAGTTCATAGAAGTAATATACATTTCACGAAAAGTCAAGTATATAAAAGCATAGTAACTTGATGTCGAACGACTACACACAAACTTACCTCGGTAACAAAATATGTACAGTTGTTCAATTTAGTCCACCATCTTGTTCTTTATTCGGTTTCTATCCAGACTTCGTGTTTTTTGATCTATAATGACAATTCCACTTATTTAATGATCACATTGACTAAAACAGACCATATATCACACTTTGGCAAAAATTATAATTTTGCCTTTAAACTTTCACATATTTGCAAAATGATCCCTAGGCTCGTATAATGAAATGTACTCATTTCCTTGGTTACCCAAGCCTAGTCTTAAACTTATAACAGCTCACACTTTCCTTCAAAATTGATTTTTGCTACACATTTTATCATCTTTACAATTAGTTCCTTTTATGAATTTTTCATGAAAATCACTTAGAAAAGGTTGTTTACCACACATCAAACTTCCATATTCCTCCATTAAACATCAAAATACATGTATGTCATACATGGGTAAATTTTTGAACATGAGCTCTAGCTTAAAATAGTGGTAGAAATAGCTAAATTGTGTTACGAGGATTTCAAAAATACGAAGAAAATAAAAAATAGGGCTAGGAGGTACTTACAATCAAGCTTGAAAGTGAAGAAAAACCCTAGATATGGTTCTTGAAATTTTCATCTATGGAGGATGAAGATGGACACAATTTTTGACTTCTTTTTCCCTTTTTATTAACTTATTAATCTAATAACCAAAATGCCCTTAAAATCCTTTTCTTGAGATTTTTCCTTCCCATGTCCATTTTTTGTCCATCATAAAATATAATGGTCTAATTGCTATATAAGGACCTCTAATAAATTTTCTAATGCTATCTCGTACTAGAAACTTCTAGAATCTCATATTTCTCAATCTTTGCAATTTAGTCATCATGAATAAATTGAGCACTAAATCATAAAATTTCTTCATGAAATTTTCATAAAAGCATGAAAACATGTCATAATCCTTACAAAAGCCATAAAACACATATTTTTACTTCAGATTTGTGGTCTCACAATAATTATTCTGACTAGGCCCTAAATCAGGCTATTACAGTGTGTTTCAACCCTTCCTCGACCAATTTGTCGTATTCTTTATTGATGACATTTTGGTGTACTCAAAATATGAAGTAAAACATGACAAACACTTAAGGACCATTTTACAAATTCTACGAGAGAAGAACTTTTTCGCAAAATTTTGCAAGTGTGAATTTTTTTTAAGGAAGTAATGTTTTTAGGTCACATTGTTTCTACTGAGGGTATACAAGTGGATCTAAAAAAGATAAAAGAAATCCTAGAATGGAAGTAACAAAAGAACATTTAAGAAATTCAGAGTTTTTTGGGATTAGCAGGATATTATTAAATGTTTGTCAAAGATTTTTCCTTAGTAGCCACCCCTTTGACCAGGTTGCTAAGGAAAGATGCGCCTTTTAAGTGGATCGAGGAGCAGTAAAGAAGTTTTCAAAATTTGAAGACAGTTCTAACCTAAGCACCAATCTTAATCCAACCCGAATTAGGAAAGGAATATGTTATTTACAGTTATGTGTCACATGTAGGTCTCAGTTTTGTCTTAATGCAAGATGAAAAAGTGGTCACTTATATAGTATGACAACTTAAGGCTCATGAATGCGATTACCCTATGCACAACCTAAAGTTAAATGTAGTAGTTTTCGTACTTAAAATTTGGAGGCACTATCTTTATTGAAAAAAGTGCATGATTTATATAGTTCACAAAAGTTTGAAATACCTCCTAACACAAAAAGAACTTAACCTAAGGCAAAGGAGGTGGATTGAGTTATTCAAAGATTATGACTGTACCATCAAATACCATCTAGGAAAAGTAAATATTGTAGTAGACACCCTAAGTAGAAAAGTAAAAATATAGTTAATGGCAATGTTCGTAAGATTAAACCTTTCTGGTGATGGAGGAATCCTAGTTGAATTACAAGTCAATAAAATCGTAGAGGAGGAAATTAAAAGCAAACAACCCTTCGGCATAGAGTTTTTTTCGCAAATAAGAAGGGTGGAAGATGGATTGATGGAAGACTTCTCAATTAACGAAAAATGGGCCCTTTGCTTTAGAAAAAGATTTTGTGTCCCAAATGATCTAGAGTTAAAACAAAAGATACATAGGGAAGCTCATAATAGTCCATACTTTATGTATCCAATAAATAATAAAGTATATCAACACTTAAAAGAACTATATTTATGGTCAGGGTTAAAAAGAGACTTGACAGACTATATGGAAAAGTGTTTGACATGTCCACAAGTAAAGGAAGAACAACAATTTCCATCAAAGTTACTTCAACCAATTTCGAATCCAAAATTAAAGTAGGAGAGGATAACAATGGATTCTGTAACACCCCGATTTAGGGCCTAATCGAAATAGTGGTGTGAGACCATAAATCTAAAGTAGAAATATGTATTTTAATGATTTTTATGAGGCTTACGAGGTATTTGCATGATTGTGTGAAAATTTCATGAAGGAATTTTATTTATTAGTAAATAATTTGTCCATTAGGACTAAATTGCAAGGATTAGAAAATATGAGAATCTAGAAGGTTTAAGTATGAAATAGCATCATAAAAATTTTTAGAAGTCCTTATTTAGTAATTAGACCATTATATGTTAAGATGGACAAAATAGACATGGGAAGGAAAAATCTCTAGAAAGGATCATTAAGGGCGTTGTTGTCATTTGGTAAATAATAGATTAAAAAGGGAAAAAGAAGTCAAAATTATGTACATCTTCTTCTTCTTGGCCGAAATTCCCTAAGGAAGACATAGCTAGGGTTTGTTCATCTTTTAAGCTTGATTGTAAGTGTCTCTTTGCACCGTTTTTAATGTTTTTCGTATTTTTGAGATCCTCGTAGCTCGATTTAGCTATTTTTAGCTATATTTTGAGCTAGGGTTTATGTTCAAAAATTTACCTATGTATGACATGCATGTATTTTGATGTTTTAAGGAAGAATATGAAAGTTTGATGTATGATAAACATCTTTTTCTAAGTATTTTCATGAGAAATGCATAAAAGGACCAAATTGTATAAGTTATAAAATTGGTCATACATGAGTGAAATAGTGGAAATTATAGGCTACTGTAGTTAAGATAATAATTCGGCTGAGCTTAAAATACAAGAAAGTTGAATAAAAATCATTTTACAAGCCTAGGAGCAAAAGTGTAATTATGAGAAAGTTTAGGGGCAAAATTGTAAGTTTTCCAAAGTGTGATTCATGAGTCAATTTAGTCAATGTGAGTATTAAATAAGTGAAATTGCCATTATAGACCAAGAAATGTGAAGCCCATACCGAATTTGGGGAAGAACAAGGTTGTAGACTAAATCAAACATCTATATATATTTTGTGTACCGAGGTAAGTTTGTGTGAAATTAAGGTTACATGTGTTACTGTGTTTAAATTAATTATTATTTTGTGAAATGCTTATTATTTCCATGAAGTTGATTAATAATGTCTTGGTGAGAAAATGAAGAGAACATGTAAGTTGAAGTCCAGGTTGAAGACTCAGAATAAGGAGGATTCCTATATCATGCCAAGAGATAAGAAAGGTCCCATATAAGAGCATATCTGGGATATGGCATCAACATTGAATGCAGGTCCCGTATAAGACCATGTTTGGGACATGGCATCGGCATCAAACGTAGATCCTGTATAACACCATGTCTGGGATATGGCATCAGCATTGAATAAGGTAGGTCCGGTATAAGGCCATATCTGGGACATGGCATCGATACCATATAAGGAAGGTCTCATATAAGACCATGTCTGGGACATCGCATCGGCACCATACAAGGAAGGTCCCGTGTAAAACCATGTTTGAGACATGGCTTCGGTACCAAAGAAAGATCTCGTGTAAGACCATATTTGGGACATGGCATCAACATCGAGCTAAGAGATCCCATGTAAGACCATATCTGGGATATGGCATCGGCATTAAGAGGTGATCCCATGTAAAACCATATCTAGGATGTGGCATTGGCATCAAGATACATGCATAATGAGATTGATATCCTCCGATATTCAGGGTAATTCATCAGATAAAAGAACTAAGTATGTAAAGGTGACAAAAGAGCTAAGCATGTAAAGATGATATAGAGCCAAGTTATACAAGGATGGCATTGAGTTCCATTTATGTTAAGGATAATGGAAATTTTGAGTTTATGTTTATAATTGCATAAGTGCTAAACTATGTGACTAAGTGAATAAGTACCATGAGTAAAATTGTAACATCCTAAATAATTGAGTATCATTATGTTGCTAAAATGTTGGTTCGGGTTACTTGGAGTTAGAATGAATATTATTATTTAAGTGTACTTTAGATTAGAGTAATTAAATGACCTTAAGACTTAAATTAATTAAGTACCAACAGTTGGCATAAGTTGAGCTAGTAGTAAAGTGGAGTTGGCGCCATATGTATTACCATGAGGGAAGGAGTTCGAATCACCTTGCATGCAACTAGGAATTTTTATTTTTTTACTTTAGCTTGAGCATGTGTCGGCAAAGAGATAAGGCTAGGATGAGTTGGGATGTTTTATTTTGGTAAGAACACTAAGTATTTGGAAAGCTAAGGATATGGGCTTGAAATGGGGATTATGTTTCATCAACTTAAGGAAAAAGGAGCGGAAAAAGGCTTAAGAGTAGGAAGATGTTTTGAAACTTCCTAATGGCCATTTAACCCATGTTTTTGGATGACAATGAGGCAAAAAGGGTGGCGGTTTTGGTTGAGAGTATGGTAGCTTGAATGTTAGAAGAAACTCTTTCATTTTGGTCATTTTCTTAACAAAGCATTTTTCTCCACCCATATTCTCTCTAATGAAAATTTCGAGCATATTTGAGTACACAATTCATTTTTCTTCTTCTTTGAGCCATTCTCTTGTAACCATTTCAGTTTGAAACTTTTTCTCTCCCAAATCCTTTTTCTCTTTGTGACCAACAGTACATAGACAAGCAAATATTTTTCTTCTTTTCATCTTCTCATTTTCTCCTCCTATGCCGAATGCATTTTCTTCCAAACTAAGTATCTTTTTCTTCTCTTTTATTTCTCCTTTCTTTTTCTTTCTTTCTCTCTTTCTCTCTTGAAACCGAACCATACCATCCTATCTCCCTTTTCTCTATTTTTCTTCTTCATTACAATTTTCCTCAATTTTATATCACCCATGGCCGAATGTAATATGCTCTTGTGACAAAATACTCTTCATTTTCTCTTACCACAATCGATTTCAAGAATCAAGGTAAGGAGATTTTTATTTTAAGGATTCTTATTCAGTTAGTATAGTTAGTTATTAATCGATTCGTTTGTAGGATCACAATCTTTCGATTGATTCTCGTGGAACGAAGATAAATCGTGGTAAGTAAAATCCCAAATCTTATAAACGTTCATCATTTTCGATATTAATAAGTCGAACTAATAATCTTATGTCTTTAGAGACATTCAAGATAGAAGCGAAAAAGGCGTCCATAGCCTTGAAAGAGGCGGTTCATAAATCCCCTAATTATAAGCGAAGGTCATTTGAGAATCAGGATTTTCCACGGGTTGTGGACCATCAATCGAGGAGAATCAATTATTTGAAGTAGTTTATACTCCCGAGCCTTTGTACGTTCGTGGCTTCTCATCGGGTAACGAACCATCGAACGAGGAGAAACCAAAGATAGAAGTGTTCAAAATCAAAGGGGTAAGGATTTAGATCGTATATCAATAGTAAATTTTTTTGATAAAAGATAATGTCCTAATGGTTCGTATTATGATTAGGTGTTGACGAGCGGGAAGGTTTTGTACTCACGATATCAAGGTGTGTAACTTCACACTTTTCTTGGGTTGGATGTCATTCGTGGTATTGAGTAAAATCGTAAAACCAAACAAAATCGGTATAATCTGAAATATTTGGTATTTTGGTGAAATATTCATAAAAATTGTTAAAATGTGAAAATTACGAAAAATGCCCTCGATGTGTAGGTAGTAAAATGAATACTAAAAATCTCATGTGTAAATGGGCCAAAGATGTGTTAGATCGTAAAATGGGCCGATAAGTTTGCTAATTAGTAAATGGGCCGAAAAATATGCTAGTTAGTAAAATGGGCCAAAATCTTGGATAGATAGTTAAATGGGCTAAAATCCCTGATAAATAATAAATGGGCCGAAATCTCTATTAGATCGATAAATGGGTCGATATCTCTACTAGATCGATAAATGGGCCAAAATCACTATTAGATTGAAAATGGGCCGAAATCTCTGTTAGATCGTAAATGGGCCGTAATCTCTATTAAATAGTTAAATGAGCCAAAATCTATGCTAGATCGTTAAATGGGCCAAAGATGTTAAATATTATATGGAACAAATGATATATTGTATTATGGGCCTTAATAAAAACCTGAAATATTGACTTGGGCCTTTTTGATAAAATCATCATATGTACATAAGCTATTTTGCATACATGTTGCATGGGTTGGGATTAATGATGAAGAGAAGAAAGGCCTGTTGCCAAAATCTAGTTTGGTGGCTTTGCCACAAAATAATTAAACGGATGATTGCCTCTAGTTCGGTGGCTATGCCACAAATATTTTAATGGCTCAATGCCTCTAGTTCGGTGACTTTGTCACAATCTAGTTCAGTGGCTCTGCCACAAAAATAAATTGGCTTAATGCCTACGATTGGTGTGATGGCGGGGTGGGTTGACTTGATCCCCACAGGTGTGATGGTTGGTAAGGGTGGTGTGTAGCGGATGGAAATTAGGTTTGGGTGGGAAATTTCATTTTTGCATGCATTCCATTATTTATACTATTAACCTTGATAATGGGCTCAAGCCCAAACTCATGACTTGAAGATCTGGCCTAGTGGATTAAGTAAGTAAGTTATACATTGAGTTCTGAGTAACTCACACCCTCAAATTTTTCCTCTCGGGTAATGGAAATTGATGTGGACTTGGGCGAGGATGACTTCGTGGAGGCCATCTGCAAACATGGGTTAAATAAATTTTGAACTTTTAAATAAGTACTTTCTTTAAATTATTATTTTGGGTATGATGTAAGAAGGCCTCTATTATTAATGTTTTATGGATTTTATGTGTGGTTGGTTTAAAACTATGTTTTGGATATTTTAATATGGGCTTATGATTATTATATAATGTTTACTTAAAATAAATTTGGGTTTTAAACATATGGAAAGCTTTTAAGCGTTCTTATTTCTCAAATACATCAAACATAAATCTTTTCTCTTGGATTTATTAAACTCTAATTTCAAAAGGGTTTTGAAATCTTGATTCACCTTAATTTGTAAGATATTTTGATCTATGTAACAAACCAAATCTCGTCTTACGCATAGACCGGGTTTGGGGTGTTACATTAAATAATATCGAGCCGTTTCAAAACTCTCGGTACGTGGTTGGGTTCAATAAATAATTTCTATATAAAATTATTTCAATTGTGTTCTAAAAGATCAGTATGGCACCACAAGCATCCGACAACAAGTCAAGTAAGTATTTATTACTTAATGATTATTATGATAATCATAGGAACACTCTAGAACTTGTAGTTTTAGATGTTAAAAATCGTAGAGATTGAGACTATAGGATGTGTTGTGAAAAACAACTTTATCTCTCAAATCTCATAAAACATTATTAATAAACACTGAAATAATTTTTGATTCATAAAACTTGTAATCAGATTAAATCGAATTAGTCATCATGAGCACTAGAGGACGTGGTTGTGGACACGGTAGACATGGCCGTGGAAGAGGAAGAGGTGTTAGAGGTGCAACTGAAGCACCAAATAATATGCCGAAAATGGATGCACCTACTTCATTTGAGAGTGAGACAGGATCACGCGATCATATGGAAGAAGATAATGCCTTGACACAAGTGATGCTGTGAGTCCTAGAAAAGGTCGCTGGAACTAGAATTGGGCCAACAACTCGTGGGTCAATTTCGGAAGGACTCAAGTCAAATAATGTAGAAGTTTTTAGAGGAGTTTCCGGTGTAGCTCTGAATGTGGCTGAATATTGGCTCGAAGCTATGGAGCGGATTATGGATGATATGGAATACACTGTTGAGCAGAAACTGAAAGGAGCTGTGTCCTTGTTAAGAGACGAGGTGTATCAGTGGTGGCTTACTGTTCGAGAAGGAACCAAAGCTGCACTGATTACTTGGGAATTCTTTAAAGCTTCCTTCCAAGGGAAATATGTTGGACCGAGTTATGTAGACGCCCAAAGGAAGGAATTTCTGAATCTTGTCCAAGGGAGTAAAACAGTGGCAGCGTATGAGGCTGAGTTTCTACGTTTGAGTCGATATGCTCGGACAATAGTGTCAACATATCACGAATGTTGTGTGCGTTTCAAGGATGGGCTAAATGATGAGTTGAGGTTCTAATTGCCCCACAACAAGTTAGAACTTTTGCCACACTTGTGGAGAAGGCCAAGATAGCTGAAGAGGCTAAGAACTCAGAATGTCAGAATCGAGAAAGATTTAGAAACAAGAGAGAGACATGATCGGGTTCTTCAAAGAGATTTTATAAGAGGCCTCGAAATGATGAATCAGCCCAAGATAGAGCACCTGTAACTAATAATCGAGGTCGAGATTGTGCTGAATATGGGAAAAGGCATTCGGAGAGTCTTTGGAGGAAAAGCAGGCGCTTGTTACAAATATGATTCAATAGATCACCAAGATAGAAAGCGCCTCGACATATGGATACGACTCGGGAAGTTCGTAATAATGATGCACAATGGCCAGAGGTACTCGGTGACCACCGAGAGGTTGTGGACCAGGTCGTGGTGGTAATGGGGATGGACGTGGTCAAGGTGCACCGGGTCGAGGCAATGGTCCTAAAGGAAACACGGATGCAAGACAGCCAGGACTGGTCTATGCAGTTAGACGCCGCGAGGATGGCAATGCACTTGATGTAATAACTGGTACATTCTTTATATTTGATGTACCTGTTATTGCCTTAATAGATATTGGTTCTACCCACTTGTATGTTGCTAGTGCCATATCTGGAAACCTGAATCTAGAATGTAAAATTACCGATAGTGAGATGACAGTAATTAGTCCTTTAAGACAATCGATAATTGTAAATAAACTGTTTAGAGGCGTACCCTTAGAAATTCAAGAGGAGGTATTCTAGGCAAATTTGATGGAGTTGCCTTTCGGTGAATTCGATCTCATTCTGGGCATGGATTGGTTGGTTAAACATCGGGCGCATTTGGATTGTGCTGAGAAACAGATGTCAATAAGAACCTCGGACGATGAGGAAGTCATAATGATTGGTGAACGAAGAACTACTTGGCGAACGTGGTATCGGTGTTGAAGGCAGAAAAGTTGGTGCGAAAAGGGTATGGAGCATTCCTAGCCTTTATTTGTGCTTTGGATGCCAAAGAGATATCTGTGGATGATGTGAGAACGGTGAAGGAATTTCCAAATGTATTTCCCGAAGAACTTCCTGGTATACCTCCAGATCGGGAAGTAGAATTTGGTATCGAGCTTTTGCCCGGAACGGGCTCAAGTGTCTATTGCTCCTTATAAAATGGCACCGAAAGAATTGGCAGAGCTTAAAGCTCAAATTCAAGAATTGCTGGATCGGGGATTTATTCGACCAAGTGTGTCTCCGTGGGGAGCACCAGTTTTATTCGTAAAGAAGAAGGATGGATCGATGCGTATGTGCATTGATTACAAGAAATTGAATAAATTGACGATCAATAATAGGTATCCTTTGCCGAGAATTGATGACCTATTTGATCAATTGAAGGGAGCTTTAGTTTTCTCCAAAATTGACTTGAGATCAGGCTATCACCAGCTTAAGGTGAAAGAAGCAGATATTTTTAAGACGGCATTTAGAACTCATTATGGACATTATGAGTTTGTAGTGATGCCGTTTGGATTAACCAATGCACCAGCCGCACTTATGGACATGATGAACCGAGTCTTCCAACCATACTTAGATCGGTTTGTGGTAGTGTTCATAGATGACATTTTGGTTTATTCAAGAAATGATGAGGAGCATGACACGCATTTGCATATTGTATTGCAGTTACTTCGTGATAAGTAACTTTATGCCAAATTTAGTAAATGTGAATTTTGGCTAAAGGAAGTGACTTTCTTGTGTCATGTGGTATCAGCTGAAGGAATAAGGGTGGATCCTCGGAAGATTGAGGCTATTTTGGATTGGAAACCACCAACATCGATAGTGAAATTGAGTTTTTGGGATTGGTGGTTATTATAGACGTTTTGTTGAGGGTTTTCGTTGATTGTTGCACCCTAACTAAAGCATTGCGAAAAGGAGTTCAGTATAATTGGTGAAAAACAACAAGAGAGTTTTGAGAAATTGGAGGAGATTTTGACGGAAGATCCGGTTTAATTCAGCCAAAAGCGGAAAAGAATTCTTGTTTATTGTGATCGCCTCACACGGTGCAGGTTGTGTGTTGATGCAAAATGGAAAGGTGGTGGCTTATGCTTCTTTAATTGAGACCGCACGAAGTAAACTACCCTACTCATGATTTGGAGTTAGCTGCAGTGGTTTTTGCTTTAAAGATTTGGAGGCACTATCTCTACGGTGAGAAGTCTATTATCTACACAGATCACAAGAGTCTTAAGTACCTCCTTACCCAAAAGGAGTTGAATTTGAGATAAAAAAGATGGGTGGAATTATTAAAGGACTATGATTTCTCAATCGAATATCATCCTGGAAAGGCTAACGTGGTAGCTGACGCGTTAAGTCGTAAAGTGGTATCTGATTTAAGAGCAATGTTTGCTCATTTAAGTTTGTATGAGCATGGCAGTTTGTTAGCAGAACTTCAGGTGAAGCCTCTGTGGCTGGAACAAATCAAGGAAAAGCATACATCAGATAAAAAGTTAGGACTTTTATTTCAGCAGGTTGAAAGGGGTGAAATAGAGGATTTTAGTATAAACACAAATGGAGTGTTGTGTTTTCGTGGAAGGGTTTGTATGCCTAAAGACCCTGAATTGAGGCAAATGATTCTATGGGAGGTGCATAGTAGCCCTTATGCTATACACCCCGGAGGAAATAAGATATATCGAGATCTCCGTGAATAGTATTGGTGGCCAGGGTTGAAGCGGGAGATTTTTGAGTTTGTAGGAAAATGTTTGACTTGTCAGCAAGTGAAGGCGGAGCATCAATTACCGTCAGGTTTGTTACAACCAGTAAAGATTCCTCTTTGGAAATGGGAGCGGATAACTATGGATTTTGTTAGTGGGTTACCTTTAACACCTACTAAGAAAAATTTCGTATGGGTAATAGTTGATCGTTTGTGAAGACTACTCATTTTCTTCCAATTGCATACAATTATTCGTTGTAGAAATTGGCTAAGTTGTATGTATCCGAAATCGTGAGGTTGCATGGGGTACCAGTGTCTATTATTTCAGACAGGGATCTTAGATTTACGTCACAATTTTAGAAAGCTCTGCATGAAGCCTTAGGGACAAAGTTGAATTTTAGTACGGCTTTTCATCCTCAGTCTGATGGACAATCGGAAAGAGTAATTCAGATATTGGAAGACATGTTAAGGGGATGTGTGATCGACTTCAGAGGTAGTTAGGAGGATTTTCTACCATTGGCAGAATTTGCTATAATAATAGCTATCAGTCTAGCATTCAGATGGCACCCTATGAGGCATTGTATGGTCGTAGGTGCCGTACTCCTACCTGTTGGACTGAATTGAGAGAACGACAGATGTTGGGTCTTGATTTGATTTCTGAAACAGAGGAAAAGGTAAAAGTTATTCGAGCACGGTTAAAGGAAGCTTCGAATAGACAGAAATCGTATGATGATTTGATGTGAAAGGATATCGAGTTTGCTGTGGAAGAGCAAGTCTTCTTGAAGATCTCACCTTGGAAGAAGATTTTCAGATTTGGAAAGAAGGGCAAGCTGAGCCCTAGGTTCATCGGACCATATCGTGTGATAAAGCGTGTTGGTCCAGTGGCTTATCAAATTGAATTACCTCCGGAGTTGGGTCAAATTCATAATGTTTTCCATGTTTCCATGCTGAGACGCTATAGGTCGGATCCATCTCATATAGTACCGATAGAGGAAGTGAAATTAAATTCAAACTTGTCTTTTGAAGAGGAACCAGTGGAAATTATTGACCGGGATGTTAAAGTACTAAGAAAGAAGACTATGCCATTGGTCAAAGTTTTATGGCATAATCACGGAGCGGAGGAAGCTACGTGGGAGCCTGAGGAAGCTATTTGGCAGCAATATCCTCACCTCTTTTAATCAGGTAAATTTCGAGGATGAAATTTTATTTAAGAGGGGTAGAACTGTAACATCCTAAATAATTGAGTATCATTATGTTGCTAAAATGTTGGTTTGGGTTACTTGGAGTTAGAATGAATATTATTATTTAAGTGTACTTTAGAGTAAAGTAATTAAATGACCTTAAGACTTAAATTAATTAAGTACCAAAAGATGGCATAAGTTGAGCTAGTAGTAAGGTGGAGTTGGCGCCATATGTATTACCATGAGGGAAGGAGTTCAAATCACCTTGCATGCAACTAAGAATTTTTATTTTTTTGCTTTAGCTTGAGCATGTGTAGGCAAAGAGATAAGGCTAGGATGAGTTGAGATGTTTTATTTTTGGTAAGAACACTAAGTATTTGGAAAGTTAAGGATAAGGGCTTGAAATGGGGGATTGTGTTTCATCAACTTAAGGAAAAAGGAGGGGAAAAAGGCTTAAGAGTAGGAAGATGTTTTGGAAACTTCCTAATGGCCATTTGACCCATGTTTTTGGATGGCGATGAGGCAAAAAGGGGTGGCCGGTTTTGGTTGAGAGTATGGTAGCTTGAATGTTAGAAGAAACTCTTTCATTTTGGTCATTTTCTTAACAAATCATTTTTTCTCCACCCATATTCTCTCTAGCCGAAAATTTCCAGCATATTTGAGTACACAATTCATTTTTCTTCTTCTTTGAGCCATTCTCTTGTGACCATTTCGGTTTGAAACTTTTTCTCTCCCAAAACCTTTTTCTCTTTGTGACCGAAAGTACATAGACAAGCAAATATTTTTCTTCCTTTCATCTTCTCATTTTCTCCTCCTATGCTGAATGCATTTTCTTCCAAACTAAGTATCTTTTTCTTCTCTTTTCTTTCTCCTTTCTTTTTCATTCTTTCTCTCTTTCTCTCTTGAAACCGAACCATACCATCCTATCTCCCTTTTCTCTATTTTTCTTCTTCATTACAATTTTCCTCAATTTTATATCACCCATGGCCGAATGTAATATGCTCTTGTGACAAAATTCTCTTCATTTTCTCTTACCACAATCGATTTCAAGAATCAAGGTAAGGAGATTTTTATTTTAAGAATTCTTATTAAGTTAGTATAGTTAGTTATTAATTGATTCGTTTGTAGGATCACAATCTTTCAATTGATTCTCGTGGAACGAAGACAAATCGTGGTAAATAAAATCCCAAATCTTATAAACGTTCATCATTTTTCGATATTAATAAGTCGAACTAATAATATTATGTCTTTAGAGACATTCAAGATAGGGCAAAAAAGGGCAGTCCATAGCCTTCGAATGAGGGGCGATTCCGCAAATCCCCCTATTTATAAATGAAGGGCTGTTTCGGGAATCTAGGATTTTCCACTGGGTTGCGGACCATCAACCGAGGAGAATCAATTATTTGAAGTAGTTCATACTCCCGAGCCTTTGTACGTTCGTGGATTCTCATCGAGTAACGAACCATCGAACGAGAAGAAACCAAAGATGGAAGTGTGCAAAATCAAAAGGGTAAGGATTTAGATCATATATCAATAGTAAATTTTTTTGATAAAAGATAATGTCCTAATGGTTCGTATTATGATTAGGTGTTGACGAGCGGGAAGGTTTAGTACTCACGATATCAAGGTGTGTAACTTCACGCTTTTCTCGGGTTGGATGTCATTCGTGGTATTGAGTAAAAATCGTAAAAATTGACAAAATCGATATAATACGAAATATTTGGTATTTTGGTGAAATATTCATAAAAATTGTTAAAAATGTGAAAATTACGAAAACGCCCTCGATGTGTAGGTAGTAAAATGAATACTAAAAATCTCATGTGTAAATGGGCCAAAGATGTGTTAGATCGTAAAATGGGCCGATAAGTTTGCTAGTTAGTAAATGGGCCGAAAAATATGCTAGTTAGTAAAATGGGCCGAAATCTTGGATAGATAGTTAAATGGGCCGAAATCCCTGATAAATAATAAATGGGCCGAAATCTCTGTTAGATCGATAAATGGGCCGATGTCTCTGCTAGATCGATAAATGGATCGAAATCTCTGTTAGATTGAAAGTGGTCCGAAATCTCTGTTAGATCGTAAATGGCCGTAATCTCTGTTAAATAGTTCAATGGGCCAAAATCTATGCTAGATCGTTAAATGGGCCAAAGATGTTAAATATTATATGGAACAAATGATATATTATATTATGGGCCTTAATAAAAACCTGAAATATTGACTTGGGCCTTTTTGATAAAATCATCATATGTACATAAGCTATTTTGCATACATGTTGCATGGGTTGGGATTAACGATGAAGAGAAGAAAGGCACATTGCTAAAATCTAGTTCTTGGGTTTGCCACAAAATAATTAAGCGGTTGATTGCCTCTAGTTAGGTGGCTATGCCACAAATATTTTAATGGCTCAATGTCTCTAGTTTGGTGATTTTGTCACAATCTAGTTCGGTGGCTCGCCACAAAAATAAATTGGCTTAATGCCTACAATTGGTGTGATGGTGGGTGGGTTGACTTGATCCCCAGGTGTGATGGTTGGTACGGTGGTGTGTAGCGGATGGAAATTAGGTTTGGGTGGGAAATTTCATTTTGCATGCATTCCATTATTTATCTTTGTTAACCTTGATAATGGGCTCAAGCCCAAACTCATGACTTGATGATCGGCCCGATGGATTAAGTAAGTAAGTTATACATTGAGTTACGAGTAACTCACACCCTCAAATTTTCCTCTCGGGTAATGGAAATTGATGTGGACTTGGGCGAGGATGACTTCGTGGAGGCCATACTGCAAACATGGGTTAAATAAGTTTTGAACTTTTAAATAAGTACTTTCTTTAAATTATTATTTTGGGTATGATGTAATAAGGCCTCTATTATTAATGTTTTTATGGATTTTTATGTGTGGTTGGTTTAAAACTATGTTTTGGATATTTTAATATGGGCTTATGATTACTTAAAATAAATTTGGGTTTTTAAACATATGGAAAACTTTTAACTGTTCTTATTTCTCAAATACATCAAACTTAAATCTTTTCTCTTGGATTTATTAAACTCTAATTTCAAAAAGGGTTTTGAAATACTGATTCACCTTAATTTGTAAGATATTTCGATCTATGTAACAAACCAAATCTCGTCATACGCATAGATCGAGTTTGGGGTGTTACAAAAATACAAGTTATGAAATCATAATGTGATATGTGATGGGTAAGAGTAAGTATGAGTAAGTATACTTAAGCATTTGAGACTTATGTTGCTATTGTTTCATGAGATGGAAGAGTTTATTATGATCAATGATGTTGCTATATAAATTTCATGCAAACTTACTAAGCTATATGCTTGCCCCTCTCTTTTCATTTTTCCTTGTAGTATCGCCAAGGTAGCTCAGGGATCGTAGAACGTCGGAGCTCGGATCACACTATCAATCACTATTTTGGGATAGCAAAGATGATTTATTTCGAGTATGACATGTATAGAAACTTGATCATTTTGAGTTATGTCATAATGGGAGCCAAA
Organism: Gossypium rotundifolium; assembly: GCA_025506655.1. Classification (NCBI taxonomy): domain Eukaryota; kingdom Viridiplantae; phylum Streptophyta; class Magnoliopsida; order Malvales; family Malvaceae; genus Gossypium; species Gossypium rotundifolium. The sequence continues at coordinate 29,553,859 of CP106732.1, read as the reverse complement.
GTGTTGGCTATTAAGGTTATTCACTCTATTTGTATATGGCTAAAGAAATTGTCCAATATTTGTTAAGTTCCATATCTTGATGATGATGAGTTTTTATGAATTCTATAAATGCTATCTTAGGGATTTTTCATAGTGCATTACTGCTATATTATGTGTTGCTTGTGTTGGAATATATATGTTCATGTTTTAGGGTGGCAATTGGCTTGGAAAATAGCCTTCTAATTGTCCACACGGGTAGACACACGGGCGTGTGTCTAGGCTATATGTATTACACGGTCAGCCCCATGGGTGTGTTAATAGGTCATGTGTCCCCTTTATCAACTTGAGAGAATGTGATTCATCACACAGGCCAGCAGACGGGCACGTGCCTAGGCCGTCTGCCCTTAAGAGATTGATGATGTCATAAACAGAGAGCTCCATGGGCAGAGGACACGGGTGTGTCTAGGTCTTGTGAAGGACACGGGTTATAGACACAGGCGTGTGTCCTGTAACAGCCCGATTAAGACCTTAGTAGGAACAGTGGTTTCGATACCATAAATTCGAGGTCAAAAAAATTTCAAAATCATTTTTGGTGTTTATAGTATGTGGTTTAGCTAGTGAAATTTTTGTGTGAAGATTTTATCGATTGTGTGTTCAATTTGCGAAAAGGACTTAATCGCATAAAGTGTAAAATGTTATGTGATGATTGTAAAGTGCTTAATTGTTATTATCTTTATAATGTGGAGGCTTTATGATGCAATTAGGCCATATTAGTGATAGTGGGTGGCAATAGACTAGAATAACCTTAATATATAAAGGTTCTATATGTTTAATAAAAAGGGCAAATTAGTAAAAGACATATTAATGTTTAATAAACAAAATAAAACAAATCTTAATGGCAATTTCTCATCTTTTCCACTGATTTTTGAACAAAAGAAAACCATTTGAAGCAAATAGGGTTTTCGCACATTGAGTACTTGATTCAAGGTATGTTTGAGCTCAATTTTTGATAATTTTAATGTTTTTGTGATTGTTGCTTCGTGCTCCTTCAAACCCATGCTTAAATTTTAGAAATTGATGGTGATTTTGAGATATGTCATTGATGATTGTTTGAGCTTTGTGGTAGTTGTTGATAAATTATGAAAGATATGTGAATGATAAACATATTTTATCTTGGAATTTTTAGTGAAATTGAGTAATTTGAGCTTAGTTGTGAAAATGAGAAATGGAAGGACTAAAATGTGAAATAAATGAAATATTTGGGCTTGTATGAGTAAAGTGAGAATTCGGCTAAGCATGGGTACAAGCAAATTATGTGTATTTGATGACTTAATGAATTAGGGACTAAAGTGTCGAAATGTGAAAATGTGAGGGCTATTTTGTGAAATGCCCTAAATAAGTGTGTATTGACTAAATTCAATGAATTGGTGATAGGATTGAATTTGAATGTGTTATAGACCAAGAAAGGAGAGGTTCGGATCGAGATCGAGACAAAGACAAAGACAAGGTGCTCGATTAATCGATCGTTACGATTTTTGATGTCCGAGGTAAGTTCGAATATAATACTAGTTGTAAACTATATCTATGTGATGTGAATTGAATGAATATATATATAACTATGAGATTAGAAATACTATATGGGAAATTAGAAATGAGACAGAGATGATTAGCATTGTGTATACGAAAAGATAAAAGCTTTGGCTTATCGAATTGGCATTGTGTTTGCGATACCGATATAAGTTTAGTTTACCATATTTGCACTAAGTGTGCAGTGACGATTATGTTTCGATTATGAAATTGGCAGTAAGTGTGCGAATAAGTCAAAGGAATAAGCAAAGGTTGAACGATGGTTAATATCAAACAATTGAGTAGCACGAGTGGTGAGTAACTATGTGTTGATCAAGGTGCGTTTGAACTTATGTGGTTGATGATAGATTAAAGAGTTGAATGAATAGATAATTGAGTATGTGGTTGAGATTGATAATGTTCCTAATTATTACTTTCTCTATGTGATGGTATAAATATATATTGATGTGGTATTCTTGAGTAGTATGTATTGTATTTTGAACTTACTAAGCTTTTGAAAGCTTACTATGTGATTTGTTTTTCTATTTTACAGTGTTAGTAAAGCTAGCTCGGAGTCATCATCTTTATCACACTATCGGCAAGCTATTTTGGATACTTTTGAAAGATGTGAATATTTGAATATGGCGTGTATAAGCTAGTCAATGTGGTATGTTTTGAGTTGTATAAACCTTGCCATGTAATATGGCTTAGTAGTTGAGTATTGTTGGTATATATATATGTTATGCTATGAAAATGATGAATGTGGTATGAAATCATGAGTATGAAAATGGTATGTTTTATATTGATTTGGTTGATAAGAATGATGGATTAAATGTGAATTGTGGTAAGAATTACATGATGCTTAACTTGTATACTTTAGGTTGTGAAATTAGTATTTGGATGGACTTATTTGTGTTGATTTTGAGTAAGGAAATGGATAATGTTGTTGATGATTATTTGGTGTATATGATGGTATGTTTTGGTTACCAATTGATGTTTAAATACATGAGATTTGTTCTTATAGAGATGACCCTTATGTGGGTGGAAAATTGGTTATGCAAATGGCCTATTTCGCTTACACGGCCAAGGGACACGGGCGTGTGTCTCTGCCGTGTGGCTCAAGGGCCACTTCGAAGTGTGCCTGGACAGGTTACATGGCCGTGGTACATGGGCATGCCTGGTGGCTGTGTGATCAAGTCAGTAGCTAGCTTAACTACACCCGGCCATGTAACATGGGCGTGTCTAGTGGCCGTGGGAACAAGTCAGTATATATGCTCTATTTTGGCATGGTCTAGACACATAGGCGTCTCTGGTAGTCGTGTGAGGCACACGGCCCTTGACTGTACGGGCGTGTGACTTTGCAGTATTGAAGAATGTTTAAATTTCTAAAAACTTTTATAAGTGTTCGATTTAGTCCTAACGTCTTTCTAACACGTGTTTGAGGTCTCGTAGACCTCAATAAGGGATTATATGCTAGTATTTGAATATGCTTGATTGATGATTGACTTTGTGTTGTAAAATGAAAGTGAAATGTTTTGATTGTTTGGTAATGCCTCTTAACCCTATTTCAGCTGTGATTTTGGGTTAGAGGTGTTACATTTTATTGGTATCAGAGCTACAGTTTAGTCAATTCTCAGACTAATGTAGTGCGTGTGAGTCTATCTATACATGCCATATATGGAATTGCGATAGTGTGATGAATTCTGGCAGTTGAAAATGTGTTTTCATATAGTAATGGATCCCGATCGAGCAGTTGCTAATGATGTTGAGAGTAACACGACTGCTCCCACTCAAAGGATAGTGCCGACCATAACTAGGCTGAATGATAGTAGTGAGGGAGGAGAGGCTATGCAAGCCTTCTTCTGAATGATGAGTGAGTGGTTTTTGGAGTTCGTTCGAACAAATCTGGCTGCTCTACAACCTCCACCCCCACAAGTACCTGTTGCCCCACAAGTTGTAGATCCGATCCGATTGAATAAGTCTTCTGTGGATAAGATTCGTAAGTATAGGGCTGAAGAGTTTAGGGCCACAGCTGATGATGATGCTAAGCGAGCTGAGTTTTGGTTTGAGAATACAATTTGGGTATTCGAAGAGATGTCGTTGACCCCTTATGAATGTATCAATTGTGTAGTTTCTTTGTTGAGAGATACATCTTATAACTGGTGGAAAACGTTGATTTCTGTGGTTCTAGATAAAGGATCACCTGGGATTTCTTTCAAGTTGAATTCAAAAAGAAGTATATCAGTCAACGATTTATTCATCATAAACGTAAAGAGTTCCTTAAGATGAAACAAGGTCGTTTGTCAGTTACTGAGTACAAGCGAGAATTTGTGAGATTGATCCAGTATGCACAGGAATGTGTTTCGACTGAAGCTACTATGTGTAAACGCTTTATATAAAGGTTGAATGAAGATATTAAGCTATTGGTTGGGATACTTGACATAAATAAATTTGTTGTGTTAGTTGAATGAGCCTGCAAAGCCGAGCAGCTCAGTAAATAAAAGAAGAAAGCCGATTCTGAAGCTCGAGATGAAAGAAAAAGATTGATGAGTAAGATGTCTCAACCTTCGACGAAGAGATTTAGAGATGCAAGCAATCGGTCAAATGCTTTGTTTAGACATTCGAGTAGAGATTATGTAAGACAAAGCATCAATTCACGAGATCAAATTCAAACTGAATCAAGTGTTGGAAGTGCGAAAAGTAACAAACCAAAGTGTAGACAGTGTGGAAGATGACATGTGGGAGAATGTTGGGGCAAATATAATAATTGAACTTGTTATAAATATGGATCACGAGATCACTTCATTCGAGACTGCCCAAAGATGACTGAGGAAGAAAATGTTCAGAATATGAGATCGAGTAATGTGACGGCTAGGGGTAGACCACTCAGAAATGTCAAGAATGTGACTGGAAGCCAAAGAGGGACTATTGATACAGCTGTGAGATCAGAGGTGAGAGCACATGGTCACCCTTATGCTATACGTGCACGAGAGGAAGCGTCATCTCCAAATGTCATCACTGGTACTTTTACTCTATTTGATACGGATGTGATTGCATTGATAGATCCAGGATCTATTTACTCCTATGTGTGTGTGAATCTAGTATCTAGTAAGTCTCTACTTGTTGAGTCTACTAAATTTGTGATTAGATATCGAACCCCTTAGGGAAATGTGTTTTGGTGGATAAAGTGTGTAAGAATTGCCCATTGATGTTTCGGGATTATGCTTTTCGGCTAATTTGGTATTGTTACCATTCGATGAATTTGATATAATTCTGGGTATGGATTAGCTCACTTTGCATAATTTCATTGTGAATTGTAAAAGAAAGAGTATTGAATTGAGAAGTCAATATGGTGAGATAGTTCGAATTGAATCCAGTGATATGAAAGGGTTACCAGCTATTGTATCTGCGATGAAAGCTTTGAACTATGTGAGAAAGGGTTGCGAAGCATATCTGGCATACATGATTAGTACAAAAGTGACTGAGAAGAAAGTTGAATTAGTACCTATAGTTTGTGAATTTCCAGAAGTGTTTCCTGAAGAGTTACCGGGATTACCTTTGATTCGAGAAGTTGAATTTGGAATTGAATTGGTACTAGGGATGACTCCTATCTCAATAGCTCCGTATAGAATGGCACGAATGGAATTGAAAGAATTAAAGTCTCAGTTGCAAGAGTTGACTGACAAAGGGTTTGGTAGACCAAGTTTCTTGCCCTAGGGTGCTCCTGTGTTGTTCGTGAAAAAGAAAAACGACACTATAAGAATGTGTATCGACTATAAACAATTGAACAAAGTGACGATAAAGAATAAGTATCCTCTGCCACGTATTGATGATTTGTTTGATCAGTTGAAAGGAGCTATTGTGTTTTCTAAGATAGATTTAAGATCGGGCTACTACTAGCTACGAGTCAAAGAGTCAGATGTACCGAAGACTGCTTTCAGAACGAGGTACAGACATTATGAATTCTTAGTGATGCCTTCTGAACTAACGAATCTCTTGCAGTGTTTATGGATCTGATGAACCGGATATTCAGACCATATTTGGATCGTTTTGTTGTCGTGTTCATTGATGATATTCTGATTTATTACTGTGAGGAGACGCAACATGCCAAACATTTGTGAATTGTGTTACAGGCTCTGCGTGAGAATTAATTATATGCAAAGTTTAGCAAATGTGAGTTTTGGTTGCACAAAGTTGGTTTTCTGGGGGATATTGTATCATCTGCGGGAATACGGGTTGATTCAAGTAAAATATCAGCAATTTTAGAATGGAAGCCACTAAGAAATGTGTCTGAAGTCCGTAGTTTTTTGGGATACTATAGACGGTTTGTGAAAGGCTTCTCGATGATTGTGACTCCGTTGACTAAATTACCACAGAAAGATGTTAAATTCGAGTGGTCAGAAAAGTGTCATTAGAGTTTTAAGCAGTTGAAAGCATTGTTGACGAAAGCAACAGTGTTATTTCAGCTTGAATCAGGTAAAGAATTCATAGTTTACAGTGATGCATCATTGAATGGTTTGGGCTATGTACTGATTCAGGAAGGCAAAGTCATTACTTATGCTTCGGAACAGTTAAAGCCACATGAAAAGAACTATCTAACGCATGACCTTGAATTGGACGTGATTGTGTTCGAATTGAAGATTTGGTGACACTACTTATTTGTTGAGAAATGTCATATTTATACCGATCACAAGAGTTTGAAGTACTTGATGACTCAGAAAGAATTGAATTTGCGACAGAGAAGATGGTTAGAATTGCTAAAAGATCATGAACTTGTGATTGATTATCATCCGGGTAAAGCTAATGTTGTTGCTAATGCTTTGAGTCGGAAGTCTATATGTGCTTTGTGAGCAATGAATGTTCAGATAGATCTGTGTGGTGATTCAACTTTAGTCGAGTTAAAAGTGAGACCAATGTTCGTACGTTAGATTTATGATGCTCAGAAAAGTAGTGATGAAATGATATCAAAACGAACTCAATATGAATTGAATTCAAAATCAGAATTTTGAGTTGATAGTGATGATTGCTTGAGATTTAGAGATCGGATTTGTGTTCCAAAGAATTCAGAATTGATTATATTAATTTTGAGCGAAGCTCATAAAAGTCATTTGACTGTTCATCCGGGGAGTGCAAAATGTATAATGATTTAAAATAGTTTTATTGGTGGCATGGTATGAGGAGAGACATCTTTGACTTTGTGTCAAAATGTTTAGTTTGTTAGCAAGTAAAAGCTGAACATTAGGTTTCGTCCGGCTTGTTACAACCGATTATGATTCCTGAGTGGAAATGGGAGAGGATCACGATGGACTTTGTATCGAGATTGTCTTTGTCTCCGAGAAAGAAAGATGCAATCTGGGTGATAGTTGACAGATTGATGAAATTAGCTCATTTAGTTCCAGTGAGAACAGATTATTCACTTAATAAATTGGCTGAATTGTATATTGCTGAGATTGTGAGATTGCACGAGGTGCCACTATCTATTGTATCTGATAGAGATCTGAGATTTACCTCGCGATTTTGGATGAAATTGCAAGAGGCTTTAGGCACAAAGTTGCATTTTAGTACTGCATTTCATCCACAGACGGATGGCCAGTTCGAGCGGATTATCCATGTTCTCGAAGATATGTTGAGATGCTGTATACTTGAGTTTGAAAGAACGTGGGAAAAACATTTACCGTTGATAGAAATTTCATATAATAACATTTTTCAATCTAGCATTAAAATGGCACCGTATTAGGCTCTTTACGGTCGAAGATGTCAAACTCCATTATATTGGACTGAACTGAGTGAGAATAAGATTCACGGGGTTGATCTAATAAAAGAGACTGAGCAGAAAGTGAAAGTAATTCGTGATAGTTTGAAAGCGGCTTCAGATTGTCAAAAGTCATATGTAGACTTGAAACGAAAAGATATTGAATTCAAAGTTGGTGACAAAGTGTTTTTGAAAGTATATCTATGGAAGAAAATACTTCAATTTGGCCGGAAAGGCAACCTAAGTCCGAGGTTCATCGGACCGTATGAGATCATTGAACAAGTTGGGCCGGTTGCTTATAGATTGATATTGCCACCTGAGTTAGAAAATATTCATAACGTGTTTCATGTGTCGATGCTTCGACGGTACCGATCTGATTTGTCTCATGTGATTGTTCCTACTGAGACTGAGATTCAGTCAGATTTGTCGTATAGTGAAGAATAGATTCGAGTTTTGGCACATGAAATTAAAGAGTTGAGAAACAAAAGAATTTCCTTAGTGAAAGTGTTGTGGCACAAAAACGGAGTTGAAGTGTAACATCCTTAAATTTGGGTCTTTGTATTTTATTTATCGCATGTAGATAGTAGGGCTGTTGTGCTTGTTTAGGGTGTCTTAGGGTCTAGGCTTAGGCCAGAGATAGGCTGGAGCCTTGTGGAAAATTTCATTTTTGGGCTTCTAGTAGAGGGGAGCTGATTGGGCTAGGTGTTAAGGGAAAGTATTGGAGTGTTTAGACACAAGTATTCTAGTGGTAAAGTGGCAAGGGAGGTGCCACTTAAGCACAAGGGGAGTGACGCCTCATGCAAGTGGGAGAGCCTAGGTTCGAGCAGCAGAAATTCCCTTTCCTGCTAATTATTTTGATGCCAAGGCTAGGGGAGTTGTGTTCAGGTGGGACTCTGATGGATGAGTAGTGGAAGGAGTCAACGCATTTGAATTGTGTGATAGAGAGAAATTTGTGGAGTTCGATTCATTCAAACAGATTTGAATGGGTGGCCAGGAGAAATTTGTGGAGATGAATGTGGGAGTTTAGAGTTGGCCGAATGGCAAACTCTAAGGGGAGTAGGAGGAATCAGTTTTGGGTGCTTAGAGGGGGTGCCGAATTTCTATAGTAGGCTTAAGGGAGCATTTTCGGTTGGCTAAGAAAAAAAGAAAAAGGCATTCTTTTGGTTTTTCTTTTTCTCTTTTCTCCCTCTTTGGTCAAAACCAAAGACCCATAACATTTTTTCTGTTGAGTTTTATGGCTTCCCAGGTACCAAAACCGAAACATTTCTTTTCCTACATCTCTTCTCATTCTCTTTTCCCTTTTCCTATATTTTTTCTTTGTTGTTTGGCCGAACCAACCTTGTTTCCCATTCATCTTATGTGATTTATTTTCTTGTCATTCTCTTGAAGAGCTGAAACCCTCTGAACCTATACCCTATCACAACTTTATTCCCTTTCTCTTCTTTTCATTTAGTTTAGTAAGAGCTAAAACTCTATATTCCTTCATCCTCTTCTTTTTGTTCACTCATTGTTAGCCGAAACCACATTCCCAATATTTCCCTTCATATTTTCATTACCGAAACTTCTGGAGCTCTTCTCTCTTCTCCTTTAATCTCTGGCCGAATACCATCTGTTAGGGATCTCTCCTCAATCACATCCTTCTTCTTGCGTTAGTGAAACACTTTAGGCATTTGGGGTAAGTCTAGCCACTTTGATCGAATCTTTTCTATCTTTATTCTCTCCCTCTATCGTTTTTTATATGGAGAAAAGCTGAGGTTTGGCATCTATGGTGGGTAGTTCTTTAGCCAAATTTCCTTGGCTATCTTAATCATTTCTTTGATTTTGTAACAACGGATCGTCGTTGTCCATCCACTTCCAATCGATTTTGCTAGTACTGTGGTAAGAGTCCCTGCTAGCCAATTATTTCTATTGTGTTAAATGCCGAAGGTAGTAGCTAATCTTGTAGATCTTGGCCGATTGGGGGGTGTTAATGAAGGCTTGGCGTAGCCGACAGAGTATTCAAGTGGTGCTTTGGTCTAAGATACCGAATCTTCGGGATTTGTTAACCTAGGTAAAGGATCTATTCATTCAGGTTAAATCTCTATTCATCGTTGAAACACCCCAAACCCGGCCCAAAAAGCTTGACCGGATTTGATATGTTCCTCGAGTAAAACTTTAGCAAATTGTCACTTTGTTTAAGAAAAACTTGATGATTTTGAATAAAAGCAGTTAACTTAAAGATCGGGTTGAAATCAAATTGTAAAGTAATTTTGTATCTTCTTAAAACATTATTTTAAGAGAAATTAATAAGTTAAAAGAAAACCAAATTTAATGAAAAATTTATTTATTACTTTAAAATGTATATATATATATTAGTGTCAAAAACATTTTAAATTATTTATCAAAAACCATTTAGTTATTTAATTAATAATTGTTCATGGCGAGTAAAAAAAAACAAATCCAAACACAAAAATTAAAAGCAGTTCATAGTGGCCTTATTACATAAAAAAGCAAAACCCATAATAAATTCAAAATAAGTTTAATAAGTTTAATTTGGAAAATCTCCAAAATACTTTATTTGAGCATTGGCCACCACGTAGTCCTCGCTGACCCGATCCATTGCCCTAAGAGTTATTTGAAAAATTATCCCACAAAGGGGGTGAGCCATAAACTCAATGTGTAACATATACATTTAAAAAGTCCATTTGATCATAGCTTTTAAGCCCATTAAAAACACATATAGCCATAGGCCCATTTTTAGTCATATTTGGCCAAAAGCCCATTTTTATAGCAGATCAAATAATAATCATTTAAAATCACATGGATATATACATATAATGAAATGCAAACCCGGCCCACCTAAATATCCATCCGCTACACACCACCGTACCAACCAATCACACCGTGGGATTACTAAATCGACCCTCCATCCGCTACACACCATCAAAGGCGATTCTTTGCGGTCAACATGCACATCGCCTTATAATTTTGTGGCAAGGCCACTGGACAAATGTGACCAAGTCACAGATTCAAATTATGTGACCAAGTCACGGATTCAAAATATGTGACCAAGTCACGGATTATGTGGTAAAACCAGGAATACTTCCCTTTATCAATTTTACCCATATGCCCATGCACATATATAATATTTAGTTTTCATGCCATTTACCCCAAAATCATAGCAAAATCATATTTATCTCACATTTAGGCATATAGCAAAATTAGCAAAATATTGGGGTTAAACATACCTGAATATCGTATACCACTGAATGGTATCCACAATCATTATCAAACATATTGTCAAATAAATCACATTTAATATAGATCTATGAGATTTTAGTGTAATGTTAGACACCTTATGACTGTGAGAACGATACCTTCTCTCTTGTCAACACCTAGTTAATTATCACACTTGATTAGTATACACTATTACTAATAAAACTATACTATTGATGAGAGATCTAAATCTTTACCCTCGGATTCTCGAACAACCGTTATTTGTGGTTTTTCTCTGCTAGATGGATCAAAACCCACTGACATTCCACTAACAAAAAGTGGTTTGGTTGTACGCACGACTTCAAATAACCAATCTTCGTTAGCAAAGGGTCCACAACCCGGTGGAAAATCTCTTATCCCCGATATAGCCCTTCGTTCGTAGTTTGAGGGTATAACAGTGCCTCCCCTCTTCCAAACACTCCGTACTGCTCTTTTCGACCCTATCTTGTTAGTCTGAAAATCACCCCTAAAATAACATTGATTAATAATCTATCTAAAAGAATTGATATAACCGAAAGTGATATTCAAACGTTGGTTTCCAAAAAGATTCTTAAAATCCCTTCCAAGGATTCGGCATAGGAGAGAAAAAAATAAGAGAATTATGTTTCTAAATCGGCTATAATAAAAGGAGATAATGAAAACAATTGACAAAAATCTTAATTGACCACTTGAAGATTCGACCTTGAACAAAAAGAAGAGAAAAATATGGTGTTTTGGCTATGGTGGTTTCGGGTTTCCAACAAAAGAAAAGAAAGATTAAGATGAAAATGAAAGATGATTTGGTTTGACAAAAGAGAAGAAAAGAATGTTGATTCTGGTTTTGGTAGAAGGTAGTTTCAGTTGAGAGTGAAGAAGAAAGAAAAATGAAAAGAGAAAGAAAGAGAAAAGGAAGAAAAAGATAATGATAAATGATGATTTCCAAAAGAAAAGAGATGAGTTTAGGGACTTATGTGCATTTGGCCAAGAGGGAAAAAGTGAAGAAAAATAGGTTTATGATCTTTGGTATTTTCGGTTACAAAGAGGATGAAAGATGTTTTGTTTAGTAGAAAAGAAACTAGAAAGACTTTTCAAACCGAAATGGAAAATTGCAAAAGACCAAAAGAAGAGAAAAAGGCTTCTCTTTTGTGTAGATAGGCATTCAACTATGAACAAGGTTTTGGAGAAAATAGGTTAAAAATTTTAGCCAACTATCACCCTAATGCCTATGCAAAAATTCGGCCAACCTATGCCAACATGATCCCTTTTTTTTCTCCTTATTTCTTCCTCATCAATCCGTTGTTTCCAAACACAATTAATCCTTCTCCCTTAGCCCCTAAAGTCGACTAGGTTCATGGTCAAATGACCATGAAAAAGCTTCCAAAACATCCTCCTTTCTTCAAGCCTTTTGTCCCCCTATCTTACCATATCATCATGATCCCATGCCATAACTTCTAGCTTGCCTTTTTCATATGGTTTACTAACCAAAAATAAGAAGATGACCAACCATTCTAGAATAGTCTTGGCCGATACTATAGGAAAGAAAATAAAAAAAATTAAAATTCTTCCATTTGCTAGCTAGGGGATTCGAACCTCTCTCCTCATGCATTCACTCATGCACCATTGCCACTTTGCCAAATGACTTATTATGCTTTAAACCTCTTGTCAATATTTCTTAAAGCCTATCTTGCTTAGCTCCATCTTAATTATTAAAAACTTAAGATTTTACTAAGCATTCACTTACATAATGAAGTTCAAAAATAAACTTCCAAAACACACTCAATCATATTTAGGCATGCAACAACATTCAATTAAGTAGAGATGCATAACCCCTAATTATCAGGATGTTACAGTTCTACCCCCTTAAAAATAATTTCGTCCTCGAAATTACCTGGCTAGAACAAGTGAGGGTATTGCTATCACATCGCTTCCTCCGGTTCCCACGAAGCTTCTTCTGATCCATGATTCTGCCATAACACTTTGACGAGAGGAACCAATTTTCTCCGTAAAACCTTTACATCTCGCTCCAGAATTTGAATTGGCTCCTCTTCATAGGACAAATTTGGTCTTAATTTCACCTCCTCAACTGGCACTACATGAGATGGATCCGACCGGTAACGGCGTAACATTGAAACATGGAACACATCGTGCATTTGCTTCAACTCAAAGGCAAATCTAACTGATATGCCACAGATCCGACCCGCTTCACAACCCGATAAGGTTCAATGAACCTGGGACTTAACTTCCTTTTGCGACCAAATCTCATCACCTTTTTCCAAGGTGAGACCTTTAGGAATACTTGATCCCCCACAACAAACTCTATTTCCTTCTACTTAAGATCTGCGTATGACTTTTGTCTGTTAGATGTTTCCTTTAACCGAGCCCAAATTACCTTAACCTTTTCTTCGGATTCAGCCACTATTTTTGGACCCAAAATCTGACGTTCCCCTAATTCTGTCCAACACGTAGGAGTGCGACACTTCCGTCCATATAGTGCTTCATATGGTGCCATCCGAATATTGGCTTGGTAACTATTGTTGTACGCAAATTCCGCTAACGGTAAGAACTCTTCCCAACTTCCCCTGAAATCCATCACATATCCCCTTAACATATCTTCTAAGATTTGGATTACTCGTTCAGACTGTCCGTCAGACTACGGATGAAATGCTGTACTGAAATCCAATCTGGTGCCCAAAGTCTGATGCAATGCTTTCCAAAATCGAGACGTAAACCTCGGATCTCTATTCGAAATAATCGACACCGGCACTCCATGCAACCTCACAATCTCAGCCACATATAACTTTGCCAATTTTTGCAAAGAGTAATCAACCCGAACTGGGATAAAATGTGCAGATTTCATCAATCGGTCCACTATTACCCATACAGAGTCTTTCTTAGTAGGCGTAAGAGGAAGCCCACTAACAAAGTCCATGGTGATTCTCTCCCACTTCCACTACGGAATCTTTATCGGTTGTAGTAATCCCGAAGGAACTTGATGTTCAGCCTTGACTTGCTGACACGTTATGCACTTTTCTACAAACTCCGTGACTTCCTGGTTAAGACCAGGCCACCAAAACTGATCTCGCAAATCTCGGTATAACTTACTTCCTCCAGGATGCATAGCATAGGGGCTACCATGCGACTCCTGAAGAATCTTTTGCTTCAACTCCTTATCCCTCGGCATACAGATTTTACCTTTGAAACACAATACCCCATCACTGTTAATACCATAATCTTCCAATTCCCCACTCTACACCTGCCGAAGCTTTACACTCAGATCTTCATCTACTAACTGCCTCTCTTTCACTTGACTCAACCATGTCGGCCTAACTTGTAATTCTGCCAATAAGCTTCAGTCATCATAAAGACTAAGATGTGCAAACATCGCCCTTAAATCGACACCACTTTTCGACTTAGGCGTCTACCACCACATTCACCTTACACCGGTGGTACTCAATAGAAACGATCGTAGTCTTTCAACAACTCTATCCACCTTCACCGCCTCAAATTCGGTTCTTTTCGAGTCAAGAGATATTTCAGACTCTTGTGGTCCGTGTATATCACCGACTTTTCCCATATAAATAATGTCTCCAAACTTTAAGAGCAAAAACTATAGCTGCCAACTCCAAATCATGCGTCGAGTAATTAACCTCATGTGGTCTCAACTACCAAGATACATACGCAACACCTTCTCGTCTTGCATCAGAACACATCCTAAACCCGTGTGAGAAGCGTCACAATACACGACGAAATCCTTCCCTGCCTCAGGCTGAATCAAAATTGGAGCTTCAGTCAAAACCTTCTTGAGCTTCTCAAAGCGCTCTTGCTACTTATCAGCCCACACGAAAGGTACTTCCTTTCTCAACAATTTCGTTAAAGGTGCAGCTATCTATGAAAATCCTTCGACAAATCTTCTGTAATAGCCTGCTAATCCCAAGAAATTGTGAACCTCTATTACGGATTTGGGTGGATTCCAATCTAATCGCCTCAATCTTAGAGGATCCACCCTTATCCTTCCTTGAGACACCACATGGCCTAAAATGCAACTTCTTTCACCAAAATTCACACTTCTTTGAATTTGGCATAAAGTTTCTTCTCCCTTAAAACTTGCAACACAATCCGGAGATGCTTATCATGCTCTATTTCAGACTTAGAATACACCAGGATGTCGTCTATGAACACCATGACGAATTGATCCAAGTAGGGTTGGAAAATCCGGTTCATCATATCCATGAACGCAGCTGCGGCGTTCGTCAATCCGAATGGCATTACTAGAAATTCATAATGCCCATATCTAGTTCGGAAAGCTGTCTTATGGATATCCGCTTCTTTCACCTTAAGCTGATGATACCCCGACCTTAAATCAATCTTTGAGAATACCACAGCTCCTTTAAGCTGATCGAACAAGTCATCGATCCTCGGTAAAGGATACTTGTTCTTGATGGCCAGCTTATTTAACTACCGATAATCTATACACATCCTCATCGTTCGTCCTTCTTCTTCACGAATAAGATCGGTGCTCCCCATAGAGACACACTAGGTCGGATAAATCCACGATGAAGCAACTCCTGAAACTGAGCCTTAAGCTCAACTAACTCCTTCGGTGCCATTCTATATGGACCAATAGAAACTGGCGCCATTCGTGCAATAATTCAATCCGAATTCTACCTCTCGATCCAAAGGCAATCTGGCGCTTCTTCGGAAAAACATCTACAAATTCATTCACGATCCGACTTCATTAACAGATTGCCTCCTTAGCCTCCAAGGCACTCACCAACATCGAAAGGCTACACATCCCTTTCTAACCATCTTTTACGCCTTCTGACGGATACTACATTTGATAAGTAGTTCGTCTCTCGCCCATCACTACAACTTCTTTGTCATCAAAAGTTCTTAAGGACATCCGCTTAGCAAAGCACAATCCACATTTGCACGATACTTCACTAGCCAATCCATGCCTAAGATCGGTCGAATTCCCGAATGGCAATTCCATTAAATCGGTAGGAAATCGCATCCCTTGAACTTCTAAAGGCACTTCCTTAAAAGTTTGTCTATTACTCTTTATCATCCTAAAGGACTAAATACGATCATCTTCCTAAATACAGATCTCGGAAGTCACATGCAAAGTTCCAGATACTTCACTAGCGATATAAAGTGAGTTGACCTATATCTATCGAGCAATAAAGAGCAATCCGAAATCGAAACGTCGCATGATAACATCAAAAGGCGTCCGCTTCTCTCTCTGTGACAAGCGCATATATCGACTTGGTTGTCTCACCTTAGAGCTACCAACGCCTCGCTCAAGTTTCGCGACCTCTACCGTAACCATTACCCTTCCATTTGGACCACGACCCTTATCATTGCTGCTCATCTCGCCACCACGATTAACACCACGACCTCTTTGGGCGTTCTTATCTGAATTCATCGGGCAATCCTTGATCATATGATCCTTAGACCCGACTTGAAACATCCCCGGTCTTTTCCAACATTCTCCGGGTGCATCTTCCCACATTGGGTGCAAGCACGATGTTGTCCACCGTAGTGATCAACGACTTCGCGCCCATCATTTCTTGGTTTCTTTTGAAAATTCCCGGATGACCCTGAAGACCCAAAGCTTCTCTTATTCTTATTCTAGCCTCTGTCCCGATTCTGTCTCTCAATCCGCTTACCTTCTTCAGCTATTCTTGCCCTTTCTACTAAGATTGCAAAATCTCTTTCCCGGTGTGGAGCAATCATCACTCGCAGTTCATCTCTAAGCCCATCCTCAAATCTGACACACCGTTCATATTCAGTAGCCACTATCCCTCTGGCATATCGGCTAAGTAGCAAAAATTCTACTTCATATTTAGCTATCGACTTATTTCCTTGCACTAAATTCAGAAACGCCTTTCTCTGGGAGTCGATGTAACTAGCTCCAACGTATTTTCCTTCGAACTTAACTTTAAAATACCCCCAGTCCACTCGATCCACAGGGGTACTCTCTTTGATAGCGAGCCACCACTGATAAGCCTCATCACGGAGTAGTGAAACAGCACCTTTCAGCTTTTCTTCAACAGTGCAGTCTTAATCGTCCATGATTCTCTCGACTGCCTCCAACCAGTATTCAGCTACATTTGGAGCTACTCCAGATACTCCCCTAAAAACCTCAGCTCCATTTGATCTTAGTCTCTCAGCTACTGACTTTCAAGACCCATTTCCCGTATTAGCTTCTGCTACTCATTCCAAAACTCAAAGTACAGCTTGTGATACTGCGTCACCTCCTTCATTTTGCTCTTGAAAATCCACCCAACAGTAGGTATGAGCTTCATTTTGGAACCTTGACCAGATCTAACTAGTTCAAACACGCTTATTCTTCCTCTACAGTCGTCATGACGACCACGTCCCCTAGAACTCATGTCTACTACGCGTATTATCTATTTTTACGAAAAAGTCTTATGCATTAGAGTCTTTTCACTTCTTATTAAAAGAAAGCTTTATGTAATAGATATTTATTCAGTGGTTTTTCCGTAGTAGCACACATACACCTAGGGTTCATGTCTCTAAATTATAATTTCCTTAGGTTTATCACTTTAGAATATCATACACTCACATCACTTTATCAACAAAAAGTACTTACCTGATGGGTCTGGGTCGAGAACTCGAGTGCCATGCTTCTATAAAACCATTCTAACTAAAGAAAATTTTTAAAAAGTCATTTGGGCTAAATTTTGAAAATGTTGTGGGCTTCAAAACCCAAGGCCGAGAGTTTAAAACTGGGCTCTGATACCAAGTTGAAACACCCCAAACCCGACCCAAAAAGCATGATCGGATTTGATATGTTCCTCAAGTAAAACTTTAGCAAATTCTCACTTTGTTTAAGAAAAACTTGATGATTTTGAATAAAACAGATTAACTTAAAGATCGGGTTGAAATCAAATTGTAAAGTAATTTTGTATCTTCTTAAAACATTATTTTTAAGAGAAATTAATAAGTTAAAAGAAAACCAAATTTAATGAAAAATTTATTTATTACTTTAAAATGTATATATATATATATATATTAGTGTCAAAAACATTTTAAATTATTTATTGAAAACCATTTAGTTATTTAATTAATAATTGTTCATGGTAGAAAAAAAAAAACAAATCCAAACACAAAAATTAAAAACAGTTCATAGTGGCCTTATTACATAAAAAAAGCAAAACCCATAATAAATTCTAAATAAGTTTAATAAGTTTAATTTGGAAAATCTCCAAAATACTTTATTTGAGCATTGGCCACCACGTAGTCCTTGCTGACCCGATCCATTGCCCTAAGAGTTATTTGAAAAATTATACCACAAAAGGGGTGAGTCATAAACTCAATGTGTAACACATACATTTAAAAAGTCCATTTGATCATAGCTTTTAAGCCCATTAAAAACACATATAGCCATAGGCCCATTTTTAGTCATATTTGGCCAAAAGCCCATTTTTATAGAAGATCAAATAATAATCATTTAAAATCACATGGATATATACATATAATGAAATGCAAACCCGCCCACCTAAATATCCATCTGCTACACACCATTGTACCAACCAATCACACGTGGGATTACTAAATCGACTCTCCATCCGCTACACATCATCGAAAGCGGTTACTACGGTCAACATGCACATCGCCTTATAATTTTGTGGCAAGGCCACGGACAAATGTAACCAAGTCACCAGATTCAAATTATGTGACCGAAGTCACCGGATTCAAAATATGTAACCGAAGTCATCGGATTATGTGGTAAAACCACCGGAATACTTCCCCTTTATCAATTTTACCCATATGCCCATGCACATATATAATATTTAGTTTTCATGCCATTTACCCCAAAATCATAGCAAAATCATATTTATCTCACATAGGCATATATCAAAATTAGCAAAATATTGGGGTTAAACATACCTGAATATCGTATACCTTGAATGGTATCCACAATCATTATCAAATATATTGTCATATAAATCACATTTAATATAGATCTATGAGATTTTAGTGTAATGTTACACACCTTATGGTGTGAGAACGATACCTTCTCGCTTGTCAACACATAGTTAATTATCACACTTGATTAGTATACACTATTACTAATAAAACTATACTATTGATGAGAGATCTAAATCCTTACCCTCGATTCTCGAACAACGTTATTTGTGGTTTTCTCCACTAGATGGATCAAAACCACCGACAACCCACTAACAAAAAGTGGTTCGGTTTATGCATACGACTTCAAATAACCGATCTTTGTTAGCAGAGGGTCCACAACTCGGTGGAAAATCTCTTATCCCGATCATGTTCTTCGTTTGTAGTTTGAGGGTATAATGATGCCTCCCTCTTCCAAACACTCCGATTGCTCTTTTCGACCCTATCTTGTTAGTCTAAAATCACCCCTAAAATAAAGTTGATTAATAATCTATCTAAAAAATTGATATAACCAAAAGTGATATTCTTACCTTGGATGATTTCAAAAGGTTTCTCTTAAAACGTTGGTTTCCAAAAAGATTCTTAAAATCCCTTCCAAGGATTCGGCCTAGGAGATAAAAAAATAAGAGAATTATGTTTCTAAATCGGCTATAATAAAAGGAGATAATGAAAACAATTGACAAAAATCTTACTTGACCACTTGAAGATTCGGCCTTGAACAAAAAGAAGAGAAAAATATGATGTTTTGGCTATGGTGGTTCCGGGTTTCCAACAAAAGAAAAAGAAAGATTAAGATGAAAACGAAAGATGATTTGGTTTGACAAAAGAGAAGAAAAGAATGTTGATTTTGGTTTTGGTAGAAGGTAGTTTCGGTTGAGAGTGAAGAAGAAAAAAAAATGAAAAGAGAAAGAATGAGAAAAGGAAGAAAAAGATATTGATAAATGATGATTTCCAAAAGAAAAGAGATGAGTTTAGGGACTTATGTGCATTCAGCCAAGAGGGAAAAAGTGAAGAAAAATAGGTTTATGATCTTTGGTATTTTCTGTTACAAAGAGGATGAAAGATGTTTTGTTTAGGAGAAAAGAAACTAGAAAGACTTTTCAAACCGAAATGGCAAATTGTAAAAGACCAAAAGAAGAGAAAAAGGCTTCTCTTTTGTGTAGATAGGCATTCAGCTATGAACAAGGTTTTGGAGAAAATTCGTTAAAAATTTTAGCCAACTATCACCCTAATGCCTATGCAAAAATTCGGCCAACCTATGCCAACATGATCCCTTTTTTTTCTCCTTATTTCTTCCTCATATATCCTTTGTTTCCAAACACAATTAAGCCTTCTCCCTTAGCCCCTAAAGTTGACTAGGTTCATGGTCAAATGACCATGAAAAAGCTTCCAAAACATCCTCCTTTCTTCAAGCCTTTTGTCCCCCTATCTTACCATATCATCATGATCCCATGCCATAACTTCTAGCTTGCCTTTTTCATATGGTTTACTAACCAAAAATAAGAAGATGACCATCCATTCTAGAATAGTCTTGGCCGACACTATAGGAAAGAAAATAAAAAAAATAAAATTCTTCCATTTGCTAGCTAGGGGATTCGAACCTCTCTCCTCATGCATTCACTCATGCACCATTACCACTTTGCCAAATGACTTATTATGCTTTAAACCTCTTGTCAATATTTCTTAAAGCCTATCTTGCTTAGCTCCATCTTAATTATTAAAAACTTAATATTTTACTAAGCATTCACTTACATAATAAAGTTCAAAAATAAACTTCCAAAACACACTCAATCATATTTAGGCATGCAACAACATTCAATTAAGTAGAGATGCATAACCCCTAATTATCAGGATGTTACAATCGTTATTCTCTGTATTAATCCAATTTGTTGACCAAAGGTGTTATGGACCCTAATGGCAGCCGAAAGTTAGGAGGGGTTGTATCTGAGACCCAGCCCCTAAGTTCAAGAAGTGGGTTGTATCTGCGATTCGCGATTGGCAACCGGGGTGTGGACCATCATCAGAACAGGAGAGTAGGTAGACCGTGGTAGTGTCGTCTAACGACACTATCGATGTAGAGAGCGTTGTATTATGAGTAATCAGGTGTGTAACACTTACACACTTCGTAGGTTAATATGTTATTATCTTGTGATTTGTCCAAAGCCAGAATAATGGTAGAAAGAAATGTGTTATGATGTGTTACCCTTGTGGGTACATGTGAGGACTCCAGGTAAGTCCATTCTGACTTGGTTAACATTGATTGCCTCGATTAATGTTGCACATGCCATGTTATGTTATTTTTGAATATTATGCATGATTATTTTGCCATGAAAAGCATGTTCATAAAGATGGGTGATGAGAGGAGGGGAAAAGTATGTTTTCAGACTGTCACCAATGGTTTTGACTACACCGTGGGTTTGCCCCGCTTATTATAAAATAGTGACTAGGTCTCAGTGGTTTTGACCACCAGTGGTTTTGACCACACATGTATTAATTGTGACCTCGGTCACTAGTGGTTTTGACCACATATATATTATTTGTGACCTCGGTCACCAGTGGTTTTGACCACACGAGGTAGACACAGGAGTTTCGGATGGTTATGTTTTGGGATGCATGATATGCATATGCACTTATGAAACTGTGTAAGGGCTTATATCTTTGGGATGGGGACTTATACATTGAGTTTAAAATGGGAAAGATTCAATAAAATAAATATATTATTTACTTCGAAAAATATCTTTGCATTTGAGTTAACCACTAAAGCACGTTTAAAATGGGAAAGAATCAATAAAATAAATATTTTCCAAAAACCTTAATGAATTTTCAGAATTTTTCTAAAACTTTACCATCGGGTAAATGACGAACTTATGATATCGACAAGTCAACTCGATTCTCTTTAAAAAGAAAATTTGAAACGGTTTAAGCTTTTGATTCAAACCAATTTCGGTTTCCAATCAAACAAGACATTTTTTTCAACTTAAGGCGACAACCGATTTTATCAAAGATAGGCTTTCTCTGTGACATGTCGGATTCGATCGTAGTGTGTTGACCGGGTTTGAGGTGTTACATGAAGGGACTACATGGGAGCCTGAGAATGTTATGAGAGAGCAATATCTGCACCTTTTCACTAGTAAGATTTTTGGGGACAAAAATTCCTAAGGGGGGAGAGTTATAACAGCCCGGTTAAGACCCTAGTTGAAACAATGGTTTCAAGACCACAAATCTGAGGTCAAAAAAATATTTTAAAATCATTTTTGGTGTTTATAGTATGTGGTTTAGCTTGTGTGAAATTTCTGTGTGAAGATTTTATCGATTGTGTGCTCAATTTGCGAAAAGGACTTAATTGCATAAAACGTAAAATGATGTGTGCTAATTGTAAAGTGCTTAATTGTTATTGTCTTTATAATGTGGAGGCTTTATGATGCAATTAGGCCATATTTAGTGATAGTGGGTGGCAATAGGCTAGAATAACATTAATATATAAAGGTTATATGTGTTTAATAAAAAGGGCAAATTAGTAAAAGACATATTAATGTTTAATAAACAAAATAAAACAAATTTTAATGGCCATTTCTCATCTTTTCCACCGATTTTTGAACAAAAGAACACAATTTGAAACAAATAGGGTTTCAACACATTGAGTACTTGATTCAAGGTATGTTTGAGCTCGGTTTTTGATAATTTCAATGTTTTTTTATTGTTGCTGCGTGCTCCTTCAAACCCATGCTTAAATTTTAGAAATTGATGGTTATTTTGAGATATTCTATTGATGAATGTTTGAGCTTTGTGATAGTTGTTGATAAATTATGAAAGATATGTGAATGATAAACATATTTTTGTCTTGGAATTTTTAGTGAGATTGAGTAATTTGAGCTTAATTGTGAAAATGAGAAATGGAAGGACTAAAATGTGAAATAAATGAAATATTTAGGCGTGTATGAGTAATGTGAGAATTCGGCTAGGCATGGGTACTGATAAACCTTAATTTACACATACTTTATCCCCATGCTTGGCTTATTTTTGGATGAATTTTCATTAGATTTGATGAATTCGATGCTCCTAATCCCTTAATTTCATGTTTTATACTCAGGAGACCCTAGTGAGTCGAAAAGAACGAGAAACAAGCCAAAATGGGACAAAATGGGCCTACCTTAGGAACTCACAGTCGGGGCTATCAGACATGGTTGTGTGTTTCGAGCAAAAGCGAGACACGATGCGGATCAATGTACGGCGACCACACACTAGTGTGTGGCAGCGTAAGCGAGCACTATATAAGGAGTTGAACACGGGCGTGTCCCTGCCGTAGCAAAGAGGAATTCTATTCGGAATAAGCTACTTGTGGGCCAAGAGAGGTGTTCCAAAGCCTATATAAACACCCTAGGGGCAACCTAAAAGGGTACGTTGAATAGACGCCGAATAGGAGGTGAAAAATATTCGAAGACAGCCGTCGGGAACATCTTAGGGGAAAGATCTCCATCAAGACCGAGGATCTCCCATCAAGTTGTTTAGAATTTTTTGGGTTTTCTTATGTTTTGTTGTTTTCCCTATTCTAATATGTTTCCCTCTATCAGTATGAACTAAATCCCTTAGATACTTAAGGGGATGAAACCTAGACGAATCTTATTATTGTTTGATTTATAAGATAAATATTTGCTCTTATTTTTTATTGTGAGTTTCTATTCTTGTTTTGATAATTCAGGTTATTGATCCAAGTCGAATGTGCTTATTTAGTGGAGAAAAAGTCCCTGTTTAAGAGTAGACCAACACAATTAAGTGGAGTTGATTGCAACCCTAGAAATAGGGCTACAAAAATCTACGGATTGAGTCAAATCTAATAGGGAATCCATAGATCAAGTTAATG